>CM055116.1:425178233-426516448 GCA_029206835.1 Rana muscosa
ACATTGTTGGTTAATTAGGATGTGTTTTTCATGTAATTTTGCCTCTATTATAGGCTATAAAATTTTGTAGTTTAACTCATTTAGGTGTGTGGAGGTCTTTTTGTTTGTTTTTTTTTGTATTTTTTGACACATGTATTTTTGACCACACCCATGATATTTTTCGGTGAGTACTACTATTAAATAGGTAGGATTGCCATTTTTTGCTCTCTTTTTGTGTACATATCTGGGGGAAGCCCTGAAAAAATTGTCGGAATTTAAAAGGGGGAAAGTGTTCATAGCAGGGGACTTGAATTTCTGCATGGATCCGAAACAAGATACATCCCATGTACAGGGGACAAGGAATGCTCAGTTGAACATGATAAAACAGAAATTACACCACTCTCAGTTAGTAGATGTATGGCGAATACAACATCCCAGGACACAAGATTTTACGTTCTACTCCCCACGGGACGTACACTAGGATTGACTATCGGTTGATTGAACATAGGATGCTGGACCTAGTAATTTCCTCCAATTTAGAAATAACTACACTCTCTGACCATGCACCAATGACCATGAAGATAAAGATACCAGAAACAAACAGACACAAGAGTATTCATGGAGGTTAAATGAAGTTCTATTAGATAAACAAGGGGAAGAGATAATAAAAAAAGAACTAGAACAATATTTCAGTTTAAATAAAACCAGTGAGTTCATGGATGATATACTGTGGGAGGCCCATAAAGCCTACATAAGGGGTATCCTGATCTCACTGGGAGCTAGAAAAAAAAAGGAAAGAATAAAAAAGAGGGGAAAACTAATAGATGAAATTTACCTACTAGAGCAAAGACATAAAAAAGGAAATGGGAAAGATCAGGAACTGGCACAAGAACTACGGTAGTAATAAACAGAGACGAACTAAAGGAATTATTAGAACAGGAAATAAGAAAAACCTTTAATAAAATCTCAAAGGAAAGATATCAATGGGGGAATAAAAATAGTAAATGCCTAGCAAGGATGTTAAGAAAAAAAAATCAATAAACTTTATAGAAAAAATACAAAATAAAAAAGGGGAAATGATTCATAATATAAAGGACATAGCGATGGTCTTCCGAGATTTCTATGAACAATTATACTTAGTCAATCAGAGAGGACAAGGGGATGTGGGGAGAAAAGAAAGAATAAAAGAATATCTAAAAAAAGCTAGGATTACCCGTATAACAGAGGAAAGAGCAATATCCCTTGAAACACTTATTACAGTAGAGGAGATTAACCGGGCATTAAAAGAATCAGCATTAGGAAAAAGCCCAGGGCCAGACGGGTATACGACACTATACTTAAAAAGGTTTAAAGAAATCTTGGCCCCAAAACTGTGTACATATATGAACGGACTGGGAAGAAGGTACGAGATGAGCAAAGAGGCTTTGTTGGCATCAATTACTATTATTGAAAAAGAAGGCAAAGACAGCACCAAGTGTTCAAACTACAGGCCTATATCATTGTTAAATGCAGACACAAAATTGTTAGTGAAAATATTAGCAAAAGGATGAAAGATCTAATGATGGAGTTGGTCCATCCCAACCAAGTAGGCTTTGTACCAAGTAGAGAGGGGAGGGACAATGGGGTAAGAACACTCCTGCTTCTTCAAAAAATAAGAGAAGGGAAAGTCCCTGGTCTATTCCTGTCGATAGATGCCAAAAAGGCATTCGACAGAGTAGACTGGGGATTCATGATGAGTACCCTGGAGAGTATGGGAATAGGCCCAAGGATGATGCAGTTGATACAAACACTATATAAAGGCATGGTAAAAGTGAATGGAACATTGTCACCCCCCTTTGATTTGAACAATGGGACGAGACAGGGGTGCCCCCTGTCTCCGCTCCTGTTCATACTGGCGCTGGAACCTTTACTAGCGACAGTGCGGGGGGATGCGGACATAGGGGGCTTTAATGTTAGAGATGAGGAACATAAGTTAGCTGCATTCACAGATGATATATTATTTTATATATCAAAACCCTGAATTACAATGCCCAACCTCTTGAAAGCATTAAAGGAATACGGAGATCTATCTAATTTCAAGATGAACTCGAGTAAATCTGAGATATTAAACATAAACATGAAACCGAAAGATGAACAGAGTTTACAAAAAGAGTTCCCATTCCCATGGAGAAGGACAGAAATAAAATATCTTGGGATAAAATTAACGGCATTACCGGAAAAAAAATATATCAAGGAAATTATATATCCCATTATTAGAGGACATAAAAACAGAAATAAAGTGAATAGCAGCACGCCCCCTATCGTGGATGGGTCGGATTAATGCCCTAAAGATGATAATACTCCCCAAGATCATGTATAAGTACCAGATGCTTCCCATATACATCCCCCCAGCATATTTTAGAATATTAAAAACTCTTACTACAAAATTAATATGGCACAATAAGAAACCTAGAATTGCACTGGCAGTCTTGAAGAAAGCAAAAAGTCAAGGGGGACTAAATGTACCTGATTTCCAAAAGTATTATGAGGCGGTTTTGCTAACACGGGTGGTGAAATGGGTCAAAATAAATAATGAGAAAGGGTGGGTCAATATAGAACACACAATGGCTAAAACACAATTAGGGAGAAATATATGGATACCACCACAATATCACCCGATGATTCACAAAAATGGAAGGTGCCCACCACCGTAATAGGTTGTCCGCTTACCAGAAGGCAAGCCCAAAAAGCAGTCAGCTGTAACCCAGCCGCGGCCTTTGGCTTGTACGTGGAGACACCAGGATTACACCAGGATGACACCAGGAGGCAAAAGGTCAGTTTGATTGTGTTCCACCCGATCACAAGGTCCGTGCGGCCAATGCGATTAACTAAAACTGGCACACATCAAATCTGGTGCAGCTGTGCATAAAAATCAATCAGCTTCTAACAGTTTCTAACATCAAAACACTGGTGATCGTGCGGGTGATGTGCATTGAATTGGCTTCATATCGGACTTCATTATCTGCATATCTATCATCCTACACTATCTATGTGGATATTACTGTCTGAAATGTGCAACATCAATATAGACTTTTGGGGTTTGGTTTGCCAATTGTGTGTTGGTTTGGCATACTAACCTCTGAATGTTAATGTACATATTTGGACTCTGACATTCCTATTCATTTAATGTGGACATTATTGTGAATCCAGGCCACCTTTTTTGCCTTATGGGCTAACTGTTTTGGTTGCCAATTGTGCATTGTTTTTGGCATACCAGCCTCTGGATGTCAATCCTTTAATGTGAATTGTCCTATTGGCGCAGCTCTCCATTTTTTAGTTCCTTGATTTGTGTGTTATCCCACTAGTGCTGCTGCCTTTGTTTTCTACTTTTGTTTTTTATTTTTGTCTGAGCACAGTTTTTCCTGTTTTATTTTTAATTCCTGATTCAATACTGTGACATCTGTAATACTGATACTATGTACTAAACGAATGTTACATCTCAAGGGTAGAAATGAGGGTTAATCAAGTAATGTAAATGGATATTTTTTAATCAAAATACATGAGTGGTAAACTACATTTACAATGTATTAAATGTTTTAAGGGCACACTCTAGGCACATGTAAAAGATTTCTCTTGCGGGGAGTCCCCACAATGTAAGTGTTATTAAATCTAGGGTTACATGAATAAGGTGTAAGACTTACCATAACCCTCTTATCTGTAGGCTCCACCATTCGTGAGACTGCTTCCAAGAAGCATCCTCTTTAACCACTTAAGCCCCGGACCAATACGCAGCATAAAGACCAGAGGTGTTTTTACAATTTGGCACTGCGCTGCTTTTACTGGTAATTGCGTGGTCATGCAATGTTGTACCCAAACAAAATTTGTGCCCTTTTCTTCCCACAAATAGAGCTTTCTCTAAATGGTATTTGATTGCCTCTGCTATTTTTATTTTTTGCGTTATAAATGGAAAAAGACCGAAAATTTAGAAAAAAAATGATATTTTCTACTTTTTGTTATAAGAAAAATCAAATAAACTCAATTTTAGTAATACATTTAGGCCAAAATTTATTCAGCCACATGTCTTTAGTAAAAAAAAATGTCAATAAGCGTATATTTATTGGTTTGCGCAAAAATTATAGCGTCTACAAACTAGGGTACATTTTCTGGAATTTACACAGCTTTTAATTTATGACTGCCTATCTCATTTCTTGAGGTGCCAAAATGGCAGGGCAGTACAAAATCCCCCCAAATGACCCCATTTTGGAAAGTAGACACCCCAAGGAAATTGCTGAGAGGCATGTTGAGCCCATTGAATATATATATTTTTTTGCCCCAAGTGATTGAATAATGACAAAAAAAATAAAAAAATTAAAAATTTACAAAAAGTTGTCACTAAATGATATATTGCTCACACTTGCCATGGGCATATGTGGAATTACACCCCAAAATAAATTTTACTGCTTCTCCTGAGTACGGGGATACCACATGTGTGGGACTTTTTTTGGGAGCCTAGCCGCGTACGGGGCCCCGAAAACCAAGGATTTCTAAGGGTGCAAATTTTTGATTTCACTCCTCAATACCTATCACAGTTTCGAAGGCCATAAAATGCCAAAATAGCACAAAACCCCCTAAATGACCCCATTTTGGAAAGTAGACACCCCAAGCTATTTGCTGAGAGGCATGGTGAGTATTTTACAGCTCTCATTTTTTTTACAGCTCTATTTTTTTTTCTTTTTTCAATTTTCAAAACTTTGTGACAAAAAGCGAGATATGCAAAATACTAACCATACCTCTCAGCAAATAGCTTGGGGTGTCTACTTTCCAAAATGGGGACATTTGGGGGGGGGGTTTGTGCCATCTGGGCATTCCTTGGCCTCCGAAACTGTGATAGGCAGTGAGGAGTGAAATCAAAAATTTACACCCTTAGAAAGCCTGAAGGCGGTGCTTGGTTTTTGGGGTCCCGTACGCGGCTCCCAAAAAGTCTCACACATGTGGTATCCCCGTACTCAGGAGAAGCAACAGAATGTATTTTGGGGTGTAATTTTACATATGCCCATGACATGTTTGAGCAATATATCATTTAGTGACAACTTTGTGCAAAAAAAAAAAAAAAATTGTCTTTTTCCCGCAACTTGTGTCAAAATATAAAATATTCCATGGACTCGACATGCCTCTCAGCAAATAGCTTGGGGTGTCTACTTTCCAAAATGGGGTCATTTGGGGGGGGGGGTTTGAACTGTCCTGGCATTTTATGCACAACTTAAGGAAGCTTATGTCACACATCATCCACTCTTCTAACCACTTGAAGACAAAGCCCTTTCTGACACTTTTTGTTTACATGAAAACATTTTTTTTTTGCAAGAAAATTACTTTGAACCCCCAAACATTATATATTTTTTTAAAGAAAATGCCCTACAGATTAGAATGGTGGGTGTTGCATTTTTTTTCCCACACAGTATTTGCGCAGCAATTTTTCAAACGCATTTTTGGGGGAAAAAATACACTTTTTTAATTTTAATGCACTAAAACACACTATATTGCCCAAATGTTAGATGAAATAAAAAAGATGATCTTAGGCCGAGTACATGGATACCAAACACGACATGCTTTAAATTTCGCACAAACGCGCAGTGGCGACAAACTACATACATTTTTAAAAGCCTTTAAAAGCCTTGTCAGGTTACCACATTAGATTTACAGAGAAGGTCTACTGCTAAAATTACTGCCCTCGATCTGACCTTCGTGGTGATACCTCACATGCATGGTGCAATTGCTGTGTACATATGACGCCATTCCGACACTTGCGTTCACCTTTGTGCAAGAGCAGGGCGGGACAGGGGTGTTTTTTTTATTTTTTTATTATTTATTTTGTTTTTTTATTTTATTTTTAAACTGTTCCTTCCATTTTTTTTTAATCATTTTTATTGTTATCTCAGGGAATGTAAATATCCCCTATGATAGCAATAGGTAGTGACAGGTACTCTTTTTTTGAAAAAATTGTGGTCTATTAGACACTAGATCTTTCCTCTGCCCTCAAAGCATCTGACCACACCAAGATCGGTGTGATAAAATGCTTTCAAAATTTCCCAATGGCGCTTTTTATATCCGTGGGGGACATTCCCTCCCACTGCTTGTAAAAGCAGTCCAGAGGCTAATTAGCCACTAGGATTGCTTTTACATGAAAGCCGGCCGCTGGCTAAAAAGAATGATACCAAGATGACACCTAAACCCGCAGGCATCATTCTGGTATAACCATTCAAAGTCCAGCAACATACCAGTACGTTGCTGGTCCTTGTTGGACATGTATTGTAATCTTTCTTTCATGCAGCCTGTTGGCTGAACAAAAAAAGAGATTGATCGGTGGGTATGCCCACCATTAGAATACCTCCCTTCATCCACCCACTTCTAATGATGGGCATACATGCACCATTTATATATGCCGAAGCATGGGGGTATCCTCCCGCAAAAGTTATGCCATGTATACGGTCAGACTTTTCCACGGGCAAGCCTCCGTCGGAATTTCGACCGTATGTACGCGGCATTAGGTGCAAAATTGCTCCTCCGCCCCTGCTGCCCCCATGCTTCGGCATATATGCTCTTTTTTTAACTGTGCTGGTGAAATCACCTCCTACAGCACTGGAATTGCAGGGATCAGGCCTGTCTCTGCGAATGCTGCAGTTCTGTGTGTTGTGTTTTGTAAGTGACAGTGATCGATCGATACTGCACTTGGGTGGGCTGGGCTGGACGAAGGGGCAAAACACAGGTGCTAGCAGGTATCTGGGCTGATCCCACTAACACTGCGTTTTTGGGAACCCTAAACTGCTGGGGACACTAGTATAGATCTGATTAGATCAGATATTGATCTGTTCAGATACTATACCACTAAGGGAGGTGTATGCTTCGCGCGTGGGTGTTATCGCTACTGGCACTAACCTGACGCTGCCTGGGGTGATGCAGACCCTATCTGACCCTAAAACCTAATTGATATCACCCGCCGGGCGATCAGGGGGTTAAACATTTATTGGGTTATATACGGCGGATGCCCTGATGCTATAAAAAGCAAACTTACTAACCAGCGTCACCCGTAACACTTATACGGTGATCACTGGTGAAAGGGTTAACTAGGGTCAATCAGGGGGTTAAAACCTTTATTAGGTAATATATGGGGGTACCTGACGCTATATAAAAACCTGACGGGGAACCTAAATAACGAAATAACTAACTGGCTAACCAGTGTCACCAGTAACACTTATACGGTGATCACTGGTGAAAGGGTTAACTCTATGGGCAATCAGGGGGTTAAAACCTTTATTAGGTTGTATATGGGGGTACCTGATGCTATAAAAACCTGGTGGCGAACCTAAAAAAATAACTGGCTACCTAGCGGCACCAGCGACACTAATACAGCGATCAGAAAAACGATCGCTTAGTGACACTGGCGATAGGGGGTGAAAAGGTTACCTGGGGGGGGGCGATCAAGGGGTTAAACCTTTATTAGATAATATATGGGGGTACCTGATGCTATAAAAACCTGGCGGTGAACCTAAAAAAATACCTGGCTACCTAGCGGCACCAGCGACACTAATACAGTGATCAGAAAAATGATAGCTTAGTGACACTGGTGATAGGGGGTGAAAGGGTTACCTGGGGGGCGATCAAGGGGTTAAACCTTTATTAGGGGGGGTTAGGGGGCTACCCTGGACCTAACACTAACTGCCCTGACACTTTTACTATCACAAATGTCACTGATTGCAGTGATCAGTAAATAAATGATCACTGCAATCAGTGACACTGTGAATGGGGGCTGGGGGGGTGATCTGGGGGGCGATCTGGGGTGACTGGGGGGTGGATTGTGTGCCTATGTGTCCTGGTGTCAGTGGGCTGTTTGTGCACTAACCTGATGTCTTCTCTCCTCGGCGCTCTGGACGAATAGAGCGCCGCATGGAGAGATGACATCACTTCCTCTGCCTGTGTTTACATTACACAGGCAGGGGAAGCATCTCATTCGCCGGGAGCGATCGCGAGGGGTGGCCAGAAACCAATGGCCGCCCCCTCATCACAGATCGCTCCTGAAGCGATACCGACAGCCCCATGTACCGGGACGGGGTCCGATCGCGAAGGCAGGCACGTGCAGGTACGATCAACTCTGGACTAAGGGGTAAGGTAAGTATTACATCCTCTTCCGCTTTCCCTGGTGTAACAAGCATTGATATTTTAGTACCATAAAACTTCCCAGGTAGTCTCCAATATATTTGCATGTCGATCTTTATAGGATACTGTATGGGTAAGGGATAGAGTTGAGCGGACACCTGGATGTTCGGGTTCAACGGGTTTGGCCGAACTTCGGAAAAAAGTTCGAGTTCAGGACCGAACTTGACCCGAACTTGACCCCAAACCCGAACCCCATTGAAGTCAATGGGGACCCGAACTTTTGAGGACTAAAATGGATCTAAAAAAGTAATGGAAAGGGCTAGAGGGCTGCAAATGTTGTTAAGAGCATGGCAAGTTCTCTGCAAACAAATGTGGATAGGGAAATAACTTAAAATAACATAAAAAATAAAATAATAAAAAAATAATATGCTGGAGGCCCCCTTCTCAGCAGAAGAGGTACATGAAGTCATTAAGAACCTCAGAAACTCAATGGCACAATGCCACACATATGGTGGGAATGCCCCAGAATACGCCCCTTTCTGGAAAAAATATTCAATTTAATGGATAAGCTAGTGGGAAAATAAAATACTTTGAAATTAATAAAATTTAAAATTATAATCTTGACCTAGGAGGACGAGGTCCATATGGAGTAGGAGGTTGAGGTGGCGGTGGATGTGGCTGTGTAAGTGGAAGCGGCGGTGGAGGAGGACGAGGTAGCCAACACTGGTTCAAAATACAACAGAGGCTGGGTAAGGCCGGTGATGTGTCGAATTCTGTCCCCCGTCAGATAGTGTCCGCCCTGTACTGCGCTTGCTCAGTACATAGGACAAGGGGATTTAGAAAATCTCCGAAGACGAACGGCGCCTGCGCGGTGAGTCCAGGTTCAAGCCACACCATCCGAGGTTCAAGCCGAGCCAAGCGAGGCCGTGACCGAAGCGTGGCGAGCGAAGCAAGCCCGTGAGGGGCCCTGTTACTATGTGCTACCGTATGTCCACTTGGATGGTGGGGCTTGAACCTGCACTCACGGCGCAGGCGCCGTTCATCTTTGGAGATTTTGTGAATCTCCTTGTCCTCCGTACTGCGCAAGCGCTGCACCTGCGCAGTACGGGCCGGACACTATCCGATGGCCGGACAGTTTTTGTCAGAACACCGGTATACATGTCTATTCTACACAAGGTACGGACAAGTCCTGTGGGATCCATGCCTGGTTCATTTTAATGAACGTGAGCTTGTCCACATTGGCTCTGGACAGGCGCCTGCGGGCCAGCACCTCTAAGGCGTAAAGGGCAAGCTCAGGCCATGTGCCCAATTTGGAGACCCAGAAGTTGAAGGGGGCAGACCCATCATTCAGTACGTGTAGGCGTGTGCACACATACTGCTCCACCATGTTGGTGAAATTGCTGCCTCCTGCTAAGACATTCCATCTCAGCTGGTGATGCTGGTTGTTGTGGCGTGCTGACAAAGCTTTTCCACATTTCGGCCATGCTAACCCTGCCTTCTGAGGTGCTGGCGGTGCCCCGGCTGCGTTGGCGACCTCTTCCTCCTCCTCTGCCTTCACCTTGTGCTTCCACTGTACCCCCGCTGTCAGGTGGGAATGCCACCAGCAGCGCGTCTACCAGCGTGCGCTTGTACTCGTGCATCTTACGATCACGCTCCAGTGAGGGAATTAAGGACGGTACGTTGTCCTTGTAATGGGGATCCAGCAGGGTGGCCACCCAGTAATCAGCACCAGTTAGAATGTGGGCAACTCGGCGGTCGTTGCGGAGACACTGCAGCATGTAATCGCTCATGTGTCCTCTGTATCCCCCCAGCCACGCACCAGTGATGGCCATAAGCTGGTCTGGGTGCCACCCTGCTGTGAACATGGTTCCTCCTCCAGCATCTCCTCCTCCTCATCCTCCACCTCGTCATCCTCCAGAACTTTACCTTTGCTGCCGGACAATTGTGTACCTGGCGTTTGTTGGTGCAGGAACCCACCCTCGTAGCCACTTGTGAATGACTGCTCTGAAAGCCTTGAAAATGATCCCGGTTCCTCCTCCTCCTCCTCCTCCTGTGCCACATCCTCTTCCATCATCGCCCGAAGCGTTTTTTCAAGAAGGCATAGAACTGGGATAGTAACGCTGAGAACGGCGTCATCGGCACTGGCCATGTTGGTGGAGTACTCGAAACAGCGCAACAAGGCACACAAGTCTCGCATGGAGGCCCAGTTATTGGTGGTGAAGTGGTTCTGTTCCGCAGAGCGACTCACGCGTGCGTGCTGCAGCTGAAACTCCACTATCACCTGCTGCTGCTCGCACAGTCTGGCCAGCATGTGCAAGGTGGAGTTCCACTTTGTGGGCATGTCACATATGAGGCGGTGAACGGGAAGGCCGAAGTTACGCTGCAGCGCTGACAGGTGAGCAGCAGCAGGGTGAGAACGCTGAAAGTGCGCACAGACAGCCCGCACTTTCTGCAGCAGATCTGGCATATCGGGGTAATTTTTCAGGAACCTCTGGACCACCAAGTTCAGCACATGCGCCAGGCAAGGGATGTGCGTCAAACCGGCTAGGCCCAAAGCTGCTACGAGATGTCGCCCATTATCGCATACCACCAGGCCGGGCTTGAAGCTCACTGCCACCAACCACTCATCGGTCTGTTGTTCCATGTCCCTCCACAACTCCTGCGCGGTGTGGGGTTTTTCCCCCAAACAGGAAAGTTTTAAAACTGCCTGCTGTCGTTTACCCCTGGCTGTGCTGAAGTTGGTGGTGAAGGTGTTACGCTGACCGGATGAGGAGGCGGTAGAGGATGAGGAAGCTGGGTAGGAGGAGTTAGCAACAGGAGGCAAACTGAAGCGCCCTGCAATCCTCGGTGGTGGAAGGACATGCGCCAAACTGCTATCTGCCTCAGGCCCAGCCGCCACTGCATTTACACAGTGTGCTGTTAGGGAGATATAACGTCCCTGACCGTGCTTACTGGTCCATGCATCCGTAGTTAGGTGGACCTTGCCACAGATGGCGTTGCGCAGTGCACCTGATTTTGTCCCCCACTTGGTTGTGCAGGGAAGGGATGGCTCGCCTGGAAAAGTAGTGGCGGCTGGGCACGACGTACTGTGGGACAGCCAATGCCATCAGGCTTTTAAAACTCTGCGTCTCCACCAGACGGAATGACAGCATTTCAAAGGTGAGGAATTTTGAAATGCTGGCATTCAGGGCCAGGGATTGCGGGTGGCTAGGGGGGTACTTCCTCTTCTGCTCCAGTGTTTGGGAGATAGAGAGCTGAACGCTTCCATGGGACATTGTGGAGATGGTTGGTGACCCAGGTGCTAGTGTTGCTGGCAGATCCTCTGTTTGCGGATTGGCAGGTGCCACTGTCATTACAGAGGTGGATGAAGAGGCCGAGACTGCAGCAGAAGAGGAAGCAGGAGGAGCCAGAGACCTTTCTTTTTTTTGAGGTGTCTACTCCACTGCAGCTCGTGCTTTGCACTTAGATGCCTGGTCATGCAGGTTGTGCTCAGGTTGAGAACGTTTATGCCTCGCTTCAGGCTCTGATTGCACAGCCTGCAAACCACTCATGTCTTGTCATCAGCACATTGTCTGAAGAACTGCCACGCTAGGGAACTCCTTGGACCTGGCTTTGGTGTGCTCGGTCCCTTGCTGCGTTGGGCAGTAGCAGACGTACTGTCTAGGGGACGGACGCTCCACTTTTGCACCCTGCTCCCTTTTATGCTGTGCTAGTGGCTCTGTGCGACCACCGCCTCTTCCTCCGAACTACACTGGTCACCTGCATGACGTTGATTCCATGCGGGGTCGAGGACCTCATCGTCCTCCACATCATCTTCCACCCAGTCTTCACCCCTGCCCTCCTTGTCGGTCTGCACAATTGCGAAAGCAGCAGTAGTTGGCACCTGTTTTTCATCATCATACGAGACGTGCTGCGATGGTCCTCCCATGTACTCATCATGAAACATAAGTGGTTGGGCATCGGTGCACACAATCTCTTCCACTTCTGGGGCAGGGCTAGATGGATGGCGCTGGGAAACCCTGCTAACAGAGTCATCGAAAAGCGGAAGAGACTGCTGCATGATTTGGGGCTCAGGCTGCTTGGCTGATTTGCAAGGGGGTGATGTGAAAGACTGATAGACATCGGCTGCAGGTGCCAACTCTGATCTTTCATCAGGAGACTGGGTGGCAGACAATGTGAAGGAACTGGAGGCACTGTCAGCAACCCAATCTACTATCGCATGTACTTGTCCTGGCCTCAACATTCGTACAGCCTCATTAGGCGCGACCAAAAACCGCTGCAGGCTCTGTCACCTACTCGCACCTGAGGAAGGTGTTTCACTTGTGCGTGTAGCTGGCACAGATCGACTATGTCCTCTCCCTGCAACAGGAGCTCCACCAGCAGCACTACGACCGGGGCCACGTCCCGTCTTTGACGTTTTCCTCATATTTTCCATATTTAGGATCTTGCCCTAAATGGGTGTTTTTGCAATAGCAGAATACACACAGAGTATGTAAACGGTGTATCTCACACCTACAGAAATGCAGAAAATGCTGTTCAAAAAAAATGTTTTTGCCCTAAAAAAAATTATTTGAATAGCACAATAGAAGAAAAATATATAAATTGTGTATCTCACACCTGCAGATATGCAGAAAACACTGCAAATTTTTTTTGCACTAAATGTGTGTTTTTGCAATAGCAGAATACACCCAGAGTATGTAAACGGTGTATCTCACACCTACAGAAATGCAGAAAATGCTATTCAAAAAAAATGTTTTTGCCCTAAAAAAAATTTTATTTGAATAGCACAATAGAAGAAAAATATATAAATGGTGTATCTCACACCTGCAAATATGCAGAAAACATTGCAATTTTTTTTTGCACTAAATGTGTGTTTTGGCAATAGCAGAATACACCCAGAGTATGTAAATGGTGTATCTCACACCTACAGAAATGCAGAAAATGCTATTAAAAAAAAAATATGTTTTTGCCCTACAAAAAATTTTTTTGAATAGCACAATAGAAGAAAAATATATAAATTGTGTATCTCACACCTGCAGATCTGCAGAAAACACTGCAAAATATTTTTTTTGCACTAAATGTGTGTTTTTGCAATAGCAGAATACACCCAGAGTATGTAAACGGGGTATCTCACACCTACAGAAATGCAGAAAATGCTATTCAAAAAAAATGTTTTTGCCCTAAAATAAATGTATTTGAATAGCAAAATAGAAGAAAAATATATAAATTGTGTATCTCACACCTGCAGATATGCAGAAAACACTGCAAATTTTTTCTTTTTTTTGCACTAAATGTGTGTTTTTGCAATAGCAGAATACACCCAGAGTATGTAAACGGTGTATCTCAAAACCTACAGAAATTGCTTTTTAAAAAAAATGTTTTTGCCCTAAAAAAATTATTTGAATAGCACAATAGAAGAAAAATATATAAATTGTGTATCTCACACCTGAAGATATGCAGAAAACACTGCAAAATAAAAAAATTGCACTAAATGTGTGTTTTTGCAAAATAGAATACACCCAGAGTATGGAAACGGTGTACCTCACACCTACAGAAATGCAGAAAATGCTATTCAAAAAATATTTTTTGGCCCTAATTTTTTTTATTTGAATAGCACAATAGAAGAAAAATATGTAAAAAGTGTATTTCACACCTGCAGATATGCAGAAAACACTAAATTAGTGTTTTGGCAATAGCAGAATACACCCAGAGTATGTAAACGGGGTATCTCACACCTACAGAAATGCAGAAAATGCTATTCAAAAAAATGTTTTTGCCCTAAAATAAATGTATTTGAATAGCAAAATAGAAGAAAAATATATAAATTGTGTATCTCACACCTGCAGATATGCAGAAAACACTGCAAAATAAAAAAAAATTGCACTAAATGTGTGTTTTTGCAATAGCAGAATACACCCAGAGTATGTAAACGGTGTATCTCACACCTACAGAAATGCAGAAAATGCTATTCCAAAAATATTTTTTGGCCCTAATTTTTTTTATTTGAATAGCACAATAGAAGAAAAATATATAAATTGTGTATCTCACACCTGCAGATATGCAGAAAACACTGCAAAATTATATATTTTTTGCACTAAATTAGTGTTTTGGCAATAGCAGAATACACCCAGAGTATGTAAACGGTGTATCTCATACCTACAGAAATGCAGGAAATGCTATTCAAAAAAAATGTTTTTGCCCTAACAAAGTTTTTTATTTGAATAGCACAATAGAAGAAAATATATAAATTGTGTATCTCACACCTGCAGATATGCAGAAAACACTGCAAATTTTTTTGCACTAAATGCTTGTTTTTGCAATAGCAGAATACACCCAGAGTATGTAAACAGTGTATCTCACACCTACAGAAATGCAGAAAATTCTATACAAAAAAAATGTTTTTGCACTAAAATGTTTTTATTTGAATAGCACAATAGAAGAAAAATATATAAATTGTGTATCTCACACCTGAAGATATGCAGAAAACACTGCAAAAATATATTTTTTTGCACTAAATGTGTGTTTTTGCAATAGTAGAACACACCCAGAGTATGTAAACTGTGTATCTCACACCTACAGAAATGCAGAAAATGCTATTCAAAAAATATTTTTTGGCCCTAATTTTTTTTTTATTTGAATAGCACAATAGAAGAAAAATATATAAATTGTGTATTTTACACCTGCAGATATGCAGAAATCACTGCAAAATTATATATTTTTTGCACTAAATTAGTGTTTTGGCAATAGCAGAATACACCCAGAGTATGTAAAGGGTGTATCTCACACCTACAGAAATGCAGGAAATGCTATTCAAAAAAAATGTTTTTGCCCTAACAAATTTTTTATTTGAATAGCACAATAGAAGAAAATATATAAATTGTGTATCTCACACCTGCAGATATGCAGAAAACACTGCAATTTTTTTTTGCACTAAATGTGTGTTTTTGCAATAGCAGAATACACCCAGAGTATGTAAACGGTGTATCTCAAAACCTACAGAAATGCAGAAATTGCTTTTAAAAAAAAATGTTTTTGCCCTAAAAAAAAATTATTTGAATAGCACAATAGAAGAAAAATATATAAATTGTGTATCTCACGCCTGCAGATATGCAGAAAACACTGCAAAATAAAAAAAAATTGCACTAAATGTGTGTTTTTGCAATAGCAGAATACACCCAGAGTATGTAAACGGTGTATCTCACACCTACAGAAATGCAGAAAATGCTATTCAAAAAATATTTTTTGGCCCTAATTTTTTTTTATTTGAATAGCACAATAGAAGAAAAATATATAAATTGTGTATCTCACACCTGCAGATATGCAGAAAACACTGCAAAATTATATATTTTTTGCACTAAATTAGTGTTTTGGCAATAGCAGAATACACCCAGAGTATGTAAACCGTGTATCTCATACCTACAGAAATGCAGGAAATGCTATTCAAAAAAAATGTTTTTGCCCTAACAATTTTTTTATTTGAATAGCACAATAGAAGAAAATATATAAATTGTGTATCTCACACCTGCAGATATGCAGAAAACACTGCAATTTTTTTTGCACTAAATGCTTGTTTTTGCAATAGCAGAATACACCCAGAGTATGTAAACAGTGTATCTCACACCTACAGAAATGCAGAAAATTCTATACAAAAAAAATGTTTTTGCACTAAAATGTTTTTATTTGAATAGCACAATAGAAGAAAAATATATAAATTGTGTATCTCACACCTGCAGATATGCAGAAAACATTGCAAAATTATATTTTTTTGCACTAAATGTGTGTTTTGGCAATAGCAGAATACACCCAGAGTATGTAAACGGTGTATCTCACACCTACAGAAATGCAGAAAATGCTATTCAAAAAAAATGTTTTTGCCCTAAAAAAAAATTATTTGAATAGCACAATAGAAGAAAAATATATAAATTGTGTATCTCACACCTGCAGATATGCAGAAAACACTGCAAAAAATTTTTTTGCACTAAATGTGTGTTTTTGCAATAGCAGAATACACCCAGAGTATGTAAACGGTGTATCTCACACCTACAGAAATGCAGAAAATGCTATTCAAAAAAAATGTTTTTGCCCTAAATTTTTTTTTATTTGAATAGCACAATAGAAGAAAAATATATAAATGGTGTATCTCACACCTGCAAATATGCAGAAAACATTGCAATTTTTTTTTGCACTAAATGTGTGTTTTGGCAATAGCAGAATACACCCAGAGTATGTAAATGGTGTATCTCACACCTACAGAAATGCAGAAAATGCTATTAAAAAAAATATGTTTTTGCCCTACAAAAAAATTATTTGAATAGCACAATAGAAGAAAAATATATAAATTGTGTATCTCACACCTGCAGATCTGCAGAAAATACTGCAAAATATTTTTTTTGCACTAAATGTGTGTTTTTGCAATAGCAGAATACACCCAGAGTATGTAAACGGGGTATCTCACACCTACAGAAATGCAGAAAGTGCTATTCAAAAAAATGTTTTTGCCCTAAAATAAATGTATTTGAATAGCAAAATAGAAGAAAAATATATAAATTGTGTATCTCACACCTGCAGATATGCAGAAAACACTGCAAAATATTTTTTTGCACTAAATGTGTGTTTTTGCAATAGCAGAATACACCCAGAGTATGTAAACGGTGTATCTCAAAACCTACAGAAATGCAGAAATTGCTTTTAAAAAATAAATGTTTTTGCCCTAAAAAAAATTTTTTGAATAGCACAATAGAAGAAAAATATATAAATTGTGTATCTCACACCTGCAGATATGCAGAAAACACTGCAAAATAAAAAAAAATGCACTAAATGTGTGTTTTTGCAAAATAGAATACACCAAGAGTATGTAAACGGTGTATCTCACACCTACAGAAATGCAGAAAATGCTATTCAAAAAATATATTTTGGCCCTAAATTTTTTTTATTTGAATAGCACAATAGAAGAAAAATATATAAATTGTGTATTTCACACCTGCAGATATGCAGAAAACACTAAATTAGTGTTTTGGCAATAGCAGAATACACTCAGGGTATGTAAAGGGTGTATCTCACACCTACAGAAATGCAGGAAATGCTATTCAAAAAAAATGTTTTTGCCCTAACAAATTTTTTATTTGAATAGCACAATAGAAGAAAATATATAAATTGTGTATCTCACACCTGCAGATATGCAGAAAACACTGCACATTTTTTTGCACTAAATGTGTGTTTTTGCAATAGCAGAATACACCCAGAGTATGTAAACGGTGTATCTCAAAACCTACAGAAATGCAGAAATTGCTTTTAAAAAAAATGTTTTTGCCCTAAAAAAAATTATTTGAATAGCACAATAGAAGAAAATATATAAATTGTGTATCTCACACCTGCAGATATGCAGAAAACATTGCAAATTTTTTTTGCACTAAATGCTTGTTTTTGCAATAGCAGAATACACCCAGAGTATGTAAACAGTGTATCTCACACCTACTGAAATGCAGAAAATGCTATTCAAAAAAAATGTTTTTGCACTAAAATGTTTTTATTTGAATAGCACAATAGAAGAAAAATATATAAATTGTGTATCTCACACCTGCAGATATGCAGAAAACATTGCAAAATTATATTTTTTGCACTAAATGTATGTTTTGGCAATAGCAGAATACACCCAGAGTATGTAAACGGTGTATCTCACACCTACAGAAATGCAGAAAATGCTATTCCAAAAAAATGTTTTTGCCCTAAAAAAAATTATTTGAATAGCACAATAGAAGAAAAATATATAAATTGTGTATCTCACACCTGCAGATATGCAGAAAACACTGCAAAAATATATTTTTTTGCACTAAATGTGTGTTTTTGCAATAGTAGAATACACCCAGAGTATGTAAACTGTGTATCTCACACATACAGAAATGCAGAAAATGCTATTCAAAAAATATTTTTTGGCCCTAATTTTTTTTTATTTGAATAGCACAATAGAAGAAAAATATATAAATTGTGTATTTTACACCTGCAGATATGCAGAAAACACTGCAAAATTATATTTTTTTTGCACTAAATTAGTGTTTTGGCAATAGCAGAATACACCCAGAGTATGTAAAGGGTGTATCTCACACCTACAGAAATGCAGGAAATGCTATTCAAAAAAAATGTTTTTGCCCTAACAAATTTTTTATTTGAATAGCACAATAGAAGAAAATATATAAATTGTGTATCTCACACCTGCAGATATGCAGAAAACACTGCAATTTTTTTTGCACTAAATGTGTGTTTTTGCAATAGCAGAATACACCCAGAGTATGTAAACGGTGTATCTCAAAACCTACAGAAATGCAGAAATTGCTTTTAAAAAAAAATGTTTTTGCCCTAAAAAAAAATATTTGAATAGCACAATAGAAGAAAAATATATAAATTGTGTATCTCACACCTGCAGATATGCAGAAAACACTGCAAAATAAAAAAAATTGCACTAAATGTGTGTTTTTGCAATAGCAGAATACACCCAGAGTATGTAAACGGTGTATCTCACACCTACAGAAATGCAGAAAATGCTATTCCAAAAATATTTTTTGGCCCTAATTTTTTTTTATTTGAATAGCACAATAGAAGAAAAATATATAAATTGTGTATCTCACACCTGCAGATATGCAGAAAACACTGCAAAATTATATATTTTTTGCACTAAATTAGTGTTTTGGCAATAGCAGAATACACCCAGAGTATGTAAACGGTGTATCTCATACCTACAGAAATGCAGGAAATGCTATTCAAAAAAAATGTTTTTGCCCTAACAAAGTTTTTTATTTGAATAGCACAATAGAAGAAAATATATAAATTGTGTATCTCACACCTGCAGATATGCAGAAAACACTGCAAATTTTTTTTGCACTAAATGCTTGTTTTTGCAATAGCAGAATACACCCAGAGTATGTAAACAGTGTATCTCACACCTACAGAAATGCAGAAAATTCTATACAAAAAAAATGTTTTTGCACTAAAATGTTTTTATTTGAATAGCACAATAGAAGAAAAATATATAAATTGTGTATCTCACACCTGAAGATATGCAGAAAACACTGCAAAAATATATTTTTTTGCACTAAATGTGTGTTTTTGCAATAGTAGAATACACCCAGAGTATGTAAACTGTGTATCTCACACCTACAGAAATGCAGAAAATGCTATTCAAAAAATATTTTTTGGCCCTAATTTTTTTTTATTTGAATAGCACAATAGAAGAAAAATATATAAATTGTGTATTTTACACCTGCAGATATGCAGAAATCACTGCAAAATTATATATTTTTTGCACTAAATTAGTGTTTTGGCAATAGCAGAATACACCCAGAGTATGTAAAGGGTGTATCTCACACCTACAGAAATGCAGGAAATGCTATTCAAAAAAAATGTTTTTGCCCTAACAAATTTTTTATTTGAATAGCACAATAGAAGAAAATATATAAATTGTGTATCTCACACCTGCAGATATGCAGAAAACACTGCAATTTTTTTTGCACTAAATGTGTGTTTTTGCAATAGCAGAATACACCCAGAGTATGTAAACGGTGTATCTCAAAACCTACAGAAATGCAGAAATTGCTTTTAAAAAAAAATGTTTTTGCCCTAAAAAAAAAAATATTTGAATAGCACAATAGAAGAAAAATATATAAATTGTGTATCTCACGCCTGCAGATATGCAGAAAACACTGCAAAATAAAAATAAATTGCACTAAATGTGTGTTTTTGCAATAGCAGAATACACCCAGAGTATGTAAACGGTGTATCTCACACCTACAGAAATGCAGAAAATGCTATTCAAAAAATATTTTTTGGCCCTAATTTTTTTTGATTTGAATAGCACAATAGAAGAAAAATATATAAATTGTGTATCTCACACCTGCAGATATGCAGAAAACACTGCAAAATTATATATTTTTTGCACTAAATTAGTGTTTTGGCAATAGCAGAATACACCCAGAGTATGTAAACCGTGTATCTCATACCTACAGAAATGCAGGAAATGCTATTCAAAAAAAATGTTTTTGCCCTAACAATTTTTTTATTTGAATAGCACAATAGAAGAAAATATATAAATTGTGTATCTCACACCTGCAGATATGCAGAAAACACTGCAATTTTTTTTGCACTAAATGCTTGTTTTTGCAATAGCAGAATACACCCAGAGTATGTAAACAGTGTATCTCACACCTACAGAAATGCAGAAAATTCTATACAAAAAAATGTTTTTGCACTAAAATGTTTTTATTTGAATAGCACAATAGAAGAAAAATATATAAATTGTGTATCTCACACCTGCAGATATGCAGAAAACATTGCAAAATTATATATTTTTTTGCACTAAATGTGTGTTTTGGCAATAGCAGAATACACCCAGAGTATGTAAACGGTGTATCTCACACCTACAGAAATGCAGAAAATGCTATTCAAAAAAAATGTTTTTGCCCTAAAAAAAATTATTTGAATAGCACAATAGAAGAAAAATATATAAATTGTGTATCTCACACCTGCAGATATGCAGAAAACACTGCAAAAAATTTTTTTGCACTAAATGTGTGTTTTTGCAATAGCAGAATACACCCAGAGTATGTAAACGGTGTATCTCACACCTACAGAAATGCAGAAAATGCTATTCAAAAAAAATGTTTTTGCCCTAAATTTTTTTTTATTTGAATAGCACAATAGAAGAAAAATATATAAATGGTGTATCTCACACCTGCAAATATGCAGAAAACATTGCAATTTTTTTTGCACTAAATGTGTGTTTTGGCAATAGCAGAATACACCCAGAGTATGTAAATGGTGTATCTCACACCTACAGAAATGCAGAAAATGCTATTAAAAAAAATATGTTTTTGCCATACAAAAAAATTATTTGAATAGCACAATAGAAGAAAAATATATAAATTGTGTATCTCACACCTGCAGATCTGCAGAAAATACTGCAAAATATTTTTTTTGCACTAAATGTGTGTTTTTGCAATAGCAGAATACACCCAGAGTATGTAAACGGGGTATCTCACACCTACAGAAATGCCGAAAATGCTATTCAAAAAAATGTTTTTGCCCTAAAATAAATGTATTTGAATAGCAAAATAGAAGAAAAATATATAAATTGTGTATCTCACACCTGCAGATATGCAGAAAACACTGCAAAATAAAAAAAATTGCACTAAATGTGTGTTTTTGCAATAGCAGAATACACCCAGAGTATGTAAACGGTGTATCTCACACCTACAGAAATGCAGAAAATGCTATTCCAAAAATATTTTTTGGCCCTAATTTTTTTTTATTTGAATAGCACAATAGAAGAAAAATATATAAATTGTGTATCTCACACCTGCAGATATGCAGAAAACACTGCAAAATTATATATTTTTTGCACTAAATTAGTGTTTTGGCAATAGCAGAATACACCCAGAGTATGTAAACGGTGTATCTCATACCTACAGAAATGCAGGAAATGCTATTCAAAAAAAATGTTTTTGCCCTAACAAAGTTTTTTATTTGAATAGCACAATAGAAGAAAATATATAAATTGTGTATCTCACACCTGCAGATATGCAGAAAACACTGCAAATTTTTTTGCACTAAATGCTTGTTTTTGCAATAGCAGAATACACCCAGAGTATGTAAACAGTGTATCTCACACCTACAGAAATGCAGAAAATTCTATACAAAAAAAATGTTTTTGCACTAAAATGTTTTTATTTGAATAGCACAATAGAAGAAAAATATATACATTTTGTATCTCACACCTGAAGATATGCAGAAAACACTGCAAAAATATATTTTTTTGCACTAAATGTGTGTTTTTGCAATAGTAGAACACACCCAGAGTATGTAAACTGTGTATCTCACACCTACAGAAATGCAGAAAATGCTATTCAAAAAATATTTTTTGGCCCTAATTTTTTTTTATTTGAATAGCACAATAGAAGAAAAATATATAAATTGTGTATCTCACACCTGCAGATATGCAGAAAACACTGCAAAATTATATATTTTTTGCACTAAATTAGTGTTTTGGCAATAGCAGAATACACCCAGAGTATGTAAATGGTGTATCTCACACCTACAGAAATGCAGAAAATGCTATTAAAAAAAATATGTTTTTGCCATACAAAAAAATTATTTGAATAGCACAATAGAAGAAAAATATATAAATTGTGTATCTCACACCTGCAGATCTGCAGAAAATACTGCAAAATATTTTTTTTGCACTAAATGTGTGTTTTTGCAATAGCAGAATACACCCAGAGTATGTAAACGGGGTATCTCACACCTACAGAAATGCAGAAAATGCTATTCAAAAAAATGTTTTTGCCCTAAAATAAATGTATTTGAATAGCAAAATAGAAGAAAAATATATAAATTGTGTATCTCACACCTGCAGATATGCAGAAAACACTGCAAAATAAAAAAAAATTGCACTAAATGTGTGTTTTTGCAATAGCAGAATACACCCAGAGTATGTAAACGGTGTATCTCACACCTACAGAAATGCAGAAAATGCTATTCCAAAAATATTTTTTGGCCCTAATTTTTTTTTATTTGAATAGCACAATAGAAGAAAAATATATAAATTGTGTATCTCACACCTGCAGATATGCAGAAAACACTGCAAAATTATATATTTTTTGCACTAAATTAGTGTTTTGGCAATAGCAGAATACACCCAGAGTATGTAAACGGTGTATCTCATACCTACAGAAATGCAGGAAATGCTATTAAAAAAAAATGTTTTTGCCCTAACAAAGTTTTTTATTTGAATAGCACAATAGAAGAAAATATATAAATTGTGTATCTCACACCTGCAGATATGCAGAAAACACTGCAAATTTTTTTGCACTAAATGCTTGTTTTTGCAATAGCAGAATACACCCAGAGTATGTAAACAGTGTATCTCACACCTACAGAAATGCAGAAAATTCTATACAAAAAAAATGTTTTTGCACTAAAATGTTTTTATTTGAATAGCACAATAGAAGAAAAATATATAAATTGTGTATCTCACACCTGAAGATATGCAGAAAACACTGCAAAAATATATTTTTTTGCACTAAATGTGTGTTTTTGCAATAGTAGAACACACCCAGAGTATGTAAACTGTGTATCTCACACCTACAGAAATGCAGAAAATGCTATTCAAAAAATATTTTTTGGCCCTAATTTTTTTTTTATTTGAATAGCACAATAGAAGAAAAATATATAAATTGTGTATTTTACACCTGCAGATATGCAGAAATCACTGCAAAATTATATATTTTTTGCACTAAATTAGTGTTTTGGCAATAGCAGAATACACCCAGAGTATGTAAAGGGTGTATCTCACACCTACAGAAATGCAGGAAATGCTATTCAAAAAAAATGTTTTTGCCCTAACAAATTTTTTATTTGAATAGCACAATAGAAGAAAATATATAAATTGTGTATCTCACACCTGCAGATATGCAGAAAACACTGCAATTTTTTTTGCACTAAATGTGTGTTTTTGCAATAGCAGAATACACCCAGAGTATGTAAACGGTGTATCTCAAAACCTACAGAAATGCAGAAATTGCTTTTAAAAAAAAATGTTTTTGCCCTAAAAAAAAATTATTTGAATAGCACAATAGAAGAAAAATATATAAATTGTGTATCTCACGCCTGCAGATATGCAGAAAACACTGCAAAATAAAAAAAAATTGCACTAAATGTGTGTTTTTGCAATAGCAGAATACACCCAGAGTATGTAAACGGTGTATCTCACACCTACAGAAATGCAGAAAATGCTATTCAAAAAATATTTTTTGGCCCTAATTTTTTTTTATTTGAATAGCACAATAGAAGAAAAATATATAAATTGTGTATCTCACACCTGCAGATATGCAGAAAACACTGCAAAATTATATATTTTTTGCACTAAATTAGTGTTTTGGCAATAGCAGAATACACCCAGAGTATGTAAACAGTGTATCTCATACCTACAGAAATGCAGGAAATGCTATTCAAAAAAAATGTTTTTGCCCTAACAAAGTTTTTTATTTGAATAGCACAATAGAAGAAAATATATAAATTGTGTATCTCACACCTGCAGATATGCAGAAAACACTGCAAATTTTTTTGCACTAAATGCTTGTTTTTGCAATAGCAGAATACACCCAGAGTATGTAAACAGTGTATCTCACACCTACAGAAATGCAGAAAATTCTATACAAAAAAAATGTTTTTGCACTAAAATGTTTTTATTTGAATAGCACAATAGAAGAAAAATATATAAATTGTGTATCTCACACCTGAAGATATGCAGAAAACACTGCAAAAATATATTTTTTTGCACTAAATGTGTGTTTTTGCAATAGTAGAACACACCCAGAGTATGTAAACTGTGTATCTCACACCTACAGAAATGCAGAAAATGCTATTCAAAAAATATTTTTTGGCCCTAATTTTTTTTTTATTTGAATAGCACAATAGAAGAAAAATATATAAATTGTGTATTTTACACCTGCAGATATGCAGAAATCACTGCAAAATTATATATTTTTTGCACTAAATTAGTGTTTTGGCAATAGCAGAATACACCCAGAGTATGTAAAGGGTGTATCTCACACCTACAGAAATGCAGGAAATGCTATTCAAAAAAAATGTTTTTGCCCTAACAAATTTTTTATTTGAATAGCACAATAGAAGAAAATATATAAATTGTGTATCTCACACCTGCAGATATGCAGAAAACACTGCAATTTTTTTTGCACTAAATGTGTGTTTTTGCAATAGCAGAATACACCCAGAGTATGTAAACGGTGTATCTCAAAACCTACAGAAATGCAGAAATTGCTTTTAAAAAAAAATGTTTTTGCCCTAAAAAAAAATTATTTGAATAGCACAATAGAAGAAAAATATATAAATTGTGTATCTCACGCCTGCAGATATGCAGAAAACACTGCAAAATAAAAAAAAATTGCACTAAATGTGTGTTTTTGCAATAGCAGAATACACCCAGAGTATGTAAACGGTGTATCTCACACCTACAGAAATGCAGAAAATGCTATTCAAAAAATATTTTTTGGCCCTAATTTTTTTTTATTTGAATAGCACAATAGAAGAAAAATATATAAATTGTGTATCTCACACCTGCAGATATGCAGAAAACACTGCAAAATTATATATTTTTTGCACTAAATTAGTGTTTTGGCAATAGCAGAATACACCCAGAGTATGTAAACAGTGTATCTCATACCTACAGAAATGCAGGAAATGCTATTCAAAAAAAATGTTTTTGCCCTAACAATTTTTTTATTTGAATAGCACAATAGAAGAAAATATATAAATTGTGTATCTCACACCTGCAGATATGTAGAAAACACTGCAAATTTTTTTGCACTAAATGCTTGTTTTTGCAATAGCAGAATACACCCAGAGTATGTAAACAGTGTATCTCACACCTACAGAAATGCAGAAAATTCTATACAAAAAAAATGTTTTTGCACTAAAATGTTTTTATTTGAATAGCACAATAGAAGAAAAATATATAAATTGTGTATCTCACACCTGCAGATATGCAGAAAACATTGCAAAATTATATTTTTTTTTGCACTAAATGTGTGTTTTGGCAATAGCAGAATACACCCAGAGTATGTAAACGGTGTATCTCACACCTACAGAAATGCAGAAAATGCTATTCAAAAAAAATGTTTTTGCCCTAAAAAAAATTTATTTGAATAGCACAATAGAAGAAAAATATATAAATTGTGTATCTCACACCTGCAGATATGCAGAAAACACTGCAAAAATTTTTTTTGCACTAAATGTGTGTTTTTGCAATAGCAGAATACACCCAGAGTATGTAAACGGTGTATCTCACACCTACAGAAATGCAGAAAATGCTATTCAAAAAAAATGTTTTTGCCCTAAATTTTTTTTTATTTGAATAGCACAATAGAAGAAAAATATATAAATGGTGTATCTCACACCTGCAAATATGCAGAAAACATTGCAATTTTTTTTTGCACTAAATGTGTGTTTTGGCAATAGCAGAATACACCCAGAGTATGTAAATGGTGTATCTCACACCTACAGAAATGCAGAAAATGCTATTAAAAAAATATGTTTTTGCCCTACAAAAAAATTATTTGAATAGCACAATAGAAGAAAAATATATAAATTGTGTATCTCACACCTGCAGATCTGCAGAAAATACTGCAAAATATTTTTTTTGCACTAAATGTGTGTTTTTGCAATAGCAGAATACACCCAGAGTATGTAAACGGGGTATCTCACACCTACAGAAATGCAGAAAGTGCTATTCAAAAAAATGTTTTTGCCCTAAAATAAATGTATTTGAATAGCAAAATAGAAGAAAAATATATAAATTGTGTATCTCACACCTGCAGATATGCAGAAAACACTGCAAAATATTTTTTTTGCACTAAATGTGTGTTTTTGCAATAGCAGAATACACCCAGAGTATGTAAACCGTGTATCTCAAAACCTACAGAAATGCAGAAATTGCTTTTAAAAAATAAATGTTTTTGCCCTAAAAAAAAATTTTTGAATAGCACAATAGAAGAAAAATATATAAATTGTGTATCTCACACCTGCAGATATGCAGAAAACACTGCAAAATAAAAAAAAATGCACTAAATGTGTGTTTTTGCAAAATAGAATACACCAAGAGTATGTAAACGGTGTATCTCACACCTACAGAAATGCAGAAAATGCTATTCAAAAAATGTATTTTGGCCCTAAATTTTTTTTATTTGAATAGCACAATAGAAGAAAAATATATAAATTGTGTATTTCACACCTGCAGATATGCAGAAAACACTAAATTAGTGTTTTGGCAATAGCAGAATACACTCAGGGTATGTAAAGGGTGTATCTCACACCTACAGAAATGCAGGAAATGCTATTCAAAAAAAATGTTTTTGCCCTAACAATTTTTTTATTTGAATAGCACAATAGAAGAAAATATATAAATTGTGTATCTCACACCTGCAGATATGCAGAAAACACTGCAAATTTTTTTGCACTAAATGTGTGTTTTTGCAATAGCAGAATACACCCAGAGTATGTAAACGGTGTATCTCAAAACCTACAGAAATGCAGAAATTGCTTTTAAAAAAAATGTTTTTGCCCTAAAAAAAATTATTTGAATAGCACAATAGAAGAAAATATATAAATTGTGTATCTCACACCTGCAGATATGCAGAAAACATTGCAAATTTTTTTTGCACTAAATGCTTGTTTTTGCAATAGCAGAATACACCCAGAGTATGTAAACAGTGTATCTCACACCTACTGAAATGCAGAAAATGCTATTCAAAAAAAATGTTTTTTCACTAAAATGTTTTTATTTGAATAGCACAATAGAAGAAAAATATATAAATTGTGTATCTCACACCTGCAGATATGCAGAAAACATTGCAAAATTATATTTTTTTGCACTAAATGTGTGTTTTGGCAATAGCAGAATACACCCAGAGTATGTAAACGTTGTATCTCACACCTACAGAAATGCAGAAAATGCTATTCCAAAAAAATGTTTTTGCCCTAAAAAAAAATATTTGAATAGCACAATAGAAGAAAAATATATAAATTGTGTATCTCACACCTGCAGATATGCAGAAAACACTGCAAAAATATATTTTTTTGCACTAAATGTGTGTTTTTGCAATAGTAGAATACACCCAGAGTATGTAAACTGTGTATCTCACACCTACAGAAATGCAGAAAATGCTATTCAAAAAATATTTTTTGGCCCTAATTTTTTTTTATTTGAATAGCACAATAGAAGAAAAATATACAAATTGTGTATTTTACACCTGCAGATATGCAGAAAACACTGCAAAATTATATATTTTTTGCACTAAATTAGTGTTTTGGCAATAGCAGAATACACCCAGAGTATGTAAATGGTGTATCTCACACCTACAGAAATGCAGGAAATGCTATTAAAAAAAAAGTTTTTGCCCTAACAAATTTTTTATTTGAATAGCACAATAGAAGAAAATATATAAATTATGTATCTCACACCTGCAGATATGCAGAAAACACTGCAATTTTTTTGCACTAAATGTGTGTTTTTGCAATAGCAGAATACACCCAGAGTATGTAAACGGTGTATCTCAAAACCTACAGAAATGCAGAAATTGCTTTTTAAAAAAAAATGTTTTTGCCCTAAAAAAAAATTATTTGAATAGCACAATAGAAGTTAAATATATAAATTGTGTATCTCACACCTGCAGATATGCAGAAAACACTGCAAAATAAAAAAAAATTGCACTAAATGTGTGTTTTTGCAATAGCAGAATACACCCAGAGTATGTAAATGGTGTATCTCACACCTACAGAAATGCAGAAAATGCTATTCAAAAAATATTTTTTGGCCCTAATTTTTTTTTATTTGAATAGCACAATAGAAGAAAAATATATAAATTGTGTATCTCACACCTGCAGATATGCAGAAAACACTGAAAAATTATATATTTTTTGCACTAAATTAGTGTTTTGGCAATAGCAGAATACACCCAGAGTATGTAAACGGTGTATCTCATACCTACAGAAATGCAGGAAATGCTATTCAAAAAAAATGTTTTTGCCCTAACAAATTTTTTATTAGAATAGCACAATAGAAGAAAATATATAAATTGTGTACCTCACACCTGCAGATATGCAGAAAACACTGCAAATTTTTTTTGCACTAAATGCTTGTTTTTGCAATAGCAGAATACACCCAGAGTATGTAAACAGTGTATCTCACACCTACAGAAATGCAGAAAATTCTATACAAAAAAATGTTTTTGCACTAAAATGTTTTTATTTGAATAGCACAATAGAAGAAAAATATATAAATTGTGTATCTCACACCTGCAGATATGCAGAAAACACTGCAAAAATATATATTTTTGCACTAAATGTGTGTTTTTGCAATAGTAGAATACACCCAGAGTATGTAAACTGTGTATCTCACACCTACAGAAATGCAGAAAATGCTATTCAAAAAATATTTTTTGGCCCTAATTTTTTTTTTATTTGAATAGCACAATAGAAGAAAAATATATAAATTGTGTATTTTACACCTGCAGATATGCAGAAAACACTGCAAAATTATATATTTTTTGCACTAAATTAGTGTTTTGGCAATAGCAGAATACACCCAGAGTATGTAAAGGGTGTATCTCACACCTACAGAAATGCAGGAAATGCTATTCAAAAAAAATGTTTTTGCCCAAACAAATTTTTTATTTGAATAGCACAATAGAAGAAAATATATAAATTGTGTATCTCACACCTGCAGATATGCAGAAAACACTGCAATTTTTTTTGCACTAAATGTGTGTTTTTGCAATAGCAGAATACACCCAGAGAATGTAAACGGTGTATCTCAAAACCTACAGAAATGCAGAAATTGCTTTTAAAAAAAATGTTTTTGCCCTAAAAAAAAATTATTTGAATAGCACAATAGAAGAAAAATATATAAATTGTGTATCTCACGCCTGCAGATATGCAGAAAACACTGCAAAATAAAAACAATTGCACTAAATGTGTGTTTTTGCAATAGCAGAATACACCCAGAGTATGTAAACGATGTATCTCACACCTACAGAAATGCAGAAAATGCTATTCAAAAAATATTTTTTGGCCCTAATTGTTTTTTATTTGAATAGCACAATAGAAGAAAAATATATAAATTGTGTATCTCACACCTGCAGATATGCAGAAAACACTGCAAAATTATATATTTTTTGCACTAAATTAGTGTTTTGGCAATAGCAGAATACACCCAGAGTATGTAAACGGTGTATCTCATACCTACAGAAATGCAGGAAATGCTATTCAAAAAAAATGTTTCTTGTTCATACATCACGGGACACAGAGCAGCATAGTCATTACTATGTGGGTTATATAGAATTACCTTCAGGTGCTGGCACTGGCAACTTCCAAAACAGGAAGTACCCTCCCCCATATAAGCCCCTCCCATCCGGGAGTACCTCAGTTTTTTGCCAGTGTCTAAGGTGTTGGCCAAGGTTAACATGTATTCATCTGGGCTTGTGTACAGGTTCTCTGGGCCTTAGCAAGCTATTCCGGATCCGACCAAAAAAGCTTCATAGCTAAACGGTCGGTACCCGGGCCTTGCAGAGAAGAGCAGGGTTTTGCCTGTAATGCCTCTCTTAGGAGGGCTGGACCCTGGGATCCAGAGCTCTGGTCATACCCAAAACCAAGAGGCTATCTGTGCAGGGTGCTATACAGGTCCAGGGGAGTGGAATCCTTGGGAACCCGGTCCCTGAAGGTCTAGTACAATGCCTGCCGTGAGAGGTGAAGTTTGGGCTTCTGTGGACCAAACAAAGTCCTGCGGCGGGGAAAAGGTAAGTGGGGGCCCCTCAGGAACTTGGTTCTATTGAGGGGACCCCCAAGCCTAATATGTCTTTCTGCCTGTTACCTAAAGGGTATTCCCGCTAATAGCTGTATATGCCTAAGAAATCCTAGAAATGTTTTTTCATAAGGGAAGTTTTAAAAAAACTGTAAACCTGGAAATGTTTTTTCATAAAGGAGGTTTTAAAAAAAAAAAAAAAAAGACAAAGGTGCGGTACCTGTGTTTGTCCACTAGAGGCCGCTGTGGAACGTCTTTTTTCTTGGGACTATTCCTTCCATGGTGAAAGTCCAGGCAGATGAGTGAGCTCTCTATCAGGGAAGCTGCATTCCTCTGTCATGCTGCCAAGTAGTTTCCTTCCATCCCCGAGTCCTGGTGAAACAGGGACCCTGGCTCCTCTCCCTACATGGCGCCAAGAGCGCACACGTGCACGCGCGCGCGCACGCGCACACATGCTTTCCTTTTATAAGGTTTAGCTTCAAAAAAGGGAGCGGAGCCTGGCGGATGACGCGCTCTGTGCGCCCAGCGCTTCTGCGCATGTGCGGGCGTCCCAGCAAGATAAAAGGACTCAGTCCACGCTGCTTGCTATGGACACAGAGCATGAAAAGGAGCTGGTAGCATGGTATAGGGGCTTACAGCGGGCGGTTGATACAGGCATCCCCAGAAAGACGCATTAGTAGACACCCACTGATGTACATAGCAGCAAATTGCATTAGACTATTTCAGTAAGGGGTGTATTGCGGCTGGAATACCTCAGCTTTGAACTAAGGAATATGCCGCCTAAAAAACTCCGAGATATACCTCTCAGGAAGTGTAGGGGGTCTCCATCGGGCTCTGAGGATCTGGAGCAGTCATCTGCACCCTCCTCCCCTGAGAAATCAGAGGTTAATACCCATAAGGAACCCCCGGGAGTGCCAGGTACTGCGGCTGTCCTCAGTCCACCTGCTCCTGCATATATAACAGAGGAGGTTTTTTCCTCAACTCTGGAGGGATTGGAGCAGAGATTGGCTGCATTGATCGCTTCTTCTCTACAGGAAAGAAAGCGCGCCAGATCTCCATCACCTCCATTAGAGTGCCTGTTGGCAGAGCAACAGTCCCAGGAAGGGACCGACCTACCTGAAGGGGATCAGGAGGAGGTTAGCTCTGTTTTTGAGGAATCGACAGTAGATGAACCATTTTCAGCATCACAGACTGAAAGATTGTGGGTCCAGACCCTAACTGACATGGTTCGATCTGCATTTAAAATGCCTCTTGTTGAACCATCAACTACTGCTGTCTCCTCATTGGGGTCGCTAAAAGCTCCCCAGGTTAATTGCTCCTTTCCAATACATCCATTATTGGAAGGACTTATATACCAGGACTGGGAACATCCTGATAAACTATTTGTTCCGCCTAAAAGGTTTCCGGTGATCTATCCCATGGAGGAAAAGTTCACCCAGAGATGGAATGTTCCTACGGTGGATGCAGCCATCTCTTCTGTGAACAAATCACTGACATGTCCAGTAGATAATGTTCAAATGTTCAAAGATCCAGTGGATAAAAAATTGGAATCTTTATTAAAATCTGCTTTTTCCACAGCAGGGGCTGTTACACAGCCAGCAGTGGCAGCTATTGGGGTCTGCCAAGCTTTAAAGGATCAAATGAAAATGGTCCTGAGGGATTTGCCAGACCAGCAGGCCCAGGCTCTGGCTGATCTGCCTAGAGCATTATGCTTTGCGGTTGACGCCATCAAGGATTCTATCCATCAGGCCTCCCGCCTCACGCTGTCTTTGGTACATATGCGTAGGCTTCTGTGGCTCAAAAACTGGTCTGCTGAAGCTCCCTGTAAGAAGCTCTTAGTTAGCTTCCCATTTCATGGGGAACGCCTTTTTGGCGAAGACCTGGATAAGTATATCCAGAAGATTTCCAGTGGTAAAAGTACTCTCTTACCGAGTAAAAAGAGGTCTAGGGGTCCATCTTTTAAGAGGACTACCTCTCCTATCCCTGCGACGTCTGCTACTAAGCAGTTCCGACGGCCTCCTCGGTCAAACTCAGGAGGTAAAAATCAGGGACAGCCACAAGGTAATAAAAAGCCCTGGATCCGAAGAGGTACTAAACCAGCCTCCAAGTCAAGCCTATGAAGGGCTGCCCCCACTCAAACGGGTGGGGGGAAGACTTCAGTTGTTCGCAGAGACCTGGCGGGAGACGATCAAAGACAGATGGGTGCTCTCCGCAGTAACTCTGGGATACAAGTTGGAGTTAAAAGAGTCTCCTCCGTCCCATTTTATGTGGTCAGGCATGCCAAGAGACCCTCTGAAAAGAGGGTCTCTCCTATTGGCGTTAGAACAACTATTGCTCCAAGGAGTAATTATGGAGGTTCCTATGGAAGAGTGGGGGTTGGGTTTCTACTCAAACCTTTTCACAGTCCCGAAGCCAAACGGGGACATAAGACCCATATTGGACCTAAAGAGTCTAAACAAATTTCTAAACGTCCGGTCTTTCCGGATGGAGTCGATCCGATCGGTCACCGCTGCCCTACAAGGGGAGGAATGGTTAGCCTCGATCGACATCAAAGATGCTTACTTGCATGTTCCCATCTTTCCAGGTCATCAAAAATTCCTACGCTTTGCAGTAGAAGGGCGCCATTTTCAGTTCAGAGCCTTACCATTCGGTCTGGCCACAGCACCACGAGTGTTCACAAAAATTCTGGCCCCACTGTTGGCCGATCTAAGAACACGGGGTGTAACGATAATGGCATACCTAGACGACCTGTTGTTGATAGACCACTCAGTTGCCAAGCTAGAAGTGGTAATTGTCGATACAATCAAGTATCTAGAGTCTCACGGTTGGATCATCAACCTGGACAAGTCAGCCCTACAGCCAGTGAAAAACCTGGTATATCTAGGGCTACGGCTGGATTCAGACCAGAGGAAGATTTTCTTACCTCTAGACAAGGTATCCTCTTTGAGGGCCTTGGTCCGTCTGCTTTGTGCAAAAAGACAGCCGTCCATACGCCTGTGCATGAGGCTGCTAGGAAAGATGGTAGCATCATTCGAAGCTGTGCCATACGCCCAATTCCACTCAAGGAATTTACAAAGGGCCATATTGTCAGCCTGGAACGGAAAAGTTCAGGCTCTAGACTTCCCGATGGTTTTGTCCCCTTCCGTTCGGAAGAGTCTCTGCTGGTGGTTGATCCCCCAGAATCTCCAGAAGGGAAAACCCTTCAGCCCGATATCTTGGAAGGTGGTCACTACAGATGCCAGCCTTACAGGCTGGGGGGCAGTACTGGAGCAATGGTCTCTCCAGGGCAGATGGTCAAATGTAGTAAAAACCCTGCCCATCAATCTCTTAGAGATACGAGCAGCCCGGTACGCCCTAGTAGCCTGGACATCCAGACTCCAAGGGTCCCCTGTCAGAATTCAATCAGACAATGCCACAGCAGTGGCATATATCAATCATCAGGGAGGCACCAGGAGTCGTGCAGCCCAGAGGGAAGTAAGTCACATCCTGGAATGGGCAGAAAAGCATGTCCCATGTATATCAGCTGTCTTCATTCCAGGGGTGGAGAATTGGAAGGCGGACTTTCTGAGTCGCCAACAGTTATGCCCAGGGGAATGGTCCCTTCATCCCGAGGTCTTCCGAGCAATATGTCAGCGGTGGGGAACACCGGATGTAGATCTGCTAGCATCCAGATTCAACGCAAAGGTGGACAGATTTGTCTCCCGGACAAGGGATCCCCTCGCTTGCGGCTCGGATGCTCTGGTGTTCCCTTGGGATCAGTTCAGACTGATATATGCATTCCCTCCGCTACAATTGTTGCCTCGACTCCTTCGCAGAGTCAGGTTGGAGAAGAAGCCGGTGATCCTGGTGGCTCCAGCGTGGCCCCGAAGGGCCTGGTATGCGGAGATCATCAAAATGTCTGTGGGGAGTCCTTGGACCCTTCCACGTCGTTCGGACCTGCTTTCGCAAGGACCGATATACCACCCTTCCTTACTAACTCTAAGTTTAACGGCCTGGCTATTGAATCCCACATCCTAAAGAAGAGAGGTCTCTCTAACTCTGTGGTATCAACTATAATCAATGCCAGGAAGCCTGTATCCAGGCAGATCTACTATAGAGTTTGGAAGGCGTACATCACTTGGTGCGAGGCCAGAAAATGGCATCCACGTAAGTACGTTATAGGCAGAATTCTGGACTTCCTGCAGTGGGCTGTAGACAGGAAGTTTGCCTTAAGTACTATCAAGGGCCAGGTTTCGGCCTTGTCAATACTATTTCAAAGGCCCCTGGCTATGCATTCACTTGTCAAATCCTTTATGCAAGGTGTGACTCGTATTATTCCACCGATTAAGGCTCCCATATGCCCATGGGATCTAAATTTGGTTCTGTCGGTTCTGCAGAAGCAGCCATTTGAACCTTTGCGGCACATTTCCTTGGTTCTACTCACCAGGAAATTGATATTTTTTGTAGCCATATGCTCGGCTAGAAGAGTGTCGGAATTAGCCGCCATGTCCTGTAAAGAGCCATATCTGGTTATCCATAAGGACAGAGTAGTATTACGTCCTCACCCAGCCTTTCTTCCTAAGGTGGTATCGGGGTTTCACATGAACCAGGATGTGGTTCTTCCTTCTTTTTTCCCCAAACCAAGCTCGGTAGAGGAAAAGTTATTGCATACTTTGGATGTAGTAAGAGCAGTTAAAGCTTATCTAAAAGCCACTGCTCAGATTCGTAGAACGGATTCTTTATTTGTTCTGCCGGAAGGCCCCAGAAAGGGTCAGGCAGCATCAAAATCTACTTTAGCCAAGTGGATTCGACAGGTCATAATACAAGCCTATGGCTTGAGAAGTAGACCGCCTCCGTTCAAAGTTAGGGCGCACTCCACGAGAGCAGTTGGAACTTCATGGGCAGTGCATCACCAGGCCTCCCTGGCGCAAATTTGTAAGGCCGCAACATGGTCTTCAGTACACACGTTTACTAGGTTCTACCAGGTGGACGTTAGAAGTCAGGAGGATGTCGCCTTTGGGCGCAGTGTGTTGCAGGCCGCAAAAGATCCTCATGCCTGATGGCGCCCAGCTTATGTATGGTGTATCCCCCCCCTCATGTGGCATTGCTTTGGGACGTCCCACATAGTAATGACTATGCTGCTCTGTGTCCCGTGATGTATGAACAAGAAAGTAGGATTTTTAAAACAGCTTACCTGTAAAATCCTTTTCTTGGAGTACATCACGGGACACAGAGCTCCCACCCCTCTTTTGGGGACACGTATTGCTTTGCTACAAAACTGAGGTACTCCCGGATGGGAGGGGCTTATATAGGGGAGGGTACTTCCTGTTTTGGAAGTTGCCAGTGCCAGCACCTGAAGGTAATTCTATATAACCCACATAGTAATGACTATGCTGCTCTGTGTCCCGTGATGTACTCCAAGAAAAGGATTTTACAGGTAAGCTGTTTTAAAAATCCTACTTTTTGCCCTAACAAATTTTTTATTAGAATAGCACAATAGAAGAAAATATATAAATTGTGTACCTCACACCTGCAGATATGCAGAAAACACTGCAAATTTTTTTTGCACTAAATGCTTGTTTTTGCAATAGCAGAATACACCCAGAGTATGTAAACAGTGTATCTCACACCTACAGAAATGCAGAAAATTCTATACAAAAAAATGTTTTTGCACTAAAATGTTTTTATTTGAATAGCACAATAGAAGAAAAATATATAAATTGTGTATCTCACACCTGCAGATATGCAGAACATACTGCAAAAATATATTTTTTTGCACTAAATGTGTGTTTTTGCAATAGTAGAATACACCCAGAGTATGTAAACTGTGTATCTCACACCTACAGAAATGCAGAAAATGCTATTCAAAAATTATTTTTTGGCCCTAATTTTTTTTTTATTTGAATAGCACAATAGAAGAAAAATATATAAATTGTGTATTTTACACCTGCAGATATGCAGAAAACACTGCAAAATTATATATTTTTTGCACTAAATTAGTGTTTTGGCAATAGCAGAATACACCCAGAGTATGTAAAGGGTGTATCTCACACCTACAGAAATGCAGGAAATCCTATTCAAAAAAAATGTTTTTGCCCAAACAAATTTTTTATTTGAATAGCACAATAGAAGAAAATATATAAATTGTGTATCTCACACCTGCAGATATGCAGAAAACACTGCAATTTTTTTTGCACTAAATGTGTGTTTTTGCAATAGCAGAATACACCCAGAGTATGTAAACGGTGTATCTCAAAACCTACAGAAATGCAGAAATTGCTTTTAAAAAAAAATGTTTTTGCCCTAAAAAAAAATTATTTGAATAGCACAATAGAAGAAAAATATATAAATTGTGTATCTCACGCCTGCAGATATGCAGAAAACACTGCAAAATAAAAACAATTGCACTAAATGTGTGTTTTTGCAATAGCAGAATACACCCAGAGTATGTAAACGATGTATCTCACACCTACAGAAATGCAGAAAATGCTATTCAAAAAATATTTTTTGGCCCTAATTGTTTTTTATTTGAATAGCACAATAGAAGAAAAATATATAAATTGTGTATCTCACACCTGCAGATATGCAGAAAACACTGCAAAATTATATATTTTTTGCACTAAATTAGTGTTTTGGCAATAGCAGAATACACCCAGAGTATGTAAACGGTGTATCTCATACCTATAGAAATGCAGGAAATGCTATTCAAAAAAAATGTTTTTGCCCTAACAAATTTTTTATTAGAATAGCACAATAGAAGAAAATATATAAATTGTGTACCTCACACCTGCAGATATGCAGAAAACACTGCAAATTTTTTTTGCACTAAATGCTTGTTTTTGCAATAGCAGAATACACCCAGAGTATGTAAACAGTGTATCTCACACCTACAGAAATGCAGAAAATTCTATACAAAAAAATGTTTTTGCACTAAAATGTTTTTATTTGAATAGCACAATAGAAGAAAAATATATAAATTGTGTATCTCACACCTGCAGATATGCAGAAAACACTGCAAAAATATATTTTTTTGCACTAAATGTGTGTTTTTGCAATAGTAGAATACACCCAGAGTATGTAAACTGTGTATCTCACACCTACAGAAATGCAGAAAATGCTATTCAAAAAATATTTTTTGGCCCTAATTTTTTTTTTATTTGAATAGCACAATAGAAGAAAAATATATAAATTGTGTATTTTACACCTGCAGATATGCAGAAAACACTGCAAAATTATATATTTTTTGCACTAAATTAGTGTTTTGGCAATAGCAGAATACACCCAGAGTATGTAAAGGGTGTATCTCACACCTACAGAAATGCAGGAAATGCTATTCAAAAAAAATGTTTTTGCCCAAACAAATTTTTTATTTGAATAGCACAATAGAAGAAAATATATAAATTGTGTATCTCACACCTGCAGATATGCAGAAAACACTGCAATTTTTTTGCACTAAATGTGTGTTTTTGCAATAGCAGAATACACCCAGAGTATGTAAACGGTGTATCTCAAAACCTACAGAAATGCAGAAATTGCTTTTAAAAAAAAATGTTTTTGCCCTAAAAAAAATTATTTGAATAGCACAATAGAAGAAAAATATATAAATTGTGTATCTCACGCCTGCAGATATGCAGAAAACACTACAAAATAAAAACAATTGCACTAAATGTGTGTTTTTGCAATAGCAGAATACACCCAGAGTATGTAAACGATGTATCTCACACCTACAGAAATGCAGAAAATGCTATTCAAAAAATATTTTTTGGCCCTAATTGTTTTTTATTTGAATAGCACAATAGAAGAAAATATATAAATTGTGTATCTCACACCTGCAGATATGCAGAAAACACTGCAAAATTATATATTTTTTGCACTAAATTAGTGTTTTGGCAATAGCAGAATACAACCAGAGTATGTAAACGGTGTATCTCATACCTACAGAAATGCAGGAAATGCTATTCAAAAAAAATGTTTTTGCCCTAACAAATTTTTTATTTGAATAGCACAATAGAAGAAAATATATAAATTGTGTATCTCACACCTGCAGATATGCAGAAAACACTGCAATTTTTTTTGCACTAAATGTGTGTTTTTGCAATAGCAGAATACACCCAGAGTATGTAAACGGTGTATGTCAAAACCTACAGAAATGCAGAAATTGCTTTTAAAAAAAATGTTTTTGCCCTAAAAAAAATTATTTGAATAGCACAATAGAAGAAAATATATAAATTGTGTATCTCACACCTGCAGATATGCAGAAAACACTGCAAAATAAAAAAAAATGCACTAAATGTGTGTTTTTGCAAAATAGAATACACTAAGAGTATGTAAACGGTGTATCTCACACCTACAGAAATGCAGAAAATGCTATTCAAAAAATATATTTTGGCCCTAAATTTTTTTTATTTGAATAGCACAATAGAAGAAAAATATATAAATTGTGTATTTCACACCTGCAGATATGCAGAAAACACTAAATTAGTGTTTTGGCAATAGCAGAATACACTCAGGGTATGTAAAGGGTGTATCTCACACCTACAGAAATGCAGGAAATGCTATTCAAAAAAAATGTTTTTGCCCTAACAAATTTTTTATTTGAATAGCACAATAGAAGAAAATATATAAATTGTGTATCTCACACCTGCAGATATGCAGAAAACACTGCAAATTTTTTTGCACTAAATGTGTGTTTTTGCAATAGCAGAATACACCCAGAGTATGTAAACGGTGTATCTCAAAACCTACAGAAATGCAGAAATTGCTTTTAAAAAAAATGTTTTTGCCCTAAAAAAAATTATTTGAATAGCACAATAGAAGAAAATATATAAATTGTGTATCTCACACCTGCAGATATGCAGAAAACATTGCAAATTTTTTTTGCACTAAATGCTTGTTTTTGCAATAGCAGAATACACCCAGAGTATGTAAACAGTGTATCTCACACCTACTGAAATGCAGAAAATGCTATTCAAAAAAAATGTTTTTTCACTAAAATGTTTTTATTTGAATAGCACAATAGAAGAAAAATATATAAATTGTGTATCTCACACCTGCAGATATGCAGAAAACATTGCAAAATTATATTTTTTAGCACTAAATGTGTGTTTTGGCAATAGCAGAATACACCCAGAGTATGTAAACGTTGTATCTCACACCTACAGAAATGCAGAAAATGCTATTCCAAAAAAATGTTTTTGCCCTAAAAAAAATATTTGAATAGCACAATAGAAGAAAAATATATAAATTGTGTATCTCACACCTGCAGATATGCAGAAAACACTGCAAAAATATATTTTTTTGCACTAAATGTGTGTTTTTGCAATAGTAGAATACACCCAGAGTATGTAAACTGTGTATCTCACACCTACAGAAATGCAGAAAATGGTATTCAAAAAATATTTTTTGGCCCTAATTTTTTTTATTTGAATAGCACAATAGAAGAAAAATATATAAATTGTGTATTTTACACCTGCAGATATGCAGAAAACACTGCAAAATTATATATTTTTTGCACTAAATTAGTGTTTTGGCAATAGCAGAATACACCCAGAGTATGTAAAGGGTGTATCTCACACCTACAGAAATGCAGGAAATGCTATTAAAAAAAAAGTTTTTGCCCTAACAAATTTTTTATTTGAATAGCACAATAGAAGAAAATATATAAATTATGTATCTCACACCTGCAGATATGCAGAAAACACTGCAATTTTTTTGCACTAAATGTGTGTTTTTGCAATAGCAGAATACACCCAGAGTATGTAAACGGTGTATCTCAAAACCTACAGAAATGCAGAAATTGCTTTTAAAAAAAAATGTTTTTGCCCTAAAAAAAAATTATTTGAATAGCACAATAGAAGTTAAATATATAAATTGTGTATCTCACACCTGCAGATATGCAGAAAACACTGCAAAATAAAAAAAAATTGCACTAAATGTGTGTTTTTGCAATAGCAGAATACACCCAGAGTATGTAAACGGTGTATCTCACACCTACAGAAATGCAGAAAATGCTATTCAAAAAATATTTTTTGGCCCTAATTTTTTTTTATTTGAATAGCACAATAGAAGAAAAATATATAAATTGTGTATCTCACACCTGCAGATATGCAGAAAACACTGAAAAATTATATATTTTTTGCACTAAATTAGTGTTTTGGCAATAGCAGAATACACCCAGAGTATGTAAACGGTGTATCTCATACCTACAGAAATGCAGGAAATGCTATTCAAAAAAAATGTTTTTGCCCTAACAAATTTTTTATTAGAATAGCACAATAGAAGAAAATATATAAATTGTGTACCTCACACCTGCAGATATGCAGAAAACACTGCAATTTTTTTTTGCACTAAATGCTTGTTTTTGCAATAGCAGAATACACCCAGAGTATGTAAACAGTGTATCTCACACCTACAGAAATGCAGAAAATTCTATACAAAAAAATGTTTTTGCACTAAAATGTTTTTATTTGAATAGCACAATAGAAGAAAAATATATAAATTGTGTATCTCACACCTGCAGATATGCAGAAAACACTGCAAAAATATATTTTTTTGCACTAAATGTGTGTTTTTGCAATAGTAGAATACACCCAGAGTATGTAAACTGTGTATCTCACACCTACAGAAATGCAGAAAATGCTATTCAAAAAATATTTTTTGGCCCTAATTTTTTTTTATTTGAATAGCACAATAGAAGAAAAATATATAAATTGTGTATTTTACACCTGCAGATATGCAGAAAACACTGCAAAATTATATATTTTTTGCACTAAATTAGTGTTTTGGCAATAGCAGAATACACCCAGAGTATGTAAAGGGTGTATCTCACACCTACAGAAATGCAGGAAATGCTATTCAAAAAAAATGTTTTTGCCCAAACAAATTTTTTATTTGAATAGCACAATAGAAGAAAATATATAAATTGTGTATCTCACACCTGCAGATATGCAGAAAACACTGCAATTTTTTTGCACTAAATGTGTGTTTTTGCAATAGCAGAATACACCCAGAGTATGTAAACGGTGTATCTCAAAACCTACAGAAATGCAGAAATTGCTTTTAAAAAAAAATGTTTTTGCCCTAAAAAAAATTATTTGAATAGCACAATAGAAGAAAAATATATAAATTGTGTATCTCACGCCTGCAGATATGCAGAAAACACTGCAAAATAAAAACAATTGCACTAAATGTGTGTTTTTGCAATAGCAGAATACACCCAGAGTATGTAAACGATGTATCTCACACCTACAGAAATGCAGAAAATGCTATTCAAAAAATATTTTTTGGCCCTAATTGTTTTTTATTTGAATAGCACAATAGAAGAAAATATATAAATTGTGTATCTCACACCTGCAGATATGCAGAAAACACTGCAAAATTATATATTTTTTGCACTAAATTAGTGTTTTGGCAATAGCAGAATACAACCAGAGTATGTAAACGGTGTATCTCATACCTACAGAAATGCAGGAAATGCTATTCAAAAAAAATGTTTTTGCCCTAACAAATTTTTTATTTGAATAGCACAATAGAAGAAAATATATAAATTGTGTATCTCACACCTGCAGATATGCAGAAAACACTGCAATTTTTTTTGCACTAAATGTGTGTTTTTGCAATAGCAGAATACACCCAGAGTATGTAAACGGTGTATGTCAAAACCTACAGAAATGCAGAAATTGCTTTTAAAAAAAATGTTTTTGCCCTAAAAAAAATTATTTGAATAGCACAATAGAAGAAAATATATAAATTGTGTATCTCACACCTGCAGATATGCAGAAAACACTGCAAAATAAAAAAAAATGCACTAAATGTGTGTTTTTGCAAAATAGAATACACCAAGAGTATGTAAACGGTGTATCTCACACCTACAGAAATGCAGAAAATGCTATTCAAAAAATATATTTTGGCCCTAAATTTTTTTTATTTGAATAGCACAATAGAAGAAAAATATATAAATTGTGTATTTCACACCTGCAGATATGCAGAAAACACTAAATTAGTGTTTTGGCAATAGCAGAATACACTCAGGGTATGTAAAGGGTGTATCTCACACCTACAGAAATGCAGGAAATGCTATTCAAAAAAAATGTTTTTGCCCTAACAAATTTTTTATTTGAATAGCACAATAGAAGAAAATATATAAATTGTGTATCTCACACCTGCAGATATGCAGAAAACACTGCAAATTTTTTTGCACTAAATGTGTGTTTTTGCAATAGCAGAATACACCCAGAGTATGTAAACGGTGTATCTCAAAACCTACAGAAATGCAGAAATTGCTTTTAAAAAAAATGTTTTTGCCCTAAAAAAAATTATTTGCATAGCACAATAGAAGAAAATATATAAATTGTGTATCTCACACCTGCAGATATGCAGAAAACATTGCAAATTTTTTTTGCACTAAATGCTTGTTTTTGCAATAGCAGAATACACCCAGAGTATGTAAACAGTGTATCTCACACCTACTGAAATGCAGAAAATGCTATTCAAAAAAAATGTTTTTTCACTAAAATGTTTTTATTTGAATAGCACAATAGAAGAAAAATATATAAATTGTGTATCTCACACCTGCAGATATGCAGAAAACATTGCAAAATTATATTTTTTAGCACTAAATGTGTGTTTTGGCAATAGCAGAATACACCCAGAGTATGTAAACGTTGTATCTCACACCTACAGAAATGCAGAAAATGCTATTCCAAAAAAATGTTTTTGCCCTAAAAAAAATATTTGAATAGCACAATAGAAGAAAAATATATAAATTGTGTATCTCACACCTGCAGATATGCAGAAAACACTGCAAAATTATATATTTTTTGCACTAAATTAGTGTTTTGGCAATAGCAGAATACACCCAGAGTATGTAAACGGTGTATCTCATACCTACAGAAATGCAGGAAATGCTATTCAAAAAAAATGTTTTTGCCCTAACAAATTTTTTATTAGAATAGCACAATAGAAGAAAATATATAAATTGTGTACCTCACACCTGCAGATATGCAGAAAACACTGCAATTTTTTTTTGCACTAAATGCTTGTTTTTGCAATAGCAGAATACACCCAGAGTATGTAAACAGTGTATCTCACACCTACAGAAATGCAGAAAATTCTATACAAAAAAATGTTTTTGCACTAAAATGTTTTTATTTGAATAGCACAATAGAAGAAAAATATATAAATTGTGTATCTCACACCTGCAGATATGCAGAAAACACTGCAAAAATATATTTTTTTGCACTAAATGTGTGTTTTTGCAATAGTAGAATACACCCAGAGTATGTAAACTGTGTATCTCACACCTACAGAAATGCAGAAAATGCTATTCAAAAAATATTTTTTGGCCCTAATTTTTTTTTTATTTGAATAGCACAATAGAAGAAAAATATATAAATTGTGTATTTTACACCTGCAGATATGCAGAAAACACTGCAAAATTATATATTTTTTGCACTAAATTAGTGTTTTGGCAATAGCAGAATACACCCAGAGTATGTAAAGGGTGTATCTCACACCTACAGAAATGCTATTCAAAAAAAATGTTTTTGCCCAAACAAATTTTTTATTTGAATAGCACAATAGAAGAAAATATATAAATTGTGTATCTCACACCTGCAGATATGCAGAAAACACTGCAAATTTTTTTACACTAACTGCTTGTTTTTGCAATAGCAGAATACACCCAGAGTATGTAAACAGTGTATCTCACACCTACAGAAATGCAGAAAATTCTATACAAAAAAAAATGTTTTTGCACTAAAATGTTTTTATTTGAATAGCACAATAGAAGAAAAATATATAAATTGTGTATCTCACACCTGCAGATATGCAGAAAACATTGCAAAAATATATTTTTTTGCACTAAATATGTGTTTTGGCAATAGCAGAATACACCCAGAGTATGTAAACGGTGTATCTCACACCTACAGAAATGCAGAAAATGCTATTCAAAAAAAATGTTTTTGCCGTAAAAAAAATTATTTGAATAGCACAATAGAAGAAAAATATATAAATTGTGTATCTCACACCTGCAGATATGCAGAAAACACTGCAAAATAAAAAAAATGCACTAAATGTGTGTTTTTGCAAAATAGAATACACCCAGAGTATGTAAACGGTGTATCTCACACCTACAGAAATGCAGAAAATGCTATTCAAAAAATATATTTTGGCCCTAAATTTTTTTTATTTGAATAGCACAATAGAAGAAAAATATATAAATTGTGTATTTCACACCTGCAGATATGCAGAAAACACTAAATTAGTGTTTTGGCAATAGCAGAATACACTCAGAGTATGTAAAGGGTGTATCTCACACCTACAGAAATGCAGGAAATGCTATTCAAAAAAAATGTTTTTGCCCTAACAAATTTTTTATTTGAATAGCACAATAGAAGAAAATATATAAATTGTGTATCTCACACCTGCAGATATGCAGAAAACACTGCAAATTTTTTTTGCACTAAATGCTTGTTTTTGCAATAGCAGAATACACCCAGAGTATGTAAACAGTGTATCTCACACCTACAGAAATGCAGAAAATGCTATTCAAAAAAATGTTTTTGCACTAAAAAAAAATTATTTGAATAGCACAATAGAAGAAAATATATAAATTGTGTATCTCACACCTGCAGATATGTAGACAACACTGCACATTTTTTTTGCACTAAATGCTTGTTTTTGCAATAGCAGAATACACCCAGAGTATGTAAACAGTGTATCTCACACCTACAGAAATGCAGAAAATGCTATTCAAAAAAAATGTTTTTGCACTAAAATGTTTTTATTTGAATAGCACAATAGAAGAAAAATATATAAATTGTGTATCTCACACCTGCAGATAAGCAGAAAACATTGCAAAATTATATTTTTTTGCACTAAATGTGTGTTTTGGCAATAGCAGAATACACCCAGAGTATGTAAACGTTGTATCTCACACCTACAGAAATGCAGAAAATGCTATTCCAAAAAAATGTTTTTGCCCTAAAAAAAAAATATTTGAATAGCACAATAGAAGAAAAATATATAAATTGTGTATCTCACACCTGCAGATATGCAGAAAACACTGCAAAAATATATTTTTTTGCACTAAATGTGTGTTTTTGCAATAGTAGAATACACCCAGAGTATGTAAACTGTGTATCTCACACCTACAGAAATGCAGAAAATGCTATTCAAAAAATATTTTTTGGCCCTAATTTTTTTTTATTTGAATAGCACAATAGAAGAAAAATATATAAATTGTGTATTTTACACCTGCAGATATGCAGAAAACACTGCAAAATTATATATTTTTTGCACTAAATTAGTGTTTTGGCAATAGCAGAATACACCCAGAGTATGTAAAGGGTGTATCTCACACCTACAGAAATGCAGGAAATGCTATTCAAAAAAAATGTTTTTGCCCTAACAAATTTTTTATTTGAATAGCACAATAGAAGAAAATATATAAATTGTGTATCTCGCACCTGCAGATATGCAGAAAACACTGCAATTTTTTTTGCACTAAATGTGTGTTTTTGCAATAGCAGAATACACCCAGAGTATGTAAACGGTATATCTCAAAACCTACAGAAATGCAGAAATTGCTTTTAAAAAAAATGTTTTTGCCCTAAAAAAATTATTTGAATAGCACAATAGAAGAAAAATATATAAATTGTGTATCTCACACCTGCAGATATGCAGAAAACACTGCAAAATAAAAAAAATTGCACTAAATGTGTGTTTTTGCAATAGCAGAATACACCCAGAGTATGTAAACGGTGTATCTCACACCTACAGAAATGCAGAAAATGCTATTCAAAAAATATTTTTTGGCCCTAATTTTTTTTATTTGAATAGCACAATAGAAGAAAAATATATAAATTGTGTATCTCACACCTGCAGATATGCAGAAAACACTGCAAAATTATATATTTTTTGCACTAAATTAGTGTTTTGGCAATAGCAGAATACACCCAGAGTATGTAAACGGTGTATCTCATACCTACAGAAATGCAGGAAATGCTATTCAAAAAAATGTTTTTGCCCTAACAAATTTTTTATTTGAATAGCACAATAGAAGAAAATATATAAATTGTGTATCTCACACCTGCAGATATGCAGAAAACACTGCAAATTTTTTTTGCACTAAATGCTTGTTTTTGCAATAGCAGAATACACCCAGAGTATGTAAACAGTGTATCTCACACCTACAGAAATGCAGAAAATTCTATACAAAAAAATGTTTTTGCACTAAAATGTTTTTATTTGAATAGCACAATAGAAGAAAAATATATAAATTGTGTATCTCACACCTGCAGATATGCAAAAAACACTGCAAAAATATAATTTTTTGCGCTAAATGTGTGGTTTTGCAATAGCAGAATACACCCAGAGTATGTAAACTGTGTATCTCACACCTACAGAAATGCAGAAAATGCTATTCAAAAAATATTTTTTGGCCCTAATTTTTTTTTATTTGAATAGCACAATAGAAGAAAAATATATAAATTGTGTATTTTACACCTGCAGATATGCAGAAAACACTGCAAAATTATATATTTTTTGCACTAAATTAGTGTTTTGGCAATAGCAGAATACACCCAGAGTATGTAAAGGGTGTATCTCACACCTACAGAAATGCAGGAAATGCTATTCAAAAAAAATGTTTTTGCCCTAACAAATTTTTTATTTGAATAGCACAATAGAAGAAAATATATAAATTGTGTATCTCACACCTGCAGATATGCAGAAAACACTGCAATTTTTTTTGCACTAAATGTGTGTTTTTGCAATAGCAGAATACACCCAGAGTATGTAAACGGTATATCTCAAAACCTACAGAAATGCAGAAATTGCTTTTAAAAAAAATGTTTTTGCCCTAAAAAAATTATTTGAATAGCACAATAGAAGAAAAATATATAAATTGTGTATCTCACACCTGCAGATATGCAGAAAACACTGCAAAATAAAAAAAATTGCACTAAATGTGTGTTTTTGCAATAGCAGAATACACCCAGAGTATGTAAACGGTGTATCTCACACCTACAGAAATGCAGAAAATGCTATTCAAAAAATATTTTTTGGCCCTAATTTTTTTTATTTGAATAGCACAATAGAAGAAAAATATATAAATTGTGTATCTCACACCTGCAGATATGCAGAAAACACTGCAAAATTATATATTTTTTGCACTAAATTAGTGTTTTGGCAATAGCAGAATACACCCAGAGTATGTAAACGGTGTATCTCATACCTACAGAAATGCAGGAAATGCTATTCAAAAAAAATGTTTTTGCCCTAACAAATTTTTTATTTGAATAGCACAATAGAAGAAAATATATAAATTGTGTATCTCACACCTGCAGATATGCAGAAAACACTGCAATTTTTTTTGCACTAAATGTGTGTTTTTGCAATAGCAGAATACACCCAGAGTATGTAAACGGTGTATCTCAAAACCTACAGAAATGCAGAAATTGCTTTTAAAAAAAAATGTTTTTGCCCTAAAAAAAAATTATTTGAATAGCACAATAGAAGAAAAATATATAAATTGTGTATCTCACACCTGCAGATATGCAGTAAACACTGCAAATAAAAACAAAATGCACTAAATGTGTGTTTTTGCAATAGCAGAATACACCCAGAGTATGTAAACGGTGTATCTCACACCTACAGAAATGCAGAAAATGCTATTCAAAAAATATTTTTTGGCCCTAATTTTTTTTTATTTGAATAGCACAATAGAAGAAAAATATATAAATTGTGTATCTCACACCTGCAGATATGCAGAAAACACTGCAAAATTATATATTTTTTGCACTAAATTAGTGTTTTGGCAATAGCAGAATACACCCAGAGTATGTAAACGGTGTATCTCATACCTACAGAAATGCAGGAAATGCTATTCAAAAAAATGTTTTTGCCCTAACAAATTTTTTATTTGAATAGCACAATAGAAGAAAATATATAAATTGTGTATCTCACACCTGCAGATATGCAGAAAACACTGCAAATTTTTTTTGCACTAAATGCTTGTTTTTGCAATAGCAGAATACACCCAGAGTATGTAAACAGTGTATCTCACACCTACAGAAATGCAGAAAATTCTATACAAAAAAAATGTTTTTGCACTAAAATGTTTTTATTTGAATAGCACAATAGAAGAAAAATATATAAATTGTGTATCTCACACCTGCAGATATGCAAAAAACACTGCAAAAATATAATTTTTTGCGCTAAATGTGTGGTTTTGCAATAGTAGAATACACCCAGAGTATGTAAACTGTGTATCTCACACCTACAGAAATGCAGAAAATGCTATTCAAAAAATATTTTTTGGCCCTAATTTTTTTTTATTTGAATAGCACAATAGAAGAAAAATATATAAATTGTGTATTTTACACCTGCAGATATGCAGAAAACACTGCAAAATTATATATTTTTTGCACTAAATTAGTGTTTTGGCAATAGCAGAATACACCCAGAGTATGTAAAGGGTGTATCTCACACCTACAGAAATGCAGGAAATGCTATTCAAAAAAAATGTTTTTGCCCTAACAAATTTTTTATTTGAATAGCACAATAGAAGAAAATATATAAATTGTGTATCTCACACCTGCAGATATGCAGAAAACATTGCAAAATTATATATTTTTTTGCACTAAATGTGTGTTTTGGCAATAGCAGAATACACCCAGAGTATGTAAACGGTGTATCTCACACCTACAGAAATGCAGAAAATGCTATTCAAAAAAATGTTTTTGCCCTAAAAAAAAATTATTTGAATAGCACAATAGAAGAAAAATATATAAATTGTGTATCTCACACCTGCAGATATGCAGAAAACACTGCAAAAATATATTTTTTTGCACTAAATGTGTGTTTTTGCAATAGTAGAATACACCCAGAGTATGTAAACTGTGTATCTCACACCTACAGAAATGCAGAAAATGCTATTCCAAAAATTTTTTTGCCCACTAAAATATTTTTTCATTGAATAGCAAAATAGAAGAAAAATATATAAATTGTGTAACTCACACCTGCAGATATGCAGAAAACACTGCAAATTATTTTTTTTTTGCACTAAATGTGTGTTTTTGCAATAGCAGAATACACCCAGAGTATGTAAACGGTGTATCTCAAAACCTACAGAAATGCAGAAAATGCTATTCAAAAAAAATGTTTTTGCCCTAAAAAATTTTTATTTGAATAGCACAATAGAAGAAAAATATATAAATTGTGTATCTCACACCTGCAGATATGCAGAAAACACTGCAAAATATTTTTTTCATGCACTAATCGTGTGTTTTTGCATTAGCAGAATACACCCAGAGTATGTAAACGGTGTATCTCACACCTACAGAAATGCAGAAAATGCTATTCCAAAAATTTTTTTGGACCCTAAATTTTTTTTATTTGAATAGCACAATAGAAGAAAAATATATAAATTGTGTATCTCACACCTACAGATATGCAGAAAACACTGCAAATTATTATTTTTTTGCACTAAATGTGTGTTTTTGCAATAGCAAAATACACCCAGAGTATGTAAACGGTGTATCTCAAAACCTACAGAAATGCAGAAAATTCTATTCCAAAAAAATGTTTTTGCCCTAAAAAAAAATTATTTGAATAGCACAATAGAAGAAAAATATATAAATTGTGTATCTCACACCTCCAGATATGCAGAAAACACTGCAAAATATTTTTTTTGCCCTAAATGGGTGTTTTTGGAAGAGCAGAATACACCCACAGTATGTACAGGGTGTATCTCACAGTAACATATGCAGTGCTGGTGCACTGAGCTTGCAGATAAAAGTTATATTTTCTCTGGCACTGGGCTCATGGCAGTGTAAAAAGACTGTGCACTGCAACCCAATCAGGTAAATCTATGTAGATCGCTGAGTTATTAGAATTGATTTCTGAATCTGGACTCCTAGATAATTCTCTCTCCCTAAAAGCAGCAACAGGAACCTTGCCCTACACTGTCTATCTTTTCTCTCAGTGCAGTGTAAAAAGCTTGTGCACTGCACCCACACAACGAAATCTATGTAGATCGCTGACTAATTAGAATATATTTCAGAATCAGGACTGACTCCTATCATGTAATTCTCTCCCTCACAGCAACAGCAGCCAGGAACCTTTCCCTACACTGGCTAAAGCAGAGTGACGTTCTGTGCTGTGTGCCTCTAGCTTATATAGAGGCTGGGTCACATGCTGCACTGGAAAATCACAGCCATGCCATTAGTAGGCATGGCTGTGATGGCTTCTAAGGGCACACCAGTTAAACGAAAGTTGATTGGCTGCCCTGCAGCTTTTAAAAATGCACCATTGCATCGCCGAACACCGGACCCGAACCCGAGCATACAGTCAATTGTTCGGGTTCGGGTCCAGGACCCAAACACCCAAAAGTCCGATACGAACCCGAACTTTACAGTTCGGGTTCGCTCAACCCTAGTAAGGGATTATTAATGTATTCATAATATTATTCTACACTTTTTGTTAATTAAAGTGAAACTAAAGACAAAACATTTTTCTTTAGTCGTATTTGGACTGATGAGAGATTTGAATAGGTTTTTATTGCTGTCTTTGTCTGCAATGGGGAGATTCACCATTTGTTTTTGTTCTGGTGACCACTGTCACCAGGACTGAAAGTGAGGGAAAATCAAAAACTGCGAGTTGTGAACCAGAACACCTATGTTTTACCCCAAGTAGTTGTTTCCAACCACTTCCACTTTTCAATGCTTACAGGTTCATAACATTTAACGGTGGTCTACCTTCAAAAAAGAGGAAAAAAAGCGGGCAGGGTGGAGGATTGGAATATTTAGACAGCCCGGATCAATCGGACCTCTCGGACTATCTGAAGGGGGAGCGATCCATTTAGGGATTCAGAGATGAGAGGCAGACCAGTAAGGGGAGCTGGGGCTAGCACCCCAAAAATGAGCGCCAGCCCGGGCACTATTAAAAAATATATGATACAGAATGGAGCAAAAGACAGTCCCAGTAAACAGTTAGGAGCCAAAAGTAAAATAACAGAGGCTCAGCAGAAAAACGATCAGAGGAGAAAATCAGGGAAGGCAGGGAGTGGACCTCAGGTCATGGAGGAGACAGTAGAGGAAGCAGAGGAAGAAGAAACAACTGGGACCAGACAAGAAGATCAACTACCAACTAAAGGAGAAATGGCAGAAATGTTTTCTAGATTAGAAACTTCATTTACTAGAATGGAGATATCATTAAAAGGGGAAATGTCTATATTACATGAAGACCTGAACCATGTATTAAGAAGAGTCGAGGAAACAGAAGAAAAGTTAAATTCCCAAGCGGCTGAGGTAACAGAATTAAAAGCACAGATGAAAGAGATACAAAGAGAACAAATGCACATGAGATATAGATTAGAAGATCAGGAAAATCGGAATAGGAGAAAAAACCTGAGAATTAGAGGCTTACCGGATCAGCAAGTAGAAGATTTGCAAGAAAAAATGGATAAAGTGTTCGGACACATGTTAGGGAAAACAGATTCCGATAAAATAAAATTTGAAAGAATCCACAGGATCAGGAAACCCGCAGGAATACCAGGGGAAATCCCCAGAGATGTGATTGTACGATTCCACAATTTTCAGGATAAAGAACGGATCCGATTCGGCATAAAAACTAGTGACTCGGCTACCTACGAAGATACTAACCTTCAGATTTTTCCAGACCTGGCAGCGGAGACTTTAAATAGGAGAAGAATTCTGAAACCGCTGCTGGAACATTTGAAATCGCATAATGTTCAATACTCATGGGGCTTCCCAGCCTGCCTAATTGGCCGTAAAGATGGGCGATCAGCGATACTGAGATTCCCGGAAGACACGCGGACATTTTTCAATAGATTAGATATCCCAGAAGTGGAGATTCCGGGATGGTGGGAGCCACAAGAAAAGAACACTAATAAGGAAGACCAAAATATATGGCAGCTGAAGCCAAGGAAAAATAGAGGGAAGTAAAAGAGAAGGAGGATAGGGCTCCGGACTGGGGAGGGGCGGGGTAGCGAGCAGGTGGGGGACAGCAGGGAAAGGGTGACAGGTAGGACGGGTAATTTAAGTTAAAGAAGAAGCCAAGGGAGCAGTAGGGGCATGGGAGTCCCTCCAACATGGGGGGGGTGGCAGAGGCTCCGGCAGAGGCCCAAGTTAAAGTTCAACCTCGAGGGGGGAGTACCGTAGGGCCAGGTGGAGGGGGTAGGCCACGGATCTCTGGGCCATGGGGAGGCCAAACGTCCCCATTCAGGGAGGAGGGGGAGGGATAAGGGGGGGGTGGGGGGAGAGGGGAGGAGGGATCTCAGGGAAAACCACGAAAGATATTGCTCTGTTTGTTTGTGGGGGTCTGCTCTTATCTGAAAAATGACAAACATAAAAATTATTTCATATAATGTCCGTGGGTTGGGCGCCCCTATAAAAAGTGCAAATATAATCCGAGAATTAAGTTCCATGAAGGCTGAAGTGGTATTACTGCAGGAGACCCACTTTTTTCAGGGTTCAAACTGGAGAATTATCTCAAATGAGTATCCCCTTTGGTTCTACGGGGATTCTCCGATAAGACGTGCTAAAGGAGTGGCCATTGGGTTTGCCAAGGGATCCCAATTTATATTGGAGGAGAGGAAAACAGACCCGGAAGGGCGCTACCTATTTTTAAGGGGCAAATTGAACGAAGAGGAGATCTCGTTGGCAAACGTATACGGCCCAAATAAAAAATCAATTACATTTTTAATGGGGGTTATGGATGATTTCACGGATTTCAAGAAAGGGGGGGCAATTATGGCAGGAGACTTCAACCTATGTCTGGATCTTAGGATGGACTGTACGTCGCTTGTGCCGGGGACTGGAATAGCCCAGAGAAATAAACTAAAAAGGAGAATGCAGCAACATCAATTAGTGGAGGTGTGGAGATCTCAACACCCAAAACAAAAAATTTTTACATTCTACTCCCCGGTACATGGGACGTACTCAAGACTGGATTTTTTCTTGGTTGAACATAAAATATTAGAATTAGTTGAAGATACAGACATAGGAATAACAACATTCTCCGACCACGCGCCTATAATACTCCAACTGAAGATAGGAGAGTGCCCAAAGAGAAATAATAACTGGAAATTAAACAAAGAACTTTTACAAGATAAAAAAAATTGTCCAAAGAATAAAAAACGAATTGGTACTATTTTTTAGAGAGAATGCTATTAAAGATATGTCCGAGGCAGTGATCTGGGAAGCCCATAAGGCCTACATTAGGGGTATCCTGATAAGGGAAGGTGCGGAAAAAAAGAAAAAAAATAAGGAGAAAAAATGACATTAATAAAAGAAATCTTCAATTTAGAACAGCTACATAAGAATATTAGGAAAAAAGAAACTATACTGACGCGGAACGCAAAAAGAGAAGAGCTGAGAGATGTAATAGAGCAAGAGACTAGAACTGTCTTTAACCAAATTAAGAAAGAGAGATACCTACACGGTAATAAAGCCGGGAAATATCTAGCAAAAATGCTAAAAAATAAAATATCTGTCAACTTCATAGAGAAAATACAAACAAGTTCGGGGGAATTAAGATATAAAACAACAGAAATAGCAAAAAATTTCCAGGAATTCTATAGAAAACTTTACTCAATTAATACAAGAGAGACAAAAGAAGAATTAAAACAAAAGAAGGAAAGAACAAAAGCCTTTCTAAACGAGATAAAATTAGAGAAAATCTCCGAAGATAAAATCAGACTCCTAGAGGCCCCAATAACAGAGCAGGAAATAATAAAAATAATACAAGATCTACCCAATGGGAAAAGCCCAGGACCAGATGGCTTTACGATTCTGTACTATAAGAAATTCCTGGAAATTTTGACCCCGAAACTGTGTTCTTATTTGAATGGGGTAGGCGGGAAATGGGAGCTGAGAAAAGAAGCATTAGAAGCTATTATAACTGTTATACTAAAAGAAGGTAAAGACAATACACTCTGTTCTAGTTATAGACCAATTTCTCTCTTGAATATAGATACTAAGATATTCTCCAAGATACTCGCTTCCAGGATGAAAACAATTATGAAAGAAATGGTACATGCAGATCAAGTTGGTTTCATCCCAGGAAGAGAGTGTAGGGACAACGGCATCAGAACCCTTTTGGCCACACAGCAAATAAAAGAGAGCGGGGCCCCAGGTCTACTCCTGTCAATAGATGCCGAAAAGGCTTTTGACAGGGTAGACTGGGGCTTCATGCAGAGTACTCTAAGGGCTATAGGTCTGGGACCCAGAATGACCTCTTGGATAAAAGCGTTATATAATACACCAACAGCTAGAATTAAAGTAAATGGGTTTGTCTCAGCCCCTTTTGAGATGAAAAATGGCACACGACAAGGGTTCCCACCGTCACCGCTGCTATTTGTCCTTACCTTAGAGCCCTTGTTAAAAGGAATCAGGAAGAATGTTGATATAAGGGGGATAAAAGTAGGGGAAAAAGAGCACAAACTTGCAGCGTCTGCTGACGACATCATATTCTATGTAACACAGCCTAGAATAACCCTGCCTAATATAATGAAAGCTTTAAAAGATTTTGGAAAAATTTCTAACTTTAAAATAAACCCGGCAAAATCTGAAATTTTGAGTCTTAATATACCTAAAGCAGACAGGATTACCTACCAAAAAGAATTTCCATTTCGATGGGGTTTAAAAGAACTGAAGTACCTCGGGGTTAAGATAACAACTACTAATTAGACAATATACAAAGCTAATTATATCCCACTATTAAATGACATTAAAGCTGAACTTAATAGAATAACTCCAGGACAATTATCCTGGAGCGGCAGAATAAACATTTACAAAATGGTAATTCTGCCTAAAATAATGTATAAATGGCAAATGTTACCAATCCCAATACCACAAGTATTCTTTAATAAATTACAGTCAATGTTCCTAAAATTTATATGGTGTGGGAGAAAACCACAAATTAAACTTGCACTTTTAATTAAGGAAAAGGCACAAGGAGGATTAGGGGCTCCAGATTTGAGAAATTATTATTTTGCAATAGTTTTATCACGAATAATAGAATGGGCCAAAAATAATTTAGAAAAAAGATGGGTGATTATGGAGGCCACTATAAGTAAAGCACTATTGGGAAAGGTGATTTGGATACCCGAGCAATATCGGGAACTTAGTACGGACATTCACATTATTACCAGAAATGCACTTAAAATATGGGACAAAATTCACAGAAAGGAAAAATGGGAGTTCAATTCACCTTTAATTCCACTAACCAACACAAAATATTTTACACCGGGTGTTGAAAAATTATTTGGAAAATGGATCATGAAAGATAATCTACAACTGAAAGATGTAATGGAGAAATATAAACTGCTGGGGTATCAGGAATTAAAAAAACAAATGGGAATTACTGAGGTTGGACGAATGGCGGTATGCTCAGTTAAAAACATTTTTTGAAAAATTACCACGGCCTAATAGATCTATAGAAAGCTTAAGGCCTTTAGAGAGATTGTGTGAGGAGAAGGTGAAGAAGGGAGTAATCTCTAAGATCTATAAAATATTAATCGACACAAAAAAGCCGAGCACACCGCCATTTATCAAGAAATGGGAGGAGGAGTTGGGGTCACAGGTCAACAACCTGGAGATTAGGCAAATTATAGAGAGAGTACATGTCACATCAGTAAACCAAAATGAAAGGGAACTAAATTACAAATGTCTAGCTCGTTGGTACTTAACCCCTGACAAGGTACATAAATGTGCAAATGAAAGTTCAAAGTTCTGCTGGAGAGGGTGCAAGGAAATCGGGACTATGGCTCATATCTGGTGGAAGTGCCCTAAAATTAAAATATATTGGGGAGAGATTAGACAAACAATCAAAGAAATAACCAAGATAGAAGTCCCCGATGAGCCTTGGGGTTGTATACTACACGGAATTCGAACCCCAACCAAACAGTACTTGAGAACTTTACTCCCACAACTTCTAAATGCTGCAAAGTACCAAATAGCTACACATTTGCAAGAAACGGAACGACCTAGCTTGAAAGGTTGGTGCCATAAAATTGATGACATCTACAGACTGGAATATCTAAAGTCTAGGGAGGGGGAGGAAATAGTGCAGTTCGAAAAAAAATGGCTGGAATGGGTAACCTTTAAACATACTATGGGATATGCAGAGTTGTTGGGTTTGTAATGGGCACGAGAATGTAGACGGTTATGGATATGTGTAGGGTGTGGGGATATATATATATGATTGCAGATCCGTGTGTGAATGTATATGGGTAGGTGTACATGTATATGTGCTTGTATATTTATATACATATATATGTCTGGAGACACGGGGGGCACATAGATGTACACGGACATAGATAGATAGATAAATAAATAGTTATAAATAAATATATACGTTTTATAATGCAAACTTGATCTATAAACTATATAGATTTTATACGAGAAAGAGGCAAGACTAAGAGAAGGAATTGAAAAGGTTAAAGAGGGAGCAATAGAATGGTGGGTAACCAATGTGAGGAGATCCGGGGAGGGGGGTGGGGGGGGGGGAGTGGTAGGGGGTAAAGTACATTATCTCCTTGTGAAACATAATATTTTCTTTTGTATATTTGGATTTATTTTTTTTGTATGCTATGAGATATGAAAACTAATAAAGATTAATAAAAAATAAAAAAAATAACATTTAACCATGCTTGTTACAACGATGCTATGAAAACCCTGAATAGCTCTCATAATAGACTTGAATAACAGGAGATCAAATTATAATTACAAAGATGAGTCAAAAGAGGGACTCCTACAGAAGCAGTCAACAATTGAACAGCATATCTGGAATCCTTAATAGAAAGCCTAGCCTGCTCTTCAAGCAAAGTGTCATGGAAGCTTACTGTATTAAATGTTCAATTGTAAAATACAAATCTTGTGCAAATTTATATTTTATTGCATTTAAAATTGTGTGACATAAAACTGATCAAAACCCATTATAGTTTGCCTCTAATAGCTTCTGTCTCTTATCCTTGGCCTTAAAATGTATTCTTATAACATAATCTTAGGTTGGCTTGCTCTGACACAATAGCAAAAGTTTTCATAGTTTGAATGGTAAGAACTTGAGCTTTGCAGTACAACTTGCAATTATAGGACCTAACTTACAATAAACGCATCAAAAGAACACGACAGTCTAATTTTCACCACTTATCAAACAGTTACAAATGCCACAAGTAGAGACATTAAAAGAATACATAGAAATACATATTAGTAAGTCTAGAGTTCTCAAAATGTCACAGACTGGAATAACATAGTTAATAATGTAGTTATAATAGAAAGAACCTTTTCTATAGCTTGTCACAAAATAAGAGCAAAATGTTGAGTCTGTAAGGAACAGTACTCACTAATATCAAAACTCAGTAGAATATAGTAGCATTTTCAAGTACAGTACTTTTTATAATGGTAATTTCAATTTAGTGTGGGTTAGTTGTAATGAACTGTGTAGATTCTAGCCAAGTATGAAATGGATGGCACAAAACAATTGCTGAATCTGAAATATTTTAAACTTTGTTACTGTATTAAAAAGCTGCTTTACTGAAACATGAAGGTCTTGAGCTCAGCATTGAAGACACTGGCTGTATACACAAATAACTGAATCTGAAAGATTTGATATGTATTAATTAAGCCAAAATGTAAAATCGGTATAACTTTGGTCAAACAAAATACACATAGTTGTAACTTTCAAGATGAAATGTTGGAGAACCAAAGAGCTGATTGTCTATTAAATGCTTGCACTGACAGTTGTCAATGCAAATTCTTTCTTATATAATTCTTTTATTATATCTTATATTTCATAAGCCTGTAGAAACACTTTTTCATTCTTCTAACATTGTCACCTGCCTGTTACTTGGGGAATCAAGTCCGATTCCTGTAGCTGATTTGTCAGCCATTAAAGAGTATGTTACCCCCAATATTTCAAATTCCTGTTGTACCATGTACTTGTGCTAAAACGTATACTGTTCTCTTTGTATTGCTTTCTTTGTGTAAAATAGCTGGTGATCCTACCAGTCCCCCTGTTTTTCTATTTCAAACTGACCATGCTAGGCATAGAAGCACATCTATCCCAGCATGGTCAGTTTTCTGGCTGTGATGGAAGCACATCCTGCCAGTCCTCCAATGATCTAACTTGTGCTAGTGTGCCCCATGTGACATCATTACGCACGTCTGCCAGCCAGAGTCCAGCGTGGATGAACAGCCTGCTACATCGGAATACCTAGTTAGTAATACTAAATGGGGTGTTTTATTTGATTGGCACATTGGCGTGTTTTAATAAAGGTTGAGTCATTACTTCACGATGGGTCCATACTGTTTTTCTTCTAATGGTGACACTTTTTAGCGGCGGAAGGGATCTAAGTTGAAGATGTGATTCATACTACGAAGCCCTGTGATGTGAAAATAAGTTTTAGCACTATTGACCATTTATAATTAAAAGCGTTTGTTACCCCAAAACTTCATATTCCTGATATGTGCCTGCTGTACCATGTACTTGTATGAGAAACTATCCTGTTTTCTTTGTATTGCTTCCTTTATGTGAAATCCCTGGTGTTCTTGCTAGTCCCCTTGCTTTCCTATTAAAAACTGACTACACTAAGCAGGAGAGCACAGCGTGGTCAATTCTCTAGCTATGCTGGGAACTCGGAATACTTTCATCCAATAATCAGACTTGTCCTCATACGTCCTGCACACCTATTCACTGGAAGGCTCAGTGTGCTGCTGCTTCTCCTCCCACCAGCTCTTATGCAGCTGAGAACAGAGGGTATGTGATCACTTATAAAAAAGTGAAAAAGGGTATTTAGAATGTTTTTTTTAAATCTATACTAACATGTTTTGACTTTCATTTCTATTTTAAACGGAACGGCTTGTTTTACAAGGTGATCATTTACAATCACTTTATTGGTCCACTCCATCTGATAAGAGGTCCCTTGATTTGGTTGTGCACGGTGGTGGAAACACTGGTCTCATATTGGGAAGCGGAAGTGAAGAGACACCTGGAGTTAAAAAAGGAACTGTCACATATCACATAAGTATTGCAATTATATGCTGTAAGTTATGTTCGTATACTTTTTTGCACTACATTTTTTTTTAAACATTCAAAGTCTATTTAAGTATAACAAAATACAGAAAGGCATACAATCAAGTGTAGGAGTCATTCATAGGAAAAACACATATTGCATGTCTGCTAGAGGACATGCCCATTGGAACTGAAATCGTTAACATTCAAAGCAAGTGATGAGGTGGGCATTTACCAAGATGACAGTGTCACTTCAGTTGTTGACCATTTATGCTTCCGTAGTCTAAATAAAAGAGCCTATCATTTGAGTAGTCACACTTAATACAAAATGTTCCTTTGCAAACAAAATCCTTATATTACCCTTAGGATGTTCCACACTTGTAGAAGCAGATAGTCAAAGTAAGAAAGTACAGAGCTGAAAATCAAAGAGGTGGGGGAGAGGGTTTGAGGGAGTTATTGAGGGTGTATCTTATGTTAGGCCTGTTAGAAATTCACTTTCACTTCGCTGTGCTGCGTTCAGCGTCCATTAAGTGAAGGCAGATAGCCAGATGTCTGTCATGAGTGTATACAGATGTATTTGAAATAGTCGGTTCTTTGTTTGAATGTAAGCAGAGATGTATCATCCATTTGTAATCAGATCCTTAAAAACGCTAGAATAGCGGAACTCAAACCATGGGGTCCAGGTCTTGTGAAATCTATCTACCCTATCAGTGGCTTGTGCCAGGGTATCCTCCATTTCACAGATTTCAGACACCCGGGCTAGCCAATCAGATACAGAGGGCACTCGTATAGTTCTCCAGCGAACTGGGATTAGGGCCTTGGCTGCATTTAGCAAATGTTTGGTTAATTAATTCTTGTAGCGCTTCAGCGGAAAATTTGTGATATGTAGAAGACAACAGACTGCGTTCAGCACCATTTTGGTTTCTGTAATTTGTTTGATCCAGTCCCGAACCTGACGCCAAAATGGGGCCAGGTGAGGGCAGTGCCACCAAATATGTACAGTATCAGTGTGCCTGTGTAATTTCCGCATCTCCAGCATGTGCTAGGAGTCTGTGCATCTCATAAATGCAATTTTGCCGGTGTGGCGTACCAATCAGTAAATAGTTTGTAGGACGTTTCTTGCGTCTTAGTGCTAATGGAGCACTTGTGTACTAAAATGCATGCCTTTTCCCATTGGTTATCTGATATGTTCGTCTGGAGTGCAGTCGACCAATGTTTTCTAAATCTGTCTTCTGTGTTAGGGTTTATATATTGGAGCCATGAGTAAGCTATCAAGGTCACTTTCTGAAGAGGTATAGCATCAGCACACACCTTCTCCAGTACTGTCAACTGTCTGGCTAAAATTTTCTGCTTGAACACCCCTCCCCACGTAACTACATATTTGGAAGTACGTCCAATGTGAAAGATTTGTTTTTCTGCTATCTCTTTTAAGTGTTGCATAATCTTTGAACTTCCTTTCCAGGAAACACTCCTCAGTTCGTAAAGGGTCATTAGTGTGTGGGTGGTGGAGCGAGCGGTTTCCATACCCAGGTGGGAAGTTCGGATTATCGCTTAGTGGTGTTAGTGGGCTCAGTAAAGAAGTCACTTTAGGCAGTTTTGCTGCTTCTGAGCAAGCGCTAAGTGTGGTCTCCAGTAGTGGGTGTTGTTTTGAAAGTTGTTTATGTTGGGATCCCTGGTTCCACAATGAGAGGGGTAGTGGGTAAGGGCTCAGGCCTGCCTCCAAGGCCACCCAGTCTTTAGTGCCTCCATGGCAGTGCCAGTCTACTATCCTAGTTATGTGGGAGGCCAGATAGTATTTCTTGAAGTCTGGGAGACCCACCCCCCCTTCTTTAGGCCTGGTTAACGGAGAGAATTTGATCCTAGGGCATTTATGTGACCATAGAAATTGTAGGAGGATAGTATGCAGTTTTTTGAAGAACCTCTGGGGGACTTTGACCGGTAGCCCGCATAGTAAATACAACAATCTGGGTAGGATGGTCATTTTTAAAATGTCCGCCCTCCCAAACCAGGAAAAGTAGCCTGCGTTCCATAGTTTTAAGTCCTTTTCTATTATCTGAAGTAAAGGCGGGAAATTGGATTCATAGGTCATGGAGAATCTAGGGGTCAGCCAGACTCCCAGGTATTTTAATGCTGATTACTCCCACTTGAAGTGACAGTTTTCTGATGTCCTGGCCAGGTTAATTGCAGACAGGTTAACATTCATGGCCTCGGACTTAGAGAGGTTTATTTTGAGATTGGAGACAAATCCATAATGTTCAAAGGCCTTCATAAGGTTGAGGAGGGTGATGTGCGGGTCTGTTACAAAAAATAGAAGGTCGCCCGCGTATGCTGCTGTCTTGTATACCCTATCGAGAATGGGTATGCCTTTCACTGAACTATTCCTATTGACTGTGCGTATGAAGAGTAATGGAGACAGGGGACAGCCCTGTCTCGTGCCATTTGCAATTTCTACCTTGTCTGATAGGGTACAATTTATCTTTATTCTGGTTGTGGGCCTTTGATACAGTGCTGTTATCCATGCCATCATGTGGGAACTTAGTCTCACGTGGTTGCATATTACAAACATGAAGTCCCAGGAGACTCTATCGAAAGCCTTCTCCACGTCTGTAGACAGGAGAAGACTTCCGATGTGCCTGGATTGAGAGGCGTGCGTTAGGAGGAGAGCTTTTATGATGTTATCTCTCGCCTCCCTGCCTGGCATGAAGCCGACTTGTTCTGGGCCTATGATAGTGTATATCAGTGGTCTAATCCTATTGGCCAAATTTTCAGCTTCAGGTCTGTGTTCAAAATTTAAATAGGCCTGTAGCTGGCACAGTCAGTTGTATCTTTGTTGTGTTTAGGAAAAACCGTAATGTGAGTAGCAAGGAAGTCCGGAGGGACCGAGCGTGTGTTGGATAAGGAATTAAAAGCTTTCCTGAGCGGGTCTGTCAGTATATTCACAAAGGTCCTATAGTAGATGGATGTGTATCCATCTGGCCCAGGGCTTTTCCTTGATTTTAAGGCTTTAATGGCTTGTAGTATCTCACTGGGGGAGATCTGTTCCTTAAGTTGGGCCGTGTCCGTTTCTGATCATTTGGGAAGTCCACTCTCAGTTAAATAGTCTTGTATTGCCTGGGCTCTATCTCCCTGTACATCAAGAGGTCTGTGTTGTGGGGGTAGGTTATACAATTTGGAATAATAAGAATGAAAATGAGTCGCTATGGCCTCTGTTGTTACATCAAGCGTTCCATCTGGTCGTTTGATGCCCATGATATGCTTAGAAGTATTAGTTTCTCGTAATGCCCTAGCAAGCAGTCTGCCTGATTTGTTTCCAAGCTCATAGTTAATTTTCTTTTTAAAAAAGAAGTAAACGCTTCATTTTAATTTCTAAGGTCTGCTGTAGTAATTTCCTGGCTTCTAATAGCTCTGTGGCAGATTTTTCTGTCAGGGATTGTTTGTGTTTTGTCTCCAAGTGGGAGATTATCCCGGTTAGCCATTTAATTTCTGCTTCTTGTTGTCTATTACGTTGGGCACCCATTTTCATCAAGTCCCTGAGCAATTATGTGCCTCCCAGACCATTAAGGGGTCTGCCTCAGGGGATTCATTAAGTTTGAAAAATTCTGTGATCGAAGCAGTAATTTTAGGCAATAGGCTGGGAACTGTCAGAAGGGAAGCGTTCAGTCTCCGGGAGTTTGATTCAGCCCTGGGAGTGACGGGTATTATCTGTAGAGAAATAGGGGCATGGTCTGAAATAGACTGTATTCCAATCCTGGCCCCAGTCACTTTGGGCAAATCCCTCTGTTATATGAACAGGTAATCTATGCGAGAATAATGATTATGTGGGATGGAATTTAAGGTATAATCTTTATCCTCTTGGTGGAGGAAACGCCAGGTGTCAATAAGTTGAATTGAGTGTAGGAGGGATTTAATCTTTTTGAGGATTCTGTATGTGATGCATGACCTCCCTAAGGATGAATCCATCAGGGGGTTTAGTGGAATATTGAAGTCTCCCCCCATTATAAGGCAGCCTGACGTGAACCCTAGGAGTGCTCGTATCATGCACTGGCAAAAAGTCACATGCGCCGAGTTGGGGAAGTAGACATTGGCTAGAGTGATGGGTGAGTCCCCATATTTTCCCTGGAGGAAAATGTATCTTCCCCCTGGATCTGTTAAACGGTCTGTCAGGGTGAAAGGGGCCTCTTTGCTTATCAAAATTGATACTCCCTTTGTCTTGGCTGAGTCATTTGTAGCGTGAAATGCCTCAGTGAAGAACGAGTTTGTCAGTCTTGGGATTTGGTTAGTTTGGAAATGGGTCTCCTACAAAAAAGCATAGTGTGACCTACCTTTTTGAGTTCTCTTAAAAGTGTAGTCTTCTTTTCCGGTATATTCAACCCTTTTACATTGTGTGAAATGACTGCGTCCCAAGGAGGAACAGGACATCTGGAGAACCCACTAGTGCAAAGATTTGGTTAAATCTGTAAATAAAGCTTAAAGGTAAGTAGATTACAGCTCTCAATGAATCGGTTTGAAGGAGGAGGTGGGGTAAGGTATGGAGTAGGGAGAAAGTAAGGTGTTAAAAAGGAGAGAGAGAGAAGGAGGAAGATTTATCAGAACACTTTAGAAAGTATAAACTATACCAAAGTATGTAACTAGTGGGTCCGGGGTCTAGAATCCTCATACCCTGTCCCACTTTGTGGTAGCATGGAGAGGCTGCCACAGAGGAGCAAGATACATATACATCACCTATTTGTTTTTGGCAAAAAACTAAACAGTGGGTGATACGTAGCACAGCCAAAATTAGAAGAAACCCAGCCTGTAAAAGGCTCATAATAAACCATTAACATATAACAGTAGTGTAACCTGAAACATTATTTGAAATGCTGATGCATTGATCCTGCAAAAAAAAAAAAAGTAAAAAAAAAGAAAAGAAAGGATCATTGGTAGTTTGGTTTGTCTTGAAACGGGCACTACGATATAGGGAGACTACCTAGAGTCACTTTTGCGTGTATGGGCGGACGTCTCTCATCTGTTGTTGTTGCATATAGGGGTTCAAACCTTTTCCGTCAGATGTAAAATGGGCAATGTTCACGTTGTTAGTGCCTATGGTATCGGCGAGTCCCGGGATGTTGTGTCTGCAGTGACCACCCGTGTTAGGGGAGCCATCGCTCTGTGGTAGGTCAGTCTTCTCACTGTAGATGATTGCATGCCTCAGAGCCTCCTCCAAACCATAAACATAGGAGTCAGCATGAGGATCACATTGAACTGAGTGCCGTGTAGGTTCAGAACATAAACCTCCGTTCATGTTCAGTCAGGAGGACTGCATGTATTGCGGCTAGCTGTAACAGGATAAGTGTGGACATTTTTGTAATGGGCAGATTTCAGTTACCAAGAATTTACAGATTTCAATTACCAGGAATTGGCGCCCATCTAATCCTCCTAACAGAGCCCTGGAAGAGGTTGGTCTCGAGTTAAGAGTCCCTCCATGCAGGCTGGAACCACGATTGTGTTTCATCTGTTTGGACGGCCTTTTTTCAGACGAGAAAAATGGAGATCTGTTTAGGCCCCCTTCAGCACGTGGAAGTGCAAATTCCTGGTACCATTCTGGGAGCACTACGGGATCCATATGCAGGGATTCAAAGAAGTCGGGCAGGTCTGCTGGCATGCACAGGACGTGTTTTTTGCCTTCCTGGGTGATGAGTGAAAAATAAAAATCTCCATGTATACTTTAGATCGTTTTCCCTGAGTTTGTTTAGCAGGGGACGTAGTGCTCTGCGGTTCCTCAAAGTAATTTGTGACAGGTCTTGGAATAACGTGATAGTTTCTCCATTAAAGACAATGCTGTCATTCCTTCTTGCTTTGTTCATTATGGCTTCCTTCAGTGGGAAACTTTGCAAGCAGTAGATTATGTCCCTTGGAGGAGCTGTGTCAGGGCCTCTGGCTCTGAGGGCTCTATGGGCCGGTACAAATTCAATGCCTGAGTCCTCCTGTCTTTCTAAGAGGCTGTTGAATACTCTTTGTAAAGCAGGAATGATTTGTGCCACATCCACTGACTCAGGGATCCCTCTCACTCTTATATTATTCCTCCTGCCCCTATTGTCCAAATCTTCAAGGTGTTTGTTTATTTCAATGAGGTGTGAGGAATGTGAGACCGCCACGTTTTCAAGCCTGTGCAATCTCCTGTCCCTGTGCTTCCCACTCGTCTCCACGTTGGCCATTTTCTCTGTCAGGACCAATAGGTTAGATTTAAGGTCCATAATGGCTGCTGAGAAGGTGGATTTAATGTTGGCTGCAAAGCCAGACATGTCGGCGTAGGTCAGGCGTTGGTTTGTCTGGATGTATCCCCTACCTGTGTCCTCCGCCGTGGATTGCGAGTCCTCGCTGAATTCCTCCTCCTCCCTGTGTGTCCGCGCCATCTTGTTCCCCGCCATGCTGCTGCGGGACACTGACTGTTTTTTAAACAGATCCATTATATTCCTGGCTGTGGTGGTTGCCGTGCTTCGCCTGGAACGAGACTGTGGGGTCTGGCGAAGCTTTCTGCCCATTTCCAGGGCGATATGTGCCGAGTATTAGGCTGCAGGCCGGGTTTCTTCACGGAGCTCTGCTAGTGTGCCATCTCCGTTGCCCGCCAAGCCACGCCCCTTATTCTGTTTTTTGCATATCACTTCAGAGTGGATTATTTTGTAATGTATAACAAGTCCCTCTGCACAGCCATTCACTGGGAAGATCAGTGCGAAAATTTAATATTTATAAAATATATTTTTTATTTTCTGCTATAAAACACACCCAATAAATGAAAAAAAAATCAAATTTCTTCATCATTTTAGGCCAATTTGTATTCTGCTACATATTTTTGGTAAAAAAAAAAAAAAAAAAAACAATAAGTGCATATTGATTGGTTTGCGCAAAAATTATAGCGTCTACAAAATAGGGGATAGATTTATGGCATTTTATTATTATTATTTTTTTTTTTTGCTAGTTATGACGGTGATCTGGAATTTTTAGCGGGACTACGAAATTGCGGTGGACAATCTAACTGAAATTTTTTACACTTTTTTTGGGAATCAGTGACATTATTACAGTGATCAGTGCTAAAAATATGCACTGACATTGTACTAATGGCACTGGCAGGGAAGGGGTTAACATCAGGGGCGATCAATGAGTTAACTGTGTTCCCTCAGTGTGTTTACTAACTGTATGGGGAATGGGCTGCCTGGGACAACACACAAATACATTTTCCGGCATAGCAGAAAGACAGGATCTGTGTGTCATCCCCTGACAGAACGAAGATCTGCCTTGTTTACCATGGTAGATGCCCGTTCTGTGACTGCGGGGAACGATCGCGGGCGGCCGGCAGAACATTGAGTCCAGCGGACCCACTGATTGGCTCCCCTGCTGGCCAATGGGTGCACAGATCGCCGCGTACGAGCCTGACATACACCTACGGCGATTTGCGCAGCCTAACCAACCTGCCGCAGTATAACTGTGGCCGCTGGTCAGCAAGTGGTTAAAGTGAATGTTATTTTTTTACAAGGTAAAGGTTCAAATATACTTTAATTTAGTCCAGCAATAGTCAGCCTGTAACATCACAGGCAGCCATGCCTCACATCCCACCAAGATGTTTGATTGACAGTGCCTCTTGCAGGGAGTGTGGGACAGGAAGCTTTAGTGCAGTTGCTAGCTGGGAAGTAGGTGGAAGAAGGCAAGGCCCCAAAGATGTTTCTGTCTATAACCCTTGGAGCTCTGACCTCAGAGAGAGGAATAGCAGTCAGGTAACCACTAAAAATCAGGCTGAAAAGGAGTACAATGTTTTATTTATTTCACATTTTTATCTGTGCCAGCTTCAATAATTTTATAAGGATGTAAACACTTTGCTTAGTTGCAGGTGTTTTACATGAGCTTTAATATCTTTTATTTTTATATTACATATTATTTTAAATATGAAAGATATAAAAATCATTACAAACATACGGGGGAAAAACCCTTCTTCAGTCTGCCACAGCAGAAGAATACACCCTTATGAAATTCCACAGGCTTCAGCATTTGGTGACATTGCTGCTGACTATACTGGTGAAGAAACTGGAATGCACAGTGAAGCAGAGAGGGTTCTCCTTGCGAATTGAAGATGCAGGTTCTCAGTCAAGGAAAACTTCAGTGATTTGGAACAGAGCAAGTCTTTATAATGTTTTAATGCAGCTCAAGTTCAAAAAGCTTTTCTCACTATTCTCTGGTAGCGAGAGTCCGGAAATCATAGCATTCCAGTAGTCATCTATCTGCCTAATGTTGATTATACACCTTTAATTTTGCAGGCACACAAATATATACTGTATATGCTACATGGGATAGGAGGTTGATCATCACTTTAAAAGTTCCTGTTAACATCACTGCCATTTTAGTTATCATGTTTCTAGGACATTTTTTTGCCATCAAGAATGTGTTGATCTTGTTTTTGAAAAAGGTACACCTAGTACTCCACCACCTATATAACCCCAATGACCCTTTGAAAGTCATCTTTCTGATGGTTCATAGTGCAGTACACAGCAGATGTAGCTATATAATAGCATTGTTGATTAGCATCAGACCTGATATGTCCCCATAAAGAAGAAGAACCGTGTTTCAGCATTTATTTCACCCCCACATGGACATTTTAGGATAAGACATATGTAACAGCCAAACACTATATGTGGGGTTTTGTCTTTGTTGTATGATACAAACTACATAGCACACCAACCTTTTGTTGCAGATCAGCAGTGAAACTGATGCTGATCTGTTACTTTTGGTTACACAGACCACAAGGTATGCCAAGCCAATATGTTACTTGTAGTTCCACAGCTCTAAAATGCAAAGCTGTTTTGGTTCTTGTAATTCCACAAACATGTGCTCTGTTCTTACCTTGTTGTTGCAGAGGGCTGAGTTCTAAAATCAGTTACACAGCTAGTCTCTGCCCAAACTGGCAATCTGTTTCTCAGGCATTCTGCAGTCAATCTGACTGGCACCCTTCCCCTCCTGTTGGGCTTCGACCAATCAAAAAGTCTTCCTCCTCTTGTCTTGTCTATTTAATCTCAGCTCTCAGCTGGCAAGTTGCTGCTATGTCCTCTACCTGCTTGCTATCTTGTCTGCTTTCCTCCATTGATTCCTGTGTACTAACCTCTGGCTTTGTTTCTTGATTATGCTAGCCTTTTGCTGGTCCTGACCTTTGGCTTCATTACTGGCTGGAGTGAACCTTCCTGCTATAGACCTACTTCCTGGTAGCTTCTTGTCTCTAAGTCCTTTTTCTTTAGTAGGATAAATTTGGACATGGCAATATGGGATCAGTACAAAGACAAAATCCACTTCTGAATACTGTCTGGCTCTTAAACTTCTCACTCTGGAGAATTCATTGTTACATGCTCTAACCTGGGGACCATCTGCCTTCTTCTGCGAGTCCTGATCCTACTTCCAGTCTTAAATATTCAAGAATGATCCTAATCTTGTTTCCACTCTTCCAGAGTGCTCAAGCATGGTTCTAACCTTGCAGATCTAACTGCCTGGTCTGATCTTCCCTATGGTGCTCTGATTTACTGTGAACTAGATGTTGGCCTACACTTTTTAAAGTGGTTGTAAACCCACTTAAAAAAAAAAAAGGACACCTGCAAGAAAAAGACATAATGAGCTAGTATGCTATGCATACTAGCTCATTATGTGGCACTTACCTCAAATCGAAGCCTTTCGAAGCACTCCTCCTCCCCCCCGCCACCATGTCCGCACCGACCGTCTTCCTGTTATCGCTGCTCTGGCGCTGTGATTGGCCGGAGCAGCGATGATGTCACACGCCTGCGTGCGGGGCCGGCTTTCTCCATTGAGAAAACCGGCAGTCTCCATTGAGAAAACCGGCAACACGCAGTGTGCCTGCACCGTTGTCTATGGCGCGCATGCGCCGTACACATCGGTGCAGGGTTTTCTGATAATATCTCCTTAACCGTGTAGGTTAAGGAGATATTTCTTGCACCTACAGGTAAGCCTTAATCTAGGCTTACCTGTAGGTGCAAGTTCTGTGGTTGGGTTTACAACCACTTTAAATAAGCCTACCACTCCTTAGCGTATTCTTTACAATGTATTTATAGGGTTTGTGTTGGTGCAGCCCCTGCCAATTGTAAATAGTAAATTTATATATTATTAATGTAGTTGACATTTAAAAAAAAAAAATAATGTATATATTGCTGTTCATAGATTGGCACAGACAAGTCCTACAAAAACAGGCAAGGATGTATAAAACTTTCTCAAGTTTAAAATAAGTATATCAGTGCTTCACTGCTGTGTCTTTAAGAATAGTGTCAGTTTGGATTCATCTGTTATTATCTGTAAAGTTTAACAGTTGTGAATCAATACTCTACAACATAATCCTAAATAAAGACTGAATTCACACTGGCATGTATGTGCTGGCCAGTGAGGACCTAATCTATATTAAGAGATATACCAATGTGCAGAGTTTTTGTATGAATAACTGACAATTCTACCCTGAGATGTTGATAAAGTGGTTTATTATTTGACACATAGATGACAATATAGATAAATCACTACATGTTGCTCTCAGTATCTATTATTTTATGAACACTTAAACATTCTAGGAATATATATCATTCTGGTATTAGATAACATTTCCATTTATACTACCTGTACTGTTCTGTACAGTGCCTACAATATTACCTTGAAAATGTTAACGTTTTAAAAGTATACTGTATACTAAATCAAACTAAATAAAAGAAAAGCTGTGAAGACATTTAGCAATATACGTTAAAGCGGAGTTCCACCCTAAAGTGGAACTTCCGCTCATCGGAACCCTCCCCCCCTCCGGTTTCACATTTGGCACCTTTCAGGGGGGAGGGGGGTGCAGATACCTGTCTAAGACAGGTATTTGCACCCACTTCCGGGAGTCCTCTCTGTGGGTATTCTGCGTGTAGTACATCACTTTCCGCAGAATACCTATTGTGTTATGGGAAACACTCGGCTCCCAGAACACAACGGGGACCAGTGAGAACAGCGCAGCGCAACTCGCGCATGAGCCGTAGGGAACCGGGCAGTGAAGCCGCAAGGCTTCACTTCCTGGTTGCCTCATCAAGGATGGAGGTGGGGGCAGCAGAGTGACGAGCGATTGCTTGTCTTCTGCTGCCGACGTCGCTGGACTCCAGGACAGGTAAGTGTCCTAATATTAAAAGTCAGCAGCTGCAGTATTTGTAGCTGCTAGCTTTTAATATATTTTTTTCGGCGGAGCTCCGCTTTAACTAAAATATTTTATTCAGGCATTTGTAATTGGAAAATGACAGGATGTTCACATCTTATATTTACCCATATGTTTTTAACTTCTACATGTGGTAACACATTTTACCTTTGTGATTAGCAGGAATATCAACAAATTGGTTATCAAACAAAAGTTAAGTGTATAAATGAATTGTCATTGACACATTTAAAGCGGACCTTCACTCAAAAGTCAAAGTACCACTCATCTTCTTTCCCACCCCCGCCCAACACATTTTTATATATTTTTTTCTTTACAGGAAGAGGGTATTTTTTGACAGGTAGCCACTCCCACGTCTTTGATTCTCAACTGGACAAGAACTATGCCACTCACCCAGCCCCTTACCCTGCCCACAGCCTCATGAGACACGTCAAATGTCCTAGGAGGTTGCTGGATCTGTCTCACTGCACCATGTGATTTCATGCATGTGCAGTGGGGAGCCTGGTGTCATTCCTTAGGAAGTTGAAGTCGGCTCGCAAATCCAAGATGGTAGCACTGGGGACTCACAGTGGAGAGAAGAAACACCTGTGGGAAGCAAAAATAATGAGGGCAAATGATGAGTGGTAGTGAATGTCAAAAAAACAAATAGCAAGTGGCGAATGACAAAAGATGAACAACAAAAAAGAATAGTGTCAAATATTATATGTCGGAAAAGCTGATCCTGAAGTTTGGCTAATGTTAGTTTCAGGTCAAAATTCATGAATTCAGATGAGCCAGATACAAATTTTACATGTTTTTCCCCATCACCTTGTCAGACAAAGAAGCAAAGAGCTTTGCAAATCATTCTGCAAAATGTTACATCATTTGATGTTCTGAAATACATATTTTTTGAAGCCTAGTTCAGATTCCTGATTGTAAATTCTGAATTTAAGAGTTTCATAGATTTTTAAAAGTTCCCAATATTTTTCGAGTTTTTTTCCTTCTTTAAGATTATGGCTTTCAACTTGGGGTAATTAGAGCACATCGTGCAATTGTTGCTGATAGTCTGTTCAAGAACTGAATGTTTTCAAAGCACCTCACTGCATCTTTTGAAAAAAAAAAAGTAAAAACACTAGGCATTCAAAACACCTTATACCCTCACCTCATGTGCACTACCCCAAAAGCTTTTGGTTGTTTCTTAGCAGTGGGTGGTTAGCAGGGCTTTTTTTCCTTACAGAATATGTACAGCTACTCTCCCCTTCTAAGTCACCCCTTGTCTCCACCCATACCCAACTTTGAGCTCCTTCCCTTGGTTCCACCCCCTACCCACTTTCCAGTACCACTCATTTTAGAGAATACATAACCAAGTGTAATTTTGTTGTGCTCAGTAATTTGTATGGAATTTGTTAATAATAAAAAGAAAAGCAGTAAAATAGATGCCTTGCAGCCAACAACAATAGACCTTCCCTGCACCAATAAATCTGCCCAGCAACAATAGATCTTCTCAACAAAAATAGATCCCCCAGCAACAATAGACCCCCACCGCAATATACGGACCCCAGCAAAAATAGACTTCTCTTACCAGCAACAATAAATCTTTTAGCAGCCATCATTAATAGACCCTTCAGCAGCCAGCAACAATAGACTACTCCCTACACAGTAGATACCTCTCAGCAGCAATAGATCCCTCAGCAACAGAAAACCACCCGACAACAGAGGATCCCCCACCAGCAACAATAACACCTCCCCAGCAACAATAGAGCCCGCAGCAAAAAAATATCACCTCCAGTGACAATAGATCCCAGAGGAACCAGTATAAATAAACTCTTTAACATACCACCGCACCCCTTGCCATTACATACATCCAGTTCTGAAGATGCCGAAACTACACTCCCCCATTGTCTCGCTAGTTCATGTAATACAGATCTGAGTGGGGATGAGTAAATCTGCTCAGGTTCAGGTCATAGGAGGTTTGACAAACCCATATCAGCAGTGAGTGTGTCCCTTTTTCCCCTTCTTTACATTAACACTATCTTTAAAGTCTTGTTTTATATGAGAACTTAGGGATGCGTCCAGGAATCCTCTGCCACAGGATTATTAAAGTCCCAAACCTCCTAGCCAAGCAATAAGGAGAACTCTATGCCAGATTGGCATATTGCAGGGCCTGTAAAATAATGGATCCCTCCTTAGGTAGGTTGCCAAGCTTCCTCCCGAGACAGCAGTACCGTTGCCAGTCTCCTCTGGGGCAGATCCTCCCCTGGCCTCCTTCCCCAGGAGTGGGATTCCCGCAGGTGGGCAGCCTGGGATCCTTTTCCAAGGCATAGGCCCCAGCCAGCAAAACTGGGCCTACCAGGTAGAAATGCAGCCTCGGGCTGAAGGTGCCCAGGGCCAGAACACACACACGCACCCCGTGCCATGAGGGCCACGAGGCGCACCACCACCCGAACCAATGGCGTCTGTCCTTTATGTACCCCTCCCCAGCATGCACAGCGGGCTAACCACGCCCACTGCACGGCTGCCGAGAAAGGACACCCAATTCTGCTGTGATACCTCTGTATTCCAACATGGGCCAGCGGTGGCAGTGCCACCTACAGGTAAACAGGAAATGTAACTGCCAGGCAGCATTACAACCAGGGCAGAAGCAGAATAGAAATCAGTAAGTCTGAGCCCAACTATTAGCTCAGAACACCCCCTAAATTTAACATAGCGTGGACCAATTTGAGACCGGCGCTACACACACACCCCTGTACAAAAGACACTGTCTCCAGTGGCTGAGGAAACAAAATCCTTCAATCCTGAAGGTTTTGACAAAAAAAAAAAAAAAAAAGAAAAATCTGCTGTGTACCTGAACCAAAATTTGAGAAGGGAGAAAAAAAATGAAGAAAAGCACACAGGATAACACTACAACAAATGACATAGCTCTCCAGATATGACATTCCAACTTTACATCACCACCCATCACTGACTATCTACCCCACCCCATTCTCCAGTGGTCTTGATAGTAGCTCTGGTACCTGCAAGAAAACACAGACAACATGCATGTAAAATGCAAACATACTAACCACTAATCACATTCTATGTACAGAGAAGCAAACTGTTTCCCCGAGAGGAAGCAGTTCCCTTCTTTTAAGTTTTAAATGCTAAGCTTAGCATAAAAAGTTTCCCCAATCCTAAGTGCTGTAGTAGCAATAACGTCTCTCTATTTCTGCAGACCACTGACACCTAGTGTCAGCAGAGTCACAACGTCCTTTTACTGGTTACGCAGGGGTTGCAACACAAATACAAAGAAACATCCCATTGTTGACCACGGCGTTCTCTCACCACAATATCCTAACTGACTAATCCCCAGAGTTCATTCAGAGGAAAAACTGTTCCTTTCAGAGAGAAAAAAACAAAAACCTCTCTCTGTCTCTTCCTCTTTTAGAGTAATGAACCTCTTTTCAGTAGAGGACAAAAATTACTTATTCCAGGGTGCTCCTCTCTGTGAAAGGTCAGGAAAGCAAACGGCAAAGTCAAGTTCCTATCTCAGAGTGTCACAGATAAAAACTTAGATCCGGAAGGGTTACAAGTCTTCTGTACTCATCCCGGGTAGTGATAAAATATGTCACCTTGTCTCTTCCTGGGCAGCAAAGTACAACTCGGTCAGCATGGATGTGCCAGCCGTAACCCCAGTCCAGGCGGCAACCCCTGAATCGGTCAGTCATGGTAGCTGAGTGATCAAAGTTCCTGTACGGCTTGGGTACCTTAAGATAGTCCCAGATGGCGTCCCCATACCACTGCACGCGGCAAAAAGAAACGATCTCGAACATTAGTTCCTTGGGTACATAAGGGAACTCCAAGCCGTACTCAGTAGCCACCATTTTTATTAGGATCCGCTGCAAGCGTGCAAGTTTAGACAGAGACGCAGGGGTTCCCGTCCCAGGCATCACGTACGAATCCGGGGACCTCCGGACCAAAGCCGTAATGGGCTCCGGTGAAAGTCTTTCACTCAGTACAGGTGCAACCTTCTCTGTTAAAGCAGGGACTTTCACCCGGAGTGTGGTGTCCCCAGAGTTCATGGGTGATCCCTCTCGAAGGCTGCGGGTCGGAGTAACACATCTCCTACTGTCCCAACCCTTTCTCAGGAAAATATCATCAATTTTCCCATCATCCCCAACATCGGATGAAGAGTCAATGTCTGAAGAATCCAACTCCTGGGCAGGCAGGTACACACGTGTGGAATCAGACGTATTACCCCCAGCTTCCTTACCGTCCCCCGACGTGGACTTCTCGGGCATCTTTCTACTTTTGAGGTCCGGTTGTGGCAGGCGCTGGGGCAGGCTCTGACCGCGGCCGCGGGAGGCCTTGACATAGCCCACCTTCCGTTTTGCTGACGGGATGGAGACTTCAGTTGTGGTTGTGGCAACGTCCGCCGCGGTGTCCGCCGATGGCTCTGCAGCGGCAGGGGCATCTTTTCCGGATGCATCCGTAGCAGCAGATGCGGTGCACGTGGGCTTAACTGTAGGGGTATAGGCAACTTCCTCAGAAGTGACGGCGCCTGTAACCCAGTTGACCCGATAAGCTCTGGCAATTCGGCGGGCTGGTCCACCTCAAAAAGGAACACACATCGTCCGAACGGGCGCAGCTGCACAGCCAGTCCATCGCATCTAGGGCAGAGCATGCCCAGGGCCTCCGCATCTCGACACGTGTACAATGCGAAGTGGGGCTTCGTATCAGTAAGTGGGGCTGGAAGCTGAGCAATGTCCATGGTAGTAGGCACGGGAAACACCCGGGGTCCCGACAGGGCTGTAGTCCATGGAAGTGAAGACCTGTTGCTCCTCTTGCTCGATTCAAACTCTCTCTGATTTCTGGCGCCAAATGCACCCACCTGTAGCACGCAGGTGGCGGGGCTCCTCCCCTTTTTCTCTTCCTGCATGTAGCTTGCGGGTTTTTCTTCCTTAGGATACGCCCACGAACTACGCAGTTATAAAAAGAACAACTCTGTGCCCCTTAACCTCTTTCTCTCGTTCAAAGCACAGTAACACAGTCCAACTTCCTTAATGGCCGACTTTTCCAAAAACATAGAGAGTAATCCAATTGCAAGAGGTAGCTGCAAATCCCGGACTCGAGCCCCCACGTGTAGCACTTACCCCCGAAGGAGCTGCTGATTTTGTTTTGGGTCTGCAAACTACCTCCAAGGCTTCCGTTGTCAGGGTAGAGAGTCTTTAGAAAAGCCAATGTCCACACAGATGAAAAACCTAAACAATAAGGCTTTATTTTCCTGTTGCTATGAAACTCAAGAGAAAGTGGGAAATGAGAGAAGTATAAGGGAAGGTTCAGGCACGCAGCACCCAAGGCACAAAGAATTTACAAACATCGCCACTCAAGCCTGAGTGGGTATTGCTCAACCGGATTGTTCCGTTTCTTTCGGTCCTAGCAGCCGGGATGACGCACGGATCAGTTTTATATGAGAACTTAGGGATGTGTCCAGGACTCCTCTGCCACAGGATTATTAAAATCCCGAACCTCCTAGCCAAGCAATAAGGAAAACTCTATGCAAGATTGGCGTATTGCAGGGCCTGTAAAATAATGGATCCCATCACAACCAGGGCAGAAGCAGAATAGAAATCAGTAAGTCTGAGCCCAACTATTAGCTCAGAACACCCCCTAAATTTAACATAGGGTGGACCAATTTGGGACCGGCGCTACATAAAGTTAGACTTTTTTTGCATATTTTATATAGGAATAGATCATTTTTTAATACCAAGCGAATATGATATTTACCAGAAGGGCTTGCAGTTCTCAAAGAATTGGTGGGTTCAGGAAAATTTCTGTGGGCTACTCAGTGCAGTGGTAAAGCCTTAATAATAACCCCCCAGTTCTTAATTCCCTTTCTTGCACCATCCCTACATTGCTGAATCTGTCCCGTCCTAAATCACTTCTAATAACTGGCAGTACTGCTAGATGCTGGCAAATCATTGTTCAGTGCTATTCAAGGAAACTGGAATTTCAAATCACAGTAATTCCTCCCCATGTGACCCCTCCACATACACACACGTAAACTGAAGATTTAAATTTCTTTACCTATTTTACTATATAAATAATAATTGTATTAATATTATAACCAATTACTTTTTTTTTTATATAAAATGTCTACAGTAGGTGAAATCCCAGTTGAGTAGGATAAGGAGTTTGAAGCCAGATATAAGGCACATTCACTGAGGACCTGTATGTCACTGAAATCTTACAAAGACATTATCTCTATTTGATTCTGCATTTCCCAGATTTCATACAGAAAAGAGTATCTCACAGACAAAGTTTAGAAAAGTTTTACTATTATCAGTCTAGCTCTGGTTAAACTCCAAAGTTTAATTTAGATAAAAAAAATATAAGAAAGGGAAAAATATATTTCAAAATAACCACACATAACAAAAATGTATCAATGTCAAAAAATAAATGAATGTATGCTTTGCTTATATATTATTTGCATATATTGTATATCATATTATTTATGCACTTATAAGGTGACAGAATGTCTCCTTTTGTGCATGTATTTATTCATTTTTATATTTTTATTCATTTATTTATTTTTTGATGGACATCAATTGAGTCAGAGATGCAGGCCAGGGGAGGAGGGCTTTCCAGCTTTTGGGACATAAACTTTTACACTTCAGTTGCCAAAAAAGGTTAAGCTTTACGTAATACGCAATAAAGATCTAGGGCAGAGATGCGTCAAGAGTAACACCACATCCCATAAATTTCAAAAAGAAAAGGGGGGAAAAGGAGGGGTAACAAACCCCGGGACTTTAAAGGAGTTTCAAATTATATACAATGGTGACACAAAAACAGTATCATAAAATTCCAATGTTTTATTATAGAGATAAAAACATGCACAAATATAAAACATCTATATCAAGTAGAAAAAGTGCTACCACATGCATAAATGACTATGACAGATATCGCTCGACATGTTTCACTCAAAACGAGCTTCCTCAGGAGTTTTCGGTACAGTACATATTATGCTGGGAATAACAAAAGACACAGATGAAAGGTCATGTTTAATTGTTTTCAAAATAAATACATACAAAACAATTAAATCAAAACAGGGCATATATAATGGATCAGTTGCTAATCCAAAAAGCGGTATAACACATGAATAGTATGAGATCATGAATGTATAAAAATACATATGAATATAGAGGGAAAGAGAGTCTCACCTGAGCTGCCAATGCACTATGTATAAACTTGATCGGTAATAATTGCTAGAGGTCCCATTTAGGTTCAGACAGAGCCCCACCTAGATGTTCCATATAAGGGTAGCCAAAGGAGGATATGAATATTGGTATCCCTGATGTGGGAAAAATATATATATAATATAATAGGGTCCTGCAGTTAGCTATAGATATCCATAAAGGATATCTTAACCAAAGAGACACTGGGTTGATAAGTATAAATACCTTGAACAAAGATAGAATCAATGAATAACTAGCTGGTTAAGGCCACAGAACCAAGAGCAGGACTATATAATAAAGTGCTATCCAGCTGCAGTATCATCCCAAATCAAAAGCAAGACTGCAATGAGTTAGAAAGTCTGGAGTAGTGTTCAAACAAGCGTATATAGGGAAAATACAAACAATATATAGGTTGCGGTTAAGCCAGCAGCTGTTAACAAAACAAGCAGTGCCATGTGAACGAATCAGTAAACTCACCAGTTAGGAAAAACAATCGGGTAGGAGAGAGAGATAGGAGAGATATCAACTCTCCCTCTCTGCCTGGACCTCTGACAGAGGATCGCGGCAAATCGCTGCATTCAAATAGTCCTCCCAACCCGGCGGCGTCTGACGTCACCGCCGGGCTTGCGGACGTAACACGAGAATGCCCATTGCGCATGTGCGACGACTGGAATTGCGTGCGCAATGCGGCGCCTGTCTTGTCGGCAAGGGATACTGCGCATGACAGATGGTAACCGGTGCACAGAACGTGACACCAAAGAGCACCACAGCGCGGTGCCATCTTGGATAAGGGATGCCCTCAAGACAGTGAAAATATCAAGAGGGACAACAGCCAAAGCCCAGTGAGATGAACGACCAAGGAGACCGCATCACACTGAGTAAGGCCGACAAATGAATAAAAAAGGGTCGCCCCATTGGCATGGGACTGAAACCTCTTGGGCCCAAACAGATTCGAATGATTGATTTTTCATCCAAATCAAATTGTGCCCAGGGCGTCCGTATGGCCATAATGAATGCAACCATGGAGAGCAGGGAAAGAACCCAAAATGGGACAATGATCCAGCATAGATAGAAAATAAGTCAAGTTAATCAAATATTAAACTAGTGGATAAATAATACATATTCAATTAATTGAATTGGCAGCCCAGAACAGAACTCTCATATTCCTCACATAGAAATACAAACAAGGAAATTAATAAATTTGCAACGCACAATGAAACCAATTCATATATTGCAATGTTAAATGTTGACAAAAGTTATACAAGATGCTGAAAAAATAATAAAAATAAAAATAAAATAAAATAAAAAAGGAAAAAGCAAATGCAGAAAAACAAAACAAATGGGAATTGCTTGGAGAGAACTAAAGAAAGGGCTTGAAGCTGAAAGCATTGTTTAAACCGGGATATTTGAGAGCGGACAATTCATGTATCCATCTTGCTTCCCGCTGTAGCAACATCTTATCATAGTCCCCACCTCTATCTCCTGGGGGGGGGGTGTGTTCAAGTGCAGAAAATGCATTATTGAGCAATCAAAATTGTGGTATAAACCAATGTGACGACTGATGGGTGTTTCCATTCTTTTTTTTTAGACCAAAGAGACATGGTCCCTGATACGATGAAAAAATGGTCGCTTGGTTTTACCAACGTAAAACGCCTCCCATTCACATTGCATTAAATATACCACTCCTATCGATTCGTATGTTACTGAAAATTTAGGTTTGTAAAGACGCCCGTTTGGGAGAAAGATGCTTTTCATGCAGCCTGAATGTACTGGCAGAACTGGCACTTGTGACACGGTCTGGTGCCATTAGGAGATTGAGGGGTTCCTAAATGGGGGATGTGGTGACTGTGTACAAAACTTTCTCGAAGGGATCAAGATCGTCTGAACGTGATCTCAGGATGTGACTTGAGATGTTTTGAGACATTGTCATCTCCCATCAGGAGATACCAATGTCTCTGCATAATCTCATGTAACTGATGATGCTGCCCAGAAAAACGGGTGATCATCCGTACCCCTGGATTGGATTTGATCAATTGAGGATTGTATATTAAAGACCTTCTATTTTAGTTTTTAGCCCTGCTATTTTTTTTAAAAGTCTATACCAGGGCTAAAAACAAAAATAGAAGGTCTTTAACAAAAAAGCGCAATAAGCGTTTATTGATTGGTTTGCGCAAAAGTTATAGAATCTACAAAATAGGGGGTAGTTTTATGGCATTTTTATTAATATTTTTTTTTACTAGTAATGGCGGCGATCTGCGATTTTTATCGTGACTGCGACTTTATGATGGACACATGGGACACTTTTGACACATTTTTGGGACCATTCACATTTATACAGCGATCCGTGCTATAAATATGCATTGATTACTGTATAAATATGACTGGCAGGAAAGGGGTTAACACTAGGGGGCGATCAAGGGGTTAAATGTGTTACCTAGGGAGTGATTCTAACTGTGGGGGGAGGGGACTGACTGGGGAGGTGACCGATCGGTGTCCCTATGTACAAGGGACACACAATCGGTCTCCTCTCCCTGACAGGACGTGGATCTGTGTGTTTACACACACAAATCCACGGTCCTGCTCAGTTACTGGGCAATCGCGGGTGCCCGGCGGACATAAAGGCCGCCGGGCACGCGCATCGGGACTCCAGTGACGCGGCGGCTAGTGGCTTGGGAAGGCAAAGATGTCATATGACGTCCGCCCAGAACGAGAGCTGCATCGTCCCACCGTCATATGACGGCGGGCGGTAGGCAAGTGGTTGAAGTCCCGGGGTTTGTTACCCCTCCTTTTCCCCCCTTTTATTTACATAATACAGCAGGGAGTCAGGAGCTGACTATTTTCTTAACTTGGATGCAGGGTATTCAGTCTTCAACAGCTCTTTCACCCCGGGCGCAGTGGGAAAACAGACATCATAGTGAAGAAAATGGCTGGATTGAGAGTTAATCATCTTATATCTATGACCAGCAACCAATTACTTCTCTGTGGCAAATTGTGTGCTTAGTTGTATTTGTATATTTATTATATTGCTCTGCAATTTTCCTGGGAACTCCTAAGTTACTTGTTTATAGCTGTAAATGTTTACAAGAGCAATGTCTCTAAAACATAGAGAACTCATACAATGTTGTGAAGGTGTTGGAGATCTGGGCTGAGGTCAAGTCACAGTTATGTTTTTATTGGATGGTAAGAGTAAATTAATTATAGGTTGCTTCTTTCAAGAATTATGTAAATTCAACTAAACTGAGAAGGTTGGCAGAGAGCACAGTGGGGAGATCTGATTGCACCATCTCTAACTGGCGGGACCCAAAAGACTTCACGATCTGGGCTTAGCGAGTGTACTACTGGGTGTAAAAGGTCTTAAATGCATGATATCAGTCATCTTACTAGAAAATGGTTGCAGTCAGCTACCTTGTTAACTCCTGTGGTAGTGGAGCATGTTATCATGGACCGCACTGCAAACTGTATCAAAATAGCTTTTGAACGAATTCAGTATGATTGTGCCTTGCTGAAAAAACGAATTGTTTGCGCAGGTTGTATGTACTGGAGCATGTCAATGAAGTCTTGAGAAACAAAATTTTTTGCAGTTGTTTAACCACTTCAGCCCGGACCATTTTGCTGGCCAAAGACCAGGCCACTTTTTGCGATTCGGCACTGCGTCGCTTTAACTGACAATATCACGGTCGTGTGATGTGGCTCTCATAGAAAATTTACGTCTTTTTTTTTCCACAAATATTTTTTGCGCTATAAACAAAAATAAAGCAACAATTTTCAGAAAAATTCAATTATTTTTACTTTTTGCTATAATAAATATCCCCAAAAAATATATAAAAATGTATTTTTTTCTCAGTTTAGGCCGATACGTATTCTTCTACATATTTTTGGTAAAAAAAATTGCAATAAGCGATAGGGGGTAGTTTAATGGCATTTTTATTAATATTTTTTTTACTAGTAATGGTGGCGATCTGTGATTTTTATCATGACTGCGACTTTATGGCGGACACTTTTGACAAATTTTTGGGACCATTGTAATTTTTACAGGGATCAGTGCTATAAAAATGCACTGATTACTGTAAAAATGACACTGGCAGTGAAGGGGTTAACCACTAGGTGGCGCTGAAGGGGTTAAGTAAGTACTAGGGAGTGATTCTTACTGTTAGGGGGCGTGGCTACGAGTGACACGTCACTGATGACCGTTCCCGATCACGGGAACAGTCATCAGTGACATGTCACTAGGCAGAATTTTGGAATGCCTTGTTTACAATGTATCCCCCTGTTCTGCCTTTGCTGGCCTCAATCGCAGGCCGCCCCGGAACATCGAGTTCCCGGGACCCGCGAGGCACGCTGCGAGTGTGCGCGCCCCCGGCAGCGAGCGCGCTCCTGCTGGGCGGCAAATTTAAAGGTACGTACATGTACACCCATTTGCCTGCCCGTGCCATGTTGTCGACGTACATCTGCGTGCGGCGGTCGGCAAGTGCTTAAAAGCCAGTTACAGCTTTGCCTTCATTTGGTTTAATTGTCATTTTCATAAAAGCTGATTTCATGCTTCCCTCTATGTAACAAACTAATGCTATGAGGGTAATTTGCATACATGGTGATAGTCATGGCTACCAGACTGCTGTAGTGTGGTTGCAATACATTTGGTGGGCCTAGTTCCCAAATTGCTTCATGAAACTATGGTCAGAAGGGATTTTCAACATTTTTGGAAGTTAAAGGGAAACAAAACTCCTGATAGGAGCCAGGACTATAATGCTCTCCCTAAAACAAAAAATCAAAGCTTTTTGTGACTAATAGAGGCATGCCAAAACAAAAAATGGGGACCCCCCAAATTTATTATCATGTTCCCCCCTCCTGAACCATACCAAGCCATATGTCCTCAAAATAGGGGGGCATTGGCAGGGAGGACCCCTCTGGCAAAGCACATTCACTTTACGTTGCTGAGGGTAAAAGCTTGTTTCTTCACAACCCTGGCCATGGTTGTAGGGGGCTGGGGGCTTATCATAATCTTAAACATAAGGAGCCCCCAAATACTGCACCCACCACATGAATGAATAGGGAGAAGTCCTTTTAAAAAAAATAAAAGAAGCCCAAAAAGTCACACAATGTACAATAAATCCAAACTATACCATTGTAGAGAAAGAGTGCTTGGCTATTAAATGGGCACAGAAAGCTCTCAGGTATTACCTTTTGGTAAGACAATTTAGGCTGGTTACCGATCATGCAATCCTAAAATGGATGTTTCAAAAATGGAAAAAAAAAATAGAAGGGTAACTAGGTGGCTCTTGACGTTTTATGCCTTTAAGATTATGGTTGAACACAGAGCTGGTAAACTTAAGAGTACTGTAGATGCCCTACCATGGATTAATTGCCATTCATTAACAGTTGTTTAAAAACAGTGGCTTGAGGAAAATGTGGGGGGAGTGACATTGCAAAGGAAGAGATCATTGAGAGGAGGTATATTTTTCTTTCAATATTTATTATTAATTTTCATATAGAAAAAAATTACAACTGGATCAATAAGTCATATGAAGTTAAATTAGAAACTAAATTCAGAAGAGAAACATCCAACAGCAAATGCAGTCTCATTATATAACCTTTTTGATAAACAGAGAGACTGAGATCCCCCTTCTGGGTGAAGAATTGGTTTTTATTTATTCGTCATCACCTTTGTAGTCAGGGTAACAAATTCCATTCCATTGGAGTGTGAGACAATCATGGGCCCAACAAATGCCTCTAAGGTGATGGGAGGGAGGCAAGAGCCTAAGTGACTAACTCCACCATATATTAGAGGTCAACAAGTACAGTTGGAGTCAACCCATTGCTAGATAGGTATAGCCTACCGATTAGGTCTTGTAATATTCAGTGTGACAGGGGGGTCACTTTGGACACAGGGTGGATGGAAAAACCCCAATATGGTCTATGATAGCCATATTCAATCCTGCACATACATTGTATCTAGATTGGATGTGTACTGTGAGGGGGGGGGTGTAATCATTGCTGTGAGGAGTTAAGGTGATTTGCATTCTATTGTCTATTGTGGCTAGTGGGAATTAAGCCTATAATTATAGGTTGTGGAACTAGCAGCAGACAGGTTAATCACCTGCCTGCTTGTGTTGTAAATGAGTCTAGGAGGACCTGGAGATCTTTTTGGTGTGAATAGGGAGTTAACTCTATGCCTGTGTGTATTGTACACGGCAGACAGACCGTCTGCCAACCCTTTCATGATAAGATGTGTATTGGAGATCGTTATGTTCTATTGTGTAAAGTCTTTTGAAGCCTAACAGACGTCAAAATAATGTGTTGAGTCTTGTAATGTGTGGGTGGAGCTGGGCCATTGTTCATGTTAAACTAAGGTGTATTGGATGTATATAAAAGTTACAATGTTTCTCAATAAAGATGTCATTCTACCCTAGAAAGATACAGAGCGTGTTGTCTCGTTCTTTCAGAAGGATTAATTCCTAGGGGAGGGTCGCCTGGCTGTGGAGGATCGACAGCGAATGTGTGTCCAGGAGAGGGAAGATATTTAAACGGCGTTAACCCCCTTTTCATATTTGGGGTGCCGTTACATTGGTGGCAGCAGTGGGATTTTCCCTCCAGTTCCTGGGACACTCCAAGCCACCACAGTGAATGACCAGCTATGCAGCCTGCAGGAAAGCCACGCTGAAAGACTTACTTGAGAGCCGAGATGGACCAGAGGGATGGTGATGCAGGACCCCGGTCAGTTGAAGACTTGTTTCAGCAACAAGTTCGACAGCGGTTGGCATTGTACGGTGCTAGCCCATCAGAGACTGCCATACAGGAAGCCTTGAGAGAAATAGAGCGGCAGGATGAGTGGCAACATGAGCAGAGAATGGCGGAAATACGACAATTGGAGACAACACCTAAAGAAGCAGCACCAACTGAAAGGAGAGGAGAGATACAGATACCAGCCGACATGGAAAAGGAATTCAGAAGGAGGTTGCGAGAGATGCAGATACAGCATAGAGGACCAGTATCAGAGGAGGTCCTGCTGGGATGGTCTGATTCAATCCGCTGCGAACTCTGGAAGAAAGTGCTAGCTCTCGAGCAGCAACACGAGGGAAAAGTTCTCCCCTCCATCTATGTAAGGTACTGGTCGCAGTATGAAGTACGAATGCTGTTACTGGGAGGACAACCGAAGCAGGAGTGGACAGCTGAGTTAAGCAGGCTGATCCGGGCAGAGATGCGGTTGGACGAGAGCTACAGAGCCCTCCGGTGGTATGTGGCCCAAGAGTGCCCATGGTCAGCGGATGACAGCCCCACGGAAGGCTTTGACTATGATGGCCTGGGATTGTTGTATTGGAGGCTGTCCAGTGACCCTGACTTTGGGAGTGATTGGGAGTGGCGTTTGGAGGAAATAATGGAGGACAGAGAGTGAAAACTGAATGTCTCGGAAGGGCACTGGGCAGAGGAAGATTTGGAGTTTCTGGCCGTTCAGGAATGGGAGCTGGAGATCGCCTACAGACAGCTGCTAGAATCTGCTCAGCAGCAGGGTGGGACTACCTTTGCCTGGGACTATCAGGAAATACCAGTTGACAACTATGAAATCCTGGCTGAAGAATCGGCAGTGGAAAATCTGGAGATTGCCATCCCCAAAGCAGAAGTGCTGACTGACCTTAATGATCCTGTTTCAGCTTGGGATGATCTTGGATGGAGGAATGTACCTGTCCAGCAGCATGCCAGAGAATCGGCAGTGGAAAATCTGGAGATTGCCATCCCTAAAGCCGAAGTGGATGATGTGGAGTTCCAGGGAGCTAGGGCAGTTGGCTCATCTCCCCAGCCACAGATTACAGAAGGTATGGACTTAATGGGCTGTTCAGAGGATGTTATGGATTATGCATCGCCTGCTCAAGTACTGGCAGCAGGACAGAGTGCTACAGATCCCTGCTCTACACCCGTGGCAGTTTTGGAGGCCCGAGGTGAGAAGGTGATGGTTCCTCTTTCCCAATGGATTTCAGAGATGCAGGGAGGAGAAGCAGCCATTTTCCCTCCCCAACAGTTAGCCAGAGCAGATGATGTGGAGTCCCCAGCAGAAGTGCTGGCAACAGGGCAGAGTGCTAGCAACCTCTGCCCAGCACCGGAAACAACTGTGGAGTTTCAGGGAGCCGGGGCAGTTGGCCCCTCTCTCCACCAACAAGCTGAGGTGGTAAAGCTTTTACCCCAGCTGGATCACTGGCAGCAGGGCAGAATGCTACTGGCCTCTGCACACAATGGCAACTTGAGCTGATATCGGTGGATGGGCCTGCGGTCTCCACTCACAGCCACCCAGCAGAAGAGCTGGCAACAGAGCAGAGTGCCACGGGCCTCTGCTCTCAACTAACAGAAGAGGGAGTTCCTGTGGTATTGGATGGGACTTCGGTCCTCACTGACACAACCCCAGAAAATGGTGTGACACTGAGACAGGAGGATGTCAGCCTTGCTTTGCAAGCACTGGGGGATTTTCACCTACCCCAAGTGGATGGGACTTCAGTCTCCACTTGTATACCCCAGGGATGCTGGGCAGTCGGCCCAGATCCCCAACAGCATGACAGACTGAGCCCAGTCACCATGTCTTCTCTCCAGCGGCTGAAAGGACTCCAGGGAGAAGGGCCAGTCCAGGCCTCTCCCCAGCGGCGGGTATGTTCTCTAAGAGAGGCAGAGGTTGGCTGGGTAAGTAATGCTCTGTTTGGAGCAATTTATTTGGGGTGCTGTGTGGATACCAGCATTAGAAGAATGGACCTATGGACTAACTGCGGAGTCAACCCGTCTGGGGTCCCCTCCTCTGTTAGTCTCCTGCCGAAAGGGGAGATGTGTGACAGGGGGGTCACTTTGGACACAGGGTGGATGGAAAAACCCCAATATGGTCTATGATAGCCATATTCAATCCTGCACATACATTGTATCTGGATTGGATGTGTACTGTGAGGGGGGGGGTGTAATCATTGCTGTGAGGTGATTTGCATTCTATTGTCTATTGTGGCTTGTGGAAATTAAGCCTATAATTATATGTTGTGGAACTAGCAGCAGACAGGTTAATCACCTGCCTGCTTGTGTTGTAAATGTGTCTAGGAGGGCCTGAAGATCTTTTTGGTGTGAATAGGGACTTAACTCTATGCCTGTGTGTATTGTACACGGCAGACAGACCGTCTGCCAACCCTTTCATGATAAGATGTGTATTGGAGATCGTTATGTTCTATTGTGTAAAGTCTTTTGAAGCCTAACAGACGTCAAAATAATGTGATGAGTCTTGTAATGTGTGGGTGGAGCTGGGCCATTGTTCATGTTAAACTAAGGTGTATTGGATGTATATAAAAGTTACAATGTTTCTCAATAAAGATGTCATTCTACCCTAGAAAGATACAGAGCGTGTTGTCTTGTTCTTTCAGAAGGATTAATTCCTAGGGGAGGGTCGCCTGGCTGTGGAGGATCGACAGTGAATGTGTGTCCAGGAGAGGGAAGATATTTAAACGGCGTTAACCCCCTTTTCATATTTGGGGTGCCGTTACATTCAGGTATTGGGAGAAAAGTAGAGAAGGAGAAGTTGAGAGGAATAGAAGTGGAAGAAAAGAGTTAAGCCTCGTACACACGACCAAGTTTCTCGTCGTAAAAAACCCGTCGATTTTCTCGACAAGATTCTTGTTAAGCTTGACGAGCTTCTTGTCAAGCTTTCCTTGCATACACACTGTCAATTCCAAATCTCGTCCTTGTTCTGCACGGTCACGTACAGCACGTACGACGGCAGTATAAAGGGGAAGTTTGATTCCAATGACGCCACCCCTTGGGCTGCTTTTGCTGATCTTGTGTTATCGCATGTTAGTAAAAAATTTGGTGAGAGACAATTCGCGCTTTTCAGCCTCGTGCTTTTCAGTTCAGCATGACGAATGTGCTATGTCCATTACGAACGCTAGTTTTACCAGAAGGAGCACTCCCGTCTCATACCTGATTCTGAGCATGCGTGATTTTTTAAGGCTCGGAAAAGCATACACACGAACGGTTTTCTTGTCGCAAAACAGGCCGACGAGAAACCCGACGAGAAAAAAAGCATAGAGGGGACGTGTCTGGTTAGACCTTCGCGAGGCGAATGGGTACGTGATACCAATGTGTAATGACCTTGACACTGGCTTCAATTAATGAAATAATAATTAAAGGATCTATGAAAGCCCTGGTGCCAGTCATTCAGATCCCAAGTATCATCCAGCTCCTGCTCCCAGCCCTCTTCATAGAAAGGTTTCTCTGATGTTTCTATGAGAGAGGTGTATATGATAGAGGTCCCTCCTCTCTGATCCATAATCTGTGAACACCACTGCTCGTAAGCAGTTAGCTCTGGGGGATCCAGCTTGTTTTTCCTTATAGAGAGCAAAATGTGTCTATTTTGGGATAGTCTGAACTTTTCAGAGGAGGGCATGTGCAACGTACTTGTTCAATGGCTCACAGAAAGTGGCTTATTGGAGGAAAGAAAGTGCCAAATTCTGAATAGGCCTTGTTCAGCCACCATTTGAAAGCTACTATATTAGGTCCTGGGGGGAAATTGGGGGTTGTTAAAGATGTGAGATAATGGTCAGAGCTCTGATACTAGCGAAGGGAGTTTATAAAGTTATCACATAAGGTCATAGAGTGGGAAAGAGTGGGTGCTAAGATTGGGGGTCTACTCTTGGGTGTGCTACAAAAGAGAAAATTGAAAGTGTATAGTGGAACTGACTGGCGTTCTATATGGGCCCAGTCTGGTTTACCTCCTTGATAGTAAACAATAGAAATGTGTGCCAGTTGAGCAGCCTGAAATATTTCCATAGGTTGGGAAGGGCGACGCCTCCTTTTGTACGTAATCTATAAAGAGTACTTTTTGGACATCTGTGTCTTCCACTTGCCCAAACACAGAGTATGATTTTTGATTGTAATTTATTTAGATGTGTTTTCAAGATTGGTGTTGGTAGTGAGCGAAAAAGATACAATATTCTAGGGAGAAGGGTCATTTTGACAGAGTTGGCTCTACCCAGCCAGCATATATCACTTCAAGCCTATCGTTCTAAGTAGGGATGAGCTTTAGGTTCGAGTCGAACATGAGTTCGACTCGAACATTGGCTGTTCGCCCGTTCGGCGAACAGCGAACAATTTGGGGTGTTTGCGGCAAATTCGAAAAGCCGCGGAACACCCTTTAAAAGTCTATGGGAGAAATCAAAAGTGCTAATTTTAAAGGTTAATATGCAAGTTATTGTCATAAAAAGTGTTTGGAGACCTGGGTCCTGCCAGGGGACATGTATCAATGCAAAAAAAAGTTTTAAAAACTGCCTTTTTTTCGGGAGCAATGATTTTAATAATGCTTAAAGTGAAACAATAAAAGTGAATTATTCCTTTAAATTTCATACCTGGGGGTGTCTGAAGTATACCTGTAAAGTAGCGCATGTTTCCCGTGCTTAGAAAAGTCCCTGCACAAAATGACATTTCTAAAGGAAAAAACGTCATTTAAAACTGATTGCGGCTATAATGAATTGTCGGGTCCCAGCAATACAGATAAAAGTCATTGAAAAAAAACAACATGGGTTCCCCCTTAGTACATTACCAGGCCCTTTGGGTCTGGTATGAATATTAAGGGGAACCCCGAACCAAAAAAAAAGCGTGGGGTCCCCCCCAAATTCCATATCAGGCCCTTCAGGTCTGGTATGGATATTAAGGGGAACCCTGTGCCATTTTGTTTTTAAAAATGGCGTGGGGTTCCCTCCAAAAATCCATACCAGACCCTTCAGGTCTGGTATGGATTTTAAGGGGAACCCCGCACCAAAATTAACAAAAAATGGTGTGGTGTCCCCCCCAAAAATCCATAACAGACCCTTATTCGAGTACGCAACCTGGCAGGCCGCAGGAAAAGAGGGGGGGGGCGAGAGAGTGCCCCCCCTCCTGAACCATACCAGGCCACATGCCCTCAACATGGGGAGGATGTCCCCATGTTGATGGGGATAAGGGCCTCATCCCCATAACCCTTGCCCGGTGGTTGTGGGGGTCTGCGGGCGAGGGGCTTATCGGAATCTGGAAGCCCCCTTTAACAAAGGGGACCCTCAGATTCCGCCTCCCTATGTGAATTGGTAACGGGGTACATTGTACCCCTATCATTTATCAAATGAAAGTGTCAAAAAAAATTAAAACCACACAGACACAGTTGTGAAAAGTCCTTTATGAAAAATATAAAAAAATAAAATAAAAAAAACATTCCAGCGATGTAATGCAGTCTGTCCAGCGATGAATCATGAATCTCTAGTGATGCGAGTCTCCAGCAAGGAACGAGGCACATCTTCCCTGCATCGGATCCCCGTGGATAATGACGCGCAAGCAGTGTTTGACAGTTCTTTTATAACCGAGGTCGGGGCCACCCGTGACGTGACGGGTAACCCCGCCCCCTCTAACGTGTCACGAGGGTTTCCCTCGTTGGAGACTCGCATCGCTGGAGATTTTTGGGGGGAACCCCACGCCATTTAAAAAAAAATGGCGTGAGGTTCCCCTTAATATCCATACCAGACCTGAAGGGCCTGATATGGAATTTGGGGGGGACCCCACACTTTTTTTTTGTTCGGGGTAGACTGGGGGGGGGGGAACCCCTGCCGTTTTTTTCAATGACTTTGATCTGTATTGCCGGGACCCGACAATTCATGAATAGCCACAAGTAGTTTTAAATTACTTTTTTTCCTTTAGAAATTACATTTTGTGCAGGGACAGTTCTAAGCACGGGAAACATGCACTACTTTACAGGCATACTATGCACACACTCCCCAGGTACGAAATTTAAAGGAATATTTCACTTTTATTGTTTCACTTTAAGCATTATTAAAATCACTGCTCCCGAAAAAACATCAGTTTTTAAAACTTTTGTTTGCATTGATACATGTCCCCTGGGGCAGGACCCGGGTCCCCAAACACTTTTTATGACAATAACTTGCATATTAACCTTTAAAATTAGCACTTTTTATTTTTCATGTCCGTGTCCCATAGACTTTAACAGTGTTCGCACAAATTTTTTGCCTGTTCGCATGTTCTGGTGCGAACTGAACGGGGGGGGGGTGTTTGGCTCATTCCTAGTTCTAAGTCCTCTGTCAGCTTCTTATACAGTGGGGGATAGTTAGCCTTATGCTGTGTATACACGATCGGTTTTACAGATGAAAACAGTCCGATGGACTTTTCTCATCGGACAAACTGATCGTGTATGGGCCCTATCGGTCTTTTTTCCATCAGTGAAAAAAAATAGAACATGTCTTAAATTTATCCGATGGGAAAAAAAACGATAGCAAATTCCGATCGTCTGTGTGGAACTCCATCGGACAAAAAACCCACGCATGCTCAGAATCAAGTCGACGCATGCTCAGAAGCATTGAACTTAATTTTTCTCGGCTTGTCGGCGTGTTTTACGTCACAGCGTTTGGGACGGTCGGATTTTTGACTGATTGTGTGTAGGCAAGACTGATGGAAGTCAGCTTCATCGGATTTCCGATGGAAAAATCCATCGGATTAGAATCCATAGGAAATCCGATCGTGTGTACAGGGCTTTATATAGTTGGTCTATACTGGAAGCCAGGTTAACCCCAGATAGGGGATTGTAGATGTGCTCCATGCAACGAGAAATGGGATTTTATCCTCTCCATCAGATTGGGGGGGGGGAGGTGGTGATTAGGGATGAGCCCGATGTTCGAGTCGAACGTAAGTTCAACTCGAACATCGGGTGTTCGCCGCAAGTTCGAAAGCCGGCCAACACCCTTTAAAAGTCTATGGGAGAAATCAAAAGTGCTAATTTTAAAGGCTTATATGCATGGTATTGTCATAAAAAGTATTTGGGGACCTGGGTCCTGCCCCAGGGGACATGTATCAAAAATTTATTCGAACACGCGAACACTGTTGAAATCTATGGGACACGAATGTGAAAAATCAAAAGTGCTAATTTTAAAGGTTAATATGCAAGTTATTGTCATAAAAAGTGTTTGGGGGACCCCCACACAATTTTTTTTTTATTTTGGCGCGGGGTTCCCCTTAAAATCCATACCAGACCTGAAGGGTCTGGTATGGATTTTGAGGGGGACCCCCTACCCCATTTTTTTTTTTAAACAATTGGCCCAGGGTTCCCCTTAACCACTTGTCAGCCGCCCACCGTCAAATGACGGCGGGCGGAAGACCCTCTTGTTCTGGGTGGACGTCATATGACGTGATCGCCTTCACAAGCCACTGGGGACCCGATGCGCGTGCAATGGCCGCCGGGCACCCGCGATTGCCCAGTAACTGAGCAGGACCGTGGATCTGTGTGTGTAAACACACAGATCCACGCCCTGTCAGGGAGAGGAGACTGATGTTGTGTCCTTTGTACATAGGGACACCGATCAGTCACCTCCCCCAGTCAGTCCCCTCCCCCACAGTTAGAATCACTCCCTAGGTAACACATTTAACCCCTTGATCGCCCCCTAGTGTTAACCCCTTTCCTGCCAGTCATATTTATACAGTAATCAATGCATTTTTATAGCAGGGATCGCTGTATAAATGTGAATGGTCCCAAAAATGTGTCAAAAGTGTCCGATGAGTCCGCCGCAATATCGCAGTCACGATAAAAATCGCTGATCGCCGCCGCTACTAGTAAAAAAATAAAAATAGTAAAAATGCTATAAATCTATCCCCTTTTTTGTAGCTGCTATAACTTTTGCGCAAACAATCAATATACGCTTATTGCGATTTTTTGACCAAAAATATGTAGAAGAATACGTATCGGCCTAAAATGTGAATTTTTTTTTTTTATAGATTTTTGGGGGATATTTATTATAGCAAAAAGTAAAAAATATAGATTTTTTTTCAAAATTGTCGCTCTCGTTTTGTTTATAGCGCAAAAAATAAAAACTGCAGAGGTGATCAAATACCACCAAAAGAAAGCTCTTCATTTGGGTACAGTTTTGCCTGACCGAGCAATTGTCATTCAAACTTGTGAGGGAGATAAATCAGACTGTAGAAAGAACAGATGGATCCACTATGAGAACCCTACATATTAAACCAATAATGGTGAAACCAGAATATTTTGTTTCAACCAGTAAAGAAAAATTCAGGAATCATGGAGGATGGAAGTCTCGAGATCTCTTGAGTTGTCGTTTTTGCCAGACCGGGGTGAGCGGGCTCGGTGGGGACAGCCATTTGGAGGAGCCAAGAGATTTGTGGGATGATGAGGAGGACGAGTCTTGGGAGATAAGGCCCAACTGGAGCATCAGGCGTTCCCCTTCATGTAGCAAGGAAAATCCATGTGTCTTGTTCTTAAAGAGGAAAGATAGACTGAATGGAAAAGACCACCAATATTTGATTGATTTCTGTGACAGGACCAGCAATAACGGTTTGAGAGAGCGCTGCTTCTGGATGGTAGGTAGAGGGGTAAAGATTTGTGAACACTTGAATTGGGTGCCCCTGGATAGTGAGTTGATCTTTGTCTCTAGAGATGCGAATGATATCTTCTTTCAGCTGGTAGAAGTGGGGTTTTACCACTATATCCCTGGGAAGACCATCAGAACAGGGTGGTTGGAGGGCTCTATGAGCTCTGTCCAGCTCCAGGCGGTGTTCCGTTATATCTGGGAATAAATCTTTTATGAACAAACATATGCGTGCAGTGTTCTGATTGGCCCTGGCCACCGTATGATTCACTTTAATGTCTATTGTTTCATTTTGGGTACCACAGTTTTGTAGATCTGCCTGTATGATAGATGTAATTTGGGTGGCTGTTTGTGCCAGGCTCCTAGATAGCATCTTGGAGTAGGTCGCCATCATAGTGGAAAAGTCTAAGGGATTAGCAGGGGAAAGTTTGACCTGGTTACCCAGGGTTGTTGTTGAGGCTCCCAGTTCCCTCAGTAGAGTAAGCAAAATGTCATCCAGTGTTCTCTCAATGAGAGATACAGTCAAGGCCAGTGACACCAGTGCCGTTGGGGGAGTACTTACTGTGGGGTATACTGATGCTGTGGTTGCTGGAGCTGAGGAGTCCATGTCGGTCTCTGTGTCCTCCCCTCCTGTGCAGGCCGCTTGCTGCTGTGCGGCCACCATCTTGGATTTCTCCTGGGGTAAGAGGCCAGAGCTAAGCTGCTGGGTTAAGTCCATTCTGGCTGACCCAATTGACATGGTGGGTCAGATGCGGCCAGAGCGGGACGTAGCTCTGAGATTACGCCGTCATCTCCGGAGCCGCCGTGCATGCGCCTTTTATCCAGGCCAGGCTTTATTTCTATTAGTCTGTAACTGCTACAGCTGTGAGCAGAGATATAAAGAAGGCTTGTAGAAGAGCTCTCCCTCTCCTAAGGCACAGGAAGCTAACCCTTGGAAGCTACAAAAAGACTGTGGGGGTTATTTACTAAAGGCAAATCCACTTTGCACTACAAGTGCACTTAAAACGCACTTGAAAGTGCAGTCGCTGTAGATCCGAGGGGGATATGCAAGGAAAATAAAAAACAGCATTTTAGCTAGCATTGCATGATAAAACCAGCAGAGCTTCCCCTCATTTCAGATCTTCCCCTCAGATCTTCAGCGACTGCACTTCCAAGTGCACTTGTAGTGTAAAGTGGATTTGACTTTAGTAAATTGACCCCTGCGTGTGTAAGGTTGCTAAAAACTTGTGTTTTTAAAGTTGGCTGGGTCTAGCGCATCAACAGATAGGGAGGTACCTGAATAATGTGTAGTTAGTGACGGAGTGATACTGTATATACCGTATTTCCACCATGCTCCTTATGATATGTATTACATAACTCTTTTTTTCCACATAATAAAATCTAGCCACCTAATTTTGTACTGTAGTAAAGATCTATATTTAATCATCTGTAATGTTTCCTGATATTGAGATCTGTGGTGTATCTTAAGTAAAACTGTATAGTTTCATCCATAAACAGAACAGTTGGTTCGGCTTGACAAGTTTCTTATCTTTTTGTGTGTGTAAGAGCTTTGCCCTTTCCAACCTGCATATTGCTATTGTAGGGCCTCCAGGAACAAATGGTATTCCATTGATCTGCTTACAATTTTTTTTTTTAAGAATTTATTTGATGCATTACTTCCATGTCTTTCAAAAGGTATGTTTCAAAAGTCACACAAGAGATTTTCCACAGCCCTGTTGAGAATGACTTTTGTGCTTAAAAGGTCACACACATTCCATATTCATCCAGAACACAGAGTTTTGCTCATATTAGAAAATATACTGAACAAACCTAGTTTTAGCTCTATAAGGATTGCAGCTGAAACTTGTCACCTGTCTAAAAAATATTTAATTTCCAACACCTAAAGCATCATAAAATTAAATATGTATTTTATAATGCAGATCTGAACTGTGAAAGTTTTGCCAAAAGGGCAAACAGAGGACAAAAGTCTAGCCTGCATTTTCCAATTATTTAATTACCATATTGTGGTTTAGCCAACTTGGTAGAGAAGAATTTGCTTCCTCGTGTCTGCCCTTTGAAGACTGGTAGAGAAATATTTAAAAAGAAGCAGAAGAGATTCAGAAAGCACAAAGCAAAATAATGGATGAAGGAGAAGTAGAAAGAACCTTGTACTGCAGATCCTTGGGCAAAGCTTACTTTCCAGGAAACAGTACGGCAGTGACATCAACAAATCTCAGTTCAAAATCTCATGAGACTAGCATTCAGAGGCAAGGTGGTTAATTTAGTGAATGCAAATAGGCTGTTTATATAAAAGTGATTGTGAACCCTTACAACCCTTACCTATACCCAGTAAAGTGTTTAGCCTCAGGTGATACACAGAAATGAAAAAGAATCCTCCCACGTAAGTTGTACCTGTTTATTCACGGCCCCCTATCCTCTACAGTCTTCCAAAACACATTTACATAGCATCTCTCGGCAGCAGAAAGCAGGGGGAGGGATCTGGTGTCATGCACACTGCAGAGCTAAAAGACAGAGCTCCATAATGTCTGATTGCTCCTCTCTAATAGGCTCCAAGGTTCATTGATAAAACTTACAAAGCTGAGGCTGTGGGTCACCTGCTGTGTGGTGGAGCGGGGTGAGCTGTCTCTTGGGAGGCAGAGGTGTCAGTTTAGATTATTTCAGTGCTTATGCAGACTGTAGAGGGATCAGTGATTAAAGTAGAACCAGACTTGGTGCTTTGCATTCAGACACGTACACGCCATAGAGGGATGTGCTTTGTTCACTTTTAATGTCTGAGGTTTACAATCACTTTAACTTAGGGAATGTGGGGAAACTCTGGCTTCTATCATCTAATTATGTGCAAGCAAAAATAATATTTTTTACATTTTCTGTGCTTGCAATTGAGTATTTAGTATTTTCACCGCATTCACTAAGAAAAAATCCACATTGCAAGGTGAAAATGCTCTACTGCTTTAGTAAATAGACCCCTCACATTGCAGATTTAAGATCAAGAGAAATTCAAGGAAAAAAACAAACATTTAACGGCACTGCTTAGACACAATTCAAATGTATCTATACAGAAAACTTTTTTTGGTTATGGATAGCGTGGAGAAGATTTAGAACTAAGGATGAGCCACACACACTTAGGTTTGGTTCAATTCAGGTTTAAAGAACATGACCGAAGTTCAGATCCTACATTTGAACAGTATGAAAGCCAATGGAAGCTGAATCTTAGAAAATCAGTAATGGACATTTTTTGGAAATGGGGAGCGGAACAGTGACTGCCTGGGGGACATACCAATGCAATTTTTTTTTTTAAAGCCTACACTGTAGCTACATGTTTACTGTATTTTTTTTAAATAGCTTGTTTGGGTAAAAACTGTCCCAAACAAACTATTTCCTAAACTAACAGATGTGCCTGCTGGATTTCCTGTATAAACTGTATGTAGCTGATGCTACACACAGTGTACAGAGCTCTATTCCACCAGCGCTTCTGCAACAAAATCGGGTTGGGCTCAACACTGCTCAGCTATTCACAGAAAGCTTTGTATTTCTTTACAGAATACCAAGCCTCCTGTGAATGACTGAGCAGAGCTCAGCCTTACTTAATATTGTTCTAGGAGCTGGATGGGAAGTTCCATTACTGATGCTACATACAGTTTTCTATAGCACACCCAGCAGGCACATCTGTTGGTGAAGGAAATAGTTTAATTGGGCCAGCTTGGCCCAAATGAGCTACATAAAGGTACAATAAACGTGGAGTTATTCTAGTAATTTATAATTCTGTGGCAAGAAGATCATTGCAGGCACTTAAAGCAAAACATTGAAACTGAAAAAAATCTTTCAAATAACACGTTTAGAAAATGTCTTAAAGCTGTATGAAATTCCACATAACAATATGATTCTCAGGAACAGCACTAGTGACACCATATTGGGACATCACATAAACACCAGTATATATCATGAACCAAAATCATAAAGATATATCACTGCAAAAAAACACATATATTGTTGAACATATAGCAAGCTAAAAAGTCCATTAGTGATAGTGTTCCCAACACCAGTGGACTCTCCGGATGAAGCTAGGGCATTGGAGTGGTGTTGGCAGTGTTGGCAGTGGGAATCAATTGGTTATTCCAAATGGGCAATTTGACCTACCTTAAAAAGTGGTCAAACACCTGTGGTGAGTTGCCACCTTTCCATTGAGTACCAGTGGTGGAAAAACTAGAAGCTTCATTTGAAAGCATTTTTTGGTGTTGGGAACACTATCACTAATAGACTTTTTAGCTTGCTATATGTTCAACAATATATGTATTTTTTGCAGTGATATATGTTTATGATTTTGGTTCATGATCTATACTGTATATTCACTTATATAGGCTAGCGTCACCTTTTAAAAAAAAAATCCAACTTTTTTGTGACTTGTTCACCTTCAGGGGGCAGCTTAATTTGCTTATTCCTCATTCATAGCGTGCCAATTTTAGGTATCCAATAACATTACATTATTTATTGGCTTACAGCACAAAAAAGGTTGATTTCTAAAAAAAGAAAAAAGCTTTGTAGGTAGATTTTTGATGACTATTAGTGTTGCAGGATAACTGAAGTATCAGGGACAATATTACTATCATCTACTCCAAAGGAAAAAATCTTGAAAAAATAAAAATAATACTATAACCTTCACACAAATTGCCAATCAGTGTCAAATCAAATCCTAAGGCATAGAGTATAATCTTCCTTTAAGTACCACACTGTATTGTATGCAAGGTTTAACAAAATGTCAGCCAAGAGTGCATAAAAACCCTTCAAAACCTTAAAACCGAAACTCCAGAGATGAGGCAGTTGTTAAGGGAAACTAAAAAATTACAGGACCATGTTTCAGAGATAACAGCCAAACATATGACACAATGTCTGGAGAAGGTGTATGCAATTTGATTGGGGTCTGAGGTAGCATTGTACAAGGACAAAATATAAGTCAAATGGAACTACAGTACCAAAAATCTTTCATATCTGACACTTTTAAAAGCCTCCAGGTTATTTGTTTAGAGTAAACTATGAATTATGACCCTGAGAATTATTGCTCTCACCCTGACATTTGCAGTGATAACTCACATATGTTGGCATTGCTGGCTATGTGCAGGCATGCTTTTACATTCAATTGTATGCACAGATGGGATGAGTGTGCTTTAAGTTTAAAAAAATATATATATATATATTTATTATTTAAACATTGACTTTTTAACACTTTTTTTTCATTTAACCTTATTGCTATCACACGCTTTTTATGTGATAGCATGGGCAGATGACAGGTTCTCTTTGTGGATACATCAGGGATCTATTAGAGCCCCAATGTCTCCCGTGTTCTCCACTGCAGATAATCAAGCACAGAAATTTTTTTATCAGCTACTTTCCTAACTACAATAGACAGGGAATGACAGATCTGAAAATAGAAGTGACAAAATCATCATTGCATCATTTCTCACAGGGGATATCAAGGAATTGATGTGCCTTTATCTCCATCTGCTTAACATGCGGGGTGCTGCCTTTGAGACTATTGTAAAAGTGATCTGGTGGCTGTAAAGCTGCCCATATAACTTTTGCTAAACAGCCGATCATCGGCTGGAAAAAAAAAATACTAAGTATTTTAGCTGCGGCTGCAACCATGAACTTTAACCACTCGCCGACTGGCTCATGCCGATATACGTCGGCAGAATGGCACGGCTGGGCAGATCAACGTATATATACGTTGCCCTTTAAAAAGCGGCATACCCGCGAACGTGTCACGGTGAGGAAGAAGGGGGAAATGCTGATGTAAACAAGCATTCCGCAGTCTTCCTAGTGACAGGACAGTGACCTGTAATCGGAAGGGGTGATCACTGTCGTGTCACACACAGCCCGTCCCCCCTAAAGTTAGAAGCACTACCTAGGGCACACTTAACCCCTTCAGCGCCACCTAGTGGTTAACCCCTTCACTGTCAGTGTCATTTTCACAGTAATCAGTGCATCTTTATAGCACTGATCACTGTAAAAATTACAATGGTCCCAAAAATGTGTCAAAAGTGTCCGATGTGTCCACCATAAAGTCGCAGTCAAGATAAAAATCGCAGATTGCCGCCATTACTAGTAAAAAAAAAATAATAATAATAAAAATGCCATAATTCTATCCCCTATTTTGTAGACAATATAACTTTTGCGCAAACCAATAAATATACGCTTATTGTGATTTTTTTACCAAAAATATCTAGAAGAATACGTATCGGCCTAAACTTAGGGAAACAAATTATGTATTTTTTGGGTATATTTATTATAGCAAAAAGTAAAAAATATTGAATTTTTTTCAAAATTGTCGCTCTATTTTTGTTTATAACACAAAAAATAAAAACTGCAGAGGTGATTAAATATCCCCAAAAGAAAGCTCTATTTGTGGGAAAAAAAGGCGTCAATTTTGTTTGGGAGCCACGTCGCATGACCGTGCAATTGTCAGTTAAAGCGACGCAGTGCGAATCGCAAAAAGCGGCCTGGTCTTTGGCCAGCGAAATGGTCTGGGGCTGAAGCGGTTAAGCTTGAACCACTTGAAGTCCAAGGCATTTTAAAATGGCCTGAGAATGTCAAGTGGTTAAAAAATAAACAGTGTATTTTTTGGAGACTGAAAACTGAAAAATGTGCATTATTGCATTTTTTTAAGCCTTGTTGACAGCTTGCTTTTCAGATGGAAAGAGCATGCAGATTTAATACACCAAAAAGATTGTCTATTTCCTAGAGCTAAAAGCCAAAGAATAGATTTGCAGCACACATTTTAAGTCTTTATTGGATAGGCCCCAAGTAAATTGAAAATGGAAATAAATAATGAATGTATTTTTTAGGAGACTATAGATGGAAAAATATCACAGATTTGCACCACTGATTTTAAGCCTGTATGGACATGCTGCAATTTCTGAGCAACTGAGCAGACATATTGCATCTGAAAAATTTGATTTAGTGAATGAAAATGGAAAGCACATTACAGTTTAGCATCACAGCTATTAAAGGGGTTGTAAAGGTTTGTTTTTTATTTTCTAAATAGGTTCCTTTAAAGCTAGTGCATTGTTGGTTCACTTACCTTTTCCTACGATTTCCCTTCTAAATGTTTTTTTTCTTTGTTTTCTTTGTCTGAATTTCTCACTTCCTGTTCCTCCCTCAGTAAGCTGTTCAGTAAGCTGTTCTGGCTGGCTAAACACCACTCGGATGATGGTGTGCAGTTTACTGAGGAGAAACAGGAAGTGAGAAAATCAGACAAAGAAAAAAAACATATAGAAGGGAAATCGAAGGAAAAGGTAAGTGAACCAACAATGCACTAGCTTAAAGGAACCTATTTAGAAAATAAAAAACAAACCTTTACAACCCCTTTAAGCCTTTTTCAGACAATATATAATTTATTCAGGAGGAGGCATATTGCATCTGGAAAGAAATAAACAGTGTCTGTTTCAAATTTTAAAGAAAACACACATTAAGCCTTTGGATGGGCCACAATTTTTGAAGGATAGAACAAGCACATTGCAGCTGGAGATGGAAATTGTTACACAATTACACCACAGATTTTAAGCCATTATAGACATGCTGTAATTTAAGTAGTTAAAATAAATCTGGAATTAAAAAAATATATATATTGATTCAGAGAATGAGAATAGAAAAAATGTTACAGTTTAGCACCACATCTATTAAAGCGGTTGTATACCCGCTGACTTTTTTTTTTACACCTGTAAAGGAAAAGGCATAATGAGCTAGTATGCACAGCATACTAGCTCATTATGAAATACTTAAATAAGAACGAGGCATCGGTGTCCCTCCCGGTCCACGCCGAGGCAGCTGACATTATGCCTCGGCGTGTCTTCCGGGTATCGCAGCTGCAGCGCTGTGAGTGGCTGGAGCCGTGATTCGTCACTCCCGTGCATGTGCGCGGGAGACTTCTTTCTGGTAAGGTCCGGCGTCCACCGGGCCTTCAGCCGAGAATCCCCTGTGCGCATGCGCCGCTGCAGTCATCGGTGCAGTGCAAGGGGAATATCTCCTAAACCGTAAAGGTTTAGGAGATATTTTTTTTTACCTACAGGTAAGCCTTAGTATAGGCTTACCTGTAGGTAAAAGTATAAAAAGGGAAAATTTTATACTTACCTGACGGTAATTTTCCTTTCCTGATGCAAGCATGACAGCATATACGTATGGGAAGGCTCCCCCTCCCTGCCTAATTCAGGACCAGTTATACTATAAAAGTAGGTCTCCTCCCTTCCTGCAGTATTCTCGTAACTTAGTATCACTGCGAAGGCCTTTATCATATTTTCGTGATTTTTTTTTTTTTTGGGAGGGGACCTATATGCTGTCATGCTTGCAACAGGAAAGGAAAATTACCGTCAGGTAAGTATAAAATGTTCCCTTTTCCTGACACAGCATGACAGCATATACGTATGGGATGTACCAAATCACCAGACAAGAAGGGTGGGTAATGCTGTACTCTTTATTATCTATACATATACTTCTATGTATCTATATCTCGTATCCGACATTGCTTCATGTCGATCCCTGTAACACTTCGCGGCCAAATTGTACTGTCGTTAAAGCCGCAGGATCCACTTTATAGTGGTTTAAGAATGTATTGAAGGTCGCCCATGTTGCGGCCCTACATATGAGTTTGGGGGTGACTCCCCAAAAGTTCGCCCACGATGCTGCCATCGCATGTGTGGAGTGAGCCTTAAGCCCTGTTGGAGGTTCTAGACCCTTTGTCGCATAAGCTCTCCTTATGACCTTAACTAGCCACAATGCCAGTGTCCTTTTGGATGCTGCTAGCCCCTTTCTGTGACCCTCAGCTATGACAAATAGATTTTCTGTCTTTCTAAATGGTACCGTCATCTCTATGTAGGTTTTCAGGACAGATCCGACATCCAAGCTGTGGGGTGTCTCTGTTGTGTCCGCCTGGAATGTTGGAAGTACTATTTCCTGGTTCATATGAAATGGTGTGTTGACTTTAGGTCTGTAGTGTGGTAGAGTTCGTAACACTACTCTGTCGGTCAACTGGCAGAAATATGGTGGTTTGCAGCCTAGGGCCTGTATGTCCGACACCCTTCTGCCTGAGGTGATTGCTGTAAGAAACACCGCTTTTGATGAGATGTTCCCTAATGACGTGGATTGCCCCATGCTAAAGGGATTTTGTGAAAGAAGATCTAATACCAGTTGAAGGTCCCACGGTGGACATATGATCTCTCCGCAGGCCGGATTCTAGTACATGCTTTTAAGAATTGGCGGATTAGACACCGCGATGCCCATTTCACTCCTGACAGTGCCGTTAGGGCTGAAATCTGTACCCTCAGTGTGCTGACACTGAGACCTTTTTCTAAACCTGTTTGTAGAAAGCCTAGAACTTGTGGTTCTGATGGTCTTTTGGGGTCAAATTGTTGGGTCTTGGCAAAGGACTTGAATCTTTCCCAGATTCTGGAATAAGTATGGTTAGTGGTAGATGCTCTTGCCTTCAGCAGTGTTTTTACGACTGCTGTGGTAAATCCTGCTTCTTCTAGCCTTCTCCTTTCAGCTTCCAAGCAGCTAAATGTAGGACTCTTGGATCCGTATGTACCACTTGACCTTGTTGCAACAGATCCGGTATGTTCGGGAGGGGTATGGGAGGTACCACTGCCAATGATTGTAGTAGTGGGAACCACGGTCTGCGTGACCACATTGGGATTATCGCTATCACCACCCCCAAGTGTGTTCTTATTCTGTTGAGTAACCTGAAGATTATGGAAATCGGAGGGAATACATATGCTAGTTTGCAAACCCATCTGGCGTTGAGAGCATCTATTGCTTCTGCCTCTTGGAACCTTGCTTTCGCAAGGAAACGTCTGCACTTTGTGTTGGTTGCGGTCGCCATCAGATCCAGATCTGGATACCCCCACTGTCTGCATATCCAGTGAAACACTGACTGATTCAGTGACCATTAGTTGGGGTCTAAGGTTCGTCTGCTCAATGTCCGCCACAAAGTTCTGTGGGGCTGGGATATAGACGGCTGATAGATGGGCTAGATTCTGCTGTGCCCACTTCATTACAGGTGTTACCTCTTTCAGTAGCTACTGGCTTCATGTCCCACCTTGTCTCTTTATATAGGTGACTGCCGCTCTGTTGTCCATTTGTATTAGTGTGTTCCCAGGAGACTGAGGCAGCCTGACATCGAAAGGTACTGCATTCTCGACACGCCCTCTAACTTTTTCATTAGAGTTAATATCTTCTGTTCGGGAAGTTCCACTGTGTTTCTGTGGGTGTCTAGGATCGCCCCTAAAAACAATATTCTTTGCAACGATTCCAACTGGCTCTTTTCCCAATTGATAAGCCATCCGAACTCTTGTAGCGTGTCTATCAGTGTTTGTAGGTGATCTGACAATATCTGTGGGCTTTTTGCTGTGAGCATAATGTTGTCTAAGTAATGAAATGCTTGTAGCCCATTCCTGCGTAGGATTGCTATTACTGGGAGTAGAACTTTGGAAAAAGTTCTGGGTGAGGTTGCTAACCCAAAAGGTAGGCATACAAATTGAAAGTGTTGGTCTCCCACTGCAAATCTTAGGTACATGTGTAGTTGTGCATGTACCGGAACATGCAAATACGCATATTTTAGATCGAGGGATAACATCCAATCGTTTTTCGTGATAGCTTGTGTTACTGACTGCAAGGATTCCATTTTGAAACCCTGGACCGATATTGACTTGTTCAGGTCTCTTAGGTCTAGTACGGGTCTTAGATCGCCTGTCTTTTTTTGAATTAAGAAAAGTGAAGAATAGAAACCCTGCCCTTGCTATTGTAATGGCACTGGTTCTATCGCACCCTTCTGGAGTAGCGTCTGTACATACTCGAATATTAATTGGCGTTTCCGTCTGTCTTGCGGTAAGCGTGTGGGAACAAAATGAGGGATTATGGGCATGGACAGGAATTTCCAATGATGTCCTGACTGGATCACCTGCGTCACCCAAGGATCCTTGATTTGATCCGTCCAGACACGAGCATAATTGTGCAGTCTGGTTCCCACTGTTCCTGTCTGGACAGAAAAACCTTCAAAAGGGTTTCTGTTGTTCCGACCCCGTGCCTGCCTTTGGAATTCACGCCACCGCTGACTGGGGTGCCTTTCCACCTTTCCTGTAATCCTTGAGGGGTCTAGAAGGTCTAAAATCTCTGATTTTATTGGGGTATTGCTTTCTCCCCTGGAAGCGTCTTTGCCTTGTCTTTATATCCTGTGGGAGTAGCCCTGACTTACCTCCCGTGACCTTTGATATTGCTGTGTCCATCCTGTTGCCGAACAGAGCGGTCCCGTTGAATGGGATGCGGCACCAATTAATCTTTGAGGTGTCCGCTGTCCGTGGTTTTAGCCACAGAGCTCTTCTTGCCATAACCGAAGATTGCATGGCCCTAGCTGAACAGCGTAATGAATCAATCACTGCTTCGCCAACAAAGTCGCCAGACTGTATAATATTGTCTATGAACTCGAGGGATGTAGTCGGTTCTGCACCTGACTGTATTTCTGTTTTTATATACTCTGCCCACGTCGTGATGGCCTTTGCTAGTGACGTGAGTGCTAATACTGGTCTGCATGCATTGCCTGCAGCTAAGTAGGTTCTTTTCATGTCTGCATCCATCCTCCTATCTAGAGGATCCTTAAACGTCACTGCATCGTCCATAGGGAGGGTTACGTGACGTGCCAGTCTCATGATTGCCGCATCCACCAGCGGAGGCGTCTCCAGATCATGAACATCTTCTGTTTTAAAGGGATACATACGATTAAATCTGTTAAACGGTGACACCTTCCTGTCCACCTTATCCCACTCGTCTTGAATCACCTCTCTTACTTCTTCTATGAGAGGAAATGACAACGTTGTCTTTTTCAACTGGGGATAATATTTTCTTGCTTTAGTGGGTTGAGATACCTCTTCCTCCCACTGAAGTGCCTCTCTTACAGCTTTTATTAACGGTTGTACTGCAGAGTATCTGAAGCTTAGTTTTGTATCTTCCTGTTGGGAGTCTTCCTCGGAACCGGATTCTGAGGATGGGTCTCCTGCTCTTTGGGTCGCATCTCGACCCTCACTGGCTCTCTTTTTGCTAGTTGTCGGTTTTGAATCATGTATGGATTATTTGACCGTCTGTTTAATTATTCGGATCATTTCAGCCTTCTCGGCCTCCTTGTCCATTGCTGCCTCTCGCAAACAAGCCTTACACAGAATTTTTCCCGCAAGGGCAATTCTTTCACATTCTACACAGAGATCTTCTCTGGGTTCATCTCCCTGATGTGTATCTCCTGCTCTGTGCCTGCTCTTATCGCGGGCCTTAGAGTGTGTTATTCACCTCTAGGAGCTTGAGGCATGTCTGTGATGTGTCTCCTTGCTCTTGGAGGGGTGATGTGGTAATTGCGGGCTGAAATCAGATTTACAGCCAATCAGTATGTGCACTCTTTTAAAACATGTCATACAGACACACATACCTACCTGCCCTCACCTTGAAATACGTGGCTGGTCTCTAGGAGAGCTCATGCTGACTCTGTAATTCACAGATAGTCTTGGTTCAATTCATATGCCATCACACTAACATATGACACTTTAATATGTGTGCTTCCTACCTTCACCTCAGGTCAGATGCTGTAGAGCTGAAAGTCTCTGCTGGTGTACTTCCCTTGGCTTGCGCACTGTAAGTTAGCATGCTCTGCTTATTTATCTTGTGAGCCTGTTAGTTTAGGATGCCCACTGTGTCCTCCGCGACCGGAAGTTCCTCAGTCGCCATCTTGCTTCACCCGGAAGTCTGTCTGTGAGCTTGTATGTCGCCGGAAGCTATGTTTCCGCCATCTTGCTTTACCCGGAAGTCCACATGTAGGTTCATATACCATCGGAAGTCCTGCTTCCACCATATTGGTGTACCCGGAAGTCGTGCCACCGCCGTTTTGTGAGTGGGCAGCCCTTAGCACATTTGTTTGCTCGAGTTTGAATGGCTCTCCTAGACCAGATACCTGCACCCCTTCTTCTTGGATGTGTTTGTTGGGGTGAGGTCTCCCCATATAGGCGTTCATGTCTGCCTGTACAGCGGGGAGCTTCATCACAGGAGAGGCTTGAACCTGTGCGGCTTGGCCAGAAGTGTCCGGCAAGGTGAGGGGAAAAATAAAAAATCCTGCTTCCTAGCAGTAGCATAACCGCCTGTAGCAGTGAGGAAAAAAAAGAGAATACTGCAGGAAGGGAGGAGACCTACTTTTATAGTTTAACCGGTCCTGAATTAGGCAGGGAGGCGGAGCCTTCCCATACGTATATGCTGTCATGCTGTCTCAGGAAAAAAGACTATACAACCACATTAAGCACAGCCAATATATCTTTTTGGACAGGCTGCAAATTCTTATGGATTCTGAAGGCATATTGCAGATCGGGGATCGGAGTAAGGGCCCGATCCGGCCCCTTACCACATAATCAGCTGTCAGCCAATGACAGCTGATCACATGATGTAAATAGAAGGTAATTAGCTTTTTTCCCTCATGCTGACAGTGTGAGGAAAAAAAAAATAGCCAATCACCGACTTTTGTCAGAGTGACATCGGTCCCGAACAGGGAGAGCCAATGCTGCTATGCAGTGCCCACCAGTGCCACCTACCAGTGCATATCAGTACTGCCTATCAGTGTCCACCAGTGCCACCTACCAATGGCCACCAATGCCACCTATCAATGCCCATCAGTGCTGCCAATCAGTGCTCATCAGTGCTGCCTATCAGTGTCACTTAACAGTGTCTACCAGTGCCCATCCTTGCCACCCATCAGTGTCCATCAGTGCCAGCTATCAGGGCCCTTCAGTGACGCCCATCAGTGCCACCCATCAGTGCTACCTATCAGTGCCGCCTCATCAGTGCCCACTTGTGCCATCTATCAGTGCCCATAAGTGCCGCCTTATCAGTGCAGTCTATCAGTGCCCATTAGTTCAGCCTATCGGTGCCCATCAGTGCAGCCTCATCAGCGCACATCAATGAAGAAGAAAAATTACCTGTTTACAAAATTGTATAACAAACTATAAACAGTTTTTATTTATTTTTTTCAACATTTTTGGTCTTTTCTTGGTTTATTTTAGCAAAAAATAAAAAACCCAGCAGTGATTGAATACCACCAAAAGAAAGCTCTATTTGTGTGAGAAAAAAAAAATTATAAACATGTTATATACTTACAGTGTTGCATGACTGTGCAATTGTCATTCAAAGAGTGACAGCGCTGAAAGATAAAAATTGGCCTGGACAGGAAGGGGAGTTTAAGTGCCCAGTAAGCAAGTGGTTAATTTAAAAGGATAAGAGCACCTGTTTTTTCCTTTTTGATCTAGAAGTATACATATGTACTGTACACCTGTTCCAAGTGATCCTTAACCTCTTTAGGACTGCCCTACCACATTGTACTGTGGATGGGTGGCTCCTACAGGCACAACATTGCTGGCCTCTTCTGGATGCAGGGAGAAGAAACAAAGATTTTTTTGTAAAAAGCAGCACATAATACACACATTAACACTTGTTAGGCACACACTTTATTGCCTTGATTACCCTGAGATGTTAACCCCTTCCCAGCCAGTGTCATTAGTATTGTGACAGTATTATCACTGATCACTGTATTAGTATCACTGGTAATGTCAGCGTTAGTCAGTTCCCACCCAATGTCATTAGTGTCAGATTGCCCACCGCACAGTCCCCCTATAAGTCGCTGATCACCGCCATTACTACTTTAAAATAGAAAAAATTCCAGTATGTTTACCATAGTTTGTAGATGCTGTAACTTTCACACAAACCAATCAATATACACTTATTGAAAAAAATTTTTTACCAAAGACATGTAGCAGAATACATTTGGCCTAAATTTATGAAGAAATTAGATTTTTTTCTTTACATTTTTTTATTGGATATATTTTATAGCAGAAAGTAAAAATATTTATTTTTTTGAAAATTGTTGGTCTATTTTTATTTATATAATAAATAAAAAAAACTGTGGTGATAAAATATCACCAAAAGAAATCTCTATTTGTGTGAAAAAATTACATAATTTTCATTTGGGTACAGCATTGCATGATCGTGCAATTACCAATTAACCACTTGCTTACTGGGCACTTAAACACCCCTCCTGCCCAGACCAATTTTCAGCTTTCAGTGCTCTCACACTTTGAATGACAATTACTCAGTCATGCAACACTGTACCCAAATTATTTTTTTGTCCTTTTTTTCATACAAATAGAGCTTTCTTTTTGGTGGTATTTGATCACCTCTGGGTTTTTTATTTGTTGCGCTATAAATGAAAAAATACAGAAAATGTTGGAAAAAACGCATTTTTCTTAGTTTCTGTGATAAAATTTTGCAAATTATTAATTTTTCTTCATAAATTTTGGCCACAATTTATACTGCTACATATCTTTGATAAAAATAACCCCAATTTTTTGGAAATTATTTGGTCTGTGTGAAAGTTTTAGAGTCTACAAGCTATAGTGCAAATCATAAAGAATTTATCACATCTGATGTACTGGTGGCCTATCTCATTTCTTGAGACCCTAACAAGCCAGGAAAGTACAAATGCCCCCCAAATAACCCCTTTTTGGAAAGTAGACATTCCAAGGTATTTAGAAAGAGGCATGGTGAGTTATTTGAAGTTGTAATTTTTTCCCACGATTCTTTGCAAAATTAAGATTTTTGTTTTTTGTTTTTATTTTTTCTCAAAATTGTCATTGTAATAGCTTATTTCTCTCACATGGCATGTGCATACCACAAATGACACCCCAAAATACATTCTGCTACTCCTCTTGAGTATTACGATACCACATGTGTGGGACTTTTTTACTGCCTGGCCACATAGAGAGGCCCAACATGCAGGGAGCACCATCAGGTGTTCTAGGACAGGGTTTCTCAACTCCAGTCCTCAAGGCGCACCAACAGGTCATGTTTTTGGGATTTCCATTGATTTGCACAGGTAATTTGAGCAGTTTCACTGCCTTAGTAATTACCACAGCTGTTTCTTCTGCAGGAAATCCCAAAAACATGACCTGTTGGTGCGCCTTGAGGACTGGAGTTGAGAAACACTGTTCTAGGAGCATAAATTACACATCTAACTAGTTGACTACCTATTACACTTTTGAAGGCCCTGGAGCACCAGGACAATGGAAATAATTTATGAGGCATAATGACTCTTTTGAACAGTTCATTTTTTTCCAGAAGTTTTTGGAAAATGTGGAGAAAAAAATTTTAACGCATTTATTTTATGAAAAGTTGTCCGTTTATAAGATATTTCCAACACATAGCATGTAAATAGCAAAAATGACACCCCAAAATACATTCTGCTACTCCTCCTGAGTATGGCAATACCAAATGTGTGGGACTTTTACACAGCCTGTCCACATACAGAGGACCTACATTGAAGTAGCACCTTCAGGCGTTCTAGGAGCATAAATTACACATCTCATTTCTCAACCACCTATTACACTTTTGAAGGCCCTGGAGCACCAGGACAATGGAAACACCCACAAAATGACCCCATTTTGGAAAGCTAACACCCCAACGTATAATCTATGAGGCATAATGACTCTATCAGGGAATTAATTGACCAGACTGTGTGGACTGCACAGAGATAACCAAAACACATGTAGAGTGAAATATAATGGGGTTTATTGAGAAGGTGATATGGATAAATACAAACAGTGCAAACTAACAAAACAACCCACAAACAACAAATCATATATACAGCAAAGGGCAGTACCAGAATCTTGAACGTAAGCCAGGCCGGGGTCATACACAGCAGATCAGGAGATTGACAAAGGAGTGTTCCAGGGGCATAAACGTATCCAGGCCAAGGTCATACACGGGGAGTCAGCGGATGGGAATAGGGAACAAAACCAGGCAGGGAGAAGACGGATGGATAGGCTCAGGACGGGGATCAGGTCAGGTCAGGACGGGACGGGACAGGACAGGTACAGGCTCAAGGACAGGTACAGGCTCAAGGTCCGGATACAGGCTACAAGGTCAAGGCTCCAGGAGAAAGATACCAAGGCGAGCATGTAAGGGCTCGCCGGGTATTTATAGGACTGCTATAATTGCCCTCATGTCACAGCTGATCGAAGGAAGTACTGCCTGCCCCACACTGCCGGAATACCTCTGCTGGTGGACGCCGGTACTACGGCCCATGGATCAGGCATTACCACCAGCAGATGAGATCCTCTGTCAAAGATACAGGCTGCGAGAGAACACCTGCTGGTGGACACTAGTACTGCGATCCATAGGACCGACAGTGCCACCAGTGTGTGAAGCTTTCCCTGACAGACTCTTTTGAACGGTTAATTTTTTTCCAGAAGTTTTTGGAATATGTGGAAAAAAATGAAAACGCATTTTTTTTTACACAAAGTTGTCCGTTTATAAGATATCTCCAACACATAGCATTTACATAGCAAAAATTACACCCCAAAATACATTCTGCTACTCCTCCTGAGTATGGCGATACCAAATGTGTGGGACTTTTACACAGCCTGTCCACATACAGAGGCCCAACATGCAAGGAACACCATCAGATGTTCTAGGGACACATAGCATGCACATACCAAGAATTACACCCCCAAATACATTATGCTGAGCAAAGCATAAACAAAAGAATACCTGTGGTTTTAGTAGCGCAGCAGGATAGCACTGGTCCAGGCAGCAGGCAGGGACTTGGTCAGCAACGGCATACACAATTGTCCAGGCAGCAGGTAGGGATACTGTCCATATACAGTCCAGGGTCAGTGCAGGCAGAGATATTGTCAGCAGTGCCAAAAGTATTGGTCCTGGTAGTAGGCAGGTCCATTTGGTGTGGTCAGTTCATGTGACAGGCAGAGGCAATGATGGCGTAGGTCCTACAGGCAGCAGGCAGAAGTAGGGCCTTGTTCAGGATAGAATGGGTACAGGGGTAGAGGCTTCTCCCACCCAAATCTCTTTGAAGCCTCCGAGTCTCCAGACCCTAATCGTGGATGAGAAAACAAAAAAAAATTGTTTTCATCATCCAGAAAAACTTTTCTGGAGCCCCTCACATATGTGAGACCCCTGTGTTGAATCCCACTAGTCCAGTAGCAGGGTACAAGATCAATCCAAGAGGCAGGCAAAAAGCATGGTCAAACAGTCCAAGGTCAGTTCCAGATCAGGCAGAGGTATGTACAGAATCGTTAGGCAGAAGCGTGGTCGAATAACAAGCCAGGGTCAGTTCCAGATCAGGCAGAGGTAGTACAGAATCGTTAGGCAGAAGTGTGGTCAAATAACAAGCCAGGGTCAGTTACAGAGCAGGCAGTGGCATAAGGGGTGTGAAGGTGTGTGAAGGCAGAAACTGAGGATTACGTTTACCATACTTCACTAATAATTTAGTGAAGTATGGTAATGGCAAAAATAGTCTACTACACAGAGGCCTGGTTGGGAAGGACACTCTGCACAATAATAAACTGTGTCTCGATTGACTCCTCCACTGGTACACACCTTACATTTTTTTTTACGTCGTCGACCTGTTGCTGTGGGAGGGACTTTATCTGGAAAGTGGCGTTCGGAGAGTCGACTAAGAACATCAGATTGGATGTTTTGAGGTGGGTCGTTCGGGAATATAAGGGCAGTGATAAGGTCCTCCTGGTAGCCAAGGAAGCGTTTGGGGTTTTGGGTGGAGTTGCGGTATATGATGTACGAATTGTATATGGCCAATTGAAAAAAATAAATTGCAACTTTTTTGTACCAATGATATGTCCGTCTTGTGGCAAGATAGGGTTCCAGCATCTGATCATTGAAGTCGACTCCCCCCATAAACAAATTGTAGTCCTGGATGCATGTGGGCTTTCGGATGGGGCCATTCCTTCTGGGGATTTCCACAAAGGTATCGTTGTGGATGGAAGACAACATGTATACATCCCTTCTGTCCTTCCACTTCACTGCCAGAACCTCCTTGTTTCTCAGACTTCCCGATTCTCCTCTTCTCAGCTTCTTATTTACAAGACTCTGAGGAAAGCCCTTCCGATTCTTTCTGACTGTGCCACATGCTGGCGTCTGCATCCGGTGAAGGTTATGGAACAGGGGAAGAGATGTATAAAAGTTGTCAACGTACAGATGGTACCCTTTTTTCAGCAGGGGGTATATGAGGTCCCAAACAATTTTCCCACTTGATCCCAAGTAGTCTGGGCAATTAGGGGGATTCAGCTGGCTGTCCTTCCCCTCGTACACTAAGAAGGCATACGTGTACCCTGTGACTCGGTCACATAGCTTGTAAACCTTCACACCATAGCGGGCCCTTTTGCTGGGAATGAATTGTTTTATTTGAAGCCTGCCACTAAACTTAACAAGGGACTCATCCACACATATGTGCTGGTCTGGGGTATACAGCTGGGGAAATTTTTCAGAAAAATAATTCAGTAAGGGCCGAATTTTGAAAAGCCTGTCAAAATTTGGGTGATTTCGGGGATGGCACTGGGTGTTATCGTTAAAATGTAGGAATCTCATTATCGTGAAGTATCTGGTTCTGGGCATTACCTTGGAGAATATTGGCATGTGATAGATGGGGCATTTTGACCAAAAGGAACGCAAGGTGTTTTTTGGGTTGAGTCCCATACAAAACGTGAGGCCCAAAAAAATCTTCAATTCCTCCACCGTTAGGTCTCTCCACTCGTAGGGACGGGCATAATATGCTGTAGGATTGTTCAAAATAAATTGTTGGGCATATAGATTGCACTGGGTCACAATGTTGGATAGCATGTCCTTGGTAAAAATAAGATCAAAAAAATCAATTGGGGTAAAATTCTCTGTGTTTACTTGGACTCCTGGCTGGGCAGTGAAAGGGGGAATGTTGGCTTCTCCTGAATTAGGAGGAAGCCGCAAGGGGTTATGAAGGGCATAGGGAAGGCTGGCATGGGTCCTTGGCCTTTCTTGCTGAGGCACTGCGGTGCTGGTGGATGGCACTGCGGTGCTGGTGGATGGCACTGCCTCTTCACCAGAACGCCTTCGTTTGGCGGGCCGACTAGCTTCCTCCTCTGAGTCACTCAGTGTTGCACTACTGAGGACTGGCACGTAATTGACGTCTGACTCAGAATCAGAATTGGAAAGGGAATCTGAAAGAGAGAGCTCCACGTTGTTCTCGTCGGGCGTGGAAAGGATTTGGAATGCCTGCTCGGCAGAAAATAATCGTTTTGACATTTTTTTGCTGCTGGTGGTGCGACTACACAGGTGTGTGGCAAGCCTTCACTGATGGGCACTGATGAGGCGGCACAGATGGGCACTGATGAGGCGGAACAGATGGGCACTGATGAGGCGGAACAGATGGGCACTGATGAGGCGGAGCAGATGGGAACTGATGAGGCGGAGCAGATGGGAACTGATGAGGCGGAGCAGATGGGCACTGATTGGCGGCACAGATGGGCACTGATTGGCGGCACAGATGGGAACTGATTGGCGGCACAGATGGGCACTGATGAGGCGGCACAGATGTGCACTGACTGACTGCACAGATGTGCACTGATTGGCACAGGTGGGCACTGATTGGCACAGGTGGGCACTGATTGGCACTGAGGTGGCACAGGTAGGCACTGATGAGGTGGCACAGGTGGGCACTGATTGCACAGATCACTGACGTCACAGACTGGCACAGGTGGGCACTGTATAGGCACAGGTGGGCACTGTATGGGCACAGGTGGGCACTGTATGGGCACAGGTGGGCACAGTATGGGCACTGTATAGCAGTTGTAGATCAATCACTGTTGAAACAAAGTAACAGATTCGCTCTCCCTCCTCACACACGGTATCTGTGTGAGGAGGGGGAGCAGGCAATGAGAGATGATCTCATATGTTTACATTTGAGATCATCTCTCATTGGCCACACAGATCGCATAGTAAATGGCCACTCTGATTGGCCATTCACAGCGATCTGTGATTCGTTGTGTCCAAGGGACACAGGAAGCAAAGAATTTCCTTGCTGCGCGCTCGGGAGCGCGCGCGGGGAACGAGCAAAGGGGAGGCCGTATAATGACGGCCTCCCGGATTTTCAGGTCCGCGCTGAAGTCGTCATTCGGCTATAGCGCGGGCCTCAAGGGGTTAAAGTAGCAGAGTGATATTTAGCAAAAAATGGCATGGTCATGAAGGGGGTAAAACCTTCCAGAGCTCAAGTGGTTAAACGTTCTGTTTAGCCGTATGTGTGGGGAAAAAAATTATTTGCTAAAAGTTTGGATTTTCTGAGGCAAGAAGATCTCATTAGAAAAGTGATGTTTAAATATCTCTAAAGTAATTTAAAATTGAAATTGTAATTTCTTTGAAAAGTAAAATGTAAAATTTGTATTTAAAAGTACATACAAAGTAGGTACACTTTGAATTGCATATGTATATCAATAAAATGATACACAAAGCAAAAGCAATAAAAACACATAGGTAATATTCTGTCTGTTTGTCATAAACTTTGAAGCCTAGTACTCACGGCCGAGAATCTTTTCGTAAAATAAACTTTGTTTTTCTCGTCGGGTTTCTTGTCAAGCTTGACGAGACTCTTGTCAAGCTTTCCTTGCATACACACTGTTGATCCAAAATCTCATTGGTCTAAAGCGCGGTGACGTACAACACGTTCAACGGCAGTATAAAGGGGAAGTTCCATTCTCATGGCACCACCCCTTGGGCTGCTTTTGCTAATCTCCTGTTACTGCGTGTTAGTATAAGTTTAGTGCGAGACGATTTGCGCTTTTCAGTCTTCGTGCTTTCAGTTCGTTACAGCGTGACGAATGTGCTATCTCCATTACGAACGCTAGTTTTACAAGAAGGTGCGCTCCCGTCTCATACTTGATTCTGACCATGCACGTTTTTTGAAGACTCGGAAAAGCATACACACGAACGGTTTTCTCGTCCAAAAACAGTCTGATGAGAATCACGACGAGAAAACTGAGACTCCCGTTGAGAAAAAAGAAAGCAGGTTTTCTTTTTTTCTCGTCGAGATACACACAAACGGTTTTCTCGGCAAGAAAGCTCTCCCAACAGTTTTCTTGTCGTTTTTTGCTGAGAAAACCGGTCGTGTGTACAAGGCTTAAAGGGGTTGTAAAGGTTTGTTTTTTATTTTCTAAATAGGTTCCTTTAAGCTACTGCATTGTTGGTTCACTTACCTTTTCCTTTGATTTCCCTTCTAAATGTTTTTTTTCTTTGTCTGAATTTCTCACTTCCTGTTTCTCCTCAGTGACTTCACACCATCATCCGAGTGGTGTCTAGTCAGCCACAACAGCTTACTGCACAGCTTACTGAGGAGGAACAGGAAGTGAGAAATTCAGACAAAGAAAACAAAGAAAAAAAACATTTAGAAGGGGAATCGAAGGAAAAGGTAAGTGAACCAACAATGCACTAGCTGAAAGGAACCTATTTGGAAAATAAAAAACAAACCTTTACAACCCCTTTAAGAGCTGGTAATAGAAGTATATTCTTTTTGGTTATAGATATTAATCCCATTTAACTAACCCATCTACCTTAATTCATAGATTATTCTGCTGCTTGGCTGCTTATTTATCTTCTGGTTTCAATTACATTGCTGCATATCAATTGATTAACATAAAGATTACAATAATTAAATTGAAAACAGGTCATTTTGCATGAGTACATTTTTCTTCTCTAAAAACATGTCCAATTATTTTTTATTGGGTACTGTTCGAATAAGGAAATTGATTGACTTTTAAAAAATGACCTTTGATTTTTTTCTTAAATGCTTGTACTAAACATTTTACAGAAATCACTTACTAAATCAGGCCCCAAATGCTTTTAATTTTAACATAGTTATGTTGTCCAGGTCATTTCCCGTGCTTCTTAATTGAATCCTAATATTAGAGACACACTTTGTAACCGAGCAGCTGCTTCCATTAGGTAAATGCTATAATGACCATTGTTATAGCACAAAGTAGCAAATGCACATTTATCATCTGCTTCACACTGAAACATATGCAGTAGGTGTAGAATTAAATGTATTTAAGCAGAGGACCGGTGCTCACTGGTTAGTCATATTGTATTGATTGGAGGCTAAGATATTCATTCTAGCTCTGGGATAGGCCAATGTGAAATAGCATCTGCAAAATGGCACCATATGGCACTATTTACAAAACCTGAGCATTTACTTTCCCTATCCTTCTAGAGTTCTTTGTCAATTAGTATTCAAATATGCCTGAGTAGAATATATTTCATTAAAGAAAAGGGTTCTCAAATTCCTTTGCCATTTTAAAACTTCCTTGCAAATTTATTTAAATACTTAAAGTATTTTTTTAGACAATCATTAAACTGTACAAAAACTAAATATAATTATTGTCATTCTTGCAATACACCAAATACATACAGTAATACAAAGCATGCAAAAAATAATACATTTACCAATTCCATCCTGTAATTGTAGCCACACACATCATTTTATTCAGATGTGATCATAGTCTTTTATAATATTTGCAAATGTTTTATTTCAGTTGTGCTGAATATGTTTGCTATTTTGCAGAGTTTGACTTGGTACATTTGGCTACTTTTATTGCATACCAAAAGTGGATTGATTGATTTTGCATTGCAACTTGGAAACACACATTTGATTATAATTGTGGAAATGCAGAGTGATTTCTGTGAAATTTCCTTTAAGAAGGAACTCTCATGCCCCGTACACACGACCGGTTTTTCCCGTCGGAAAAAAAAACGATGGTTCTCCAGACTGAATTCCTGTCAAGCCTACCTTGCATACACACAGTCACACAAAAGTCCGGTGAACTTTTGACTGCCAAGAACGCGGTGATGTAAAAGACTACGACTAGCCGAGAAATATAAGTTCTATGCTTCTGAGCATGCGTCGATTTGTTTCCGAGCATGCACGTTTTTTTTCCCCTCGGAAAAGCATACAGACGAACGGTTTTCCTGCTAGGATTTTTTCCTGATGGGAAAAAAAGGATCCTGCTCTCTTTTTTTTCCCGCAGTTTTCCCATCAGAAAAACTGCAAGGGAGCATACACACGGTCGTAATTCCCAGCCAAAAGCTCTCATCGCAGTTTTTCTCGACGGGAAAACCGGTCGTGTGTACGGGGCATCAGTTTCATTCACTGAGATGCTTAGGTGATTTTCCTAAAAATAAATGCTTTTGTTTTTCTTTATTTAGAGAGTGTTTGGTGGGGATATTTAGGGTATTTTAATTTATTTAACCACTTCAATACCATGCACTTATGCACCTTCCCGCCCAGACCAATTTTCAGCTTTCAGTACTCTCATGCCGCGTACACACGATCATTATTCACGGCGGTTAAAAAACCGCCGTGAATAATGACAGGAAAAACGAGGGAACCGCTTGGTTCCCTACACACGGTCGTTTTTCCTGTCATGTTTTCTCTTGACGAGAAAGACGACCGTCTGTGGGCTCCGCGGCAGTGTTTCCCTATGGGAAAACTGCCGCGGAAAAAAATGCTGGAAAAAACGACGAGAAAATTTAGAACATGTTCTAATTTTTCTCATCGTTTTTTATGCCGTTTTTCTCGACGAGAAAAACAACATAAAGCCCACAGACGATCGTTTTTCTCGGCGAAATGAAAAAATGCAGTTTTTCTCGTCGAGAAAAGCGGTCGTGTGTACGCGGCATCACACTTTCAATGACAATTACTTAGTCATGCTACACTGTATCCAAACAAATTTTTTATCATTTTCTTCTCACAAATAGAGCTTTCTTTTGGTGGTATTTAATCGCCACTGGGTTTTTTATTTTTTGCGATATAAGCAAAAAAACAGCAATTTAAAAAAAAAAAAACACTTTTTTTTAGTTTCTATTGTAAAATGTTGCAAATAAGTAATTTTTCTTCATAAATTTGTGCCAAAATGTATACTGCTACATATCTTTGGTAAAATGAACCCAAATTAGTGTATATTATTTGGTCTTTGTGAAAGTTATAGAGTCTACAAACTATGGTGGCAATCACTGAAAATGTATCACATCTGATCACGCCTGATGTACTGAAGGGATATCTCATTTCTTGAGACACTAACAAGCGAGGAAAGTACAAATACCCCAAAATTACCCCTTTTTGGAAAGTAGACAGTCCAAGGTATTTACTAAGAGGCATGGTGAGTTTTTTGAAGTTGTATTTTTTTCCCACAATTCTTGGGAAAATTAAAAAAAAATTTTTTTTTATTTTTTTACACAAACTGGTCATATTAACAGTTTTTTTCTCTCACACAGCATATGCATAATTGCAACTACACCCCAAAATACATTCTGCTACTCCTCCTGAGTGTAGCGATACCACATGTGTGAGACTTTTACACAGCCTGGCCACATACAGAGGCCCAACATTGAAGTAGCACTTTCAGGTGTTCTACAAGCATAAATCGCACATATCCTTTCTCAACCACCTATTACACTTTTGAAGGCCCTGGAGCACCAGGACAATGGAATTTTCCACAAAATGACCCCATTTTGGAAAGCACACACCCCAACGTATAATCTATGAAGCATTATGAGTCTTTTGAACGGTTCATTTTTTTCCAGAAGGCTTTGGAAAATGTGGAGAAAAAATGAAAATGCATTTTTTTTACACAAAGTTGCCCATTTATAAGATATTTCTAACGCATAGCATATACATAGCAAAAATGACACCCCAAAATGCATTCTGCTATTCCTCCTGAGTATAGCTATACCACATGTGTGAGACTTTTACACAGCCTGGCCATATACAGAGGCCCAACATTGAAGTAGCACTTTCAAGCGTTCTACAAGCATAAATCGCACATATCCTTTCTCAACCACCTATTACAATTTTGAAGGCCCTGAAACACCAGGACAATATAATTTTCCACAAAATTACCCCATTTTGGAAAGCACACACCCCAACGTATAATCTATGAAGCATTATGAGTCTTTTGAACGGTTCATTTTTTTCCAGAAGGTTTTGGAAAATGTGGAGAAAAAATGAAAATGCATTTTTTTTACACAAAGTTGTCCATTTATAAGATATTTCTAACGCATAGCATATACATAGCAAAAATAACACCCCAAAATGCATTCTGCTACTCCTCCTGAGTATAGCGATACCACATGTGTGAGACTTTTACACAGCCTGGCCATATACAGAGGCCCAACATTGAAGTAGCACTTTCAGGCGTTCTATAAGCATAAATCGCACATATCCTTTCTCAACCACCTATTACAATTTTGAAGGCCCTGGAGCACCAGGACAATAGAATTTTCCACAAAATGACCCCATTTTGGAAAGCACACACCCCAACGTATAATCTATGAGGCATTATGAGTCTTTTGAACGGTTCATTTTTTTCCAGAAGGTTTTGGAAAATGTGGAGAAAAAATTAAAATGCATTTTTTTTACACAAAGTTGTCAATTTATAAGATATTTCTAACACATAATATGTACATAGCAAAAATTACACCCCAAAATGCATTCTGCTACTCCTCCTGAATATGGCGATACCACATGTTTGAGACTTTTACACAGCCTGGCCACATACAGAGGCCCAACATCCAAGTAGCACCTCCAGGCATTCTAGCAGCATTAATTGCACATATCATTTTCTGACTACCGATCACATTTTTGAAGGCCCTTCATATATCTAACACATAGCAGGTACATACCAAATAACAAAAGATTACCTGTGGTTTTAGAAGTGCAGTGGTCCACAGAGGAGAGCATCGGTCCAGGCAGCAGGCAGGGATGAGGTCAGCGACAGCAAAAGCAATCATCCAGGCAGCAGGCAGGAATACTGTCCATAGTTCGCACAGGCAGAGATACTGTCAGCACAGCCAAAGCACAGCCAAAGCACAGGTCCAGGTAGCAGGCAGAGGTGTCCCGGCAGAAATGCTGTCCAAAGTCAGTAGAGGCAGCAGGCAGATATATGGTCAACACAGCCAAAGTATTGGTCCAAGCAGCAGGAAGAAACATGGTCCATAATTTCATGGGTCATTACAGGCAGTAATATGGTCAGCACAGCCAAATTATTGGTCTAGGCAGCAGGAAGGACCATCAAGCTTAGGGCCAGGGGGACAGGGGTAGAGGCTTCTCCCACCCAAATCGCTTTGAAGCCTCCGGGCAACCAGACCCTGTTCTTGGAGCACAGAAAATGAAAAACTGGTTTTCTCTACTCAGAACGCTATTCTGAAGCCCCTCACATATGTGAGACCCCTGTGTACTAAAAGTAGATGGCCAAAAGATCAGTCCAAGTGGCAGGCAAAAACATGGTCGATTAACAGGCCAAGGTCGGTACACGTGGAAGTCAGAAACGTGGTTTAAATTGGCAGGCAGAGGCATCGTCGGTAAACAGGCTGAGGTTGGTGCACGTGGAGGTCAGAAACGTGGTTTAAATCGGCAAGCAAAGACATCGTCGGTAAACAGGCCAGGGTCAGTTAATTAACATGGAAGGTAGTTAGTAACATGGTAGCAGGCAAATGGGGAAATGGCAGTCTGTTAATAATAAGGGGAACTAATGGATGTATGATAATTTTTGAAGCAATTTCCGATGCACAGGCCAGGTTGGGAGGGACAATCGGGACAATAATAGCTGGTGTCTCTTCTTACTCCTCCTCTGCTGCATACACGGCATTTCTTTTGGCGTCTTCTTCCAGATTCTGTGGGGGGGATGCTGAAGGGATAGTGTCGCTCGTGAAGCCGACTCACACTATCAGAGCGAATGCTTCCTGGGGCGGGATCTTGTTGGTAAATGAGGGCATCGATGATATCTTCGATATATTGGAGGTAGTGGAGTCGGTGATTTTTTTAGTTGCTTTTTGGTAGCAGACAAACGAATTAAAAAGGGCCATGTGAAACAGGTGAAACGCAACTTTTTTGTGCCAATAACGGGACTTTCTGGTTGATAAGTAGGGCTGTAGCATCTGGTCGTTTAAATCCACCCCCCCCCATGTACAAATTGTAGTCGTGGACACATTCGGGCTTTACAATGGAGCCGCGTCTTCTTGGGATCTCCATCATGGTGTCATTGTGGATCGTAGAGAGGATGTGGACATATTTCTTGTCCCTCCACTTCATGGCCAACACCTCCTCGTTCCTCATGGATGCCGATTCTCCAGGTCGCAATTTTTTTGTCAATAAATTTTGTGGGAATCCCTTCCGGTTTTTTTTTTGAAGGTACCGCAGGCCGGGGTTTGTTTACTGTAAAGGTGGCGAAAAAGGGGCAGGCTGGTATAATAATTATCAACATATAAATGGTAACCTTTTCCGAACAGGGGGTATGCCAACTCCCAGACAATTTTCCCACTGGTTCCAATATATGTGGGGCAATCACGGGGCTGGAGCTGGGAGTCTTTGCCTTCGTAGATCCTGAATTTGCAGACGTATCCAGTGGCTCGATCACATAATCTATTTAATTTTAACCCATACCTGGCTCTCTTGCTTGGTATGTACTGCTTGAACTGCAGTCGGCCGGTGAAATGTACGAGGGACTCGTCCACACAAATTTTTTGGTCTGGGATGAAAACTTCTTCAAATCGCTGGGAAAAGGCATTGATTAGGGGGCGTATCTTGTACAATTTGTCGTAGTTGGGATGATCTCAGGGAGGGCACTGTGAATTGTCATTGAAGTGGAGAAAGCGCATAATCATGTTGTATCTTTTCCTGGACATGACAGCGGAATATATGGGCATGTGTTGGATGGGGCGTTTGGACCAATATGAATGGACTTTGTTCTTTTTTGTAAGCCCCATATTGAACATAAGGCCCAAAAATAATTTAAATTCCTCCAATGTTAGACGCCGCCACTGGAACATGCGGGCGTAGGAAGAATCGGGGTTGGCAGCAATAAATTGGGATGCATACAGATTCGTTTGATCCACTATATTCTGCAGCAAATCTTGTGGGAAAAATAAACAAAAATAATCAAATTTAGAAAAATTTGTAGTGTCGGGCTGCACACCTGGCTGTGCGGTGAAAGGGGGGATGATAGCGGATCCTGAGTTGGCAGGCAACCATAAGGGGTTTGCCAGGGCATCGGGAAGGTAGGATTGGGGCTGGATTCTTCGGGTTGGGCGTGCATTTCCATTGCTTGTACTGGGCTCCTCTTCCTGGGGTATGGCGCTGCTGGTGGTGGGCAGTTCTCCTGATCTTGGTGCTGATCTTGGTGCTGATCTTGGTGCCGATCGCATTCTTTTGGGAGGGACGGTTTCCTCCGGGGACTCGGACTCTGAGCCACTATCCTCCACTGGCTCGTATTCCGAACCAGAATCGGATAATGGGAGCTCCCCGCTGCTCTCATCATCCGACATGGCAAGAATGGCATATGCCTCCTCAGGTGTGTAAACCCTTTGGGACAATATGGCAGTGCTTATTGGTGGGCCTGTGTAATGGTACTGCTGGTGGTAGTGGTGGCGGTCTGTGTGGTAGTACCGATGGAGGTATTAGTGGTGGGCCTGTGTGGTGGTACCGATGGCGGTATGGGTGGTGGTGGTACCAATGGCGGTACAGGTGGTGGTGGTACCGATGGCGGTACGGGTGGTGGTGGTGGCGGCGGTACCGATGGCGGTACAGGTGGCGGTATGGGTGGTGGTGGTAGCGATGGCGGTATGGGTGGTGGTGGTACCGATGGTGGTACAGGTGGTGGTGGTACCGATGGCGGTACAGGTGGTGGTGGTACCGATGGCGGTACGGGTGGTGATGGTACCAATGGCGGTACAGGTGGTGGTACAGGTGGTGGTGGCACTACCGACGGTGGTACGGGTGGTGGTACTGGTGGTGGTACCGATGGTGGCACTAGTGGTGATACTGGTAGCAGGCCTGTGTGGCAGTATAGATGCTGGGCCTGGTGACGGTACTGGTGGTGGTACTGGTACCGATGGCGGTACTGGTAGCCTGTGTGGCGGTACCAATGGCGGTACCGATGGAGGTGGGCCTGTGACAGATGATTGACAGATGGGCTGATTGATTGACAGATGGGCTGATTGATTGATTGACAGATGGGTTGATTGATTGACAGATGGGGTGATTGATTGACAGGTGGGCTGATTGATTGACAGATGGGCTGATTGATTGACAGATGGGCTGATTGATTGACAGATGGGCTGATTGACAGATGGGCTGATTGGCTGGGCTGATTGATGTGCTGGGCTGTGTGACAGGTCCTCTTTATGGGGGGGGCGTGTTGTGCACTGTAAACTTATGTAGACAAACTACACTGAGCTAACTTACTGATCTCTTCTCTCTCCTCACAGTTCGGTGTGTGAGGAGAGAGCAGGGATCAGGTAGTAACTCCTGTGGAGTTTGTTTACATTTGTGACCGGCTGTGATTGGACACTCGCCTTCCCCGATCCCCGCTCTGCAAGCCTGTGGCGGCGCGCACGGAGCGCGCCGCCGAGTCTGTTTTGACAGGTGATCGGCTGTGACTTTGACACAGCCGATCACATGGTAAACAGCCAATGAAATTGGCTGTTTACCGTAATCGGGGAAGCGCTGTGTCCGAGGGACACATGCCGTCCCCAATCACCGCGCTGCGCGCCCCCGCGGGTGCGCGCAAGGCATTATCCTGCAGGACGTCATATGACGTCCAGTATAGATAATGCAACCACTTCCCGGATGTCAATTCACTATTGACTGGGCGGGAAGTGGTTAATTGGTATCAAAATATTGTCCAATGCATACCTTTAAAGGGTAACTCCACTTTGGTGGGGAAAAAAATAGCAAATAAATAAAAAATAATATAGCTTGTACAATTGAAATACAAGTCATATTGTAATTGAATGCTATTAAAAATAATCTTTCCTTTTCAATCGGCAGGCAGCTGCTGTAATTTTCGATAAATGCAAAGCAATATGGCTACATGGAGTTGTTCTGTACACAGAGTGTGTACTGACCACTCCCCAGAAGCATAATTTCCTGCTTGTGTGATTGGCTTACCAATTTTCCCAGACGTCTGCCTAAGATACAAGTCAGATTTCAGGCATCCCCTGCAACAAAAATTTCATTTTTGGTGAGATATTTACAATAGGAAAACTTCCAAAGGAATGCAGGCCCAGCAGCTTTCCTCATTAGTGCCCTGCAGCTGCCACGGCTGACTGATAATTATGAAACCACTCCCATTAGACCCAATTTGCCCAGAGACACAGACAAACACACATAGATTACTTCAGATTAACAAAAAGGTAGGAATCTGCAACAAAGGTTGTTATAATCCTTGCAATGTACATAGATCACCCAGAGGGACATGTTTTTTTCTCAACAAAAGTGGAGTTACGCTTTAACCACTTGCCGACCGGCTAACGCCGATATACGTCAGCAGAATGGCACGGCTGCGCAAAGCAATGTACCTGCGCGCGATCGAGGCACGGAGCTGCAGAACAGGGAGATGCCTTTGTAAACAAGGCATTTCCCTGTTCTGTCTAGTGACAGGAAAGTGATCTACAGTATTTTCCGGCATATAAGTACGACCTTTTACACTTAAAAAAACTGGCCAAAAAGCAGGGGTTGTCTTATACGCCAGGTCAGCTGCTAGGATGCCTGCTGGATGGGTGGTAATACTGTATGTAGCTTCGGCTACATACAGTATATACCGCTTAGCCAATCCTGATGAGCGATGTATTCAAATGAATACAGGGCCTGGATTGGAGTAACAACCTCTGCCAATCCGAGCAGGCTACATACAGTAGCCTGCTCGGATTAGCTTTGAGAGTCAGAGGCGTGGGCTGATGATGTTACAGCCTCTTCCAATCCAAGCAGGCTTTGTATTCATTAATAGAATACATCACTTGCCGTGATTGGCTCCAGCTCCAGCAAGAAGGAAGAAGAATATGGCTCCAACTCCAGCAAGAATGAAGAAGGATATGGCTCCAGAAGGAAGAAATATGAAGCGTCAGAAGCCTTGGAAGGGGGGTCTTTTTATACGGTGAGTACAGGCAAAAAATCTTTAAAAAAATGTAAAATTAGGGGGTCGTCTAATACGTCCGGTCGCCTTATACACCGGAAAATACGGTACTGCACCCTGTCATCGGGATCAGCGTCTAGCCCAGCGTCTAGGGATCAGCCTGTAGCCCAGCCCCCCCACAGTTAGAATCACTCCCTAGGACACACTTAACCCTTCATCGCCCCTAGTGTTTAACCCCTTCCCTGCCAGTGTCATTTACACAGTAATCAGTGCATTTTTATAGCACTGATCGCTGTATAAATGACAATGGTCCCAAAATAGTGTCAAAAGTGTCCAATGTGTCGCATAATGTCGCAGTCACGATAAAAATCGCAGATCACCGCCATTACTAATAAAAAAAATAATAATAAAAATGCCATAAAACTATCCCCTATTTTGTAGACGCTATAACTTTTGCGCAAACCAATCAATATACGCTTATTGCGATTTTTTTTTTTACCAAAAATATGTAGAAGAATACATATCGGCCTAAACTATTTTTTGGGGATATTTATTATAGCAAAAAGTAAAAAATATTGCTTTTTTTTCAAAATTTACACTCTTTTTTTGTTTACAGCGCAAAAAATAAAAACCACAGGTGAACAAATACCACCAAAAGAAGGTTCTATTTTGTTCGGAAAAAAGGACATCAATTTTGTTTTGGTGCAACATCGCACGACCGCGCAATTGTCAGTTAAAGCGACGCAGTGCCGAATCGCAAAAAGTGCTCTCATCAGGAAGGGGGTAAATTCTTCCGGGGCTGAAGCGGTTAAGTGTATCTAAACCCAAGAACAAAAATGTAATGTATGGTAGGTAGCTCACAAGTAAATATGGTGACTGAATTAGATTAAAATTTATTTTTATAAATCTATAAATCTTTTTATATATATATTTTTTTTTTACCTGGTGATCCTGCCAGTAATATACATCCTGTCCTACTGTCCTAGGGTGACAGTGCTCGCTCCACTTATGGTATCTATGGAGAGGATTACAAAAAAAACGGCTTTCTTCTCTGTAACATAGAGAGGATGGCTCTGTTGTTATCAGATAAACCTGGAAACAATGTTACTGATTACACTCAGCACAGGCAGAATTCACAGAAATTTATCAGCTGATATATTTTCTTGGAGGAACAATGGGAACTTTTTTTTGTACTTAGTCAATAGACTTTTTTTAATGGCGTATTTAACAAAACAAAAGGAGCCAAACAAGATGAATTTTTAAGGTAATTTTTTGTGGGTTTATACACTCTTTTCCTCTGGGTACCCAATCTAAACTCAGTACTAGTGTCTCACACATGAAACATGAAGTTGCAGAAGGTGTGTACTTACAGAAAGCAAACCATGCTTTGTATCAGTCACTGTTGCTTTTTTTATTTCAGCAGGCAGTATAGACAACTTTGGAGCAGATGAATGACCTGACAGAATGTTTAAATACAGTAGTTATTACATTTCCCTTCTATGAATGTTGGACAGGTGCATTTGCAAAATAATGATGGAGGAAGAAACTGTTAGGTCTTTGAGAAGTCGATTCTTGCTACATGTATGTAAAGTCTTACAATATGTCTAAATCACAATAAAAAAAACAGATGCTGTCATAGTGGTGACTGGGTACAGTACAACACTTACATGCTTGCTTAACCACTTCAGCCCCGTAAAATGTACCCCCTTCCTGACTGGGCCATTTTTTGTGATACGGCACTGCGTCGCTTTAACTGACAATTGCGCGGTCGTGGGACGCTGTACCCAAACAAAATTGAAGTCCTTTTTTCCCACAAATAGAGCTTTATTTTGGTGGTATTTGATCACCTCTGCGGTCTTATTTTTTTGCGCTATAAACAATTATTTTTTACTTTTTGCTATAATAAATATCCCTAAAAAATATATAAAAAAAAAAATTTCTTCCTTAGTTTAGGCCGATATGTATTCGTCGACATATTTTTGATAACACAAATCACAATAAACGTTTATTGATTGGTTTGCGCAAAAGTTATAGCATCTACAAAATAGGGGATACATTTATGGCATTTTTATTATTATTATTTTTTTACTAGTAATGGCAGCGATCTGCGATTTTTATTGGGACTGCGACATTGCGACTGACAGATCGGATACTTTTCACACTATTTTGGGTCCATTGACATTTATACAGCGATCAGAGCTATAAATAGCCATTGATTACTGTATAAATGTCACTTGCAGGGAAGGGGTTAACACTAGGGGGCGATCAAGGGTTTAAATGTGTGTCCTAGGGAGTGATTCTAACTGTGGAGGGATGGGACTGCCTGAGTGAGGAGACCGATTGTTGTTCCTAAGCTCTCCTCACCCCTGACAGAACGGAGATCTGTCTGCTTACATTGACAGATCTTCATTCTCTCTTTCTCAGGAGCAATTGAGGGTAGCCGCCGGTCATCGCAGCCGCTGGCCATGCGCACAGGCTCCTACGTCACGCCCGCCCTATACTCCTGAAATCGCCTGCTGTACAGCTACGGCGATTCGTGCAGAAGTGCTATTCTGCCCACCATCAATTGACGGTGGGCGGTCGGCAATCGGTTAATAGAAAGGACCAGATCTATGAAAGTGTGGGAGTTAAGACCTGTTATTAAGATGTACATAGTCACCATAAACCAAATTAGATTTGATAATTTCCCTGCCCCCAGACTAAACTGCAGCAGCTTAGTCAGTCCGTTTTGGACTGCAGACAGGTTTAGGGGGTGGTGTGATGCGCATTTTATTGCATCACACTGTTCCCTTTTTTTGTGTGAACTTTAAATGAAGTGCACAAAGTGACACTTCATTTATGTCACCACACAGCAGCGCGGCGACATGCAGAGGCATCCAAAGAGATGCAATAATATGCAAACATGTTGCATAATATTGAACAGCTCTGGATAGCAGTGAAACTGCATTCTGTTGTAAATATGACATTTAGAAAACTGTTTTCTATGTGTCATTGCAGTTACCTGTGTTTATCCATGAGGAAAAATGCAGGTAATTGCACATAGTGTGAATGCTTTTGCTTTTTTACATATTCAAAGAGTTTGTTTTATAGGCAAACAGATTGGCATGCCAATGCTGTAAAGTTAATAACAAGTCAAGGTGTTTCAGTGCTGCTCTGGGGTGAGGGATTGGACAAAAGTGGCTTGAGTATTTGCTAAGTACCTTACCAGTACGAAAGGAGGACAGAGTAATATATCCAGCAAGGTTTCCTGTTGGAAGTAAGACCCAGGGAAGTGAAGAATTAAAATGATATATGATTGATTATTTATTCCACCCCTTGGCATCCATCAGTCAAAGAGTGAACTGTAATCAGTATATTAAATTAGAGTAAAACAGATGCGTATCTTGAAATATGTCTGTGCCAACCAATATTTCTCTTTTCGTCCATGTACGGACACAGCCTCTTAAGTCTTGACATTTGGGTTATGTTCCTGTTCTATTGGAGAGGACTAGGCAGAACATTTTAGATATTTAAATACATGTTACTTTAACAGAGTTGAACAGCCATGCCCAGGGGGCGTTCCCTCTGGACATAACCCTCCGCCGTCCCTCTGTCACCCCTTTTTTTCCTCCTCCCCTTGCGGGGCTCGCTGCGACCGATCGGTATACCTGTAGGGGGGCTCCATGTCCCGGCTGTGGGGGTGTCCAGGCCTGCTCTCTGTGGGGGGGGTAGCTGTTTGCTTAGGAAGCCTCCGCTGCGGCCTTCTCGTCCACCTCATGTTTGGGCGCTATTTTGGAAGCACAGGCGCCATTTTTCAGGTGCCTGTGATTTGCATTGAAAATCCCATTGGTGGCCATTTTGCAGTGGCCACACTGTGACGCAGGTCTGCATTGTGGGCGGCCATTTTCTTGTGGCCTGCGCTCTTTTCTCTGAGGCGTCCAGCGGCCATTCTTGAGGGGGTTTTGGCCTCTAGTGCTTGGGTGGCTTCCTGAACAGCACGAACGGCGCTAATCACCTCACAGAGTTCCTCAGACACAAGCTGTGTGTGGATGGAGAGCAGGCAGCGGCGCTGAACAGTCTCTTTCAGGGTGGTGAATTCCCTGGGTAAACTCCCTGGTCAGTGCAGCAAGGAGGGTGGACCTTTTTGTCAGGTCTTGACTGAGTCCCTAAGGGCTGTCAGTGGGCAATATGGAGTCAGAAGCTGGCGTTTTTTCCCCAAACATTCCAGAGGCAGCAACCGGTGCCCCTGCACCTGCGGTTACCATGGACGCTTTGTCGGCAGTCCTTGAGTCATTTGTTGCCAGGGTGGAAGCGGCGTGCGGGCACAAGGGGGGTACTAAGCACCCCCTTCCCCCGCCATCTCCTGGGGAATGTTCTGACTTAGACTCTGGCCTGGCTGCGGCTCAGGACCCCGGTTCTGGTGTGTCAGAAGATGCAGACCAGGACCTTCCCAGTGAGGAGGACCCCTCGTACAGGTCAGCTCAAGATAGCGCCTTTGTGAGTGCACTTATCTATGCTGTGAGAGACACTCTCAAGCTGGAAGATACAGCTGGGACTTCCTTAGCAGGGTCTGTCCCTTTTGGGTCGCACAAACCGACCCGCTCTGTTAAGGTTTTTCCTTATGTTGGTTTCTTTGACAAGTTCATAGATAAGAATGGGAACGGCCGATGAGGTCCTTTGCGGTCCCTCAGCGCATGGCGATCTGTTATCCATTTGAGGAAAGCCTTTTGAAAAAGTGGGCTTCTCCTCCGGTCGTTGATCCCCCGGTCTCTCGGTTAAATAAAGTAACCACTATCCCAGTAGAGGGGACCCCTGCCTTTAAGGACCCTACTGATAGGAGGTCCGAAGCGGTGACCCCCTCCATGTTCACCATGCTGGGTTCAGCATTGCGGCCTATATTGGCCGCAAACTTGGTGTCTCAGACACTGAATGGGCTAAAATATTGCACCAGACAGTGGAGGAGCATCAGCTTCCTCCCGAATGCGTGTCACTGGCCGAACAGTTGGTTCAGGGACTTGTGTATGTCTGTGATGCAACCAAGGATGCGGCCCATTTAATCTCCCGGGCTTCCGCATCTGTGGTGGTATTGCGCTGCCTGATATGGCTAAAATGCTGGTCCGCTGACCAAGCTTCCAAAAAACTCTGGCAGATTTGCCTTTCAAAGGTGGGAGGCGTTTTGGTGCCTCACTGGACGACATCATTAAAGATGTCACTGGAGGTAAAAGCACACTTCTCCCTCAGTCCACTAAAGGTAAAGAGCTGTGCCGTCAGCCGGGGCCCTCCTTTCCCACACAGAAACTGTATTTTCGTCAGTCAGGACCTGCTGGCAGACCCTCCCAAGAGGAAAAAGGCCCAGCTGGGAGACAGAAGTGTCCCTGGGTGCGCAAGCCCAACAAGCCTGCTTCCGCATGAAGTTTTGCCCCCACCCGACTCCTGGGTGGGGGGACGGCTTTGGGGGTTTGCACCTCGGTGGACCTCCCTGCTCTCTGACCAGTGGGTCTGCGAGGTGGTCACTTCGGGGTACAAGATAGAGATTCTTTCTTGTCCACCAAACAGATTCTTTCCCTCAAATCTGCCTCTCCTTCTGGCTCATCGGACTGCCCTGCTGGGGGAAGTGCAAGACTTGTTGAGGTGCGGGGTAATCATACAGAGCCGCTGATAGGCCAGTACAACTGGCCCTGTTGTACCGGGCCCGGCCAGCAGGGGGGCCTGGGCAAGCTGAACAGTTAAGTAATTAATGTTAAAAAAAAAAAATCCTCCGGCCATGACCGATCAGAGTTCGTCCCCCACCGGACACAGTGACAGCCCCGCAGCACCAATCCTCCTCTCCCTCACTGTCGGCTTCCACAGCTTTTACCGATAAGGGAGGGGGCGCTACTCCCTGCACATACTTCTCGTCTCCACTGTGGATCCTCCACACCCTCCCCCTTGTGCAGAGCCTGGGATTGTCTGTGTGAAGGGAAAGAAGTTTCAGCAGCATGGAGAACACAGGAAGTAGAAGCAGCAGTGACAGTCTGCCCAGAACTCCATCACAGACATCGGAGCTGTGCACGATTTCCACCTTCTTCTCTGCAACTGTGAGTCACCCCCTCCCCCCCCCACTGCTCTGTGTGTACTGTATATTGCTCTGTGTACTGTATACTGCTCTGTATACTGCTATGTGTACTGTATACTGCTCTGTATACTGCTCTGTGTGTACTGTATATTGCTCTGTATACTGCTCTGTGTTTACTGTATACTGCTCTGTGTGTACTGTATACTGCTCTATATACTGATCTGTGTGTACTGTATACTGCCCTGTGTACTGTATACTGCTCTGTGTACTGTGTGTACTGTATACTGCTGTGTGTACTGTATACTGCTCTGTATACTGCTGTGTGTACTGTATACTGCTCTGTATACTGCTCTGTGTGTACTGTATACTGCTCTGTGTGTACTGTGTACTGCTCTGTATACTGCTCTGTATACTGCTCTGTGTGTACTGTATACTGCTCTGTGTGTACTGTATACGGCTCTGTATACTGCTCTGTGTGTACTGTATACTGCTCTGTGTCTGTGTGTACTGTATACTGCTCTGTATACTGCTCTGTGTGTACTGTATACTGCTCTGTGTGTACTGTATATGGCTATGTATACTGCTCTGTGTGTACTGTATACTGCTCTGTATACTGCTCTGTGTGTACTGTATACTGCTCTGTATACTGCTCTGTGTGTACTGTATACTGCTGCGTGTACTGTATACTGCTCTGTATACTGCTCTGTGTGTACTGTATACTGCTCTGTGTGTACTGTATACTGCTGCTTGTACTGCTCTGTATACTGCTCTGTGTGTACTGTATACTGCCCTGTGTATACTGCATACTGCTCTGTGTACTGTATACCGCTCTGTGTGTACTGTATACTGCTGTGTGTACTGTATACTGCTCTGTATACTGCTCTGTGTCTATTGCTCTGTATACTTGTTTCAAGGCAATGTCTGGGGAGGAGTCAGGGGTGGGGCTGAAGGAGGGACCAGGGGCGGGGCCAGGGGGAGCTGAAGGAGACCCCATCAGGTAGGCTGTACGGGGCCCCATGATTTCTATCAGCGTCCCTAATCATACCCGTACCACCGCAGGACAGGTTTAAGGGTTTCTACTCAAATCTGTTTGTAGTCCCAAAGAAGGACGGAGTCCGTCCAATCTTGGACCTCAAGGCCCTCAATGCCTTTGTAAAGGTTCAAAAGTTCCGGATGGAATCGATTCGTTCGGTGGTTGCTGCGCTCCATCCGGGGGACTTCCTGGCGTCCCTGGATATCAGGGACGCATACTTGCATGTCCCCATCTGCGTCAGGCATCAGAGGTTCCTGTGCTTTGCGATCGGCAAAGACCACTATCAATTTGTGGCTCTTCCCTTTGGCCTAGCGTCGGCACCAAGAGTTTTCACCAAGGTGCTCGCCCCGATTTTAGCTTTGCTGAGACAGCGCGGCATTGCTATTGTGGGCTACTTGGATGACATTCTTCTGAGAGCTGCTTCAAGCTCAGAATTAGAGGAGGACATGTCTATAGCCAGTCAGACCCTCCGGGAGTTTGGTTGGGTACTAAACCTCCAGAAGTTGGTGTTAGTATAGACCCAGCGCCTAGAGTACCTGCCTGGGGTTGATTCTGGACACTTCGGAGGCCAGAGTCTTTCTTCCCTTGGAAAAGTTGCAGACACTCCAGACTGCGGTGAGGTTGTTGATATCCCGCAAATGGTCGTCTCTCCGTTTTTGCATGCGAGTCCTGGGCCTAATGGTAGCCTCTTTCGAGGCAGTGCCGTTTGCCCAATTCCACTCTCGGGTATTGCAAAGGGAGATTCTCTCCAAATGGAACAAATCTCCGTCGTCTCTGGATCATCAGATCCAGTTAAGTGATCTAGTCAGGGCCTCTCTAAGTTGGTGGCTGAGATCCCCGGCTCTTCGGTCCGGGAAGTCGTTCCTTCCCTTTTGTTGGACTGTGATCATGACGGACGCCAGCCTGACCGGTTGGGGGAGAGTCTGGGGGGTTCAGGCGGCCCAAGGTCGCTGGACTCCGGACAAATCCCAACTGCCGATCAATGTCCTGGAACTCCGGGCGATCAGGCTATGCCTTTTCAAATGGTCACAGAGGCTAAAAGGGCATCCAGTCAGGATCCAGTCAGACAACGCCACGGCTGTGGCATACGTCAATCATCAAGGAGGAACATGAAGCTCAGCTGCAGTGTTGGAGGTCGCTCACATCCTGCGGTGGGCAGAAAGGAGCACGACGGCTCTATCGGCAGTTTACATTCCGGGCGTGGAAAACTGGCAGGCGGACTATCTGAGTCGCCAGATGCTGGACCACGGGGAATGGTCGTTACATCCGGAAGTTTTTCAACTCCTTTGCCGGAGATGGGGCACGCAAGACGTGGATCTCCTGGCTTCTCGACTCAATCGCAAGGTGTCGAGGTTCGTGGCCAGGTCCAGAGATCCCTGGGCAGACGCATCAGACGCGTTGGTGGCCCCGTGGGGTCAGTATCGGCTAATTTATGCCTTTCCCCCACTGAAGTTGCTTCCTCGTCTGCTCCGCAGAGTAGAGACCGAGGGAATTCCGGTGATTCTAAATCGCTCCAGATTGGCCCAGGCGTCCCTGGTATGCCGACCTCGTGCGCCTGGTGGCAGATGCACCCTGGCGACTGCCAATGCGGGAGGACCTTTCTTTCGCAAGGTCCCATTCTTCATCCTGCTTTACAGTCGCTGGCTTTAACGGCATGGCTATTGAAAGCCAGGTACTAAGGAGCCGAGGCCTGCCAGATTCGGTAATTTCAACCAGGTTCAGGGCACGGAAATCTTCTTCTAGGAAGATCTACCATCGCACGTGGAGAGCTTACATCTCTATGTGTGAGGAGATGGAATGTCGTCCACGGGCATATTCGGTTTCCAGGAACCTGCTGTTTTTACAGTGTGGAGTGGATCAGAAACTTGCCTTAAGAACCATTAGGGGCTAGATTTCAGCCTTGGCTGCTTTCTTTCAGTGACCCCTGGTGGCTCATTCATTGGTGAGTACTTTTGTGCAAGGGGTCCGACATGTGGCCCCTCCAATCCGACCACCACTACCTCCGTGAGATTTGAATCTGGTGCTCTCGGTACTTCAGAAACCTCCATTTGAGGACATCAGGGAAATTCCTCTTTTGACGCTCTCTCAGAAGGTTGCCTTCCTAGTAGCCATAACATCAGTCAGGAGGGTTTCTGAATTGGTGGCCTTGTCTTGCAAGTCCCCATATTTGGTCCTCCATAAGGACAAAGCGGTGCTACGCCCGCAGCCTTCCTTCCTTCCGAAGGTAGTTTTGGCCTTTCACCTGAATGAGGACATTGTACTTCCATCCTTGTGTCCTTGGCCATCGCATTCCAAGGAGGTTGCGCTGCATTCGTTAGACGTGGTACGTGCCTTGCGGGTGTACCTGTCGGCTACGGCTCCGTTCCAGAGGTCTGATTCACTGTTTGTCGGTGTCTGGTCCGCAAAAGGGCCTGGCGGTCTCGTCGGCCACCATTTCTTGGTGGATCAGGCAGACCATCATCCAGGCCTATGCCCTTAAGGGGCGGGCGCCTCCCTTTCCTGTCATGGCGCATTCGACCAGGGCTATTGGTGCCTCTTGGGCTTTCCGACATCAAGCGTCTGTCTTACAAGTGTGTAAGGCGGCAACCTGGTCGTCCGTTCACACTTTTGCAAAGTTTTACAAGGTTCTTCGGATGCTAGCTTCGGCCGCAAAGTTTTGCAGGCGGCCGTTTGAGGTTGCAACTCCTCCGTTGAGGAGCTCTGCTTGTTTGGGGTGAAATAGATTTTTTTTTTGATTGCTGTTCCCACCCCTCATTTTTTGACACTGCTTTGGGACGTCCCAACTGTCAAGACTTAAGAGGCTGTGTCCGTCCATGGACGAAAAGAGAAAATAGGATTTTTTGTACTCACCGTAAAATACTTTTCTCTGTCGTCCATGGATGGACACAGCACCCACCCCTCCTTTTTTGGTTTGTACTGATTTTTTACGAACTGAGCTGTTGACTGCAGGGCAGAGGGTTATGTCTGGAGGGACCGCCCCCTGGGCGGGGCTGTTCGATTCTGTTAAAGTAACATGTATTTAAATATCTAACATGTTCTGCCTAGTCCTCTCCTATAGAACAGGAACATAACCCAACTGTCAAGACTTGATGCCGCGTACACACGATCGATTTTTTCGACGTTGAAAACACCGTCGAGAAAATCGACGTTAAAAACGAGGAACAGCTTGTTCCCCCCACACACGGCCGTTTTAAATGTAATTTTTTTTTTTGGTCGAAAAAAACGACCGTGTGTGGGCTCCGCGGCAGTGTTTCCCTATGGGAAACACTGCCGCGGAAAACATGTCGAAAAAAACGACAAGAAAAATTAGAACATGTTCTAATTTTTCTCGTCGTTTTTAATGCCGTTTTTCTCGTCGAAAAAAACGTCAGAAAGCCCACAGACGATCGTTTTTCTCGTCGAATGGGAAAAATGTCGTTTTTCTCAACGAGAAAAACGGCCGTGTGTACGCGGCATAAGAGGCTGTGTCCGTCCATGGACGACAGAGAAAAGGATTTTACGGTGAGTACAAAAAATCCTATTTTTTTGGAGTCTGACTCTTTCAGGAAAGATGTGTTTCCTTATCCATCTGTGAAAATTATTGTTGTCATCTGGCCTGTGCAGTTGATTCCTTCTTGGCTCAGTAAAGATCTCTAGCAACCAACATTGCATTGTTTATTTTTGCTATTGGAAAGTGCAATCATCAGTTCTGGAAGTAGTAGAGCCAGGCATCTGTTAGTCCTGATGAGATTATCAACTGTGTGTGAGTTTTGGGAGACAAAGGGCAATGTCATTGTTAGGGGGTTGTGGGCAGGTTTTTGTTAGTTCCAGTGAAACATACTGTAGATGTATGTCTGCCAGTCCTAAAAGTTGCAAGTGTCCAATGCCTTGTACACACAATCAGATTTCCGATGGAATAAAATCCGATGGAATTTTCCGTCGGAATTCTGATGAAGCTGACTTCCATCAGTCTTGCATACACACTGTCAGACTAAATTCTAACCGTCCAAAACGCGGTGACGTAAAACACTCAGACGAGCCAAGAAAAATTAAGTTCAATGCTTCCGAGCATGCGTCAACTTGATTCTGAGCATGCGTGGATTTTTCTCCGATGGAATTTCACACAGACAATCGGAATTTCCCATCTGAAAATTTTAAACATGTTCTAATTTTTTACTCCGATGGAAAAAAGTCTGATGGGGCCCACACACGATCGGAATTTCGAATGAAACAAGTCCATCGGATTTTATTCCACCGGAAATCCGATCGCTTGTACAAGGCATTACAGTCTCTGGGATTGCAGACAAGTAAACAACTGGGGCTCAAACAATTATTCCCTTTTAAGGTCATTTTATTATTAATTCACTGTTTAGTAAACATAGCACATATTAAGGTTTTGTTTTTTTAATGGGATAATATATGTAACGCAGTAATTGGCAGTATGCAATTTAGTTGTATACTTATGAGAAAAATAAAACTTAATTAAGCCACAAACATCACATATAAATAGACCACACAATGTAGACTTCATTGCCATTTATAGTCAACAACTCTAAATAATAAAACAAGAAATTAAAGAGCACTTTACAGTTTAATAAGCATTCAGATATTATACTGTATGCTGTCAATTATCTACAATTTCAGACTGTGCTAAAAACTGTGGAAATTACACACTATAGAAGCAGACTGACACAAATCACAGAATTAAAAAAAAAAACACTCAGAAATTAACATTAGAGTTCTGTTCTAACGAATTTAGAATGAAGCAAAAAAGAAACTTCTGTCAGAATCCGTAAATTTTTTGGTGAAATTACCATTATTAACCAACCTTTATGTTTCTGCTAAGTAGGTGTTGAAAGCTCAGTCCATGCAAAGATTGCATTTCAGTTTCAGGTAGAGCCTGAGAGAATAAGTACATAAGTCACCCCATGTGCCTTGGAGTGCTGGGTGGGTGCATCCACTTATTCATTTACTAAAAGTGTCATAGCTTTGCTTGTAGTAACAGCAGTGGCGGCTGGTGCTCCAAATTTTTTTTGGGGGGGGGGGGGGGCGCAAACAAACTGTCAAATTCTGAAAAATACTGGAAAAAAAATATCAATTGCAGCCTCACTGTGCCATCAATTGCAGCCACTGTGCCCATCATAAGCCGCCACTGTGCCCATCATATGCAGCCACTGTGCCCATCAAATGCAGCCACTGTGCCCATCAAATGCAGCCACTGTACCCACCATATGCAGCTACTGTGCCTATCATATGCAGCCACTGTTCGCATCAAATGCAGCCACTGTGCCCATCAAATCCAGCCACTGTGCGCATCATTTGCAGCCACTGTGCTCATAAAATGCAGCCACTGTGCCACTTGTGTCTTGAACTCAGGACTAATGAAGGGTTAATCTGCATCTGCTACTCACAGCCATGAACACTTCCAGGTATTGTCAGGAGGGTCACGCTCATGCATGATTCATCATGTGAAAAAGGAAGTGTTTTGAAATTGAGCAGGAGATGCTGTCTCTGCTTGAGTTGTGACACCACCAGTAAGGGCACCTAATTTCCCTATTGTCTGCCACAGTCTCTTCACCTACAGCCTGCTACAGTCACTACTGCTTAAGTCTGCTACAGTCACTACTGCTTAGGTCTGCTACAGTCTGCTACCAGTCAGTTCTAATACAGCCTGCTTTCGAAAAGCACTGCCACATTTCTCTACTAGTCAGTGCTACTACAATATTACTACTGCCACTAAATTATAGCTTTGAGCCACCCTTTGGCTTGTTACTATATGCAAACCAGCCAACAGGCATCCCAGGGGTTGCAGCCAGATGGAAGGACGATATAGCCAGGTGAACAGGAGTGTGCAGCCAGTTGGAGGGATGGAGCCAGGTTGACAGGAGGGGGGTGCAGCCAGGTGGAGGGAGGATATAACCAGGTTGACAGGAGAGGGAATGCAGCCAGGTGGAGGGACAATATAGCCAGGTGAACAGTAGTGTGCCGCCAGATGGAGGGATGGAGTCAGGTGGACAGGAGAGGGGGTGCAGTCAGGTGGACAGGAGGGGGGTGCAGTCAGGTGGACAGGAGGGGGGGTGCAGCCAGGTGGACAGGAGAGGGGAGGTGCAGCCAGGTGGACAGGAGATAGGGATGCAGCCAGGTGGACAGGAGAGGGGGTGCAGCCAGGTGGAAGAAAAGAGCCAGGTGGACAGGAGGAGGGTGCAGCCAGGTGGACAGGAGGGGGGTGTAACCAGGTGGAAGGAGGATATAGCCAGGTGGACAGGAGAGAGGGAGCAGCCAGGTGGTGGGAGGATACAGCCAGGTGGACAGGAGAGGGGGGCAGCCAGTTGGAGGGATGGAGCCAGGTGGACAAGAGAGGGGGTGCAGCCAGTTGGAGGGATGGAGCCAGGTGGACTGGACAGGAGGAGGGGTGCAGCCAGGTGGAGGGAGGATATAGCCAGGTGGACAGGAGAGGGAATTCAGCCAGGGGGAGGAATGATATAGCCAGGTGGACAGGAGGGTGCCGCCAGGTGGAGGGATGGAGTCAGGTGGATAGGAGAGGGGGTGCCGCCAGGTGGACAGGAGAGGGGGTGCAGCCAGGTGGACAGGAGAGGGGGGGTGCAGCCAGGTGGACAGGAGAGAAGGGTGCAGCCAGGTGGACAGGCGAGGGGAGGTGCAGCCAGGTGGACAGGAGAGAAGGGTGCAGCCAGGTGGACAGGAGAGTGGGTGTAGCCAGGTGGACAAGAGAGGGGGTGCAGCCAGGTGGAGGGAGGATATAGCAAAGTGGACGGGGGAAGGGTGCAGCTTGGTGGAGGAATGGAGCCAGGTAGATGGATGGAGCCAGGTGGAGGGATGGAGCCAGGTGGATGAATGGAGCCAGGTGCAGGGATGGAGCCAGGTGGATGGATGGAGCCAGGTGGAGGGATAGAGCCAGGTGGAAAGGAGGGGGCGTGCAGCCAAGTGGAGGGGGGCACACACTACTGATAAGGTCAGACTGGAAGCCCTCATCCCCAGCACTTCCCCCCACCACCTGACAAGTTCTTACATTTGGGCACTTCTTTCCAGCTCCCTCCACATGCCATGACTGGTGTCACCAGTCATGCAGGGGAGACCTCATCCAGCTCCTCTCCCGGCCGCAGAGAGGCTGGGTAAGCTGCAGGAGCAGCTTTGCTTTGGGCTCCTCGCTCCTCCAGGACAAGTGGCCTCGGCCCAGCGTGTGTCCTATGGCCAGTCCGGGCCTGGGTGGATCCATCCTGGCTGTCTTTGATGGCATTCAGCTGCCAGTCAGGGATCTGTCATTTAGTGGTGGTAGTCAGAATGATGTTCATCATAACTCACATTGGATGTATAACTCTGAACTTTGTCACAGTATGTGTGTTTATATACTTTGCTTTTTTTTCTGTCAATAAGTAACAAGGGGTGGGGAGTGAATATCTAGGGGCTTCATTATTCAAAAGAGGGTTTCCCCCCTAAAATGCATACAAGACCCTTATCCTGGCATGCAGTCAAGTAGGTCAGAAATGGGAAGCATGCACCCCCTCCCTTAACCAACTTAGGCTAAAAGCCCTCGTTGCTCACTGACAAATAAAAAAAATAACAAAATAAATTAAGGAACACCATGATAAACTCCTGTATTGAAAAAATAAATAAATAAACATTGTCATCTGATGTTTATTCAATGTCAATCACATCATTCAGTGATGTAGCTCCAGAGTCAATCATGATGAGTGAAACTCTGAAGACTCGCATACACAAGGACCCATGTTGCGACGATTCACTCATCCTTCAAATAACAACTCCCAAGCTCGCAGCTGAATGTCAACAAACCAGCCAGGGAGTTATTAACCACATATGGTCACCCCCATTAGTTATTAATGGCCATCACCTGCAATCCCCCACCTGTTTAATCTATAAACAGAAGCAGGCAAGGAAAAAAACGTTCATTTAGGCCATTTTCACACTGATGCTGGTTAGAAATGGTGCGAGTTCAGCTGAACTGGCACAATTTCAAACCAGAAATGCAGTCCGAGTTCGGGGTGGCTATTTGACAGACATCTGTGCGGGTTCATGCACAGATGTCTATTCAAATCGCCCACCAAAGTCGCCAAAAGTAGTACAGGAACTGCTTTTGGGAATCTGTGCGGCACAGCAAAGTCGGAGCCGCACCGATTCAGATGGTGCCATTGCCGACAATAGCCAACGATTTGGAATGCGATTTGACATGTCAAATCACATGTCAAATCGGCCCAATGTGAACGTGGGCTTAGTGGCAATAGTTTTTTTTTTTCAAAGGCTTTTGCTGGAATATATCCTACAGATGCAAGCTTAAGGCTTGACCCAAGCATGTTATTTAAAGGAATTAATTATTTTAAATATTACTCTGTATTAGAATCCTTCAGTTGTGAATCCTCCCATTAAATAAAGCCAGGCCAGTTCACATATTGCTACTTTGTGGCTAAATGATACAGAACTGAAAGTATGGTTAGCACCACAATGCCCAGTCAGAGTAAATTATGGTCTCTCAAGCATTATTTCAATCACAAAATTAGGTTTCATCCATCCAACAAGTTTATTGAAAGACTACCACCAGGACTAAAACAACGGACCAAGGGGTGACAACGTTTCACATAGGTATAGGCCAAACACCCCTTGGTTCAGTTCGCACCAGAACACGCAAACAGGCAAAAAGTTCTAGCGAACATGAAAACCCTATTAAAGTCTATGGGACACGAAGATGAAAAATAAAAAGTGTTATTTTAAAGGCTTATATGCAAGTTATTGCTATAAAAAGTGTGTAGGGACCCGGATACTGCCCCAGGGGACATGTATCAATGCAATTTTTGTTTTTTAAAACTACAGTTTTTTCAGAAGCAGTGATTTTAATAATCCTTAAAGTGAAACAATAATATATATACCTTTAAATATTCTGCCTGAGGGTCCCCTTAGTCTGCCTGCAAAGTGGTGCATCTGTGCAATGTATAGAACAGTGCCGCAGAAAAATTACATTTCTAAAGGAAAAAATATCATCTAAACTTGCTCGTGGCTGTAATGTATTGCTGGCTCCTGGCAATATAGATGAAAAATCAAGGAAAAAAACAGCCCCCCCGCCCCAGTCCATACAAGGCCCTTTGAGTCTGGTATGGATTTTAAGGGGAACTCCATGCCAAAATTGTAAAATAAATTAGCGTGGGGTCCCTCCAAAATCCATACCAGACCCTTATTCGAGCATGTAGCCTGGAGGTCAGGACGGGGGGGCGAGCGAGGGCTCCCCCCTCCTGAAACATACCAGGCCACATGCCCTCAACATGGGGAGGGTGCTTTGGGGTCCCCCCAAAGCACCTTGTCCCCATGTTGATGGGGACAAGAGCCTCTTCCCGACAACCCTGACCAATGGTTGTCGGGGTCTGCAGGCGGCGGGGGCTAATCGGAATCTGGAAGCCCCCTTTAACACGGGGGCCCCCAGATCCCACCCCCCTATGTGAATGGGTATCGGTACATTGTACCCCTACCCATTCACCAAAAAAAGTGTCAGAAAGTAAAAACAAATAGAAATTTTTTGACAATTTCTTTATTAAAAAAAAAGTGTCCCGTGATGTCAATCCATCTTCAATCACGCTACCCGACGGACCTGAAAAATAGAAAAAAAAAAAAAAAAGCTCTGCCTCTATGGGAGGCCTCCTGGCGACTGCTGTCTTTTCGCATTGACAGTTCTTATATGGGCAAGGGCGGGGCCACCTGCTGACGTAACTGTATGACCCCACCCCCTCTGACATCACATGATGTCACATGATGTCAGAAGGGGGCAGGGTCACTCGGTTACATCACTGTGTGGCCCCACCCTTGCCTATATAACAGCTGTCAAAGTCAAGAGCAAGCAGTCATCGGGAATCCTCCCATCGAGACGGAGCTTCGGAGCTTTTTAATTTTTTTAACTTTTTCGGGTCCATCGGGCGGCATGATTGAAGATGGATAGACATCGCGGGACACTTTTCTTTTTTTTTTATAAAAGAATTGTAAAAACTCTATGTTGTGGTTTTTACATTTTAACACTTTTTTTGGTGAATGGATAGGGGTACAATGTACCCGATACCCATTCACATAGGGAGGCGGGATCTGGGGGTTCCCTTGTTAAAGAGGGCTTTCAAATTCGTTAAGCCCCCGCCAGCAGACCCCGACAACATGTTGAGGGTAAGCGGCCTGATATGGTTCAGGAGGGGGGGTGCTCGCTCGCCTGGCCTGTCAGGCTGCTTGTTTGGATAAGGGTCTGGTATAAAAAAAATTAAACTTTGGCATGGAGTTCCCCTTAAAATCTATACCAGACCCATAGGGCCTGGTATGGATTTTGGGGGGGCCCCATGCAGTTTTTTTCTTAATTCTGTCATAGGGTTTTCCCTTAACCACTTCAATACACTGTATTATATACTCTGCACTGCACTATATACCCTGCACTGTATTATATATAATAGACTGACTGCACTATATATTCTCCACTGTATTATATATACTACACTGACTGCACTATATACTCTGCAATGTATTATATATACTGTACGGACTGCACTATATACTCTGAACTGAATTATATATACTATACGGTCTGCACTTTATACTCTGAACGGTAATATAAATACTATACAGACTTCACTATATACTCTGAACTGCATTATATACACTATATGGACTGCACTATATACTCTGGAATGCACTATATACTCTGAACTGCATTATATACTATACGAACTGCACTATATACTCTGAACTACATTATATATATATATATATATACGACACTAACTGCACTATATACTCTGAACTGTATACTACTACACTGACTGACTGCACACTACACTACCTGCCTAATCTCCATTCATTCACTATATATGGCCGCCGTGTAAGCAGCAGCCTTATATAGTATGGGGCGTGGACTTAGCCCTTGAGCCATGATTGGCCAAAGGCACCCTGCCTTTGGCCAATTATAGCTCTTACAGCACATCCCGCTGTGATTGACCAAAGCATGCAGGTCAAGTGTATGCTTTGGCCAATCAGCAGCCGTCAATGCATTGCGATCTTGCAGTGCTTTATGGGGCGATAATTTGCCACAAATATGTTCATTTGTTCTACGAACAAACATCGGGACCATCCCTACTATCACACATACATTGTGTTTCTTCAAAACTCCTTTTTTGTTTTGTTTTCAAGCACAATGTATGTGTGAAATGTCATCAGCCCTTGGTCCTTTGTTTTAATCCTGGTGGCAGTCTTTCAATAAACCTGTTGGATGCATGTTGGTGTGCAACAAATTTTTCTAGGACACTAGCAAAAAAAATGAAACATTTAAATTGGAAGTGAGGTTATGCTTAGGATGGCTAAATGTTTTTTTTGTTTTGCCAGTGCCCTCTCCTCCTGAAAGCAGCTGGATAACCCTCCAATCATAGAATATTTCTCAATACTGTGTCCCTCAATAGACGATAAAGAAATTTTGTATAAATATTTTTTTGCTAAGCCAGGTGTAAAAAAAAAGGAAACACATGAGGAATAACTGTACTTTATAGTCACATTTCTAAATCTTGAACATGACCATAATATTATGTTGGTGGTAGAAATTATTTTGTCAATTTTTTGCTAAACTGGTCTGGATGTCTTTAAACAACAAAAGTATAATTTTAAATATAGAACAATTGTAACTGGCGATGAATTTGTCCCTATGAAAGTTAAATCCTTTGTCAAATCTCAGCTTGTCTTTAAAACTTGAACAAAGAAACCCCTAAGAAAATTCCCAGCATGCAAACATAAATATAACATTGTAGAGGGCACTTTGTGATAAAAAAAAAAGTGGGTATTAAAAGTAGAACATTATTTTACCATTGATATATCATGTATTATAAAATAAATCATTGCAAATAATGGCTTAAAAAATCTCTGCAGTTTTGTGGTAGCAAATTCAACACAATGCATGTCCAAATGTATTTGTGTGCCAATATATAATAAAAAAAACAAACAAAACAAAACAAGACTTTCTCCTTATAATTTAGTCAAACAAATACAAAAGCTTTCAGTGAATTATAAAGATTTTCATAACAAAGAAAGACTAATCCTTTATACATGTTTAATGAAATGACAATCTGAACATTTTACAGAATAAATAATGGATGTGGTTTGCGCTAAAAGTATTTGCAATGTTTGAATCTAATAGGAAAATAGAGTTTATACTTTTTAACTAAAGACTACATTTGGAGCTCCATTATAGAAGTACTGCAGAAAGAATTGTTAGCAAAGGTCATCTGAGAAAAACATGTATTACAGATGTAAAAATGTAGACAGCTGGTCTAGTAGCCCAAGTTTACCATACTAAAGGAGGGAAACACAATACATAACTAGATAAAAGTTACAAACTCGTTACTGTTGACTTCCGTGTAAAAATGTTGACATATGATTCACTTTTGCTGACTTAGTTTGAATACATCTAAACTATGTGGCCAAATATAGTAAATAAGATGTACTAATAATAATATATTATAATATATTTTATAATTATACAAAATAATATTTTGTTACTGCAAAAGAGTTCAATTCAAAACAGCGTACAATGTAACAGACATAACATGATCTTCCAATTTCCAAAATGTATATTATTATAGTTATAATGCAATAATTTGGTTGTCAAAAAAGACAGAGGCTGCTATTATTGACCACTTATTTTTCTTGCTAGATTTAGGATCCTCAACAGTACTGGGAGAATGCTGTAAGAATCTTGATCTCATCCTAAACAGTGCAGAAGCTAGATATAAGGTGAATACATTAACTAACTTTTTTCCACAGGTTTTTTATTACAGGTATAATGCAGTGATTTTAAAATAGGGAGAGGGTAGAGTAAGTAATAAGTAGATCTTACATTTTAGTAAGGCCTTTAAAGTAGTTTATTACTGGATTGAGAAACAGAATCTCTTATGGTTGTTGTGCATTGTCTGTACACCTCAGGCCCGTTTAGGTAAACATGGTATTCGAACAAGAATTGTGGTGTGCACATTAAATATGCATTATTTTTTAACATTAGTGCTCATGAAATCTCTGAACATATGCAGTGCTGAAACACGTTTTACATCTTGAAGGCCTACAGTGCACAGATAACATATAATTATGTAATTAGCCTTGATGAATTTTCATCTGCAGCACAGTAACCCTTTAAACAATCCCACGTTAAAACAGCTATACCAATACCAGGCAACAGGGAATGGTGGCTAGCTGATACAACACCACAGGAAGTGACATTCATTGAACAGGAACTTCAAAAGGGGCATACAAAAGTCTTACTACCCTCTTATCCTCTGATAGCATACAACTGAATTTGAATTATCTTAGGTACAATAGCAAAACTTTCTTTAAATTAATTTTCAAATACTGTGTAATAAAACTCCACTTAAAATAATATCACCATTGCCAGTATAGTATAAGAGAACAGTCTTTTCAGCATTTATTAATCATTTAATATATTAGACTAGTTGGAACAAAATGTCTTGACAGCATCCAATGCTCAATGATTGCTTAGATCAGTGTTTTCCAAAGTGTAGGATATATTTCACTCTTGGCATTGTAACATTGGGGGATGTTTAGCTCAGTGATAGATGCATTGTAGGTGAGTTCACAGCCAACAGGAACTAAGGTTTAAGGGCGTGGTAGCCCACTTTTATTGAAAGAAACATAAAGTAAAGTTCATACATGCATTTGGTTTCCCACACAGGGGTTCTTCTCCCAAAAACATCAACACATGAAAATGCCAATCCACCTGGCTCTTAAGGCTCGCTCAGCCTTGGGTGCAGTTCCTTGCTGCACAGGCCCACTCCTGGCCTCTAGGAAGGGCTCTCCTGACACTCCAGGCTTCCACACTCCTCCAAGACTTACAGTCCCCTCTGGTCCCCAAGACTCTCTTCCAGTTGTCTCAGCTATAGTCTCCCCAACTCTCTCAGCTGGCCCAACCCTCTCAGTCTACTGACCTGGAACCTCTCCCACATGGATAAACGTCTTAAGGATGTTGCCTGAGTTCTTTTTCAGTAGCACACTTCCTTCCAGCAACTGCTTTAACACCAACTCCTTTCCCACACACACTGAGCTATGCTCAGCTCTGCCTTATAACGAGTGTGTGCACCTGGCCACACACTCAACCTGCAGAGCTCCTAGAAAACCCAGACACATGACTGAAGACTCCATCCCCCCCAATGCACTTTGAAGTCTTCAAGTTTCCAGCCCCAATCCAGACTTACAAAATCCAGAGAAAACTTAAAGCATAGTTTTCTCTGCTCAGCAATCTTTTGCTGGAAGTTCTCAAATAGCTTCTTTGAGAGTCCTGTGTCCATTTCAAACACATTTCTTCTAAGCCAGGGGCTCTCACCCTCACAGCATACATACTCACTGGGTGTAGCACAGGGATGAGCAGGCTGAGCCCATAGAAGAGTGTAACACACAGACCCTTCTGCTCCACCCATTTGCAGTAAGGCACACCTGCTATTTGCCCGGTATCCAACGCCATGTATGGAGAGGCGAGCGGTGTTAGATTTTGGGCCTTGCGGCGAGTTACCTCTCACGAGTGGATCCTTGTGCTCCGCCATCCGGGGTAGAAAGTCTCTCAGTTGAATAAAGTCAATGTCCACACAGGAGTAAAACCTGAACAGCAATGCTTTATTCTTTTGCTTGGGGTATAACTTGAGATAAAGAGAGAGGACTGACAGAGTAGGGGAAGGTTCAGGCACGCAACACTCAAAGAACACTTTCGTCGCCACTCAAGCCTGAGTGGGCATAGCTAACCCGGATAGTCCCTTTAAGAGCGGTCCTAGCAGCCGGAGTGGAGCACGGATTAAAGATTTCCTTTCCTTTTAATATGATGCGATCAGGAGAATTCCTCTGCCACAGGAATGATTACTGTCCTGAACCTCCACAAATAAAGATAACGGATCCCTCTTTAGGTGAGTCTCCAGGCCTCTCCCTGAGACAGCAGTACCATTGCTGATCTCCTCTTGGGACCGATCCTCCCCTGGACTCCTTTCTTAAAGTTGGGTTCCCAAATGGTGGGCAGCCTGGGATCCCTCCGTAAGGCGTAGGCCCCAGCCAGCTGAGCCGGGCTTACCAAACAGCGATGCAGCCTCGGGCTGAAGGTGCCCGAGACTGAAGCACATGCACGCACCCCCTGGCCATGAGGGCCACGAAGGTGGGGTACGCGCCACACGTCCTCCAGGACCAAGGGGTCCCCTGGAGTCCAACCACACCGCCTGATGGTGTCTGCCCCTTAAATACCCCCCCAGCAGGCACAGCAGATTGACCACGCCCACCGCACCACTGCTGAGAGAGGACACCCAATAGTGCTGTGATACCTCCTGTGGTTCAACCTGAGCCCAAAGTGAAAGCGCCACCCCCAGGCAACAGGGAACTGTACTGCCAGGCAGCATCGCACCCAGAGCAGAAGCACAATTTGTTTTAATCAACAGGTCCAAGCCCAACTATTGGCTTGGACCACCCCTAAATTTACACATATAGCGTCCCATAAATTGGGATGGGCGCTACAAGAGGATAACGCCATCAACGTTTTTCATATCTGTGCTACAATAATTGCCTGCTAGCTATCATGGGGTGAAACAGGTTTGACATTTGAACAGGAAACATATATACATTTGTGCCAGGGCACAAAATTTGTAATTTTATCAGTTGAAATCTGATTTAACAGCTTAACTGAATAGTTTGTTGAGTGGCTAAACTTGATGGACACGTTTATGTATTTAGCTAAATAATATGTAGAAGCATTCAACATCCATACCCAGATATTGTGTATAAAAAGTATTAGCTACTTCACTTTATTACATATAGGTGGTAGTACAAAACATGATAGCTCCTGCCATATAAAAGTGATATTTCAAGCTCTGTCCATCTCTTTATCAAGCTGGGAGCAACTACACAATATATCACAAACACCAGCATTTTATATCTCCCTTCATTTATCACCACATATGGGGTGTTAATCAAAAGGAGGAGGAAAAGTAGGATGAGCTCATTTTCAAAACCCTACAAAGCTGTAAATGACAAAAAAATTTGAATTAATGGGGAATTGCTAAAATTAAAACACCCCACAGGCTGTGCCTATTACAACACTTGTAATTACCCACAAACAGCATAAAAATAAACCCACTGGCACTCAATTCCAGAGCAGAACTGATGGGGATTATTGTGCACACATCTTTTAGGCTCTGTCCACTCTCTGCAATGTCAACAAACAGTGGCACAGCAACCTGTTGTCACTCTTCTCATGAGTGGACCCAATAGGAAAAAAAGTGCATACATCCCCTCAGGCTTCACCCATTCTATACTGCCTCAGGGCAGCAAATGCTAAAAAGAAGATTTGTTGGGGCACTGGGTCAGTGACGTCACAAGGGGCAAGGTCACCAGGTGATATCACTAGGTGACCCCGCCCCTTACCCTCAAAAACTGTCTTCCGGCGGAAGAGGCATTTGTGGGTCAGCCATCAATGAGTGCAGAGCATTTATTTTTCAGGTCCAGCAGTGCAGCAGGTGTCATAATTGATGATAAATCTACATCGAGGGACATTGTTTTTTTTTTTAAATAAAGGACTTATAAAAAACTTGTCTAGTGTTTTTATTTATTGTTGAGTTTTTTTGGTGAATGAGTAGGGGAACAATGTACCCCTACTCATTCACAAAGGGGGTGGTGGGATCTGGGGGCCCCCTTGTTAAAGCACCCACCCCCCCATGTTGAAAGCATGTGGCCTGGTATGGTTCAGGAGGGGGTGCTGCTTGCTCGCCCCTCCCTTTCCTGGCCTGCCAGGCTGCATGCTTGGATAAGAGTCTGGTAGGAATTTTGAGGGGGAACCCACGTCAGGTTTTTTTAGTTTTGGCATGGGGTCTGCGGGTGAGGGGCTCATTTGATTCAGGAAGCCCCCTTTAATAAGGGGACCTCCCCATGTGAATGATTATAGGGTACATAGTACCCCTACCGATTCAACAAAAAAGTGTAAAAGTGAATAAAGACAGTACAAGAGTTTTTGACAATTATTTTATTAATAAAAAATGCAGTTGTCATAATAATACATTTTTGATTAAATGAAGAACAGTAATCACAAGGGGAGGGGGGGAAAAGACCTCACCACTGCACTTCAGAAAAATAAAGCAGTTTGTTTATGAATTCTGATCCCTGCCTATGCAGTTTTTCATCTCTACCTATTCTTTTCCCAACAGCAAATTTGAATACACTCAAGCCCCGTACACGCGATCGGTTTGACTGATGAAAACCGTCCGATGGATGGTTTTCATCAGACCAACCGATCGTGTATGGTACCCATCGGTCTTTTTTCCATCGGTTTGAAAAAATAGAATTTTTTTTCCGATGGATAAAAAACCGATGGGAATTTCCGATCGTCTATGGGCAAGTCCATCGGTTAAAAAACCCACGCATGCTCAGACTGAATTAGGAGACGGGAGCGCTCGTTCTGGTAAAACTAGCATTCCTAATGGAGAGAGCACATTCTTCATTCTGCAAGTTATTGCTTCGTTTAATGCAGCGCATGTTTTTTTGCTTTAGAACGGTCTTTAAAATGTAATTTTGGCAGCAGATCTTTCTCCTGAGTTCTGACAAACGTATGTCTTTCTTCTTTCTTGTGATCTTAGGAATAATTAGTTTAATTCTTCAAGGCCGACCTCACAAATTACAACTTTTTTTTTTTTTGTCTTAAAATTTGTTGTGCATTTTTTGGTGTGTCAATTTCTCCGAACAACATATATTTTTTTTTTTACTCATGGAGGTTGGTGTCCCTTGTTATTAATTACACATTGTATTTATGAAATCTTATTGCTACTTCCAAAAAAAACACATCAGGCATGTATGTTGGCTGAAATCAAATTTCCCTTTATTTTGGAAAAAAAACAAAAACCGAAGGGCAACTATTCAGAATTTAGCAGAGAATATCAAGTCATTAGATCCCAAATGCAGACCTGACTATGATGAATAATAAAATCAACAACAGCATGAAATCAGGAGCAGCAGCCAAAGACATACATCATCCCAAGCTGTGGTACTCCATCAACCTTCAATTTCTGGATGAGCAGCTCGAGGCCAGTGAATCACCTCCTGCTCTTCCCTGTAGCCTTCCTTCCACACCTCTCTGCAGCGTTCTCTCCACGGCCCCGTCCATGCACCCTTGCAGGCTGGGCCAATGTGGGTGGTGATGTGGCAGGAGGAGAAGGAGGAGAGGGATTGGCCTGCTGCGAGATATGGGTGGCCTCAGTCAGCAGCCCCCTCGCCCTCATGTGTACGGCCATATATATGAGGTGCTCACAAAGGGCCCATTGTCCCACCTCCATTCTGAGCAATTTATCCGCCAGATAGGTGCTAAAGCCCTCCGTAGGGTTGAGGGGGGCCCTCATAATGGCAGCAGCCTCCTGAATCATCTTTAGTGACTCCTCCTCCAATTGTGTCATCCACCGTTGTTTTGGCGGTCTGACGTGGAGGGGAGCCACTTGGGAGACGGTGCTGCCACTAGGCCTGGGGACCTGCTGAGTTCCACTTGGCCCTGCCTCCTCCTGCCTGCCACACTCCTGACCCTCTTCCTCCTGGCTTGCCTCATCCTGTTTTTAAAATAAAATGAAAAATTGGATTATTTGGGGAATCTATCACACACAATTTTGATCTCATTACTGGTTTTATTTTTTTTGGGGGGGGGGATGATATAATTTATGGCTAATCCAAACAGTTCAACACAATATTACTTAGTGGACAATAATTATGATCAAAAATACTATACCTGGCTGAAGATGTGAAGATCTGGTTCTTCTAGCTCGGGAGGCTCCTTCTCCGCCTCTGCAGGGGCGGAGGGAAGGGTGGAAGGAACGCTGGAGGGAAGGGTGGAAGGAAGGGTTGAGGGAAGGCTGGAAATAGATTCCCTGGCCTCGATCTGGTCATCCCGAAATTAAAGATGTCTGTAGTACCACAGCTTGGGCTTTATTACATCGTCGGCTGCTGTTCCTGATCTCTTTGACTGGTGCACTTCCTTGTATTTTTTTTTATAGGAATTACGCAGGTTGTTGATTTTATTATTGATCATAGTGTAGTCTGCATCTGGGATCCATGGCTTCATATCCTCTGCTAATTTGGTAATAGTTGCCCGACGTACATCACTCTTGTGGTACGCAGGGTGTTTCAGTTCCCACAGGTTGCGCTGTTCCTTATATTTTTCTATAAAAATCAGCATCACCTCCGGCTCTCGTAGTTTATGCATCTTTTTGGATCAGCAAGTAAAAAAAAAAAGAAAAAAAAGAAAAGGATCAGAATTGATTCTCCTCAACTTATCACAATATTGCCCTTACAATCATGAACCATTATAGGCCACTGCAGGCCCGAGTTCCCTTCTTACCTTAGTTCACTTTGTTGATTCACTTCCGGTCGTCCTTACTCTGCGCATCTCTAATAACTTCTTTCCCCTTTTTATACCCTGCGCATGCGTGTAACTCCGCCCTCGTCGCCCGCCCATGACGGACATTTTCAGCATTTCCCCGCCCCTTAACGATCGGCGCACAGTCTGAGACGGCGACATGTCGCAGACACAGGTGGCTTCTTTAGTAGAAATTACCGACGAGGAAAGCCCGGAGGCGGAAACGTCACGATCCAGTAAAAAAAGATACAAGGCGACTAATATGTCTTTTTCTGAGATGGCGGAGATGGTGGACATTCTGTGGAGGAAGGATTACGACGGCAAGCATGGCCCATACGACGCCCCTAATCTCCGGAAGTCACAAATTATGGACAAAGTTGCGAAGACTCTCTATAAAAAATATGGGGTCAGGAGATCCAAGGAACAACTCCGTAAAAGGTGGTCAGACCTGAAGCTCAGGGAGCCGGAGCAGTATAGGAAGCTTATAAAAAGCATTGAAAAAAGTAAGTTTATTTTACTGTGTTCTTTCACATTGTAATATGTATTCTTCCATGTTTTGCACCATGTGCTTGGCTTGACTGGTTTCACATTTTAAAATCTCAACTTTTATGTTAAGTGGAGAGTCGACTTATTTGCTAAATGTGTTGAAAAAAAAATTGCTGCCCTTCCCCCAAACATGTTTGGCACATATCCACGTAAACTACATGTGGGCATGGGCGTCCGCTCCATAGGGCAAGGGGGGTTGTTTGCCCCCCCCCTAGAATCCTAAGATTAGACAGTGACACTTGCCCCCTGTGATGGCCGCTGTGGCAGCCGTGGACTTTTTTTCTAAGTCTGCTGCCTGCTGGCTGGGGCTGCTCTCCACCGCCCCGGGTGCCACACATTAGGTGGGGGGGTGTCAGGTGGCTCCCCCATCCTCCCCTGTATGAAACAGTGAGAGCTTGGTAGTGCAGCGGCGATGTGACATGCTGACAGTGCAGGGAGAAGCTCAGGCGGACTGACCCATTGTCACACACTACTGTGCATCTCACTCTCTGTTACATTCTAAGAGCTCAGCGAGTACAACTCCCCCCTCCCTCCACAGGAATGGAAGAGTCTGCATGGGCTCTGCCTCCCCCCTCCCCTCTGTTTCTGTGTCCTGTCCATGCTCCGTGCATCTGAAAGAAATGTGGGGGCGGGAACATTTAAACAAGTAGCAGACAGCTAAAGAGCTGCCGACTGAACTAGTGTGAGACTGAGCATCCTGGGAACATCAAGTGAGTTATCAGCACTGTCACTGTGTCCAGACTCTGCCCTCTGTCTCCCAAATCTTTCACTCCCCCTCTTTCCTCTGTTGTCCTCTAGCAGAGTCTTTCATTAACTCTATGTTGATAGTTTGCCCCCATCATGTTCCTTTAGCCAGGGTTTTCACTAGTGTGTGATCATAGACATTGCATGTGATTTGCCCTGCATTGCTGTGCAAATCACATGCGATGTCTGTGCGATGCAAATTCAACGAAACAAACTGTATGGCTGAAATCGCATTTGCACCAAAAGCGATTGGTGCAAGAGCCTTTTTTTTTGGTCCGCACTGGTATCGGAGTGAATGGGTGCTCACAATTCGATTCCTGCACTATTTCACAGTTCTCACTGCAATCTGGGGGTGTCATTAATTTTACATTGACACCCGTAACAGTTTGCAAAGGGCAGCGTAAACGGCCGACAAGCAACATGCAATGCAGGAATCCACACTGGAATCACGCTGATCCTTGCATCGCATATATGTGAACCAGGACTCAAGTGGGATCACACTGATGCACTGTGGTTCAGTTGCAGTGCTGGTGTATACACAGTTTTCCTGCATTTACATCCATTTTCACTACAGTCCCACAGACTTCTATTAGATTTCACATTTTTGCAACATTTTCTGAAAGCGCACCAAATGTTTTCTATACTGCATCTTTGGTGTGCTTTCAGAAAACACAGTAAAATTACACAAGCTAATAGAAGTCTGTGGGATTGCAGCTAAAAATGGGGATAAAATGCAGAAAAACTGTCAATACCCCAGCACTGCGACAAACTTCAGGACACCAGTGTGAACCCAAAGGCTTCAGGATGCTGTGTAATGTAAAGGCGTCCAGAGGTGCAGCACGTTGTGTAATGTAAAGGCGTCTAGGGGTGCAGGGGGTTGTGTAATGTAAAGGCGTCCAGAGGTGCAGGGGGTTGTGTAATTTAAAGGCGTCCAGAGGTGCAGGGGGTTGTGTAATGTAAAGGAGTCCAAAGGCTTCAGGATGCTGTGTAATGTAAAGGGGTCCAGGAGGTGCAGGGTGCCGTGTAATGTAAAGGAGTCCAGAGATACAGGGTGCTGTGCAATGTAAAGGAGTCCAGAGGTGCAGGGGGTTGTGTAATGTAAAGGAGTCCAAAGGCTTCAGGATGCTGTGTAATGTAAAGGGGTCCAGGAGGTGCAGGGTGTCGTGTAATGTAAAGGAGTCCAGAGATGCAGGATGCTGTGTAATGTAAAGGAGTCCAGAGGTGCAGGGCGTTGTGTAATGTAAAGGTGTCCAGGGGTGCAGGGGGTTGTGTAATGTAAAGGAGTCCAAAGGCTTCAGGATGCTGTGTAATGTAAAGAGTCCAGGAGGTGCAGGGTGCCGTGTAATGTAAAGGAGTCCAGAGATGCAGGGTGCTGTGTAATGTAAAGGCGTCCAGAGGTGCAGGGGGTTGTGTAATGTAAAGGCGTCCAGAGGTGCAGGGGGTTGTGTAATGTAAAGGCGTCCAGATGTGCAGGGGGTTGTGTAATGTAAAGGAGTCCAGAGGTGCAGGGGGTTGTGTAATGTAAAGGAGTCCAGAGGTGCAGGGGGTTGTGTAATGTAAAGGGGTCCAGAGGTGCAGGGGGTTGTGTAATGTAAAGGGGTCCAGAGGTGCAGGGGGTTGTGTAATGTAAAAGGGTCCAGAGCTGTGGGGTGCTGTGTAACGTAAAGGGGTCCAGAGGTGCAGTTGTGGAGAGGGGGTACACAGTAGTGACAAAGAGATATTGAAAGATGCAGGGGGCACAGTGGCTGGTTTTTACATTTTAACGTGGGGGCGCGCTTTTAACCCCTGCTAGTGGTCGAAGAAAGGGTTAAATGCGGCTATCGCCGCTGCCGAAGCGCCCCCCCCTGAAAAAATTTCAGCGGACGCCCATGCATGTGGGCATGCCTCATTTTACTTAAACAATGTTTATCTACACATTGTTGGCTAGATGATGTGTTGTAAGTAAAACTAGAATGTGAAGGAAAGGCTAAACTGTATTCTGGGTAAAGAAGATGACACTCCAGCAGTTGTGTACTCAGCTTTTTTTTCTGGATCAAGATACTATACTCTGGGCCACATGACCAAATTTCTTAACGGTGTCACACACAGGTGGTCCAGTGGATACCTTGGTGGTTATCCAAGTGTATTTGTGAGTGTCCTCAAAAATAACATGTTGCTTTGTTGAGTTAGCAAGATCTCATATGTTCATCTTGAAACTCAGGGCCAAATATCAATTGGACCCCACTTTAAAACATTGAGAATCCATTTTCAGGCCTAAAAAGTCTGTGTGCTAAAGGATACATTATTTTTTCAATTCCCATAGGGGAGAGGAGACTGGGAGGACACCATGCTCAGGAGACGAGGAACCCCACACCACAGAAACTCCCCGAAGATCCCAAAGCAGACCAAGTTCAGCAGGTTCAGGAAGCGGAGGGGGAGAAAGCGGAGGTGGAGGAAGGGGAGGTGGAGGAAGGAGAGGTGGAGCTTATCAGCACAACAGGTCAGTGTCTGTCACCACAACTTCAAGGTAAATACAGATGTAGGCCTGCATAGTTTTAAAATATTTGTTTTTTTTAGAGACTGAACGTGGGGGTGTGTCAGGAAGTCCAAATCCTCCATTCTCGAGTGCCAGCGCCAAAATAATCATTCAGGAAATCATGGAATGCAGTAGCGAAATGGACATTATGAGAAAGAGAATGATTGTGATTGAGCAAAAATATAAAAACATGATAGATATTTTGGGTAAAATAGTGTGAACCCCCCCCCTTTTTGTGTGTTTTGTTATGCGTCCTAAATTTTCTATGGGATTTCCACAAGCCCAAATGTGAAGATGCACACACTGAAGACTCAACGTGTGCTATCTGCCGTCACAGGATATCTATGTCCCTGTTTTGGGGGTGCAACCTCTTCCTCCCTCCTCAAGTAGGGGAGAGGAAGGGTTTTCACCCCCAAAGCACGTCCATTGATCCCCCATGATGGCAGATAGCACATGTTTACCTTAGCCATGGGATCATGTTGAAGATACCCATTTGAGCCCCAAAAATAAAGTGTGGTTCTTCACATTTTGGGATGGATCAGGGGTAACATCACCCCATCTCCTGTTTGTCTTTTTCACTGTGTTATTTTATTACTTTTTCAGACAAAAACTTTTGGCTTTTGACCCATGCATGTTTCTGCAAAAAAAGCCGCACAAAAAAAAAAAAAAGTATTTAGAAAAACAACCAAAACTGTGGTGCAATCAATAAAAACATTCGGGAAGTCTAAAAAAGGTGTGCCTTTTTCTTTCTATGCTCAATATCAGTTCTGAAGATGCAAAAAGAGTGTTTTTACCTCTGAGATTTGAGGCTATTTACTAAGGACAAATACACTTGGCACTACTAGAACCTGGGAGACACATAAACCACAAATACAAGAATGACAACACAAGTTTGTAGTAAATCAAATATTTTTTTTTTATTTTAAAAAGGGACAATCAAAGGTCAGATGTGGTCTGGCATTGCGATGGCCCCCCTACCTGTGAAGTACTCTACGTATTTCTGACGTACTTCACGGGCACTTTGGGGGGCCAAGCCAGTACGGGCAGTGCTGAGGCCGGTCAGATTTATCAGTTCAGAGGGACCAGCCTCAGGCCCAACTGATGACACATAATTTGTCGAGAATTTGCGTAAAAAATTGTGCAACAAGCAGCAGCAGTAGACAATGTTGTTGAGTTTATAATCCGCCAAATGTATAGCTGTCTGGAACAGGCGGAACTGGCTGGCCATTATCCCGAAGGCATTCTCCACAACTCTCCAGGCTCTGGCCAGCCGGTAATTAAAAACCCTCCTCTCCGGGGTGAGGGTGCGGTGGGGAAACAGCCGCATGAGGTGTGGTCCTAGTCCAAAAGCTTCATCCGCAATGAAAACGAACGGTAGCCCTTCCACGTTCTCTGCATCTGGAGGCAGTGCAAGACCCCCAGCCTGCAGACGGTGAGCGAACTCCGTCTCTGCGAATGCTCCGCCATCGGACATCCGGCCGTTCTTCCCCACATCCACATATAGGAACTCGTACCGTGCCGACACCACCGCCATTAACACAATACTATTGAAACCTTTATAGTTAAAATAGTATGACCCCGAACGGGGTGGCGGCACTATGTGGACGTGCTTCCCATCAATTGCCCCTCCGCAGTTGGGGAAATCCCACCGCTGGGCAAATTGGGAGGCCACAGTCAGCCATTCCTGTGGTGTGCTAGGGAACTGTGGAGTCAAACAAAAAGAAGACATTAGTACGGTTTATGTTTACAGTGCAAGCAGATTACACGCAAAAACATTGTTGACCAACATCATTCTAACATTATTATTTAAGGGGGTATTTCCTACCAATAAACAAAGGCCCACTTAGCAGATGCATCACCCCCGCTGAGTGGACATTCTAAACTAATCTAAGGGGGGGGGGCTTGAGGTGATTGTGGGGGATACAAAAAAAGGCTCTACCACTCTGCTGAGCTTGATTGAGAACTAAAAATATTTTAACATCTTTGGGGGGGGGGAGGGAGGGTTGTCAAACTACGCGGGAAATGACCCCAAAAAAATTAAAAAGAAAATAGAAGGCTAGCTGGGTTTGCGCCCACGATAGCATGCTGGAGAGGTTAGTGAAGGGAAATAGGCATGTAGGGCCCAAAAAGGGCTTTACAGGTAAAAACAGGCATGGGGAAAATGGGGACATTACCAGGATATTACAAACAGGCAAATTTGGGCTAGGAGGGAAAAAATAAGAAGATTCTAAAACAATCAAAACATATAATGTGAGGTTAAAGGAGCAAAATTACCTTCATATAGTCCATCTGCAGGACCTGAATGATGGCCGAACACGTCTCAGGGATAATGATCCCGAGAGCCTGGGGGGAGATGCCTGTTGAGAACTTGAGGTCCTGCAAGCTTCTCCCAGTCGCCAGGTATCTCAACGTGGCAATAAGCCTCTGCTCGGCAGTGATGGCCTGGCGCATCACAGTGTCCTGCCTCGTGATATAGGGGGACAGCAAATCCAACAGACGGTGAAATACGGGGTCCCATCCTGAGATAATTCCTGAAATCATCAGGGTTATTCTCATTGATTTCCCGCAGCAGAGGCATATGAGAGAATTGGTCCCGCTGGAGCAACCAATTCTTAGTCCATGAACTCCTCCTCACCCTGTTCACAGACTGAACTCGGGTTACAGTGTTAACTGCAACACCAAGTCCAAAGCCAGCACGAGCTCGTGAACGAGAACGCACTTCAAACATGGTTTTAAACCGGTCGGCTGGTCAGAACGCACTCAAACAGAACGCACCGTGGAACAGCAAGGCCTGAGAAGAACGACCTGAAAAACAGTAAACAAACGGCCAAGAAGGCACTGCAAGGCAGTAACGACCTGACTGCACGCACTGAATCACAAATACAAACCCACAAGCACAAACTGAACACCAGGAAACGATCTGCAAAGCACAGAGACTGAAAAGCGCGAATCGTCTCTCACCAAACTTTTACTAACACGCGGTAACACGAAATCAGCAAAAGCAGCCCAAGGGGTGACGCCATTAGATTTGTTCGGCCCTTTTATAGCGCATCGTACGTTTTGTACGTGCCGTCGTTTTCTTGCCGTCGCTTTTTTAACTGATGGTGTGTGGCCAAGACTGATGATAAACAGTTTCATCGGATTTCCTATGGTCAAATCCATCGGACGAAAATCCATAGGTTATCCGATCGTGTGTACAGGGCTTTACACTATGGCTTCTCTGATGGAGCTGGCTTTAAAGTGATTGTAAACCCTTTACAGTGAGTGTGCCATTACCGGCGGCTCCACGCGCATTTTTGGGAGTGACGTCATTGCGTGCTTCTGTGAGTGTGCCGTTACCAGCGGCTCCCGCGCGCATGTAAGCCTGGATTTACTCCCTTTGCCGCCCCAAGGCCGGGTCCTTCAATGCCGCCCCCCCACCATCACATAGGGGGGGGGACGTGCGGGGGGGGGGGTAATCGATTTTTCACAGACAATGACTGGTGTTAGTGCTTCAATCATTCCGGCACCATGGTTGTTATGGTGTCAGGATGATTGAAATGCATTATTTCTATCATTACATTGTAATATAAAATGAAATAGTTCAACTCACCATAAAGCAGAATGAGTGGGAGCCCTGAGTGTGTCACTTGCCACCGTCGCTTGTCACCAGATGGAAATGTCACTTGCCACACTGCCCCCCCCCCCCCAGCATTGCAGAGTACTTGCAGCCACGTACAATGCTGTCAGCCTCTCCTCTCCCGTGCGAGAAAACTAGCTGCAGGTGAACCGTGAAACAGAGGCACATGAGACTTGAGTGGGAGATGAGAGTGAGGGCGGGCGGTGAGAGATGACGTCATTCTCTCTCTTCTGTGTGATGTCGTGCAGCCTTCGTGCCCCTGTAAATAAGGGCGGAAGTTGGAACAGCAGTGCGGGCAATGAGAGATGATGTATTCTTTCTCCACCGCCCAGTGGCGTAGCGTGGGTTGTCAGCACCTGGGGCAAGGCAAGTAATTTGCACCCCCCTAACCTGCAGACTTTTAGCACTCCCCGAGTCCCTTCAAATACAATAGTACTGACCTACCTGATTCCAACATTGACCTATCTGATACCTATACTGATACCTATACTATATTGTCCACTACACTGACCACTATACTATACTGTCCACTACAGTGACCACTATACTGACCACTACCCTGACCACTATACTATACCGTCCACTACACTACACTGACCACTATACTATTTTTCCACTACACTACACTGACCATTATACTATTTTTCCACTACACTACACTGACCACTATACTATTTTTCCACAACACTGACCACTATACTACATTGACCACTACACTACACTGACCACAATACTACACTGTCCACTACACTACACTGACCAGAATACTACACTGTCCACTACACTACACTGACCACTATACTGTCCTGCCTACTGTAACTCTCTCTCTGCCACTCTCTGCCTCTGCCACTCCCTGCCTCTGCCACTCTCTGCCCCTGCCTCTGCCACTCTCTGCCTCTGCCACTCTCTGCCCTGTCTCTCTCTCTCTCTCTATCTGCCACTGTCGCTCTCTGCCTTTCTCTTTGCCTCTCTCTCTCTCTCTCTTTGCCTCTCTCTCTCTCTCTCTGCCTCTCTCTCCCTCTCTCTGCCTCTCTCTCTCTTTGCCTCTCCCTCTCTCTTTGCCTCTGTCTCTCCCTCTCTCTTTGCCTCTGTCTCTCTCTCTCAGTGCCTCTGTCTCTCTCTCTCAGTGCCTCTGTCTCTCTCTCTCTCTCTCAGTGCCTCTGTCTCTCTCTCTCTCAGTGCCTCTGTCTCTCTCTCTCAGTGCCTCTGTCTCTCTCTCAATGCCTCTGCCTCTCTCTCAGTGCCTCTGCCTCTCTCTCTCTCTCAGTGCCTCTGTCTCTCTCTCGCAGTGCCTCTGTCTCTCTCTCTCTCGCAGTGCCTCTCTCTCTCTCTCTGCGCCTCTGTCTCTCTCTCTCTGCGCCTCTGTCTCTCTCTCTGCACCACTGTCTCTCTCTCAGTGCCTCTGTCTCTCTCTCAGTGCCTCTGTCTCTCTCTCTCTCTCTCAGTGCCTCTGTCTCTCTCTCTCAGTTCCTCTGTCTCTCTCTCTCTCAGTGCACCTGTCTCTCTCTCAGTGCCTCTGTCTCTCTCTCTCAGTGCCTCTGTCTCTCTCTCTGTGCCTCGGTCTCTCTCTCTGTGCCTCTGTCTCTCTCTCTCTCTGTGCATCTGTCTATCTCTCTCTCTCAGTGCCTCTGTCTCTCTCTCAGTGCCTCTGTCTCTCTCTCAGTGCCTATGTCTCTCTCTCTGTGCCTCTGTCTCTCTCTTTGACTCTGTCTCTTTGCCTCACTCTCTCTTTGCCTCTGCCGCTCTGTCTCTGCCTCTGTTTCTCTCTCTGCCTCTCTCCCCAGTCTGTGTTCCTCCTCACCTGCTTGTCCTGCATCATGGACATAGGTCTGGAGGATAGGAGGAGGCGGCCGCCATGTTTGTTCAGTGTCCGGCGCACTGTGATTGGGCGTATGGAGCCCCATGGCCCAATCACAGGACGCCGGACATTGAAAAATGGCGGCCGGAGCTTCCGGCGGCCGGGGACACAGAAAATGAATTTTAGGAGGACTTGTCTGCTCCGCTGCGCGGCACCGCTCCTGCCCACATTGCCGCCCCGAGGCCTGGCCTTGTTGGCCTTGTGGGAAATCCGGCCCTGCGTGCATGTTTGGAAGTGACGTCATTGTGGCTCTAACCAATCACAGCGCCGGAGCCGCGATACCCGGAAATAACCCCCGGGAGAGATGTCACTGGCCGTAGGAGGGTACGAGGACCGCTGCGGGGGCTTCGATGTAAGGCAAATAATTCATAATGAGCTAGTATGCTATGCATACTAGCTCATTATGCTTTTGTCTTGCAGGTATTTTTTTTTTTTTTTGCTAGGGTTTACAACCACTTTAAAAGCCCCCTATTGACCATACTAAGCCTGTTATCAATGGTTCATGCAGTGCATTATAAAGAAAAAAGGCAGGGTGAATTTGCACAAAAAATTATAAAGACCACAAATTGTGAACCTTATTGTCACTTTAAATCCGAACCTCATACCTAACAGTAGGGATAAGCTTCGCGTTCACGTCGAACACACGTTCGACACGAACATCGGCCGTTCAATCGTTCGATGAAGAACAAACTTTACGGTTCGTTCGCGTTAAATTCGTGTTGCGCGACACGGCCCATAATTCACTGCGGCATCACAGTGCATTGCTGGCTGATGATTTGCCAAGCATGCACTATGACCCGCATGCTTGGCTAATCACAGCGCGTAAAAAACAGAGAGCCGTAATTGGCTAAAGCCAGGGTGGCTTTGGCCAATTATGGCTCAGGGGGTTTAGTACACGCCCCACACTATATAAGGCCGCCTGGAAGTCGGCCTTGTGTAGTGTGTTGGCGTTTGTGAAAGAGGCAGTTTCAGAGAGATAGACAGTGTCATTTATATTGAGTTAGATAGAGCAGGCAGGCGAGTCAGTTAGCTGCAGTTACAGTGTGTAGAGGATATATATGCATCCTAGGTGTTGTATATATATTTATACACTGTATTGAGTTTAGATAGATCCGTTCCTGTTAGTCTCTATACTGTGACAGGCAGGCAGGTGATTGTGCTAGCTGCAGACAGTCAGGCCCCTTTCACACTGGGGCGGTTTGCAGACGCTATTGTGCTAAAAAAAAGTCCTGCTAGCCGCATCTTTGGAGCGGTGAGAGGAGCGGTGTGTTTACCGCTCCTACACCGCTCCTTCCCATTGAAAGCAATGGGAAACCGCGGTAATACCGCCGGCAATGCGCCTCTACAGGCGGTATTAACTCTTTTTCGGCTGCTAGCGGCCAAATACCTCCACAATTATACAATTCCACAAAAATAGTGGCGCTATACCGCCACTGCACCCACCGCCCTAGTGTGAAACCAGCCTCAGTGTTTCACTGAGGCTGGTTTCACACTGGGGCGGTGGGTGCAGTGGTGGTATAGCGCCGCTATTTTTAGCGGCACTATACCGTCGGAATTGCGGAGGTATTCAGCCGCTAGCAGTGCAGTTTTAACCCCCGCTAGCGGCCAAAAAAGGGTTAATACCGCCGGCAATGCGCCTCTGTAGAGGCGCATTGCCGGCGGTATTACCGCGGTTTCCCATTGCTTTCAATGGGAAGGAGCGGTGTAGGAGCGGTAAACACACGGCTCCTCTCACCACTCCAAAGATGCGGCTAGCAGGACTTTTTTTCACGCCCTGTTAGCGCACCGCTCCAGTGTGAAAGCCCTCGGGCTTTCACATTGGAGAGACAGCAGCCGCTGTTTAGGCTCGGTTTGCAGGCGCTATTTTTAGCACAATAGCGCCTGCAAACCGCCCCAGTGTGAAAGGGGCCTTAGTGTACTACTGTGTCCTTTGCATAGCAATCACCTAAAGCTCAACTGGATACAGTTATTCTCTATAATGTGACAGGCAGGCCGGTGATTGTGCTAGCTGCAGACAGTCAGTGTTTCACTTAGTGTACTACTGTGTGCTTTGTATAGCATTCACCTAAAGCCTAAATTTTTGATGCAATACTAGCAACAGGGCCCATTGCTGCGCTCTAAGTACAGTATCTGTGAGGGGTTGCAGTGTTGTGGCACCAGCACCAGTGCCTAAGGCCCAATTTTTCAGCCCCTGTTCAACAGGGGCATGCAATTACAATTCTTGATCTAATATTTCACAGCAGGGCCCTTTCCTGCACCCACCAAGAGTAACTGTGAGGGCTTACAGTGTTGTGGCACCAGCACCACCACCAAAGGCCCAATTTTTCCTACCACTGTTCAACAGTGGCATGTAAATACAATTCCTGATATAATAGTTGACAGCAGGGCGTTCCAGCGCCCATCAAGAGTAACTGTGAGGGCTTACAGTGTTGTGGCAACACCAACACCTAAGGGACAAATTTCTGCAGAGTATATATGGCAGGCCCCTACTTTCAAACATCCAACTTACAAACGACTTCTACTTGCAAACGGAAGGAGACAACAGGAAGTGAGAGGAAACCTACCCCTAGGAAGGGAAATTCTCTCCTTTAAAAGTTAATATGTGAAAAAGGTGTCTCCTCTCTACTGATGCTTTATCACCAATCCTTGTTTCAATAAAAAAAAACAAATTTTTCAAAAACATTTGTCATTGGGATGGAAAGTAAGGTGAAATGTTCTGAACAGGTGCACAGACAGCAAAACAAATGTTACAGGGGTGATAACCCTTCCCTATGTTCTCCAAAAAGCTTAAAAATAGATTTTTTGGCTGGAGCTACACTTAAAAATGTACCTGTTCCGAATTACAAACAGATTGTACTTAAGAACAAACCTACAGTCCGTGTCTTTTTTGCACCGCCTGTATACTGCTGTTCAGAGTATATAGTGCCTTTTTTTATTTTGGGTGCAGGGTTCCCGTTAATATCCATACAAGACCCAAAGGGGCTGGTAATGGGCTGGGGTAGGGGTGGGTGAGGGGATAGCCATGCCATTTTTCTCAATGATTTTCATCTATATTGCCAGGACCAGACATTACATTAAAGCCGCAGTTTTAAATGGCTTTTTTTCCTTTAGAAATGTCATTTTGTGCAGGGACAGTTCTAAACAAGGGAAACACGTGCCACTTCACCGGCATACTTTAGACACCCCCTAGGTACGATATTTAAAGGAATATTTCACTTTTTTTTTTCACTTTATGCATCATTAAAATCACTACTCCTGAAAAAACGACAGTTTTAAAAGATTATTTTTACATTAATACATGTTCCCTCGGGCAGGACCCGGGTCCCCAAACCCTTTTTAGGACAATAACATGCATATTAGGCGTTATAATTAGCACTTTCGATTTTGAACGTTCGCGTCCATTGTATTTAATAGGGTTCTAAAGTTCGTGCGAACGGTCGGTCCGTTCGAAGGTTCTGGTGCAAACCGAACGGGGGGGTGTTCAGGTCATCCCTACCTAACAGCAATACAGTTGGGGGAACTTTCAAAACATATGGTGGAAGTAAAGCTCTTGCTGGTTTAGACTTGACAAGCTATTGAAGCAAATGCCAGTTTCATCATATTATAATATCAGTAAGAAAACACTTAAAAAATAATGTATTATTTTTCAATATTAACCACTTAAGCCCCGGACCATTTGGTAGCTAGAGGACCAGAGGTGAATTCAGAATTTTGCACTGCGCTGCTTTAACTGTAAATTGTGCGGACATGCAATGTTGTACCCAAACGAAATTTGCGTCCTTTTCTTCCCACAAATAGAGCTTTCTTTTAATGGTATTTGATTGCCTCTGCGATTTTTATTTTTTGCGATATAAACGGAAAAAGAGCAAAAATTTTGAAAAAAATGATATTTTCTACTTTTTGTTATAAGAAAAATCGAATAAACTCAATTGTAGTCATACATTTAGGCCAAAATGTATTCAGCCACATGTTTTTAGTAAAAAAAATGTCAATAAGCGTATATTTATTGGTTTGCGCAAAAGTTATAGAGTTTACAAACTAGGGTACATTTTCTGAAATTTACACAGCTTTAAATTTATGACTGCCTATCTCATTTCTTGAGGTGCTAAAATGACAGGGCAGTACAAAACCCCCCCAAATGACCCCATTTTGGAAAGTAGACACCCCAAGGAAATTGCTGAGAAGCATGTTGAGCCCATTGAATTTTTTATTTTTTTGTCCCAAGTGATTGAATAATGACTAAAAAAAAAAAAAAAATTACAAAAAGTTGTCACTAAATGATATATTGCTCACACATGCCATGGTTATATGTGGAATTTCACCCCAAAATACATTTTGCTGCTTCTCCTGAGTACGGGGATACCACATGTGTGGGACTTTTTGGGAGCCTAGCCGCGTACGGGACCCCGGAAACCAAGCACCGCCTTCAGGATTTCTAAGGGCGCAAATTTTTGATTTCACTCCTCACTACCTATCACAGTTTCGAAGGCCATAAAATGCCAAAATAGCACAAAACCCCCCCAAATGACCCCATTTTAGAAAGTAGACACCCCAAGGAAATTGCTGAGAGGCCTGTTGAGCCCATTGAATATAATTTTTTTGTCCCAAGTGATTGAATAATGACAAAAAAAAAAAAAAATACAAAAAGTTGTCACTAAATGATATATTGCTCACACATGCCATGGTCATATGTGGAATTACACCCCAAAATACATTTTTCTGCTTCTCCTGAGTACGGGGATACCACATGTGTGGGACTTTTTAGGAGCCTAGCCGCGTACGGGACCCCGAAAACCAAGCACCGCCTTCAGGATTTCTAGGCACAAATTTTTGATTTCACTCCTCACTACCTATCACAGTTTTGAAGGCCATAAAATGCCAAAATCGCACAAAACCCCCCCAAATTACCCCATTTTGGAATATAGACACCCCAAGCTATTTGCTGAGAGGAATGGCGAGTATTTTACAGCTCTCATTTGTTTTTGAAAATGAAGAAAGAAAATATATATATATATATTTTTTTTTTCAATTTTCAAAACTTTGTGACAAAAAGCGAGATCTGCAAAATACTCACAATACCTCTCAGCAAATAGCTTGGGGTGTCTACTTTCTAAAATGGGGTCATTTGGGGGGGTTTTGTGCTATCTGGGCATTCCATGGCCTCCGAAACTGTGATAGGCAGTGAGAAGTGAAATCAAAAATTTACACCCTTAGAAAGCCTGAAGGCGGTGCTTGGTTTTTGGGGTCCCGTACATGGCTAGGCTCCCAAAAAGTCTCACACATGTGGTATCCCCGTACTCAGGAGAAGCAACAGAATGTATTTTGGGGTGTAATTCCACATATGCCCATGGCATGTTTGAGCAATATATCATTTAGTGACAACTTTGTGCAAAAAAAAAAAAAAAAATTGTCGTTTTTCCGCAACTTGTGTCAACATATAAAATATTCCATGGACTCGACATGCCTCTCAGTATATAGCTTGGGGTGTCTACTTTCCAAAATGGGGTCATTTGGGGGGGTTTTGAACTGTTCTGGCATTTTATACACAACATTAGGAAGCTTACATCCACTCTTCTAACCACTTGAAGACAAAGCCCTTTTTGACACTTTTTGTTTACATGAAAACATTTTTTTTTTGCAAGAAAATTATGTTGAACCCCCAAACATTATATATATTTTTAAAGCAAAGGCCCTACAGATTAAAATGGTGGGTGTTGCATTTTTTTTTCTACACAGTATTTGCGCAGCGATTTTTCAAACGCATTTTTTGGGTTAAAAAATACACTTTTTTTTAATTTTAATGCACTAAAACACACTATATTGCCCAAATGTTTGATGAAATAAAAAAGATGATCTTAGGCCGAGTACATAGATACCAAACACGACATGCTTTAAAATTTCGCACAAACGCGCATTGGCGACAAACTACATACATTTTTAAAAGCCTTTAAAAGCCTTTACAGGTTACCCTAGTAGATTTACAGAGGAGGTCTACTGCTAAAATGATTGCCCTCGATCTGACCTTCGCGGTGATACCTCACATGCATGGTGCAATTGCTGTTTACATATGACGCCAGACCGACGCTTGCGTTCGCCATTGGGCAAGAGCAGGGCAGGACAGGGGTGCTTTTTTTTTTTTTTTTTTTTTTTTTTTATTATTAATTTTGCTTTTTTATTTTATTTTTAAATTGTTCCTTCCAAGTATTTTTTTTTTTTTAGCATTTTTATTGTTATCTCAGGGAATGTAAATATCCCCTATGATAGCAATAGGTAGTGACAGGTACTCTTTTTTTGAAAAAAACTGGGGTCTTCTAGAACCTAGATTTTTCCTCTGCCCTCAAAGCATCTGACCACACCAAGATCGGTGTGATAAAATGCTTTCCCAATTTCCCAATGGCGCTTTTTATATCCGGGGGGGGCATTCCCTCCCACTGCTTGTAAAAGCAGTCCAGAGGCTAATTAGCCGCTAGGATTGCTTTTACATGAAAGCCGGCCGCAGGCTGAAAAGAATGATACCAAGATGATACCTGAACCCGCAGGCATCATTCTGGTATAAACATTCAAAGTCCAGCAACATACCAGTACGTTGCTGGTCCTTGTTGGACATGTATTGTAATCTTTTTATTTCATGCAGCCAGTTGGCTGAACGAAAAAAGAGATTGATCGGTGGGTATGCCCACCATTAGAATACCGCCCTTCATCCACCCACTTCCAATGATGGGCATACACGCACCATTTATATATGCCGAAGCATGGGGGCATCCTCCCGCAAAAAAGTTATGCCGCACACACATGGTCGGACTTTTCCACGGGCAAGCCTCCGTCGGAATTTCGACCGTATGTACGCGGCATTAGGAGCAAAATCGCTCCTCCGCCCCTGCTGCCCCAATGCTTCGGCATATTTGCTTTTTTTTTTTTTAACTGTGGTGGTGAAATCACCTCCTACAGCACTGGAGTCGCAGGGATCAGGCCTGTCTCTGCGAACGCTGCAGTTATGTGTGTTTTTGTTTTGTAAGTGACAGTGATCGATCGATACTGCACTTGGGTGGCCTGGGCTGGACGGAGGGGCAAAACGCAGGTGCCAGCAGGTATCTGGGCTGATCCCGCTAACACTGCGTTTTTGGGAACCCTAAACTGCTGGGGACGCTAGTATAGATCTGATCAGATCAGATATTGATCTGTTCAGATACTATACCACTAAGGGGGGTGTATGCTTCACGCGTGGGTGTTAGCGTTACTGGCACTAACCTGACGCTGCCTGGGGTGTGACTCAGACCCTCTCTGACGCTAAAACCTAATTGATATCACCCGCCGGGCGATCAGGGGGTTAAACCTTTATTGGGTTATATACACGGCGGGTGCCCTGACACTATAAAAAGCAAACTAACTAACCAGCGTCACCCGTAACACTTATATGGTGATCACTGGTGAAAGGGTTAACTAGGGGCAATCAGGGGGTTAAAACCTTTATTAGATAATATATGGGGGTACCTGACGCTATAAAAACCTGCAGCGAACCTAAAAAAAAATTACCAGCTACCGATCTGCATCACCGACACTAAGACAGCGTTTAGAAAAACGATTGCTTAGCGACAGTGGTGATGGGGGTGAAAGGGTTACCTGGGGGGCGATCAAGGGGGTTAAACCTTTATTAGATAATATATTGGGGTACCTGACGCTATAAAAACATGCGGCGAACCTAAAAAAAAATACTGGCTACGATCTGCATCACCGACACTAAGATAGCGTTTAGAAAAACAATTGCTTAGCGACAGTGGTGATAGGGGGTGAAAGGGTTACCTGGGGGGCGATCAAGGGGGTTAAACCTTTATTAGATAATATATTGGGGTACCTGATGCTATAAAAACCTGCGGCGAACCTAAAAAAAATTACCGGCTACCGATCTGCATCACAGACACTAAGACAGCGTTTAGAAAAACGATCGCTTAGTGACAGTGGTGATAGGGGGTGAAAGGGTTACCTGGGGGGCGATCAAGGGGGTTAAACCTTTATTAGATAATTTATGGGGGTACCTGACGCTATAAAAACATGCGGCGAACCTAAAAAAAATTACTGGCTACGATCTGCATCACAGACACTAAGACAGCGTTTAGAAAAACAATTGCTTAGCGACAGTGGTGATAGGGGTGAAAGGGTTACCTGGGGGGCGATCAAGGGGGTTAAACCTTTATTAGATAATATATTGGGGTACCTGACGCTATAAAAACCTGCGGCGAACCTAAAAAAAAATACCGGCTACCGATCTGCATCACAGACACTAAGACAGCGTTTAGAAAAACGATCGCTTAGTGATAGTGGTGATAGGGGGTGAAAGGGTTACCTGGGGGGCGATCAAGGGGGTTAAACCTTTATTAGATAATATATTGGGGTACCTGACGCTATAAAAACCTGCGGCGAACCTAAAAAAAATTACTGGCTGCCGATCGGCATCACTGACGCTAAGACAGCGATCAGAAAAATGATCGCTAAGCGACAGTGGTGATAGGGGGTGAAAGGGTTATCTGGGGGGTGATCAGGGGGTTAAACCTTTATATGGGGGGGTTAGGGGGCTACACTGGACCTAAGACTAAACTTTGGTGACACTTTTACAGTCACAAATGTCACTGATTGCAGTGATCACTAAATAAATGGTCACTGCAATCAGTGACACTGTGACTGGGGGCTGGGGGGTGATCTGGGGGGTGATCTGGGGTGTCTGGGGGGGCCTGGGGGGGCGATTTATGTCCCTATGTGTCCTGGTGTCAGTGTAGTGTTGTGTGCACTGACCTGATATCTTCTCTTGTACGGCGCTCGGTATATGTGAGCGCCGCACCAGAGATGACATCACTTCCTCCTGCTCCCTCTGTCTGACACAGACAGAGGGGGCATTTCCATTCGCCGGGAGCGATCGCGAGGGGGTGGCCAGAAACGAATGGCTGCCCCCTCATCCCGGAACGCTCCCGGACACTTAGCCACCGCTCACTGTACAGAAGGGGGGTCCGATTGGACCCCCCAACTGTACAAAGGCAATCACATACACTCTACGTGATTGTGCCTGTCGGTGCCATTCTGCCGACGTATATATACAGTGAGCGGTCGTTAAGTGGTTAATATTAACCTTTATTCATGCTAAAAAAAAAAAAGTGTTGTCTTAGGTTGGGCTATAAGGATAGTCACAGCAGGTTCTCTGTAGTTACCAGAACTCAATTTGACACAGACAATTACTTGCCACCACTGGGAGAACACTTCCCTATAGATCAGTTTGAGCAGGTTTGGGTTAAAATCTGAAAGATCTCAAATTGGGAAATAACTTGAGAGTTCAGTACATTAATGGAAATTTTTTAGTGAAAATGGAAAAAACTATTTCAATTTCATTGAAAGCAATCAGATTTTTCTGCCAGGTTAAATTTCAAACCCGACTTGCGAACAATCAAAACCACCATTATATGCCATTTTGATAAATAAAAAATAAATAAATAAAAAGTTTATAATCTTGACCTAGGAGGTCGAGGTCCATATGGAGTAGGAGGTTGAGGTGGCGGTGGATGTGGCTGTGTAGGTGGAAGCGGCGGTGGAGGAGGACGAGGTAGCCAACACTGGTTCAAAAATACAACAATGGCTCGGTAAGGCCGGTGATGTGTCGAATTCTGTCCCCCGTCGGATAGTGTCCGCCATGTACTGCGCTTGCTCAGTACATAGGACAGGGGGATTTAGAAAAACTCTGAAGACGAACAGCGCTTGCACGGTGAGTCCAGGTTCAAGCCACACCATCTGAGGTTCAAGCCGAGCCAAGCAAGGCGTGCCCGAAGCGTGGCGACACTGGCGAGCAAAGCAAGCCCGTGAAGGGCCCTGTTACTATGTGCTACCGTATGTCCACTTGGATGGTGGGGCTTGAACCTGCACTCACGGCGCAGGTGCCGTTCATCTACGGAGATTTTGTGAATCTCCTTGTCCTCCGTACTGCGCAAGCGCTGCGCCTGCGCAGTACAGGCCGGACACTATCCGATGGCCGGACAGTTTTTGTCAGAACACCGGTATACATGTCTATTCTGCACAAGGTACGGACAAGTCCTGTGGGATCCATGCCTGGTTAATTTTAATGAACGTGAGCTTGTCCACATTGGCTCTGGACAGGCGGCTGCGCTTGTCTGTGATAACGCTCCCTGCCGTGCTAAATACACATTCAGATAATACACTGGCTGCAGGGCAGGCCAGCACCTCCAAGGCGTAAAGGGCAAGCTCAGGCCATGTGCCCAATTTGGAGACCCAGAAGTTGAAGGGGGCAGACCCGTCATTCAGTACGTGTAGGCATGTGCACACATACTGCTCCACCATGTTGGTGAAATGCTGCCTCCTGCTAAGACGTTCCATCTCAGCTGGTGGTGCTGGTTGTTGTGGTGTGCTGACAAAGCTTTTCCACATTTCGGCCATGCTAACCCTGCCTTCTGAGGTGCTGGAGGTGCCCCGGCTGCGTTGGCGACCTCTTCCTCCTCCTCTGCCTTCGCCTTGTGCTTCCACCGTACCCCCGCTGTCAGGTGGGAATGCCACTAGCAGCGCGTCTACCAGCGTGCGCTTGTACTCGCGCATCTTACGATCACGCTCCAGTGAGGGAATTGAGGATTGTACTTTGTCCTTGTAACAGGGTTCCAGCAGCGTGGCCACTCAGTAATCAGCACCAGTTAGAATGTGGGCAACTCGGCGGTCGTTGCGGAAACACTGCAGCATGTAATCGCTCATGTGTGCCAGGCTGCCCAGAGGCAACGAAAAGCTGTCCTCTGTGGGAGGTGTATCGTCTGTGTCCTCTGTATCCCCCCATCCACGCACCATTGATGGCCATGACCTGTTTTGGGTGCCACCCTGCTGTGAACATGGTTCCTCCTCCTCCATCTCCTCCTCCTCATCCTCCACCTCGTCATCCTCCAGAACTGTGCCCTTACTGCCGGACAATTGTGTACCTGGCGTTTGTTGGTGCAGGAACCCACCCTCATAGCCACTTTTGAATGACTGCTCTGAAAGCCTTGGAAATGATCCCGGTTCCTCCTCCTCCTCCTCCTCCTCCTCCTGTGCCACATCCTCTTCCATCATCGCCCGAAGCGTTTTTTCAAGGAGGCATAGAACTGGCATAGTAATGCTGAGAACGGCGTCATCAGCACTGGCCATGTTGGTGGAGTACTCGAAACAGCGCAACAAGGCACACAGGTCTCGCATGAAGGCCCAGTTATTGGTGGGGAAGTGGTGCTGTTCCGCAGAGCGACTCACACGTGCGTGCTGCAGCTGAAACTCCACTATCGCCTGCTGCTGCTCGCACAGTCTGGCCAGCATGTGCAAGGTGGAGTTCCACCTTGTGGGCATGTCACATATGAGGCGGTGAGTGGGAAGGCCAAAGTAACGCTGCAGTGCTGACAGGCAAGCAGCAGCAGGGTGAGAACGCCTAAAGTGCGCACAGATGGCCCGCACTTTCTGCAGCAGCTCTGGCATATCGGGGTAATTTTTCAGGAACCTCTGGACCACCAAGTTCAGCACATGCGCCAGACAAGGGATGTGCGTCAAACCTGCTAGGCCCAGAGCTGCTACGAGATTTCGCCCATTATCGCACACCACCAGGCCAGGCTTGAGGCTCACTGCCACCAACCACTCATCGGTCTGTTGTTCCATGTCCCTCCACAACTCCTGCGCGGTGTGGGGTTTTTCCCCCCAAACAGGAAAGTTTTAAAACTGCCTGCTGTTGTTTACCCCTGGCTGTGTTGAAGTTGGTGGTGAAGGTGTTACGCTGACCGGATGAGGAGGCGGTAGAGAATGAGGAAGCGGAGTAGGAGGAGTTAGCAACAGGAGGCAAACTGAAGCGCCCTGCAATCCTCGGTGGTGGAAGGACATGCGCCAAACTGCTATCTGCCTCAGGCCCAGCCACCACTGCATTTACCCAGTGTGCTGTTAGGGAGATATAACGTCCCTGACCGTGCTTACTGGTCCACGCATCCGTAGTTAGTTGGACCTTGCCACAGATGGCGTTGCGCAGTGCACACCTGATTTTGTCCCCCACTTGGTTGTGCAGGGAAGGGATGGCTCGCCTGGAAAATTAGTGGCGGCTGGGCACAACGTACTGTGGGACAACCAATGCCATCAGGCTTTTAAAACTCTGCGTCTCCACCAGACGGAATGACAGCATTTCAAAGGCGAGGAATTTTGAAATGCTGGCATTCAGGGCCAGGGATCGCGGGTGGCTAGGGGGGTACTTCCTCTTCCGCTCCAGTGTTTGGGAGATAGAGAGCTGAATGCTTCCATGGGACATTGTGGAGATGGTTGGTGACCCAGGTGCTAGTGTTGCTGGCAGATCCTCTGTTTGCGGGTTGGCAGGTGCCACTGTCACTACAGAGGTGGATGAAGAGGCCGAGACTGCAGCAGAAGAGGAAGCAGGAGGAGCCAGAGACCTTTTTTGGTTTTTGGGGTGTCTTCTCCACTGCAGCTCGTGCTTTGCACTTAGATGCCTGGTCATGCAGGTTGTGCTCAGGTTGAGAACGTTTATGCCTCGCTTCAGGCTCTGATTGCACAGCATGCAAACCACTTGTGTCTTGTCATCAGCACATTGTCTGAAGAACTGCCACTCTAGGGAACTCCTTGGACCTGGATTTGGTGTGCTCGGTCCCTTGCTGTGTTGGGCAGTAGCAGACATACTGTCTAGGGGATGGACGCTCCGCTTTTGCACCCTACTCCCTCTTCTACTGTGATGGTGGCTCTGTGCGACCACCGCCTCTTCCTCCAAACTACACTGGTCACCTGCATGACGTTGATTCCATGTGGGGTCGAGGACCTCATCGTCCTACACATTATCTTCCACCCAGTCTTCACCCCTGCCCTCCTTGTCGGTCTGCACAATTGCGAAAACAGCAGCAGTTGGCACCTGTGTTTTGTCATCATCGGAGATGTGCTGCGATGGTCCTCCCATGTACTCATCATCAAACATAAGTGGTTGGGCTTCGAAGCACACAATCTCTTCCACTTCTGGGGCAGGGCTAGGTGGATGGCCCTGGGAAACCCTGCTAACAGAGTCATCGAAAAGCAGAAGAGACTGCTGCATGATTTGGGGCTCAGACTGCTTGGCTGATTTGCAAGGGGGTGAGGTGAAAGACTGATGGACATCGGCTGCAGGTGCCAACTCTGATCTTTCATCAGGAGACTGGGTGGGAGACAATGTGAAGGAACCGGAGGCACTGTCAGCAACCCAATCTACTATCGCCTGTACTTGTCCTGGCCTCAACATTCGTACAGCCTCATTAGGCGCGACAAAATACCGCTGCAGGCTCTGTTGCCTACTCGCACCTGAGGAAGGTGTTTCACTTGTGCGTGTAGCTGACACAGATCGACCACGTCCTCTCCCTGCAACAGGAGCTCCACCAGCAGCACCACGACCAGGGCCATGTCCCTTCTTTGACGTTCTCCTCATTGTAACAACACCCCAAATATCAAGGGTATTAAACGCCGTTTACGATGTTCCCCTCTCCTGGACACACATCCACTCGCTACCAATCTTCCACAGCCAGGCGATCACTTCCCAAAAGATTAATCCTTCTGGAAGAACGAGACACACGCTCTGTATCTTCCCAAGATCGAATGACTTTTATTGAGAAACATTGTAACTTTTATATACATCTAATACACAGTAGTTTAACATGAACAATGGCCCAGCTCCACCCACATATTACAAGACTCCACACATTATTTTGACGTCTGCTAGGAGACAACAGGTTCTAATAATCCCCTTTATGTTTGAATGACTATGCATGACCTTTATAGTGACCAGACTGTCTGATACTTTACAATACACACAAGGACAGACTTAATTTCCCCAATCCACATCACCACAAACAATGAACAGGTCTTCTAGAAGCTGGAATTCATTAACATTACACTAGACAGGTGATTGGGGCTGAACACCTCAGTATCTCTCAATTAACCTGTTGAGTTCAGAAACAGTAAATAGTTTACAGATATCCTTGGGGATATGGTGGATAAATATTACAGACCCATTTTAGGTAGCCCAAGATATATTTCTTAATGTCCATTATTTCCTGGCTCACCCTATGTCCAAAGTGACCCTCCTGTCACACATCTCCCCTTTCGGCAGGAGACTAACAGAGGAGGTCCCCCCAGATGGGTTGACTCTGAAGTTAGTCCATAGGTCCATTCCTCTAATGCCGGTATCCACACAGTACCCCAAATAAATTGCTCCAAACAGAGCATTACTTACCCAGCCAACCTCTGCCTCTCTCAGAGAACATACCCGCCGCTGGGGAGAGGCCTGGACTGGCCCTTCTCCCTGGAGTCCTTTCAGCCGCTGGAGAGAAGACAGGGTGACTGGGCTCAGTCCGTCATACTGTTGGGGATCTGGGCCGACTGCCCAGCATCCCTGGGGTATACAAGTGGAGACTGAAGTCCCATCCACTTGTAGTAGGTGAAAATCCCCCAGTGCTTGCAAAGCAAGGCTGACATTGTGTCAGTGAGGACCGAAGTCCCATCAAATACCACAGGAACGCCCTCTTCTGTTAGTTGAGAGCAGAGGCCCGTGGCACTCTGCTCTGTTGCCAGCTCTTCTGCTGGGTTGCTGTGAGTGGGGACCGCAGTCCCATCCACCGATATCCACTCAAGCTGCAGTTGTGTGCAGAGGCCAGTAGCATTCTGCCCTGCTGCCAGTGATTCAGCTGGGGGTAAAAGCTTTACCACCTCAGCTTGTTGCTGGAGAGATGGGCCAACTGCCCCGGCTCCCTGAAACTCCACAGTTGTTTCCGGTGCTGGGCAGAGGTTGCCATCACTCTGCCCTGTTGCCAGCACTTCTGCTGGGGACTCCACACCATCTGCTCTGGTTAACTGTTGGGGGGGAATGGCCTGCTTCTCCTCCCTGCGTCTCTGAAATCCACTGGGAAAGAGGAACTATCGCCTTCTCACCTCGGGCCTCCAAAACTGCCACGGGTGTAGAGCAGGGGTCTGTAGTACTCTGTCCTGCTGCCAGTACTTGGGCAGGCGATGCATAATCCCTAACATCCTCTGAACAGTCCCTTAAGTCCATACCTTCTGTAATCTGTGGCTGGGGAGATGAGCCAACTGCCCTAGCTCCCTGGAACTCCATATCATCCACTTCGGCTTTAGGGAGGGCAATCTTCAGCTTTTCCACTGCCGATTCTTCAGCCAGGCTAGCTCCCTGGAACTCCATATCATCCACTTCGGCTTTAAGGGTGGTAATCTTCCGATTTTCCACTGCCGATTCTTCAGCCAGGCTAGCTCCCTGGAACTCTGTATCATTCACTTCGGCTTTAGGGACAGCAATCTTCAGATTTTCCACTGCTGATTCTTCAGCCAGGATTTCAGAGTTGTCAACTGGTATTTCCTGATAGTCCCAGGCAAAGGGAGCCCCACCCTGCTGCTGAGCAGAGTCTAGCAGCTGTTTGTAGGCAATCTCCAGCTCCCATTCCTGAATGGCCAGAAACTCCAAATCTTCCTGTGCCCAGTGCCCTTCCGAGACATTCAGTCTTTGTTCTCTGTGCTCCATTATTTCCTCCAAACGCCACTCCCGAGCACTCCCAAAGTCAGGGTCCTCGGACAGTCTCCAATACAACAATCCCAGGCCATTATAGTCAAAGCCTTCCGTGGGGCTGTCATCCGCTTACCACTGGCACTCTTGGGCTACATACCACCGGAGGGCTCTGTAGCTCTCGTCCAACCGCCTCTCTGCCTGGATCAGCCTGCTTAACTCAGCTGTCCACTCCTGCTTTGGTTGTTTCCCCAATAACGGCATTCGTACTTCATACTGCGACCAGTACCTTACATAGCTGGAGGGGAGAATCTTTCCCTGGTGTTGCTGCTCGAGAGCTAGCACTTTCTTCCAGAGTTCGCAGCGGATCGAATCCGACCATCCCAGCAGGACCTCCTCTGATACTGGTCCTCTATGCTGTATCTGCATCTCTCGCAACCTCCTTCCCAATTCCTCTTCCATGGCGGCTGGTTCTTTAGGCGTTGTCTCCAATTGTCGTATTTCCGCCATTCTCCGCTCATGTTGCCGCTCTAGTTCTCTCTTTTGTCGCTCTCGTTCTCTCTCTTGTCGGGCATCCTGCAGCTGGATGCCTCTAATGGCTTCCTGTATGGCGGTCTCTGATGGGTTAGCCCCATATAATGCCAACCGCTGTCGCACTCGTTGCTGAAACAAATCTTCAACTGACCAGGGTCCTGCATCACCCTTCTTCTGGTCCATCTCAGCTCTCAAGTAGGTCTTTCAGCGTGACTTTCCTGCAGGCTGCATAGCTGGTCATTCACTGTGGTGGTTTGGAGTGTCCCAGGAACTGGAGGGAAAATCCCGCTGCTGCCAACCAATGTAACGACACCCCAAATATCAAGGGGGTAACGCCGTTTAGATATCTTCCCTCTCCTGGACACACATTTGCTGCCGATCCTCCACAGTCAGGCGACCCCTTCCCATAGGAATTAATCCTTCTGGAAGAACGAGACGCACTCTGTATCTTCCTAAGATCGAATGACTTTTATTGAGAAACATTGTAACTTTTATATACATCTAATACACAGTAGTTTAACATGAACAATGGCCCAGCTCCACCCACACATTACAAGACTCCACACATTATTTTGACGTCTGCTAGGAGACAACAGGTTCTAATAATCCCCTTTATGTTTGAATGACTATGCATGACCTTTATAGTCACCAGACTGTCTGATACTTTACAATACAGACAAGGACAGACTTAATTTCCCCAATCCACATCACCACAAACAATGAACAGGTCTTCTAGAAGCTGGAATTCATTAACATTACACTAGACAGGTGATTGGGGCTGAACACCTCAGTATCTCTCAATTAACCTGTTGAGTTCAGAAACAGTAAATAGTCCTTTACAGTTTTCCTTGGGGATATGGTGGATAAATATTACAGACCCATTTTAGGTAGCCCAAGATATATTTCTTAATGTCCATTATTTCCTGGCTCACCCTGTGTCCAAAGTGACCCTCCTGTCACACTCATATTTTCCAAATTTAGGATCTTGCCCTAAATGGGTGTTTTTGCAATAGCAGAATACACCCACAGTATGTAAACAGTGTATCTCACACCTACAGAAATGCAGAAAATGCTATTCAAAAAAGATGTTTTTGCCCTATTTTTTTTTTTTTTGAATAGCACAATAGAAGAAAAATATATAAATTGTGTATCACAAACCTCCAAATATGCAGAAAACACTGCAAAATATTATTTTTTTTCACTAAATGTGTGTTTTTGTAATAGCAGAATACACCCAGAGTACGTAAACGGTGTATCTCACACCTACAGAAATGCAGAAAATGCTATTCAAAAAAAATGTTTTTGCCCTAAAAAAATTTTATGTGAATAGCACAATAGAAGACAAATATATAAATTGTGTATCACACACCTCCAGATATGCAGAAAACACTGCAAAATATTTTTTTGTCCTAAATGGGTGTTTTTGGAAGAGCAGAATACACCCACAGTATGTACAGGGTGTATCTCACAGTAACATATGCAGTGCTGGTGCACTGAGCTTGCAGATAAAAGTTATATTTCCTCTGGCACTGGGCTCATGGCAGTGTAAAAAGACTGTGCACTGCAACCCAACCAGGTAAATCTATGTAGATCGTTGAGTTATTAGAATAGATTTCTGAATCTGGACTCCTAGATATTTCTCTCCCCCTAAAGGCAGCAACAGGAACCTTGCCCTACACTGTCTATCTTTTCTCTCAGTGCAGTGTAAAAAGCTTGTGCACTGCACCCACACAACTAAATCTATGTAGATTGTTGACTAATTAGAATCTATTTCACAATCAGGACTAACTCCTATCATGTAATTTTCTCCCTCACAGCAACAGCAGCCAGGAACCTTTCCCTACACTGTACCATGCTGTACTGTGTGCCTCTAGCTTATATAGAGGCTGGGTCACATGCTGCACTGGCCAATCACAGCCATGCCATTAGCAGGCATGGCTGTGATGGCTTCTAAGGGCACACTAGTTAAACTAAAGTTGATTGGCTGCCCTGCAGCTTTTAAAAATGCGCCATTACATCGCCGAACACCAGACCCGAACCCGAACATACAGTCAATTGTTCGTGTTCGGGTCCGGGACCCAAAAACCCAAAAGTCCGTTGTCAGGTCACCTGTGGCCAGGTGACAGATGCACAACGTAGGGGGACAGGAGTGCACCGCAAGGTAGTGAACCCTATGGCTGACTGCTGCGGATGGGAAACTGGGTGGTTGTGGAAAGCGGGACCAGAGGAGCACAACCGGGATCCTATGGGAAGCTAGAGCCAAGATTCCCCAGGGCGCGGAGTCTAAGACCCAGCAGGTCTTCTCCAGAGCCTCTAGTGGTGAGGATGTTATGCTGCAGGCTGGGTCCAGGTCGCGGCCCCTAGAGTCTCCTAGCTCACGCCCCATAGGATAAGGGGACAAGAGGGGAAGCAGCAGCACGAGATGTAAGAGTAACGAATAACAAGCTGAAAGTCAAGGGCCACAAGCAGACAAGGATAACGAAAGACCAGCCGAAGGTCAAGGGTCACGAGCAGACAGGGATAGTCGGGGACAAGCCAATAACGTAACAGAGAGACAGACGTAGCACACGGCAGGCAGGAACCCAAACACACAATGCCTAACAAACACGTTGATCAGCAAAGCAGGTGTCACGGGCCGGGCAGGCGACTATAGAGGAGGCAGGAGGTGGATCCACTGTACCAGAGAGGGGATGGTACGAATCACACCGAGGGACCGGTTCTAAGCAGCTACCGGTTTTCACCAGAGCCCGCCGCAAGGCAGGATGGACTTGCTGCGGCGGTAGCAACCAGGTCGTGTCCCCCAGTAGCGACTCCACCTCTCTGGCAGCTGAGGCTGGTGCGGTACAAAGGGACTAGGCAGAGGCAAGGTCAGACGTAGCAAAGGTCAGGACAGGCGGCAATGGTTCGAGGTCAGAGACAAAGGCAGAAGGTCAGGTACACAGGCAAGGTAAACTCAAAATACTTCCGCAAGGTACTAGGACAACAAGATCCGGCAAGGACAGGAAGGGGAAGTGGGTTTAAATAGGTTTTGGGTAGTGGAACCGTAATTGGACCGGGCACCAGTCAATGGTGCACTGGCCCTTTAAATTTTAGAAGACCGGCGCGCGCGCGCCCTAGAACACAGCGGGGCCGCGCGCGCCGGGAGGAAGCAGGAAGAGGAAGGTAAGTGGAGAGGAGAGCGGAGCAGCGCCCACGGCCAGGGGGGCTGGCCGGAGCGCCGCAGAGGGGACGACGCCGTGAGTGCTCCGGGCTGGATGGGACACCCGGAGCACTCGGCGTTACAGCAGGCTTGCAGTGCACAGGTTAATATAGTGTTCTGTGATAGGGCCTGGGGTGGAGTCAGGCTGGGAGGAGATTATAAAGGAAGCCAGTTGAAAGGGTTCTGGCCTCTAAGATGAACACATGAGGAGGAAAGGTAAGATGGCAGACAGACATTAATGCATATACATGACAGTACCCTCCCTCTTATGGGCCCTCCCCCGCCTGGGCCCAGGCTTAAAGGGAAATCTCTGATGAAACCTCCCCAACAGATGAGGTGCAGTGACATCAGATGCAGCGATCCAAGACACCTCCTCAGGACCAAAACCTCTCCAATGCACAAGGTACTGAAGAATGCCTCTGCAGAGCCGAGAATCCAGAACTTGTCTAACCTCGTACTTAAGATTATCCTCAGAGACCGAAAACGAGGTAGGGAGATGACAAGAAGATCTATTGAGGACCAAAGGCTCTCTAGGAATAAGCAAGGGCATGAGAGGATCAACAGGAATCTGAGGAGGGTCCCCTAGACCCTTAAAGGGGGACTGGTCATTTTGCACAGGACCATCAGACTGGGCAGATGTCAGTGGAACCCTGAAGTCAGGTTGGTTAGAAGGTGACATGTCGCCAGAGTCAAGCTGAATAGCTGAAGGACAAGCAGAATGTCCTGAACAAGAAAAAGTAGGAGGCTCACTGGGCATGGGCTGGACTGGCATAACTAGTACAGAGGCAGAGTGAATAGCTGAGTCAGGTGTAGCGACTACCTGAATCGCATCGCAAGATGTAGCGACTGCAGGACTTGTAGACAAGCTAGCCTGGCTGTGCGTCCAAGGGTGGTTAGGGACAGAGAAATGTAAATGGTTATGCAACCTGGAATGAATGACCGGCTCAGGTTCACAGGGGGCAACCTTGGGTAGGCAGGACGAGGAACAGGAGGGACCCCAAGCCAGGACCTGTCCAGTAGTCCAGTCCACATGAGGAGAATGGAGCTGTAACCATGGGAGACCCAAAATTATAGGCGTTGAGGCCTTGGGTAAGATAAGGAAGGATATCCACTCCTGGTGGAGTGTCCCTACCGACATCTTAACAGGGAGGGTCTGGAAGCGGATAGGTCCCCCTGGGAGAACAGTACCATCAATCGCCAAGACCACCAATGGCGTGGTGAGGGGCAAAAGAGTAAGTCTCATGGACGATGCGATTTCCCAGTCCATGAAATTACCAGCGGCTCCGGAATCCAGATATGCTGAGACCGAATGAGAAGAAGCACCAACATGAAGGAACACAGAAAGCAGAAGACGAGAAGGGGAAGGTGATATTTCTGGGTCCAATACTCCACTTTCCAGATGAAGTGGACCCGAACGTTTTTCTGGACAAAGAGAGCAAGTGTCACGAAAATGACCTTTGCCCCCACAGTAAAGACACAGACCAAGAGTTCTGCACCTAGCACGTTCCTCGGGGGATAGCCTGGTCCGACCCAGCTGCATGGGTTCCTCAGCTGGTAGGAGATGCTCTACGGGTCGAAGAGAGGGGAGCTCAGGCTGACTAAGAACCAAGGAGTGCTGGCGTTGCTTTTCTAAGGTCCTCTCCTGAAAGCGAATATCGATCTGGTTACACAAGGAGATAACGCCGGCCAGATCTGTGGGGATGGTTCTTCCTGCTAATTCATCCTTCACTCTATCAGACAGGCCATGCAAAAAGGTTGCGACTAAGGCCTCATTGTTCCAGCTCAACTCAGCCGACAGTATGCGGAAATGAAGGGCATACTGTCCCACAGAAGCAGACTCTTGGCGGAGACGTAAAAGGGCACTGGCCGCTGAAGAGACACGAGCCGGTTCTTCGAAGATATTCCGAAAAAGTTTCAAGAAGCCGGACAGGCTAGAAACCACTGGATCATTCAGTTCCCACAGAGGGGCTGCCCAGGATAAAGCTTCACCAGAGAGGAGGGAAATGATATAGGCTACCTTAGCCCGATCAGACAGGAAGTTTTGGGGCTGGAGCTCAAAATGAATCGTGCATTGGCTAAGGAACCCCCTGCAAGCCTTGGAGTCCCCAGAGAAACGGGACGGAGCTGGCAGTTGTAGTGTGTGTGTGGCTGCAACTGGTGCGATAGGTGCAGCCGCTGGTTGTATTTGAGGTTGCGGATTCAGGGTTCCCAAGGAGGCCTGAAGCTGCTCGAAGCGAGAAGCCAGATCCTGGAGGAATCGCATCACCTGAGTCTGATTCGATTCCTGGGTTTCAAGTCTGCGAACTATGCCCTGCAATGGATCATCCGCGGGGAGCGGGATGTCAGCCGGGTTCATGGCTGTTCAAACTGTCAGGTCACCTGTGGCCAGGTGACAGATGCACAACGTAGGGGGACAGGAGTGCACAGCAAGGTAGTGAACCCTATGGCTGACTGCTGCGGATAGGAAACTGGGTGGTTGTGGAAAGCGGGACCAGAGGAGCACAACCGGGATCCTATGGGAAGCTAGAGCCAAGATTCCCCAGGGCGCGGAGTCTAAGACCCAGCAGGTCTTCTCCAGAGCCTCTAGTGGTGAGGATGTTATGCTGCAGGCTGGGTCCAGGTCGCGGCCCCTAGAGTCTCCTAGCTCACGCCCCGTAGGATAAGGGGACAAGAGGGGAAGCAGCAGCACGAGATGTAAGAGTAACGAATAACAAGCTGAAAGTCAAGGGCCAGAAGCAGACAAGGATAACGAAAGACAAGCCGAAGGTCAAGGGTCACGAGCAGACAGGGATAGTCGGGGACAAGCCAATAACGTAACAGAGAGACAGACGTAGCACACGGCAGGCAGGAACCCAAACACACAATGCCTAACAAACACGTTGATCAGCAAAGCAGGCTTGCAGTGCACAGGTTAATATAGTGTTCTGTGATAGGGCCTGGGGTGGAGTCAGGCTGGGAGGAGATTATAAAGGAAGCCAGGTGAAAGGGTTCTGGCCTCTAAGATGAACACATGAGGAGGAAAGGTAAGATGGCAGACAGACATTAATGCATATCCATGACATCCGGTACGAACCCGAACTTTACAGTTCGGGTTCGCTCAACTCTATTTATCATGTGTTATTGGCAACAGGTCACCACCAACTGTAGATTTTTTTTAGGGTCTCCTGAATCATAGAGGCCCAATAACAGGACCAAAATGGATATCCAGGGCAGAACAGGAACACTAACCTTCAGAGTACAGAAACACAGCAAAGGGACTTGTGTAGCTTAGGTGTACAATAAACAGGGACTGAAGTGGAGGTTCAGGATAAATGCATTTAAGTAGGCAATGGGGTGCAGGTTCATGATTAGTGCAGACAAATATAGACAGGTGTAGCAGATGATCTCGCTAAGGATGGAAACCAAAATGCCTGTACCTTACCAGAGCTTCTGATGGTGGAGATCAGTTTGCTGGAGTAGAGCTTAAAGAATGCAACCTCTAATATTTATCAAAAGCTGATTAGGAGTATTAGTCGTGACGTGAAGATGACACGAAGTTTAGGCCAGATGAGACAGCCTAATGCCCTGTACACACGATCAGTTTTTCCGACAGGAAAATCGTGGTTTTTTTTTCCTACGGAAAACGGCTTAACCTTGTGTTGCATACACACAGTCACACAAATCTTGTCTGAAATTCCGAACGTCAAGAACGCGGTGACTTACAACGTACCACGAGCCGAGATTAATGAAGTTCAATAGGCAGTTTGGCTCTTCTGCTTGATTCTGATTTTTTTTTTTCGTCGTAATTGCATACAGACGACCGCGATTCCCAATAGGAAATTTTCCTGTCACGAAAATAGAGAACTTGCTCTCAATCTTTTCTTGGCAGAAATTCTGACAAAAAAAGTGTGATGGAGCATACACACGGTCGGAATTCCTGACAAAAAGCTCACATCACACTTTTCTTGTTCTGGAAAACTGATCGTGTGTACGAGGCATTAGACTTGGGCATCTTGATACAGATACTGGGTACAGCTACTAGTGGATCAGAAGCCAATACAAGTCAGTTGAACAATCATACAGGGTCTGGAGGGCAAGCTAATGCAAAGACAAAGGCTGAGAGTCAGTATAAAAACATAAGCAGTCAGACTAGGCACACAATCCAGTGCTGTCTGGCAATGGCAGAGCCCCTACATAGCCAAAAGCAAGGGGCAAATAAAACACATATGTGAAAATGGAACGCATGCACAAATTAAGCTAGATACAAGTAAACCAGCGATGGTGTGGAGGAGAGAGGCATATAGACTGACAGAATAGACCAGGATTAGGGAAACTAAACACAAAGGGAATAGACAGTGTGGGGAGATTACCTTTTTCTCAGAATGAAGGTCAGCGTACAGGCAGTTTCATTAAAACCTGGCTTATTGCCAGCTTTATTTACAAGTGGTTTGCAATAGTCATACAAAATAAACAAAAAAGTAAATCAAATCATTGCCGTCCGGCGCTAAACTAAACAGTAACCGCTCTAAATACAGTGAGGGGCTGGTCCCCGTCACCCACAAAACACAAGGTGAAGCAAACCTTTCTTTTCCAAACCAACAAACAGCGCTCCTTTGACTCAGGTTCCCCTCTGAGTCTCAGGCCAGAGCACTGCTGTGTTCTCTTCCTGGTCTTTTAACTTCCACCTGAGTGTGGACTCAGGTGGACCAGAACATCAGGACCGGAACCCAGCCTGCCACAGAGGCTGGAAAAACCGGACCGGATTCCCGTTCAGTCCCTTACAATGGACCAAATGCGAGGTGAAATGTAGCGATTGTCATGTATCTCACCTCGCATACCGTCACAACAGTTTAAATCTAGTCAGACTTTTGAAATATACCAACATCAACAGCCCTTTTACACTGCTGAGAATGTTAATTTTGCAGTTGCTTATCTGTTGTTAGTGGGACAGAAATCGTATTACGCACAACCGCATTATTAACATATTAGCATATTTGAAAATGCATACAATTCTTTCAGCGCCAATAGATTTGGGTAAATATTTGTTGGGCTCAAGGATATAAATAGCTTGTAATAAATATTGTTAATGAAAAAAAAAGATTTCTATGTTTTTACAGCAAGCTTTCATAAAACATTAAATGATGCCTAACTCACAACAGGATTCTTTACAAATATTAAAGTAGAAAGCCGCAAGGCTTGTGGTTATGACATTTTGCGTGTGTGTGAACATCAGATATTTTCTATTCACACAAACTAAGCAGGACTGTAAAGAATTATCTTAGTCAGGACGACTGCTCTTTTTTATCTTACCATATTTAACTTTAAAGCAGCTATTTGATTTGTTATCTGCACATATGTTGCCATTCAGGCTGGGGTCTCTTCTGCTTATGCAGAGATTTAGATGAGGATTTATCGTGGAGCTTGATATATGATGTTATCCTTGTTGTTAACAATGTTATGTGGGCAGTGTGACAGCAGGAAGGTAAAGTCACCTGGTTGCATCCAGGGGGGTAGATATATTTCGCCCAGATTCAGGCTTTACGCCGACTTATACCACTAGGTGGAGAGTTGTATAAGGCTAGTGGGCTCATGGATGACTCATACCTCTAGGGAGAGGGCTGGGCGTCGTGCAGACAGGGAGTTGATGAGGCCAGCTGAAGCTTGTCAGCTCATTTAGGCCTCTATAAAAAAACTCCTAGATTCATTAGGTTTAGCTCATGCCTGGAACCAGACCTGTGTGGACTGTCTAGGGAGAGTGAACCCCTGTGCGGTGAGAAAAAGCCTGTGTGGCTATTTGCTTGGACATTTAAAACCAGGGACTTAGGGACTAGGACAGCACTAGGCTGATCCCAGTTGTTAGTTAGGAAACCTGTATGTTTAGTCAGAGGTCAACTTGACCAGGATTTATTTTGGTTATGTTTCTTTTGCTTTGCTGTGTTTTGTCACTGTAAATAGAAAATAAACCGCACCTTTTTGATTTTGAAAACCACAACCTCCGTTTGCTGGGCCTGTTTTGTGTGGGGAGCCCATCCCGGGGGTCACACACACCCGCTGTCGAGCTAACCCCCTCACAGTTGGTGGAGAACCAGTGGCAGTTTTTTTTTTAAGCCAGCATGGAGGAGATACTGAAACAGCTGGCTCTAGCAAATGCCAATCAACAGCAGACAAATGCAGGTTTGCAAAGGAGCCTTGCAGCCCAGCAGCAAGCTCATCAACAGAGCCTTGCAACTTTACAACAGAGTCTGGAGGCTCAGCAACAAGCCCAACAGCAATCTGAGGCCCGCTTCATAGACCTGTTGCAGAAGCAAGAGCAGAGACTACAACAACAGATGGAAGCAGTAATGCAGCAACGTCCGCAGACCAGTGAGGAAAGCCGTCCCACTAATACCGCGTCCTTTGGGGTGAGTCGTTTATTGACAAAAATGACTGGAGAGGATGATCCAGAGGTATTTTTGACCACATTTGAAAGGACCGCTGAAAGAGAAAAGTGGCCTGAGGAGCAGTGGGCTGGACTGGTGGCTCCTCTGTTAACTGGTGAATCGCAGAAGGCTTACTATGACCTAGAGCCTAACCAAGCAAAAGACTATGTGATGCTAAAAGCTGAAATATTGGCAAGGCTGGGTGTCACCCTGGCTGTCCGGGCTCAGCGTGTGCATAACTGGACTTTCCAGCTTGGAAAACCCCCCAGGTCTCAAATGTATGATCTCATTCACCTGAGCAGAAAGTGGCTACAGCCAGAGACTTTGTCCGCACCAAAGATTGTGGAACGTGTTGTAATGGATCGGTTTTTGAGAGCTCTTCCTACTGCCATCCAAAAGTGGGTAAGCCATGGAGACCCAGAGACGGCCGATGGTCTTGTGGATCGTGTGGAGAAATACTTGGCTACAGAGAACCTGACGGCCTCTTCCAGAGACACTCGGACTTTCCACCCTAAGACCAGACCATCCCCAGGGGCGGATAAGAGGATTCCAAGGGGTGAGGGTGGAGAGAGTGAGAGGGTGGGAGCTCTACCCCAAGTTTGGCGAGAACAGCCTGGGAAATCAGCGGCTCAAGAGGCGGCAAGAAGGATCGTTTGCTACCGCTGCCGGCAAGCGGGACATATTGCAGCCAATTGCCCGGTTGTGGAGGAACCCATGCAGTGTGACTTTCTGACGGGCAGACGTCAGTCGCTGTGTGCGACAGTCGCATGCACTGCCATTCGGGGAACTGAGAAACATTTATGCAAAATGTGTATTAATGGTAGAAATGTTGTGGTATTGCTGGATTCAGGTAGCCTTGTGACCCTGATAAAGGCTGAGTTAGTTAAAACAGAGGTCTCTGGGAATAGCAAGGTAGCCGTTATTTGTGTGCATGGGGACACCCGAGAGTATCCAGTGACTACAGTGTGTTTCGAGACCCCCAAAGGTACCCTCTCTCATCCAGTGGGCTTAGTATCTCAGTTACAGCATGACGCCATTGTGGGAAGGGATTTTCCGAAGTTCTGGGAACTGTGGGATGATCCTGAGCCCCCCACTGGTGCCCCTATGTACCAGGAATGTGATAGCCAGAACTCCCCTGAGAGTGGTGAGGACTCTCCGGAATTTCCCTTGTCAGTATTGGCAGGGGAGACTCAAGAAACTGGAGAGGAGCCCACCTCCTCAGACGAAAACCTACCGTCTGTGGAGTTTTCTGATCTTGAGGTTCACAGGGAAAACTTTGCCACAGAACAGTTGAAAGACCCCGCCCTAATAAAGGCACGGGAAAACGTAGTGAAAATAGATGGCGAGTTAGTGAACCCAGATAATACCGGCACTTACCCATACTTCAGCGTAGAGAAGGACCTACTGTATCGGGTGGCAAAAAGGGCAGAAGAAACCGTTGAGCAGCTTGTGGTGCCCAAACCTTACAGGAAGTTGGTGTTGGAGTTGGCCCATGGGCACATTCTTGGAGGTCATCTGGGGACAGAGAAAACCCGAGAGAGGGTATTACAGAGATTCTATTGGCCTGGGGTGATGAAGGACATAGAAAATTATTGTTCCTCCTGCCCTGTGTGTCAGAGGTCGGCCCCGATGCCACATTTCCGTAGCCCGCTGGTCCCTCTACCCATCATTGAGGTCCCGTTTGAGAGAATCGCAATGGATTTGGTAGGTCCTATAATCAAGTCCGCTAGGGGGCACCAGTACATATTGGTTATAATGGACTATGCCACCCGTTATCCAGAAGCGATCCCTCTCAGAAATACCTCGGCCAAAACCATAGCCAAAGAGCTATCTCTTGTTTTTAGCCGGGTGGGTATTTGTAAAGAACTGCTTACGGACCAAGGTACACCCTTTATGTCCCGGGTTATGAAAGAGCTGTGTAAATTGTTCAAAGTGACGCAATTGCGTACATCTGTGTATCACCCCCAAACCGATGGGCTGGTTGAAAGATTCAACAAAACCCTAAAACAAATGTTGAAGAAAGTGGTGGATAGAGATGGAAGGGATTGGGACTGTCTACTTCCTTATTTGATGTTTGCTATTAGGGAGGTGCCCCAATCCTCTACGGGATTCTCCCCCTTTGAGTTACTGTATGGGAGACACCCAAGGGGGCTGTTGGATATTGCCAAGGAAACTTGGGAAAGTGAGAGTTCTCCCCACAGGAGTGTGATTGAGCATGTCGCCCTGATGCAAGATCGAATTGCACAGGTAATGCCCATCGTGAAGGAACATTTGGCCCAAGCGCAGTTGGCACAGCAGAGAGTGTACAACCGTGGAGCCAAGACCCGTACCTTTTCCCCGGGGGATAGGATATTGGTACTTGTCCCTACGGTTGAAAGTAAATTCCTTGCCAAATGGCAAGGCCCCTACGAGATAATGGAAAAAGTGAGCGAAGTGAATTACAAGGTCAGACAACCAGGAAGGCGAAAGCCCGAACAGATCTATCACGTTAATCTGTTGAAAGCCTGGAGGGATAGAGAGTCCCTAGTCGCAGACACTTGGTCACCAGCTCAAACTGGTTGCGTGATTCCTGAGGTTGGAATCGCAGCCACCTTGTCACAACCCCAACAACAGGAGGTTAAGGAGTTTGTGCTTCGCAACAAGGAGGTATTCTCTGAGCTGCCGGGACAAACATCTGGGGTAGAGCATGACATTATTACCCCGCCCGGTGAAAGGGTGAAGTTAAAACCCTATCGGATCCCAGAGGCCCGACGGGAGGCAATACGGGAGGAAGTACAGAAAATGTTGAACTTAGGGGTGATAGAGGAGTCCCAAAGTGATTGGTCTAGTCCCATTGTGTTGGTGCCTAAACCGGATGGGAGCTGGCGATTTTGTAACGATTTTCGTCAGTTGAACAAAGTTACAAAATTTGACACCTACCCCATGCCACGTATAGATGAGTTGATCGACCGGCTGGGAACAGCCCGATACATGACGACTCTTGACCTCACAAAAGGGTATTGGCAAATCCCCCTGGCCAAGTCGGCCAAAGAGAAAACCGCATTTGTAACCCCAGACGGGGCGTTCCAATATAAAAGAATGCCGTTCGGGTTACAGAATGCGCCGGCCACATTCCAGCGGAAAATGGACCAGATGCTGAGGCCCCATCGGAAGTATGCTGCGGCTTACCTGGATGACATAATTGTCCATAGCACAGATTGGGCCTCACATCTGCCAAAAGTGCAAGCAGTCCTGGACTCTGTTCGGGAAGCAGGGTTTACGGCTAACCCCAAGAAGTGTACCATTGGGCAGGAGGAGGCCAAATATCTTGGGTACACCATTGGGAGGGGAGTAATAAAACCCCAACTCAACAAAGTCGAGGCCATCCAGAGTTGGCCACGTCCCAACAGCAAGAAGCAGGTACGAGCCTTTCTGGGAATCGCTGGGTATTATCGGCGATTCATTCCCCACTTTGCTTCTAAGGCTGTGCCCCTAACCAACCTGACGAAGGGGAAAGGGTCGGTCATGATTAAATGGACCCCCGAGGCTGAGGCAGCATTCCAATTCTTGAAACAAGCCTTATGTAGCCAGCCAGTGTTGTACTCACCCGACTTCTCTAGAGACTTTGTCGTACAAAGTGATGCGTCAGATGTGGGGTTAGGAGCAGTATTGTCCCAGGTCTGGAACGGGGAAGAGCACCCAGTCATTTACCTCAGCAGGAAGTTGAAGTCCCATGAGGTAAATTACGCCACCGTTGAAAAGGAGTGTTTAGCGGTGAAGTGGGCTCTAGATTCCCTTCGGTACTACCTGCTAGGTAGGCACTTTGACATGGTTACGGATCACGCTCCGTTAAAGTGGATGGCTCAAAACAAGGAAACAAATAGAAGAGTGAATAGGTGGTTCCTGGCCCTCCAGGAATTCAACTTCACAGTAAAGCATCGCCCTGGCGTTCAAATGGGGAATGTGGATGCTTTGTCTCGAGTACATGAATGCCTGATTGCTGGTGTTCCAACCCCGAGGTTAAAACAAGAGGGGGGGGTATGTGACAGCAGGAAGGTAAAGTCACCTGGTTGCATCCAGGGGGGTAGATATATTTCGCCCAGATTCAGGCTTTACGCCGACTTATACCACTAGGTGGAGAGTTGTATAAGGCTAGTGGGCTCATGGATGACTCATACCTCTAGGGAGAGGGCTGGGCGTCGTGCAGACAGGGAGTTGATGAGGCCAGCTGAAGCTTGTCAGCTCATTTAGGCCTCTATAAAAAAACTCCTAGATTCATTAGGTTTAGCTCATGCCTGGAACCAGACCTGTGTGGACTGTCTAGGGAGAGTGAACCCCTGTGCGGTGAGAAAAAGCCTGTGTGGCTATTTGCTTGGACATTTAAAACCAGGGACTTAGGGACTAGGACAGCACTAGGCTGATCCCAGTTGTTAGTTAGGAAACCTGTATGTTTAGTCAGAGGTCAACTTGACCAGGATTTATTTTGGTTATGTTTCTTTTGCTTTGCTGTGTTTTGTCACTGTAAATAGAAAATAAACCGCACCTTTTTGATTTTGAAAACCACAACCTCCGTTTGCTGGGCCTGTTTTGTGTGGGGAGCCCATCCCGGGGGTCACACACACCCGCTGTCGAGCTAACCCCCTCACAGCAGCTATGCAATCATTGTTACAATCATTTAACTTTATTATGTGATAAAGTGGTTTGCTCAAGGTCACAAAAGGAGGATTGTGTGATTTTAGGCCTTTTTGGGTCAGACAAAATAGCTATTAGGCACAGGCAGAGATCAAAACACTGAAAATGTTTCTATTACACACGCAAACACTAACATTTAAGTATTATTTATTACAGGCACTTTATTGTGAAGCCACAATAACATCTAACCACATGATATTCCAATAATAATATGTTTGATTTGAATTTTATTCCATATTTATTACAGGTACTTATATAGCGTTGAAAATTTACACAGCACTTTACATATACTGTATATTGTACATTTGCGTCAGTCCTCGCCCTCAAGAAACTTACAATCTAAAGTCCCTAATTCACATTCATACATAGACATACTAGGGCCAATTAACTTACCAGCATGTCTTTGGAATGTGGGAGGAAACCCACACAGGTAGAACATGCAAACTCCAGGCAGGTAGTGCTGTGGCTGGGATTCAAACCAACAACCCTAGTGCTGCAAGGCGGAAGTGCCAATCACTTAGCTACTGCACTGCCCATATTTACCATGGCCTCTACTATCATTTCAGTGTCCTTACAATTAAGATTTGACAACATTCTTTAACTATTTATCAAGTTCAGGTCTAAGTATCTACATCACAATATACAGCTGAGATATGGAATCACCGAATTGTCTATGGAGACCCATAGTACTCATCCTGTGTTTTTGTGACAGCTTAATCACATAGAGGGTTAATCTTTTTTTTTTTTTATGTTTAATAACAAATAAATTTAAATTGCTACCAGCCCAGAACACCAAGAATCTGGACTGGCATCCCCATGGCAAGGGAAAAACAATCATGTGAAGTCTTAGTGATACTGCCTGTGTGCCCTTTAGCTTTGGAGTTTCTTTGAAAGGAATTCCATAAAATAGGGCAGATGTTGACGCTCTTTGATATACACTGACTGGAATGGAGAGGTAGCTGGCAAGTAGGGTAATAAATCACATACTCTCAAGCAGGGTGTTTTTCAGCATCCTTTGGACTGCCTTACCACTTTAACCACTTGTCCACCGCCCACCGTCAATTGACGGCGGGCATAAGACTCTATTGTTCTGACTGGACATCATATGACGTTGCGCCTTTAATAACCACTAGGGGGCGCGCTTGCCGCATCACTGGGAACCCGATGCGCGTGCCCGATGGCCGCCGGGCACCCGCGATTGCCCAGTAACCGAGCAGGACCGTGGATCTGTGTGTGTAAACACACAGATCCACGTCCTGTCAGGGAGAGGAGACCGATGGTGTGTCCCTTGTACATAGGGACAACCATCGGTCATCTCCCCCAGTCAGACCCCACCCCCCACAGTAACAATCACTTCCAGGGAATACATTTAACCCCTTCCTCGCCCCCTAGTGTTAACCACTTCCCTGCCAGTCATGTTTATACAGTAATCAATGCATTTTTATAGCACTGATCGCTGTATAAATGTGAATGGTCCCAAAAATGTGTCAAAAGTGTCCGATGTGTCTGCCGCAATATCTCAGTCACGATAAAAATCCCTGATCGCCGCAATTACTAGTAAAAAAAAAAAAATGCTATAAATCTATCCCCTATTTTGTATCTGCTATAACTTTTGCGCAAACCAATCAATATACGCTTATTGCGATTTTTTTTTTACCAAAAATATGTAGAAGAATACATATCGGCCTAAACCGAGGAAAATAAAAAAATAAATTAAAAAAATGGATATTTATTATAGCAAAAAGTAAAAAATATTGTGTTTTTTTTCAAACTTGACGCTCTTCTTTTGTTTATAGCGCAAAAAAATAAAAACCGCAGAGGTGATCAAATACCACCAAAAGAAAGCTCTATTTGTGGGAAAAAAAGGACACAAATTTTGTTTGGGTACAGCGTCGCACGACCGCGCAATTGTCATTCAAAGTGTGACAGCGCTGAAAGCTGAAAAATGGCTTGGGCAGGAAGGGGGTGAAAGTGCCCAGTAGGCAGGTGGTTAACCACTTGACCACTGGGCACTTAAACCCCCTTCCTAACCAGACCAATTTTCAGCTTTCGGTGCTCTCACATTTTGAATGACAATTACTCAGTCATACAACATTGTACCCATATGAAATTGTTGTCCTATTTTTTCCCACAAATAGAGATTTCTTTTGGTGGTATTTAATCACCGTTGGGTTTTTTATTTTTTGCGTTATAAAAGAAAAAAGACTGAAAATTCTGTATAAAAAAAATCATTTTTCTTCGTTTCTGTTATAAAATTTAGCAAATTAGTAATTGTTCTTCATAAATTTTGGCCCAAATTTATACTGCTACATATCTTTGGTAAAAAGGAGTACAAATTGGTGGATATTATTTGGTCTTTGTGAAAGTTATAGAGTCCACAATCTATGGTGCCAATATCTGAAAATTGATCACACCTGAAGTACTGACGGCCTATCTAATTTCTTGAGACCCTAACATGCCAGAAAAGTACAAATACCCCCCAAATGACCCCTTTTTGGAAAGAAGACATTCCAAGGTATTTAGAAAGAGGCATGGTGAGTTTTTTGAAGTTGTAATTTTTTCCCACAATTCTTTGCAAAATAAAGATTTTTTTTTCTTTTTTTTCTTTTTTCACTAAATTGTCATATTAGCAGGTTATTTCTCAAACACAGCATATGCATACCACAAATTACACCCCAAAACCCATTCTGCTATTACTCACGAATATGACGATACAACATGTGTGAGACTTTTACACAGCGTGGCCACATACAGAGGCCCAACATGCAGGGAGCACCTTCAGGCGTTCTGGAGCACCCAGGCAAATTCTGACATTTCTCTCCTACATGTAAAAATCATCATTTATTTGCTAGAAAATTACATAGAACCCCAAAACATTATATTTGTTTTTTTAGCAAAGACCCTAGAGAATACAATGGCGGTTGTTGCAAATTTTTATCTTGCACGGTATTTGCGCAGCAATTTTTGATGGATCTGTGACTGCAATTGTCACAGAGCAGCGCTGCTGCCATCCGATCCCTCCCCCTCTCCTCTCACAATGTACCGATCGGTACAGAGAGGAGAGAGAGAGGAACTGGTGTCATCACATGACGCCGGTTTGTTTACAAGTGATCGCACTATCTTTTGACAAGGCGCGATAATGTGGTAAACAGCCTTTTACAGTGATCCGTGATGCGCCGGGTCTTCCGGACCCGGTGGTCACGGATATTTCCGGGAGCGCGCCCAAGGGGGTGCACGGGAGCAAGATTCTGCGAGGACGTCCACCCAGAATAACATGACCGCGCTACAGCCGTCTTTCGGCTATGGCCCAGTCGTCAAGTGGTTAAATTGTGTGTGGGTATGCGGTTAAACAACCCCCCCCCCCATACACACACACTTGTGGACACAAAGTACACTTACATTTTCCTAATTTAACTAAAATAACTTTACAGTATCCAACATATACCAATTATGCCCCATGCTGGGTAATTTTTATAGTGTATCAAAAACTCTGGCAAGAACGTTTGGTAGGGGTCTTCCTGGAGTTCCCTATAACATCAGTGAACTTGCATAATATTTGATATTAGTCCCAGTATGGCTAATAATGGAAATGTTACATTTTATATATTTCAGCAAAAATAAAAAGTCCACTAACATGTATATTTAACCCTCCAAGTGCTGAAATTTAATAAAAACAGAGGACAGGAAAGAAGACTTTCTTTGTAGCTCTAACATTTCACATACAGTGCCTTGAAAAAGTATTCATACCCCCTGAAATTGTCCACATTTTATCATGTTACAACCAAAAATGTAAATGTATTTAATTGGGATTTTATGTGATAGACCAACACAAAGTGGCACATAATTGTGAAGTGGAAGGAAAATGAAAAATGGTTTTCCAAATTTTTTACAAATAAATATCTGAAAAGTGTGGCGTGCATTTGTATTCAGCCCCCTTTACTCTGATACCCCTAACTAAAATCTAATTAGTAAATAGAGTCCACCTGTGTGTAATTTAATTGCAGCATAAATACAGCTGTTCCGTGAAGCCCTCAGAAATTTGTTAGAGAACCTTACTGAATAAACAGCATCATTAAGACCAAGGAGCACACCAGACAGGTCAGGGATAAGGTTGTGGAGAAGTTTAAAGCAAGGTTAGGTTATAAAAAAATATCCAAAGCTTTGAAAATCTCATGGAGCACTGTTCAATCCATTTTCCAAAAATGGAAAGAGTATGGCACAACTGCAAACCTACAAAGACATGGCTGTCCACCAAAGCTGACAGGCCGGGCAAGGAGAGCATTAATCAGAGAAGCAGCCAAGAGGCCCATGGTAACTCTGGAGGAGCTGCAGAGATCCACAGCTCTGGGAGAATCTATCCACAGGACAACTATTAGTTGTGCACTCAACAACTATGGCCTTTGTGGAAGAGTAGCAAGAAGAAAGCCATTGTTGAAAAGAAAGCCATATGAAGTCACATTTTCAGTTTGCAAGAAGCCATGTAAGGGACACAGCAAACATGTGGAAGAAGGTGCTCTGGTCAGATAAAACCAAAAGTGAACTTCATGGCCTAAAAGCAAAATGCTATGTGTGGTGGAAAACTAACACTGCACATCACCCTGAACACACCATCCCCACTGTGAAACATAGTGGTGGTAGCATCATGTTGTGGGGATGTTTTTCTTCAGCAGGGACAGGGAAGCTAGTCAGAGTTGATGTGAAGATGGATGGAGCCAAATACAGGGCAATCTTAGAAGAAAACCTGTTAGAGTCTGCAAAAGACCTGAGACTGGGATGAAGGTTCACCTTTCAGCAGGACAACGACCCTAAACATACAGCCATAGCTACAATGGAATGGTTTAGATCAGGGGTAGGCAACCTCAGCACTCCAGCTGTGGTGAAACTACAAATCCCATCATGCTTCTGCCTCTAGGAGTCATGCCTGTGATTGTCAGGGTCTTGCAATGTCTCATGGGACTTGTAGTTTCAAAACAGCTAGAGGGTTGAGGTTGCCTACCCCTGGTTTAGAGCAAAGCATATTCATGTGTTAGAATGGCCCAGTCAAAGTCCAGACCTAAATCCAATTGTGTATCTATGGCATGACTTGAAAAATGCTGTTCACGGATGCTCTCCATCTAATCTGACAGAGCTTGCAAAGAAGAATGGGAAAAAATGTCACACTCTAGATGTGCAAAGCTGGTAGAGACATCCCCAAAAAGAATTGCAGCTGTAATTGCAGCGAAAGGTGGTTCTACAAAGTATTGATTCATTAGAGCTGAGTACAAGTGCACGCCACACTTTTCAAAAATGTATTTGTAAAAAAAAATTGAAAACCATTTGTCATTTTCCTTCCATTTTTCACAAATATGTGCCACTTTGTGTTGGTCTGTCACATAAAATCCCAATAAAATACATTTACGTTTTTGGTTGTAACATGACAAAATGTGTATAATTTCAAGGGGTATGAATACTTTTTTAAGGCACTATAAGCTAATACAGAGAACTGAAAAAGAAGTTGGGGATGCATACATTGTTATAAAGCTCTTGGTGTATGTGAATTTGGGGACTTGCTTTTCTCTTTTAATTTTACTAGCATAAGAGTCCTTAGGAAACAGTAAAGCCCTGTACACACGATCGGATAACCTATGGATTTTCGTCTGATGGATTTAACCATCGGAAATCCGATGAAACTATTTTTCATCAGTCTTGGCCACACACCATCAGTCAAAAAACCGACCGTTCCAAACGTGGTGACGTAAAACACTCCGATGAGCCGAGAAAAATGAAGTTTAATGCTTCTGAGCATGCGTCAACTTGATTCTGAGCATGCGTGGGGTTTTTAACCGATGGACTTGCCCATAGACGATCGCAAATTACCATCGGTTCTTGATCAATCGGAAAATTTTAAAACAAGTTCTATTTTTTCCATCCGATGGAAAAAAGACAGATGGGTACCATACTCGATCGGTTTGTCTGATGAAAACCATCCATCGGACGGTTTTCATCAGTTAAACCGATCGTGTGTACGGGGCTTAAGAGTTGTGATTTTTTTTTGAGACTCATAAACAGATAAACAATTGTCTCCCCGGAGCTCCCTCTAAAGCCTCGTACACACGATCGGATATCCTATGGATTCTGATCCAATGGTTTTGTCCATCGGAAACTTTCATCAGTCTTGCCTACACACCATCAGTCAAAAAACCGACCATTCCAAATGCCGTGACGTAAAACACTCCGATGAGCCGAGAAAAATGAAGTTCAATGCTTCTGAGCATGCGTCGACTTGATTCTGAGCATGCATGGGTTTTTTATCCGATGGACTTGCCCATAGATGATCGGAATTTGCTATCAGTTTTTGATCCATCGGAAAAATGTAAAACATGTTCTATTTTTTAAAACCGATGGAAAAAAGACCGATGGGTCCCACACACGATCGGTTTGTCCGATGAAAAAAGTCCATCGGACTGTTTTCATCGGTAAAACCGATCGTGTGTACAGGGCTTAACATTTGTAAACTAACACCAAATTTGGTTTTAGTCTAAATACGACAAATAATGTGACTGTTAAATGTTATTAACTTTAAAGAGTATTCCAAAAAATACATTAAACCTTCAAAGTACTGAAACTGGATAAAAACAGAAGGCAGGTCTGAAGACTTCCTTTTACATGAATCAGTACAGAGAACTGTAAAGAAAGTTGAAGATAGAACATTCCTCTCAGGGGGTTTGGCTTGGACGGCGAGGCGGATAGATGCACACTAGCAAAGCTCCATTAACCCAGCTGCCCTTTATTTGGTTTTGTGGTCTCCTGGTGGCGATGAGATGGGTAAGATTCTCAGACATTCCTCACAGACCCGTCAACATCATTCTTCAGATGCCTTGTCAGCCAGAAACATTTCCTTCATCTACAAGTCCCAGGTATCTTTACAGCCTGGCTCTCTGGCAGACAAGATGGCACAGTCCCACCCGGAGGCAGACTACAGCAAGGAATCGTTTTCAGCTTCAAAGGATCTGGTAAGGGGGCGCTTCCTCTACTGACCACCGCCTTACTTATGCGGATATGACTATCATCACTGCAGATATAAAAAATACATTCTCTGCGACCATAACCGACCTGAAGGTGGATTTATCAGTTCTCATTGAAAAGCTTGCCTCCATAGAGTGAGCCAGAAAGCAAAGGGACAGAGCCATTTTGAAGCTTGAGCGAACGGCCTCACCTCATAGGTAGAAATTAAGGAAAAAAATATTGCGCTAGTCTCAAAGTGAAAAACAAAATGTGAATACAAAATGAATAAAAGAGCTGCTACATAAAAAAAAGATCTAAATTGAAATGCATGTAGGTAGGGATGTAGCGCTAAATATCAAGGAAGACCAAGGGAAGTTGGACCTCAAAGTGAACATAAATGTGAATCAAAAACAATAAAGTGAGTCCACAAAATGTCCATAAATTCGTGATAGGATGAAACTGAAACCACACGTGAAACAATATGTGAAACAATTCAATCGACCAGGGCTTGGTACACCGCTCCACACAATGCCCTTTTTTAATGTTTTTATTTGTATGTGATCACTGTTACTTGGTTTTTTAATAAACCCGCATTGACCTGCACTATCGGAGCATTCCCTTCATTCTTTTTTTTATGGTTGGTCGATTGAATTGAGATTTTCTCCTTGCTGCAATTCCATTCCGGTAAGAACTTCCGGATTGGAGGCTGTTCCTGTTCTATCTGAGGACTACAGGGATCGTTGTCGAATCCAGAGTCTCCTTTCAAGTTGGGGAACCCGCTGGAGAGTTGTCATCTGGGATTTGTTTGATCCAGCCTTCAGACAAGCAGAAGGGAACTGCCATTCAGATTTTCCCTGCCCATACGATCTGCCTAACCCGCAGATCCACCGGTTCGGGTAAGAGTATTCTACCTCTCTTCCCCTCCAGAAGTTATGTAATGACCCATTTTGTTTCACGTGTGGTTTCAGTTTCATCCTATCACGAATTTATGGACATTTTGTGGACTGACTTTATTGTTTTTGATTCACATTTATGTTCACCTCATAGGTAGCCATGAACAAACATATAGAGGATTTAGACAATCTTGGCAGACGCAATAACATTCGGGTAAGAGGCATCCCTGATACAATGCCCTCAGATAAAATCAAGCAAGTTTTGCAGAAAGTAGTGATGAGCCGAACACCCCCGGGTTCGGTTCGCACCAGAACCCGCGAACGGACCGAAAGTTCGCACGAACATTAGAACCCTATTAAATACAATGGATGCGAACGTTCGGATTCTAAAGTGCTAATTATAACGACTATTATCCATGTTATTGTCCGAAACAGAGTTTGGGAACCCGGGTTCTGCACCAGGGGACATGTATCAATGCAAAAAGAAGTTTTAAAAACGGACGTTTTCCGGGAGCAGTCATTTTAATGATGCATAAAGTGAAAAAAAAAGTCAAATATTCCTTTAAATATTGTACCTGGGGGGTGTCTAAAGTATGCCTGTGAAGTGCCACGTGTTTCCCGTGTTTAGAACTGTCCCTGCACAAAATAACATTTCTAAAGGAAAAAAAGCCATTTAAAACTGCTTGCGGCTTTAATGCAATGTCTGGTCCCGGTAATATGGATGAAAATCTTTATGAAAAATGGCATAGCTACCCCATCAACCCTCCCCCCCCCCTACCCCAGCCCATTACCAGCCCCTTTGGGTCTTGTATGGATATTAAGGGGAACCCCGCACACAAAATAAAAAAGCCCCTATATACTCTGAACAGCCGTATACAGGCGGTGCATACAAGACAGGGACTGTAGGTTTGTTCTTATGTAGAATCTGTTTGTAATTTTAAACAGCTGCATTGTTTAAGTGTAGCTCCATGCCAAATTCCTTTTTTTTAGCTTTTTGGAAAACATAGTGAACGGTTATCACCCCTGTCACATTTTTATTGCTGTCTGTGCCCCTGTTCAGAACATTTCACCTCACTTTGCGTCCCAATGACAACTGTTTTTGAAATGTGGTGTTTTTATTGAAACAAGGATTGTTGATAAAGCATCAGTAGAGAGGAGACACCTTTCTCCCATATTAATTCTTACAGGAGAGAATTTTCCTTCCAAGGGGTAGATTTCCTCTCACTTCCTGTTGTCTTCTTCCGTTTGCAAGTAGTAGTAGTTTGTAAGTTGGATGTTTGAAAGTAGGGACCTGCCGTATATACTCTGCAGAAATTGGCCCCTTAGGTGTTGGTGTTGGCACAACACTGATAACACTCACAGTTATTCTTGGTGGGTGCTGGAACGCCCTGCTGTCAACTATTATATCAGGAATTGTAATAACATATAATTGTTGATCAGTGGTAGTAAAAATTGGGCCTTTGATGGTGGTGCTGGTGCCACAACACTGTAAGGCCTGACAGTTACTCTTGGTGGGCGCAGCAATGGGCCCTGCTGTGAATTATTAGATCAATAAATATAATTGCATGCCCCTGTTGAACAGGGGCTGAAAAATTGGGCCTTTGGTGATGGTGGTGGTGGTGATGGTGGTGCTGGTGCCACAACACTGTAAGGCCTGACAGTTACTCTTGGTGGGCGCAGCAATGGGCCCTGCTGTGAATTATTAGATCAATAATTATAATTGCATGCCCCTGTTGAACAGGGGCTGAAAAATTGGGCCTTTGGTGGTGGTGGTGGTGGTGATGGTGGTGCTGGTGCCACAACACTGTAAGGCCTGACAGTTACTCTTGGTGGGCGCAGCAATGGGCCCTGCTGTGAATTATTAGATCAATAATTATAATTGCATGCCCCTGTTGAACAGGGGCTGAAAAATTGGGCCTTAGGCACTGGTGGCACAACACTGCAACCCCTCACAGATACTGTACTTGGAGCACAGCAATGAGGCCTGTTGCAAAGTATTGCATCAAAAATTTTAATTACACGCCCCTGTTAAACAGGGGCTGACAAATTGGGCCTTAGCCACTGGTGGCGTCACCCATAAACCAAAATGATCTTCCAAGCTATCATCATTAATCGTATCATTGAGGAGGAGGAGGAGGATAGCCAGTCAACATAACAGCACAGGCACTCAGCATCAGCATCAGTCTTGAAGGGATGTGACATTTTAAAATCAATTAGTCTGTTATATCAGCATCTGGTGTTTGGTAGCTGGTGGTGATCCAAGACTGGTTCATCTTGATGAAAGTCAGTCGATCAACTGAGTCGGTGGACAGGCGCACCCTGTGATCCGTGACAAATCCTCCAGCAGCACTGAATGTGCGTTCTGAAAGAACGCTGGATGCAGGACAGGCCAGTAGCTCAATTGCATACTGTGCAAGCTCTGGCCAGTGATCCATCCTCAAGACCCAGTAAGCCAGAGGATTTTCGGTGGGGAAGGTGTCCAAGTCTGACCTTGCCCCTAGGTATTCCTGGACCATGTATATCAGACGCTGGCGATGGTTGCTGGAACCGATCATACTTTGGGGCTGCGGACTAAAGAATTGTCTGAACGCATCGGTCAGACGGCCACCTTCCCCACCACTCCTTCTTTGACTGCCCGAAGCCTCAGCAACTCGTTGTCCAGGACCAGGAGTTTGTAACCTCCCAGTCTCTGGGAACGCGTTGCACAGACCTTTCTGCAAGGCCTCCCAGAGTTCTCTCATCCTCCGCTCCCTCTGCGACGGTACGATAAGGTCCGTAACCTTACCCTTGTACCGTGGATCAAGGAGAGTGTCCAGCCAGTAATGGTCCCTCTCCTTGATCCGAAGAATACGAGGATCCTTCTGCAGACTTTGCAGGATCAGGGAGGCCATGCAGCGTAGGTTAGCTGAGGCATTCAGTCTGGAGTCCTCTGGGTCACTAAGGACGACATGATCCGCAGCCACCTCCTCCCAGCCACGTACAAGTCCACGGGTTTCTTGGGACTGTAAATCATCCCTAAAAGACTGCTGCTGATGATGCTGAGTGCCAGCCTCCACCTCCATGCTGACACAATCCTCCTCCTCCTCCTCCTCCTCCTCTTCCTGTGCGATGGGTGGGACAGAAGGAACACTGTCTGGGTAAAGGGGGCCTTGAGAGGCAAGGAAGTCCTCCTCTTCCTGCCTCTGTTCTGCCTCAAGTGCCCTGTCCATTATTCCACGCAGCGTGTGCTCCAACAGGTGGACAAGAGGTACAGTGTCACTGATGTATGCACTGTCAATGCTCACCATCCTCGTGGCCTCCTCAAATGGTGCCAGGACAGTGCATGCATCCCTGATCATGCCCCACTGGCGTGGTGAAAAAAACCTGAGCTCCCCTGACCCTGTCCTGGTGCCGTAGTCGCACAGGTACTCATTGATGGCCCTCTGCTGCGTGTGCAGCCGCTGCAGCATGGCCAATATTGAGTTCCACCTGGTGGGCATGTCACATATAAGGCGGTTCTTGGGCAGGTTCAACTCCTTTTGCAGCTCAGCCAGGCGAGCACTGGCATTATAAGATCTGCGGAAATGCACACAGACTTTCCTGGCCTGCCTCAGGACATCCTGTAAGCCCGGGTACCTGCCCAAGAACCGCTGCACCACCAGGTTAAGGACATGAGCCATACAGGGCACATGGGTCAGTTGTCCCTGTCGGAGGGCGGAGAGGAGGTTGGTGCCATTGTCGCAAACCACCATTCCTGGCTTAAGCTGGCGTGGCGTCAACCACCTCTCGGCCTGCCCCTGCAGAGCAGACAGGACCTCTGCCCCAGTGTGGCTCCTGTCCCCCAAACACACCAGCGCAAGCACGGCATGGCATCTTTTTGCCTGCGTACTTGCGTAGCCCCTTGAACGCCTACGGAGCACCGCTGGTTCTGAGGACAAACCACAGGAAGAGGCCATGGAGGAAGAAGAAGAGGAGGGGGTGGAGGAGAGAGGTGTGTCACAACCAGTAGTAGCATTTTGGAGGCGTGGCGGTGGAACAACCTCCAACACTACTGCACCTTGTCCTGCATCCTTCCCAGCTGCCAAAAGAGTGACCCAATGGGCCGTGAAAGAAAGGTAACGTCCCTGTCCATGCCTGCTGGACCATGAGTCAGCGGTAATATGCACCTTACCGCTGACCGCCCTGTCCAGGGAGGCCAAGACATTGCCTTCCACATGCCTGTAGAGAGCCGGAATCGCCTTCCGTGCAAAAAAGTGGCGTTTGGGAACCTGCCACTGAGGAACCGCACATTGCACAAACTCACGGAAGGGGGCCGAGTCTACCAACTGAAAAGGCAGCAGTTGAAGCGCTAGCAATTTAGCCAAGCTAACATTCAACCGCTGGGCATGTGGATGGCTGGGAGTGAACTTCTTTCGACGGTCCAGCAGCTGGGGCAGGGAAATTTGCCTGCTAGAATCGGACGTTGGTGTACTGCTAGCAGAGTGCCCACAAGTACTTGCCTGTGACACACCTAATTCTATACCTTCATTCCTCTCAGAGCAGGTTTCAGAGAGGAGTGAAGGTATAGTGGGGTTGGAGATCCCAGCTGATGCGGTGCAAGAAGAGGTCAGCTTTGTTCTTTGGTGTGGGTCTTTAAGGTAGGCTTGCCAACGAGCTGCATGGCAGGTCAACATATGTCTGATCAAGCATGTGGTGCCCAATAGACTTGTGCACAACGGAAAAATTCGTTCCGTTTCGGTTCGTTTCTTTCCGGTCCTGTTGATTCGTAATCATTCGTAATTTTGCTAGACGGGATTTTTCGTGTTCGGACTCATTCGTATTTTTGCAAGCGACATTTTTTGTTGAATTTTTTGTTGCTTTATAATTCGTACTTTCGGTAGAGTACGTTGTTTTTCGTTGATTCTGGACACAACTCCTACTTTCGTAACTTTTTTTGGGTTCGTACTTTCGGTAGAGTACGTTGTTTTTCGTTGATTCTGGACACAACTCCTACTTTCGTAACTTTTTTTGGGTTCGTTGATTCGTAATTTTCCGTGTCTCTCTCACAACGACGCTGCCTATTATGCCTAATGTGCTTCGAATGGATTTGTACTTTTCTAAATACATTGCGGTTATTTGTAACGATTCGAAATCTCGTATTTTACTTTCGTTTTTTACATGCGGCTATAGCCTCTGCCCCTGTACACCATTTTGAGAGGGTTCAGCACAGTGAGGGAGAAGCAGAGAGCAGAGCAGAGTGTTATTGTGCTTCGAATGGATTCGAAATCTCGTATTTTACTTTCGTTTTTTACATGCGGCTATAACCTCCGCCCCTGTACACCATTTTGAGAGGGAGTTCAGCACGGTGTGGGAGAAGCAGAGAGCAGAGCAGAGTGAGTGTTATTGTGCTTCGTATGGATTCGTACATTCGTAACTTTTTCATAACGAATTATGCCGAAGACATTCGGGCATTCGCTATTTGCGGTATAATTTATTTCGGATTCGGTCTTATTCGTAATTGCTTTGTTCGGAAATTCGAATGCTTCCGAATGTCCGAAAGTTGCTAAATTCGGACGAATTTCAATTCGTTACGAAACAAATTGCACAAGCCTAGTGCCCAAGCGTCTGATGTTTTGGCCACGCGATATACGCTTGAGACATATGTTGCAAACAGCAGCTGTGCGATCTGATGCACTCGCCTCAAAAAAGGCCCACACCAAAGAACTTTTTGAATGACGGGCAGAGGCAGCGCCCTGCACAGGCGGAGCTCTGCGGTGTGATTCCGTCGGTGTGCTGCCCATACGCTGGCCACTCAAGGGCATCCTGCCTCGTTGGAGATGTGCCTCCTCCTCATCCTCCTCCTCCTCTCTCCTATTAGGCACCCACGTGGAGTCAGTGACCTCATCATCCCCTCCCTCCTCATCACTGGAGCCAATCTGGCAGTATGCTGCAGCTGCTGGAGCATGACTGCCAGATTGGTGTCCTTCTTGAGCATCCCCTCTCTCTGCTCTCACGCTGCTGCCTTCCTGTAGCTGGGTATCATCATCAGATCCTTCGAAACGCTGGGCATCCTCCTGGAGCATGTACCCAACACTGTGCTCAAACAGTTCGGGGGACTCCTCAGGAGGAGGACATGGTGGGTCTAGGAAAGGATTGACTAATGAAGATAATGATACCAGAGAAGAGGACGCTTTGGCAGCTGCTTTGCCAGTACCCTGAGCCTGGGTGAGAGAGGATGAGGAGGATGAGGTGGGCTTGGTCATCCACTCTACCAAGTCTTCGGCATGATGTGGCTCAACATGTCCAGCTGCCGAAAAGAAGGACAAGCGTGTCCCATGGCCATGTGCTGATGACAATGCACCGCGTCCACGGCCAGCACTGTTGCCCCCAGACACAGAGCCTGCTTGCCCTCTTTTTTTGCCTCCTGACTGTCTGCCTCTCCTTGTTTGCCTTCCAGACATTTTAATGGATGGCCTGCAGGGAGATGGGAAAAAGAGCAATAAGGGCTACCTTCAGGTGTATACTGTGCAGGAGGCTTAGCAACAATGACACTGACACTGTCCCCTGCCTATCCTTCTCTGTCCCTAAACTCAAGGATTTGAAATATGGAACAGTAAAATTGGTTTAGAACAGAATAGCACACTGTCAGTTTCACTCACTGTACCTCTCTGTCCCTAAACTCAAGGATTGAAAATATGGTTCAGCAAAATTGGTTTAGAACAGAATAGGACACTTTCCCTCACTGTCCTACTCTGTCCCTCCCTACAAACAAGATTTAGCACAGAATAGCACACTGATAATTGCCACGAGTGTCCTTCTCTGTCCCTAAACTCAAGGATTGAAAATATGGAACAGAAAAATTGGTTTAGAACAGAATAGCACCCTGACACTTTCCCTCACTGTCCTACTCTGTCCCTCCCTACAAACAATATTTAGCACAGAATAGCACACTGATAATTGCCACGAGTGTCCTTCTCTGTCCCTAAACTCAAGGATTGAATATATGGAACAGCAAAATTGGTTTAGAACAGAATAGCACACTGACACTTTCCCTCACTGTCCTACTCTGTCCCTCCCTACAAACAAGATTTAGCACAGAATAGCACACTGATAATTGCCACAAGTGTCCTTCTCTGTCCCTAAACTCAAGGATTGAAAATATGGAACAGCAAAATTGGTTTAGAACAGAATAGCACACTGACACTTTCCCTCACTGTCCTACTCTGTCCCTCCCTACAAACAAGATTTAGCACAGAATAGCACACTGATAATTGCCACGAGTGTCCTTCTCTGTCCCTAAACTCAAGGATTGAAAATATGGAACAGCAAAATTGGTTTAGAACAGAATAGCACACTGACACTTTCCCTCACTGTCCTACTCTGTCCCTCCCTACAAACAAGATTTAGCACAGAATAGCACACTGATAATTGCCACGAGTGTCCTTCTCTGTCCCTAAACTCAAGGATTGAAAATATGGAACAGCAAAATTGGTTTAGAACAGAATAGCACACTGACACTTTCCCTCACTGTTCTACTCTGTCCCTCCCTACAAACAAGATTTAGCACAGAATAGCACACTGAAATTTGCCACGAGTGTCCTTCTCTGTCCCTAAACTCAAGGATTGAAAATATGGAACAGCAAAATTGGTTTAGAACAGAATAGCACACTGACACTTTCCCTCACTGTCCTACTCTGTCCCTCCCTACAAACAAAATTTAGCACAGAATAGCACACTGATAATTGCCACGAGTGTCCTTCTCTGTCCCTAAACTCAAGGATTGAAAATATGGAACAGCAAAATTGGTTTAGAACAGAATAGCACACTGACACTTTCCCTCACTGTCCTACTCTGTCCCTCCCTACAAACAAGATTTAGCACAGAATAGCACACTGATAATTTCCACGAGTGTCCTTCTCTGTCCCTAAACTCAAGGATTGAAAATATAGAACAGCAAAATTGGTTTAGAACAGAATATCACACTGACACTTTCCCTCACTGTCCTAATCTGTCCCTCCCTACAAACAAGATTTAGCACAGAATAGCACACTGATAATTGCCACGAGTGTCCTTCTCTGTCCCTAAACTCAAGGATTGAAAATATGGAACAGCAAAATTGGTTTAGAACAGAATAGCACACTGACACTTTCCCTCACTGTCCTACTCTGTCCCTCCCTACAAACAAGATTTAGCACAGAATAGCACACTGATAATTGCCACGAGTGTCCTTCTCTGTCCCTAAACTCAAGGATTGAAAATATGGAACAGCAAAATTGGTTTAGAACAGAATAGCACACTGACACTTTCCCTCACTGTCCTACTCTGTCCCTCCCTACGAACAAGATTTAGCACAGAATAGCACACTGATAATTGCCACGAGTGTCCTTCTCTGTCCCTAAACTCAAGGATTGAAAATATGGAACAGCAAAATTGGTTTAGAACAGAATAGCACACTGACACTTTCCCTCACTGTCCTACTCTGTCCCTCCCTACAAACAAGATTTAGCAAAGAATAGCACACTGAAAATTGCCACGAGTGTCCTTCTCTGTCCCTAAACTCAAGGATTGAAAATATGGAACAGCAAAATTGGTTTAGAACAGAATAGCACACTGACACTTTCCCTCACTGTCCTACTCTGTCCCTCCCTACAAACAAGATTTAGCACAGAATAGCACACTGATAATTGCCACGAGTGTCCTTCTCTGTCCCTAAACTCAAGGATTGAAAATATGGAACAGCAAAATTGGTTTAGAACAGAATAGCACACTGACACTTTCCCTTACTGTCCTACTCTGTCCCTCCCTACAAACAAGATTTAGCACAGAATAGCACACTGATAATTTCCACGAGTGTCCTTCTCTGTCCCTAAACTCAAGGATTGAAAATATGGAACAGCAAAATTGGTTTAGAACAGAATATCACACTGACACTTTCCCTCACTGTCCTAATCTGTCCCTCCCTACAAACAAGATTTAGCACAGAATAGCACACTGATAATTGCCACGAGTGTCCTTCTCTGTCCCTAAACTCAAGGATTGAAAATATGGAACAGCAAAATTGGTTTAGAACAGAATAGCACACTGACACTTTCCCTCACTGTCCTACTCTGTCCCTCCCCACAAACAAGATTTAGCACAGAATAGCACACTGAAAATTGCCACGAGTGTCCTTCTCTGTCCCTAAACTCAAGGATTGAAAATATGGAACAGCAAAATTGGTTTAGAACAGAATAGCACACTGACACTTTCCCTCACTGTCCTACTCTGTCCCTCCCCACAAACAAGATTTAGCACAGAATAGCACACTGATAATTGCCACGAGTGTCCTTCTCTGTCCCTAAACTCAAGGATTGAAAATATGGAACAGCAAAATTGGTTTAGAACAGAATAGCACCCTGACACTTTCCCTCACTGTCCTACTCTGTCCCTCCCTACAAACAAGATTTAGCACAGAATAGCACACTGAAAATTGCCACGAGTGTCCTTCTCTGTCCCTAAACTCAAGGATTGAAAATATGGAACAGCAAAATTGGTTTAGAACAGAATAGCACACTGACACTTTCCCTCACTGTCCTACTCTGTCCCTCCCTACAAACAAGATTTAGCACAAAATAGCACACTGACACTTTCCCTCACTGTACCTCTCTGTCCCTAAACTCAAGGATTGAAAATATGGTTCAGCAAGATTGGTTTAGAAAAGAATAGCACACTGACACTTTCCCTCACTGTACCTCTCTGTCCTTACAAACAAGGATTAGCACAGAATAGCACACTGTCACTGACACTCTCCCTACCTATCCTTATTTGTCCCTAAACACAAGGAATCCAGGATTAGTAAAGGAAAAATAATGACACTGTCCCTGCCTATGCTTCTCTTTCCCTGCTCCGGAACACACTACACAAGGCCGCCGCGCTGGCGGCCTTTTATAGTGTGGGGCGTGTACTAAACCCCCTCAGCAATAATTGGCCACAGGCATCCTGCCTGTGGCCAATCATTGCTCTCCTCGCTGCCGGCGCTGTGATTGGCCAAGCATGCGGGGTCACAGTGCATGCTTGGACAATCACAGCGCCTGGATGACACTGCGATGGCGTAGTGCATTGTGGGCCGTTCGCGTCACTCGAATTTGGCGCGAATGGCCCAAATCGTTCGATCTTCGTCGAACGATCGAACAGCCGATGTTCAAGTCGAACGTATGTTCGACTCGAACACGAAGCTCATCCCTGGCAGAAAGTATTCAATAGCCTATTGGAGAGACCTGAGGACTCACCAGTTGAGTTTGTTAGAGCTCACAGAGCCCTAAGACCCAAGGGCCCAGGTTCCCCAGAGACATCTTATGCTGCTTACAGTACATAGCTTTATTCTGAAAAGGCACGACCCAATGATCAAATGATCTCTAATGGCAACACCATTATCCTTTTTCAGGATCTATCCCCTCTTCCTCTCAAAAATAAAAGGGCACTGCACCCCCTGCTGGAGGCTCTAAAAGAGAAGGGTCTTACGTACCGCTGGAAGATTCCTTTTGCCTTAAGCATCACCTATAATGCCAAATCTCTTCTACTGCGTACACCTGAAGACTTACCGGTATCCTCTTTTTGTGAGGCATTACAACTACCACTTATTAAACTAAATGGTATATGAAATTCCAACTGACAGAGCCTGCCTGCAGTTCTCTTCCTACACCACTTGTTTCACCACCAAAATCATCCTAAAAAAAACAAGCAACAAAAGTAGCAAGGCTTGACTCCTTTCATACCATCTAAATGCCCCAGGGCACCAGGACCAGGAGATTCCTTTTGTACTGGTTGTGACATAACCTCTGGTTGCTGTTAAATTACCCCGGGTCACCATTGGTCTTATGATCATCCTTGTTCTAGGGTGGATCACCCAAGACTCTGGACTCACCCATTTAAGAAAACACAAAAAAATATATTAAAAGCCAGCAGCTACAAATACTGCAGCTGCTGACTTTTAAAAATAGGACACTTACCTGTCCAGGTCGCCCGCGACATCGGCAGCCAAAGCCGAGCTACCGCTCGGCTCTCGGCTTTCCCCTCCGCCATCCTCGGTGAGGAAAACGGGAAGTGAAGCGCTGCGGCTTCACTGCCTGGTTCCCTACTGCGCATGCGCGAGTCGCGCTGCGCCGTCCTCACTGGTCCCCGCTGTGTCCTGGGAGCCGAGTGTTTCCTAGAACACAGCGGGGGGGTGACGCGAAGAGGTGGGACTCCTGCGGGAGTCTATACCCGGAAGTGGTGCAAATACCTGTTTTATACAGGTATCTGCACCCCCTCCCCCCTGAAAGGTGCCAAATGTGACAACAGAGGGGGAAGGGTTCCGAAAAGCGGTGGTTCCATTTTGGGTGAACCTCCGCCTTAATTTGGACTAGATATATGAGTCTTGTTTTTTATGTTATAAACTTGTTAAACACTTGGGCTCCATGTAGTATTTCTCCATTGGAGTCTCAATGGATGCTCAACAAATTTAGGCTAATATACCCAGTGTTGTGGTTTAAAATCTATATTTAAGATTTAATATCTCAAAGATATGATATGGGTTAAATAAGAGTTATTTTGACCAGAAGTGAAAGCTTTAACATAATGAACATTTATTATGTATTTGTTAAAATCTAATCTAATACACAGAAACTATCTATATAGTCTTAAACAAGCAGGAAATAGTAGGTTAAAATATACAAAGTATTTACATGGAGGAATATAGAGAATATTTTCCTCTCAACCATTAAAGTACAAGCATGTGTAGTTGCAGGTCAGACAGACCTTTACCATAGTTACCCTTTCAGAACCATCCTGCAGGCTACCTTTCCCTCAAGAGAGAGCTCCCTTCTCCTCACCTCTGAGTATATCTCTCTATCCTGATATCCCATAGGTTGGCCTAGCTTGGTTAATGATTGGAGGGCTTACTCCATAAGTCAGCCCCCTTTCATGCAAATCCTGGTGACTCTATCTGGGCAGGAGATTTGATTGAATTTTCCCAGAACTATAGGTGATGCTCTCTTCATTGTATATCCCAGCATGGGACTCATTGACGAGAGTGGGTTTAACACAATGGAATTGTCTCTCCAAGCTTGGGGCTCCGCAATGTCTAGCTGTTAAAGCGGAGGTCCACCCTGAAAAAATGTTTTCATTAAAAATAAAAAATAAATAAAAAATAAATTAATATAAATGTTTTTTTTTTTATACTCACCCTAAATGCCTGTTGCTATGCGGAAGTCCCCTAATCTGCCTATGATGTGCCTCTTTTCATCCGCAGTGGGTCTCCTTCTGCTTCCTCTTCTTGTGAATGGGGCGCGCTGCCTTCTGGGAACTGTGTGTATCCCAGGAGGCAAGCCGCTCATGCACAAAGCGCCGTGCGAGCGGCGCATGCGCAGTAGGAAACGGGCATTGAAGCTGTAGGCTTCACTGCCTGTTTCCCTTAGTCAGGATGGAGGAGCCGGGACCTGACAGCAGTGATCAATTGCCGTGGCGGGACCGACATCGCAGGCGAGTAGGACAGGTAAGTGTCCTTATTAAAAGTCAGCAGCTACACTGTTAGTAGCTGCTGACTTTTAAAAAAATATGACTGCACCTCCGCTTTAACAAAAGGGCTTTCATAGGTTCTAAATGAAATATATTTCGCAAGCTAAATAAAATATATATTCATATTTAAAATATTTTACAGCTATTTAATGGAGATTATACATAACCCATAAGGCAACACCAGTGTACACCAAATGAACTTCCAGCATCGCATGAAGCCCAACATTGGATTGTATGCTCCTATCAGAGAGCCTTGCCTTACTTTTGTGGATAGCATATCCCCAATCAGTGATAACTGAGTCCATGCCCTCAAAAGAAAAGATGACCTTTTACATTCCAATCTTCTGTATAGTATACTGTCTGATAGGTAAAATTGCTACTTTCCATATCAGTTTTAATGGCAATATAGGGAGTTTGGTCATGAAAGAAAAAGCAATTATTTTGCCAACCATTATAAATAGGCCTGTGAGATATAATAATTTTAATGTAAAAGTCAACATAATAATTGTCAAGCTAGAAAGCTGGTAAACAAGTATTATAATTCAGGCTCTGAAGTGATTTTGATAACATTAGTGTGCACTAACAGGTTTAAATTTAAGACTTGCCAGTGTCACAAATCACTTTGCATTTTCCGTATTTGTTATCTGGAGAAAGTAATCTATAAAACTTACTGAGGGTTGCCACTAATTTACTGCTGAAATACCAAAGGCTATGTGAATGCCAAAGGAATGTAAATTAATGTTAATATTTAACATTTTGCTTTACCAAGTTCTGACTTCTAACTTTGCTAAGGTGGTATAAAGCATTCAAGGTTTCTGTGATTCTTTTCTTTTACTGAATTCCCTCATCAAGCCCCATACACACTATCAGTTTTCTTGCAGGTTTTTCTCTTCAGGTTTACCAAAACCATCTAATATGAGGTCAAACCTTAATGCCCCATACACATGATCATTTTTAATGTCATTTTTAAAACTGACGTTTTTCTTGTCATTTTTTTTCTTGTTTCCTCTCAAGCCTGTCTTGCGTACACACCATCATTTTAAAAAATGTTCAAGCAAAGCGCAGTGACGTACAGCACATACGACGGCACTATAAAGGGGAAGTTCAGTTCGAATGGCGCCACCCTTCATGTTAGTAAAGTTTGTTGAGAGACGATTCGCTCTTTTCAGTCTTGTGCTTTTCAGTCCGTTACTGCGTGACGAATGTGCTATCTCCATTACGAACGCTAGTTTTACCAGAACGAGCGCTCCCGTCTCATACTTGATTCTGAGCATGCGCGTTTTTTTTCACGTCGTTAAAGCATACACACTATCGTTTTTCATGTCGTTAAAGCATACACACTATCGTTTTTCACGTCGTTAAAAAAAACGACATGAAAAACGACGTGAAAAAAGAGAGCATGTTCGAAATTTTTAATGGCCGTTTTTCACGTCGTTAAAAATGCTCTGGAGCATACACACGATCATTTTTAATGGCCATTTTTTTTAATGGCATTTTTAATGGCATGAAAAATGATCGTGTGTATGGGGTGTGAAGGACTAGCATCAAATGTAGAGCTTGAAGGACACCGCCACTCGCTGGTTCTTCTTTTTAAGGGCTTTGTTTGCCCATTTTTATTAAAAGAAGTCAAAACAAAATGAAAGGTTTCCCTCGCAGGGGTTTCAGTACTCCTTTTCAACAACAAAATGACATTCAGCCTCCTGGCTTATACATACAGCAGTGCTGCTCAGGCCTTCCACTTCAGGCTCTTGTCTGTCTCCTATAGACTATTCCATCTGCAACACCATCCATTTGGATAGCAGCCCCTTGCTGCTCTGACCCTCAGACCTGGGTCTCTGGCTTCCACTGTGCACACAAGCACTCTCTGACTTCTCCAGTGCACACTTGCACTCTATGGCTTCCCCAGTGCACACCTGCACTCGTCGGGAGGGTGGGGCCCAGAATGCTGGTCCTGACTCTACTATCAGGCCCACACACACCTGAACAATCAGTGTGCAGCTGAGCCTCAAAACCCGGGTCCAGGACTGGGGATTTCATCCCACCCGGATCTCTAAGAAATCCCCAAGCTCCGGGTCCCAAAGTGGATTTTAGTAAATCATGAGGAAACTGAAAAGCCAGTTTCCTCCCAAACAAGCAAATACCCTGGAGCCCCTCAACCTGCCTGGTTGAGAATCCTGTATTCATACACTGGTGGGGTACCACACTACCACAGGGGCATAAGAGTTTCAATTCGTATGCAATCAGGCAGGCCCTTGCACTACATGGTTTTGGTAAACCTGAAGAGAAAAACCTGCAAGAAAACTTCACTGCTGGAGCTACTTCATATCCAAAGAAACCAGTAGTTAAGAATTATAGGAATTTGTAAAACTTTCTACAGATATTAAAGGATGATAGGTAAGGATTAGAGATCGGTTCGAACACCCCCCTGTTCGGTTCATAGCAGAACTCCCAAACAGGGGAAAGGTTCTAACCGAACTGTGAATTCCATTGGAGTCTATGGGAGCTGAACATGAAAAATCAAAAGCGCCCATTTTGAATGCTTATATGCAAGTAATTGACCATAAAAGGGGTATGGGGGGACATGTATTAATTCAAAAATGTTTTTGAAACAATATTTTTTTCAGTAGCAGTTATTTTAATGATGCTTAAAGTGCAACAATAAAAATGAAAAATGTATTTGAATATAATGCCTGGGGGGTCCCCTTAGTCTGCCTGTAAAGTGGCACATCTGTAGCATGCATAGAACATGCTGTAGCAAAAATAACATTTCTAAAGAAAAAAAAAAACAAGTCAAATCACATTTAAATTGGCTCGTAGTTGCAATTGCCGTCCCCCAGCTATTGAAAAAAAAAGAAAGAAAAAAAACGCCAACCTTTTCAAAAACGGTGTGGGGTCCCCCCAAAATCCATACCAGACCCTTTTCTTCGGGCATGCAGCCTGGCAGGTCAGGCTCACCATGAGGGGGTGGGTGCTTTGGGGCAGGGGGGCTCTACCCCTCGCCCCAAAGCACCTTGCCCCAATGTTGTTGGGACAAGGGCCACATCCCCACAACCGTGGCCAGTGGTTGTGGGGGTCTGCGGGCAGGGAGCTTATCGGCATTTGGTAATTAATGTGAATGAGTATGGGGTACATAGTACCCCTACCCAGTCACCAAAAAAATAAAATATAAATAAAAACATAGGCACAGTTTTTGTACAATTTCTTTTATTCAAAAAAAAACTGTGTCCCCTAATAGAAATCCACCGTCAATCACACCGTCCGCCTCACCCAAACAAAAAACAAAAATCCTCCAGCCATCCATGAAGGCTGGCTGCCTACTGCAGGCTAAGCCATTTGACGGTTATTATATAGGTAAGGGGTGGGGCCACCAGGTGACATAGCCAGGTGGCCCTGCCCCTTACCAATACAATAACTGTCAAACGGCAGAGCCTGCAGTAGGTGGCCAGCCTTCATGGATGGCTGGAGTGTTTTTAAATAATTTTTTGGGTGGGCTTGATTGACTGTTAATTTACATTGGGGGGGGACACAATTTTTTTATTTTCTATTTTTTAATAAAGGAATTGTCAAAAACAGTGTCTGTGTTTTTATTACTTTTTGACAGTTTGTTGGTGAATGGGCAGGGGTACTGTGTACCCCACAGGGCCAGCGCTACCTATAGGCGAGTTAGGCATCGGCCTAGAGCGCACTTTAGTCTGGGGCGGTGCCGGCAGGGGAGGATTGGGCCGGGGCCACTGGGCTGCTCTTTGGGCCAGCGCCTGTCACGTACCTGATGGTAGAGCCCGATATGCAGGGAGAGGCCTCTCTTACACCTCTGACTCGAGAACCCCTGATAGGACAGACAGGAGGCTCAGGAGTGCAGAGTGGCACAAGTGCCTGGCAAGGACACTGGTGCAGGTACTGAGCTGAACTTCCAAAGACTCTGCGAAGATACTTGTGGTGCAGGTAACGGCTGGAGCAGCGGACAGGCTGGAGACAGGAACAGCTGGAAGCTGGGCACAGTAGTCAGAGAGGGAGGTGTTCTGTAGTACAAGCAGGTACAGACAGGCCGGGTCATACACAGGCAGGCAGATCAGGTACAGGTTCAGAAGCAGAAGCAGAGTCGTGGTACAGGCCGGGTTGGTAGCAGGCAGGCAGCAGGCAGACCAAGGAAGAGGCAAAAGCGTAGTCAGGACAAGCCGGGATCAAAGGCAGGCAGAAGGCAGGGGTGGTCAGGAACAAGCCGAGGTTAACAGGAACAGGTATGCAGAAACAAGCAGGTAGCAGGGGGTCTCAGGAAATGCTGTAGACTGGACAGCAAGGGACCATGGCGTCAATCTCCTTTAAATAGCGCATCTGGCGCCAAGAGTTGTCACGATGCGCACGCATGTCCCCGTGCGCGTACACGCACCGTCAATCGCGCATCTGCACATGCGCGTGCGCAAAATGGCTGTTCTTGCGGGCGGCCTGCACACAGATGTTCTTCTGTCATTTTGGTTGCTGGCTTGCCCTTCTTGACAGCGCCATTTGTCCTCTCTGCGCCGCCCGAGTGTGCTGTGCTGCGGCCTATTGCCCCCCCTCCGATGAGGTGCATTCCTCCCCAGCAGCCTACTGCCCGGGTGCACGGTGCAGATGGTGAAGTGCAGAGATACAGCGTCTGTTGGTGGACCAGCAGGGGCTACTGAGGAGTGGCTGGGTGGCAGGACCCTAAAGGAATCCTCTGTGTGTCCAGTGCTGGGGAGAGCCTGACGATGGAGCCTGGAGGCCATGGAGAAGTAAAGACTGTTTACTATACTACATTGTACTAGGGAAAGGGGGGTGGTGGAGGTGGGTATTCTATGAGCAGTGCAGGGCTGTACTGAGGGCTGGAGATGTACAGGACTTTCCAGCCAGAGTTAGTAGAAATCAGGTGGGTGAGTGTAGTGGTCAGGTAGGTCAGAGCAGTGGTCAGGGAGGTCAGTATAGGAATTAGGTAGGTCTGTGTAGCGTTTAGTGTATTGGTCAGGTGGGTCAGTGTAGTGGTCAGGTACCCATTCGCCAAAAAAGTGTCAAAATGTTAAAAAACACAGACACAGTTTTTGTACAATTCCTTTATTAAAAATACATAAATAAAAAAACGGTGTCCCCTGATATAAATCCATCGTCAATCATACCGCTGGAGTGTTTTTGTTTTTGTTTTGTTTTTCGGGTGTGGCAGGCGGCGTGATTGACTGTGGATTTACATTGGGGAAACTATTTTTTTATTTTTTTAATAAAGGAATTGTCAAAAATTGTGTCTGTGTTTTTATTACTTTTTGACACTTTGTTGGTGAATGGGCAGGGGTACTATGTACCCCACAGGGCCGGTGCTACCTATAGGCGAGGTAGGTGTTGGCCTAGAGCGCACTTTAGTCTGGGGTGGTGCTGGGATGGATGGACTGGGCTTTGGCCACATGTATTTTTGGGGCCCAAGGCCACTGGGCTGCTCCTTGGGCCAGCGCCACTGGGCCTCTCTGCGCCGATCCGAGTGTGCTGTGTTGCGGCCTATTGCCTCACCCTTCAATGAGGTGTGTTCCTCAGCAGCAGCCTATTGCCCCTCTCCCTGCCCCAGGAAGCCTCTGGTGTGGCCTGTTGTGTGAGAACGGCGGGCGGGGAGGGAAGGTGCATGGTGCAGATGGCGGAGCGCAGAGGTACAGCGGCTGTTGGTGGACCAGCGGGGGTTACTGAGGAGCGGCTGGGTGGTGGCACCCCAAAGGAGTACTCCGTGTGTCCAGTGTAGTGGTCAGGTGCGTCAGTGTAGTGGTCAGGTAGGTGAGTTTAGTGGTCAGGTGGGTCTATGCAGTGGTCAGGTGGGTCTGTGCAGTGGTCAGATGGGTCTGTGTAGTGGTCAGGTAGGTGGGTGTAGTGGTCAGGTGGGTCAGTGTAGTGGTCAGTGTAGGAATTGCGTAGGTTAGTGTAGAGGTCAGGTGGGTCAGTGTAGTGGTCAGGTGGGTCAGTGTAGTGGTCAGGTGAGTCAGTGTAGGAATCAGGTAGGCCAGTGTAGTGGTCAGGTGGGTCTGTGTAGTGGTCAGGTGGGTCTGTGTAGTGGTCAGGTAGGTCAGTGTAGTGGTCAGTGTATAAATTGGGTAGGTTAGTGTAGTGGTCAGCTGGGCTAGTGCAGTAGTCAGATAGGCCAGGGTAGTGGTCAGGAAGATCCGTGTAATGGTCAGGTAGGTGAGTTTGGGAATCAGGAAGGTTTGTGTAGTCTCCATCCCTGCCACCTCGACTGTATACATGGGCAGTGCAAATGGGGTGGAGTCAGGGGCAGAGCCAATTTGGGGGGGTGAGTTTTTGCCTAGGGTGTCAAAAATACTTCCACCAGCACTGGTTCCCCTTTACTCATTCACATGAGAGGGCCGGGAACTGGAGCCCCCCTTATTAAAGGGGGCTTCTAGATTCCAATAAATCCCCTGCCACAGACCCCCACAACCACTGGCAATGGTTGTGGGGATGAGGTCCTCCTGCCCCAAAGCACCCACCCCCTATGTTTAGGGGAATGTGGCCTGATATGGTTCAGGAGGGGGGTTTCAAGCCAGGCTGCATGCTCAGAAAGGGTCTGGTATAGAGTTGAGCGGACACCTGGATGTTCGGGTTCGACGGGTTCGGCCGAACTTCGGAAAAAAGTTCTAGTTCGGGGCCGAACTTGACCCGAACTTGACCCTGAACCCGAACCCCATTGAAGTCAATGGGGATCCGAACTTCTGAGGACTAAAATGGCTCGACAAAAGTAATGGAAAGGGCTAGAGGGCTGCAAATGGCAGCCAAATATTGTTAAGAGCATGGCAAGTGCTCTGCAAACAAATGTGGATAGAGAAATAACTTAAAATATTATAAAGAAAATAATAATAATATGCTGGAGGCCCCCTTCTCAGCAGAAGAGGTACAGGAAGTCATTAAGAACCTCAGAAACTTAACGGCACGATGCCACACATATGGTGGGAATTCCCCAGAATACGACCTTTCTGGAAAAAAAAAATATTTAATGGATAAGCTAGTGGGAAAATAAAATACTTTGAAATAAAAAAATAAAAAAAATTATAATCCTGACCTAGGAGGACGAGGTCCATATGGAGTAGGAGGTTGAGGTGGCGGTGGATGTGGCTGTGTAGGTGGAAGCGGCGGTGGAGGAGGACGAGGTAGCCAACACTGGTTCAAAAATACAACAATGGCTGGGTAAGGCCGGTGATGTGTTGAATTCTGTCCCCTGTCGGATAGTGTCCGCCCTGTACTGCGCTTGCTCAGTACGTAGGACAACGGGATTTCGAAAATTGTTTATCTCACACACCTCCAGATATGCAGAAAACACTGCAAAATATTTTTTGTGGCCCTAAATGGGTGTTTTTGGAAGAGCAGAATGCACCCACAGTATGTAAACGGTGTATCTCACACCTACAGAACTGCAGAAAATGCTATTCAAAAAAAATGTTTTTACCCTAAAAAAAATTTTTTAGAATAGCACAATAGAAGAAAAATATATAAATTGTAAATCTCACACCTGCATATATGCAGAAAACACAGAATTTTTTTTTTAATTTTAAATTTTTTCCCTAAATGGGTGTTTTTGGAAGAGCAGAATACACCCACAGTATGTAAACGGTGTATCTCACATGCTGCACTGGCCAATCACAGCCATGCCATTAGTAGGCATGGCTGTGATGGCTTCTAAGGGCACACCAGTTAAACAAAAGTTTATTGGCTGCCCTGTAGCTTTTAAAAATGCACCATTACATCGCCGAACACCGAACCCGAACCCGAACATACAGTCAATTGTTCGGGTTCGGGTTCGGGACCCAAAAATCCAAAAGTCCGATACAAACCCGAACTTTACAGTTCGGGTTCGCTCTACCCTAGTCTGGTATGCATTTTGGGGGGCCCGCACATTTTTTATATTTTTTAGCTATTCACCTATTCAGCTATTTTAGCTATTCAGATATTCAGCTGTCAAATTCTTTGCAGACCTCACATCGCCCGAACGGCTTCAAATGGACCACCAGTCCCGAACAGCCGGGACAGATCACACCGAGGGGAGGAAACCCATTAACAGCTGATGACTCATCGGTTGTTAAGGACACCACAGCTGGCTTCCCGACCCCACTTCTTAAAAATCAGCTGCCACTGCACCCTGATTGGGTAAAGCTTTGCCCAATTAGTGCGCAAAATGCACTGTGCAAATGAAGGATGTTGGATGAACAGGCCGAACAGCCAACTAATGCTCGGGCCGAGCCGTTCACCCATCACTAGTAAGGATATAGATAAACGTCAATGCAAAATGTGAACTTTCAGTATACAAAGGAAAAATCGCTGTCTAATTTCCAAAAGTTTAAAAGACACTTAAAGGGTAACTTCACTTTCATGAAAAAAATTAAGGCAAATAAAACTTATATAGCATATCCGATTATTCTACAAGCCATATTGCAATTTACTGTAATAAATGACCTTCCCTTTTCAATCTGCAGTGCTGTAATTTTCGGTAAATTCAATGCAATATGCCAACAATGTACATAATGGTTCAAAAAATGTATTTTCTTTATTTCCTGCTTGTGTGATTGGCTCACTGATTTTTTCCAGAAGACTGCACTAAGATGCCTAAGATAAGTAATGTTTTAGGCATCCTATGCAACAAAATTTATTTTTTGTGCGGTACTCCCTAAGGGTTATTTATTACTACGTGGATGCAACTGTTCCCATCAGAACACGGAAAGTGCACCACCTGAGTATAATGAACCAGTATGCAGACAACATGGTCAAACAAAAAGCTATTCCTTCAGAGCAGATACAGGTATGAATCTGCAACAAAGACTGTTAAAATGATTGTATTGTACATACAGTAGATCACCCAGAGGGGAAGTTTTTTTCTCAACAAAAGTGGAGTTACCTGTACTCTTTAACTCGGGTTCTCAACTCATGATGTCCAGTCCATTTTTTTCTGTATTATTTGGTTGTTAGTCTATGATGTTCAGCTCAGCCTTTGTCTTTCTAATCATGAATTTTTATTATATTTATTTGCTTTTGTGTCCTGATCTTGTAACTTCTGTATTTATGTGTATACTGATTGTTTCAACTATGTCCTTTGAATATTAGCTGAACATTTAATACCATGATTATCCTGTAAATCATGTATGATTGCCTATAATTTATTATGGTATATAAATGAATGTTTTTGCTTTTTCATAATATGGACAGCCCCTAGGGGTATATGGCATATAATTAAATATACATTTTAATTAATGTTCTCTTTCCCTTTTTATTTCACAACGACATGCTTCATTTAAAGTCCCACATTTCCCCCCCCCCTACTTTATACGTTTATACAGGGATGGAAGCATGCCCTTGTTTCCCTTGAGTGCGTCGGGTCATTTTCTATTTTTGAGTTTCTCTACGAATTGGGTGGTAGACACCCGCAACCAATGACCCCACGCACCGATTTTATTGTCCATTATGTGTTTTTTGTATTCGTTCCCATATCCATATGTTTTTCATGATCCTGAGCCGATAATTTGTAGATATAACCATTTTTCCTTACAGTCACTCAACAGCCATACAAGTTATATTAAACTCTTTTATAAAAGTAATTTTATCACCATTGTTCATTTATTAGTAACTAATTAGATCCCATTTAAATAACCAATAAATCCCCCCTTCCCAATCCCTTTTCCCTATCCCCATACTTCAAGACAGCCAGTCCGGTTTGCAGATGTGAGACCGGAACACTGTTTTTCTCACTTCCGGGGTTGCGACTCACTCAGTCTCTTTCCCCCACTCGTCCTGTGACGGGGGCGGGGTTGAACCTCAGTGCGTCGGCGTCATGACGCCAGCGGGTCCCGCAAATGGCACCTTCAGACGCCGCAGGCGGGTACTTTGCTTGCTTATTCCACCGCACGCCTTGGTGGAGGTGGATGGACCACCCACTGGGGCACTATTTGCCCTAGATGGGGGTCCTTACCGCCTCCTCTAGACATCCCTACAAGACGTTGGCAGGGATCCGCCCAGGACCACGGGTATTTAGCGGGGTCAGACTGGCAGCTCATTCCCTCACTCCCCTTGATGATTCAAAGATCACTATATTCAATACTGTGCCATTAGCAGGTAACCTTCACATTTCACCTATCCACTAATTGCCCTACAATCCACACTCCATCCTCACACACACACACCCATACCTCATCACTTCACTTACCTCGTATATCTTTTGGATATATGGTATCTCCCTCATCCATACAAACACCTTTCACTCCATTTGCAGTCCCTCACTTTGACGTTTCCATTCTCTTTTTTTATCTTAGAATTGATTTTACACCTAATTTTTGCTGCATCCCTTATCCTGGCTGCCGTGCCTACCCTTAGCCCTTTGGTCCATGTGGAAACGGTTTATACCCTGCCTCAACCCCGGGTGAGATGGCTTGTCTGAATCACTTTTAAATCTGCCGCCGGATCTGGACTTAACTCATGGGCTGCTCTGTGAGTAATTCCATCATATGGCCCCCACTGTCAATCTCCCATTGTAATTTTCAATCCCCTTTTACCAACTAATTACCTATTTATTTTCCCAATTTTTAGAGTTTATATAATTATACATCATACCCCTGATGATTGGTAGAAGCCAAGAAACGTGTCGGGTTCTCAACTCATGATGTCCAGTCCATTTTTTCTGTATTATTTGGTTGTTAGTCTATGATGTTCAGCTCAGCCTTTGTCTTTCTAATCATGAATTTTTATTATATTTATTTGCTTTTGTGTCCTGATCTTGTAACTTCTGTATTTATGTGTATACTGATTGTTTCAACTATGTCCTTTGAATATTAGCTGAACATTTAATACCATGATTATCCTGTAAATCATGTATGATTGCCTATAATTTATTATGGTATATAAATGAATGTTTTTGCTTTTTCATAATATGGACAGCCCCTAGGGGTATATGGCATATAATTAAATATACATTTTAATTAATGTTCTCTTTCCCTTTTTATTTCACAACGACATGCTTTATTTAAAGTCCCACATTTCCCCCCCCCCCCTACTTTATACGTTTATACAGGGATGGAAGCATGCCCTTGTTTCCCTTGAGTGCGTCGGGTCATTTTCTATTTTTGAGTTTCTCTACGAATTGGGTGGTAGACACCCGCAACCAATGACCCCACGCACCGATTTTATTGTCCATTATGTGTTTTTTGTATTCGTTCCCATATCCATATGTTTTTCATGATCCTGAGCCGATAATTTGTAGATATAACCATTTTTCCTTACAGTCACTCAACAGCCATACAAGTTATATTAAACTCTTTTATAAAAGTAATTTTATCACCATTGTTCATTTATTAGTAACTAATTAGATCCCATTTAAATAACCAATAAATCCCCCCTTCCCAATCCCTTTTCCCTATCCCCATACTTCAAGACAGCCAGTCCGGTTTGCAGATGTGAGACCGGAACACTGTTTTTTTCTCACTTCCGGGGTTGCGACTCACTCAGTCTCTTCCCCCCACTCGTCCTGTGACGGGGGCGGGGTTGAACCTCAGTGCGTCGGCGTCATGACGCCAGCGGGTCCCGCAAATGGCGCCTTCAGACGCCGCAGGCGGGTACTTTGCTTGCTTATTCCACCGCACGCCTTGGTGGAGGTGGATGGACCACCCACTGGGGCACTATTTGCCCTAGATGGGGGTCCTTACCGCCTCCTCTAGACGTCCCTACATGACGTTGGCAGGGATCCGCCCAGGACCCTGGGTATTTAGCGGGGTCAGACTGGCAGATCATTCCCTCACTCCCCTTGATGATTCAAAGATCACTATATTCAATACTGTGCCATTAGCAGGTAACCTTCACATTTCACCTATCCACTAATTGCCCTACAATCCACACTCCATCCTCACACACACACACCCATACCTCATCACTTCACTTACCTCGTATATCTTTTGGATATATGGTATCTCCCTCATCCATACAAACACCTTTCACTCCATTTGCAGTCCCTCACTTTGACGTTTCCATTCTCTTTTTTTATCTTAGAATTGATTTTACACCTAATTTTTGCTGCATCCCTTATCCTGGCTGCCGTGCCTACCCTTAGCCCTTTGGTCCATGTGGAAACGGTTTATACCCTGCCTCAACCCCGGGTGAGATGGCTTGTCTGAATCACTTTTAAATCTGCCGCCGGATCTGGACTTAACTCATGGGCTGCTCTGTGAGTAATTCCATCATATGGCCCCCACTGTCAATCTCCCATTGTAATTTTCAATCCCCTTTTACCAACTAATTACCTATTTATTTTCCCAATTTTTAGAGTTTATATAATTATACATCATACCCCTGATGATTGGTAGAAGCCAAGAAACGCGTCGGGTTCTCAACTCATGATGTCCAGTCCATTTTTTTCTGTATTATTTGGTTGTTAGTCTATGATGTTCAGCTCAGCCTTTGTCTTTCTAATCATGAATTTTTATTATATTTATTTGCTTTTGTGTCCTGATCTTGTAACTTCTGTATTTATGTGTATACTGATTGTTTCAACTATGTCCTTTGAATATTAGCTGAACATTTAATACCATGATTATCCTGTAAATCATGTATGATTGCCTATAATTTATTATGGTATATAAATGAATGTTTTTGCTTTTTCATAATATGGACAGCCCCTAGGGGTATATGGCATATAATTAAATATACATTTTAATTAATGTTCTCTTTCCCTTTTTATTTCACAACGACATGCTTCATTTAAAGTCCCACATTTCCCCCCCCCCTACTTTATACGTTTATACAGGGATGGAAGCATGCCCTTGTTTCCCTTGAGTGCGTCGGGTCATTTTCTATTTTTGAGTTTCTCTACGAATTGGGTGGTAGACACCCGCAACCAATGACCCCACGCACCGATTTTATTGTCCATTATGTGTTTTTTGTATTCGTTCCCATATCCATATGTTTTTCATGATCCTGAGCCGATAATTTGTAGATATAACCATTTTTCCTTACAGTCACTCAACAGCCATACAAGTTATATTAAACTCTTTTATAAAAGTAATTTTATCACCATTGTTCATTTATTAGTAACTAATTAGATCCCATTTAAATAACCAATAAATCCCCCCTTCCCAATCCCTTTTCCCTATCCCCATACTTCAAGACAGCCAGTCCGGTTTGCAGATGTGAGACCGGAACACTGTTTTTCTCACTTCCGGGGTTGCGACTCACTCAGTCTCTTCCCCCCACTCGTCCTGTGACGGGGGCGGGGTTGAACCTCAGTGCATCGGCGTCATGACGCCAGCGGGTCCCGCAAATGGCGCCTTCAGACGCCGCAGGCGGGTACTTTGCTTGCTTATTCCACCGCACGCCTTGGTGGAGGTGGATGGACCACCCACTGGGGCACTATTTGCCCTAGATGGGGGTCCTTACCGCCTCCTCTAGATGTCCCTACATGACGTTGGCTGGGATCCGCCCAGGACCACGGGTATTTAGCGGGGTCAGACTGGCAGCTCATTCCCTCACTCCCCTTGATGATTCAAAGATCAATATATTCAATACTGTGCCATTAGCAGGTAACCTTCACATTTCACCTATCCACTAATTGCCCTACAATCCACACTCCATCCTCACACACACACACCCATACCTCATCACTTCACTTACCTCGTATATCTTTTGGATATATGGTATCTCCCTCATCCATACAAATACCTTTCACTCCATTTGCAGTCCCTCACTTTGACGTTTCCATTCTCTTTTTTTATCTTAGAATTGATTTTACACCTAATTTTTGCTGCATCCCTTATCCTGGCTGCCGTGCCTACCCTTAGCCCTTTGGTTCATGTGGAAACGGTTTATACCCTGACTCAACCCCGGGTGAGATGGCTTGTCTGAATCACTTTTAAATCTGCCGCCGGATCTGGACTTAACTCATGGGCTGCTCTGTGAGTAATTCCATCATATGGCCCCCACTGTCAATCTCCCATTGTAATTTTCAATCCCCTTTTACCAACTAATTACCTATTTATTTTCCCAATTTTTAGAGTTTATATAATTATACATCATACCCCTGATGATTGGTAGAAGCCAAGAAACGCGTCGGGTTCTCAACTCATGATGTCCAGTCCATTTATTTCTGTATTATTTGGTTGTTAGTCTATGATGTTCAGCTCAGCCTTTGTCTTTCTAATCATGAATTTTTATTATATTTATTTGCTTTTGTGTCCTGATCTTGTAACTTCTGTATTTATGTGTATACTGATTGTTTCAACTATGTCCTTTGAATATTAGCTGAACATTTAATACCATGATTATCCTGTAAATCATGTATGATTGCCTATAATTTATTATGGTATATAAATGAATGTTTTTGCTTGTTCATAATATGGACAGCCCCTAGGGGTATATGGCATATAATTAAATATACATTTTAATTAATGTTCTCTTTCCCTTTTTATTTCACAACGACATGCTTCATTTAAAGTCCCACATTTCCCCCCCTACTTTGTAGGAATTGCGTAGGTTAGTGTAGAGGTCAGGTGGGTCAGTGTAGTGGTCAGGTGGGTCAGTGTAGTGGTCAGGTGAGTCAGTGTAGGAATCAGGTAGGCCAGTGTAGTGGTCAGGTGGGTCTGTGTAGTGGTCAGGTGGGTCTGTGTAGTGGTCAGGTAGGTCAGTGTAGTGGTCAGTGTATAAATTGGGTAGGTTAGTGTAGTGGTCAGCTGGGCTAGTGCAGTAGTCAGATAGGCCAGGGTAGTGGTCAGGAAGATCCGTGTAATGGTCAGGTAGGTGAGTTTGGGAATCAGGAAGGTTTGTGTAGTCTCCATCCCTGCCACCTCGACTGTATACATGGGCAGTGCAAATGGGGTGGAGTCAGGGGCAGAGCCAATTTGGGGGGTGAGTTTTTGCCTAGGGTGTCAAAAATACTTCCACCAGCACTGGTTCCCCTTTACTCATTCACATGAGAGGGCCGGGAACTGGAGCCCCCCTTATTAAAGGGGGCTTCTAGATTCCAATAAATCCCCTGCCACAGACCCCCACAACCACTGGCAACGGTTGTGGGGATGAGGTCCTCCTGCCCCAAAGCACCCACCCCCTATGTTTAGGGGAATGTGGCCTGATATGGTTCAGGAGGGGGGTTTCAAGCCAGGCTGCATGCTCAGAAAGGGTCTGGTATAGAGTTGAGCGGACACCTGGATGTTCGGGTTCGACGGGTTCGGCCGAACTTCGGAAAAAAGTTCTAGTTCGGGGCCGAACTTGACCCGAACTTGACCCTGAACCCGAACCCCATTGAAGTCAATGGGGATCCGAACTTCTGAGGACTAAAATGGCTCGACAAAAGTAATGGAAAGGGCTAGAGGGCTGCAAATGGCAGCCAAATATTGTTAAGAGCATGGCAAGTGCTCTGCAAACAAATGTGGATAGGGAAATAACTTAAAATATTATAAAGAAAATAATAATAATATGCTGGAGGCCCCCTTCTCAGCAGAAGAGGTACAGGAAGTCATTAAGAACCTCAGAAACTTAACGGCACGATGCCACACATATGGTGGGAATTCCCCAGAATACGACCTTTCTGGAAAAAAAAAATATTTAATGGATAAGGTAGTGGGAAAATAAAATACTTTGAAATAAAAAAATAAAAAAAATTATAATCCTGACCTAGGAGGACGAGGTCCATATGGAGTAGGAGGTTGAGGTGGCGGTGGATGTGGCTGTGTAGGTGGAAGCGGCGGTGGAGGAGGACGAGGTAGCCAACACTGGTTCAAAAATACAACAATGGCTGGGTAAGGCCGGTGATGTGTTGAATTCTGTCCCCTGTCGGATAGTGTCCGCCCTGTACTGCGCTTGCTCAGTACGTAGGACAAGGGGATTTAGAAAATTGTTTATCTCACACACCTCCAGATATGCAGAAAACACTGCAAAATATTTTTTGTGGCCCTAAATGGGTGTTTTTGGAAGAGCAGAATGCACCCACAGTATGTAAACGGTGTATCTCACACCTACAGAACTGCAGAAAATGCTATTCAAAAAAAATGTTTTTACCCTAAAAAAAATTTTTTAGAATAGCACAATAGAAGAAAAATATATAAATTGTAAATCTCACACCTGCATATATGCAGAAAACACAGCAAATTTTTTTTAATTTTAAATTTTTTCCCTAAATGGGTGTTTTTGGAAGAGCAGAATACACCCACAGTATGTAAACGGTGTATCTCACATGCTGCACTGGCCAATCACAGCCATGCCATTAGTAGGCATGGCTGTGATGGCTTCTAAGGGCACACCAGTTAAACAAAAGTTTATTGGCTGCCCTGTAGCTTTTAAAAATGCGCCATTACATCGCCGAACACCGAACCCGAACCCGAACATACAGTCAATTGTTCGGGTTCGGGTCCGGGACCCAAAAATCCAAAAGTCCGATACGAACCCGAACTTTACAGTTCGGGTTCGCTCTACCCTAGTCTGGTATGCATTTTGGGGGACCCGCACATTTTTTATATTTTTTAGCTATTCAGCTATTCAGCTATTTTAGCTATTCAGATATTCAGCTGTCAAATTCTTTGCAGACCTCACATCACCCGAACAGCTTCAAATGGACCACCAGTCCCGAACAGCCGGGACAGATCACACCGAGGGGAGGAAACCCATTAACAGCTGATGACTCATCGGTTGTTAAGGACACCACAGCTGGCTTCCCGACCCCACTTCTTAAAAATCAGCTGCCACTGCACCCTGATTGGGTAAAGCTTTGCCCAATTAGTGCGCAAAATGCACTGTGCAAATGAAGGATGTTGGATGAACAGGCCGAACAGCCAACTAATGCTCGGGCCGAGCCGTTCACCCATCACTAGTAAGGATATAGATAAACGTCAATGCAAAATGTGAACTTTCAGTATACAAAGGAAAAATCGCTGTCTAATTTCCAAAAGTTTAAAAGACACTTAAAGGGTAACTTCACTTTCATGAAAAAAATTAAGGCAAATAAAACTTATATAGCATATCCGATTATTCTACAAGCCATATTGCAATTTACTGTAATAAATGACCTTCCCTTTTCAATCTGCAGTGCTGTAATTTTCGGTAAATTCAATGCAATATGCCAACAATGTACATAATGGTTCAAAAAATGTATTTTCTTTATTTCCTGCTTGTGTGATTGGCTCACTGATTTTTTCCAGAAGACTGCACTAAGATGCCTAAGATAAGTAATGTTTTAGGCATCCTATGCAACAAAATTTATTTTTTGTGCGGTACTCCCTAAGGGTTATTTATTACTACGTGGATGCAACTGTTCCCATCAGAACACGGAAAGTGCACCACCTGAGTATAATGAACCAGTATGCAGACAACATGGTCAAACAAAAAGCTATTCCTTCAGAGCAGATACAGGTATGAATCTGCAACAAAGACTGTTAAAATGATTGTATTGTACATACAGTAGATCACCCAGAGGGGAAGTTTTTTTCTCAACAAAAGTGGAGTTACCTGTACTCTTTAAAGAGACTTACTCTATATTTCAATCTATCCCTTGGCTCTTAAGCTGACTAAACCCCTAAATCTAAACATAAATAGCAGGCATCCTGTGGTGTCTGCACCTAAAGCTTTCACAGGAAAGGATCCTTAAGCTGCACATGATAAAGCAGACCCATGTGCATGAAGTGAGAAGAGTGTCAGCCTCAGCCCAGACTCCAGCCACGCCATGCTTCCAACGTGTTTCACTCCGTCTCTTGGAGCCAAATCATAGACATTAAGGGGTTCCCTATGATTAAGCTCCAGGGGTAGAAGCACAATACATTGGGGTGCATAGACTGACTGGAGTACGGGTTGAGGCTGCCAATCATCTCACTTCATGCACATGCACATGGGTCTGCTTTATGATATGAGGCTTATGGATCTTTTCCTTTGACATTGCTGCAGCTTGGAGCTCAGACAAGCTCCCTGTCCCTGCCTGCACTCACAGCGGTCTAGATGGACTTTACCTATCTTTTGTCTTTTTGGGTCACAGTACATTTTTCACAGATATACAAATAAGAGGACAACATTATAAAGAAACACATAACTCAGTGTGCGTGCCCCCTAAACCACGTGCACAAAATCACGTACAGGTACATGATTTTGTGCTCCCGGGTCGCCCTGCCACAGTAAATGTACGTGGGACGATCCGTAAGCAGTTATAGGGGCCCATTTTCTATAACAGCATCTGTATTGTTAGAATACAGGATACAGCTTTGGTTATCCTTCCATGTATAGGCAATGCCCGGGTTACAAACAAAATAAGCTCTGTAGGATCTGTAAGTTGGAACAGGTAATATTTTTAAGTGTAAGTTGGATAGCATAGGGAAGGGTTAACACCCCGGTAATGTTTGATTTGCTGTCTGTGCCCCAGTTTAGAAGATTATTCATATTATACAGGATTTATATAGCGCCAACAATTTTCACAGCGCTTTACAACATGAGGGCAGACAGTACAGTTACAATACAATTCAATACGGAAGGAATAAGGGAGGAATTTCACCTTTACTTTCTGTCCTTGTGACAATTGAATTTTAAAAATGTTGGGTTGTTGAAACAGATTGGCGATAAAGCTTTAGTGGAGACACCTTTTCCCCAAGATAACTCTTACATGAGTGAATTTCCCTTCCTAGGGGTAGATTTCCCCTCAATTCCTGTTGCCTCTTTCCATTTGTAAGTATGTGTCGTATGTAAGTCGGATATTTGTAACTCAGGGACTGCCTGTGTTTATAAATGAACACATGAAATTTCATTTTTTAGGGGTAATCTATACTCTATACTGTCTTGCAATACAATATCAGATATTTTGAAAGATGATTGAAGGATATGGCTCTTGAGAGACATAATGCAAACCTTGTGGAAGATATGCCTCATTAATCTGGATGTATACTGTATATATGCATGGTATACCCACTTTGTCTGCATAATGTTTTTTTATGGAGCATTAGAAACTTGTAAGCATGATGAAGATGGCCATCCTCCCATTTTTATGTGTAACAGAATGCCAGATGATATATGATATTACTATTGAATTACTTTAAATGCCCGTTCACACCAGCGTAAACCCGTGTTCCATGTGTGTTTCCTGCACCGAGTTCAAAACTCACTACATTTGCGATCTGCAGCAGGTGTCAGCTAGGCATGTGCATGACGAAAAAGTTTGTTTTGTTTCATTTTGTTTCGATTCGTTAATCTAGTTATTTTGTTTAGTTCAATTTGGTTGATTCGTTCAAATCATATTTGGAATGTGTATTCGGAATTTAAACATTTTCTTCAAATTCAGATTTTTTCGATTCAAAACGTTCAAATTGATAAATTTTCAAATCGGTCGAAACGAAAATGTTATATTGTTTTCAATTTGAATGCAGCAAAGTGAACTATCAAAAGAAAAATCTTCATTGAATGATTACAATGACTCTTTAAATCATCCTTGGCTTAACAAAAACAGCATTTTTTTCGAAGTGGTACTCTAATAACACACACAGTCTTTGATTTCAGCAATATGTGTAGTTAGAATTCGACTGGAGTTCAATGTAAAATTTCAGTCTGCATTTCAGAAATTCAGACAAATTTCATTTACGTTATTCGGAGCCTTCGGTAAAATTTGTTTATATTGTAAATCGGGTATTCGGATATATCCGAAACTCCGAATAACAAAAAATACTTCTAAATATTAATTCGGAACAAAATGAACCGCACATGTCTAGTGTCAGCATTAAATTCATGACACCCCAAATAGAGATTGCAAACGACATTTGCTTGTACTGGATCGCATGGTACAGAAGTAGTGCATGCACTATTGGTGTAGTCCAGTGTGATTCAGACCGTTTTAAATGGGCTCAAATTGCACTGCATGTGAATTACACAGGAACGCGCAGCACGTAATTGTGTGATTCCTGGTATGACCTGGTACTAGGACAGCACTTCACATAGAGCAGACAATAACATGTTTTAAATGTTTTTTGTTTTTAAAATTCTTCCTATGTGTGGTGTCATTTGTAATAAAATATGTATATTTGTAATATACATAATCCTTTACCCACAGTTGATTCAGAGGAAGGCAAAAAATACCTCAATGACGCAAAATTCTATTTGCTCTAGAGGAAAAAATGTCCTTCCTGATCCCCCAAGAGGGAATCGGATATTCTCTGGATCAACATTACCTATAAATATTAGTGTTCAGTTCTATTTTGTGCATTTAGGAACTAACCAAGGCCTTTTTTTAACCACTTCCCTACCGCACTATTGTAATATGACGGCAGCAGGAACCCTTTAACCCTCGGGGCCGCTGAGCCTCTAGGGGGCGCATGCGTGCCGCCGCCGGCGCACGCGCTCCCCCGCCACATCACTTGGCACCCGATGCGTGTGCCCGGTGGCCGCGATGTCCGCCGGGCTCCCGCGATTGCCCGTGAGCACGGCAGGACCGTGGATCTCTGTGTAAACACAGAGATCCACTTCCTGTCAGAGGAGAGGAGACCAATGTGTGTTCCCAGTACAGAGGAACACCAGTCGTTCTTCTCCCCTTGTGGGTCCCCTCCCCCTACAGTTAGAATCACTCCCTAGGAGTACAGGTCGCCACCATTACTAGTAAAAAAAAAATAACAATAAAAATGCCATAAATTTATCCCCTATTTTGTAGACGCATATTTATCTCCTATTTTGTAGACGCATATTTATCCCCTATTTTGTAAACTTTTGCGCAAACCAATCGATATATGCTTATTGCGATTTTTTTTACCAAAAATATGTAGAAGTATACATATCGGCCTAAACTGTGGAAAAAAATTGTTTTTTAATATATTTTTTTGGGGATACTTATTATAGCAAAAAGTAAAACATTGTGTTTTTTTCAAAATTGTCGCTCTTTTTTTGTTTAGAGCGCAAAAAATAAAAACCGTAGAGGTGATCAAATACCACCAAAAGAAAGCTCTATTTGTGGGGATTTTTAAAAAAAAAATTCAAATGGGTACAGTGTTGCATGACCGCGCAATTGTCATTCAAAGTGTAATAGCGCTGAAAGCTGAAAATTGGTCTGGTCAGAAAGGGGGTGAAAATGCCCTGTATTGAAGTGGTTAAACAATCTACTAAACTGCTCAGAACCAGCTCTTGAGGGATTATATTCCAAAATTTCCATATTTGGTGGTTAAATCTCTTTCCCTCCAGATGAAAAGGGTGCCATTTAGGATGACCTTAAAGTGAATAACTCTACACCAAGTTCACTATATGGACAACTTGTGTATTTGTACATGTTGATCATGTCCCCCCTTAATCTCCTCTTTTCAGGAGAGAATAGATTAATTTCAGCCCTTCCTCATAGCTGAGCTCCTCCATGCCTCTTATCAGTTTGGTTGCACTTTTTCCAGTTCCCCGATATCCTTTTTGAGAACTGGTGCCCAAAACTGAACTGCATACCAGCTGAGGTCTTACCAATGATGTGTACAGTGTCTAAATGATGTTGCTCTCTCTACAGTCTATACCTTTTTTTAATTCAAGAAAGGATAACCAGCAAGGTTTAGCTGTTTATATTTAAAACACACGTCTTAGACCACAGGACATTCAGCAACATCATTGGCATGTTTAGGTATGAAAAAGTAAATCTAATTCTGCCTTAAATGGTCTTGTTTCATGTTACTTCTATGCAGTGCAAATACCTGTTTTTGCATGTGGGTTCAAATGGGATTGGTACAGAGAGAATAGATTGTCTGCCATTACTAAACTTTCCTTTTGCAGACTTTAGTATAAATAAGCCATATACCTGTATTAAGCACGTAGTGTAAAAGTTCTGACCTTAACCTTTTCTCAGGAAGTATTGACATTTCAGAAGGAGGCCAGTAGTGATGAGCCGAACACCCCCGGGTTCGGTTCGCACCAGAACCCGCGAACGGACCGAAAGTTCGCACGAACTTTAGAACCCTATTAAATACAATGGATGCGAACATTCGAAATCTAAAGTGCTAATTATAACGACTAATATGCATGTTATTGTCCTAAAAAGGGTTTGGGAACCCGGGTTCTGCACCAGGGGACATGTATCAATGCAAAAAGAAGTTTTAAAAACAGCCGTTTTTCTGGAGCAGTCATTTTAACCACTTAACGACCGCCCACTGTAAATATACGTCGGCAGAATGGCACCGACAGGCAGAATCACGTACATATACGTGATTGCCTTTGTATAGTTGGGGGGTCCGATTGGACCCCCCTTCTTTACAGTGGGTGGTCGTTTTACCTTCGGGAGCGATCCGGCATGAGGGGACGGCCGTTCGATTCCGGCCACCCCCTCTCGATCGCTCCCGGCGAATGAGAGAGCTTCCCCTGCCTGCCAGGCAGGAGGAAGTGATGTCATCTCTCCTGCGGCGCTCACATATACCGAGCGCCGTACAGGAGAAGATGCAGGTTAGTACACAAAACAGCACACTGACACCAGGACACATAGGCACATAAATCGCCCCCCCAGGCCCCCCCAGACACCCCCAGATCACCCCCAGCCCCCCCCCAGCCCCCAGTCACAGTGTCACTGATTGCAGTGACCATTTATTTAGTGATCACTGCAATCAGTGACATTTGTGACTGTAAAAGGGTCACTACATTTAGTTTTAGGTCCAGTGTAGCCCCCTAACCCCCCCCTAATAAAGGTTTAACCCCCTGATCACCCCCCAGATAACCCTTTCACCCCCTAGCACCGCCGTCGCTAAGCAATCATTTTTCTGATCGATGTCTTAGCGTCGGTGATGCTGATCGGTAGCCAGTAATTTTTTTTAGGTTCGCCGCAGGTTTTTATAGCGTCGGGTACCCCCATATATTACCTAATAAAGGTTTAACCCCCTTGATCGCCCCCCAGGTAACCCTTTCACCCCCTATCACCACTGTCACTAAGCGATAATTTTTCTGATCGATGTCTTAGCGTCGGCGATGCTGATCGGTAGCCAGTAATTTTTTTTAGGTTCGCCGCAGGTTTTTATAGCGTCGGGTACCCCCATATATTACCTAATAAAGGTTTAACCCCCTTGATCACCCCCCAGGTATCCCTTTCACCCCCTAGCACCGCCGTCGCTATGCGATCATTTTTCTGATCGATGTCTTAGCGTCGGTGATGCTGATCGGTAGCCAGTAATTTTTTTTAGGTTTGCCGCAGGTTTTTATAGCGTCAGGTACCCCCATATATTATCGAATAAAGTTTTAACCCCCTGATCGCCCCCCAGGTAACCCTTTCACCCCCTATCACCACTGTCGCTAAGCGATCGTTTTTATGATCGTTGTCTTAGTGTCGGTGATGCCGATAGGTAGCCAGTAATTTTTTTTTAGGTTCACCGTCAGGTTTTTATATAGCGTCAGGTACCCCCATATATTACCTAATAAAGGTTTTAACCCCCTAATTGCCCCTAGTTAACCCTTTCACCAGTGATCATCATATAAGTGTTACGGGTGACGCTGGTTAGTTAGTTTGCTTTTTATAGTGTCAGGGCACCCGCCGTATATAACCCAATAAAGGTTTAACCCCCTGATCGCCCGGCGGGTGATATCAATTAGGTTTTAGCGTCAGAGAGGGTCTGCGTCACACCCCAGGCAGCGTCAGGTTAGTGCCAGTAGCACTAACACCCACGCGTGAAGCATACACCCCCCTTAGTGGTATAGTATCTGATCAGCTCAATATCTGATCTGATCAGATCTATACTAGCATCCCCAGCAGTTTAGGGTTCCCAAAAACGCAGTGTTAGCGGGATCAGCCCAGATACCTGCTAGCACCTGCATTTTGCCCCTCCGTCCAGCCCAGGCCACCCAAGTGCAGTATCGATCGATCACTGTCACTTACAAAACACAACACACATAACTGCAGCGTTCGCAGAGACAGGCCTGATCCCTGCGACTCCAGTGCTGTAGGAGGTGATTTCACCACCACAGTTAAAAAAAAAAAGCATATATGCCGAAGCATTGGGGCAGCAGGAGCGGAGGAGCGATTTTGCTCCTAATGCCGCGTACATACGGTCGAAATTCCGACGGAGGCTTGCCTGTGGAAAAGTCTGACCATGTGTACGCGGCATAACTTTTGCGAGAAGATGCCCCCATGCTTCGGCATATATAAATGGTGCATGTATGCCCATCATTAGAAGTGGGTGGATGAAGGGCGGTATTCTAATGGTGGGCATACCCACCGATCAATCTTTTTTTTTCGTTCAGCCAACAGGCTGCATGAAAAAAAAGATTACAATACATGTCCAACAAGGACCAGCAACGTACGTATGTTGCTGGACTTTGAATGTTTATACCAGAATGATGCCTGCGGGTTTAGGTATCATCTTGGTATCATTCTTTTCAGCCAGCGGCCGGCTTTCATGTAAAAGCAATCCTAGTGGCTAATTAGCCTCTGGACTGCTTTTACAAGCAGTGGGAGGGAATGTCCCCCCTCCGGATATAAAAAGCGCCATTGGGAAATTGGGAAAGCATTTTATCACACGATCTTGGTGTGGTCAGATGCTTTGAGGGCAGAGGAAAGATCTAGGGTCCAATAGACCCCAGTTTTTTTCAAAAAAGAGTACCTGTCATTACCTATTGCTATCATAGGTGATATTTACATTCCCTGAGATAACAATAAAAGTGATAAAAATAAATAAATATGGAAGCAACAGTTTAAAAATAAAATAAAAAAGCAAAATTAATAATAAAAAAAAAAAAAAAAAAAAAGTACCCCTGTCCTGCCCTGCTCTTGCCCAATGGCGAACGCAAGTGTCGGTCTGGCGTCATATGTAAACAGCAATTGCACCATGCATGTGAGGTATCACCGCGAAGGTCAGATCGAGGGCAGTAATTTTAGCAGTAGACCTCCTCTGTAAATCTAACGGGGTAACCTGTAAATGCTTTTAAAGGTTTTTAAAAATGTATGTAGTTTGTCGCCAATGCGCGTTTGTGCGAAATTTTAAAGCATGTCGTGTTTGGTATCTATGTACTTGGCCTAAGATCATCTTTTTTATTTCATCAAACATTTGGGCAATATAGTGTGTTTTAGTGCATTAAAATTTAAAAAAGTGTATTTTTTCCCCAAAAAATGTGTTTAAAAAATCGCTGCGCAAATACTGTGTAGAAAAAAAATGCAACACCCACCATTTTATTCTGTAGGGCCTTTGCTTTAAAAATATATATAATGTTTGGGGGTTCAACATAATTTTCTTGCAAAAAAAAATATGTTTTCATGTAAACAAAAAGTGTCAAAAAGGGCTTTGTCTTCAAGTGGTTAGAAGAGTGGATGTAAGCTTCCTAATGTTGTGTATAAAATGCCAGAACAGTTCAAAACCCCCCCAAATGACCCCATTTTGGAAAGTAGACACCCCAAGCTATATACTGAGAGGCATGTCGAGTCCATGGAATATTTTATATGTTGACACAAGTTGCGGAAAAAATAATTTCTTTTCTTTTTTTTTTTTTTTTGCACAAAGTTGTCACTAAATGATATATTGCTCAAACATGCCATGGGCATATGTGGAATTACACCCCAAAATACATTCTGTTGCTTCTCCTGAGTACGGGGATACCACATGTGTGAGACTTTTTGGGAGCCTAGCGGCGTACGGGACCCCAAAAACCAATCACCGCCTTCAGGCTTTCTAGGGTGTCAATTTTTGATTTCACTTCTCACTGCCTATCACAGTTTCGGAGGCCATGGAATGCCCAGATGGCACAAAACCGCCCCCAAATGACCCCATTTTGGAAAATAGACACCCCAAGCTATTTGCTGAGAGGTATTGTGAGTATTTTGCAGATCTCGCTTTTTGTCACAAAGTTTTGAAAATTGAAAAAAAAAAAAAATGTTCTTTCTTCATTTTCAAAAACAAATGAGAGCTGTAAAATACTCACCATGCCTCTCAGCAAACAGCTTGGGGTGTCTACTTTCCAAAATGGGGTCATTTGGGGGGGTTTTGTGCTATTTTGGCATTTTATGGCCTTCAAAACTGTGATAGGTAGTGAGGAGTGAAATCAAAAATTTGCGCCCTTAGAAATCCTGGAGGCGGTGCTTGGTTTCCGGGGTCCCGTACGTGGCTAGGCTCCTAAAAAGTCCCACACATGTGGTATCCCCGTACTCAGGAGAAGCAGCAGAATGTATTTTGGGGTGCAATTTCACATATAACCATGGCATGTGTGAGCAATATATCATTTAGTGACAACTTTTTGTAATTTTTTATTATTTTTTTTGTCATTATTCAATCACTTGGGACAAAAAAAAAAATATTCAATGGGCTCAACAGGCCTCTCAGCAATTTCCTTGGGGTGTCTACTTTCTAAAATGGGGTCATTTGGGGGGGTTTGTGCTATTTTGGCATTTTATGGCCTTCAAAACTGTGATAGGTAGTGAGGAGTGAAATCAAAAATTTGCGCCCTTAGAAATCCTGAAGGCGGTGCTTGGTTTCCGGGGTCCCGTACGTGGCTAGGCTCCTAAAAAGTCCCACACATGTGGTATCCCCGTACTCAGGAGAAGCAGCAGAATGTATTTTGGGGTGCAATTCCACATATAACTATGGCATGTGTGAGCAATATATCATTTAGTGACAACTTTTTGTAATTTTTTTTTTTTTGTCATTATTCAATCACTTGGGACAAAAAAAAATATTCAATGGGCTCAACATGCCTCTCAGCAATTTCCTTGGGGTGTCTACTTTCTAAAATGGGGTCATTTGGGGGGGTTTTGTACTGCCCTGTCATTTTAGCACCTCAAGAAATGAGATAGGCAGTCATAAATTAAAAGCTGTGTAAATTCCAGAAAATGTACCCTAGTTTGTAAACGCTATAACTTTTGCGCAAACCAATAAATATACGCTTATTGACATTTTTTTTACTAAAGACATGTGGCTGAATACATTTTGGCCTAAATGTATGACTAAAATTGAGTTTATTCGATTTTTCTTATAACAAAAAGTAGAAAATATCATTTTTTTTCAAAATTTTCGGTCTTTTTCCGTTTATATCGCAAAAAAAAAAAATCGCAGAGGCAATCAAATACAATTAAAAGAAAGCTCTATTTGTGGGAAGAAAAGGACGCAAATTTCGTTTGGGTACAACATTGCATGTTCGCACAATTTACAGTTAAAACAGCGCAGTGCAAAATTCTGAATTCACCTCTGGTCCTTTAGCTACCAAATGGTCCGGGGCTTAAGTGGTTAATGATGCATAAAGTGAAAAAAAACAAGTCAAATATTCCTTTAAATATCGTACCTGGGGGGTGTCTAAAGTATGCCTGTGAAGTGCCACGTGTTTCCCGTGTTTAGAACTGTCCCTGCACAAAATTACATTTCTAAAGGAAAAAAAGCCATTTAAAACTGCTTGCGGCTTTAATTTAATGTCTGGTCCCGGTAATATGGATGAAAAGCTTTGAGAAAAATGGCATAGCTACCCCATCACCACCCCCCCCCTACCCCAGCCCATTACCAGCCCCTTTGGGTCTTGTATGGATATTAAGGGTAGACTTGTGCACAACGGAAAAATTCGTTCCGTTTCGGTTCGTTTTATTCCGGTCCTGTTGATTCGTAATCATTCGTAATTTTGCTAGACGGGATTTTTCGTGTTCGGACTCATTCGTATTTTTGCAAGCGACATTTTTCGTTGAATTTTTTGTTGCTTTATAATTCGTACTTTCGGTAGAGTACGTTGTTTTTCGTTGATTCTGGACACAACTCCTACTTTCGTAACTTTTTTTGGGTTCGTTGATTCGTAATTTTCCGTGTCTCTCTTACAACGACGCTGCCTATTATGCCTAATGTGCTTCGAATGGATTTGTACTTTTCTAAATACATAGCGGTTATTTGTAACGATTCGAAATCTCGTATTTTACTTTCGTTTTTTACATGCGGCTATAGGCTCCGCCCCTGTACACCATTTTGAGAGGGTTCAGCACGGTGAGGGAGAAGCAGAGAGCAGAGCAGAGTGAGTGTTATTGTGCTTCGAATGGATTCGAAATCTCGTATTTTACTTTCGTTTTTTCATGCGGCTATAGCCTCCGCCCCCTGTACACCATTTTGAGAGGGAGTTCAGCATGGTGAGGGAGAAGCAGAGAGCAGAGTGAATGTTATTGTGCTTCGAATGGATTCGTACATTCGTAACTTTTTTCATAACGAATTATGCCGAAGACCTTCGGGCATTCGCTATTTTGCGGTATAATTTATTTCGGATTCGGTTTTATTCGTAATTGCTCTGTTCGGAAATTCGAATGCTTCCGAATGTCCGAAAGTTGCTAAATTCGGACGAATTTCGATTCATTACGAAACGAATTGCACAAGCTTAATTAAGGGGAACCCCGCACACAAAATAAAAAAGGCCCTATATACTCTGAACAGCCGTATACAGGCGGTGCATATAAGACAGGGACTGTAGGTTTGTTCTTGTGTAGAATCTGTTTGTAATTTTGAACAGGTACATTGTTTAAGTGTAGCTCCAGCCAAAAAATCTATTTTTAAGCTTTTTGGAAAACATAGGGAAGGGTTATCACCCCTGTAACATTTGTTTTGCTGTCTGTGTAGTGTGCACCTGTTCAGAACAGTTCACCTCACTTTCCGTCCTAATGACAAATGTTTTTTGAAAATTTGGGGTTTTTATTGAAACAAGAATTGGTGATAAAGAATCAGTGGAGAGGAGACACTTTTTTTCCCATATTAACTCTTACAGGAGAGAATTTGCCTTCCTAGGGGTAGATTTCCTCTCACTTCCTGTTGTATCCTTCCGTTTGCAAGGAGGAGTCGTTTGTAAGTTGGATGTTTGGAAGTAGGGGCCTGCCGTATATACTCAGCTGAAATTTTCCCCTTACATGTTGGTGTTGCCACAACACTGTGAGCCCTCACAGTTACTCTTGGTGGGCGCATGAATGGGCCCTGCTGTGAATTATTAGATCAAGAATTGTAATTGCATGCCCCTGTTGAACAGGGGCTGAAAAATTGGGCCTTTGGTGGTGGTGGTGGTGGTGGTGTTGACACAACACTGTAAGGCCTCACAGTTAGTCTTGGTGGGTGCAGGAATGGGCCCTGCTGTGAATTATTAGATCAAGAATTGTAATTGCATGCCCCTGTTGAACAGGGGCTGAAAAATTGGGCCTTTGGTGGTGGTGGTGGTGGTGGTGTTGACACAACACTGTAAGGCCTCACAGTTAGTCTTGGTGGGTGCAGGAATGGGCCCTGCTGTGAATTATTAGATCAAGAATTGTAATTACATGCCCCTGTTAAACAGGGGCAGAAAAATTGGGCCTTAGGCACTGGTGCCACAACACTGCAACCCCTCACAGATACTGTACTTGGAGCACAGCAATGAGCCCTGTTGCAAAGTATTGCATCAAAAATTGTAATTACACGCCCCTGTTAAACAGGGGCTGAAAAATTGGGCCTTTGGTGGTGGTGGTGTTGACACAACACTGTAAGGCCTCACAGTTAGTCTTGGTGGGCGCAGGAATGGGCCCTGCTGTGAATTATTAGATCAAGAATTGTAATAACATGCCCCTGTTAAACAGGGGCAAAAAAATTGGGCCTTAGGCACTGGTGCCACAACACTGCAACCCCTCACAGATACTGTACTTGGAGCACAGCAATGAGCCCTGTTGCAAAGTATTGCATCAAAAATTGTAATTACACGCCCCTGTTAAACAGGGGCTGAAAAATTGGGCCTTAGCCACTGGTGCTGGTGCCACGACACTGCAACCACTCCTAGATACTCTAGTTGGAGTGCAGGAATGAGCCCTGCTGCAAAGCATTGCATAAAAAATTGTAATAACACACCCCTGTTAAACAGAAACAAAAATGTTCTTCAAAGCTATCATCGTCAATCGGATCATTGAGGAGGAGGAGGATAGTCAGTCAACATAACAGGACAGTCTCTCAGCATCAGCATCAGTCTTGAAGGGATGTGACATTTGAAAATAAATTAGTCTGTTATATCAGCTTCAGGTGTTTGGTAGCTGGTGGTGATCCAAGACCGGTTCATCTTTATGAAGGTCAGTCGATCAACAGAGTCGGTGGACAGGCGCACCCTGTGATCCGTGACAAATCCTCCAGCAGCACTGAATGTGCGTTCTGAAAGAACGCTGGATGCAGGACAGGCCAGTAGCTCAATTGCATACTGTGCAAGCTCTGGCCAGTGATCCATCCTCAAGACCCAGTAAGCCAGAGGATTTTCGGTGGGGAAGGTGTCCAAGTCTGACCTTGCCCCTAGGTATTCCTGCACCATGTATATCAGATGCTGGCGATGGTTGCTGGAACCGATCATACCTTGGGGCTGCGGACTAAAGAATTGTCTGAACGCTTCGGTCAGACGGCCACCTTCCCCACCGCTCCTTCTTTGACTGACCGAAGCCTCAGCAACTCGTTGTCCAGGACCAGGAGTTTGTAACCTCCCAGTCTCTGGGAACGCATTGCACAGACCTTTCTGCAAGGCCTCCCGGAGTTGTCTCATCCTCTGCTCCCTCTGCGACGGTAAGATAAGGTCCGCAACCTTACCCTTGTACCGTGGATCAAGGAGAGTGGCCAGCCAGTAATGGTCCCTCTCCTTGATCCGAATAATACGAGGATCCTTCCGCAGACTTTGCAGGATCAGGGAGGCCATGCAGCGTAGGTTAGCTGAGGAATTCAGTCCGGAGTCCTCTGGGTCACTAAGGACGACATGATCCGCAGCCACCTCCTCCCAGCCACGTACAAGTCCACTGGTTTCTTGGGACTGTAAATCATCCCTAAAAGACTGCTGCTGATGATGCTGAGTGCCAGGCTCCACCTCCATGCTGACACAATCCTCCTCCTCCTCCTCCTCCTCTTCTTCCTGTACGATGGGTGGGACAGAAGGAACACTGTCTGGGTAAAGGGGGCCTTGAGAGGCAAGGAAGTCCTCCTCTTCCTGCCTCTGTTCTGCCTCAAGTGCCCTGTCCATTATTCCACGCAGCGTATGTTCCAACAGGTGGACAAGAGGTACAGTGTCACTGATGCATGCACTGTCACTGCTCACCATCCTCGTGGCCTTCTCAAATGGTGCCAGGACAGTGCATGCATCCCTGATCATGCCCCACTGGCGCGGTGAAAAAAACCCGAGCTCCCCTGACCCTGTCCTGGTGCCGTAGTCGCACAGGTACTCATTGATGGCCCTCTGCTGCATGTGCAGCCACTGCAGCATGGCCAACGTTGAGTTCCACCTGGTGGGCATGTCACATATAAGGCGGTTCTTGGGCAGGTTCAACTCCTTTTGCAGCTCAGCCAGGCGAGCACTGGCATTATAAGATCTGCGGAAATGCACACAGACTTTCCTGGCCTGGCTCAGGACATCCTGTAAGCCCGGGTACCTGCCCAAGAACCGCTGCACCACCAGGTTAAGGACGTGAGCCACACAGGGCACATGGGTCAGTTGTCCCTGTCGGAGAGCGGAGAGGAGGTTGGTGCCATTGTCGCAAACTACCATTCCTGGCTTAAGCTGGCGTGGCGTCAACCACCTCTCGGCCTGCCCCTGCAGAGCAGACAGAACCTCTGCCCCAGTGTGGCTCCTGTCCCCCAAACACACCAGCGCAAGCACGGCATGGCATCTTTTTGCCTGCGTACTTGCGTAGCCCCTTAAACGCCTACAGAGCACCGCTGGTTCCGAGGACAAAGCACAGGAAGAGGCCACGGAGGAAGAAGAAGAGGAGGGGGTGGAGGACAGAGGTGTGTCACAACCAGTAGTAGCATTTTGGAGGCGTGGAACAACCTCCAACACTACTGCACCTTGTCCTGCATCCTTCCCAGCTGCCAAAAGAGTGACCCAATGGGCCGTGAAAGAAAGGTAACGTCCTTGTCCATGCCTGCTGGACCATGAGTCAGCGGTAATATGCACCCTACCGCTGACCGCCCTGTCCAGCGAGGCCAAGACATTGCCTTCCACATGCCGGTAGAGAGCCGGAATCGCCTTCCGTGAGAAAAAGTGGCGTTTGGGAACCTGCCACTGAGGAACCGCACATTGCACAAACTCACGGAAGGGGGCCGAGTCTACCAACTGAAAAGGCAGCAGTTGAAGCGCTAGCAATTTAGCCAAGCTAGCATTCAACCGCTGGGCATGTGGATGGCTGGGAGTGAACTTCTTTCGACGGTCCAGCAGCTGGGGCAGGGAAATTTGCCTGCTAGAATCGGACGTCGGTGTACTGCTAGCAGAGTGCCCGCAAGTACTTGGCTGTGACACACCTAATTCTACACCTTCATTCCTCTCAGAGCAGGTTTCAGAGAGGACTGAAGGTATAGTGGGGTTGGAGATCCCAGCTGATGCGGTGCAAGAAGAGGTCAGCTTTGTTCTTTGGTGTGGGTCTTTAAGGTAGGCTTGCCAACGAGCTGCATGGCAGGTCAACATATGTCTGGTCAAGCATGTGGTGCCCAAGCGGGTGATGTTTTGGCCACGCGATATACGCTTGAGACATATGTTGCAAACAGCAGCTGTGCGATCTGATGCACTCGACTCAAAAAAGGCCCACACCAAAGAACTTTTTGAATAGCGGGCAGAGGCAGCGCCCTGCACAGGCGGAGCTCTGCGGTGTGATTCCGTCGGTGTGCTGCCCTTACGCTGGCCCCCCGAGGGCATCCTGCCTCGTTGGAGATGTGCCTCCTCCTCCTCTAGGAGACTATTAGGCACCCACGTGGAGTCAGTGACCTCATCATCCCCTCCCTCCTCATCACTGGAGCCAATCTGGCAGTATGCTGCAGCTGCTGGAACATGACTGCCAGATTGGTGTCCTTCTTGAGGATCCCCTCTCTCTGCTCTCACGCTACTGCCTTCCTCTAGCTGGGTATCATCATCAGACCCTTCGAAACGCTGGGCATCCTCCTGGAGCATGTACCCAACACTGTGCTCAAACAGTTCGGGGGACTCCTCAGGAGGACATGGTTGGTCTAGGGAAGGAGTGACTGATGATGACATTGATACCAGGGAAGAGGACGCTTTGGCAGCTGCTTTGCCAGTACCCTGAGCCTGGGTGAGAGAGGATGAGGAGGATGAGGAGGGCTTGGTCATCCACTCTACCAAGTCTTCGGCATGATGCGGCTCAACACGTCCAGCTGCCGAAAAGAAGGACAAGCGTGTCCCATGGCCACGTGCTGATGGCGATGCACCGCGTCCAAGACCAGCACTGTTGTCTCTAGACACAGAGCCTGCTTGCCCTCTTTTTTTGGCTCCTGACTGTCTGCCTCTCCTTGTTTGCCTTCCAGACATTCTAATGGCCTGCAGGGAAATGGGAAAAGCTAAGGTGTAATATGGTCAGGAGGCACACTCCGCCCGCTGTAAGTGGCGCAAAATCCTGTTGGTGTAACACACCAGGAAAAAGCAGCAATACAGGCTAAGTTAAGGTGTAATATGGTCAGGAGGCACACTCCGCCCGCTGTAAGTGCCGCAAAATCCTGTTGGTGTAACACACCAGGAAAAAGCAGCAATACAGGCTAAGTTAAGGTGTAATATGGTCAGGAGGCACACTCCGCCCGCTGTAAGTGCCGCAAAATCCTGTTGGTGTAACACACCAGGAAAAAGCAGCAATACAGGCTAAGTTAAGGTGTAATATGGTCAGGAGGCACACTCCGCCCGCTGTAAGTGGCGCAAAATCCTGTTGGTGTAACACACCAGGAAAAAGCAGCAATACAGGCTAAGTTAAGGTGTAATATGGTCAGGAGGCACACTCCGCCCGCTGTAAGTGCCGCAAAATCCTGTTGGTGTAACACACCAGGAAAAAGCAGCAATACAGGCTAAGTTAAGGTGTAATATGGTCAGGAGGCACACTCCGCCCGCTGTAAGTGGTGCAAAATCCTGTTGGTGTAACACACCAGGAAAAAGCAGCAATACAGGCTAAGTTAAGGTGTAATATGGTCAGGAGGTACACTCCGCCCGCTGTAAGTGCCGCAAAATCCTGTTGGTGTAACACACCAGGAAAAAGCAGCAATACGGGCTAACTTCAGGTGTATAATGTGCAGGAGGCTTAGCAACAATGACACTGACACTGTCCCCTGCCTATCCTTCTCTCTCCCTGCACACAAGGTTTATCAAAGTATATGACACTGACACTCTCCCTGCCTATCCTTCTCTCTCCCTGCACACAAGGTTTAGCAAAGAATATGACACTGACACTGTCCCCTGCCTATCCTTCTCTCTCCCTGCACACAAGGTTTATCAAAGTATATGACACTGACACTCTCCCTGCCTATCCTTCTCTCTCCCTACACACAAGGTTTAGCAAAGAATATGACACTGACACTCTCCCTGCCTATCCTTCTCTCTCCCTACACACAAGGTTTAGCAAAGAATAGATTTGACAAGATTTGACACTGTCCCTGCCTATCCTTCACTTTCCCTGCTCCGGAACACACTACACAAGGCCGCCGCGCTGGCGGCCTTTTATAGTGTGGGGCGTGTACTAAACCCCCTCAGCTATAATTGGCCACAGGCATCCTGCCTGTGGCCAATCATTGCTCTCCTCGCTGCCGGCGCTGTGATTGGCCAAGCATGCAGGGTCACAGTGCATGCTTGGCCAATCACAGCGCCGGGATTACACTGCGATGGCGCAGTGTATTGTGGGCCATTCGCGTCACTCGAATTTGGCGCGAACGGCCCAAATCGTTCGTTGTTCGCCGAACGCGCGAACAGCCGATGTTCGAGTCGAACGTATGTTCGTCTCGAACACCGAGCTCATCCCTAGAGGCTAGCAATTGTTGCCTTCACAGCTCTCTAATGCCTTGTATACACAACCGGTTTTCCTGTTGGGAAAACTGCCATGAGAGCTTTTGGCCAGGAATCCCGGCCGTGTGAATGCTCCCTCGCAGTTTTCCCGACAGGAAAACTGCCAGAAAAAAAAGAGAACAAGTTCTCTTTTTTCCCGCCGGGATTCCCGGCAGTCTTTTTCCCAGCAGTTTTCCTATGTGAAAGACTGCGATGGAGCATACACACGGCTGGGATTCCCAGCCAAAAGCTCCAGTGCAATTTTCCTGTCGGGAAAACCTCTCGTGTGTAGGGGTAAAAACTTACCGAGCAGGTTCTCGGTTTTCCTCTCGGGATTCCCAGCTGACATTTTACTGCCGGGAATCCCGTACATGTGTACTAGGCATAAGTGTGATTTCCTTTAAGAAATAACAACACTTCTAGGTAGATGAAAACAGTTGTTTTTCACATTGCTGCTTGTAATAAAATGTCAAAGAAAAGTTAAACTGGTCTATGTAGTTAAACATTAATTTGCAATAACTAATAACAAGCAATCAAAAATCATCTTAACGTATCTTACCACACTAAACCAAAAGTGACTAATTGCCAAGGATGATATTTCACATTAATTGCTCTTTTACCTTAACTTTACTGAAAAGGTTTGCATGTCCAATCTGTCTATCCGTTAGGTATTATTGGCCCAGGTACTTAGCTCTTCACATTGAGATTGACATATTATACTGTCTTCATATCTAAACCGTAGAGGTTTAGAATTTTTTTTATCACACAGAGACTTTCCAACTTGTCCAAAAATATCTTTGTAAAATTGAGACAGCTGTTCATTTGTGCAAGAAAGAGTGGGATTGTTACAATGTGTGTGTCATATACAGCTTTCAGAAGAGCAGAAGAGTAAAAGGGGGGGGGGAGCATTGTAGCAAACTCTACCATAGGAGAGTATAGACAGTTATTCCTGGGATCAATTTGTGGGCGTTTGATGAATTCAGCATGAAATCTGTAAAACCTGAATTTAGCATTAAACTCTATAGAAGTCTATATTAAGTGAATATTGAAACTAAATCCTATCCATTTTCTGGCATAACAGGCAAGGTATTGTAAAAAAACAAAAACAAAAATTTATGGAGAGCCGAGCATTACAAGGGAGGACTTTGGCAAAGCAAACAAAAATGTATAAAATACTGTACAGTGGGGAATGAGTCCTTTTCATACGGCTTCAAGGGTGACATGGGAAAAACACCAATCTTGTCAATTACATGCTTGGCAAATGCCTTTAAGCTCCATTTTGTTATGGAGCAGTACCCTTTTCAGCTACAGCTTCACTGTAATCTGGCATCTACCTATATCTGGATATAAGTGACACTGACACATCTGAGATCAAGAATGAGGGGTTGGGACTTTGTATGAGGCAATACCTATGATTTACCTCCATACCTGGACATATTGAAAAAAAGAAAGTGGTGGGACTTTATATGAAGCAGCAATACTAAGTAGAATGAATCAATCAATGTACACATTGTTTATTGGATACAAATGGCATATATACACTGTAAAATAAATTATAAAAGAAAACATTTAAATTGTAATTGTTGGTCTCGGTAACAATAGATTGAACAATTAATGACAGTACATAATTGTTACAACATAGTAAACATAGTAATGGACCAAGGTATATCTACCAATAAGTAATAGTAATAACGTATGAGTGTAAAAACAATGGTGGATAGATTCATTGGAGTATAATAAAAACGGATAAAAAGAGTAGGACCGGCACTGTCACGTCGCATCATAGGAAAGCTCTACGCATTTCGTGGTAGCATGACCACTCATCAGGAGCAAGATGTAGGGTATGGGGATATCTAAAATAAAAATTATTACAATGACCAACATGGTATGGTAGTCAAAACAGGGTATATAGTAAGCAAAGGGAAGAAGGGAAACTTGATCAGATTCCAAACACTCTCACCTGGTATTTGTAAAATAAAATGGTAGATGGTAACGATAATAGAGGGGTGCATTGGATCAGACGTCCCCCCGGGAGCTGAGGAGGTATAAACCCTGAGCATGGCGGTAAGCACAAGGCAGCCAATGGGAAAGTGAAGGTGAGGGCTCCAGTTAGAAGCTGGGGTCTGCATAGTAAGGAATTGGTATTGTTTGTATTGTAGGTAATCCAAAATATCGGTAACAATAGTAAAAGTAAAATAGCAATCAGCTAATTATGCAGCTAATAAACTGGAGAAAGATAGCCAGACACCAGGTGAACATAAAGAAAGTGAAAGAATGCACGAGAATGCACAGGAATGAACATAAAAAAAAGTGCAAAACAAAGGTGTTCTGACAACTATGTGTATAAGACACTAGAAAAAGAAAAACCAAATGGTGACCAGGAAGTGAGTAAGATAACCCATGAGATACCTGAGAGGTATGGAGGAGGGATATTGAAAGAAAGTGCAGGGGTATAGGTAAGGTGAAAAAAGAGGATGACCGCAGTGCAAGATGGAGATGTTTACTAGCCGTGGATCGAGGGTAACCTCCAATGTCACGTTGAGTGCAGCAAGGGAGGGCAACGCCATCGCCTGAGCAGTAACACGCTTGGCGCACTGGCGCTGGAAACCTCCCTCGTGGTGCACGCAGTATGATAAACATGTGGGTGCCGTGGCGTCATGAATGACGTCACACGCACAACATGTGGGCGTGGCGTCGACTTACAGGGAGCAAATGCCCCGCCCCCCCAATGGGGAGGGGAGGGGGAAAGCTCGGTGTGTGTCGCAGCTCCCAGGAAATTTGATGAACAACCCAGCCCAGCTATCAGAGATAGCCCCTGGAGGATATATCAATAAAAAAACACATCTGAAACTTTTTAAATGAGCTTTATTAACAGGAAACGCTCCGTAGGAATAAAGGGTCGTTTAGACAAAAATGTAATACAACAGTAATCAGGTCTATGACCATTAATGTAGTAACAAACTCAGTATTAGGGATGAGCGCAGTGGTCAGTCTCAATGTAACACTGACTGTTTGGATGCTTAGGGCATTCGGTATGGATAAACGTGACAGCTTTTGGGCAGCCAATGGTTGCTAAGGATGCAGTGGGTGCTTGCACCCACCACAGTCTTGCAATCCCCTGTCATCTGACCCATTAATTTACATGGCTGGGAATCTACACGGCCATACTAGGATTTGGCAAAAATGATCTGTGTTTTTTTTATACTTTACTGTACTTTTTTTTTTGATGAGTAGGGGCACTATGAATCCTGTACTCCTTCACAGTGGTTTGTGGTACAGTATCTGAGTGTTTTAAAGGGGGGTTCTAGCTTCCGATAAGCCCCCTGACTGCAAACCCAACATCCACCAGGCCAGGATTGTGAGAATGAGGCCCTTGTACTCATTAACATAGGGAGAAGGTGCTTTGCCAGGGGGGTTCCTCCATATTAAGAGCATGTGGCCTGGTATGATTCAGTGGGGTGCACACCCACCTTCCTGGCCTGGCAGGCTGCATGCTAGGATAAGAGTCTGCTATGGAATTTTGGGGATACCTCATGTTTTTTTTTTCTTGACTTTTGCGTAGGGTTCCTCCTTAAAATCTATACCAGACTAGTAGGGTCTGGTATGGATTTTAAGGAGGGAAGGTATGGTATAGAATTTGAGGGGAACCTCTCACTGTTTGACTTTGTCTTTTTTTATGGTGTGCCCCTTAACCACTTGCCGAATGCCGCACGACGATATACGTCGGCAGAATGGCACGGCTGCGCATATGGGCGTACATGTACGTCCCCTTTAAGATGCGAGCCGTGGGTCGCGAGCGTGCCAGCGGCGGCACGCTCGCGACCTGGCGGGAGCTCCTTGACCGCGCCCGCAGGACCCGTGGACCCCATCGCCGCCAGTGTCCCGCGATCGGGTCTCAGAGCTGAAGAAGGGGAGAGGTAAGTGTAAACAAACCTCTCCCCGTGCTTCCTAGTGAGAGTGTCACTGATCGTCTCTTCCCTGTCATAGGGAACGACGATCAGTGATGTCACATGACAAGCCACGCCCCCCCTGCAGTAAGAATCACACATTAGGTCACACTTAACCCCTTTAGCGCCCCCTACAGGTTAACCCCTTCACTGCCAGTGTCATTTTCACAGTAATAAGTGCATCTTTATAACACTGATCGCTGTAAAAATGACAATGGTCCCAAAATAGTGTCAAAAGTGTTCGATGTGTCCGCCATAATGTTGCAGTCATGATAAAAATTGCTGATCGTCGCCATTACTAGTAAAAAAAAAAATATTAATAAAAATGCCATAAAACTATACCCTATTTTGTAGACGCTATAACTTTTGCGCAAACCGATCAATACTGTAAACGCTTATTGCGATTTTCTTTACCAAAAATATGTAGAAGAATAGGTATCGGCCTAAACTGAGGAAAAAAAAAATGTTATAGATTGTTTGGGGATATTTATTATAGCAAAAAGTAAAAAATATTGAATTTTTTCAAAATTGTCGCTCTATTTTTGTTTATAGCGCAAAAAATAAAAACCACAGAGGTGATCAAATACCACAAAAATAAATCTCTATTTGTGGGAAAAAAAGGACGCCACTTTTGTCTGGGAGCTACGTCGCACGACCGCGCAATTGTCAGTTAAAGCGACGCAGTGCCGAATCGCAAAAAGGGGCCTGGTCCTTTAGCTACAAAATGGTCCTGGGCTTAAGTGGTTAAAATATATACCAGATATGAGGGGCCTGGTATGAACTCCCATGGCCATTTTTTGTGTGGAGGTCCCCCATTAACATTTAAATCAGACTCTCATCATTAGGGTCCGGTATTGATGAAGAGAATCCCCGACCAGGGGATGTTTACTGAGGTTCCTCTATAATTCATGCCAGGCCCTCCAGATCTGGTATAAATTTTAACCACTTCAGCCCCGGAAGGATTTACACCTTTAATGACCAGTAAATTTTTTGCGACACGGCACTGCCTTATTTTAACTGACAATTTTGCAGGCGTGCAACGTTGTACCCAAACAAAAAATATACGTATTATTTTCACACAAATAGAGCTTTCTTTTGATGGTATTTGATCACCTCTGCGGTTTTATTTTTTTGCTACTATCATTGTCATTAGGTTAGAGAGAAAGTTCTATATAAAAGATATATCGACGATCTGATAGTAGTTTGGAACGGTAGCAGAGAGAAACTTGAGAACTTTCTCTCTAACCTTAATGACAATGATAGTAACATAAAATTGGTATGGAAAATAGATGCAAAAACTGTGGACTTTCTAGACTTGACACTGAATTTGGAGGGAAATAGAATTACTACCAAAACCTTTTTCAAAATAGTAGACGCAAATAGTTACCTGTCTCTAGAAAGTTGCCACCATAAATCGTAGCTATACAATATCCCTAAAGGCCAACTAATAAGAGTGAAAAGAAACTGCAGTAAAGAGGAAGACTTCAATCAACAAGCACAACTAATAGGAAGCAGATTTGAAGAAAAGGGATATGATCATTCATGGCTGAGTAAACAGATACAAGATGTCAAAGATATGGATAGGAATGCAATGATGCAAAATAGAACCAAAAATCAACTATATCAAGATGCCCCATGCCTTATCCTGGATTTCAATATACAGCACAAGGATGTGACCAGATTAGTGGAACGTCACTGGCACATCCTGAAAAAAGATAAGGATCTTAAACATATTTTACCGGATCGCCCCAAAATCATATTTAAGTGGGCACCTATTCTGAAGGACATGATAGCAAAATCTGTGATAGTGTCCCCCCCTAAACCCACTTTCTCCTTCTTTGATGGGAAAGGGTTTTTTCCATGTAGGAATTGTTACGCCTGCAAACGGGCAAAAAAGTTCCAAGGAAAAAGGACAGAATTTAAGGGAACAAGTACAGGGGATATATACCCCCATTAAAGAATTTATAGGATGTCACTCAGAAGGAGTTGTATACGTATTGCAATGTAGCTGTAACCTACAATACGTAGGTAGGACTAAAAGAGCGTTGAAAATTAGAATAAAGGAACACGTGCAAAATATAATTAATGGATTCCCTAAGCACAATGTCTCACGACATTTTGCACTGGTGCATAATCAAGACCCCTCACAACTGCAATTTTGGGATATAGACAAATTTAAAAGTTCCTGGAGAGGTAGTCATTTAGTCAGAAGTATCAGCCAAAAGGAATCTCGGTGGATACACACATTAAGAACACTGACACCTAGGGGAATGAATGTGGAGTTTGACTTAAATTGTTTTTTGAGCAATTTTTAATATTCAACTCCATATTTTATTTATTTTATTTTATTTAATTGCTATTTTATAGAATCACAGGGATTTACATTGTTTTTAGGTTTATTATTGAATATATTCAATGTATGTTGGGAGTTATCCTGCTGTTTTGGATTTAGTGATGTACAGCACCCATACAGTGATACATACATTAGGGAGTATAATATTATACCCCCTTTACATATTTTTAATTGTTTGTGCAATTTATTAGTGGTGTATACATTCACTCTAATATGCATTTATCATAGGTTCGTATTATTACTATTAAAATTTTATGTAGGGACATGTTCTTATTTATCACATCAATTAGAGCGGCTGGATCAGATATATATGCCTGCAAAGTTTTATACTATAATCATCTGCCCAGTCAGATCGCTGTGGCTATTGTAAATTTATGTTACTTAGCAGGATTTATAATCAGTTATCCATATACATTATAAAAATGTAGTCTGGGAGATGAGCTGTGTGCGTGGATCACGTATGTGAGCGTGATTGGCTCATAATAGTTAATCGCCTCCCTCAGACTGTGCGAAAATGGCGGCGCCCATGCTGTTTATATTGGTATTCAAGAAAATGGCGGATCCGACACTTCCGGTTCGCGTACTATTTATTGTTTGCCCCAACAACCAATCAGGCTCCCCTGAAGAAGTCACGAGGTACGTGACGTAACGCCGTAGGGAAGGATTGCGGCATCACATCCAGGATCGAAAACAGCAGAATAACAGTAAGACGGCGCACAGTACGCCGCGATTCTCTGTATTGCTTATCTTTTTTAGTTGTGATGTAAGAGTCTACCTCTTTTACTCTTAACCACTTAACGACCGCTCACTGTATATATACGTCGGCAGAATGGCACCGATAGGCACAATCACGTAGAGCATACGTGATTGCCTTTGTACAGTTGGGGGGTCCAATCGGACCCCCCTCCTATACAGTGAGCGGTGGCTAAGTGTCCGGGAGCGTTCCGGGATGAGGGGGCAGCCATTCGTTTCTGGCCACCCCCTCGCGATCGCTCCCGGCGAATGGAAATGCCCCCTCTGTCTGTGTCAGACAGAGGGAGCAGGAGGAAGTGATGTCATCTCTGGTGCGGCGCTCACATATACCGAGCGCCGTACAAGAGAAGACATCAGGTCAGTACACACAACACTACACTGACACCAGGACACATAGGGACATAAATCGCCCCCCCAGGCCCCCCCAGACACCCCAGATCACCCCCCCAGCCCCCAGTCACAGTGTCACTGATTGCAGTGACCATTTATTTAGTGATCACTGCAATCAGTGACATTTGTGACTGTAAAAGTGTCACCAAAGTTTAGTCTTAGGTCCAGTGTAGCCCCCTAACCCCCCTAATAAAGGTTTAACCCCCTGATCACCCCCCAGATAACCCTTTCACCCCCTATCACCACTGTCACTAAGCGATCATTTTTCTGACCGCTGTCTTAGCGTCAGTGATGCCGATCGGCAGCCAGTAATTTTTTTTAGGTTCGCCGCATGTTTTTATCGCGTCAGGTACCCCAATATATTATCTAATAAAGGTTTAACCCCCTTGATCGCCCCCCAGGTAACCCTTTCACCCCCTATCACCACTGTCACTAAGCGATCGTTTTTCTAAACGCTGTCTTAGTGTCTGTGATGCAGATCGGTAGCCGGTAATTTTTTTTAGTTTCGCCGCAGGTTTTTATAGCGTCAGGTACCCCAATATATTATCTAATAAAGGTTTAACCCCCTTGATCGCCCCCCAGGTAACCCTTTCACCCCCTATCACCACTGTCGCTAAGCAATTGTTTTTCTAAACGCTGTCTTAGTGTCGGTGATGCAGATCGGTAGCCAGTAATTTTTTTTAGGTTCGCCGCATGTTTTTATAGCGTCAGGTACCCCAATATATTATCTAATAAAGGTTTAACCCCCTTGATCGCCCCCCAGGTAACCCTTTCACCCCCATCACCACTGTCACTAAGCGATTGTTTTTCTAAACGCTGTCTTAGTGTCGGTGATGCAGATCGGTAGCTGGTAATTTTTTTTAGGTTCGCCGCAGGTTTTTATAGCGTCAGGTACCCCAATATATTATCTAATAAAGGTTTAACCCCCTTGATCGCCCCCCAGGTAACCCTTTCACCCCCTATCACCACTGTCGCTAAGCAATCATTTTTCTAAACGCTGTCTTAGTGTTGGTGATGCAGATCGGTAGCCAGTAATTTTTTTTAGGTTCGCCGCATGTTTTTATAGCGTCAGGTACCCCAATATATTATCTAATAAAGGTTTAACCCCCTTGATCGCCCCCCAGGTAACCCTTTCACCCCCATCACCACTGTCACTAAGCGATCGTTTTTCTAAACGCTGTCTTAGTGTCGGTGATGCAGATCGGTAGCTGGTAATTTTTTTTAGGTTCGCCGCAGGTTTTTATAGCGTCAGGTACCCCCATATATTATCTAATAAAGGTTTTAACCCCCTGATTGCCCCTAGTTAACCCTTTCACCAGTGATCACCATATAAGTGTTACGGGTGACGCTGGTTAGTTAGTTTGCTTTTTATAGTGTCAGGGCACCCGCCGTGTATATAACCCCCTGATCGCCCGGCGGGTGATATCAATTAGGTTTTAGCGTCAGAGAGGGTCTGCGTCACACCCCGGGCAGCGTCAGGTTAGTGCCAGTAACGCTAACACCCACGCGTGAAGCATACACCCCCCTTAGTGGTATAGTATCTGAACAGATCAATATCTGATCTGATCAGATCTATACTAGCGTCCCCAGCAGTTTAGGGTTCCCAAAAACGCAGTGTTAGCGGGATCAGCCCAGATACCTGCTGGCACCTGCGTTTTGCCCCTCCGTCCAGCCCAGGCCACCCAAGTGCAGTATCGATCGATCACTGTCACTTACAAAACAAAAACACACATAACTGCAGCGTTCGCAGAGACAGGCCTGATCCCTGCGACTCCAGTGCTGTAGGAGGTGATTTCACCACCACAGTTTAAAAAAAAAAGCAAATATGCCGAAGCATTGGGGCAGCAGGGGCGGAGGAGCGATTTTGCTCCTAATGCCGCGTACATACGGTCGAAATTCCGACGGAGGCTTGCCCGTGGAAAAGTCCGACCATGTGTGTGCGGCATAACTTTTTTGCGGGAGGATGCCCCCATGCTTCGGCATATATAAATGGTGCATGTATGCCCATCATTGGAAGTGGGTGGATGAAGGGCGGTATTCTAATGGTGGGCATACCCACCGATCAATCTCTTTTTTCGTTCAGCCAACTGGCTGCATGAAAAAAAAAGATTACAATACATGTCCAACAAGGACCAGCAACGTACTGGTATGTTGCTGGACTTTGAATGTTTATACCAGAATGATGCCTGCGGGTTTAGGTATCATCTTGGTATCATTCTTTTCAGCCTGCGGCCGGCTTTCATGTAAAAGCAATCCTAGCGGCTAATTAGCCTCTGGACTGCTTTTACAAGCAGTGGGAAGGAATGCCCCCCCCCGGATATAAAAAGCGCCATTGGGAAATTGGGAAAGCATTTTATCACACCGATCTTGGTGTGGTCAGATGCTTTGAGGGCAGAGGAAAAATCTAGGGTCTAGAAGACCCTAGTTTTTTCAAAAAAAGAGTACCTGTCACTACCTATTGCTATCATAGGGGATATTTACATTCCCTGAGATAACAATAAAAATGATAAAAAAAAAAAAAATACTTGGAAGGAACAATTTAAAAATAAAATAAAAAAGCAAAATTAATAATAAAAAAAAAAGAAAAAAAAAAAAAGCACCCCTGTCCTGCCCTGCTCTTGCCCAATGGCGAACGCAAGCGTCGGTCTGGCGTCATATGTAAACAGCAATTGCACCATGCATGTGAGGTATCACCGTGAAGGTCAGATCGAGGGCAATCATTTTAGCAGTAGACCTCCTCTGTAAATCTACTGGGGTAACCTGTAAAGGCTTTTAAAAATGTATGTAGTTTGTCGCCAATGCGCGTTTGTGTGAAATTTTAAAGCATGTCGTGTTTGGTATCTATGTACTAGGCCTAAGATCATCTTTTTTATTTCATCAAACATTTGGGCAATATAGTGTGTTTTAGTGCATTAAAATTAAAAAAGTGTATTTTTTAACCCAAAAAATGCGTTTGAAAAATCGCTGCGCAAATACTGTGTAGAAAAAAAAAATGCAACACCCACCATTTTAATCTGTAGGGCCTTTGCTTTAAAAATATATATAATGTTTGGGGGTTCAACATAATTTTCTTGCAAAAAAAAAAATGTTTTCATGTAAACAAAAAGTGTCAAAAAGGGCTTTGTCTTCAAGTGGTTAGAAGAGTGGATGTAAGCTTCCTATTGTTGTGTATAAAATGCCAGAACAGTTCAAAACCCCCCCAAATGACCCCATTTTGGAAAGTAGACACCCCAAGCTATATACTGAGAGGCATGTCGAGTCCATGGAATATTTTATATGTTGACACAAGTTGCGGAAAAACGAAAAAATTTTTTTTTTTTTTTGCACAAAGTTGTCACTAAATGATATATTGCTCAAACATGTCATGGGCATATGTGGAATTACACCCCAAAATACATTCTGTTGCTTCTCCTGAGTACGGGGATACCACATGTGTGAGACTTTTTGGGAGCCTAGCCGCGTACGGGACCCCAAAAACCAAGCACCGCCTTCAGGCTTTCTAAGGGTGTAAATTTTTGATTTCACTTCTCACTGCCTATCACAGTTTCGGAGGCCATGGAATGCCCAGATAGCACAAACCCCCCCCCCAAATGACCCCATTTTGGAAAGTAGACACCCCAAGCTATTTGCTGAGAGGTATTGTGAGTATTTTGCAGATCTCGCTTTTTGTCACAAAGTTTTGAAAATTAAAAATATATATATATATATATATATTTTCTTTCTTTATTTTCAAAAACAAATTAGAGCTGTAAAATACTCGCCATGCCTCTCAGCAAATAGCTTTGGGTGTCTATATTCCAAAATGGGGTAATTTGGGGGGGTTTGTGCGATTTTGGCATTTTATGGCCTTCGAAACTGTGATAGGTAGTGAGGAGTGAAATCAAAAATTTGTGCCTAGAAATCCTGAAGGCGGTGCTTGGTTTTCGGGGTCCCGTACGCGGCTAGGCTCCTAAAAAGTCCCACACATGTGGTATCCCCGTACTCAGGAGAAGCAGAAAAATGTATTTTGGGGTGTAATTCCACATATAACCATGGCATGTGTGAGCAATATATCATTTAGTGACAACTTTTTGTAATTTTTATTTTTTTTTTGTCATTATTCAATCACTTGGGACAAAAAAAAATATATTCAATGGGCTCAACAGGCCTCTCAGCAATTTCCTTGGGGTGTCTACTTTGTAAAATGGGGTCATTTGGGGGGGTTTTGTGCTATTTTGGCATTTTATGGCCTTCGAAACTGTGATAGGTAGTGAGGAGTGAAATCAAAAATTTGCGCCCTTAGAAATCCTGAAGGCGGTGCTTGGTTTCCGGGGTCCCGTGCGCGGCTAGGCTCCCAAAAAGTCCCACACATGTGGTATCCCCGTACTCAGGAGAAGCAGCAAAATGTATTTTGGGGTGAAATTCCACATATAACCATGGCATGTGTGCGCAATATATCATTTAGTGACAACTTTTTGTAATTTTTATTTTTATTTTATTTTTTTGTCATTATTCAATCACTTGGGACAAAAAAAAAAAATTCAATGGGCTCAACATGCCTCTCAGCAATTTCCTTGGGGTGTCTACTTTCCAAAATGGGGTCATTTGGGGGGGTTTGTACTTCCCTGTCATTTTAGCACCTCAAGAAATGAGATAGGCAGTCATAAATTTAAAGCTGTGTAAATTTCAGAAAATGTACCCTAGATTGTAAACTCTATAACTTTTGCGCAAACCAATAAATATACGCTTATTGACATTTTTTTTACTAAAAACATGTGGCTGAATACATTTTGGCCTAAATGTATGACTACAATTGAGTTTATTCGATTTTTCTTATAACAAAAAGTAGAAAATATCATTTTTTTTCAAAATTTTCGGTCTTTTTCCGTTTATATCGCAAAAAATAAAAATCGCAGAAGCAATCAAATACCATTAAAAGAAAGCTCTATTTGTGGGAAGAAAAGGACGCAAATTTCGTTGGGGTACAACATTGCATGTCCGCACAATTTACAGTTAAAGCAGCGCAGTGCAAAATTCTGAATTCACCTCTGGTCCTTTAGCTACCAAATGGTCCGGGGCTTAAGTGGTTAATAAAACCCTGGTCTTACTTAAAATACTACACTATTGGATGCTTTTTGTCTGTTCCCTTGCTGGACCCTGGGCTGGAACTTTGTCCCCCCCCCCCTCTTTCCAGGTGGCGTGAGTGGTGGTGGTCATACCCATACCAGTTATAAGTGGAGAGGACATAAAGTGACAGACAAGACCCCATGCTATGCCAGTATAATTCCGAAGTGAGGTGAGAATATGGAGAGACAGGTGTAGGATACACCAGTGGTTCAATACCACAATTGGGCATCTAATTTAGAAGATCCTGACTGCATTTTAGGAAATCACCGATTGGACACTTTTTATTGGAATTACCAGATAGACACCATATGGACTTTGTGATTGCTTTCATCATTATACCATTGCAATATTGAACCTCATGCACAGTTTGTTGTTTTTCACGGCAACCAGGATATTTTAGTATTGCACTTTATTAGCACACTGGTGCTCACTTCAGCTTTATTATTATTATTGGTGTTCATTAGTTTCACGAGTCACACATCTTTTGGCAGAATCTTTTCTGTTGATATGTGTTTATTTATTTATTTTATCTATACACTTATTGATTTACTTTGTCACAGTGTGGTTATATTATTATACATTAGCGCAAAATCCCCCCCCCCCTTTTTTGCTTTGTATTCTTTATGTGTAGAGTGAACACAGATTGATTTTGCAGCCACTGTTTTTTACCTCAGTTCTTTTCACCTTACCCTTGACTAGCGCGAAAGACTCACATTTACTTATACTATACATTGTTTTGTAAATACTGTTTATTTTGTAATTTATATATATGTAGCGATACCCCCAGTTAAGAGGGCTGCCTTGATTGTTTCGGGCCCTGTAGTGCACCGCTGTCAACCCCTGGCAATCGGCTCTAACCTCTCGTGGCACAGTTAGTAAAGGGGATGATAGAATTGCAATCACTCTAATATTCTCTATGACACAATCCCACAGTAAGGCACACAGTAATGGTATAGAACAGTAAATGACACTGACAACCAATATACTTAACTCTAATATTTTACTGTCGGTAAAGGTTAAAATGATAAACAGTATGCAATGTCGCATGCAGAGCCCTGCAATTTGGATATACTTATTAAAACATCAAAACGTTCAGCAATATGATAGACAGTTGAACTGCGGTGGCCCTGAATACAGTCAGTGGGCCTAAAGATACTGTGGTGTAGTTCTGAGCAGGTGCTCTCTCACCCAAGCGGACTAGTCCTTGTCCGTTACTTCCGTTGCTGTGACTTGATTCACAGTGTCCACGACACCTGGGCCTTCGGTCCTCCTGGTAACAGCATTCAGCAACAGGATTAGATGCTCCGCAGGTTCCTCGATGGAGCGGAAGGCTCTTTGGAAAAAACACAAGGCCCAGGCTTCAGGCCTTGTACACACAGCAGATCAGCACAGGGATCCTCTTGCTGGGAGTGCAGTGTCCAAAGAGAAAGAACTGGGGCCCGCCTCCCTCTTATAAAGTCCACCCCAGCAGTCTTTGCATGGGGCAATGCACCCTGGGTGCCTCAAGGTCTCCTGGGTACTGTAGTCTCTGGGGAATTAAAGGGCAATACCCCGCTACACACTCCCCTCACTTAGAATCTTTGGTCCCCAAAGACAGTATTAACAATATGTACAAACAAGTTCATTGAGGGCTGCAAGGGAAGTTGGCATGGGAAGTTCCCACCAAACCTGGGAAGGGAGCTTGTCCTGCCCACAGGTCACATCAATTGTGGTAACCTGCCTAACTGTGCCAGAAAGTGAGCTGGGGTTGCCCTCCACTAAACGCACAGTGGAGGGACCAGGTGTTTGTATTGTCCTTCTTGCAGTAGTTACTGTGTCCTCAGAGCGTTCTCCCATTTGGGCATAGGGTAACTTCCGTGGAGGACGAATGGTTCTCTTCGCTCTCTGTTCTCTTGGGGTAACTGTCTCCGTCACCACAGGCTCTTCCTCTGGGGTAGGTGTATTGGGCTCCAATATTTCTGGAGCATCCAGATCAGGTGCAGGAAGATACAGAGGGTTCCTTTGATCTTCAGCATGGAGCGACTCTATGGCATCTTCCCACTCATCAGAATGAAAACTGGACGGGACAAACTCGGTGGCTTCTACATTCAATGTACTATCTAAAGTATCTTCAGAGGGCGGAAGGTCTATGGACAGAGGCTCAGGGGCCTGGGACGGCCACAACCATTCAAGCTCTTCTTCTTCATCATCACTTTGAACAGTAGCATCCATTCCTCCAAACTGAGGTGCCTGAGACCGAGTGTTGGGCCTAGGTGTATTCAGACTGGAGGATGGTCCAGGGGAATCCTCTGCAGGAGGTATCCGAACTGCTTCTGAAAGTGGAAGTAAGTGGTTTCTGTGCCAGGTCTTCAGTGGCCCTATCTTACCTTCTGGCTTCAGCTGATATACCGGCAAGCCTGGTAACTTTTTGAAGATCACATACAGTTCGGGTCTCCATCTGTCTGCTGGTTTGTGCTTCCCAGGGACTCCCAAGTTCCGCAACAGCACTCTGTCTCCGGGTTGCAAGTCCTGGATCTGAACTTTAAGATCAAAGTTCCTCTTGTTCCGGGCTCCCCTTTGCTCTGATGCCACTTGGGCCTGTTCAAACGCCAATTTCAGGCTCTTCCTCAGCCTATCTACATATCCCTTGTGCGAGGTGGCTGATGTGTGATCCATCGATATGCCGAAGGCCAGATCCACAGGCAGTCTTGCTTTCCTGCCAAACATTAATCTGTAGGGAGAGTACCCTGTGGCATTACTGGTTGTGCTGTTATAGGCATGCACTATTGCTGCTATGTGCTTGCTCCAATGCTGCTTCTTCTCGCTGCTCAGAGTCCACAACATATTTAACGGAGTCCTGTTGAATCTTTCCGGTTGGGCATCACCTTGGGGGTGATAAGGGGTAGTACGAGTTTTCTTTATACCTAAAGAGTCCAGCAATTTCCTAATCAGTCGACTCTCAAAGTCTCTCCCTTGGTCTGAGTGCAGGCGCTGTGGTAGCCCGTAATGCACAAAGTATTTTTCCACCAAGATTTTGGCTACGGTGGAGGCCTTCTGGTCTTTAGTTGGAAAGGCCTGGGCATAACGGGTGAAATGGTCGGTTATCACCAGAACATTTCCATGTCCACTCAAGTCAGGTTCTAGACAGAGAAAGTCAATGCATACCAAGTCTAAGGGTCCTTGACTCTGCAGATGGCCCATTGGGGCAGCTTGAGGACAGTACTCCTCCACTTCAGCCCGCATACAAGGCCAGTAGAATCTACTCCTCACAAGCTGGAAAGTCAGTTCAGCCCCCAAATGGCCATGATTGTCATGTAGGGCAGCTAAAACAGTCCTTCTATGTTTTTCTGCCAAGAACAGTTGCCACTTCTCTTCTAGGTCATCAGAGGGGCCCCTTTGGTAGACCACCCCTTGATGCACCTGCAACTTGTCCCATTCTTTGTGGACCAGTCGAGCCACCTTTGAGGGGTCCTGCAGGAGCCTGCCTGGATCCTGGTCTTCCAGTGCCTTCAAAGCCAATCTTCCCCAGGGGTATTCCAACTGGTCTCTTCTTATGTCCTTCTTAGACAGCTTTGGCAGGTCGTCCTTGCCAATCTGGGTCATGTCACAATAACACTTGGGCACCCCCACTACCGAAACTCTGATCTCTTCTGCCCTTGACCCACCACTAGCTGGAAGTTGTGCTCCTTGACACAAGTCCCGTACACCATCCGGGGTTACCTGGGTCCAGTCTTCTGTGTGGTGGGTGGGTGCATGAGCCCTTCTGGACAATGCATCTGCATCACGATTCCCAGCCCCAGGCCTATACTTCAGACTGAAGTTGAATCCGGCCAGGGCTGCCAACCAACGGTGGCCAGTGGCATCCAGCTTGGCCGTGGTGAAGAGGTAGGTGAGTGGGTTATTGTAGGTCTTTACTGTAAAGTCAGCTCCATACAGGTAATCTCTGAGCTTATCCACGACTGCCCACTTTAGGGCCAGGAATTCCAACTTGTGGGTGGGATAGTTCTTTTCCGCTGGTGTTAGACTTCTACTGACATAGGCAACAGTCCTTAACTGTCCTTCATACTCTTGGTACAGCACACCTCCCACACCATCATGGCTGGCATCTACATGCAGTTCATATGGTTTCTTAGGGTCAGCATAGGCCAAGACCGGGGCAGTGGTCAGACTTTTCTTCAACATTTTGAAGGCTTCTTCACACTTCTCTGTCCACTGGCCTTCCACTGACTCTCCAGGTTTCCTGGGGCCAGTATCATCCTCCTCTCCTTCTGTCTTCAGTAGCTCATTCAGGGGTTTGGCAATTTTCGCAAACCCCTTCACAAATCTACGGTAGTAAGAGCAGAACCCCAGGAAGGATCTGAGCTCAGTCACTGTAGTTGGTCTGGGCCAGGAGGTAACTGGGTCCAGTTTGTCGGGATCTGTAGACACTCCTTCTGCAGACACTATGTGTCCCAGATAGTGGACCGAGGACTGGTAAAACTGACACTTCTCCATGGAGGGTTTTAGTCCCTCTTCACTGAGTCTCTTCAGGACTTTCTCCAATCTCTCTTCATGCTCCTCCAGAGTCTTCCCGAAGAAAATGATGTCATCTAGGTACACCAGGACTTCGATAAGATTCATGTCCCTCACTGTCTTCTCCATCAATCTCTGAAAAGTGGCGGGGGCCCCCGACAGGCCCTGAGGCATCCTATTGAACTCATAGAATCCCACCGGGGTGAATGGAGGCCGTCTTCTCTCTGTCTTCAGGGTGCATTGGGATTTGGTAATACCCACTCTTCAGGTCCATGACACTGAACCACTTAGCCCCAGACAGACTCTGTAAGGCATCTTCTATCCTGGGAGTAGTGTACTGGTCAGGTATGGTCCTCCTATTGAGAGTCCTGTAGTCTATGCAGAGTCTCAACAACCCGTTCTTTTTCCTGACCACCACGATGGGGGAAGCATATGGACTCCTGGACTCTTGAATAACCCCTGTTCTCTTAAGCTCTGTCAACTGTTCACGCAAATCTTCCAAGTCAGCCAGGGGGACTCGCTGGACCCTCTCCCAGAAGGGTTTGTCTTCCTGCAGACGAATCTTATGGGTGGCACTCCTCGCACACCCCACATCAAACTCATCTTCCGAGAATATTTTTCTCCATCTGGTCAGCTGGGCCTTGGCTCTCTCCTTCCACTTCGGTGGTAAGGTGGTGTCTTCCAGGCAGAGTCCCTCCAGGGTGAGTTCCCCTCCTTCAGCTTTCTTCAAGTCAGACAGGGCAACTGGGGTAGCAGGATTTACTTTACCCAGTAGTACCCGGGCTGGAATCTTCATGGGAGAACTAGTGACATTCCTGATGCTCACTGGAATCTGGCCCTTCACCTTCTTCAATGCCCTCAACGGGACCACTTCAGGGATCACTTCCAACCCTGGGTGGGTGTCCAAGGGGTCTGGCTCCAGAACCACAAAGGGGCCGGGCTGCTCCCAGGAGAGTTTCACGGTAGCCTGAAGGCAGGTTACCTCACCAGGCTGCAATATCTTCTCCTTTCTTGACAGTCTCCAGACTTTTCCCACTCCCTCTTCCGGGGCCTTCTGTTCCAGGACCAACTTCTGGTAGACCTGTTGCAGCATGGGGTGAATCTTGTCTGCTTAAGTACTCTGTTTCTGCACTAGAGGGGTCAGCAGTCTCCTGACAAGGTCAGTGTTGGTCCCTATTATCATGGAACTTATGTTGGCCCCTGGTGGGCGAGGGCAAACTACCGCCAGGGTGTCAAAGGCTTGCCTTTCCTGTCACTGAGGGATCAAAGGCCAGCCTGATTGAGACATAACCATCGTAGGGAAAGCTATGAGTACCAATTCCCCCTATCTGTAGGTCTTCCAGCTTCTGTAAGGGCATGCGATTTAGGTGTTTCCGGTAAAAGTCTCTGTACAAAAGAGTCACTTGGGCTCCTGTATCTAGGAGGGCCTTGGTGTAAACTCCCTCCACTTGAACAGATACTAGAGGGGAGGGTTCTATTAGCTTGTCTGGAAACCTCTTCTGGGTTGCCTCCTTCTTTGGACTTCTCGATTTTCCTGTTGTGGTTTTCTTTTTCTTCCATTTTTCCCTGGACCTCAACCCTTTTTGGACCTGGTATGAATTGATTTCCCTCAGATTGTTAAATTTCAACTCCCGACAGGCGGTATTGAGGATTTTTGGAGGGGCATTGTTTCCCTTCTCTTTTTCCTTTTCTTGCTTCTGAATCTTTTTGGAGCTTTCTGTAAGTAGTGGGCGCCCGGCGGAACTCCTTTACCGGGGCCCTCTGAAGTTTTCCGCCTGCTGGTACTGAGTGCCTCGGTTCTTCCTTGGACTGGGGCACACTGCTCTAACATGCATGATTCCCCCACAATTGAAGCATGTTATCAATCTCTTATGCCGCGTACACACGACCATTTTTAATGACGAAAAAAATTACATTTTTTAAAATGGTCATTAAAAATGATCGTGTGTGGGCTTTCCAGCATTTTTCCCGACGAGAAAAACGCAGAGAATCACGACGAGAAAAATTGGAACATGCTCTAATTTTTTACATCGTCATTTTTCTCATCATGAAAAACGGCCGTGTGTGGGCTTTAACGACGTGAAAAAAAATGCGCATGCTCAGAATCAAGTATGAGACGGGAGCGCTCGTTCTGGTAAAACTAATGTTCGTAATGGAGATAGCACATTCGTCACGCTGTAACGGACTGAAAAGCACGAGGCTGAAAAGCACGAATCGTCTCTCAACAAACTTTACTAACATAAAGGGTGGTGCCATCCGAATGGAACTTCCCCTTTATAGTGCCGTTGTACGTGTTGTACGTCACCGCGCTTTACTCGAACATTTTTTTCCACGATAGTGTGTAGGCAAGGCAGGCTTGAGAGGAAACACGAAAAATCACGTTGAGAAAAATGCAGTTTTTTTCAATGGCATTAAAAACGGTCGTGTGTACGCGGCATTAGGCTTCTGTACTAGTTCCGTATTGGAGCTAGGAGGTTTTTTTTGATCCTCTGACGTGTTCTTATTGTGTAACACAGAGGCCTGGCTAGTCAGCATGGACACCATTTCTACTAGTTGTGACACCTGGGTCTTTAGGAGTTCAACTTCTGAATAACCTCCTTCTGCACTTAACATTCTGACTTGGGCAATTGGGTCGGTGTGTTGACTCCTCCTTTTGTCTTTCAACATGGCCTCCTCCTCCCTGACTATCCGGATCAAGTCAGGGTATTCCAGGCTGCTCCCGTCCTGCCGGGTGTGTAGCATTTATGTTATGGGGTCCAAGGGTTGAGCTCCCCTCAACACCTGCTGGGCACGGGCCTCATCCACTTTTCTTGGATTGATCCCTTTCTTCAGTAGGATCTGATGCAGGATCTTATCCAGACGTCTTATGAATTCTGACAGCTTCTCTCCCTCCTTTTGGTAGCAATGTAAGTGAGTTCAGTGACCTTTTCTGTCCCGCCGAATACATTCTGCAGAATATCCAGATAATCCTGTGCATTGCAGTCCTTCTTGCTTAACTTGAGGTTACGTATGGCCTCCAGAGCAGGCCCATTTAAGCTTTCCGCAATCCTTTTTTTTTTTTTGTTCTGGCACTTCCCATTCTTCTAGGGCCTGAGTGGCGCCATCTAGCCACTCTTCAAATCCATCCTCCACTGAAGGTACAGGTTTCTTCCCAGAAAAAGTCCTGAGTTACCTGTATCCTGACATCAGGTAATCTGGAGGGTCCTTTTTACACTTGGCCCAATCTCCCCCAGGACAGCGCATAATTCTGAGCTAAGGGTGGTCAATGGTGGTGAACCGGGACCCTGTTGTTGGGCGCTTCCTCCTGTGCTGGGGCCTCCTGAAGTAGTGGATGTGGGGCCATCTTTATTCTCTGCTGGGTGTTTTAGGAAGAGTTCTACTTGGTTTGTAGTTTTTATGCTGGCACCCTTGAAGTAGTCAGAGATTCCGTTCCTCCACTCACACAATGCACAGGTGTGGGGATTTACAGTATCTGTCTTCATGTCACTCACCCATGGCTTCCTGTCCGTGGACAATGCTCTCAAGACTGGAGTTAGCTGCTCCTCTACCCAGGCCTCTCTCTGGATTTCAACCACCAGGCCATTTCCGGGTAGGATGCCTTCATTCCTGCACCACCGGGCTACGGCAGCAGGGTCCATTCTGGTTCTTCTGACCGGCTTGATTGCAGCGTGCAGTATACAGGAATCCCGGACCCGAGCCCCCACGTGTAGCGACACCCCCAGTTAAGAGGGCTGCCTTGATTGTTTCGGGCCCTGTAGTGCACCGCTGTCAACCCCTGGCAATCGGCTCTAACCTCACACAGTAATGGTATAAAACAGTAAATGACACTGACAACCAATATACCTAACTCTAATATTTTACTGTTGGTAAAGGTTAACATGATAAACAGTATGCAATGTCACATGCAGAGCCCTGCAATATGGATATACTTATTAAAACATCAAAACGTTCAGCAATATGATAGACAGTTGAACAGACCCCGCTGCAGCTATCCTCCCTCGTGGACAAAATGGCGCCCAGCAATGTCCTACACTACCCAGTCAGGCCTGACTATGATTTGGGTATATTCTCTGTGGAAGAAATCTTCGCTAGCAAACACAGTGGTGCACTTAAAGAAAAATTGTAATCCAACAAAGTAACGATGATCGGTAACTTTATAATGCCAGGGAGACTGATAGCTCAGTTCTGTAGATAGTCTCCTCAAAGTGTAACTGCAATCACTGTGGTGGCCCTGAATACAGTCAGTGGGCCTAAAGATACTGTGGTGTAGTTCTGAGCAGGTGCTCTCTCACCCAAGCGGACTAGTCTTTGTCCGTTACTTCTGTTGCTGTGACTTGATTCACAGTGTCCATGACACCCGGGTCTTCGGTCCTCCTGGTAACAGCATTCAGCAAGAGGATCAGACACTCCGCAGGTTCCTCGGTGGAGCGGAAGGCTCTTTGGAAAAAACACAAGGCCCAGGCTTCAGGCCTTGTACACACAACAGATCAGCACAGGGATCCTCTTGCTGGGAGGGCGGTGTCCAAAGAGAAAGAACTTGGGGCCCGCCTCCCTCTTATAAAGTCCACCCCAGCAGTCTTTGCACAGGGCAATGCACCCTGGGTGCCTCAAGGTGTACTGGGTACTGTAGTCTCTAGGGAATTAAAGGGCAATACCCCGCTACACATATATTAGGTGATCCTAGCAATTAATGTATATTGCAGATTGAACTATCACTTTTGTTTAAGAATCCTCAGAACTGGCTGTGTATATGTAAATACTCCTATATACGCTTAATCTAGTTAACAGTAATGCTTTGCAGGCTCCTGTAAAAAAAGAAATGCGCTTTTTGTTTTCTGGGAGAACTATTAATTTACTGTTTATTTACTGTTTACATTTTTTGATGAATAAGTAGAGGTACTATGTACCCCTTACTCATTCACAAGGGGATGATACTTGGATGCCCTCTTAAAGGCAGCTTCTGATAAGCCCCCACCTGCAGACTCCAGAAACCATGGGATCGGGGTTGTGGGGAAGAGGCCCTTGTCCTTGTCAAAATGAGGACGAGGCTCTTTGCCAGGGTATGGTTTGGGTGGGAGGGGCGCACACTCACCCCTCCCACTTTTCTAGGCCAGCCAAGCTGTAATACTCAGACCAAGTGTCTGGTTTGGGTTTTCTAGAGGAACTTCATTTTTATTTTTTATGTTTTTTTTGTGGGGATTGCCTTTAAAATTCATACTAGACCATAAGTGTCTGGTATGGGTTTTGGGGTGACTCTATGCAAATCTTTTTTCTATTCTTGCTGTAGGATGAAAGATGATACAGTGTAAATTGGCGGCAAATTACTTTTTTTATTTCTGGCTTCTTAAACAAAATGGCATAAAGAGCCTTAGGGGTCAACTATGTATTTTTGAAGTTTTTTGGGTCTGTGACATTTTTTTCTTTTCAAAAACGAAGCCAGGAGGGAAATGTAATTTACCGGCAATATAAAACACTTAATTTGCTGGCAATATAAAACACTTTTTTGTTTTTTTGGCAATAGTGATTTGAAAGATTTGGCTTTCATAGACTTGAATGAGGTTCAAGTTCAGCCTTCAAACTCGTTTGAAGTTCACCAAACCCTGTACAGACCAAACTCAGGGCGGTTCAGCTAATCCATCCATGCTCAGGAATAGGTAACACAATAAAGGGCAGCCATACTAGCAAGATGACCTCTTTTTAATCAACAGGCCTATGCCACTGGCCAGTGGGACTAAACTCATTCTCTGTCGGCCTTGGGACCTGATCCTCATACTGAAGTGCTGTTTCCATAAAGTGGTTGTAAACCCTCTCATATAACCAGTGAAGCGAATAGTCTCAGATGATACACAGAGATGAAACAAATCCTCCTACATATATTTTACTTGTTTATCTGCAGCCCTCTCATCCCTACACCACTTCAAAAGGCCTAATCATGTTAAAATCCTTCTCAATCTGTTAATATCATAGAGGAGGGGGCAGATAGGCTGCAGTTATAGTGTGTGAGAGCTGATTGGAGGAAAGGAACACACCTCCCTTCACACAGCAGAAGAACTTTGTTGTGAATAGACAAGCTGCCTGCTGAGCTCCCTCCCCAATACAAATTCATCTCTCAGAGGTGACTCAAGCTGGTAAAAAAGGAACAAAGCACCAGAGAAAAAGAACACTTATGCCACGTACACACGGTCGGAATTTCAGTCCAATGGGAGCTTTTGGTTTGATATTCCGACCGTGTGTATGCCCCATCGGACTTTTTCTGTCGGAATTTCCGACGGACTTAGATAGAGAGCAGGTCCTCTATTTTTGCGTCGGAAATTCCGACAGAGGTATTAAAAACATACCTACAAGACTACAGTTTGCCAAAATGTACTTGAGAAAGCCAAAATCCTTCTGGGAAAACGTCTTGTGGACAGATGAGACTAAGATAGAGCTTTTTGGTAAAGCACATCATTCTACTGTTTACCAAAAACGGAATGAGGCCTACAAAGAAAATAACACAGTACCTACTGAGAAATATGGTGGAGGTTCATTAAAGTTTTGGGGTTGTTTTGCTGACTCTGGCACTGGGTGCCTTGAATGTGTGCAAGGCATCATGAAATCTGAGGATTAATAAAGGATTTTGGGTCGCACTGTAGAGCCCAGTGTCAGAAAGCTGGGTTTTCGTCCAAGATCTTGGGTCTTCCAGCAGGAAAATGACCCCAAACATATGTCAAAAAGCACCCAGAAATGGATGGCAACAAAGCGATGGAGAGCTCTAAAGTGGCCAGCAATGAGTCCAGATCTAAATCCCATTGAACACCTGTGGAGAGATCTTAAAATTGCTGTTGGGAAAAGGTGCCCTTCCAATAAGAGAGACCTGGAGCAGTTTGCAAAGGAAGAGTGGTCCAAAATTCCGGGTGAGGGGTGTAAGAAGCTTATTGATGGTTATAGGAAGCGACTGATTTCAGTAATTTTTTCCAAAGGGTGTGCAACCAAATATTAAGTTAAGGGTGCCAAGAATTTTGAGCAGCCCATTTTTGAAGTTTTGTGTGACATTATGTCCAATTTGCTTTTTTTCCTCCCTTTTTTTGATTTGTTCCAATACACACAAAGGGAATAAACATGTGTAAAGCAAAACATGTGTTACTGCAATACTTTTCTGTGAGAAATACTTGATTTTCTGGAAAAATTTCTGGGGTGCCAACAATTTTGAGCATGACTGTATTACAATACAATACAACACATTACTTCCAAAGTTGTATTCTGGTATATGAGAATTTTTGTAACTTTAGTAACTTCTTAATTTTCGATATGAGATTAGCGTGCAAAAAAGGACTATCGATCACTCCACAGAGAGCCACAATGGGGATCTATATAAAAAGTATTTCTGCGCTACTATGAGGTAACAGGTGATAGTGCAACTGCTACTAGACACTGAAAAAGGTAAAAACCATAACCTTATAAGAAATAGAGTATAAAAGATAGTGCCGAGCTGTTGTAATTGACTCTAGGTCAATAATTAGTATTTCCACATGAATTAGTGTACACAAAGTACTAATATAAACGTAGAAAGCAGAAAGTGCAAATATGCAAAACCTTATAACGTCAAAATGTGCAAAAATGCAAGTGCAGATAATCCAGAGCCTTAATATACTGCTTGTATAAATAAGGTGCCTTGTTTTGCCAGCAAATAAAAGTGCTACGTGATAGGGTGTATAAAATAATATAAAATATAAAAAAAAACAACCTTAAAATACAAATTAATTGCTAAATAAAATACAATGGTGCAGGATGTGACAATAAAGCGTGACAGTATATTGATGTTTCCAGCATCTGCTGGAACAAAAAAACAGTGCAGATGTGTACAGGACTAAAATAACAAATAGTCCAGATACAACTGATATAAGCTGAGTGCAGCTATTTCCATGCAGAATGGTGACTTGGTATATTCTGAGGTGGTGAACCGTGAACCATAAAGATGGTATTTAAAAGTCTGAAATTGGCAAATAAAGTGATGAGTGCTGGGATTAAGTGCTGAATGGTGTTTGTCTTCTATGACTTCCACGCTGTGAATGACTTGCTGTTAAGTGAATAGGTGGCCTCTTACCTCACTGCTGTGAGGTTACAGCATGTGTATATTTCCTATACTGATCAGCCTGGTACTGCCTGGATAGATCCTTGAACCTGGGTGTATGGCGCCTGGATGTGTTCACCATAAAATCCTCCCTGTGTGGTGTGTGTTCTCCAGATTGGCGTACATACGTTTGTAGCAGGGAAAAAGAATAAAAACAGTTCCCAATATGGTGTAGTATGTCTAAACAAAGGGGGTCCTTTTATTCTTATAAATGAAAACGTACTCACATTTAAAATAGCGATACATGCAAAACAAAATACGAGCCCCGAGCTCGTCCACGTCACCTCCGGTGCCTGTAGTGTCCCTACGCGTATCGTCACCGATCACGTGACTTCATCGGGGGATGAAGTCACGTGATCGGTGACGATACGCGTAGGGACACTACAGGCACCGGAGGTGACGTGGACGAGCTTGGCGCTCGTATTTTGTTTTGCATGTATCGCTATTTTAAATGTGAGTACGTTTTCATTTATAAGAATAAAAGGACCCCCTTTGTTTAGACATACTACACCATATTGGGAACTGTTTTTATTCTTTTTCCCTGCTACAAACGTATGTACGCCAATCTGGAGAACACACACCACACAGGGAGGATTTTATGGTGAACACATCCAGGCGCCATACACCCAGGTTCAAGGATCTATCCAGGCAGTACCAGGCTGATCAGTATAGGAAATATACACATGCTGTAACCTCACAGCAGTGAGGTAAGAGGCCACCTATTCACTTAACAGCAAGTCATTCACAGCGTGGAAGTCATAGAAGACAAACACCATTCAGCACTTAATCCCAGCACTCATCACTTTATTTGCCAATTTCAGACTTTTAAATACCATCTTTATGGTTCACAGTTCACTACCTCAGAATATACCAAGTCACCATTCTGCATGGAAATAGCTGCACTCAGCTTATATCAGTTGTATCTGGACTATTTGTTATTTTAGTCCTGTACACATCTGCACTGTTTTTTTGTTCCAGCAGATGCTGGAAACATCAATATACTGTCACGCTTTATTGTCACATCCTGCACCATTGTATTTTATTTAGCAATTAATTTGTATTTTAAGGTTGTTTTTTTTTATATTTTATATTATTTTATACACCCTATCACGTAGCACTTTTATTTGCTGGCAAAACAAGGCACCTTATTTATACAAGCAGTATATTAAGGCTCTGGATTATCTGCACTTGCATTTTTGCACATTTTGACGTTATAAGGTTTTGCATATTTGCACTTTCTGCTTTCTACGTTTATATTAGTACTTTGTGTACACTAATTCATGTGGAAATACTAATTATTGACCTAGAGTCAATTACAACAGCTCGGCACTATCTTTTATACTCCACAATGGGGATCTGTCAATGTAAACAGAGAGATCCCCATTCTGACAGGGGAGCAGAGAGAGATCTGCTGCTCCTAGTGGTTAGGAACAGCGATCTCTCTTATCCTCCAGTCATTCCCATCCCCCCACAGTTAGAAACACCTCCCAGGGAACACATTTATCCCCTTGATTGCCCCCTAGTGTTAACCCCTTCCCTGCCAGTGACATTTACACAGTAATCAGTGCATTTTTATAACACTATTCGCTGTATAAATGTCAATGGTCCCAAAAAAGTGTCAAATGTGTCCGATCCATTTGCTGCAATGTCCCGCTAAAAATTGCAGATCGCCGCCATTAAAAAATAAATAAATAATAAAAATGCCATAAATCTATCCCCTATTTTGTAGACGCTAAAAATTTTGCGCAGACCAATCAATTTACGCTTATTGAGATTTTTTTTCAAAATTAAAGTTTTATTGAAAAATAAACATATTGTACAAGTATACAGCGTTGACATATAGATAAGCAGAAATAAGCATGTTCAACTGAATACATATAACATGTACGTATTTGTATACTAAGCTTCAGTATTGTCTGAGTTTTATATTGAAATTAGAGAGTAGTGATGAGCCGAACACCCCCGGGTTCGGTTCGCACCAGAACCCGCGAACGGACCGAAAGTTCGCACGAACATTAGAACCCTATTAAATACAATGGATGCGAACGTTCGGATTCTAAAGTGCTAATTATAACGACTATTATCCATGTTATTGTCCTAAACAGAGTTTGGGAACCCGGGTTCTGCACCAGGGGACATGTATCAATGCAAAAAGAAGTTTTAAAAACGGACGTTTTCCGGGAGCAGTCATTTTAATGATGCATAAAGTGAAAAAAAAAAGTCAAATATTCCTTTAAATATTGTACCTGGGGAGTGTCTAAAGTATGCCTGTGAAGTGCCACGTGTTTCCCGTGTTTAGAACTGTCCCTGCACAAAATTACATTTCTAAAGGAAAAAAAAGCCATTTAAAACTGCTTGCGGCTTTAATGTAATGTCTGGTCCCGGTAATATGGATGAAAATCTTTAAGAAAAATGGCATAGCTACCCCATCACCCCCCCCCCCCCCTACCCCAGCCCATTACCAGCCCCTTTGGGTCTTGTATGGATATTAAGGGGAACCCCGCACACAAAATAAAAAAGGCCCTATATACTCTGAACAGCCGTATACAGGCGGTGCATACAAGACAGGGACTGCAGGTTTGTTCTTATGTTGAATCTGTTTGTAATTTTGAACAGCTACATTGTTTAAGTGTAGCTCCAGCCCAAATACCTACTTTTAAGCTTTTTGGAAAACATAGGGAAGGGTTATCACCCCTGTAACATTTGTTTTGCTGTCTGTGCCCCTGTTCAGAACATTTCACCTCACTTTGCGTCCCAATGACAACTGATTTTGAAATGTGGTGTTTTTATTGAAACAAGGATTGGTGATAAAGCATCAGTAGAGAGGAGACACCTTTCTCCCATATTAATTCTTACAGGAGAGAATTTTCCTTCCAAGGGGTAGATTTCCTCTCACTTCCTGTTGTCTTCTTCCGTTTGCAAGTAGTAGTCGTTTGTAAGTTGGATGTTTGAAAGTAGGGACCTGCCGTATATACTCTGCAGAAATTGGCCCCTTAGGTGTTGGTGTTGGCACAACACTGTAAGCACTCACAGTTACTCTTGGTGGGTGCTGGAACGCCCTGCTGTCAACTATTATATCAGGAATTGTAATAACATATAATTGTTGAACAGTGGTAGTAAAAATTGGGCCTTTGATGGTGGTGCTGGTGCCACAACACTGTAAGGCCTGACAGTTACTCTTGGTGGGCGCAGCAATGGGCCCTGCTGTGAATTATTAGATCAATAATTATAATTGCATGCCCCTGTTGAACAGGGGCTGAAAAATTGGGCCTTTGGTGGTGGTGGTGGTGGTGGTGGTGGTGTTGACACAGCACTGTAAGGCCTGACAGTTACTCTTGGTGAGCGCAGCAATGGGCCCTGCTGTGAATTATTAGATCAATAATTATAATTGCATGCCCCTGTTGAACAGGGGCTGAAAAATTGGGCCTTAGGCACTGGTGGCACAACACTGCAACCCCTCACAGATACTGTACTTGGAGCACAGCAATGAGGCCTGTTGCAAAGTATTGCATCAAAAATTGTAATTACACGCCCCTGTTAAACAGGGGCTGAAAAATTGGGCCTTAGCCACTGGTGGCGGCACCCATAAACCAAAATGATCTTCCAAGCTATCATCATTAATCGGATCATTGAGGAGGAGGAGGAGGATAGCTAGTCAACATAACAGCACAGGAACTCAGCATCAGCATCAGTCTTGAAGGGATGTGACATTTTAAAATCAATTAGTCTGTTATATCAGCATCAGGTGTGTGGTAGCTGGTGGTGATCCAAGACTGGTTCATCTTGATGAAAGTCAGTCGATCAACCGAGTCGGTGGACAGGCGCACCCTGTGATCCGTGACAAATCCTCCAGCAGCACTGAATGTGCGTTCTGAAAGAACGCTGGATGCAGGACAGGCCAGTAGCTCAATTGCATACTGTGCAAGCTCTGGCCAGTGATCCATCCTCAAGACCCAGTAAGCCAGAGGATTTTCGGTGGGGAAGGTGTCCAAGTCTGACCTTGCCCCTAGGTATTCCTGCACCATGTATATCAGACGCTGGCGATGGTTGCTGGAAACGATCATACTTTGGGGCTGCGGACTAAAGAATTGTCTGAACGCATCGGTCAGACGGCCACCTTCCCTACCGCTCCTTCTTTGACTGCCCGAAGCCTCAGCAACTCGTTGTCCAGGACCAGGAGTTTGTAACCTCCCAGTCTCTGGGAACGCGTTGCACAGACCTTTCTGCAAGGCCTCCCGGAGTTGTCTCATCCTCTGCTCCCTCTGCGACGGTAACATAAGGTCCGCAACCTTACCCTTGTACCGTGGATCAAGGAGAGTGGCCAGCCAGTAATGGTCCCTCTCCTTGATCCGAAGAATACGAGGATCCTTCCGCAGACTTTGCAGGATCAGGGAGGCCATGCAGCGTAGGTTAGCTGAGGCATTCAGTCCGGAGTCCTCTGGGTCACTAAGGACGACATGATCCGCAGCCACCTCCTCCCAGCCACGTACAAGTCCACTGGTTTCTTGGGACTGTAAATCATCCCTAAAAGACTGCTGCTGATGATGCTGAGTGCCAGCCTCCACCTCCATGCTGACACAATCCTCCTCCTCCTCCTCTTCCTGTGCGATGGGTGGGACAGAAGGAACACTGTCAGGGTAAAGGGGGCCTTGAGAGGCAAGGAAGTCCTCCTCTTCCTGCCTCTGTTCTGCCTCAAGTGCCCTGTCCATTATTCCACGCAGCGTGTGCTCCAACAGGTGGACAAGAGGTACAGTGTCACTGATGCATGCACTGTCACTGCTCACCATCCTCGTGGCCTCCTCAAATGGTGCCAGGACAATGCATGCATCCCTGATCATGCCCCACTGGCGTGGTGAAAAAAAACCGAGCTCCCCTGACCCTGTCCTGGTGCCGTAGTCGCACAGGTACTCATTGATGGCCCTCTGCTGCGTGTGCAGCCGCTGCAGCATGGCCAACGTTGAGTTCCACCTGGTGGGCATGTCACATATAAGGCGGTTCTTGGGCAGGTTCAACTCCTTTTGCAGCTCAGCCAGGCGAGCACTGGCATGATAAGATCTGCGGAAATGAACACAGACTTTCCTGGCCTGCCTCAGGACATCCTGTAAGCCCGGGTACCTGCCCAAGAACCGCTGCACCACCAGGTTAAGGACGTGAGCCATACAGGGCACATGGGTCAGTTGTCCCTGTCGGAGGGCGGAGAGGAGGTTGGTGCCATTGTCGCAAACCACCATTCCTGGCTTAAGCTGGCGTGGCGTCAACCACCTCTCGGCCTGCCCCTGCAGAGCAGACAGGACCTCTGCCCCAGTGTGGCTCCTGTCCCCCAAACACACCAGCGCAAGCACGGCATGGCATCTTTTTGCCTGCGTACTTGCGTAGCCCCTTGAACGCCTACGGAGCACCGCTGGTTCCGAGGACAAACCACAGGAAGAGGCCATGGAGGAAGAAGAAGAGGAGGGGGTGGAGGAGAGAGGTGTGTCACAACCAGTAGTAGCATTTTGGAGGCGTGGTGGTGGAACAACCTCCAACACTACTGCACCTTGTTCTGCATCCTTCCCAGCTGCCAAAGAGTGACCCAATGGGCTGTGAAAGAAAGGTAACGTCCCTGTCCATGCCTGCTGGACCATGAGTCAGCGGTAATATGCACCTTACCGCTGACCGCCCTGTCCAGCGAGGCCAAGACATTGCCTTCCACATGCCTGTAGAGAGCCGGAATCGCCTTCCGTGAGAAAAAGTGGCGTTTGGGAACCTGCCACTGAGGAACCGCACATTGCACAAACTCACGGAAGGGGGCCGAGTCTACCAACTGAAAAGACAGCAGTTGAAGCGCTAGCAATTTAGCCAAGCTAGCATTCAACCGCTGGGCATGTGGATGGCTGGGAGTGAACTTCTTTCGCCAGTCCAGCAGCTGGGGCAGGGAAATTTGCCTGCTAGAATCGGACGTCGGTGTACTGCTAGCAGAGTGCCCGCAAGTACTTGGCTGTGACACACCTAATTCTACACCTTCATTCCTCTCAGAGCAGGTTTCAGAGAGGACTGAAGGTATAGTGGGGTTGGAGATCCCAGCTGATGCGGTGCAAGAAGAGGTCAGCTTTGTTCTTTGGTGTGGGTCTTTAAGGTAGGCTTGCCAACGAGCTGCATGGCAGGTCAACATATGTCTGATCAAGCATGTGGTGCCCAAGCGGCTGATGTTTTGGCCACGCGATATACGCTTGAGACATATGTTGCAAACAGCAGCTGTGCGATCTGATGCAGTCGCCTCAAAAAAGGCCCACACCAAAGAACTTTTTGAATGATGGGCAGAGGCAGCGCCCTGCACAGGCGGAGCTCTACGGTGTGATTCCGTCGGTGTGCTGCCCATACGCTGGCCACCCAAGGGCATCCTGCCTCGTTGGAGATGTGCCTCCTCCTCATCCTCCTCCTCCTCCTCTCTACTATTAGGCACCCACGTGGAGTCAGTGACCTCATCATCCCCTCCCTCCTCATCACTGGAGCCAATCTGGCAGTATTCTGCAGCTGCTGGAGCATGACTGCCAGATTGGTGTCCTTCTTGAGCATCCCCTCTCTCTGCTCTCACGCTACTGCCTTCCTCTATCTGGGTATCATCATCAGATCCTTCGAAACGCTGGGCATCCTCCTGGAGCATGTACCCAACACTGTGCTCAAACAGTTCGGGGGACTTCTCAGGAGGAGGACATGGTGAGTCTAGGGAAGGATTGACTAATGAAGATAATGATACCAGAGAAGAGGACGCTTTGGCAGCTGCTTTGCCAGTACCCTGAGCCTGGGTGAGAGAGGATGAGGAGGATGAGGTGGGCTTGGTCATCCACTCTACCAAGTCTTCGGCATGATGTGGCTCAACATGTCCAGCTGCCGAAAAGAAGGACAAGCGTGTCCCATGGCCATGTGCTGATGACAATGCACCGCGTCCACGACCAGCACTGTTGCCCCCAGACACAGAGCCTGCTTGCCCTCTTTTTTTGCCTCCTGACTGTCTGCCTCTCCTTGTTTGCCTTCCAGACATTTTAATGGATGGCCTGCAGGGAGATGGGAAAAACAGCAATAAGGGCTACCTTCAGGTGTATACTGTGCAGGAGGCTTAGCAACAATGACACTGACACTGTCCCCTGCCTATCCTTCTCTGTCCCTAAACACAAGGATTTGCAATATGCTTCAGCAAGATTGGTTTAGCACAGAATAGCACACTGTCAGTTTCACTCACTGTCCTACTCTGTCCCTACAAACAAGATTTAGCACAGAATAGCACACTGATAGTTTCCACGAGTGTCCTTCTCTGTCCCTAAACTCAAGGATTTCAAATATGGTTCAGCAAGATTGGTTTAGAACAGAATAGCACACTGACACTTTCCCTCACTGTACCTCTCTGTCCCTAAACTCAAGGATTTCAAATATGGTTCAGCAAGATTGGTTTAGAACAGAATAGCACACTGTCAGTTTCACTCACTGTCCTACTCTGTCCCTACAAACAAGATTTAGCACAGAATAGCACACTGATAGTTTCCACGAGTGTCCTTCTCTGTCCCTAAACTCAAGGATTTCAAATATGGTTCAGCAAGATTGGTTTAGAACAGAATAGCACACTGACACTTTCCCTCACTGTACCTCTCAGTCCCTAAACTCAAGGATTTCAAATATGGTTCAGCAAGATTGGTTTAGAACAGAATAGCACACTGTCAGTTTCACTCACTGTCCTACTCTGTCCCTACAAACAAGATTTAGCACAGAATAGCACACTGATAGTTTCCACGAGTGTCCTTCTCTGTCCCTAAACTCAAGGATTTCAAATATGGTTCAGCAAGATTGGTTTAGAACAGAATAGCACACTGACACTTTCCCTCACTGTACCTCTCTGTCCCTAAACTCAAGGATTTCAAATATGGTTCAGCAAGATTGGTTTAGAACAGAATAGCACACTGTCAGTTTCACTCACTGTCCTACTCTGTCCCTACAAACAAGATTTAGCACAGAATAGCACACTGATAGTTTCCACGAGTGTCCTTCTCTGTCCCTAAACTCAAGGATTTCAAATATGGTTCAGCAAGATTGGTTTAGAACAGAATAGCACACTGACACTTTCCCTCACTGTACCTCTCTGTCCCTAAACTCAAGGATTTCAAATATGGTTCAGCAAGATTGGTTTAGAACAGAATAGCACACTGTCAGTTTCACTCACTGTCCTACTCTGTCCCTACAAACTAGATTTAGCACAGAATAGCACACTGAGAGTTTCCACGAGTGTCCTTCTCTGTCCCTAAACTCAAGGATTTCAAATATGGTTCAGCAAGATTGGTTTAGAACAGAATAGCACACTGACACTTTCCCTTACTGTACCTCTCTGTCCCTAAACTCAAGGATTTCAAATATGGTTCAGCAAGATTGGTTTAGAACAGAATAGCACACTGTCAGTTTCACTCACTGTCCTACTCTGTCCCTACAAACAAGATTTAGCACAGAATAGCACACTGATAGTTTCCACGAGTGTCCTTCTCTGTCCCTAAACTCAAGGATTTTTAAATATGGTTCAGCAAGATTGGTTTAGAACAGAATAGCACACTGTCAGTTTCACTCACTGTCCTACTCTGTCCCTACAAACAAGATTTAGCACAGAATAGCACACTGACACTTTCCCTCACTGTACCTCTCTGTCCCTAAACTCAAGGATTTCAAATATGGTTCAGCAAGATTGGTTTAGAACAGAATAGCACACTGTCAGTTTCACTCACTGTCCTACTCTGTCCCTACAAAGTAGATTTAGCACAGAATAGCACACTGAGAGTTTCCACGAGTGTCCTTCTCTGTCCCTAAACACAAGGATTTGCAATATGCTTCAGCAAGATTGGTTTAGCACAGAATAGCACACTGTCAGTTTCACTCACTGTCCTACTCTGTCCCTACAAACAAGATTTAGCACAGAATAGCACACTGATAGTTTCCACGAGTGTCCTTCTCTGTCCCTAAACTCAAGGATTTCAAATATGGTTCAGCAAGATTGGTTTAGAACAGAATAGCACACTGACACTTTCCCTCACTGTACCTCTCTGTCCCTAAACTCAAGGATTTCAAATATGGTTCAGCAAGATTGGTTTAGAACAGAATAGCACACTGTCAGTTTCACTCACTGTCCTACTCTGTCCCTACAAACAAGATTTAGCACAGAATAACACACTGATAGTTTCCACGAGTGTCCCTCTCTGTCCCTAAACTCAAGGATTTCAAATATGGTTCAGCAAGATTGGTTTAGAACAGAATAGCACACTGTCAGTTTCACTCACTGTCCTACTCTGTCCCTACAAACAAGATTTAGCACAGAATAGCACACTGATAGTTTCCACGAGTGTCCTTCTCTGTCCCTAAACTCAAGGATTTCAAATATGGTTCAGCAAGATTGGTTTAGAACAGAATAGCACACTGTCAGTTTCACTCACTGTCCTACTCTGTCCCTACAAACAAGATTTAGCACAGAATAGCACACTGACACTTTCCCTCACTGTACCTCTCTGTCCCTAAACTCAAGGATTTCAAATATGGTTCAGCAAGATTGGTTTAGAACAGAATAGCACACTGTCAGTTTCACTCACTGTCCTACTCTGTCCCTACAAACAAGATTTAGCACAGAATAGCACACTGACACTTTCCCTCACTGTACCTCTCTGTCCCTAAACTCAAGGATTTCAAATATGGTTCAGCAAGATTGGTTTAGAACAGAATAGCACACTGTCAGTTTCACTCACTGTCCTACTCTGTCCCTACAAACAAGATTTAGCACAGAATAGCACACTGACACTTTCCCTCACTGTACCTCTCTGTCCCTAAACTCAAGGATTTCAAATATGGTTCAGCAAGATTGGTTTAGAACAGAATAGCACACTGTCAGTTTCACTCACTGTCCTACTCTGTCCCTACAAACAAGATTTAGCACAGAATAGCACACTGACACTTTCCCTCACTGTACCTCTCTGTCCCTAAACTCAAGGATTTCAAATATGGTTCAGCAAGATTGGTTTAGAACAGAATAGCACACTGTCAGTTTCACTCACTGTCCTACTCTGTCCCTACAAACAAGATTTAGCACAGAATAGCACACTGACACTTTCCCTCACTGTACCTCTCTGTCCCTAAACTCAAGGATTTCAAATATGGTTCAGCAAGATTGGTTTAGAACAGAATAGCACACTGTCAGTTTCACTCACTGTCCTACTCTGTCCCTACAAACAAGATTTAGCACAGAATAGCACACTGACACTTTCCCTCACTTTACCTCTCTGTCCCTAAACTCAAGGATTTCAAATATGGTTCAGCAAGATTGGTTTAGAACAGAATAGCACACTGTCAGTTTCACTCACTGTCCTACTCTGTCCCTACAAACAAGATTTAGCACAGAATAGCACACTGACACTTTCCCTCACTGTACCTCTCTGTCCCTAAACTCAAGGATTTCAAATATGGTTCAGCAAGATTGGTTTAGAACAGAATAGCACACTGTCAGTTTCACTCACTGTCCTACTCTGTCCCTACAAACAAGATTTAGCACAGAATAGCACACTGACACTTTCCCTCACTGTACCTCTCTGTCCCTAAACTCAAGGATTTCAAATATGGTTCAGCAAGATTGGTTAAGAACAGAATAGCACACTGTCAGTTTCACTCACTGTCCTACTCTGTCCCTACAAACAAGATTTAGCACAGAATAGCACACTGACACTTTCCCTCACTGTACCTCTCTGTCCCTAAACTCAAGGATTTCAAATATGGTTCAGCAAGATTGGTTTAGAACAGAATAGCACACTGTCAGTTTCACTCACTGTCCTACTCTGTCCCTATAAACAAGATTTAGCACAGAATAGCACACTGACACTTTCCCTCACTGTACCTCTCAGTCCCTAAACTCAAGGATTTCAAATATGGTTCAGCAAGATTGGTTTAGAACAGAATAGCACACTGTCAGTTTCACTCACTGTCCTACTCTGTCCCTACAAACAAGATTTAGCACAGAATAGCACACTGACACTTTCCCTCACTGTACCTCTCAGTCCCTAAACTCAGGGATTTCAAATATGGTTCAGCAAGATTGGTTTAGAACAGAATAGCACACTGTCAGTTTCACTCACTGTCCTACTCTGTCCCTACAAAAAAGATTTAGCACAGAATAGCACACTGACACTTTCCCTCACTGTACCTCTCTGTCCCTAAACTCAAGGATTTCAAATATGGTTCAGCAAGATTGGTTTAGAACAGAATAGCACACTGTCAGTTTCACTCACTGTACCTCTCTGTCCCTACAAACAAGGTTTAGCACAGAATAACACACTGACACTCTCCCTACCTATCCTTATTTGTCCCTAAACACAAGGAATCCAGGATTAGTAAAGGAAAAAAAATGACACTGTCCCTGCCTATGCTTCTCTTTCCCTGCTCCGGAACACACTACACAAGGCCGCCGCGCTGGCGGCCTTTTATAGTGTGGGGCGTGTACTAAACCCCCTCAAGAATAATTGGCCACAGGCATCCTGCCTGTGGCCAATCATTGCTCTCCTCGCTGCCGGCGCTGTGATTGGCCAAGCATGCGGGGTCACAGTGCATGCTTGGCCAATCACAGCGCCTGGATGACACTGCGATGGCGTAGTGCATTGTGGGCCGTTCGCGTCACTCGAATTTGGAGCGAACGGCCCAAATCGTTCGATCTTCGTCGAACGATCGAACAGCCGATGTTCGAGTCGAACGTATGTTCGACTCGAACACGAAGCTCATCCCTATTAGAGCGTTAGAGATGCAGAAAACAGTAAAAGAGTAGAAGTTGTGTGGTAGGGGAGGTTAGGGATGGTAGGGTGTGAGAGGAGAAAAAATAGGGGGAGAGGAAGAGGGGGAGGGAGAAGGGTAGTAGTTGCAATACTTCAAAAGCGTGACCATCACATAGGGGGTAGGGATGAGCCGAACACCCCCCTGTTCGGTTCGCGCCAGAACCTGCGAACAGACAGAATGTTCGCATGAACTTTAGAACCCTATTAAATACAACGGACTTGAACGTTCAAAATCTAAAGTGCTAATTATAAAGGCTAATATGCAAGTTATTGTCCTAAGAAGTGTTTGGGGACCTGGGTCCTGTCCCAGGGGACATGTATCAATGCAAAAAAAAGTTTTAAAAACTGCAGTTTTTTCGGGAGCAGTGATTTTAATAATGCTTAAAATGAAAAAATAAAAGTGAAATTTTCCTTTAAATTTTGTACCTGGGGGGTGTGTATAATATGCATGTAAAGTCGCACTTGTTTCCCGTGCTTAGAACTGTCCCTGCACAAAGTGTCATTTCTGAAGGAAAAAAGTCATTTAAAACTCACTCGCGGCTATTAATGAATTGTCGGCTCCCGGCAATACATAGAAAAGTCATTGATTAAAAAAAAAAAAAAAAGTGTGGGGGTCCCCCCAAATTCAATTACCAGGCCCTTCAGGTCTGGTATAGATATTAAGGGGAACCCCGCCGCAAATTAAAAAAATAAATCCGTGCGGTTTACCCCAAATATCCATACCAGGCCCTTCAGGTGTGGCATGGATTTTAAGGGGAACTCCACCCCAAATTGAAAAAAAAAATGGAGTGGAGTCCCCCCAAAAATCCATACCAGACCCTTATCTGAGCACGCAACCTGGCAGACCGCAGGTACCTCTACCATTTCACGAAGAAAGTGTAAAAAAATGTAAGAAAAAAACACACAAACACCTTGGAAAAGTCCTTTATTAAACAAAAAAAAAAACATTCCAGCGATGAAATCTAGTGTCCTGCGGCGATCCGATGTCCAGCGCTGTCCGTCATTGGCTGAGCCTGAGCGGACATGATGGGGAACTTCCTCCGCAGTCTATTAAATGTATAGACCTGCACCTTCTAAAGTTCCCCATGAGGTCCGCTCAGCCAATGACTAGGTGTAAGGCTAAGCGGACCAGATGCGGAGCGTGAGAAGGGGCGGGTCTATTCATGTATTACACAGTGAAGGAAGTTCCCCATCAGGTCCACTCAGGCCAATGACGTAGGCGGGGTCTGACATACGAGGGGGCGGACCTGATGGGGAACTTCCTTCACTGTGTAATACATGAATAGACCCGCCCCTTCTAAAGTTCCCCATCAGGTCCGCTCAGCCAATGACTAGGTGTAAGGCTAAGCGGGCCAGATGCGGAACATGAGAAGGGGCAGGTCTATTCATGTATTACACAGTGAAGGAAGTTCCCTATCAGGTGTGTGTGTTTTTTTTTTTTTTACACTTTCTTCGTGAAATGGTAGGGGTACAATGTACCCCTTAACAATTCACATAGGGTCCTTTAACCAATTTGTTAAAGGGGTCTTCCAGATTCTGATAAGCCCCCTGCCTGCAGACCCCCACAACCACCGGGCAAGGGTTGTGGGGATGAGGCCCTTGTCCCCATCAACATGGGGACATCCTCCCCATGTTGAGGGCATGTGGCCTGGTACGGTTCAGGGGGGGGCGCTCTCTCATCCCCCCTCTTTTCCTGCGGCCTGCCAGGTTGCGTGCTCGGATAACGGTCTGGTATGGATTTTTGGGGGGACTCCACGGCATATTTTTTTTACATTTATGGTGGAGTTCCCCTTAAAATCCATGCCAGACCTGAAGGGCCTGATATGGATATTTGGGGGGAACCGCACGCATTTTTTTTTTAAATTTGCGGCGGGGTTCCCCTTAATATTTATACCAGACCTGAAGGGCCTGGTAATTGAATTTGGGGGGACCCCCACGCTTTTTTTTTTTTTATCAATGACTTTTCTATGTATTGCCGGGAGCCGACAATTCATTAATAGCCGCGAGTGAGTTTTAAATGACTTTTTTTCCTTCAGAAATTACATTTTGTGCAGAGACAGTTCTAAGCACAGGAAACAAGCGCGACTTTACATGCATATTATACACACCCCCCAGGTACAAAATTGTAAGGAATATTTCACTTCTATTGTTTCACTTTAAGCATTATTAAAATCACTGCTACCAAAAAAACGGCCGTTTTTAAAACTTTTTTTTGCATTGATAGATGTCCCCTGGGGCAGGACCCGGGTCCCCAAACACTTTTTATGACAATAACTTGCATATAAGCCTTTATAATTAGCACTTTAGATTTCTCCCATAGACTTTTCGAATTTGCCGCGAACACTCCAAATTGTTCGCTGTTCGGCGAACGGGCAATGTTCGAGTCGAACATGAGTTCGACTCGAACTCGAAGCTCATCCCTAGGGGGTGATTTACTAACAACAGTGTGCTGTGCCGGTTCATACCTTAATTGGTGCGTCAAATAAATCCTTAATTGGGCGCATGAACTGGCGGCGCACTGTTATAGTAAATAAAAATGTCAGCGGCGCTTGTATTTCTATTCAAAATGAATGGTTCCCTATGGGAGCGCATTGATTTGAATAGAGGTCGCCCGGGAAGTCAGATCAAGACGATCCGACTTGCGGGGCGACTCGTGTGCCGGTTGACACAGGGGCAGTGCGACTTTGCGAGGAAATTTGGACACGACTTGGAGGCGACTTGAAGTACCTGGCCGAGAATGTTCTCGGCGACAAGGTACTGCAAGCCTCGCGCTCGCTGTCCCCTGTGTTTGGTATGAATCATGAAGGGGAACTCCAGGCCAAATTTTAAATAAAAATGGCGTGGGGGTCCCCCCAAAATCCATACCAGACCCTTATCTGAGCACGCAGCCCGGCAGGTCAGGAAAGAACTGAACCATACCAGGCCGCATGCCCTCAACATAGGGTGTTAGTTGCTTTGGGCCCTGCGCCCCCCCAAAGCACCCTGCCCCATGTTGATGGGGACAAGGGCCTCTTCCCGACAACCCTGGCCGTTGGTTGTCGGGGTCTGCGGGCGGGGGGCTTATCGGAATCTTGGAGCCCCCTTTAATAAGGGGGCCCCCAGATCCCGGCCCCCCACCCTATGTGAATGAGTATGGGGTAAAAAAAGTCAATAAAAAAACACAACACAGGTTTTTAAAGTAATTTATTTTTTCCATAAAGATTTTATTTGAGAAAATAAAATCACATTACAGTCAATAACAAGCATATCAATAACAAGCATATCAATGAACTCAAAACCAGAAAATAAAAATAAAAAATACATACACAGGACATCCTAGGCTCTACAAGGAAGACCGAGACCTCCCGTATATGTTAAACAAACCTCATGATATACTTCCCACATATATTATTGACATAGTCGCTCCTAGGAGCAGAAAGATTTTCAAGAGTTAACCGGTGATAAAACTATGTTATTCGAGATAGGACCCAGTGTTTCCAGGTCTATCCAGCATATTGGGAAGTAGAGGCCTAAGTAGCTGTAGTTCAGAGCCTATCTGATAGCTTCAAGAACAGTCCCTAAGGGGGTGCCCGTCTTTAGATTGATGATTATAGGGGCCACCCGTAAGTAACCCCGAAACCCCCAAATCCGCACATCATCAGATTGGGCATAGACAAAAAAAAAATTAAAAAAAAAATATATATATATATATAACCTACCAGAAAACGAGAGAAAGAAGGTGTGAAAGAGGGGGGGGGGGTGGGGGGGGGAGTAGGAGGTAGAATTCCCAGGGAAACTACCAGGAGAGGGGGTAGGGGAACCACCATCTACCCTCTCCGTCCAGTCTGACACTGGAGTAATACGGTCGTATCTTGCAGTATCTATGTGCCAGCCAAGAGAGTCTCTGATACAGGATCCAGTCAAACACTCCTTGATAGCAGTGCTTGATATTCAGGGGATTTTCTAAATTTGAACCAATCATCCCAGGTAAACGAAATTTTTTTGATCCTATCTTGTGCAGTGTATATCAGCTCCTCTATCGCTGCAATGTGATTAATACGTGTTACCCATTCCTTCATAGATGGTGGCACTGTGGACCTCCAATGGGCGGGTACACACAGTCTGGCCGCATTTATCATGTGAACCGCTACTGAGTTGCGATAACTCTTCCTGGATATTTTGGAGAGGTGGAGAAGATACTGTGCCGGAGAGAACTCCAGCAGGAGCGAGGAGATCGCTGTCGTCGCATTATGCACCTCACGCCAATATGGCTGAATCAGTGTGCACTCCCACCAAATATGGAGAAGAGTGCCCAAGTCCTTGCCACATCTCCAGCACCGGTCAGTTACATTTGGAATAAATTTATGGAGAAGGTCAGGTGTCTTATACCACCGCGATCTGATCTTGTACCCATTTTCCTGAGTATTCACGTTCAGGGAGCCCTTATGGATAAACCAATGAACTCGTTCCCAGCTTTTCTTCTCAATCGTTCTGTCCAACCTCGCCTCCCAAAAGGCGTGCTCCGTTTGCATGGAAACAAAGGGTTCTCTAAACATTGAGGCATAAAGCAGCGAGATCACATGCCTCTGGGGAGGCGGGCTAGAGCATAAGGACTCGAAAACCGTAGGCGGTTTTGTAAAGCATCCTCTCTTAGAAGGACGATCAAGAAAGTGTTTTATCTGAAGGTAAGCCAAAAAGGGGAAGGACTTGGTCGGGGACAAAGAAGCTAGTTCTTTATAGTCAAGAAATCTGTCCCCAGAAAAACAATGTCTGGCTTGCAAATCCGAACGTGACCATTCCCTTGCCAGATAAGATCTATCCATTCCAGGCATAAAGTCTGGATTACCCCTAATATGAGTCAACCCACAATCCGTAGCGGAAACCGCATGAGTCCTACAGGCCTGTTCATATGCCGAAAGAGTAGCACCCACAAGGGGGTGGGATTGGGTGTCAGACGTCCAGTGCGGCCTAGTAAACCATGGGACCTTACCCAATTCCGCTCCCGTAATCAGGTTCTCCAAGAGAACCCATCCCTTACAGCGAGCATGCACCCGCCAGTCCACAATACGCGCTAGATGAGCAGCCCAGTAATACCGCTGTAGGTCCGGGAGACCAATACCTCCCCCCAGCTTTGGCAGCACCAACTTGGCCCATCCGATTCTTGGTGCTCTGGCTTTCCAAAGGAACTTCCTACAAATTCTCTTATAGGTCACGAAAAAAGAGGGTGGCAGGTGTATCAGAATTGTTTGAAACTTGTACAGTATGCGGGGAAGCACCGTCATTTTCAATATGGCGGCTTGCCCGAACCAGGAGAGCGTGGGGGCATCCCACCGAAGGAGGTCTCGTTCAATAGTTTTCAGCTCTGTCAAAAAGTTTTCCCCATAAAGGTCTGTCAGTCGGCTAGTAATCCGGATGCCTAGGTAGGTAATTTCATCCGTCTTCCACTGAAAGGGAAAGTTCTCTTGACACAGATCAGCAAGAGACGAAGGTAACGAGACATTGAGGGCGAATGATTTGGAATAATTAATCTTTAGATTCGAAATAATTCTGAAGAGGTCAAGGGCTTGCATCAAGTTAGGCAAGGATGTTAAGGGGGACGAGAGAAAGAGCAGAATGTCATCCGCAAAAGCTGCAAGCTTGTATTCTCTTTGCTGAATGTCAATGCCCCTGATATTGGGGTTCTCCCGGATGCAACGGAGAAGAGGTTCCAGGGTGAGGATATACAGAATGGGGGACAGAGGACAGCCTTGCCTGGTGCCGTTGTGGATGGAGAAGGCCTCCGACAAGTGGCCATTGACTCGAACTCTAGCAGTCGGGTTCGTGTACAGAGCTCCGATATAAGCCCGCATTGTAGAGCCCAATCCTAGGGCTCCCAATGTCAAGTCCATGTAGTCCCAGGCCACTCGATCGAAGGCCTTCTCCGCATCCATGGACAGGAAAAAGCCTTCTTTTTTGGATGAGGAGAGCCAATGATGCAAATTAAGGGCCTTGATGGTGTTGTCCCTGGCTTCTCTGCCCGGGACAAAGCCCACTTGATCAAGACCCACCCAGGCCGGCACAAAGTGAACTAATCTGTTCGCCAAGATTTTGGAGAATAGTTTCACATCTGTATTCAAGAGCGAGATAGGTCTATAGTTCGCTACATCTGCGGGGTCTTTATTCGCCTTGGGTATTACCGCTATGTAAGCTTCCAGCAGGGTAGCGGATTGGCAGGGGGAGCTTGAGAGAGAGTTGAAGGCTCTGAGAAATCCCGGCGCCAAAAGGTCTGAAAAGGACTTGTAATATTGCGTTGAGAAGCCGTCAGGTCCCGGACATTTGCCCGGCTTAGTGGTTTTTAAGGCTTCTACCCATTCTTCAGAAGTCAGCAGGGATTCTAGGGATATCCGGTCTTCTGCAGATAGTGCCTTCGGGCTAAATTTGTGTAGAAAATCCTGAATCAGGGTTGTCCGTGCGGCCGTATCAAAAGAACCCCCCTCACTCACCGAAATGTTGTATAGCTTATCATAGAAGGCTCTAAATTGTTGAGCAATATCCTCATTCCTGGAATAGAGTGCACCGTGACCATCCCGAATATGGTGGATTGTAGAAGCAAGAGTGTGCTTCTGCGTGAGCCTAGCAAGCAACCTACCCGGTTTATTGCCTTGCTCATAATACAACTTTTGCGTCAACATCTGTCTTTTTCGCGCTCGCTTGTATAGCTCATCGCGTAAAAGAGTCCTCGCTTCTCCCAGTTCGGTCGCCACCTGCAGTGTCATAGAACGTTTATGCTGTACTTCTAGTCTCCGGATCGTGTCCGTCAAGGACTGAATCAAAGCTTGGTGCTCTCTCTTCCTCCGGGCAGCAATTGAAATCAAATGTCCCCTCACTACACACTTATGCGCCTCCCATTGAGTCATGAGAGGGACATCTGGGGTGACGTTATGTCGAAAATAGTCGCTAATGGCTTGTTGGAGGGTGGCTACATCTGCAAGATCAGTAAGAAGTGAAGCATCTAGTCTCCAAATCCTAGTGGACAATTCTTTTTGAGGGAATTGTAAGGTCACGGTAACCGGATGGTGGTCGGAAAGGACCATGTTTTCTATCGTCGCCTCAGATAGGTACGACAGGTCTTTCTGGGAAATAAAAAGGTAATCAAGTCGCGAGTAACGATTATGTGGGGGAGAGAAGAACGTGTAGTCCTTCCCCCGGGGGTTAAGGGTACGCCATGTGTCATGGAGGGTGAGAGAGGCCAGCCCTAACTTTGCTTGCCTCAAGGCCGCAAAGGGAAGGGACGAAGTTCCGGTGGAAGTGTCGAGGGTTGGGTCCAGGGCCATGTTAAAGTCCCCTCCTAAAATCAAAAGGCCATCCTTAAATGATGTGAGTCGTAGAAGCGTGTCCTTCAAAAAGGAGACTTGTTTAGAATTGGGGCAGTATATGTTCGCAAGCGTCACCGGCCTGTCCTTCCACGTTCCTTTCAGGAAAATGAACCGGCCTTCAGGGTCAGCCACCTGGTCAGTGAGGTGAAATGCGAGCGACTTTGCGATCAGTATCGCTACTCCTTTTGTCTTGGTCTCAGCAGAGGTCGCGTGGTAAACGTCAGGGTATCTCTTATTGGTAAGACGCTGAATAGAGCTAGATTTAAAGTGGGTTTCCTGGAAAAAGATAACTTGGGCCCTATGTCTGTGGGCTTCTGCCATAAGGCTACTACGCTTCACAGGAATATTGAGGCCTTTGGCATTCAAAGAGAACACCTTGAGAGATAGAGGAGCCGAAGACTGCATGATGGAGGCCATAGGGGTATTCCGGGTGTGGTGACACCTACTCCTAGTAACCTTAAGCGGAGAGGGGAGATGGGGGGGGAAATACAGAAGGGAAAAGGATGAAAAAGAAAAACAAGGAAAAGATAATAGGGAAAGTAGGAAAAACACCTATCTTGACCCTGTTCTGATGATGTCCGGACCTTAGAAACCCCGGGCTCTCTACCACAACAGGGAAGTTACCCCAAACTAGGGGTGTGTTCGTGTACTACTGGAGGTAGCAGTAGTCCCGCTATGCTACCTAATAAGGGAGTGATGAAAAAAATATTGATAGGAATACAGTACAATATGCCGGAGTGTTCAAGAGGGGAAACCGGCCTCCCTTGGGGTGGGGAAGAAGTCTAGAACCCAAACGAGCCAACCTACTCCGCCGCCCAGGTCCCCCACACCGGCTTAAAGATAGCTCAGGGTAAAACACCTCAGTCAAAGGACAGGGATCAGAGGCATGCCACGAAGGCCCATCCATAACAAAGATACCGGGCACCCCGTGGCATCCCCCCTCCCCCCACCCACCGCTGGGCTCAAGTCCCAGTACAAACTCTGACAGCTACTGAGATCTTAAGATTGTTCCGCAGACATGATACTCAATATCTCACGCCTAAAGTGCAATACTCTACGCTGTCACTCGCAGTCCGGTTCATCCACTATAATGGGGCCCCCGGAGTGTGAGGAAGCCGCGGAGCCCTGTTCAACACCCCCAAGGAGGACAAAAAATAAATCAAATCCCCAGGGCTGTTAAAACCCAACTGAAAGATAAAATGGTAATAAACAATAAACAAATCCACGATGAAACCTAACAAAAAAGAGAGGGAGGATACACCCGGGGCCACCCTCAACAGGAACACGAGGGTGACAGCCCCGGGGGCACCACCCCCCACACACAAACTGACAGGCCCATGTCCCATGAAGGGGTCGCATTTCTGCACCCCCCACGTCTGGGACAAGACCCTGCGGCCAAGAACTAAGAACATGACTGGAAGTCCTGAGCGTATGACATCCATGTAGACAGAGGGTGGTCATAAGCCAATCTCCAGACCCCCCAAGCATGCTGTAAAGCAAATGTAAATTTAAAGCAAGGCAAACCCCCGGTAATATTACTACTACACGTTTCAAACAAACATAAACACAACTGCTGCATGAAGCAATCTCCCTGAGTATAAGAAGGCAAGATGATATCGCAACAAAGAGATAACATAACACACGAAGAAGGAGGGGGTAGAGGGGGAAGGACGGGAAGGGTGGAAGGAGATAGGGGGAGAGGGAGGGGAGAGATTTTGATGGAGGGGGAGGGGGAAGGGAGAAAGGAGTGGAGGGAGAAGAGAAAGGAGAGTAGGGAGGGGGGGGGGGTAGAGGGAGGGGGGAAAGGGAAGGGGGACATGAGACTCCTCTAACATGGATCAAGGTAAATTGTCATTCCAAATGCGAATATAGTAAACATCATCTGAACATTTGACAGCAAACCCGCAACCTCTAGGCATTGTCCGTCCAGCAGAGTGTCACAATCTAGCAAATCTTCGTCAAGGAGTGTAGACAGTGTAAAGGCATATGACTTGAGAATCAGGTTATGACCCCCCCTGGAACAAATGCCCCCAGCAGATGAACAGACATACGTTGCGGCCAGGAGGAATAGCGAGTCTAAGAGGTAAAAGCCAACCTCCTCTCCATAGTGCTCCAAAGCCTGGGGAGGGGGAACTTCAGAGTAGCAGTGATGATATCTCACTTAATCAGGGGCCCCAAAGCCTGGGGCTAAACCACTCGTCCAAGCAAACAAACATATTACATGACAGATAATGCAGGCTGCGTAGCGGACACTTGCTATACTCTCTTCAGAGCAAAATGGGGATCATAGCTCCCTGGAAGGGAATGTAAGGGGAACCGTGTAGGCAATAGTGATGAGATCTGTTTAAACAACATCAGGGGAGAATGAGTTCAAAAAAGAAGGGGGGAAGGGGAGTCAGGAACCAGCTCAGCAGACCATTCTCAGTATCTTCAATGATCCGTCTTTCGCCGGGCAGATGACGGAGACGCACGTGGGCTTTCATCCGTCTCCATGTCCCCTCGCTCCCGTGGCGAGGGGGCGTCCGAAGATCTGCGCCTCCTTTGCCGATGCCTTTGCGACCGTGGGGTTTCGATGGGTCGGGTGGAAATCCAGGGCTCTTGCTGCAGAAAGGAACCATACCAGTCAGGAACACTGACCTCAGGGATACCTATGGTGTCACAAAACTGCTGCAAGTCAGCCGGTATCCTTAGAAAGGCGGTACGGTTCCCAGCTGTCGCCTGAAGGCAGAAGGGGAACTTCCAGCGATATGGGATACGCCTGTCCCGCAGGACTTGTAGCAGAGGGCGTAGGTCTCTTCTATGTTGTAGAGTAATAGCTGAGAGATCCTGGAACAACTGTATGCGTGCCCCCTCATACTCCAGATTTGCCTGATTACGAGCTAAACGCAGTATGTCCTCCTTCTGGATGAAATTCACCAGGCAACACACAATGTCCCTAGGGGGGTCCGTATCTCTGCCCCTGGGCCTAAGTGCTCTGTGGCACCTCTCCATCTCTACTGGGGCATCAGGCGGCCTGCCCAGTAGGGTATTAAAAACGGCCCAGACTGCCATTTGCAATTGGGGTCCCTCCACCGATTCAGGTATCCCCCTAATACGCAGGTTACGCCTGCGACCCCTATTGTCTAAGTCCTCCATGTGACGGTGCATGTCCATGAGGTGTTGTGCCTGAGAGGTGGAGGCCCGTTGTACTTGGTGGATGGCCGCCCCGTGCGTCATGGCGGTCGACTCCACATGTTCCAGCCTGGTAGCCACTGCTCTAATCTCACCTTTCAGGTCGTAGACCGCCGCGAGTAGGGAGATTTTAATGTCCTGAGCCACCTGCTGCAGGTCGGCCATAGTCAGTGGAGGAGGGGGATATCCTGCAGACATACCTGGGAAGCTTGCGGAGGCAGAGGGGGGAACCGCGGGGAGCGCCAAACTCGAGTCCGAGGCTTGAAATGCGGCCTGTGCGTCTGCCGGCTGAGTGCGGAACATCGCCGGGACAGTCTTGCTCAGCTGAGTCGAAGGATCCGACTGCGCTCGGGTGACCACACCCCATGCCAATTTAAGTCGTTGCGCTCCGCGCACACAGCATTTTAGCAGCAGACAGCGATGAGGCAAAATCCGGCGGAGAGAAGAGGGAAGAAGTCGACGATGAAGACCGGGACCCCACTAGAAAAAGAGCTGGAAGAAGATAGCGGGGCGCCCGGCAGAACGCAGAAAGAACCGGAGATCTTGGAGAATGCACCGGAGAGCGGGAGAAGAACCAGAGAGCGCGGAGACGACACCGGAGAGCAGAAGAAGAGACCCCCGAAGTTGGAAGAAGACCCCCGAAGTTGGAAAAAGACCCCTGAAGTCGGAAGAAGACCCCCGGAGCTGCCTAATAAATTACTTTAAAAACCTGTGTTGTGTTTTTTTATTGACTTTTTTTGCCACCAGGTGAATGGGTAGGGGTACGATGTACCCCATACTCATTCACATAGGGTGGGGGGCCTGGATATGGGCGCCCCCTTATTAAAGGGGGCTCCCGGATTCCGATAAGCCCCCCACCCGCAGACCCCGACAACCAACGGCCAGGGTTGTCGGGAAGAGGCCCTTGTCCCCATCAACACGGGGCAGGGTGCTTTGGGGGCATGCGGCCTGGTACGGTTCAGGAGGGGGGCGCTCGCTCGCCCCCCCTCTCCTGACCTGCCAGGCTGCGTGCTCGGATAAGGGTCTGGTATAGATTTTGGGGGGACCCCCACGCCATTTTTTTTACATTTTGGTGTGTGTGTGGGGGGGGGGTTCCCCTCTAAATCCATACTAGACCCAAGGGCTTGGTATGGACCTGGGGGGGGACTCCACGCAGTTTTTTTCTCAATTTTTTTTTATAGCTGGCAATGTTTATTTTTTTTACATTTCCTTTAACAACCAGCTATAAACAGGTTAAAAAAAAACCTGCAAATGCCACAAAATCGCGGTACTTACGTTTTGGATGTGGGTCCATTGAATTCTATTACATGCAAAACGCTGTTTTTTGCTGGGAAATAAAAGTCCCAGACCCTTTCCAAAAACGCAGAGGCACAAAAATGCATTGATGTGAACATGTTCCATAGGAACCCATGTTAAAAAATGTCCCTGCATTTATGCAAAATGCACCAAAAAACGCATTAGTGGGAATCGAGCCTTACAGACCATTTTTTAAAACGTCCGCCCGTGGGCATGGGGCCTAAGAAAAAAGAGGGGGAAAAAAAGCACTGGACTGCATCAAAAACATGCATGCACAAAAGCACCTGGAATGCATCCGGACTGCTTTTCCAAGGTGTGAACTGCCCCTTAGGCAGTTGCGTTTAACCTCGTTTTTCAGAAAGCCAAAAAACACGTTCAGACGCCAAAGATTTCCACGTTTCAGACACGGTATCGGCGTTTAGCCGCGTTTTCGTTTAGAAGCATTTTTAAAGGTGACCTATTTTTTTACATTGAAAAACTAAAAAATTATGGCAAATTATGAAAAACCATTAAAAATATATACAAAAAAAATATTTATTGCTTCCATTGCATTGTGGACAATTCACAACTTGTGGCAGGTGACGTGGCAAGTGAACAATCGACAACTTGTGCCAGGTTACATGGCCAGGTGACTTGGCAAGTGGACAATCGACAACTTGTGCCAGGTGACGTGGCAAGTGGACAATCGACAACTTGTGACAAGTGATGTGGCAGGTGACATGCTAAATACAAGTAGACTGCTGCTCTCTCAGCTGCTGCTACTCACTCTTGTCTCACAAAATAGCTGAAATGGTTAATAATACTGTTTTTTGAGCTTAGGGCGGCTCCTCATGATGTTAACTAACTAAACGCTTATAGACGCAAATGCGGTAAAACTCGGCATGCAAACGCGACAAAATGCGTGTTTAGAAACGCTGCTTTCAACCTTAGTTCTGAAGACTTTGCACCAGTGTACATGGGGCCTAAAAACGGCTATGCCATTTACAGCTCAAAAACGCCATGGTGGCCACGAGGCCATAGGCTAACATGGAGAGGCGTTTTTAAGCTGAAAAAAACGCTTAAACAAGCAGCTGGAAAAATGTCTGTGTGCATGTAGCCGTATATTAACCACTTTCTTACTGGCCATTTAAACCCCCTTCCTGCCCAGACCAATTTTCAACTTTCAGCGCTGATGCACTTTGAATGACAATTGCGTGCTCATAAAACACTGTAACCCAATGAAAATGTAATAATTTTTTGCACACGCATAGAGCTTTCTTTTGGTGCTATTTGATCACCTCTGTGTTTTTTTTTTTTTTTTTTACTATAAATACAAAAGAATGACTAAAAAAGAAAAATTTGGATATTTTAACCACTTCAGCACCGGGCCTATTCTGGCACTTCTCTCCTTCATGTAAAAATCATAATTTTATGGCTATAAAAACATTATATATGTTTTTTAGCAGACACCCTAGGGAATAAAATGGCGGTCATTGCTAATTTTTATCTCGCTTGGTATTTGCGCAATAAATTTTCAAACGCCTTTTTTTTGGAAAAAAAATGGTTTCATGAAGTAAAAAATTACAAAACAGTAAAGTTAGCCCAATATTTTTGTATAATGTGAAAGATGTTGTTATGCTGAGTAAATAGATACCTAACATGTCACTCTTTAAAATTGCGCACACTCATGGAATGACACCAAACTTCAGTACTTAAAAATCTCCATAGGCGATGCTTTAAAAATGTTTACACGTTACCATTTTCGCATTACAGAGGAGGTCTAGTGCTAGAATTGTTGCACGTGTTCTAACGCACGCAGCAATACCTCACGTGTGTGGTTTTAACGGTGTTTACATATGTGGGTGGGACTTACGTGTGTGTTCGCTTCTGAGCGCGAGCTACCGGGGACAGGGGCATTTTAAATTGTTTTTATTTTTTTTTATTTTTTTTTACACTTTTTTAAAAAATTTAGTTTTTTTGATCACTTTTATTCCTATTACAAGGAATGTAAACATCCCTTGTAATAGGAATCTATTGTGACAGCTCCTCTTTATGGAGAGATGCGGGGTCAATAAGACCCCGCATCTCTCCTCCAGGCTGGAAATCATGAGATCGGTAAAAAAAAATCACCGATCTCATGCTGACAGCCGAGATCACGGCTTTGTTTACATACGGGAACCCGGCGTGACGTCATAACATCGCGCCCGGGCCTCCGACGGTCATAGAGATGACTGCTGACCATCTGTGCTTCCCATCCGGCGCCAGCCAATTCGTTCTCTGGGCCCCCGATGGCACGGGAGAGCCCGGAGAAGCACCGGATGGCAGCGGGAGGGGGGAACGTCCCCTTCCGACGCCTATAAGAACGATCAAGCGGCGGAACTGCCGCTATGATCGTTTTTATCGTGCACAGAATCGCCGGCTGAAAAGAATGATATCTGAATGATGCCTGCAACTGCAGGCATCATTCAGATGTCTCCGCACAAAGTCAAGGACGTCATTTGACGGTGGGCGGTAGGAAAGTGGTTAATATTTAGTTTGAAAATTTAGAAAAAAGGTAATTTTTTTCCTTCATTGATGTACACTGATGAGGCTGCACTGATGGGCACCGATAGGATGGCAAGGGTGGGCACTGAGAGGTGGCATTGCTAGTTGGCACTGGTGGGCATTGAGAAGTGGCACTGCTAGGTGGCACTGATTGGCACCAGTGGTGGGCATTGATAGGTGGCACTGGCAGGGGCTACCGATTGTCACAGATGACGCAGAATTGCATCTTCCTCTTCAGGCCCGATGTCCTTTGCACATAAGCCGGTGATTGCCTTTTTTTATGCTCACGGTGTCAGCACAAGGAGAAAACAAAAACCATTACCGAGTTTCTGTTTACATCACGTAATCAGCTGTTATTGGCTGACAGCTGATCACGTGGTAAGGGATCGGCCCCTTACTCGGATTTGTCATCACCCGAGTCTCAGTGACTCGGTGACCACAGCGCGCGCGCAAAGGGGAGGACGTCTATTGACGGACTCCCGGCAATTAAGGACCGTGCTGTGGCCGTCGATCAGCTATAGCACTGATCTCAAGTGATTAAAGAGGGTCTAAATGGGCCATTGACATGCATCACAATTCGACTTAGGAATGTGTCTTTGCAAAGTTAAACTAAATGAAATCCTTTCTTATTTTTGCTTGGGGATATAGTGCAGAGGGATTAGAAGTCTAGACAGTTTTTGGGGATGTCTGCACCCCTGATAGGGTGAAGACAACTCCCAAATTTGGCCACTTTATCCTTCCAAATAATTCACTTCCTGTCACATAGCCACACAGGATGTGAGGGTAAATCCCTACCAATGTCTTTCCTTGGGGACACAATCTAAATACTTTCCCCATTATGTACATTGCACTCCAGCATTTTGCTGGGTACACCCCAAATTATTAGGTAGCTTGGACTTTGGGGTTTATTTACTAAAGGCAAATCCACTTTGCACTACAAGTGCACTTGCTGGATATCCGAGGGGGACATGCAAGGAAACAAAAAAAAACACCATCTTTGCTTCTACATGATTGGATGTTAAAATCACCAGTGCTTCCCCTCAGTTTTTCAGCAACTACACTTGTACTGCAGAGTTGATTTGCCTTTACTAAACCCCAAACTACCCAATGATTTGGGGTGTACACAACAAAGTGCTAGAGTGCAATTTGCTTAATGGGGATACTAGTTAGATTGATCTGAGTGTCCACAAGAAAAGACATTGGTAGAGTTTTACCTTCACTTCCTGTTTAGTTGTGTGACAGGAAGTGAAGCCAATTTTTTTAAAAGGGACACAAAGCCCAACCTAAAAAAAACAAAAAAATAAACAAGCAGGGGTTACACTTACTTGGTTTCCCTCAAAATGCCCACATTAGAATCGTATTGCTTTGAGCTATTTTTAAGTGCAGTACCCCCAACAGGCCATGTTTGCAGGTTTTCCTTCATCTGGCACATGTGCTTTAAATCACAGTCAATGGTTTGGTATTTTGGACAGCAATTCTCGATAAGATAAATTCACAAAACATGTCCTGTTGGGGGGTACTGGAGGACTGAGGCTGAGAACCACTGCAGTAAAAAGGAAAATTGAATACTTACCGCTCTGTATTTTTTATTTCCTGGTGACTATCCATTGCAGCACACAATACATGCATATGCTACCATGAAGGCACCAGGTTAGACAAATCACACCTGTTTTGTTTTGACATGCCAATAAGCATAGTTAAGCTACAGCTGTCACATTTGTTGCATAGAAAACAAAAAAAACAAACATCAAACTTTGCATCAAATTTTATTGGTCAACAAAACAGGACTTGGAAAACACAAAGGGAAGCAAAAAAATAAATAAATAAAAAAAGACATGAAGGTAAATTTGAAACAGTCACATCTTGAGAAAGATTTAGCAAAATAATGTAGCACAGACAATTAAATCAAAGTGAACAAACGACACACATTAACAACATCAAAAATATTTCAGGGGAACATATCCCCCACACAAAAAAAACAATCAACAAAAGTAAAACAAACATCTGTTTTGCAAAGACATAACAAATAAAATGCATGTGTTACAAACTCGATAAGGACACCAAAATGTACATTTTGCTGGCCGGCGCCACACACACAATCTTGAATCTTTTCAGGGCAAGGGAGAGAATGCTATCTGCAAGCTTTATATAACATAGGTTTGTGTGCTAATGAGGCAATTGAAAACACATGCACAGTCCATGAAACACCCAAAATGCAAGTTCACCCAATGTAGAGACTGAACTTCAAAGTGGCTACACCTGTTAAGGATGTCCTTCAATTACTAATCCAAAAAACACACTATCTCTGAGCATGCCCAGAAATATCCAGGTGCTGTTCACACACAAAAAGCACCAAAAAAAAACCTAAGTCCCTGGGCATGCTCAGACCAACACAAATGCAGCTAGCAGAAAATACCCCCCCCCCCCCGTCCAAAATTAAGCACATCATCCAGCATGCTACAAAATTAGAGACGGGACAAACACCCCCCAGTCCGGGGGGCAAACAAAGAGCCTAACATGGGCGAAAGTTATACAACAAATACCATTGCAGTCTATGGGAACTGACTTGTTAATTTTGCTAGTCCCCACTTGGCTGGCTTTTCTTCTAGTTATTGGCCTTAAAATGGGGGCCCAGGTCCCACCCTAAGGGACATATATCAATGTCACCAATTTGGACAACAATAAAAACAAAACAAGGAGAAGTGCCTTTAAATATGCCAAATTGCTTAAGGGCCATTTCACACCACATGCAGTCCATTGCATTTTTTATGCATCAAAAATGCATGGAAAGTTGGTTATATGGTTCTAAATGGTAGTGTTTGTTCCAGTGCATTCCAGTTCCACAAAAAAGTAGAACATGCTGCATTTTACCTGCACTGGACTGTACTGGAACACTGCAAAACGCCTCAAAAACGCACTGGAACGCACCGGAACACACCTAAATGCACCAAAAATGTACTGGAACACACTTGTCCTTATCTATGGTTAATAAAAAATAGGGGTGAAAAAAAAGCACTGGCCTGCATCAAAAATGTATCAAAAATGCACTCGAACACATCAAAAACGCGCATGCAAAAAAGCACCTGGAACGCATCTGGATTGCGTTTTTATGGTGTGAACTGGCCCTAAGGGCCAGTTCACACCATAGAAACACAGTCTGGATGCGTTCCAGGTGCTTTTCTGCATGCACGTTTTTGACGCGTTCCAGTGCATTTTTTATGTTTTTGGTGTGTTTTTGATGCAGTCCAGTGCTTTTTTCCCCCTCTTTTCACTTAGGACAAGTGTGTTGCAGTGCGTCTTTGGTGCATTTAGGTGCGTTCGGGTGCATTCCAGTGCGCTTTTGGTACGTTCCGTAGCGTTTTTGATGTGTTTTACTGTGGTCCAGTACAGTTCTGTACATAAAAAATGCAGCATGACCAATTTGTTTTCCTTTCTGAAACGCACTGGAACGGACTGCAGTGGTGTGAACTATGCCATTGGCATTAATGTGATCAACTTTCTTTGCGTTTTTCATGCATCAAAAAAACACACTGCACTGCATCCGGTGTGAACTGGCCCTAAATATCATACCTGGGGGGTGTCTATATTATCTATATTATATTATGCCTGTAAAATAGCGCATGTTTTCCATGTTTATAACAGTTTTAGAGCAAAATGACATTTCTAAAGGCAAATAATAGTCATTTAAAAGTACTCATATACATTATATTACCAAAAGTAAGGTCCATAAAGACATGGATGAGCAAGTTTGGGGTGGAGGAACTTGACTGGACTGCACCTGAGTCCTGACCTTAACATGATAGAACAGGGCTCAAAATTTCAAGTCCTGAGCTACTAGCCAGGCCTCAAGGGTTACTCGCCACCAGTTGCCCCACCCAGCCCGCCCTGCCCCTAATTCCGCCCCTAATTCCGCCCCTAAACACGCTCTCATAAAATGACACTTAAATGTATTATGCAGAATTAAGTTATAAAAATAAATATTAACAACAACTGTATCTTTGCCCACCAAGGGAGGCTGTGTGTGTCCACCATGCAGCCGTGTGCCCACCAATGCAGCCTTGTGCCCAGTGCCCCCCATGCAGGCTTGTGCCCACCATGCAGCCTTGTGCCAGCCAATGCAGCTTTGTGTCCACCATGCAGCCTTGTGCCCAGTGCCCACCAATGCAGCCTTGTGCCCACCAATGCAGCCTTGTGCCTAGTGCCCACCAATGCAGCCTTGTACCCAGTGCCCACCAATGCAGCCTTGTGCCCACCAATGCATCCTTGTTTCCACCATACAGCCTTGTGCCCACCAATGCAGCCTTGTGCCCACCAATGCAGCCTTGTGCACAGTGCCCAACTATGCAGCCTTGTGCCCACCAATGCAGCCTTGTTTCCACCATGCAGCCTTGTGCCCACCAATGCAGCCTTGTGCCCAGTGCCCACCAATGCAGCCTTGTGCCCACCATGCAGCCTTGTGCCCACCAATGCAGCCTTGTGCCCAGTGCCCACCAATGCAGTCTTGTGTCCATCATGCAGCCTTGTGCCCACCAACGCAGTCTTGTGTCCGCCATGCAGCCGTGTGCCTAATGCTCACCATTGCAGTCTTGTGTCCACCATGCAGCCATGTGTCCAGTGCCCACCAATACAGTCTTGTGTCCACCATGCAGCCTTGTGCCCACTAATGCAGCTTTGTGCCCAGTGCCCACCAATGCAGTCTTGTGCCAACCATGCAGCTTTGTACCCAGTGCCCACCAATGCAGTCTTGTGTCCACCATGCAGCCGTGTGCCCAGTGCCCACCATGGAGCCTTGTGTTCACCTTGCAGCCTACCTGTGCAGCTGAGAGGAACAGGAGAGCTGCCCAGGTGTTCAGAGCGCAGCGCGAGGAACACAATGATAACAGCTTTCATTTCAATAGCGTGTTCCCGCCGCACAACGTCATATACAGCCCCACCCCCTGGCCGGGGAACTTTGATTGACAGATCACCCGTCACTGGGATTGGATGGGTGATCTGTCTATCAAAGTCCTGTACCAGGAGGAGGGGCTGTATCTGATAAGAGCGGCGGGGAACACGCTATTGAAATTAAAGCTGTTATCGTTGTGTTCCCAGCGCTGCGCTCTGAACACCTGGGTGGCTCTCTCTCTCTCTCTCCCCCTCCGTGATTGCTGGGAGAAGAACTCCTATTTCACACAGGCTGACGGCTCGCCCCCCCACCCGCTCCCAGGCAGCTCTTCCTCACCAGATCTGAAAATCCACTCGCAAAATGCGAGCAGGCAAGTGGATTTTTTGAGGGCTGTGATAGAACACCTTTGGGATTAATAAGAGTGGAGACTGCGAGCCAGGCCTTCTCATCCATCATCAGTGCCTGACCTCACAAATGTGCTTCTGGAAGAATGGTCAAACATTCCCATAGACACACTCCTTAACCTTGTGGACAGCCTTCCCAGAAGAGTTGAAGCTGTTATAGCTGCAAAGGGTGGACTAACTCAATATTGAACCCTACAGACTAAGACTGGGAATTTCATGTGCGTGTAAAGGCAGGTGTCCCAATACTTTTGGTAATGTAGTGTATAGCTAAATCTTTAGCTAAGCTGTCATGGGACAAAACCACTAGCTGCTGCAGTGTGCTCTAGGTATTGAAAAGTTTCCAATATAAAAAACACAACATTTAATTTTTATTTAATTTTATAAATCTAGATATATTTGCGGCAAGCTTAAAGTTTTAAAATTAGTTGCCATAGGAGCAATAAAAATCATCCTATTTGTGTCCTGTAGGAATTGGAATGTGCTCAGTATAAAAAGTTGACATATTTGCATCACGTATATGGGACATAAAATCATTAGACTACTCTCTATAACATAATATGGATTTCCAGTCCCACCAAAGCATTATCTAAAGTGACTTTTTATTACATCTATGAAGGTCATAATTAAGATCGATTTTACTGGAAACATAGTATTGTAATAATCTTCTGAGTTACAATGTGCAATTTGTGAAGCTGGCCGACAGCAATCTGCCGTTACAGTCAATGTACACAAAACATCTACAGCTTTTTGTATATTTTATGAGGCACTTCCAATGTCCACAGTGTTTACTGAATATTAAGAAAAATATTCAGACTCTGTTTCAACCATGAAAGGAAAATTTACTTTGATGAAAGTGTTTTTTGTTCTCATTTGTTCAGTTAACTATATGAATGGTAAATATTCTGAACAGGAGCATGTATGCCTCTGCTTAGCTGAGTGTATTTAAACCACTCAGACCTCAATTGTGAATCGGTAGGGAAATGTGGAATTTTAAATATGCTATTATTTATTCAAATTCTTGAAAGTATCTGTGTACTTGAGTTTGCGCTTCTGATATAGCATTAAAATAGAATCATGAGTTTTTAAATTCTGGTTTCACTGCAGGTGGCTTCTGCCTCCAGTAATACATTTGACTGTAAAGTGTGTGCTGTACCAGGGAGATACCACTCCCAACACACAATTTACTCACTTCTCTGTGATATGTAAACTCAGAAGCCTCATACACACGACTGGTTTTCCCGGCAGGAAAACTGCCAGGAGAGCTTTTGGCCGGGAATTCCAGCCGTGTGTATGCTTTCCCGACAGGAAAACTGCTGGGAATCTGGGCAGGAAAAATAGAGAACCTGCTCTCTATTTTCCCCTCAGGAGTGTTTCCTGCCGAGAAAACCGGTCCTCTGTATGCTTACCTGTAGAGGAAAAACCTGCGTATGCTCGATAACACGTCGACACATGCACGGTAGCATACAACGTTAGTGTGGGGTGTAGCAAGATTGAAAGCGACGAGACACCGGCTCGTCGTAGTCGATGACGTCACCGCGTTCTTGCCATTTAGAAGAACAGCTGGATTTTTAGTGGTCGTGTATATACAAGGCTTTGCAAGGCAAACTTGCCAGGAATCCCGTCAGGAAAACCAACATTTTTTTTCCTGACGGGATTCCTGGCCGTGTGTACAGGGCATAACAAACAGTTCTCTTTCCAGTATCTACAATATTTCCCTACTGAGAAGTGCACTCCACCACATTTCCCAGTACCACCACTGATATCTTCATTACAGTACACACACATTCTACTCCCTAGAATCCATGCCACCATTTAGATCTAACCTCCAGTACTCAGCTTACCTCCCAAAATCGACACCACCAGTGAGATCTACACTTCATTGCACTCAACTCACTTTGTAGGATATGTGCCTCCAGTGAGATCTCCAATCTAGAACACACAGCTCACTCCCCAGAATCTATGGCACTAATGTGATCTACACTTCTGTGCACACAAATCACTTCCAATTTTCCCTGCCACCAGTGTGACCTACACTCCAATACACACAATTCACTTTCCTGTATCCAAGTCTCAAGTGAAATCTCTACTCCAGTGCACATAGCGTACTACCCAGTATTCATGCCACAAGTGGGATCTACACAGGTAAACACAGCTCACTTCCCAGTATCCCTGTCTCTAGTGAGCTTGTTCAACTCCTGTGTACACAGCTCACTACCCAGTGTCCATGCATTGATTAGTAAAATGCATTCAAGCATAAACATCTCACTCACCAACAGTGGCGACCGGTGGAATAGTTTTTCGGGGGTGGAAAACAGTATGCCAACCCCCCCCCGTTGGTAGTACTTACCCCATCACCGGCAGCTTCCCCTGCTCAGCGGTGGCGACCTCCCATTCCCCTGTTCTCCATAGGTCATCACAGCAGAGCGGCTTCCGTTTCCTCCCTCCTCCTCGGCGGGCCAATCGGAAGTTTTCTCATTTCAGCCCGCTTCTGATTGACCGGAATAAGAAACATTGTTTACGGGGGCGTGGTCTGCCGTGGAGGAAGATGGCTGCTTAAACCCTGCGCTCTGACAGACCGCGACCATATCTCTACTTGTATTGGGGACATCGGGCTCTCTTCAGACAACGAATGATGGGAACTTCTTCCCGCAACTCTTCTGCATCGAGGTCTCACTCCCCGCGGGACATAGACGGGCGGTTGACTCAAACTATACCGGATATCTTCCGGACACAGAGATCCAACATGGCGGCATCTTCACAGGCCTCAGCGCCCTCACAAGCCTTACCACCTCCACACGGTCCCGACGGGATTGTTCTGACACTCACCGGGACTCAGCCCGCAGCACAAGGCCCCTTGATGGCTACGGCTCACCAACAGCTAAGCCTAGCCGACCTACACACGGTTGCAGCGGACATCAAGAACAGCCTGTTCGCGGCTATATCTGATCTACGCACAGAGATCAGAGCCATAACGGGCAGGGTACATGATATTGAAATCACTACATCCCGCCATCACACAGCGCTCCGGAATGTAACAAACAAAATGGACACACACACTATGCAACTCCGTGATCTCCAGAGACACGTAGAGGACCTGGACAACCGCGGCCGTAGATGCAATCTAAGAGTGCGGGGCCTACCTGAATCGGTTGAACCGAACGGCATCCTCCCTACGGTCACGGAGATTTTCAATCAACTTCTGGAGAGGCCAAACCAAACGCCTATTCCGATGGTCCGCATCCATAGAGCCCTGAAACCGCGTGGAAGAGACACCGACCCCCCTAGGGATGTGGTCTGCTGCCTTACGGAGTTCCAGATAAAGGAGGAAATCCTCAAAAAGGCGCGCACAAAGGCCCAGATTAACTACGAAGGGAAGACGATCCAAATTTACCAGGACCTGTCAGCCATAACTCTCAGGCACCGTAGAGATCTCCGCCCCTTGCTGGAAGTCCTCCGTGCCAAGGGGATCCAATATCGGTGGAGGTTTCCGTTCGGTCTCGCAGCTTCCCTTCTTGGCTGTAATGCCCTCCTGAGAGTCCCTGAGGAGTTGGAGGACTTTTGCCGCACGCTGGATATCCCATACACCGAGCTCCCGAATTGGTACGCGGATTTTGATGTATCAAGCTGGGGACCCCACGGAGACGGAGAAGAGCCGATGGATGCACAAGCCTCACGCACCAGGAGACAACGCTCGCCATCCGTTTCACGATCTAACCCGGGCTCACGGAGCAGATACCAGCAGTCACACATAGCCATGGCACCTCTGCCCCGTAGAGCTCGCCGTGACCACTGAAATTGTAATTGTGCATGGACTTGGGATCCCAGGAAAGACAGTTAAGTACCTACCGTTACGTTCCTATTCCATGTCTCTTTCCCCTGACACCAGCTCTCCTCTATGCCAGCCGTGCCCAGCATGCCTCGTATACGGGGCTGTAGGTTGCGATGTCCAATGACGCCCTTGCTCCGCTCACCCCTTACCGTTGCCTCCCATTAATGCAATGGTCATATCCTTCTCTGCCTTGGAACCTGCTTCCCACCCCGCCAATCTGATCGCCCCCACAGTGGCCCCTGGAATACATGAGGGAGTGGAGACCCAGGCCGCCCCGTGGTAAAACTGGATCTCCCATTACAGGGCTCCGATTCCCCATCCCTTCTCCAGCATCTCCGTAATCCTGACAACCGGAGTATCCAAGGACTTATCTTGTTGCAAGGTGACGACTGGTCAATGTTTGGTTCTTCACCCACATGTTCTGCGGTGTTTTCACGCCGACCAACGCACTCATGTTCCTTGCTCTGCCCAATGGAACACTTACCCCGCCAGGTCCGAACGGCTACTTTTGCCCACGATGCCTCTTTCACACGCTCTCACGTAGCGAACTAGGGGGTTTCGGGTGACATACTCCACTCCCTGTAGTTAAGGATCAAGTTATTGTTGCAATTGTCGAGACAACGGAGGACCCCTGATTGCTTAACGCTATTCCTGGTCGGTGAAGTAAATTACAATTCAATTTTGTTTTGTGCAGGTCTGTTCCCTAGGATGGCTAACATTGTAAGTTTTATACATGCCATATTTATGCCTAGGCCAATATCTCATTCTCCCAAACTCGGCTTCACAAGCACCCCAATATTTCTCTGCCTAACTTCTTTTTCACATGTAACATGTTCTGCATGTGAGATCGAACCATACACCACGGATTACTGAGGCAGGAAGTCTTTCAGCTTGCTGCCTAATAATTTAATCATTCGCTGTCATGTACCACCCTCTACTGACCACAAACTTCATCTGCACCTGCTTATCCCCTGGGGTCACGATGTACTCACAATGACATTGTATCTTACACTGCTGCCTATATACAAACTTGCATTCAGACCGCCTGACAATAACACACATACTCCTCATTGGCTGCATACACATGTGGTTTCCAATTCTTTAGCTGCATCTATTTAATGAAGCTGCAGGATGTCCCGCTGCCCGCTCTGCCCCAACCCGTAACACAAACACTCCGCAGATGCCCTGCATAGTCATATATACACCCCAGGTATTAGTGACCCTACTTTATGCGACCTAACCCGCCCCTCCACCTTCCCGGGACTGTCTGGCATACTTTCTGCATCTTCACCTGTCTTTCATCTACAGTTGTCTTCAACGTTGCCTTGATACATGGGATTAGCTGAATTGTCAACCCTCCATATCTTCCTCCTACTGTTTGGTTATTATGTTATGATATATAGATTTCCTGTTCATATGAGTATGTTCGATTTTTTTTTTTTTTTTTTTATATAAGGAACTGCATTAGAAAATGTCTATGCCTGGGTCCCAAACTGATATTGCCATGCACTGCTAGAATGTTATTGAGATGCCTACACTTATAGGAGAAGGCCTTGGCCACACAATGATCACCACGACATGTGACACCTTTACATACGTTCTGAACTTGTAACTTACTACTCTTAATGTCTGGTCGACCGCTTAATCTGGTGAGCAGAAATAGACATGTACAAGTTACAGGATTCTTGACACGATTCCTCCCTGCATGCCCCATATGCTCCCGTTGTTTCACACGACTTTTTAGTTCCCACGAGCAATCATTCCTACATGTTCATGGTTGCAGGTCTGTCAGTCCACCGTACTATACTCTTTATATTTCTTTTCCACGACAACTCGTTCCCCACACAGTGGTACTAGACTGAGCCGCATCCACTCGCAAGACTTTCTCTCCAACTCACCACTGGAATACCCCGGCGAGACCGTACCTGCGGTTACTCCCCTACTTGGACAGGTGAGCTAGGTCTCTCCTGCAGCCGGTATCCCCCCTCTCTTCCCCGTTGTTGATTGCCCCATACATATATACGTAATTTCTCCCCTGCCCCCTCCCTCCTCATATATTCCTAACCCACCCCTATCCCGCTACCCCACATCTCACCTTCTGACCCATTTCTCTAGAGTTTCTTTTCTACCTTGTCTCAATTCCCACTGCGGCTCTCGGGGCCTCCTCACTTTGTGATCTGCAGCTTTTACTGTCCATTAATTATGTCTGACAATCCTCAGAATACAGCCAAAATCCTTACTAAGGTCATATCCCTCAACGTACGGGGTCTCAATACCCCTGAACGGCGGGCCCAGCTCCTTCTCACTATTCATCGTAACAAAGCGGATCTGATCTTCCTACAGGAAACGCACTTCCGCACTGACTCAACTCCAAAGTTACAAAATCACTACTATCCTAACGCGTTCCATGCTACAAATGACACGTCAAAGTCAAAAGGGGTTTCTATACTTGTGGCGAAACACTGCCCTTTCCTACATACTGATACTTTAGCTGATACAGAAGGTCGTTATATCTTCCTTAAGGGGACACTCTACGGTCGTAAAGTTACGTTTGCTAATATATACGCCCCAAACTCGCAACAGGTGCCATTTTTCCGTGCCATTACCAATGCTCTCATGATATTCCAAGAGGGTACCCTCATTTTAGGTGGGGATTTCAATGTCCCTCTCAATCCACTCCTAGACACTTCTACTGGCACATCCTCGCTCCCATACGCCGCCCTCAAAGCCATCAAATCCCAAATCCAGACTCTATTGCTACACGACACATGGCGCACCCTTAATCCTAACGGTAAAGATTATACTTTTTTTTCCGCCCCACATAATAAATACTCAAGGATCGACTACCTATTCCTTTCCCAAACTGACCTACATACTCTTCAACAGGTGTCTATTGATCCCATGTTTCTTTCTGACCACCATCCTGTCTCAATGACCTTAACATTCTCATGCGCACCCCCCCCCGCCCTCCCTCTTGGAAACTGGATCTTTCCCTACTCACAGACCCGACTGTTGCAGCTGACGTCGATTTATGCCTTAAGCAATACTTTGCGGAAAACAAATCGAGTGATACCTCCCCTCTTATCACAAGGGAGGCACACAAATGTGTAATACGGGGTGTCCTGTTGGCGGCGGCGGCTAGGCGTAATCGAGAGAGACGGGCACGCATTTTGGATCTCACAACTCAAATACAAAGGTTGGAGAGAGTACATAAACGCTCACAGGCTCTAGATACCCTACAGACTCTTCTACAAACTAGAGCAGAATTGCTAGAACTACTGGGCAAACAAATTAGACGTAAGTTCATTCTCTCTCAGAGAACTTTCTACGAATATAGCAACAAATCAGGGAAGCTTCTAGCAAGAACATTACGAGACAAAAGAGTGTCCACAACGGTACACTCCCTGACTGACTCTGGAGGTCGCAAAGTAAAAGCCACACCGGACATAGCGGAACAATTTGTGTCTTACTATTCACGATTGTATAACTTGCAACCCCCAGACACGCATGCGGGCAGTATACCTAGACAACAGGCCATTAAAGACTTTCTAACGCAATATAGCCCCGAACCAATCTCTGCCTCCGTAGCGCAGGAGTTAGACGCCCCCCTAACTAATGAAGAAGCGATCGTCGCACTTAAACAAATGAAACCGGATAAATGTCCTGGCCCGGACGGATTCCCAGCCGGTTACTACAAGACTTACTCTGACCTCCTTTTACCCTTTTTTTTATCTGCGTTTAACTCTTTTTCGGATCCCATTACACCCCCGCGCGACTTACTAGCGGCACATATAACGCTGATACCTAAACCAGGTAAGGATCACTCCTCAGTAGCGAACTATAGGCCCATATTCCTTCTAAATGTAGACCTGAAAAGGTACGCCAAGATACTTGCCAACCGTCTTGTACCCCTTCTGCCCCAACTAATAGACTTAGATCAGGTAGGCTTTATCCCGGGTAGAGAAGCAAGGGATAATACGATAAAGGCAATTAACATTCATCATTTCCTAACCTCGAAGCGTAGACAGGGATTTATGCTTTCCCTTGACGCGGAGAAGGCCTTCGACAGGGTGGCCTGGGATTACATGACGGAAGTTTTGCAATTCTTGGGTTTCCCCCAACGCATGGTCCATTTCATACTTGCACTCTATGCCAATCCCACTGCTAGGGTACGTGTCAACGGCCGCCTGTCGAGGGCCTTCTCCTTGTCCAGCGGTACACGACAAGGCTGCCCCCTCTCCCCGCTTATCTTTGTCCTTACTCTTGAACCACTGCTAAGACGTATCAGAGCCAACCCGGACATCAAGGGTGTCCCCATAAATCAACATGTGCACAAATTGGCTGCTTTTGCGGATGACATCCTCCTATTTCTGACAGAACCTCTCACTACTATACCGAACTTATTGAAAGACTTCCAGATCTTTAACTCTCTGACCAACTTACAAATCAACTTTGGAAAATCCATTGCCCTAAATGTCTCTCTACCCCCCGACATCTGCTCACAGTGTAAGGTCAACTTCCCATTTAAATGGGACAACCACTCAATTACGTACCTCGGCATTCAGCTTCCCTCTTCCCTAAAAGACCTATACTCAGCTAACTACCTCCCTCTGCTACAGTCCATACGTAAAGATCTACAGCGATGGTCCGTTGGTCTTTTTTCATGGTTTGGAAGGGCGGCTATCGTCAAAATGAATGTCCTACCTAGAACCCTTTACCTGCTACAAACAATCCCGATTAAGATCCCTCCAGCCTTTTTTGCTGCATACAAGAGAGCATGTACGGAATTTGTGTGGGGCAGGCGCAGACCACGAATTAGTTTTGCCAAACTCACCATACCTAAACTTGGAGGGGGCATAGGGCTCCCAGATATCCACAAGTACCACCAGGCCTGCCACCTAGCTAGAATAGTCGACTGGAACATACACGCGATGACAAAAGCATGGGTCCAACTGGAACACTCCTTCTCACCAGTCCCGCTATCTCAGACCCCTTGGATTGGGCCAAAAAACACCCCGACCCCCTGTAAGGAACACCCGCTCATTCAACCCACACTAACATGTTTCCGAGAAGCGTGCAAAAAGTATCGAATATCGTCGACTCTGGGCCCGATGACCCCTCTAAGACTTAACCCAGACTTTGAACCGGGACTGCCATCCTCCTTTCTTTCAGATTGCTGGCCACATAGTCACATCTGAGCTGAACACTTCTTCGAAAATAACCACATGCTCTCTTACACAAACCTGGCCTCTAAAATGATCAAGGGCTCCTTCCCCTTTTGGACCTACGTCCAACTTAGGAATTTTTTTGAAAAACCCAGCCCGAAACCGGATTGGTCGCGGAGACACACACCCTTTGAATCACTCTGTCTCAATGTTACACCACTAACTCACCTGATCTCCAGCACTTATGCACTTTTTTATTCTGACCAACGTCCGAAACTGAACTGGGCGAGCCACAAATGGGAATGTGAACTCGCCATTACCCTCTCGGACCAAGAGTGGGAAAACACCTATGCCTGCATACACAAAGGGTCTGTTAATGTTCATACACAGGAAAACGCGTTCAAAGTCTACTCGAGATGGTATAAGACCCCCCTCAGACTACACCACATGTACCCTTCCCAATCCCCGCTATGCTGGAGGTGCGGGAAGGACATAGGTTCCCTGTTACACATATGGTGGACATGCCCTAAAATCAAACCATTCTGGACAGAAGTCCACCGTCTTATCAATTCCATCACCACGCACTGTCTAGAATTTACCCCAGCGCAATTCCTACTTCACCACTCCAAAATACCGCCAAGAACATACATGAAGTCCTTGGCTATGCATATGGTCAACGCTGCAAAATTGTGCATACCAGCGAAATGGCGTTCACCGGAACCACCTTCAATAGCGGAATGGTTCCAACGCATACACAAGATAGCAGAAATGGAGGACTTAATACATCAGGCCAATGATACACCCTCTAAATATACGCGTTCTTGGGCATGCTGGCTGCACTTTATCACTACAGACGAATATAGAGGATGTGTCGCATGAGGGCCCTCCGGGAGCCATGGTGGGAGGAAGAGTCCTACTTTGACTCCCCTTTTCCAACTTCTCTCGCCTTCCTTACTGTCCTGTTCTCAACCCCGCTCTGATCCCACACTCCTACCTCCCCTTCCCTGCCAATCCATTCCCAAATATACGCACTCCTGTTGATGCTGTACCACTCTCACTATCTGAATTGCCCTTTCTAGATACTATCTGATAATGTTCAACCTTCCTGGTACCCCATCCCCACTAGGTTTCTATGACTGTATATACCCTTTTTAAAATCTCCCTTCCCTACCCCTACAACTCTGCATGCCCGCCCCTTAGATTCCCGACTCACCATACAACACCATGTAGCCACATGACCATACTTTTTACATGGTGATTAACCTTCATTTGATTTCTCAGCTACCTTCTCAGAGTTATATTTAGACATCTGTTAATGCTTACTGTTACCCGTTACATTTAAATATTAAGTAGTAGCAGTACATACTCAGGCGTTGTCGCATTTGATCACCATATTCGCCTTAATTGGCGGCTGCGCCCGCTACATTGTTTGGCGGCTGTGCCCGCAATTAAATGCTCTATTGTATACCTTGACTTCAAACTCAATAAAATCTGTTTAAAGAAGAAACATTGTTTCCACAGCGAAAAAAAAAAAACTCTGGCTGCTGTAATTTATGCTGGACACATAAATAGGGGGTGCTATGCATGAATCTATCCATTGCATATGGGGGGTGGCGTGGAGAGAGGGGGAACGCCCGGGCGCCCCTAATGGACGGGTCGCCACTGCTCACCAGTATCAATGACACCATTGCAGTCTACATTTCAATTTGCCTACCACACTCCCCAGTATCCATGCCACATATAGATTCGACACTTTATTACACACAATTCACATTCCAGTCTTCATACCACTAGTGAGATTTGCAGTTCAGCAAACACATCTATATGGGATTGTACACCCCATTAACACCCATCATACCATAAGAACATACCTAAAATATAAAATAAACACACAACAAGGATTGTGGAAAAGTTTAGGTCACGGCCCCTTTATTGGTTTTAAAACAATTTTAATTATGAAATGAAATTCAACCTTTTATACTAAACAGAACTGCTGTTAACCATTAACAGACCAACAATGCTTCACTTCACTTCAAGCAGTAATATCTTATACCAACCAAATAACAGTTTACCAACCACTGTCCACCCACAAGGTGGGCAACATTACCCAAAAATATGGACTTTCAACATCAAACAGAACTTTTGTTAACCAATAACAGACCAACATGCTTAGTCACTAAGACTCAAGCAGCATTATCTTATACCAACCAAATAACAGCATACCAACCACTGTCCACCCATCTAAGTGGGCGACATCACCCACATAAAGGTGGACCACGACGAGGGGAAACAAAAAAGGAGGAGGGAGGGTGGGAAAGCAGGTCAAAAGATCCAGAAGGAAGGCTGAGAAGAATTTAGAGGTGAGTCCAGCTGACAGATCTGAGGTAAATGCTGACTCTGCCCAGTGACAGGAGAGGATTTAAGTAAAATGTTACACTCATTGGATGGATGTTTCCCACCAAAAGATTTGTCACCAATCCAGTGCTCAGCAGCTGAGGTAAATCTTCCTAGCAACAGCAGGCAGCTTGTCACCTGAAACACAAAACAGAAAGAACCAGCAAAGCAGCCATAGAGAGACATGTACTTAAAGCGGAGGTCCCGCGTAAAAAATAAAATAAAAGCCAGCAGCTACAAATACTGCAGCTGCTGACTTTTAATAAATGGACACTTACCTGTCCTGGAGTCCAGCTATATCAGCAGCCGAAGGCGAGCAATCGCTCGTCTCTCAGCTTCCCCCGCCGCCATCCTCGGTGAGGGAATCAAGGAAGTGAAGCGTTGCGGCTTCACAACCCAGTTCCCTACTGCACATGCGCGATTAGCGCGGCGCATTCCCAGTGGTCCCTGCTGTCTCCTGCGACCAGTGTGTTTCCCAGAAGGCAGCGGGGGGACGGGAAGTGGAGTGACTCCCATGGGAGTCTCTGCCCGGAAGTGGGTGCAAATACCTGTATTATACAGGTTTCCGCACCCCCCTCCCCCTGAAAGGTGCGAAATGTGACACCGGAGGGGGGGAGGGTTTCGAAAAGCGGAGGTTCAATTTTTGGGTGGAACTCCGCTTTAACAATCATCATAGCCCTCTATTAAGAGTAAAAATGTATTTATAAAACAAATGGGTGTTAGGGGTGACAATCTCTATTTTATTATTTTGTGGCCCTGACATTCTTACAGTGCCTTGAAAAAGTATTCACACCCCTTGAAATTTTCTACATTTTGTCATGTTACGACCAAAAACGTAAATGTATTTTATTGGGATTTAATGTGATAGACCAACACAAAGTGGTACATAATTGTGAAGTGGAAAGAAAATGATAAATTGTTTTCAACATTTTTTACAAATAAATATGTGAAAAGTGTGGCATGCATTTGTATTCAGCCTCCTTTACTCTGATACCCATAATTAAAATCTAATGGAACCAATTGCCTTCAGAAGTCACCTAATTAGTAAATAGAGTCCACCTGTGTGTAATTTAATCTTAGTATAAATACAGCTGTTCTGTATAGCCCTCAGAAGTTTGCTAGAGAACCTTAGTGAACAAACAGCATCATGAAGGCCAAGGAACACACCAGACAGGTCAGGGATAAAGTTGTGGAGAAATTTAAAGCAGGGTTAAGTTATAAAAAAAATATCCCAAGCTTTGAAATTCTCACAAAGCACTGTTCAATCCAGCATCCGAAAATGGAAAGAGTATGGCACAACTGCAAACCTACCAAGACATGGCCATCCACCTAAACTGACAGGCTGGGAAAGGAGAGCATTCATCTGAGAAGCAGCCAAGAGGCCAATAGTAACTCTGGAGGAGCTGCAGAGATCCACAGCTCAGGTGGGAAATCTGTCCACAGGGAAACTATTAGTAGTGCACTCCACAAATCTGGTCTTTATGGAAAAGTGACAAGAAGAAAGCCATTGTTGAAAGAAAGCCATAAGAAGTCCAGTTTGCAGTTTGCGAGAAGCCATGTGGGGGACACAGCAAACATGTGGAAGAAGGTACTCTGGTAAGATGAGACTAAAATGTATCTTTTTGGCCTAAAAGCAAAACATTATGTATAGCAGAAAACTAACACTGCACATCACCCTGAACACACCATCCCCACCGTGAAACATGGTGGTGGCAGCATCATTTTGTGGGGATGCTTTTCTTCAGCAAGGACAGGGAAGCTGGTCAGAGTTGATGTGAAGATTGATGTGAAGATGAATGGAGCCAAATACAGGGCAATCTTAGAAGAAAACCTGTTAGAGTCTACAAAAGACTTAGGACTGGGGTGGAGGTTCACCTTCCAGCAGGACAACAGCCCTACATATACAGCCAGAGCTACAATGGAATGGTTTATATCAAAGCAATTTCATGTGTTAGAATGGCCCTGTCAAAGTCCAGTACATGGACTAAATGCAATTGAGAATCTGTGGTAAGACTTGAAAATTGCTGTTCACAGACACTCTCCATCCAATCTGACAGAGCTTGAGCTATTTTGCAAAGAAGAATGGGCAAAAATGTCACTCTCTAGATGTGCAAAGCTGGGAGAGGCATCCTCAAAAAGACTTTCAGCTGTAATTGCAGCGAAAGGTGGTTCTACAAAGTATAGACTCAGGGGGGCTGAATACAAATGCACGCCACACTTTTAACATATTTATTTGTAAAACATTTTGAAAACCATTTATCATGTTCCTTCCACTTCAGAAGTATGTGCCACTTTGTGTTGGTCTATCACATAAAATCCAAATAAAATACATTTAAATTTTTGGTTGTAACATGACAAAATTGTGGAAAATATCAAGGGGTATGAATACTTTTTTAAAGCACTGTAGTCTTTATATGACCTGCACCATAGCACACACAACCTTATTTCCTGTATCAATGCAATAAGTTGTCACTACTGCTTACAAAACATAGGCTTGTGAGTATCCACCACTCCTGACTAAGGATGAGCTCTGGCACGTCCAGACATGATTCTGAACCTGCCTGAGCTATCCTGCCAGGAAGCTTCCAAAGTGAACAACCAATCAAATTTGGAGGTGAACATGTAATTCACTTGTTTGGCAGAGGCATGCATAACATCGTTGAAAAATTGAATAAAAAATGTCCACGTTTGGCACTGTGGTGATGTAATTTTATCACAATTTCAATGACTGAGTTTAGGCCCCTTTCACACTGAGGCGTTGCGATTTTTTTTATTTAACTTTTCTTTATTAATCTTTTTTCATATATATATATATATAGAAACATTTACATACATTTATACATACATAAAAATGATTACATAACCCTTTAAAACATTTATATGGTCTTGGCTTTTTTTTTTTTTTTCCATCCAAATATCTTTACTTAGCATTATTTCATAGTCGATCCATCTATCCTTCCTCATATGATATGTCCATTTATGGAATTATATAAGCTACTATTTTTAGTCAATTATTTTGGTACTTTGGTAAGTTGCCTCCTTAGCCAAGGGGTTGTGAGGGGGTTAGCTCGGCAGCGGGTGTGTGTGACCCCCGGGATGGGCTCCCCACACAAAAACAGGCCCAGCAAACGGAGGTTGTGGTTTTCAAAATCAAAAAAGGTGCGGTTTATTTTCTATTTACAGTGACAAAACACAGCAAAGCCAAAAGAAACATAAACAAAATAAATCCTGGTCAACTTGACCTCTGACTAAACATACAGGTTTCCTAACTAACAACTGGGATCAGCCTAGTGCTGTCCTAGTCCCTAAGTCCCTGGTTTTAAATGTCCAAGCAAATAGCCACACAGGCTTTGTCTCACCGCACAGGGGTTCACTCTCCCTAGACAGTCCACACAGGTCTGGGTCCAGGCATGAGCAAACACCTAATGAATCTGGGAGTTCTTATAGAGGCCTAAATGAGCTGACAAGCTTCAGCTGGTCTCATCAACTCCCTGTCTGCACGACGCCCCACACTCTCCCTAGAGGTATGAGTCATCCATGAGCCCACTAGCCTCAGCTGGGCTTATACAACTCTCCACCTAGTTGTATAAGTCGGCGTAAAGCCTGAATCTGGGCGAAATATATCTACCCCCCTGGATGCAACCAGGTGACTTTACCTTCCTGCTGTCACATACCCCCCCTCTTGTTTTAACCTCGGGGTTGGAACACCAGCAATCAGGCATTCATGTACTCGAGACAAAGCATCCACATTCCCCATTTGAACGCCAGGGCGATGCTTTACTGTGAAGTTGAATTCCTGGAGGGCCAGGAACCACCTATTCACTCTTCTATTTGTTTCCTTGTTTTGAGCCATCCACTTTAACGGAGCGTGATCCGTAACCAAGTCAAAGTGCCTACCTAGCAGGTAGTACCGAAGGGAATCTAGAGCCCACTTCACCGCTAAACACTCCTTTTCAACGGTGGCGTAATTTACCTCATGGGACTTCAACTTCCTGCTGAGGTAAATGACTGGGTGCTCTTCCCCGTTCCAGACCTGGGACAATACTGCTCCTAACCCCACATCTGACGCATCACTTTGTACGACAAAGTCTTTAGAGAAGTCGGGTGAGTACAACACTGGCTGGCTACATAAGGCTTGTTTCAAGAATTGGAATGCTGCCTCAGCCTCGGGGGTCCATTTAATCATGACCGACCCTTTCCCCTTCGTTAGGTTGGTTAGGGGCACAGCCTTAGAAGCAAAGTGGGGAATGAATCGCCGATAATACCCAGCGATTCCCAGAAAGGCTCGTACCTGCTTCTTGCTGTTGGGACGTGGCCAACTCTGGATGGCCTCGACTTTGTTGAGTTGGGGTTTTATTACTCCCCTCCCAATGGTGTACCCAAGATATTTGGCCTCCTCCTGCCCAATGGTACACTTCTTGGGGTTAGCCGTAAACCCCGCTTCCCGAACAGAGTCCAGGACTGCTTGCACTTTTGGCAGATGTGAGGCCCAATCTGTGCTATGGACAATTACGTCATCCAGGTAAGCCGCAGCATACTTCCGATGGGGCCTCAGCATCTGGTCCATTTTCCGCTGGAATGTGGCCGGCGCATTCTGTAACCCGAACGGCATTCTTTTATATTGGAACGCCCCGTCTGGGGTTACAAATGCGGTTTTCTCTTTGGCCAATTTGGCCAGGGGGATTTGCCAATACCCTTTTGTGAGGTCAAGAGTCGTCATGTATCGGGCTGTTCCCAGCCGGTCGATCAACTCATCTATACGTGGCATGGGGTAGGTGTCAAATTTTGTAACTTTGTTCAACTGACGAAAATCGTTACAAAATCGCCAGCTCCCATCCGGTTTAGGCACCAACACAATGGGACTAGACCAATCACTTTGGGACTCCTCTATCACCCCTAAGTTCAGCATTTTCTGTACTTCCTCCCGTATTGCCTCCCGTCGGGCCTCTGGGATCCGATAGGGTTTTAACTTCACCCTTTCGCCGGGCGGGGTAATGATGTCATGCTCTACCCCAGATGTTTGTCCCGGCAGCTCAGAGAATACCTCCTTGTTGCGAAGCACAAACTCCTTAACCTCCTGTTGTTGGGGTTGTGACAAGGTGGCTGCTATTCCAACCTCAGGAATCACGCAACCAGTTTGAGCTGGCGACCAAGTGTCTGCGACTAGGGACTCTCTATCCCTCCAGGCTTTCAACAGATTAACGTGATAGATCTGTTCGGGCTTTCGCCTTCCTGGTTGTCTGACCTTGTAATTCACTTCGCTCACTTTTTCCATTATCTCGTAGGGGCCTTGCCATTTGGCAAGGAATTTACTTTCAACCGTAGGGACAAGTACCAGTATCCTATCCCCCGGGGAAAAGGTACGGGTCTTGGCTCCACGGTTGTACACTCTCTGCTGTGCTAACTGCGCTTGGGCCAAATGTTCCTTCACGATGGGCATTACCTGTGCAATTCGGTCTTGCATCAGGGCGACATGCTCAATCACACTCCTGTGGGGAGAACTCTCACTTTCCCAAGTTTCCTTGGCAATATCCAACAGCCCTCTTGGGTGTCTCCCATACAGTAACTCAAAGGGGGAGAATCCCGTAGAGGATTGGGGCACCTCCCTAATAGCAAACATCAGATAAGGAAGTAGACAGTCCCAATCCTTTCCATCTCTATCCACCACTTTCTTCAACATTTGTTTTAGGGTTTTGTTGAATCTTTCAACCAGCCCATCGGTTTGGGGGTGATACACAGATGTACGTAATTGCGTCACTTTGAACAATTTACACAGCTCCTTCATAACCCGGGACATAAAGGGTGTACCTTGGTCCGTAAGCAGTTCTTTACAAATACCCACCCGGCTAAACACAAGAGATAGCTCTTTGGCTGTGGTTTTGGCCGAGGTATTTCGGAGAGGGATCGCTTCTGGATAACGGGTGGCATAGTCCATTATAACTAATATGTACTGGTGCCCCCTAGCGGACTTGATTATAGGACCTACCAAATCCATGGCGATCCTCTCAAACGGGACCTCAATGATGGGTAGAGGGACCAGCGGGCTACGGAAATGTGGCATCGGGGCCGACCTCTGACACACAGGGCAGGAGGAACAATAATTTTCTATGTCCTTCATCACCCCCGGCCAATAGAATCTCTGTAATACCCTCTCTCGGGTTTTCTCTGTCCCCAGATGACCTCCAAGAATGTGCCCATGGGCCAACTCCAACACCAACTTCCTGTAAGGTTTGGGCACCACAAGCTGCTCAACGGTTTCTTCTGCCCTTTTTGCCACCCGATACAGTAGGTCCTTCTCTACGCTGAAGTATGGGTAAGTGCAGGTATTATCTGGGTTCACTAACTCGCCATCTATTTTCACTACGTTTTCCCGTGCCTTTATTAGGGCGGGGTCTTTCAACTGTTCTGTGGCAAAGTTTTCCCTGTGAACCTCAAGATCAGAAAACTCCACAGATGGTAGGTTTTCGTCTGGGGAGGTGGGCTCCTCTCCAGTTTCTTGAGTCTCCCCTGCCAATACTGATAAGGGAAATTCCGGAGAGTCCTCACCACTCTCAGGGGAGTTCTGGCTATCACATTCCTGGTACATAGGGGCACCAGTGGGGGGCTCAGGATCATCCCACAGTTCCCAGAACTTCGGAAAATCCCTTCCCACAATGGTGTCATGCGGTAACTGAGATACTAAGCCCACTGGATGAGAGAGGGTACCTTTGGGGGTCTCGAAACACACTGTAGTCACTTTCTGCTCAGGTGAATGAGATCATACATTTGAGACCTGGGGGGTTTTCCAAGCTGGAAAGTCCAGTTATGCACACGCTGAGCCCGGACAGCCTGGGTGACACCCAGCCTTGCCAATATTTCAGCTTTTAGCATCACATAGTCTTTTGCTTGGTCAGGCTCTAGGTCATAGTAAGCCTTCAGCGATTCACCAGTTAACAGAGGAGCCACCAGTCCAGCCCACTGCTCCTCAGGCCACTTTTCTCTTTCAGCAGTCCTTTCAAATGTGGTCAAAAATACCTCTGGATCATCCTCTCCAGTCATTTTTGTCAATAAACGACTCACCCCAAAGGACGCGGTATTAGTGGGACGGCTTTCCTCACTGGTCTGCGGACGTTGCTGCATTACTGCTTCCATTTGTTGTAGTCTCTGCTCTTGCTTCTGTAACAGGTCTATGAAGCGGGCCTCAGATTGCTGCTGGGCTTGTTGCTGAGATTCCAGACTCTGTTGGTGAGCTTGCTGCTGGGCTGCAAGGCTCTGTTGATGAGCTTGCTGCTGGGCTGCGAAGTTCTGTTGTTGAGCTGCAAGGCTCTGTTGATGAGCTGCAAGGCTCTTTTGCAAACCTGCATTTGTCTGCTGTTGATTGGCATTTGCTAGAGCCAGCTGCTTCAGTATCTCCTCCATGCTGGCTTAAAAAAAAACTGCCCGCATTCTCCACCAACTGTGAGGGGGTTAGCTCGGCAGCGTGTGTGTGTGACCCCCGGGATGGGCTCCCCACACAAAAACAGGCCCAGCAAACGGAGGTTGTGGTTTTCAAAATCAAAAAAGGTGCGGTTTATTTTCTATTTACAGTGACAAAACACAGCAAAGCCAAAAGAAACATAAACAAAATAAATCCTGGTCAACTTGACCTCTGACTAAACATACAGGTTTCCTAACTAACAACTGGGATCAGCCTAGTGCTGTCCTAGTCCCTAAGTCCCTGGTTTTAAATGTCCAAGCAAATAGCCACACAGGCTTTGTCTCACCGCACAGGGGTTCACTCTCCCTAGACAGTCCACACAGGTCTGGGTCCAGGCATGAGCAAACACCTAATGAATCTGGGAGTTCTTATAGAGGCCTAAATGAGCTGACAAGCTTCAGCTGGTCTCATCAACTCCCTGTCTGCACGACGCCCCACACTCTCCCTAGAGGTATGAGTCATCCATGAGCCCACTAGCCTCAGCTGGGCTTATACAACTCTCCACCTAGTTGTATAAGTCGGCGTAAAGCCTGAATCTGGGCGAAATATATCTACCCCCCTGGATGCAACCAGGTGACTTTACCTTCCTGCTGTCACAGGGTACAGAGATATTATGAAGAAGCAGTATGATAGAATGGATATGAAAAAGAGGTGGAGAGATGGGGGGGAGAAGGGGGGAGGGGGAGGCAGGCAGAGAGGGGAGAAAAGAGAAGAAGAAAAAATAATAATAATAAAAGAAAAAGGAAGAAAAAAAAAGTGAACAATAAAGGGAAGGTGTGAAATAGATAAAGAGGGGGGTATCTACTCCCCCAGATTCATGTCTAAGTGTCTAAGGTACCCTCATTAAAGACAAAAAATTATACAGTGACTTTTTCCCTTATTCTCAAAAATTTATACGGAAATAAGAACAGTCCTACCCCCTCCCTGTACACCCAGTCATCTAATAGTGCTAATAAAAAAAAAAAAAGGGTGAACAACAATAAAGGGGAGATGTGAAATAAGGAAAATGGGGGTATCTACTCCCCCGGATTTGTATATAAGTGTCTAAAGTGCCCCTAATAGTACTAATAAAAAAATTCCATACTAAATTAAAAAATAATCTCTAATAATGCCTTAATTGGTGAAATGTACCCTGAAGGCTTCCAAGCCTAATAGTGAGGGGAAAAAAAAACAGCAATAAAGGGGAGGTGTGCAATAGGAAAAGATGGGGATATCTACTCCCCAAAATTCATATATAAGTGTCTAAAGTACTCTCATTGAAGACAAAAAATTATCCAATGACTTGTTCCCTTATTCTCAAAAATTAATACCCAAATGAGGACAGTCCTAACAACTTCCTGTACACCCAATCATCTAATAGTGCTAAAAAAAAAAAAAAATTCCCATGCTAATTTAAAAAATATCTCTAATAATACCTTAATTTGTAAAATATATCCATAGGGCTTGTACTTCCAAAAAAAAATAAGGAAAGGCAAAAAAAGACACTTTTCTATCCCTCCCCATGTATCTCTGATTCCCTAACCTCCCTCCACCCCCTCCAAACCACATTCCATCCCTCCCTAGCCTCGTTTTGATTTGACATCAACTCCTCCATCAGACTAATTCTATCCATCTCTCTTCTCCATTCACTTATTGTAGGGGCTTCCTTTTGTTTCCATTTCCTTGGAATTAACGCCTTTGCCCCATTTAACAAGTATGGGATCAAAGTCTTTCTGTACTTATTCTTTCTAAGCCCCGTGTTATGAAACAAACTGTACCATGGGTCAAGTTTTACCACCAGACCACTTATTCTCTTTATCTCGTTTAGTATCTCCCTCCAATATTTTTGTATCACAGGGCAGAACCACCAAATGTGGGCATGGGTTCCTTCCATCCCACATTCTCTCCAACATAGAGCAGGCTCCTCCCTATTTATTCGGTGTAGTTTCATTGACACAAAATACCATTTAGTTAACAATTTGTAATTCATCTCTTTTATAGATGCCTCTACTGACGTAGAGTGGACGTATTCTAAAATCTGTCTCTTCTTCTCTATTGTTATGGTTTGATTTAGTTCTACTTTCCAACTACCTAATGCTTTACATGCTTCAGGTCCCCTTATGGGGGTCAGTATCTTATATATAATTGATATTCCCTGTCTTCCTAATCCTCCTGCCTCTATAAGTTTTTCCCATCCATTTAACTCGTTCCTCGATCGAAGGGGTCTTGGTATATCTTTTACAAAATGTTGGATTTGTCTATATCTCCAACTGTCTCCCCTCTCTGATCCATATTTCTCTTGTAATTCTAGAATCGGGCATAGAGTGTTCCCCTTCAATACATCTTTCAGTATTAATGTGTCCCCCGCAGCCCATCGCAAGAACGCACCACCCTCTTTCCCTGGAGGGAAATAGTCTGAACCCGTAAGGGGCATCAGAGGACTATTATAATGCCACTCCTTTGCTTTGCACACTCTATCCCAGATTCTAAAAGTTTATTTTGTTATTACTGGTATTTCTCGAGTGAAGCCTCTGTATTGTTTTGGTATCCACATCAGCCTTCCTAGTGTTTTCATGGCCATGCTCTCCTCAACTTCTACCCATTTTTTCCGCTGATATTTAATTCCCTGGGACCAGTCTAATATCCTCTTTAATACCGCTGCCTCGTAGTATCTTTTCAAATCTGGAAAGTTTAATCCTCCCCCTTCTCTGCTACTAGACAAAATTTCAGTTGATATACGCGGTTTCTTCTCTCTCCAGATAAACTTCCTTATTATCTTCCTTAATAGTTTAAAATATGTATCTGGGATTTTAATCGGGAGAGTTTGGAATATGTACAGGGTTTTAGGTAGTATCATCATCTTCACTGTGTTGATTCTGCCCCACCACAAGAGTTTTTCTATTGGGTATCTCTTTAATTCTAATTTTATTTTATTTAGCAAAGGGATATAATTATCTTCATATAGGTCTCCTTCTCGATTTGATAGGACAATACCCAGATATTTCATCCCCCTCTGTTTCCAGGTAAATGGGTAAAGGTCCTCAAGATCTCTCCGCTCTGATGAACCTAGTGATACACTCAGAATCTCAGTCTTCTCTCTATTAATTTTTATATTTGAGATCTCCCCATACTTTTCATACTCCTCTATTATCCTAGGTAATGATTTCCTAGGGTTTGTTATATACAGCATCATGTCATCAGCAAATGCAGAGATCTTGTGTTCCCTCCCATGCACCTTAACCCCCTCCATCTTCTGATTAGCTTGTATGGTTGCTAACCATGGTTCTAAAGATAGAACAAAAAGAAGGGGTGATAGCGGACAGCCCTGTCGGGTCCCATTAAACAAAGGAAACCTCTCAGATAGGGCTTCATTCACCCGTACCTGAGCTGAGGGTTTAGAGTTTAGTGCGGCTATCCAGCTGAACATCTTAGGCCCCAAACCAATACCCCTCAAAGTTGCTAACATAAACTCCCAATTAAGTCTATTGAATGCCTTTTCGGCATCGACTGATAAGAATAATGTTGGGGTCCTATGTTTTTTAACTTTTTGAATCAAAAGGACAGTCCTAAGAATCCCGTCTCTTGTCTCTCTTCCAAGTACAAACCCCGCCTGATCGTTCTCTATTATCCCAGACATTAAAGGTTTTAATCTCCCCGCCAATATCTTTGAATAGATCTTAATATCCACATTAATCAGGGATATAGGCTGATAGCTGGCGCATACTGAAAGATCCTTCCCTTCCTTCCCTATAAGATCAATGTGGGCCCCCAACGCTTCCTCACGCATTGTCTTTCCTCCACCTACGGAGTTCATATACTTCTGAAAATGCGGTAATAAGATATCCACATACCTTTTATAGTAAAGGGAGGTATACCCGTCTGGGCCAGGGCTCTTGCCCATTTTAATATGTTTAATAGTTTGAATTATTTCCTCCTTCGATATTTCTATCTCCAACTTATTACTTACTTCTTCTGATATTTCTGGGAGTTTGATCTTTTTTAAATATTCCTTAATTTTTCTACTCCTATTCTGGGATTCTAATGGGACCTGTTCTTTATTTACGTTATATAGATTTTGATAATAATCCTGAAAAACTTTTATAATCTCCTTCGTAGAATGCCTCATCTCGCCTTTATTGTTTTTCATCTGTGGGATAAAATTCTGTGTGTTTATGGGTTAATTATCCTTGCTAATAATTTACCTGGTTTATTACCCATAGCATAGAATTTCTTACTCCTGTTGTTAAATACCCATTTAGTTTCTTGTTCTAAAATCTCCTTTAATTTTTCCCTTTTCCCGGTCAGTGCTATTAGAACTTGTTCATCCTGCCTTGCTTTATGCCTTTGTTCTAGATCCTGGATCTCTTCTAATACGATTTGTCACTGGGCCTGTCTTATTTTTTTCCTCTTGGCCTTTTCTTCTATCAGCCTACCTCTCATATATACTTTTTGTGTTTCTTATAAAATCAATGGGTCAACATTTTCTATATCATTCTCGTTAAAGAAGAGAGCTATATCTTTTTCTAGGTCCCCCGCAATCTTATTATTATTTAACAAGGTTTCCTCTAGTCTCCACATTCTCTGGCCCGCCGGAATTTCCCTTAATGCCAGAGTCAATTTGACCGGCGCATGATCAGAGAGTGTTGCTGTCTTTATTTCTCCTCTCCTTGTACCTTCTAATAACCAGTGATCTACTAGGATATGGTAAATTCTCGAATATGACTTATGTACTGGAGAATAGCATGTGAAATCCTTCTCTTTAGGGTGTAAGATTCTCCAGGCCTCTACTAAATACATTTGATATAATTTTTGTTTTACATTTCTCAGGTATTTACCTTCAGACCTTAAAGATATAGGTTGGGTATCCAAGACAGGATCGAAAACAAAATAAAAATCCCCTGCTAGTATCACCTTTCCCTCTTTAAAGGCCTCTAATCTATTCAAGATTTTTTTTAAATACCTTGAGGGCCGTACATTCGGACAATATACATTTGCTAACGTAAATTTTGTATTAAATAAAGAAACCTTAATAAAGATATATCTTCCCTCAGGATCTAATTCCATAGCTTCTACCGTAAAGCTTGTATTCTTATCAAACCCAATTGCCGTTCCCTTTGATCTTTTATTAGGGGAATAGCTATGTATCCAAGTAGGGTATTCTTTTGAGTTCAATCTAGTCTTCGATGTCCATTTTAAATGCGTTTCTTGCAAAAATACTATATTTGCCGACATTCCCCTCATCTCCTGCAATATCTGGTATCGCTTATTTGGGCTATTTAGGCCTCGCACGTTATACGTGACTAGTTTCAGGGCTGCCATATTCTATCATTTATTTCCTTCATATCCACCCTATAGCTATACCTCAGATATATGCATGATAGGAGGGTCCTCAAAGATTCTAATTCCCTTCGTAACCATTCCTCAAACCATGACTTCCTGAGACAGCTTATCATAAAGTTTTGGTATAGACCAACTATCTGAACAACTTCCTTTCTATCATTCTTCAACGTCCAAAAAGAAAGCCGAGACCACACATTCCTCCCACTCCCCACCCCCATTCACATTGCAAATCAATGTTGTGAGTCCCTTGGCTTGAACCACCCCAGGCATACTGCCTGGGGGGCACAGCCTCTGGACTTCTCATCTGTCCTCCCGTTTCCCGAGGTCCATCCCAAACAGTTGGGTTGGTCCCCAGAGCGCAGGCGGGCATCCCTCCTCCAAACCTCCCTGTCAGGGTCACCTGTGGCCAGGTGACAGATGCACACCGTAGGGGGACAGGAGTGCACCGCAAGGTAGTGAACCCTATGGCTGGCTTCTGCGGATAGGAAACTGGGTGGTTGTGGAAAGTGGGACCAGAGGAGCACAACCGGGATCCTAACGGAAGCTAGAGCCAAGATTCCCCAGGGCGCGGAGTATAAGACCCAGCTGGTCTTCTCCAGGGCCTCTAGTGGTGAGGATGTTATGCTGCAGGCTGGGACCAGGTCGCGGCCCCTGGAGTTTCCTAGCTCACGCCCTGTAGGATAAGGGGAAAAGAGGGGAAGCAGCAGCACAAGATAAGAGAGAACCGAATAACAAGCTGAAGGTCAGGGGCCACAAGCAGACAAGGATAACAAAAGAACGAGCCGAAGGTCAAGGGTCACGAGCAGACAGGGATAGTCGGGGACAAGCCAATAATGTAACAGAGAGACAGACGTAGCACACGGCAGGCAGGAACCCAAACACACAATGCCTAACAAACACGTTGATCAGCAAAGCAGGCTTGCAGTGCACAGGTTAATATAGTGTTCTGTGATAGGGCCTGGGGTGGAGTCAGGCTGGGAGGAGATTATAAAGGAAGCCAGGTGAAGGAGGTCTGGTCTCTAGATGAACACATGAGGAGGAAGGTAAGATGGCAGACAGACATTAATGCATATCCATGACAGTACCCTCCCTCCTACGAGGCCTCCCCCTTCCCTGCCTGGGCCCAGGTTTAGAGGGAAACTTCAGATGAAACTCCTTTAACAGACGAGGTGCAAAGACCTCAGATGCAGTGATCCAAGACCTCTCCTCAGGACCAAACCCTTTCCACTGAACGAGGTACTGAAGAACGCCTTTACAGAGTCGGGAGTCCAGAATTCGACTCATCTCGTACTCCTGATTATCCTCAGAGACAGGCGCCACGGTAGGGAGAGGACGAGAGAATTTATTGAGGACTAAAGGCTTTAGAAGAGCAACATGAAAGGAGTTAGTGATTTTAAGGCTCTTAGGAATCTGGAGTTTGAAACAAACCGGATTCAGTTTAGCAGTTACCGTGTATGGACCGATGAATCGTGGAGCAAACTTCAGAGAAGGAACTCGGAGCTTGATGTTCCTGGTAGAGAGCCAGACTTTGTCCCCTGGCTGAAGAGAAGGCGGTTTACGCCTGCGGCGGTCGGCAAAGCCTTTGAATTTTTCAGCAGCTGCCCGGAGGGAATCATGAACGTGACCCCAAACGGAATTGAGAGACTCCTGAACCGAAGCCAAAGCTGGAATGTCTGGAGAACAGATCATGGGAAGAGGAAGTTGAGGGTGTTTTCCATAAACTGTGAAAAAGGGTGTCTTCTGCGAACTGGTATTCACATGATTGTTATGGGAGAATTCTGCCCACAGGAGTAGAGAGGACCAATCGTCATGGTGAGAAGACACAAAGGTGCGAAGAAAGACCTCTAACTCCTGATTAACCCTCTCAGTCTGTCCATTGGATTGGGGATGGTAAGAAGAAGAAAAATCCAAGACAATATTGAGGGATTTGCAAAAGGCTCTCTAAAAACGAGACGTGAATTGGACTCCCCTGTCGGAAACAATATGAGAAGGGACCCCATGTAGGCGGAGAATTTCTCGAATGAAAATGGGAACCAAGGCAGGGGCAGAAGGAAGACCAGGAAGAGGAACAAAATGAGCCATCTTGGAGAATCGATCGATTACCACCCAAATGACTGTATTATTCTCAGACAGTGGGAGATCGGTGATAAAATCCATGGCAATATGGGCCCAGGGTTCCTTAGGAATGGGCAAGGGCATGAGGAGACCAGCAGGAGCTTGTGTGGAGGATTTGGACTGAGCACAGACATGACAAGCTTTAACGTAGTCTTTGACGTCTGAGCGGAGATTAGGCCACCAGTAGTGACGACTGATGAGTAGGAAGGATCGGAGGAATCCAGAATGCCCTGCCACCTTGGAATCATGTCCCCAACGAAGGATCTTAGCTCTTAGCTCAGTGGGGACAAAGGTCTTACCAGGCGGAATTTTTGACTTCAGGGTGGTAGAGTGGGCAACAATGCATGAGGTTGGAATGATCGGCTCAGGTTCAGGGGCGGACTCCTCGTCCAAAGTGTCAAATGACCTAGAGAGCGCATCAGCCTGACCGTTGCAGGAACCAGGTTTGTAGGTAATCGTGAAATTAAAACGGGCAAAGAAGAGACTCCACCTGGCCTGTCTAGGATTCAGACGTTTAGCATTCTGTAGATACTGTAAATTCTTGTGATCGGTAAAGATCGTTATGGAGTGAGGGGAACCCTCCAAGAGATGACGCCACTCTTCTAACGCCAATTTAATTGCGAGAAGTTCCCGATCACCGATGGCATAATTCCTCTCTGCCTGAGAATTTTTTTTGGAGAAGAACGCACATGGTTGGCGTCTCTTCTCAAAGATTTGAAGAAGCACAGCTCCCACCCCCATTGAGGAAGCGTCCACTTCAATAAAAAATGCATTCCCAGGATTTGGTCTCCTCAAGAGGGGGCCAGAAACAAAGGCCTGTTTCAGGTTGTGAAATGCAGAGACAGCTTCGGGAGGCCAGTCTCTGGCATTCACACCCTTCTTGGTCAAAGCGATAATAGGCGCGGCAATGGAAGAGTAATTCCTTATGAACTGCCTATAATAATTAGTGAAGCCAAGAAAGCGCTGTGTGGCCTTGAGGCTAGCAGGAAGAGGCCAGTTGGTGATAGCCAAGACCTTCCCAGGGTCCATACGAAGACCCGAACATGAGACGAAGCACCCCAAAAACAGGACCTCAGAACATTCAAAGGAACATTTCTCCAGCTTGGCATAGAGATTGTTCTCTCTAAGACGTTGAAGTACAGTGCGGACATGGTTTCTGTGGACGAGCAGATTTTTAGAAAAGATCAGAATGTCATCCAGATAGAGGACAACAAACTGGTACAGCAGATCTCTGAAGATTTCATTGACAAAGTTTTGAAACACGGCTGGAGCATTACACAGACCAAAAGGCATCACCAGATATTCGTAATGTCCGTCTCTAGTGTTGAATGCAGTCTTCCATTCGTCACCCTCCCGTATTCGAATGAGATTGTACGCGCCTCTGAGATCCAACTTGGTGAAAATGGAGGCACCCTTCAACCTATCGAATAGCTCAGATATTAAGGGTAAGGGGTATCAATTTTTAATAGTAACCGCATTTAAACCCCGATAATCGATGCAGGGTCTTAAGGTACCATCCTTTTTGGCAACAAAAAAGAACCCTGCCCCTGCAGGCGATGAGGATTTCCGGATGAAACCTCTCTCCAGATTCTCTGCGACATACTCCGACATGGCCTGGGTCTCTGGGATGGACAGAGGGTAGGTACGACCCCTGGGTAGAGTTGCTCCGGGGACAAGATCAATAGCACAGTCAAAAGACCTGTGGGGAGGAAGCACCTCAGCTGATTTCTTACAGAACACATCCCGGTAATCGCTGTATGCAGCAGGAAGATCAGAAGAAACAGAAGTGGCAGCAACCGGAAGACTCTCCTTGGGGGTCACCTTGAGAAGACACGACGAGAAACATGAGGAACCCCAGGCCAGGATCTGCCCAGAGACCCAGTCCACATGTGGAGAGTGGAGCTGTAGCCAAGGGAGGCCCAATACAACTGGGGTAGAGGCCTTGGGTAGAATAAGAAAGGATATCCACTCCTGGTGGAGAATCCCTACCGACATCCTAATGGGTAGCGTCTGGAAGCGAATAGGGCCCCCTGGGAGAACAGTGCCATCAATTGCCGAGACTACCAATGGGGTAGTGAGAGGTGAAAGGGTAAGCTTCATAGAAGAAGCAGTTCTCCATTCCATAAAATTGCCGGCAGCCCCGGAATCCAGGTATGCAAGGGTTGACTGAGGAGAAGTGCCTACATGAAGGAACACCGGCAAGAGCAGGCGAGAAGGTGATGTTTCTGGGTCCAATACTCCACCTTCCAAATGTATTAGACCCGAGCGTTTCCCGGACGAAGCGAGCAGGAGTCACTAAAATGACCCTTGCCCCCACAATAGAGGCACAAGCCCAGAGTTCTGCGCCTAGCACGTTCTTCGGGGGTTAGTCTGGTCCGGCCCAGCTGCATAGGTTCTTCAGCAGGTAGAGGATGCTCCACGGAATGAAGGGAGGGGAGCTCAGACTGGCTAGGACCCAGAGAGTGCTGGCGTCTTTTTTCTAAGGACCTCTCTTGAAAACGAATGTCGATCTGGTTGCATAATGAAATTACATCGTCCAGACCGACAGGAATGGCTCTTCCCGCTAATTCGTCTTTCACTCGGTCAGAGAGGCCATGTAAAAAGGTAGCGACCAGGGCCTCATTATTCCAGCTCAATTCAGCTGTGTGGATACGGAACTGAAGAGCATATTGCCCCACTGAACTAGATTCTTGGCGAAGACGTAAGACAGCACTAGCCGCTGAAGAAGCCCGAGCCGGCTCTTCGAAGATATTACGAAAGAGCTTCAAGAAATCGGACAGACTGGAAACCACCGGATCGTTCCTCTCCCACAGGGGGGCAGCCCAGGCCAAAGCTTCACCGGAGAGGAGGGAAATGATATAGGCTACCTTAGCCCGGTCAGACAGGAAGCTTTAAGGCTGAAGCTCAAAATGAATTGTGCATTGGCTGAGAAACCCCCTGCAGGCCTTGGAGTCCCCAGAGAAACGGGACGGATCTGGCAATCTTAGTGAGTGTGAGGCTGCGACTGGTGCGATAGGTACAGCCGCTGGTTGTACTTGGGGTTGCGGATTCGGGGTTCCCAAGGAGACCTGAAGCTGCTCGAATCGAGAAGCCAGATCCTGGAGGAATCGCATCACCTGAGTCTGATTTGATTCCTGGGTTTCAAGTCTGCGAACTATGCCCTGCAATGGATCATCCGCGGGGAGCGGGATGTCAGCCGGGTTCATGGCTGATCAAACTGTCAGGGTCACCTGTGGCCAGGTGACAGATGCACACCGTAGGGGGACAGGAGTGCACCGCGAGGTAGTGAACCCTATGGCTGGCTTCTGCGGATAGGAAACTGGGTGGTTGTGGAAAGCGGGACCAGAGGAGCACAACCGGGATCCTAACGGAAGCTAGAGCCAAGATTCCCCAGGGCGCGGAGTCTAAGACCCAGCTGGTCTTCTCCAGGGCCTCTAGTGGTGAGGATGTTATGCTGCAGGCTGGGACCAGGTCGCGGCCCCTGGAGTTTCCTAGCTCACGCCCCGTAGGATAAGGGGAAAAGAGGGGAAGCAGCAGCACAAGATAAGAGAGAACCGAATAACAAGCTGAAGGTCAGGGGCCACAAGCAGACAAGGATAACGAAAGAACGAGCCGAAGGTCAAGGGTCACGAGCAGACAGGGATAGTCGGGGACAAGCCAATAACGTAACAGAGAGACAGACGTAGCACACGGCAGGCAGGAACCCAAACACACAATGCCTAACAAACACGTTGATCAGCAAAGCAGGCTTGCAGTGCGCAGGTTAATATAGTGTTCTGTGATAGGGCCTGGGGTGGAGTCAGGCTGGGAGGAGATTATAAAGGAAGCCAGGTGAAGGAGGTCTGGTCTCTAGATGAACACATGAGGAGGAAGGTAAGATGGCAGACAGACATTAATGCATATCCATGACACTCCCTCTCAAGAAAGCTATCTTTTAATCATTCCTTTACCCTTCTTTCCTATGTTTCTATTAAGTTCCCCTCTTCTTAATATCCATTTTGTATCTAATAGACTAAGCTCTTTTCCAATCTTGGTCCTTCCACCTTCTCCATGCTGGAGGTCTCTTTTCCCAATTTTCTACCTGTACGCATTCTATATTCAGTCTTTTACAGAATTCTTTTATATCTTCTGGGAATCGAACAATTGCTGATTCCACCTCATTTTTTACCATCAGACACCCTGGGAACCCCCACCTATAGAGTATATTCTTTGACTGCAAATGACTTGTCAGCGGCTTCAGCGCTCTTTTCCGCACCAAGGTCTCTGGTGCCAGATCTGAAAAAATAGATAATTTAATCCCCTTATATTCCATTGGAATAGAGTTCCTAGTGCTTTGGGATACTAGATCTTTTTGTCCATATTCATGAAATCTAACTATAATATCTCTTGGTAAGTCTCTTTGAGCGCTATAGGATCTTTGTATTCTATGCACCCTTATGAATTGCATTGCCGCCGCAGACTCACGTTTTAATGCCTTATTAAATATCTCTTGTAGCACTTCTTTCAGTTCTGCATCTTTAACCTCTTCCGGGAGACCTCTAATCCGAAGATTTTTCCTCCTGCTCCGGTTCTCTTGGTCCTCTAATTTATAACGGGCATTCCTTATCTATATCCAGTCCATATCAGCTCTATCTCTAAGTTCTTTTATTGCATTTTTATGTTCCTCTAGCTGGTCTTCTATTCCCTCCACCCTCTGTAGTACATTCTGTATGTCCTTTCTTGTTGCTCCCATTTCACCTTTAATTGTCCGCTCTAAACGCGATATCATTTCGATCATGTCTGTCATATCTTGTTTTGTTGGAGGATCTTGTAGGCCTTTGTGGGGTACTTCAGATTGTTGTTGTTTTTCCGGGGTTTTCTTCCTTTTAGTTTCTGGTGATTTGGCCTTACTGGATTTATTTTTCTCAGGGGTCCCAAGGGACCCTTTGCTCATCTGGATCATCTCTAGGTGTCCTTTATTTTTTTTTGGGGGTTCCAGGGGCTGATTCTATATTTTTCCCAGGGCTCTTGGCCCTTTGGTCCGATCCGTCCACAATCAAGTAAGACTTAATTGTGCTCCGGCTGGTTCCTTCCCCTGATTCACTTTGGGACCCTTTTTTACCATCTTCTCTTTAACCGAGGACCTTAGCTCCAGTCCTGGGCCTAACATACGCCCCCCTTTTCACCCTCCCCCTTTCTCCTTCCCCCTCCCTTTCTCCCCCTCCTCTCTCCCCTTTCTCTCCCCTTACCTCCAGTCCTCTCCCTATTTCAAGATTCTATCCAATTATCTTTATGCAGCCTTATATGTGTGAATTTAAGTAATATTAAATAATATTAGCTCTGATTCAATGTAATTTTCTCAAATATAAGATAACTTTGTGAGCTACCAGCCTAATGGTCTCAGATTAACAGCAGAAGATTTAAGTGTTCCCGGAATTTCTGTATCCTGTTTCTCCCAACCCCCCAGTCGTATCTTTAGCAGGGTTCAGATTGTCCCTCGCAAAAATTATTTAGCTTTATCCGCAGGTTAATACACAAACAACTTATTCACACATATAATCAGGTTCCCAGTATCCCAAAAGGAATAGTTCGGCTTGACTTACAATTCACACCCCACAAAAAAAAAAACATAACAAAAGAGAAAAAATGTGTAGGTGCAGGTGTTTCATACATCTAGCGGGGTTCAAGGTGTCTCTTCAAGGTGTCCCAAGCGTAATGTTTCAGCTTGATCTATAACTTGTGTGACAGCAGGAAGGTAAAGTCACCTGGTTGCATCCAGGGGGGTAGATATATTTCGCCCAGATTCAGGCTTTACGCTGACTTATACAGCTAGGTGGAGAGTTGTATAAGCCCAGCTGAGACTAGTGGGCTCATTGATGACTCATACCTCTAGGGAGAGGGCTGGGCGTCGTGCAGACAGGGAGTTGATGAGGCCAGCTGAAGCTTGTCAGCTCATTTAGGCCTCTATAAAAAACTCCCAGATTCATTAGATGTTAGCTCATGCCTGGAAGCAGACCTGTGTGGACTGTCTAGGGAGAGTGAACCCCTGTGCGGTGAGAGAAAGCCTGTGTGGCTATATTTTGCTTGGACATTTAAAACCAGGGACTAGGACAGCACTAGGCTGATCCCAGTCGTTAGTTAGGAAACCTGTAAGTTTAGTCAGAGGTCAAGTTGACCAGGATTTATTTTGTTTATGTTTTTTTTGCCTTGCTGTGTTTTTGTCACTGTAAATAGAAAATAAACCGCACCTTTTTGATTTTGAAAACCACAACCTCCGTCTGCTGGGCCTGTTTTGGGTGGGGAGCCCATCCCGGGGGTCACACATACCCGCTGCCGAGCTAGCCCCCCTCACAGTTGGTGGAGAACCAGTGGCAGTTTTTTTTTTAAGCCAGCATGGAGGAGATACTGAAACAGCTGGCTCTAGCAAATGCCAATCAACAGCAGACAAATGCAGGTTTGCAAAGGAGCCTTGCAGCCCAGCAGCAAGCTCATCAACAGAGCCTTGCAACTTTACAACAGAGTCTGGAGGCTCAGCAACAAGCCCAACAGCAATCTGAGGCCCGCTTCATAGACCTGTTGCAGAAGCAAGAGCAGAGACTACAACAACAGATGGAAGCAGTAATGCAGCAACGTCCGCAGACCAGTGAGGAAAGCCGTCCCACTAATACCGCGTCCTTTGGGGTGAGTCGTTTATTGACAAAAATGACTGGAGAGGATGATCCAGAGGTATTTTTGACCACATTTGAAAGGACCGCTGAAAGAGAAAAGTGGCCTGAGGAGCAGTGGGCTGGACTAGTGGCTCCTCTGTTAACTGGTGAATCGCAGAAAGCTTACTATGACCTAGAGCCTAACCAAGCAAAAGACTATGTGATGCTAAAAGCTGAAATATTGGCAAGGCTGGGTGTCACCCTGGCTGTCCGGGCTCAGCGTGTGCATAACTGGACTTTCCAGCTTGGAAAACCCCCCAGGTCTCAAATGTATGATCTCATTCACCTGAGCAGAAAGTGGCTACAGCCAGAGACTTTGTCCGCACCAAAGATTGTGGAACGTGTTGTAATGGATCGGTTTTTGAGAGCTCTTCCTACTGCCATCCAAAAGTGGGTAAGCCATGGAGACCCAGAGACGGCCGATGGTCTTGTGGATCGTGTGGAGAAATACTTGGCTACAGAGAACCTGACGGCCTCTTCCAGAGACACTCGGACTTTCCACCCTAAGACCAGACCATCCCCAGGGGCGGATAAGAGGATTCCAAGGGGTGAGGGTGGAGAGAGTGAGAGGGTGGGAGCTCTACCCCAAGTTTGGCGAGAACAGCCTGGGAAATCAGCGGCTCAAGAGGCCGCAAGAAGGATCGTTTGCTACCGCTGCCGGCAAGCGGGACATATTGCAGCAAATTGCCCGGTTGTGGAGGAACCCATGCAGTGTGACTTTCTGACGGGCAGACGTCAGTCGCTGTGTGCGACAGTCGCATGCACTGCCATTCGGGGAACTGAGAAACATTTATGCAAAATGTGTATTAATGGTAGAAATGTTGTGGTATTGCTGGATTCAGGTAGCCTTGTGACCCTGATAAAGGCTGAGTTAGTTAAAACAGAGGTCTCTGGGAATAGCAAGGTAGCCGTTATTTGTGTGCATGGGGACACCCGAGAGTATCCAGTGACTACGGTGTGTTTCGAGACCCCCAAAGGTACCCTCTCTCATCCAGTGGGCTTAGTATCTCAGTTACCGCATGACGCCATTGTGGGAAGGGATTTTCCGAAGTTCTGGGAACTGTGGGATGATCCTGAGCCCCCCACTGGTGCCCCTATGTACCAGGAATGTGATAGCCAGAACTCCCCTGAGAGTGGTGAGGACTCTCCGGAATTTCCCTTGTCAGTATTGGCAGGGGAGACTCAAGAAACTGGAGAGGAGCCCACCTCCTCAGACGAAAACCTACCGTCTGTGGAGTTTTCTGATCTTGAGGTTCACAGGGAAAACTTTGCCACAGAACAGTTGAAAGACCCCGCCCTAATAAAGGCACGGGAAAACGTAGTGAAAATAGATGGCGAGTTAGTGAACCCAGATAATACTGGCACTTACCCATACTTCAGCGTAGAGAAGGACCTACTGTATCGGGTGGCAAAAAGGGCAGAAGAAACCGTTGAGCAGCTTGTGGTGCCCAAACCTTACAGGAAGTTGGTGTTGGAGTTGGCCCATGGGCACATTCTTGGAGGTCATCTGGGGACAGAGAAAACCCGAGAGAGGGTATTACAGAGATTCTATTGGCCTGGGGTGATGAAGGACATAGAAAATTATTGTTCCTCCTGCCCTGTGTGTCAGAGGTCGGCCCCGATGCCACATTTCCGTAGCCCGCTGGTCCCTCTACCCATCATTGAGGTCCCGTTTGAGAGAATCGCAATGGATTTGGTAGGTCCTATAATCAAGTCCGCTAGGGGGCACCAGTACATATTGGTTATAATGGACTATGCCACCCGTTATCCAGAAGCGATCCCTCTCAGAAATACCTCGGCCAAAACCATAGCCAAAGAGCTATCTCTTGTTTTTAGCCGGGTGGGTATTTGTAAAGAACTGCTTACGGACCAAGGTACACCCTTTATGTCCCGGGTTATGAAAGAGCTGTGTAAATTGTTCAAAGTGACGCAATTGCGTACATCTGTGTATCACCCCCAAACCGATGGGCTGGTTGAAAGATTCAACAAAACCCTAAAACAAATGTTGAAGAAAGTGGTGGATAAAGATGGAAGGGATTGGGACTGTCTACTTCCTTATTTGATGTTTGCTATTAGGGAGGTGCCCCAATCCTCTACGGGATTCTCCCCCTTTGAGTTACTGTATGGGAGACACCCAAGAGGGCTGTTGGATATTGCCAAGGAAACTTGGGAAAGTGAGAGTTCTCCCCACAGGAGTGTGATTGAGCATGTCGCCCTGATGCAAGATCGAATTGCACAGGTAATGCCCATCGTGAAGGAACATTTGGCCCAAGCGCAGTTGGCACAGCAGAGAGTGTACAACCGTGGAGCCAAGACCCGTACCTTTTCCCCGGGGGATAGGATATTGGTACTTGTCCCTACGGTTGAAAGTAAATTCCTTGCCAAATGGCAAGGCCCCTACGAGATAATGGAAAAAGTGAGCGAAGTGAATTACAAGGTCAGACAACCAGGAAGGCGAAAGCCCGAACAGATCTATCACGTTAATCTGTTGAAAGCCTGGAGGGATAGAGAGTCCCTAGTCGCAGACACTTGGTCACCAGCTCAAACTGGTTGCGTGATTCCTGAGGTTGGAATCGCAGCCACCTTGTCACAACCCCAACAACAGGAGGTTAAGGAGTTTGTACTTCGCAACAAGGAGGTATTCTCTGAGCTGCCGGGACAAACATCTGGGGTAGAGCATGACATTATTACCCCGCCCGGTGAAAGGGTGAAGTTAAAACCCTATCGGATCCCAGAGGCCCGACGGGAGGCAATACGGGAGGAAGTACAGAGAATGCTGAACTTAGGGGTGATAGAGGAGTCCCAAAGTGATTGGTCTAGTCCCATTGTGTTGGTGCCTAAACCGGATGGGAGCTGGCGATTTTGTAACGATTTTCGTCAGTTGAACAAAGTTACAAAATTTGACACCTACCCCATGCCACGTATAGATGAGTTGATCGACCGGCTGGGAACAGCCCGATACATGACGACTCTTGACCTCACAAAAGGGTATTGGCAAATCCCCCTGGCCAAGTCGGCCAAAGAGAAAACCGCATTTGTAACCCCAGACGGGGCGTTCCAATATAAAAGAATGCCGTTCGGGTTACAGAATGCGCCGGCCACATTCCAGCGGAAAATGGACCAGATGCTGAGGCCCCATCGGAAGTATGCTGCGGCTTACCTGGATGACATAATTGTCCATAGCACAGATTGGGCCTCACATCTGCCAAAAGTGCAAGCAGTCCTGGACTCTGTTCGGGAAGCAGGGTTTACGGCTAACCCCAAGAAGTGTACCATTGGGCAGGAGGAGGCCAAATATCTTGGGTACACCATTGGGAGGGGAGTAATAAAACCCCAACTCAACAAAGTCGAGGCCATCCAGAGTTGGCCACGTCCCAACAGCAAGAAGCAGGTACGAGCCTTTCTGGGAATCGCTGGGTATTATCGGCGATTCATTCCCCACTTTGCTTCTAAGGCTGTGCCCCTAACCAACCTGACGAAGGGGAAAGGGTCGGTCATGATTAAATGGACCCCCGAGGCTGAGGCAGCATTCCAATTCTTGAAACAAGCCTTATGTAGCCAGCCAGTGTTGTACTCACCCGACTTCTCTAGAGACTTTGTCGTACAAAGTGATGCGTCAGATGTGGGGTTAGGAGCAGTATTGTCCCAGGTCTGGAACGGGGAAGAGCACCCAGTCATTTACCTCAGCAGGAAGTTGAAGTCCCATGAGGTAAATTACGCCACCGTTGAAAAGGAGTGTTTAGCGGTGAAGTGGGCTCTAGATTCCCTTCGGTACTACCTGCTAGGTAGGCACTTTGACATGGTTACGGATCACGCTCCGTTAAAGTGGATGGCTCAAAACAAGGAAACAAATAGAAGAGTGAATAGGTGGTTCCTGGCCCTCCAGGAATTCAACTTCACAGTAAAGCATCGCCCTGGCGTTCAAATGGGGAATGTGGATGCTTTGTCTCGAGTACATGAATGCCTGATTGCTGGTGTTCCAACCCCGAGGTTAAAACAAGAGGGGGGGGTATGTGACAGCAGGAAGGTAAAGTCACCTGGTTGCATCCAGGGGGGTAGATATATTTCGCCCAGATTCAGGCTTTACGCTGACTTATACAGCTAGGTGGAGAGTTGTATAAGCCCAGCTGAGACTAGTGGGCTCATTGATGACTCATACCTCTAGGGAGAGGGCTGGGCGTCGTGCAGACAGGGAGTTGATGAGGCCAGCTGAAGCTTGTCAGCTCATTTAGGCCTCTATAAAAAACTCCCAGATTCATTAGATGTTAGCTCATGCCTGGAAGCAGACCTGTGTGGACTGTCTAGGGAGAGTGAACCCCTGTGCGGTGAGAGAAAGCCTGTGTGGCTATATTTTGCTTGGACATTTAAAACCAGGGACTAGGACAGCACTAGGCTGATCCCAGTCGTTAGTTAGGAAACCTGTAAGTTTAGTCAGAGGTCAAGTTGACCAGGATTTATTTTGTTTATGTTTTTTTTGCCTTGCTGTGTTTTTGTCACTGTAAATAGAAAATAAACCGCACCTTTTTGATTTTGAAAACCACAACCTCCGTCTGCTGGGCCTGTTTTGGGTGGGGAGCCCATCCCGGGGGTCACACATACCCGCTGCCGAGCTAGCCCCCTCACACTTGGTATATATTTCAAATCCTAACTGGGTAATGAATATAGGTAATATATATACCAACTTATTTATGTCCTTTATTTGTATCAATTTAAATCAATTTGACAGCAGATAATTCAGCCCATTCCATTGTCTCAGTACCCTTTCTTCCAAACACCTTATTCAACAAATTCCAAATTTCAGAATGTCCCAGAAACAAAAATATGACTAGGTTTAGTACTCAGTTCAGAGCCTGCATAACTCACCAAAAAAAAATAATAATAAAAGGGGCACAAGACAAAGTCCTCCAACAAACTCAATGTCAGATATTTCGGTGTTTTCATATAGCTGACGGGGCAAAGAAGAAAAAGGACAGGGAAGAACCCATTTTTTTTCTCTTATGTCCGTGCTCTTCACTGTATCTTAGCAGATCTCATTACTGGGTATATGCTCTCATACTTCATGAATCTTTATGAATACTTGAACCCCTAGAATCATAAGGACTGCAGGGCACTGGGCGCTAGGGCACTGGACACTAGGGAGCTGGTAGAAAGGGTAATCTATTTGGCTTACCCCTCGCTGTCCGACTCCTCATCAGCTTCTCTCCCGAGGCTTCTGTCCAAGATGAAGCTCTCAACTTTTAGTTAGTCCTCCTTCTGCCTTACGCCTGCCGGCTGAGGCTGCAGGGTTCGCAGGCATGCCGGGATGCAGGTCCCTTCCTCTTCTTTCGGCTCCCCTCCCGGCCACTCTAGCCCGGCTCAAGCTCGGTACACCAAGGCACGTACTCCGGCGTGGGGTCACGTGGGACCACGTAGTATCCTCCGAATCCTCCGCTCCATCTATGCCTGGTGATGGCCAGCCTCCGCTCTCCTCTCAAGGTCCCCCGCATCTACCGCATCCGGCTCCCCGAACCAACCCGAGCCATCAGCGGCCCGTCGCCCGGCTCGTACTTCTCGCACCTCGTCCCTCCGCACTCTCAGGTGAGCCTGTGGATAAGACTGCGGGGAACCAACAGGGAGCCCCGGGTAGATACAGGTGGGTTCGTTCTTAGGATCCGATGGACAGACTGCTTCACTGCTTAGTAGCCCATTCCATCAGTGCTTCTGTATACCGCAGCGTCCTGGGCGGTTTTTAATCCTCATTCTAGTCAGGTTTTCTGGAGGAAGGTTTGGATCCTGCCTGCTATGCGCTGGCTTACGGCGCCATGTTGTTTAGCGGCGTTGCGATTTTTTACCGCAATTTTACTGCAATTTTACTGCTATAGCGTTAAAAATAGTGCTAACGCCTATGCGTTTTTACCGCGATTTTACTGCGTTAGCGCTATTTTTACCGCAAAGGCGGTGAAAACGCATAGGCGTTAGCGCTATTTTTAAAAATAGCGCTATTGCCTATGCGTTTTTACCGCGTTTTTACCGCGTTCTCATTCATTTCAATGGGGATAGCCGTTTTTACAGCGCTATTTTATGCACCCCAAAGATGCTCCAAAAAAGCTGTTTGCAGGATTTTTTCCAACGCACAGCCAGCATAATGCCTCAATGTGAAAGCCCTCAGGGCTTTCACATTGAATATGCTGGGGCAGGATTATTTCAGGCATTTTTACAGCGCTATTTTTACCGCAAAAACGCGGTAAAAACGCCTCAGTGTGAAAGGGGCCTTAATGCACTTTTATTTGTTTTGCTACACTATTTAATTTGTATGTTAATTATTCGGGGGGGGGGGGTTGTGGAATCACCTGCATAGTGTTGGAACGAGAAACTATAATTAGTTATGTTTATACATTATATTGTATTTGATTTTTTTGTTTAGAGGACCCTATTACTTTAAATGAATCTATTGAAGCCCTGACACTTTTAAACCATGCTTCTATTATTCCCAAATGCATGTGAAATACATTTAAAATAAAGAAATAACACTATTAGGCCTGGTTCACACCTATGCAGGTTGCAGTTTGCATATTCCAGATGCATTTTGCATTTTTTAAAACAAGTTTTTGACCCATTGAAGTCCAAAGCCTCGTACACACGATCGGAATTTCCGATGGGAATTGTGTGATGGCAGGCTTTTGTCAGAAAATCTGACCATTTGTATGCTCCATCGAACAATTGTTGTCGGATTTTCCAACAACAAATTTTGGATAGCATGCTTTAAAGTTTTCCGACAACAAATGTGTGATGTCGGATTATCTGATCGTGTGAACACAAGTCCGTCGGAAAAAAATCCAAAGTACAAACACGCATGCTCAGAATCAATGCTAACCATAAGACAACATTAGCAGAAGTTGCCCAAAATGTGTCGCTAAAGAGCTGAAAAAACAGTAGTTTTGTGTTTGTTGGACGACAATTCTTTGCCATGTGCATGCAAGACAAGTTCACGACCAACGCCCTTCCGACAAAAGTCCTACGCTTTGTCTGCGGAAAATCCGTTCGTGAGTACCAGGCTTAAGGAACCAAAAACCAGGAAAAAGTCCCTGGCCCTTTCCGTAAAATGCACAGATGTGAACTACCATTCATAGGAAACCATGATGAATGGTCTGTAGTGTGTTTCTGCAACACTGATAATGCACAAAAAAATGTATAGGTGTGAACCAGGCCTAAGTCCATTTGTTACTGATTATTTCCATTTTTTCCATGTGTTTGTTGTGTTCTGCTGGTGTTAGGCTGGATTCACACCTATGCATTTGTTGTGCTTTTTGCAGATTTGCACTACAGAACATGTTCCATAGGAAACCATGTTAAATATACTGTAGTGCAAATCTGCAGAATGCAAAAAGCACTCAAAATGCATAGGTGTGAATCCAGCCTTAGGCTGGATTCACACCTATGCATGTTGCTTTTGAGCGTTTTTGCCTTGGTTTTTGCGGTGCTTGCCGCATTTTTCAACATGCATTTTTACTGCGTTTTTACCGCGTTTTTACCACGATTTGCGTTTTGCGTTTTTTTTTGTTTTATTATACAGTAATTTAAATTTTTTTACATTTCCTTAAAAAAAAAACGCAAACCGCAAATCGCGGCAAAATCGCGGTAAAAACGCGGCAAAAACGCGGTACTTGCGTTTTGGATGCAGGTCCATTGACTTCTATTACATGCAAAACGCTGCTTTTTGCAGGAAAAAAAGTCCCCGACCCTTTCCAAAAACGCAGAGGCACAAAAATGCATTGATGTGAACATGTTCCATAGGAACCCATGTTAAAAAATTCATTTATTTTACACACAGTAATGCCCTGTCACAGCTTTTTTCTGACAGCTTCAGATGTCACTTTGCCTCTCTCTATGTAAAGCATGGTGACACGTGGAGCCCACGGTTTGTTTGTAAACAAACCCCACCTGATCACTATGATTTGCTACAATATGGTGATTACATGATCGTAAAGCGCTTTAATTGGTTCTTGATAGCTAGCTAACAGTAACAGCAAAGTCTCAGAATCAGGAGCACATAAAGATGTTTTCTCCTAGTTATAAAATAGTACAACATTGGGGTTAGGAATGGTATATTTCACATTTCTTGGAGGAACAGTAGCAGTCCTACGAATAAAGCTCATACTGCCATGGTTTTAGCAATGAAGATGGCGTGGCACTCCCATTAAAGTTCAAAAATGCCATATATTATTTTTAAACTTCATTGAATTTATCTACTGTTCAGAATAAGACAGCAAAAATTCAAGTAATTAAATAATGTTTCTGACAATAACAATAAGAGCCCATTCACACAGGGGCGACTCGTCAGGCGACTCAGCCGCCTGACAAGTCGCGTCCCGCTTTGTTCAATAGAACCGTTCTAATAGGAGCGACGCAAGTCGCTCCGACTTAGAAAAAGGTTCTTGTACTACTTTGGGGGCGACTCGGGGCGACTTGCATTGACTTCTATACAGAAGTCATTTTGCAAGTCGTCTCTGAAGTCGTCTTCAGATCGCCTTGCCGAGTCGCCCCCAAAGTCGTGCCGCCCCTGTGTGAATGGACTCTGACACATTTCTTAAGGATATTTAGATTATTTGTTGTTTTTTTTTAGAATATTACATTGTTATATTTTTCCAGATATATACTGACATTTGCATGGAGTAACATTTGTTTGTTAGCCTTAATCTACTAATATTTATGCTTGTGTGTAGCGTTCTTCCTGGAACATAATTGAAGGTGTCAATACTTTCAAGAGAAATGTCTATTACTGCTCCAATTAGCATAGAATTAAATTATTTTTAATCATAAGTGCATTGGATTTTTCTTGCCAAGTACTTATTGCTTATTCAGGCTCTCTATTATTGAAGTAACTAATTTAAAAGGGCTTTAATGGGATATTTTGCATGTTATATGAATTTTAGATAAACAAGAAAATAGCAGATCTATCTGAAAGAGAACCCATCTCAAAGGTTTGTACCTCATAGTATAGGGCCCAAAGACACAAGCAGCATTTCTCATAGAGACATACAGTTCCTGCTGCATGACAAGCACCTCTACCTGTCAATGCTGGATGGATACCTTTGTTTTGGTTGGTATACTGTGTCTGCCAGTTTGGTTGTATCAGTTATTTTATAATGAGAAACTGTTATTAAAACTTAACTCTTTCCAAACCTACTTTTTGGGAACCGGATGGACTGATTGTGAAAGGTCTTGAATAAGGTTCTCAGATTTTCAAAATTAAATCCAGGGATACCTTGCTGAACATGCCCCCATTTTTAGCCACACCCACACAATCACACCCACATTTTTAACACACCCTCAAACAATTGGTTCTGGAACTAGAGGTGCACATTTAAGGTATAAATCCAAACTGAACCCTCATGTTTTTCCTTGTCAAAAATATTTTATTAAATACAATAAGTTAAATAAAATGAATTAAGTACTGTACATTATACAATTCAGAATTATTATATAATATTCATATGTGGTTACAAATATAGGTAGTTATTTATGAAAAGGCAAATCAACTTTGCACTACAAGTGCACTTGGAAGTGCAGTCGCTGTAAATCTGAGGGGAAGATCTGAAATGAGGGGAAGCTCTGCTGATTTTATCATCCAATCATGTGCAAGCTAAAATGCTGTTTTTTATTGTCCTTGCATGTCCCCCCTCAGATCTACAGTGACTGCACTTCCAAGTGCACTTGTAGTGCAACGTGGATTTGCCTTTCGTAAATAACCCCCGTAGTGTTGATTAGGATATAAGGAAGTGTAAAAAGTTAAAGCAACTAATTAACAATTATGTGTTCAACCTAAGGAGATGTAGAAATCCAAACAGTAAATGATTCTAATAGCTATGAGTAACTGAATAACGATTTCCTGAGCAAACTTGGGTTAATGGATTGCCTTTCAAAACTGATACTATATTCGTAACCTATGGAACTTCAAAATCATAAGGTATAAGGAGAGACAGATGAAAAAAAGAAACTGTGCTAGGATAATAAGGGAACCAATGTGTGACCAGGGGTGCCTACAGATAGTAAAGCAGCAACTAACCTGAAAACAAAAAAATCAGTGAATGGAATGAAAAAGTATATAGTTGCGCTAGACCTGGGTATTAGAATACCAGGAACTGGAATAATAGAAAACCACTAAGTGATTAAATACCAATGAAGGTACCAATAATAATAGTGATTACAAACTGTGTCTAGTAAAAATAAAATAAAAATAAAAATAAACTAAAACATTAAACACCAATGTAGTGATATGGTATATAGTCCACTTGATTATAATTGATAAACATAGTCCATAAAATCTTCTGTGTTCAAAAAAAGCACCCGTGCACATATCCAAGGGCTCTCAGATTCTTCACTTGAAGGCTGATAACCAGAAGTGAAATCCACCACCACAAGTAAGTAGTCCTGCTTACCAGAGCATGTTGGTCCCCTATGACGGAGGACCTTAAATTGCATGGAATAAATCCTAGCTGGATTGACCAGACAAACTTTGACCAGAGATTGGATGTCAACACTTCCACACCAGTTGAAGCACATAAAAGGGAAGAGGATAGCTTGATAGTGTAAAATCTTCAGGGTTTTATTGAGTGGATAAAGCACATAAAAACATACTCACAATTTAGCAAGTTTTAGGTACTCCTAGACCTCCTACTTTTTTAGGTAAGTATAGTGTTTTGAGAGGTATACGCGGTTTTGAAGATCCACATATAAATTTAGATGTTCTTTTCTGGATAATACGTAAGTAGTGGGCGGGGACTGTTATCGGTAATACTCTAAATAGGCATAGCAGTTTGGGTAGTATTGTCATTTTAACAACATTTATTTTCCCCATCCAAGAAATAGGAAGGTGGGACCAGTTATTCATTAGCTTTGTGATGTGTTTTAGAATGTTAGGGTAGTTAGCTGAGTATAGGTCTGATAAAGCGGCTGTAAGGTGAATCCCTAAAAACGGAATTGACTCTACGGCCCATGTGAGGGGTAGTGCTATTTTTGCTGATGTTAGTTCTATTGTTGAAAGCAATATGTTTAATGCAATACATTTCTTGGGGTTTATCTCTAATCCTGATATGGTAGCAAATTTGTTAAGAATGGGTAGTAGATTTGGGCCTGAGACTTGGGGGGAAAATAGTAATAATAAGATATCGTCTGCGAATAAGCTAAGTTTATGTTGGATTCCACCTAGTTCTATTTCAGTGATAATTGGATCTAATATAAGGTATTAAAAGGGCAAATAGTAAGGGGGAAAGTGGGCAGCCCTGATGTGTGCCTCTCTCTATATTAAAATATTCTGATTTATAGCCTGCGTATTTTACATAAGCTTGGGGTTTGTTATAAAGAGCTGATATCTAACTAGTGAAGTGGGGACCGAATCCCCATTTCTGGAGAGTGTAGTGTAAGTATGGCCAGGTTACTGAATCAAAGGCTTTTCTAATGTCTAGAGACAGGAAGCATGTAGGGTTGCGTCTTTTTTTGGCTATATATGCCAAAAGGGTAGCTCGACGTACATTATCGCTTGCTTGCCTCTTTGGCATAAATCCAACTTGGTCGCTGTGTATAATTTTGCCAATTATCTTGTTGAGGCGGGTAACTATAATTTTTGCTAGGATTTTAATGTCCTGTTTTAGGAGGGAGATGGGACGGAAGTTCATGCAGGATGTGTTATCTGATTGGGGTTTGGGGATCATGCAAATAATTGATAGTAATGTTTTGCATCTAAAGAAATAGCCATCTATTAGGGTACTGAATGCATCCACTAAAATAGGAGAAAGGGTTTCAGAAAATGTTCTGCAGTATAGGGCTGAGAAGCCGTCTGGGCCAGGCCACTTGTTTATTTTCAGTTCTTTTATGGTTTTCAAGACTTCCGCTGTTGTTATGTGTTCTTCAAGCAAGATTTTTGTGTGTGTGTGTTAGTTTAGTAAGATTTATTTTAGAGAAGAAGTTATCAGCATCGGTCTGATTAAATTCTTATGATTCTGAATACAATGATGTTAAATATTTACAGAATTTTTGAACGATTTTAAGAGGGTTACTTGTGTAAGTGTTGTTTGATATTTTAAGTCGTATTGGGTTGGATTGTCTGTCAATGGATTTCAGTGCTCGTGCCAGGTGGGTATTAGGTTTATTTGATTTCATGTAAAACGTGTGTTTTGATCTGCGTAGTGTCTTATCTGCTGATTCTGTTAGGAATAAATCATACTCCAATCAGTTTTTTTCCAATTGTGCTTTTGATGTAGGGGTAGGATTGCTTTGGAAAGAGGTAAAGGCATTATTAAAATTGGTTTCTAATTTACGTGCTAGAATATTACGTTCTCTTTTGATCAGTGCCATTTGTCTTTGGATCATTCCACGCATAACAGGCTTGTGTGGTAAGGTAAGCGGAGATATGTCAGGATTAGTGTTATATTCTAGATAGTCCTTTATACCTTGTTCAATTATTTGGTTATAGGAAGGGTTCTTGAGTATGATATCAGGGAAATACCACGTTGAGTCGTGAGCTTTAGGGATGGTAGAGGATAAAGTGGTGAAAACTGCGCTGTGGTCTGACCAGGGGATGGGGATTATGCTAGATGCAAGTACTTTAGGTATCATAGCTGTAGTTAGAAAAATGTGGTCTATACGGGTGGATATCTTATGTGGGTGTGAATAGTAGGTAAAGCATCTTTTGGATGAATTAAATTCTCTCCAAGAGTCTACTAAATTATATCGAGAGAGTAGTTTAGAAAATTATTGGTTGCTTGAGTTACGAGAAGAAATATAGGGTGACTTGTCGAGAAATGGGAGGAGGACTTGGTTGGAGTCACAACATATGATGACTATGCCCATTTTATGGGCATTTACCACTTGTAATAAGTGTGATAGAAATGAGGTTGGTTGTTTGTTAGGGGCGTAGTATGATACTATCGTTACCGCATTATCCATGATATGACCAGTGAGTATTAGATATCGCCCCTCAGGGTCTTTAATTTCTGACTGGATTAGGAACGGGGTAGATCTGTGAAAGGCTATAAAGGTTCCTCTCCTTTTGGCGCTGGCCGAGGCTGTAAAGACTCGTGGATAGAAAAAACCCTCATGTTTTTAATGTGAATTGTTTTTTGTTTTTTTTTTCAGGCTAGCTGGTAAGTGTGCTGGGAAAACTTTTTGTATGTTTGGGCTTTGTAATGCCCTTCCAAGTGCACCTTGCTGCAAAATCCAGTTATAAATTGGGTTGGCTACAATTTTTGTATAGCTTTCTCGTTGGATTTGTTGTGGGGGCACATTGGAAGCCTTTGGTGTGGGGGCACATTGGAAACCTTCATCTGCCATTTTGCTCTTGCTTGTCTTCTAATGTGTCCCTGTTCATTTAAGGAGGAATGAGCTCCTTCTATGCATGCCTGCCCTTAATTTATTCACTGCTATATATGCTCAAACTTGAAAACTTTCAAATGGACAGTAAGAACCACAATTAAACAGAGGAGCCTTGGTGAAGCGAGTGAAACTTGCACAAATATTTGCAAATTTGTGCAACTAAACCCTCAGTTTTTATTGTGCATTGCTAGACAGGGTCAGTTTGTTTTTTTGTAGGCTAACTGGTAAGTGTACTGGGAAATCTTCTGTTTGTTTGTGAGATGAAAAGAAAAAAATAGACTTTAAAGAAAAATAAGATTTTTTAATAAGAGGTAGCAAGATATGAAAAACACAGTAAAAAGGAATCCCTTGCAGGAGGTATCAAGAGGAAAATTGCAGTCGCTCATGGCTGTTGTTTCATGGTGTATGGTTTCTAGTTTGGGAGTACACAAGGCATTGGTGGAAGCACCAGGATGCAGCACACTTTTTTTTTCTAAGGCGATAAGCTCATTTGAAAAAAACTTTGAAAAATATAATAATACAAATGTCTCTGTAAAAAAATATAAACTTATCTTACCTTTTAGCTTCAGTGAAAAACTTTTATTCACTATTAGAGACGAGCCAAACACCCCTGTTCAGTTCGCACCAGAACTCCCGAGCAGAACAAAAGTTCAGACCCGAACAGCTAACACTATTAAGCCGCGTACACACGATCGGATTTACCGATGAAAACAAACCGATCGTGTATGGGCCCCATCAGTCTTTTTTCCATCGGTGTAAAAAAATAGAACATGTTTTAAATTTTTCCGATGGATAAAAAACCGATAGGAAATTTTGATCGTCTATGGGCAAGTCCATCGGTTAAAAAACCCACGCATGCTCAGACTGAATTATGAGACGGGAGCGCTCGTTCTATTAAAACTAGCGTTCCTAATGGAGAGAGCACATTCGTCATTCTGCAAATTATTGCCTCGTTTAATGCAGCGCATTGTTTTCTTCTTTATAATGGTCTTTAACTATTTCCCACCCGGCCACTGTACATATACGGCCGGGTGGGTGCTCTCTCCTTCTGAGTGGACGTTCCGGAACGAACGTCCCTCAGAAGGAGGGGGATCGCGCGCGTGTGCGCGCCACCGGCGGTGGGCGCGCGCGCCCGCCGCGTTCCCAAGGACCCGGTGTGCGCGATTGCCGCCGGGCACCCGCGATTGCCCGGTAACCGAGCAGGAAAGTGGATCTGTGTGTGTAAACACACAGATCCACGTCCTGTGAGGGAGAGGGGCCCGATGGTGTGTCCCTTGTACATAAGGACGACCATCGGTCACCTCCCCCAGTCAGTCCCCTCCCCCCACAGTTAGAACACATTGAGGGAACATATTTAACCCCTTCCCGCCCCCTAGTGGTTAACCCCTTCCCTGCCAGTCACATTTATACAGTAATCAATGCATTTTTATAGCAGGGATCGCTGTATAAATGTGAATGGTACCAAAAATGTGTCAAAAGTGTCCGATGTGCCCGCCACAATATCGCAGTCACAATAAAAATCGCAGATCGCCGCCATTACTAATAAAAAAAATAAAAAAAAATTAAAAATGCTATAAATCTAGCCCCTATTTTGTAGACGCTATAACTTTTGCGCAAACCAATCAATATGCACTTATTGTGATTTTTTTTTATACCAAAAATATGTAGAAGAATACGTATCGGCCTAAACTGAGGAAAATTTTAATTGAAAAAAAAATGGGTATTTATTATAGCAAAAAGTAAAAAATATTGTATTTTTTTCCAAACTGGACGCTCTTCTTTTGTTTATAGCGCAAAAAATAAAAATAAATACCGCAGAGGTGATTAAATACCACCAAAAGAAAGCTCTATTTGTGGGAAAAAAAGGACGCAAATTTTGTTTGGGAGCCACGTCGCACGACCGCGCAATTGTCATTCAAAGTGTGACAGCGCTGAAAGCTGAAAAATGGCTTGGGCAGGAAGGGGGTTTTAGTGCACAGTAGGGAGGTGGTTAAAATGTTTTTTTTGCTGCAGATCTTTATCCCGAGATCTGACAAACTCATTTCTTTATAGTTTCTTGTCATCTCTAGAATAATTTTATATATTTTTAAAGCCAGATCTCCCTAATTTTAATTGTTATTTAGAATCAAGATATACCTTTTTTTTTTTTTTATTAGATTTTGGTTCTTGTGGGCTCATTTTTTTGGGTGTCAAGTTCTCACAACAACATCATATATATTTATTTATTTTTCCTCAAGGAGGTTGGTGTCCCTTGTTAATTACACATTGTATTTATGACATCTTATTGCTACTCCCAATAAAAAAACATAGGAAGTATTTTTCCTAAATCAAAAATCCATTTATTCTGGCAAAAAATATATAAACAGGAAGGGCAAAAATTGTTAAATTAGTGGAATTTATGAAGACTTTGGACCCCAAAGGCAGACCTTACTATGATGAACAATAAAATAAACAACATGAGGAAATCAGGATCAGCAGCCGAAGACATACATCATCCCAAGCTGTGGTACTCCTACAAACTGCAACTTCTGGAAGACCAGCTTGAAGCCAGGGAATCACCTTCTGCTCTTCTTGGTAGCCTTCCTTGCACTGCTCCCTGCAGTGTTCCCTCCACGCTTCCCTCCAGCATTTCTTCCACGACCCCGTCCATGCACCCTTCCAGGCTGTGGCTCTGTCGGTGGTAATGTGGCAGGAGGAGGAGGAGAAGGATGGGGCAGATGGCAGAGATGAGTGGCCTCTGTCAACTGCCCCATCCCCACCATGTGAATGGCCGTATACACCAGGTGCTCACAGAGGGCACGTTGTCTCTCCTTCAGGTTCAGAAGTTTTGATGAAAGATTTGTACTAAAGGCCTCAACAGGGTTGAGGGGGGGCCTCATTATGGCAGCAGCGTCCCTTATCATCTGAAGTGACTCCTCCTCCACCTTTGTCATCCGCCGATTTTTTTGTGGGTCTGACTTGGAGGGGAGCCACTTGGGACTGTGTGCTGCCACTAGGCCTGGGGACCTGTTGAGTGCCACTTGGTTTGGCCTCCTCCTGGCTGCCACTCACCCCTGCCTCCTCCTGCCTGCCACATTCCGGAGCCTCTTCCTCCTGACTGAGCTCATCCTGTGTAGAAAAAAGGGACATTGTTTTATTTTTTGTTGAATCAATCACACACAATTTTCATCTCATGACTGTTGCAATTTGAATCTTAATAAATATAAAAGACTCTCATTGTGACACCTGCTTTTTTATATACTATACCAATTGTGACAGCAGGAAGGTAAAGTCACCTGGTTGCATCCAGGGGGGTAGATATATTTCGCCCAGATTCAGGCTTTACGCCGACTTATACAACTAGGTGGAGAGTTGTATAAGCCCAGCTGAGTCTAGTGGGCTCATGGATGACTCATACCTCTAGGGAGAGTGTGGGGCGTCGTGCAGACAGGGAGTTGATGAGACCAGCTGAAGCTTGTCAGCTCATTTAGGCCTCTATAAGAACTCCCAGCTTCATTAGATGTTAGCTCATGCCTGGACCCAGACCTGTGTGGACTGTCTAGGGAGAGTGAACCCCTGTGCGGTGAGACAAAGCCTGTGTGGCTATTTGCTTGGACATTTAAAACCAGGGACTTAGGGACTAGGACAGCACTAGGCTGATCCCAGTTGTTAGTTAGGAAACCTGTATGTTTAGTCAGAGGTCAAGTTGACCAGGATTTATTTTGTTTATGTTTCTTTTGCTTTGCTGTGTTTTGTCACTGTAAATAGAAAATAAAACCACAACCTCCGTTTGCTGGGCCTGTTTTTGTGTGGGGAGCCCATCTCGGGGGTCACACACACCCGCTGCCGAGCTAACCCCCTCACAGTTGGTGGAGAACCAGTGGCAGTTTTTTCTTAAGCCAGCATGGAGGAGATACTGAAGCAGCTGGCTCTAGCAAATGCCAATCAACAGCAGACAAATGCAGGTTTGCAAAAGAGCCTTGCAGCTCAACAACAGAACTTCGCAGCCCAGCAGCAAGCTCATCAACAGAGCCTTGCAGCCCAGCAGCAAGCTCATCAACAGAGCCTTGCAGCCCAGCAGCAGACAAACGTAACTTTGCAACAGAGTCTGGAGGCTCAGCAACAAGCCCAGCAGCAATCTGAGGCCCGCTTCATAGACCTGTTGCAGAAGCAAGAGCAGAGACTACAACAACAGATGGAAGCAGTAATGCAGCAACGTCCGCAGACCAGTGAGGAAAGCCGTCCCACTAATACCGCGTCCTTTGGGGTGAGTCGTTTATTGACAAAAATGACTGGAGAGGATGATCCAGAGGTATTTTTGACCACATTTGAAAGGACCGCTGAAAGAGAAAAGTGGCCTGAGGAGCAGTGGGCTGGACTGGTGGCTCCTCTGTTAACTGGTGAATCGCAGAAAGCTTACTATGACCTAGAGCCTAACCAAGCAAAAGACTATGTGATGCTAAAAGCTGAAATATTGGCAAGGCTGGGTGTCACCCAGGCTGTCCGGGCTCAGCGTGTGCATAACTGGACTTTCCAGCTTGGAAAACCCCCCAGGTCTCAAATGTATGATCTCATTCACCTGAGCAGAAAGTGGCTACAGCCAGAGACTTTGTCCGCACCAAAGATTGTGGAACGTGTTGTAATGGATCGGTTTTTGAGAGCTCTTCCTACTGCCATCCAAAAGTGGGTAAGCCATGGAGACCCAGAGACGGCCGATGGTCTTGTGGATCGTGTGGAGAAATACTTGGCTACAGAGAACCTGACGGCCTCTTCCAGAGACACTCGGACTTTCCACCCTAAGACCAGACCATCCCCAGGGGCGGATAAGAGGATTCCAAGGGGTGAGGGTGGAGAGAGTGAGAGGGTGGGAGCTCTACCCCAAGTTTGGCGAGAACAGCCTGGGAAATCAGCGGCTCAAGAGGCCGCAAGAAGGATCGTTTGCTACCGCTGCCGGCAAGCGGGACATATTGCAGCCAATTGCCCGGTTGTGGAGGAACCCATGCAGTGTGACTTTCTGACGGGCAGACGTCAGTCGCTGTGTGCGACAGTCGCATGCACTGCCATTCGAGGAACTGAGAAACATTTATGCAAAATGTGTGTTAATGGTAGAAATGTTGTGGTATTGCTGGATTCAGGTAGCCTTGTGACCCTGATAAAGGCTGAGTTAGTTAAAACAGAGGTCTCTGGGAATAGCAAGGTAGCTGTTATTTGTGTGCATGGGGACACCCGAGAGTATCCAGTGACTACAGTGTGTTTCGAGACCCCCAAAGGTACCCTCTCTCATCCAGTGGGCTTAGTATCTCAGTTACCGCATGACGCCATTGTGGGAAGGGATTTTCCGAAGTTCTGGGAACTGTGGGATGATCCTGAGCCCCCCACTGGTGCCCCTATGTACCAGGAATGTGATAGCCAGAACTCCCCTGAGAGTGGTGAGGACTCTCCGGAATTTCCCTTATCAGTATTGGCAGGGGAGACTCAAGAAACTGGAGAGGAGCCCACCTCCTCAGACGAAAACCTACCGTCTGTGGAGTTTTCTGATCTTGAGGTTCACAGGGAAAACTTTGCCACAGAACAGTTGAAAGACCCCGCCCTAATAAAGGCACGGGAAAACGTAGTGAAAATAGATGGCGAGTTAGTGAACCCAGATAATACCTGCACTTACCCATACTTCAGCGTAGAGAAGGACCTACTGTATCGGGTGGCAAAAAGGGCAGAAGAAACCGTTGAGCAGCTTGTGGTGCCCAAACCTTACAGGAAGTTGGTGTTGGAGTTGGCCCATGGGCACATTCTTGGAGGTCATCTGGGGACAGAGAAAACCCGAGAGAGGGTATTACAGAGATTCTATTGGCCGGGGGTGATGAAGGACATAGAAAATTATTGTTCCTCCTGCCCTGTGTGTCAGAGGTCGGCCCCGATGCCACATTTCCGTAGCCCGCTGGTCCCTCTACCCATCATTGAGGTCCCGTTTGAGAGGATCGCCATGGATTTGGTAGGTCCTATAATCAAGTCCGCTAGGGGGCACCAGTACATATTAGTTATAATGGACTATGCCACCCGTTATCCAGAAGCGATCCCTCTCCGAAATACCTCGGCCAAAACCATAGCCAAAGAGCTATCTCTTGTGTTTAGCCGGGTGGGTATTTGTAAAGAACTGCTTACGGACCAAGGTACACCCTTTATGTCCCAGGTTATGAAGGAGCTGTGTAAATTGTTCAAAGTGACGCAATTACGTACATCTGTGTATCACCCCCAAACCGATGGGCTGGTTGAAAGATTCAACAAAACCCTAAAACAAATGTTGAAGAAAGTGGTGGATAGAGATGGAAAGGATTGGGACTGTCTACTTCCTTATCTGATGTTTGCTATTAGGGAGGTGCCCCAATCCTCTACAGGATTCTCCCCCTTTGAGTTACTGTATGGGAGACACCCAAGAGGGCTGTTGGATATTGCCAAGGAAACTTGGGAAAGTGAGAGTTCTCCCCACAGGAGTGTGATTGAGCATGTCGCCCTGATGCAAGACCGAATTGCACAGGTAATGCCATCGTGAAGGAACATTTGGCCCAAGCGCAGTTAGCACAGCAGAGAGTGTACAACCGTGGAGCCAAGACCCGTACCTTTTCCCCGGGGGATAGGATACTGGTACTTGTCCCTACGGTTGAAAGTAAATTCCTTGCCAAATGGCAAGGCCCCTACGAGATAATGGAAAAAGTGAGCGAAGTGAATTACAAGGTCAGACAACCAGGAAGGCGAAAGCCCGAACAGATCTATCACGTTAATCTGTTGAAAGCCTGGAGGGATAGAGAGTCCCTAGTCGCAGACACTTGGTCACCAGCTCAAACTGGTTGCGTGATTCCTGAGGTTGGAATAGCAGCCACCTTGTCACAACCCCAACAACAGGAGGTTAAGGAGTTTGTGCTTCGCAACAAGGAGGTATTCTCTGAGCTGCCGGGACAAACATCTGGGGTAGAGCATGACATCATTACCCCGCCCGGTGAAAGGGTGAAGTTAAAACCCTATCGGATCCCAGAGGCCCGACGGGAGGCAATACTGGAGGAAGTACAGAAAATGCTGAACTTAGGGGTGATAGAGGAGTCCCAAAGTGATTGGTCTAGTCCCATTGTGTTGGTGCCTAAACCGGATGGGAGCTGGCGATTTTGTAACGATTTTCGTCAGTTGAACAAAGTTACAAAATTTGACACCTACCCCATGCCACGTATAGATGAGTTGATCGACCGGCTGGGAACAGCCCGATACATGACGACTCTTGACCTCACAAAAGGGTATTGGCAAATCCCCCTGGCCAAGTCGGCCAAAGAGAAAACCGCATTTGTAACCCCAGACGGGGCGTTCCAATATAAAAGAATGCCGTTCGGGTTACAGAATGCGCCGGCCACATTCCAGCGGAAAATGGACCAGATGCTGAGGCCCCATCGGAAGTATGCTGCGGCTTACCTGGATGACGTAATTGTCCATAGCACAGATTGGGCCTCACATCTGCTAAAAGTGCAAGCAGTCCTGGACTCTGTTCGGGAAGCGGGGTTTACGGCTAACCCCAAGAAGTGTACCATTGGGCAGGAGGAGGCCAAATATCTTGGGTACACCATTGGGAGGGGAGTAATAAAACCCCAACTCAACAAAGTCGAGGCCATCCAGAGTTGGCCACGTCCCAACAGCAAGAAGCAGGTACGAGCCTTTCTGGGAATCGCTGGGTATTATCGGCGATTCATTCCCCACTTTGCTTCTAAGGCTGTGCCCCTAACCAACCTGACGAAGGGGAAAGGGTCGGTCATGATTAAATGGACCCCCGAGGCTGAGGCAGCATTCCAATTCTTGAAACAAGCCTTATGTAGCCAGCCAGTGTTGTACTCACCCGACTTCTCTAAAGACTTTGTCGTACAAAGTGATGCGTCAGATGTGGGGTTAGGAGCAGTATTGTCCCAGGTCTGGAACGGGAAAGAGCACCCAGTCATTTACCTCAGCAGGAAGTTGAAGTCCCATGAGGTAAATTACGCCACCGTTGAAAAGGAGTGTTTAGCGGTGAAGTGGGCTCTAGATTCCCTTCGGTACTACCTGCTAGGTAGGCACTTTGATATGGTTACAGATCACGCTCCGTTAAAGTGGATGGCTCAAAACAAGGAAACAAATAGAAGAGTGAATAGGTGGTTCCTGGCCCTCCAGGAATTCAACTTCACAGTAAAGCATCGCCCTGGCGTTCAAATGGGGAATGTGGATGCTTTGTCTCGAGTACATGAATGCCTGATTGCTGGTGTTCCAACCCCGAGGTTAAAACAAGAGGGGGGGGTATGTGACAGCAGGAAGGTAAAGTCACCTGGTTGCATCCAGGGGGGTAGATATATTTCGCCCAGATTCAGGCTTTACGCCGACTTATACAACTAGGTGGAGAGTTGTATAAGCCCAGCTGAGTCTAGTGGGCTCATGGATGACTCATACCTCTAGGGAGAGTGTGGGGCGTCGTGCAGACAGGGAGTTGATGAGACCAGCTGAAGCTTGTCAGCTCATTTAGGCCTCTATAAGAACTCCCAGCTTCATTAGATGTTAGCTCATGCCTGGACCCAGACCTGTGTGGACTGTCTAGGGAGAGTGAACCCCTGTGCGGTGAGACAAAGCCTGTGTGGCTATTTGCTTGGACATTTAAAACCAGGGACTTAGGGACTAGGACAGCACTAGGCTGATCCCAGTTGTTAGTTAGGAAACCTGTATGTTTAGTCAGAGGTCAAGTTGACCAGGATTTATTTTGTTTATGTTTCTTTTGCTTTGCTGTGTTTTGTCACTGTAAATAGAAAATAAAACCACAACCTCCGTTTGCTGGGCCTGTTTTTGTGTGGGGAGCCCATCTCGGGGGTCACACACACCCGCTGCCGAGCTAACCCCCTCACACAATCATGAATGTTTTGTTTTTTTTTAAACATTTAAATTTTGTCATTTGTGAATACTAACATCTAGTTCTCAAAAATCAATTAAGGACAATAAATATCTTTGAAAATAATATACCTGGCTGAAGATGCGCAGATCCGGCTCTTCAAGCTCAGGTGGCACCTCCTTCCCCTCTGCAGGGGTGGAGGGTAGGGTGGAAGGAACGCTGGAGGGAAGGGTGGAAGGAACGCTGGAGGGAAGGGTGGAAGGAAGGGTTGAGGGAAGGGTGAAAAGTGATTCCCTGGCCTCAATCTGGTCATCCAGAAATTGCAGATGCTTGTAGTACCACAGCTTGGGCTTAAAGGGGCTTATAGATTCCGATAAGTCACCTGCCCACAGTCCCCCCACAACCACCAGCCATTGTTCTGGGGATGGGGCCCTTGTCCCCATCAACATGGAGATAATGTGCTTTGGGGGGGGCTGAGGCCAAAGCACCCACCCCCCATGTTGCATGTTGAGTGTATGATGTGGCCCGGTATGGTTCAGGAGGGGGGCACTCGCTCATCCACCCCATTTTCTGGCCTGCCAGGCTGCATGCTCTGATAAGGGTCTGGCATGGATTTTGGGGGGACCCCATGCATTTTGTTTTTTGTCTTTTTGGCGTTGGGTTCCCCTTAAAATCAATACCAGACCTGAAGGGCCATTTTTTTCCACTTTTTTATTGCCGGTATTTTTTTTTTATTTAAGCTGTCAGCGGGGAAGCCCATTGTACAGCTGATGACTCATCAGTTGTTAAGAACGTGGCAGCCGGCTTCCCGGCCCCGCTCTTAAACAACCAGCTATTTACTGTGCCCTGATTAGGCAAAACTTTGCCCAATCAGGGCTTAGAATGCACTGTGCAGGGCGTTCAGTGGGGGGAGCGGGGGGGGGGGGACAGAATGCAGAATTCAGATTAGTAAGTAATACAGAGTTCAAAGTAGTAAGTAATGCAGAGCTTAGAGATCATTAGTACATTATTATGTAATACAAAGTGCAGGGGTCAGGAATAAGTAATTCAAAGTGCAGAGGTCAGTAGTAAGCAATGCAGAGTACAGGAGTCAGTAGTATGCAAGTTAGATTGCAGGGGTCAGTAGTATGTAAGAGAGAGTTCAGGGGTTAGCAGCATATAAGAGATAGTTCAGGTTAAGTAATTTAGAGTGAAGGCATCAGTTGTCTGTAATGCAGAGTACAGGGGTTAGAGATGGACATCTCAGAGTGTAGGGTTCAGTAATAAGTAATGCAGAGTGCAGGGATCAGTAATATGAAACACAGAGTGCAGGAGTCAGAGGAAAATAATGCAGAGTTCAGAGGTTAGTAGTATGTAAAGTAGAGTTCAGAGATCAGTGATATGTAACTCATAGTTCAGGAGTCAAGAGTTAAGCTGGCCGGGAATCCCGTCAGGAAAAACTGTCGGTTTTCCTGACGGTATCTCTGGCAAGCTTTCCTTGCCAAGCCGTGCATACAGACGGCCATTCAAAAGAACCACCGTTCTTTTGAATGGCAAGAATGCGGTGACGTCATCGACTACGATGAGAGTGCGCTTGTCATATTCGATGCCGGCGCCGCCATCTTGCTACACCCTACACTACCCTTGTATGCTACCGCGCATGTGTCAAAGTCTTTTCGAGCATGCCCGGGTTTACCTGGGGACAGGTAAGCATACACACTCACATTTTTCTCGGCAGGAAACACTCTGCCGAGAATCCCGACAAGAAAAGAGAGAGCAGGTTCTCTATTTTCTCGTCGGGATTCCCTGCAGTTTTCTCGCCGAGAAAGCATACACACGCATGGTTTTCACGGCAAAAAGCTCTCCCGGCAGCTTTCTTGCCGAGAAAACCGTGCGTGTGTAAGAGGCTTAAGTAAGTATTAACACAAAATTCAGAATAGTAATTAATGCAATTAGTTCAGGAGTTTGTGATGCAGAGTTCAGGGGTCAGTATTATGTAACACAGAGTGCATGAGTCAAGAGTAACAAAGAGTGCAGGGGTCAGTAGTATGTAATGCAGAGTGCAGCAGTCATATTATGAAACACAGAATTTGGGGGTCAGTAGTAAGTAACACAGAGTGCATAGGTTAGCAGTAATTAGTAAGTAATGCAAAACTGAAAGTGTTAAGTAATGTAGAGTTTAGAGTAGTAAATAACATGAGTTCAAAGGTCAAAGCAGTAAGTAACAGAGTTCAGGGGTCAAAGTTTCATACATTGTGTCAGTATAGTGTGTTGCAGGATATTCGGTTGGCAACTCCTCCTACCTCTTCGGGCCCCAGTTGCTTGATGTTGGCAGTTGATGGTAGTGCCAGTGATTGGCAGCCCATACACAATAAGCAGAGGCCTCCAAATGTATTAATCTGTAATTGTACATATGGTAAAATAGATGCAGCAGTTATCTAATATTATGAGTTATCACAGCAGAATTTACAAGCTTAAGTAGTTAAAGATTTTTTTCTTCTTCAAATGTAAACTAAAGGTGTGTTTGTGTTCGTGTGTGCCTCAACCACTCTACTGTGTATACACTACTAAGTCCAACTTTGTCTACATACTGCAATTCTGGTAGCAGCAAGTAACGTTAAAGTGATAAAACAGCAATTGTTGTGCACATACCATAAAACACCTTCATCAAAAATACTCTCTCCTCCTATTCTGAAATGCAAACAAATAAGATAATGTTAATTCTAGCAAATTAAAACCAATGTCTACTACTTTTTTCATTCCATTTTCTAACTTTATTTATGAGAGCAGTGATTTTGTAACCGCTTTACAATTAAATCCTAAGACCAGTTACTAATGCCTTTAATACCTGTTTTTCATTAGTCCATATTAAACGACTCATTGCTGTGGTTTTCACTTGAACAGCCTTCTCATAAAATCTGGTTAGGCATGATAGCGATATTGCATAATAAATTAAAGGAATTAAATCATGAAGCAAAACGTGTCTATATCAGGCTTTGTTAGAACATTTTATTTGTTTATGGTACCTAGTTACAATTTATATTCCATGGGTTTTTAAAAAAAAATCTAAGACACGATGCTACCAAATATGACTTTTATTTCTTTTAATCAGACTATTTAAAAAGGTAAAATTTCATTATCTATTTTCCTGGCTAGGGTAAATTACATTTCCTGTAGTAAAAATACATAGTATAACTGTGTATAACTGAGTTAAAACTGAACTGCAGACAAGCTGTTACACAGATTAAATACATATATAAACACTGTTTACAGCTTACAGTGTTTAACCACTTGGCGCCCGCGTTATAGACAAAAGACGTCTACAGCGCGGCGCCTACCTGCCGGGTGGACGTCCATGGACGTCCTCCTGTTTACTTCCGCGATGCGCGCGCCTGGGGGAAAAGCTGTGCCCGCCGTGTCACGCGGGTGCCGATGCGCGTGCCTGGCGGCTGCGATGTCCGCTAGGTACCCGCGATCGGCAGTCACAGAGCCAGAGACGTGGATCTCTGTGTGTAAACACAGAGATCCACGTCCTGTCAGGGAGAGGAGACCGATGGTGTGTCCCTTGTACATAGGGACACAGATCGCTCTCCTCCCCCAGTCAGTCCTCTCCCCCCACAGTAAGAATCACTCCCAGGGAACACATTTAACCCCTTGATCGCCCCCTGGTGTTAACCCCTTCCCTGCCAGTCACATTTATACAGTAATCAGTGCATATTTATAGCACTGTTCGCTGTATAAATGTGAATGGTCCCAAAATAGTGTCAAAAGTGTCCGATCTGTCCGCTGCAATATCACAGTCCGGACAAAAATTACAGATAACCGCCATTACTAGTAAAAAAATAAAATAAAAAAATGTCATAATTCTATCCCCTATTTTGTAGGTGCTATAACTTTTGCGCAAACCAATCACTATACGATTATTGTGATTTTTTTTTAACCAAAAATATGTAGAAGAATACATATGTGTCCTAAACTGAGAAAAAAAAAAGTTTTTTTTAAAAAAAATTGGGATATTTATTATAGCAAAAAGTAAAAAATATTGTGTTTTTTTAAAAATTGTCGCTCTTTTTTTGTTTATAGCGCAAAAAATAAAAACCGCAGAGGTGATAAAATACCACCAAAAGAAAGCTCTATTTGTGGGAAAAAAAGGACGTCAATTTTGTTTGGGAGCCACGTCGCATGACCGCGCAATTGTCATTCAAAGCGTGACAGTGCTGAAAGCTGAAATTTTGCCTGGGCAGGAAGGGGGTATATGTGCCCAGTAAGCAAGTGGTTAAATACATATATAAACGCTGTTTATGTTTATATATGTACCTGCCAAAAGAGATGGTATTCCTCCCAGCCAGTTTTGTGATCTAGTCTTATCTATATTCCTATCTCACACGTTCCTGGCAAATAAGGCTCATAAAATGGTGAATGCTGCAGCGATTACCAGCTGGGTCCTGGAAACAACAGCAAGTGTACATATTCACCATCACACCATGGATCAACAATCAGGCCTCATGCCCACGGACGTTTTTACAGCCGCGTTTTTGAGCGTTTTTTACAGCTTAAAAACGCCTGTCCATGTTAGTCTATAGCTTCATGCCCACCTAGACGTTTTGAGCTGCAAATAGCATAGACGTTTTTAAGCTGTAAAAAAAACCCAGGACCAGTGCGTTCCTCAGCGTCGGAGTTAGGCAGAAAAAAACGCGAGTGTCAAAAAATGCTCAAAAACGCCCAAAAACGCTCAAAAACGCGCACTAACGCGCGGTCGCGTTTTTTAGCTCCGACGTTTTTTTTTTTTTTTTTTTTAAATTTACAATAACATGGACAGGCGTTTTTAAGCTGTAAAAAACGCAGCTGTAAAAACGTCAGTGGGCATGAGGCCTCACCGTCCAAAGGTTTTTATTGCAGAGAGAGATCACATCACAGAGACAAGTGCAACATTTCGGAAACGCGCAGGACCCCTTCGTCAGGCATGTGATAAAGTGTAAAGCCTCATACACACAGTACAATTGTTGGGCAACCGAGCGTCTGATTTTTGTCAAAAGGGCGTGTGCCAGGATTTTGTCTTGCATACTAACGGTACACAATTGTCGTGCCACAAACACGAACGTAGTGACGTACTACGAATAATTTCAGCTCTTGAGCACCACCCTTTGGGCCCCTTCTGCTAATTTTGTGTTTGGTGAGCATTGATTTCGATCATGCGTGTTTGTACTTTCGACTTTTGTGTGATGAATTTGTGTACTGACCATACGAAAATCTGACGTCAAACTGTTGTCTGCCGAAAATTTACTAGCCTGTCATCCAACAGGCCGAAAGTTGGACAAAGGAGCGTACTAACGGTAATATTTTAGGACAACAGTCTGTCAACAGACAATCCCCTCACAACAATTGTATCGTGTGTACGAGGCTTAACAGTGTAAAAGCAGAATATAAATACAACAACCACCAATCAGAACATGCAAAAACTGAAAAAAGAGTACCACCCCCTTTTTTTCTTCTTTTTTTCTTATTCTTTTTAATTTTTCCTTTTCTTTCTGCCTTTTATATTTATATTTATTTCAGAGTTTTATTTTTTTCCTCTTTTTTTCTTCTTTTTTTATCTTTTTCCATTTTTTTTCTTCTATTTATTCATCTCTTTCCTCATTTTGTCTCTGCTGTTATCATTTCCACTAATATCCTTTGTATTGAATATGTACACTAGTTTTGTGATCTAGACACATATATTAGTCAGCAAATCCAGGTTCTTGACCTCCACTACAGCAGCAGTACAGTTTGGTCAAGACTACTGGTCAAAACACACCTCAAACCTACAGTGGGAGGGGATTCTCACTCTATGACCCCAATAGATGTGCAAAGTCCATTGGATCCCACTCCTATTGGCAGAGAGAACAAAAATACTCATTTGAATAACTGAAAGCTCAAAATTCCAGATTTGCTAACAGCTAACAGCACCAACTAAAATAATGCTAATAAAGATAACCTGTGCTCAGTGCCCAATGACAAAATGTATATACCATTATTAGTAACAGCTGCATTCACTGGTACCCAAATAAAGTAATACCTCAAAATACATCAACAAAAAGTGTTGTGCTGCTCCTTTAAGGCTAAATGAAACTATGTACAAATGCTAACATTATTCACAAATATACAAAAACAAATCCACCTAAAGGAATAAACAAATACACCAAAATCATAGTGATACAAGAAGAATCTTCAGATTTGAACCATGTGCATAATGTAAAAAATTATTTAAAGTAATAAAGTCCCACAAGTGATCACACAAGAACTCAATTCTTCTTCCTTGAGTGACAAGTGCTCTACCACCTTAACTGAATCAGCCTCTTACCAGAACAATGCTTTATCTCTGGAATCAATCAATCAAACTGGTGGTGTTATTCAGCTTTTCCACTACAGACTCCAAAGTCAGGTCTAGCAGAGAAAAAAAAAAAAACTAAAGAAAGCCCCCCATGGTGTAATATCTTTTTTAAAACCGTTTATTACTAAAACAGCAGGGTACTCACACATATACATGATAGACAGGCATTGAGAAGCCGTGCCAGCTCACAGGTGGGAAGATGTCACTGCTAAAGCTCTTCCCTATGCATTTCATCCACATAGACATCTTTAAGGGGCACAGTGCAATACTAAATCATCTTGTTGAAAGCATTTAAATTCCCATTTGGTGCAACTAACAGAAAAACACATAATGGACACATATTCAATAAGAAAATCTTTAGTTCATACTGCATTTATAATCAGTTTAATAATTAAGTGCTGTAGAAATTCAATAAAATCATTTTGTATTGTGCTCCTTTTCCATAAGTAATGCCAAAACAGCCTCAGAACTAGATTTCTAAACATCTACAAAAAAAATGTCAGTTCTATTGCATTGGTTGTAGCTGCAAAGTTGCTCTGAGGACCGATGTTAATACAGTACTGGCCAGTCAGAGACTCTTACAGAATTTTCCTATTTGACTAGGACAGCCACATTGTTTTGCAGGAAAACTACATTTTTAGAAAGTTAAGTTATTAATATAATGCAATAGGACTATGCAAACAGTTCTAATGACCTTTTTTTTAAAGAAAATTTGTCCTAGTCTTGGACAATTTAAATTGAGCATATGATAAATATAGGCAATGGTGACCTTAGTGTAAACTGTTACAGTAATCAATTGTCGAAAGTCAGCCTGGGGAAGGGTCAAGATGCGGTTAATTGTAAAGGGCAGGCACTTCAACTTCAGCCTTGCTTATTAATCAGCTGAATAGAGAGCGTGGCTGTTGTTTGTTTGATGTCTACAGAGAGGAGACCTGCATGCAGCCTGGACAGACTCTATTATCTGAGATTTACCTGCTGCTTGAGCCTACCTTTTAGTGGGACTTTGAATACTATGTGTGCTGAAGCTAAGCACACTTGGACTCAGTGGCAGCCCGTCCATTAGGGGCGCCGCCTCCTCTCTCCTCGCCACCCCCCTAGCATGAATCTATCCACGGCCACCTCCTATTTATGTGTCCGGCCCCTTTCAGGGCACTGGGCGCATGAATTACAGTGGCCAGTTTTTTTTAAGCACCTGATTAGAGCCAGAGGCTCTAATAGGCTTCAAAATAGGGTGGTCTCAAGTCGCAGAGGATGCGACCGGAGCTCATGCAGGTGTGTTGCAACAGCGAATGAATATTCGTTGTTGCAACACTGATCCTCCTCCTGACCAATCAGGAAGCAGGTATAAAACCTGTTTCCCAATTGGCCAAAATGTCAGGCAATCCTATTGGACGCTTAGCACTGGGAGGAGCAGAGAGGAGGTGCACCGGAGAGGAGAGAGAAGAGGGCACCGGAGCAGCTTTCCCCAAGCCTGCCATGCTTAAGGACAGGGCTGGAAGATGGCTGACTGCTGCTCTCACCGCCTGCATCCAGGGTAAGGACAGCGGGTGGTGGTGGGGAGGTTTGCTTTGGATGTTAGTGCTGTGCTGTTCCGTGCCGCGGGGGGGGGGGGGTAAACCAGTGGCCCGGGGGAGGTGTTGTTTGCCGCCCCCCCCAAAAAAAATAACCCCTCCAGTCTCCACTGTTTGGACTTATGTATCAGCACTGTGTACTGTACTAATGGAACGCTGCAATTGTCTTGTTTGAGCTGGATTTAAAGACAAAATCCGTTGTTTCTGTTGGTTGACAAATAAAGCAGATTTAAATTTTACAGAACTGTCTGACAAGATCCTGTTCTTTCCTCTGATCCTAAAACAGTATATCTAAAGATACAACTAAACATTTACCAACCCTATAAAAATTGGCATTGGCTTTCCCGCTTCTTACCTCCCGTTCAGCCCTTTGCTGGGATGGACAGCCTCACTGAAGGCTCAATTCACATTTGTACAACCCCAAAGTTGTGTGACTTTGGAGTACAACTTTTATGCAACTTTGGATGGGTGCGACTTGGATGTGACTTGTTGTCCCTCGGCAAAAGTCGGACCGAATCTTGCATGTAAAACATTCTCGTATGACTTTCTTGCAACTTTTGAGTGTTAACATTGAAGTCTCTGGCCCTCAAGTTGCATGAAAGTTAAACCAAAGTAGTGCATGAACTACTTTGAAGTTGCTGTGACTTTAAGTCACGAATATGTGAATGGTTATCATTGGAAAACATGGGGTATGATTTGCCATGTGACTTTGATGTCCAAAGGGGATGACAATCCACACAAGTGTGAATGGGGTATAAAGGCATTTTGCAATACATTCAGTGGAGCCCAGAGGAGACATGCAGGATCTTTTAGACCCTGCATGTCTCACTAAAGAGAACCTGTCCTCTAAAAATCATCACATAGGGGACTTTTTATCCCCTATGCGATGAAGAAAAAAAGTTAAGCAAAACAAACTTTTTTTTTTTGCAAAAAATTAAAGTTATGCCCTGTACACACGATCGGATTTCCGATGGAATAAAATCCGATTGATTTTTCCATCGGAAATCCGATGAAGCTGACTTCCTTCAGTCTTGCCTACACACCATCAGTCAAAAATCCGACCGTCCCAAACGCTGTGATGTAAAACACTCCGACGAGCCGAGAAAAATTAAGTTCAATGCTTCTGAGCATACGTCGACTTGATTCTGAGCATGCGTGGGTTTTTTCTCTGATGGAGTTCCCCACAGACGATCGGAATTTGCTATTGTTTTTTTTTCCATCTGTAAAATTTAAAACATGTTCTATTTTTTTATACCGATGGAAAAACCGATCGTGTGTACGCAGCATAACACCCAAGCACATAAAATCCCGCACCCCCAAAAAAAATTAAAAGCTCCCCACACATAACTGTATGAATGTAAACGCATGCGTCGAGGGCGCCTACACATGAAACGGTCGATTGCGATAAACATGTTACATATTGCCGTGCACGCCGGCGTAAGAGCAATATTTCTAGCACGAGACCTCCTCCGTATCCCTAAGCTGATGACCTATGAAGCGTCGCCTATAGAAAATTTAGGATACTGACGTTTGTCGTCATTTCACAGGTGCACACAAATTTAAGCTTTGACATGTTGGGTATCTATTTACTCGGTGCAACCTTGTCATTTATATTTTACCAAAACCTTTGTGGTAATATCAAGTGTAATAAAACCACTATTTTATTCTCTAGGGTGTCTGCTTTCAGAAAATATATAATGTTCAGGCCTAAAATTATTTTTAAAACGTGTGCAAAAAAATGCAAAAATGTCTCTGGCAGCAAAATGGCTTACGTGGTTGTAAACTTTAGACATAAAACATGAAAAAAGCATATCCTTACATACTGTGTAATTTCTCTCAACCTGGTTATTCTATTATCGGCATAAGTACTTCTGGCAGGTTGTACCGCCAACAAGAGTAAAAATAGTGATGGTGGAGGGAGCAGCAGTATAGCCTGTGGCTGTTATCCACAGCTGTGCTTGCTCTCCATGCTGTGTGAAGTGGAGGTGGGGCATCCAGTTCCTCTAATCAGGGTTTGGAGCTGTTGGCTGTGTGAAGACATCAGATCCCTGGCCCCTCCTCTCAGAACTAAAGAGAAATCCTTTCTTCTGTGTGTTTTTAGAACGATCTACAGAATAAATTGCTGCAGATACACAGCTACAACTTATGTAGGAGGATTTGTTTAATCTCTGTGTATCACCTGAGGCCAGTCACTTCATTAGGTGTATGTGAGGGTTTACAACCACTTTAAATGTAGGCATGCTCAAAGTGTTTAACATTTTTAATTTGTCTTATATATATATTAATATATATGTAGCGGGGTGCTAAATTTAGGGGAAGTGTTGGGTGGTAGTTATGCCCAAACACCCTAATTGTTAGAGTTCTTGTAACCATTTTTGTCCACAGGTAGGGTATTGATGTACAGTTCACTGTGGCCGGCAGGTGGCGCTGCCATAGTAGGCCAGGGTTGGACTGGTGATACAGTGCTGTGCCTTGTGTGTCCACTCTCGGCAAACATACAGTGGGTGTGGTCTACCTGCTGGGAAAGCTGGGAGAGGATATAAAAGGGGCAGACGCTGCCTGTTCGGGGTTCTCGTTCCTGTCTGCCCTGGGCACCTTTAGCCCAGGGGCGGGTCTGCGGTTCGTTGTCGGGGGTCCTACCCCAAGGGAGTGTGTGGTTCCTGTCAGTCCCAGGCACCTTTTAGTCCTGGGGCTGCAGCAAAGGTCTGGGCCCAGCACCTTCGGCTGGAGCCCACCGGGGATCGAGGAATCTCAGGGTGCCGCCTTGCAAGGGACCGTTCCGAAGGACCGGTGAGGAAGTCATAGTGAAGGAAGGGTCCCCCTAACTCTCTGGAGGGATGTCTTCTCCTTGAGCAGAGACCAAGTTCACCAGGTCTGTGGCAGAGACCAAGTTCACCAGGTCTGTGGCAGAGACCGAGCTCATCAGGTCTGTGGCAGAGACCAAGTGTAAAGTGCGAGCATCATTTCGGCTGCTAGTCCCAAGCTAGGGAGACTATCCGAATGGGCTGAGTCTGCTTGAGAATCGGAGCAGTGAATTGTGTTACGTTTGTGCCTGGACCTCATCCACATCTTAAGCTGTCCTGTTCTCTCTCCAACCTTTTCTGTCAGAGACTGTGTTTTACAAGAAATAAACCTCAACGTTAGAGTGCAGCTGGTGTGGACATTCAAGTTACTGTGGGGATACAAGGACTTGTCTTTATTCAATATAGAGGTGAGAGACATTCTCAGGCTGTCTGACTGTGGAAGATCCAGCAACAACACCGCTCAACATCTTCACACAGGAGGGTATGGGCTTGTGGTGCGGTGTGCCTCTCTTTTCCTGCGAGGAGCCAAAGTTAATGCAGGTAAAGAAAGGGGTCTGTGCGCTACATATATTAATCTTTTTCTCTTTTCTTCTTCTTTGCAGTGCTATTGTATTATGCCAAACTGGCAGCTGATTAAAACTAACATGGTTCGGTTTTCAGTTGTCTTGTTCCTGTACAGTATATATTTCACCTACCAAGATTGACAGTTGATGCAAGGGTTTGATGTGCAGATAAGAGATGTTGAATTTGACTAAAAGGAGTGTGCATGTTCTATTTAGTGAAACAAGGCAAGGCAGTTAACTTTCTGCTCCTAGTCAGTCTACAGGAGCATTTGATGTTTCTAGAATAAGCAGGAGTACCACCATTGGTAAATCATTTATTGCTGCACTTGCAGCTCTCAGACCAAAAAAAAAGTTATAGGCTGCAAAATGTTCTGTCATCTAGTGAAGAAGCATTAGATATAAAATAAATGTCACCTTTATGAAGAGAAACACAGCTGAATGGCCTCAGGCTGGTTGTTCCTCCCAGTCGTAAACTACAGGGTATTCCAGGGAATCATATATTGTACAGCTGTCTGTGAATCTCTTGAAATAAACATCACTTGTATGATCCAGCTCCAGCTTATTATAATATCAGATTTGAACTGTCAATGTCTGCAAGAAATTGTGTCCCCCTGGTATATTCTTTACTTATCAATATGGCCTTCTTTCTACCTAATGTGCAAAAGAAAAGACTGCACACCAACTGAATGGCTTCAGCCAAAGACAACGGTGTCAGCTGATATGCAAATAGCAATGGTTAAAAAGACACAGAAGAAGTAAAGTAAGCCAGTCACTTACATGAATGATGGAGTGATTGCTGTTTTATTTTAAAAGAGGTTGATAACAACCTATCTTCTCAGATACAAAAGTAGACTTGATTATGCCTTGCAGGCCATTCTAAATAGGCAAAGCACCAACACTTCTTGTAGTGACAGAGCTCTTCCACCTCCTACCATCTCAAACCCAATCCTATAGGCTCACGAGACAGCCCATTAAAATGATGGACCAATAGGAGTATTGGGAGTAGAGGAGGGGAAGCTGCAAGCTAGTTCCAACACTACCTAAAAGTGGTGAAGCTTTTCCTATTCACAGCAGACCCTATTGGAGCATTACAGAAGACAATGAAAGCTGTCACAGATATGTAGTTATTAGTGATGAGCCGAACACCCCCGGGTTCGGTTCGCACCAGAACCCGCGAACGGACCGAAAGTTCGAACGAACATTAGAACCCTATTAAATACAATGGATGCGAACGTTCGAATTCTAAAGTGCTAATTATAACAACTATTATGCATGTTATTGTCCTAAAAAGGGTTTGGGAACCCGGGTTCTGCACCAGGGGACATGTATCAATGCAAAAATAAGTTTTAAAAACGGTCGTTTTCCGGGAGCAGTCATTTTAATGATGCATAAAGTGAAAAAAAAAAAGTCAAATATTCCTTTAAATATCGTACCTGGGGGGTGTCTAAAGTATGCCTGTGAAGTGCCACGTGTTTCCCGTGTTTAGAACTGTCCCTGCACAAAATGACACTTCTAAAGGAAAAAAAAGCCATTTAAAACTGCTTGCGGCTTTAATGTAATGTCTGGTCCCGGTAATATGGATGAAAATCTTTAAGAAAAATGGCATAGCTACCCCATGACCCCCCCCCCTACCCCAGCCCATTACCAGCCCCTTTGGGTCTTGTATGGATATTAAGGGGAACCCCGCACATAAAATAAAAAAGGCCCTATATACTCTGAACAGCCGTATACAGGCGGTGCATACAAGACAGGGACTGTAGGTTTGTTCTTATGTAGAATCTGTTTGTAATTTTGAACAGGTACATTGTTGAAGTGTAGCTCCAGACCAAAAATCTATTTTTAAACTTTTTGGAAAACATAGGTAAGGGTTATCACCCCTGTAACATTTGTTTTGCTGTCTGTGCCCCTGTTCAGAACATTTCACCTCACTTTCCGTCCTAATGACAACTGTTTTTGAAATGTGGTGTTTTTCTTGAAACAAGGATTGCTGATAAAGCATCAGTACAGAGGAGACACCTTTCTCCCATATTTATTCTTACAGGAGAGAATTTTCCTTCCTAGTGGTAGATTTCCTCTCACTTCCTGTTGTCTTCTTGCGTTTGCAAGTAGGAGTCGTTTGTAAGTTGGATGTTTGAAAGTAGGGACCTGCCGTATATACTCTGCAGAAATAGGCCCCTTAGTTGTTGGTGTTGGCACAACACTGTAAGCACTCACAGTTACTCTTGGTTGGTGCTGGAACGCCCTGCTGTCAACTATTATATCAGGAATTTTAATTACATATAATTGTTGAACAGTGGTAGTAAAAATTGGGCCTTTGATGGTGGTGCTGGTGCCACAACACTGTAAGCCCTGACAGTTACTCTTGGTGGGTGCAGCAATGGGCCCTGCTGTGAATTATTAGATCAAGAATTGTAATTACATGCCCCTGTTGAACAGGGGCTGAAAAATTGGGCCTTAGGCACTGGTGGCACAACACTGCAACCCTTCACAGATACTGTACTTGGAGCACAGCAATGAGCCCTGTTGCAAAGTATTGCTTCAAAAATTGTAATGACACGCCCCTGTTAAACAGGGGCTGAAAAATTGGGCCTTAGGCACTGGTGGCACAACACTGCAACTCCTCACAGATACTGTACTTGGAGCACAGCAATGAGCCCTGTTGCAAAGTATTGCTTCAAAAATTGTAATTACACGCCCCTGTTAAACAGGGGCTGAAAAATTGGGCGTTAGGCACTGGTGGCGGCACCCATAAACAAAAATGATCTTCCAAGCTATCATCATCAATCGTATCATTGAGGACTCGGAGGAGGAGGATAGCCAGTCAACATAACAGCACAGGCACTCAGCATCAGCATCAGTCTTGAAGGGATGTGACATTTTAAAATCAATTAGTCTGTTATATCAGCATCAGGTGTGTGGTAGCTGGTGGTGATCCAAGACTGGTTCATCTTGATGAAAGTCAGTCGATCAACCGAGTCGGTGGACAGGCGCACCCTGTGATCCGTGACAAATCCTCCAGCAGCACTGAATGTGCGTTCCGAAAGAACGCTGGATGCAGGACAGGCCAGTAGCTCAATTGCATACTGTGCAAGCTCTGGCCAGTGATCCATCCTCAAGACCCAGTAAGCCAGAGGATTTTCGGTGGGGAAGGTGTCCAAGTCTGACCTTGCCCCTAGATATTCCTGCACCATGTTTATCAGACGCTGGCGATGGTTGCTGGAACCGATCATACTTTGGGGCTGCGGACTAAAGAATTGTCTGAACGCATCGGTCAGACGGCCACCTTCCCCACCGCTCCTTCTTTGACTGGCCGAAGCCTCAGCAACTCGTTGTCCAGGACCAGGAGTTTGCAACCTCCCAGTCTCTGGGAACGCGTTGCACAGACCTTTCTGCAAGGCCTCCCGGAGTTGTCTCATCCTCTGCTCCCTCTGCGACGGTAACATAAGGTCCGCAACCTTACCCTTGTACCGTGGATCAAGGAGAGTGGCCAGCCAGTAATGGTCCCTCTCCTTGATCCGAAGAATACGAGGATCCTTCCGCAGACTTTGCAGGATCAGGGAGGCCATGCAGCGTAGGTTTGCTGAGGCATTCGCTCCGGAGTCCTCTGGGTCACTAAGGACGACATGATCCGCAGCCACCTCCTCCCAGCCACGTACAAGTCCACTGGTTTCTTGGGACTGTAAATCATCCCTAAAAGACTGCTGCTGATGATGCTGAGTGCCAGCCTCCACCTCCATGCTGACACAATCCTCCTCCTCCTCCTCCTCCTCCTCCTCCTCCTCCTCTTCCTGTGCGATGGGTGGGACAGAAGGAACACTGTCTGGGTAAAGGGGGCCTTGAGAGGCAAGGAAGTCCTCCTCTTCCTGCCTCTGTTCTGCCTCAAGTGCCCTGTCCATTATTCCACGCAGCGTGTGCTCCAACAGGTGGACAAGAGGTACAGTGTCACTGATGCATGCACTGTCACTGCTCACCATCCTCGTGGCCTCCTCAAATGGTGCCAGGACAGTGCATGCATCCCTGATCATGCCCCACTGGCGTGGAGAAAAAAAACCAAGCTCCCCTGACCCTGTCCTGGTGCCGTAGTCGCACAGGTACTCATTGATGGCCCTCTGCTGCGTGTGCAGCCGCTGCAGCATGGCCAACGTTGAGTTCCACCTGGTGGGCATGTCACATATAAGGCGGTTCTTGGGCAGGTTCAACTCCTTTTGCAGCTCAGCCAGGCGAGCACTGGCATTATAAGATCTGCGGAAATGCACACAGACTTTCCTGGCCTGCCTCAGGACATCCTGTAAGCCCGGGTACCTGCCCAAGAAGCGCTGCACCACCAGGTTAAGGACGTGAGCCACACAGGGCACATGGGTCAGTTGTCCCTGTCGGAGGGCGGAGAGGAGGTTGGTGCCATTGTCGCAAACCACCATTCCTGGCTTAAGCTGGCGTGGCGTCAACCACCTCTCGGCCTGGCCCTGCAGAGCAGACAGGACCTCTGCCCCAGTGTGGCTTCTGTCCCCCAAACACACCAGCGCAAGCACGGCATGGCATCTTTTTGCCTGCGTACTTGCGTAGCCCCGTGAACGGCTACGGAGCACCGCTGGTTCATAGGACAAACCACAGGAAGAGGCCATGGAGGAAGAAGAAGAGGAGGGGGTGGAGGAGAGAGGTGTGTCACAACCAGTAGTAGCATTTTGGAGGCGTGGCGGTGGGACAACCTCCAACACTACTGCACCTTGTCCTGAATCCTTCCCAGCTGCCAAAAGAGTGACCCAATGGGCCGTGAAAGAAAGGTAACGTCCCTGTCCATGCCTGCTGGACCATGAGTCAGCGGTAATATGCACCTTACCGCTGACCGCCCTGTCCAGCGAGGCCAAGACATTGCCTTCCACATGCCGGTAGAGAGCCGGAATAGCCTTCCGTGAGAAAAAGTGGCGTTTGGGAACCTGCCACTGAGGAACCGCACATTGCACAAACTCACGGAAGGGGGCCGAGTCTACCAACTGAAAAGGCAGCAGTTGAAGCGCTAGCAATTTAGCCAAGCTAGCATTCAACCGCTGGGCATGTGGATGGCTGGGAGTGAACTTCTTTCGACGGTCCAGCAGCTGGGGCAGGGAAATTTGCCTGCTAGAATCGGACGTCGGTGTACTGCTAGCAGAGTGGGCGCAAGTACTTGGCTGTGACACACCTAATTCTACACCTTCATTCCTCTCAGTGCATGTTTCAGAGAGGACTGAAGTTATAGTGGGGTTGGAGATCCCAGCTGATGCGGTGCAAGGAGAGGTCCGCTTTGTTCTTTGGTGTGGGTCTTTGAGGTAGGCTTGCCAACGAGCTGCATGGCAGGTCAACATATGTCTGGTCAGGCATGTGGTACCCAAGCGGCTGATGTTTTGGCCACGCGATATACGCTTGAGACATATGTTGCAAACAGCAGCTGTGCGATCTGATGCACTAGCCTCAAAAAAGGCCCACACCAAAGAACTTTTTGAATGACGGGCAGAGGCAGCGCCCTGCACAGGCGGAGCTCTGCGGTGTGATTCCGTCGGTGTACTGCCCTTACGCTGGCCACCAAAGGGCATCCTGCCTCGTTGGAGATGTGCCTCCTCCTCATCCTCCTCCTCCTCCTCTCTCCTATTAGGCACCCACGTGGAGTCATTGACCTCATCATCCCCTCCCTCCTCATCACTGGAGCCAATCTGGCAGTATGCTGCAGCTGCTGGAACATGACTGCCAGATTGGTGTCCTTCTTGAGCATCCCCTCTGTCTGCTCTCACGCTACTGCCTTCCTCTAGCTGGGTTTCATCATCAGACCCTTCGAAACGCTGGGCATCCTCCTGGAGCATGTACCCAACACTGTGCTGAAACAGTTCGGGGGACTCCTCAGGAGGAGGACATGGTGGGTCTAGGGAAGGAGTGACTGATGATTTGTCTGACATTGATACCAGGGAAGACGACGCTTTGGCAGCTGCTTTTCCAGTACCCTGAGCCTGGGTGAGAGAGGATGAGGAGGAGGAGGAGGGCTTGGTCATCCACTCTACCAAGTCTTCGGCATGATGTGGCTCAACATGTCCAGCTGCCGAAAAGAAGGACAAGCGTGTCCCATGGCCATGTGCTGATGACAATGCACCGCGTCCACGACCAGCACTGTTGCCCCCAGACACAGAGCCTGCTTGCCCTCTTTTATTGCCTCCTGACTGTCTGCCTCTCCTTGTTTGCCTTCCAGACATTCTAATAGATGGCCTGCAGGGAGATGGGAAAAAAGCAATAAGGGCTACCTTCAGGTGTCCTTCTCTGTCCCTTGAAACAAGGACTTTCACAGTGAAAGAAACTGACACTGTCCCTACCTAGAGTTTTCTGTCCCTAGAATAAATGTTTTTTTTAATCACAATATAGCACAAGGACAATTCACTCAATGTCTCTCCAGGTCCCTGGAAACAAGGACTTGCAGAGTGAAAGAAACTGACACTGTCCCTACCTAGAGTTTTCTGTCCCTAGAATAAATGTTTTTTTTAAGCACAATATAGCACAAGGAAAATTAACTCACTGTCCTTACAGGTCCCTGGAAACAAGGACTTGCAGAGTGAAAAAAAAAACACTCTCCCTACCTACAGTTTTCTGTCCCTAGAAAAAATGTTTTTTTTAAGCACAATATAGCACAAGGACAATTAACTCACTGTCCTTACAGGTCCCTGGAAACAAGGACTTGCAGAGTGAAAGAAAAAAAACACTCTCCCTACCTACAGTTTTCTGTCCCTAGAAAAAATGTTTTTTTTAATCACAATATAGCACAAGGAAAATTAACTCACTGTCCTTACAGGTCCCTGGAAACAAGGACTTGCAGAGTGAAAGAAAAAAAACACTCTCCCTACCTACAGTTTTCTGTCCCTAGAAAAAATGTTTTTTTTAATCACAATATAGCACAAGGAAAATTAACTCACTGTCCTTACAGGTCCCTGGAAACAAGGACTTGCAGAGTGAAAGAAACTGACACTGTCCCTACCTAGAGTTTTCTGTCCCTAGAATAAATGTTTTTTTTTAAGCACAATATAGCACAAGGACAATTAACTCACTGTCCTTACAGGTCCCTGGAAACAAGGACTTGCAGAGTGAAAGAAACTGACACTGTCCCTACCTAGAGTTTTCTGTCCCTAGAATAAATGTTTTTTTTAAGCACAATATAGCACAAGGAAAATTAACTCACTGTCCTTACAGGTCCCTGGAAACAAGGACTTGCAGAGTGAAAGAAACTGACACTGTCCCTACCTAGAGTTTTCTGTCCCTAGAATAAATGTTTTTTTTAAGCACAATATAGCACAAGGACAATTAACTCACTGTCCTTACAGGTCCCTGGAAACAAGGACTTGCAGAGTGAAAAAAAAAAAACACTCTCCCTACCTAGAGTTTTCTGTCCCTAGAAAAAATGTTTTTTTTAAGCACAATATAGCACAAGGACAATTAACTCACTGTCCTTACAGGTCCCTGGAAACAAGGACTTGCAGAGTGAAAGAAAAAAAACACTCTCCCTACCTACAGTTTTCTGTCCCTAGAAAAAATGTTTTTTTTAATCACAATATAGCACAAGGAAAATTAACTCACTGTCCTTACAGGTCCCTGGAAACAAGGACTTGCAGAGTGAAAGAAACTGACACTGTCCCTACCTAGAGTTTTCTGTCCCTAGAATAAATGTTTTTTTTAAGCACAATATAGCACAAGGACAATTAACTCACTGTCCTTTGTGAGGGTGTTAGCTCGGCAGCGGGTGTGTGTTACCCCCGGGATGGGCTCCCCACACAAAAACAGGCCCAGCAAACGGAGGTTGTGGTTTTCAAAATCAAAAAGGTGCGGTTTATTTTCTATTTACAGTGACAAAACACAGCAAAGCAAAAGAAACATAAATAAAATAAATCCTGGTCAACTTGACCTCTGACTAAACATACAGGTTTCCTAACTAACAACTGGGATCAGCCTAGTGCTGTCCTAGTCCCTAAGTCCCTGGTTTTAAATGTCCAAGCAAATAGCCACACAGGCTTTGTCTCACCGCACAGGGGTTCCCTCTCCCTAGACAGTCCACACAGGTCTGGTTCCAGGCATGAGCTAACACCTAATGAATCTGGGAATTCTTATAGAGGCCTAAATGAGCTGACAAGCTTCAGCTGGTCTCATCAACTCCCTGTCTGCACGACGCCCCACACTCTCCCTAGAGGTATGAGTCATCAATGAGCCCACTAGTCTCAGCTGGGCTTATACAACTCTCCACCTAGCTGTATAAATCGGCGTAAAGCCTGAATCTGGGCGAAATATATCTACCCCCCTGGATGCAACCAGGTGACTTTACCTTCCTGCTGTCACATACCCCCCCCTCTTGTTTTAACCTCGGGGTTGGAACACCAGCAATCAGGCATTCATGTACTCGAGACAAAGCATCCACATTCCCCATTTGAACGCCAGGGCGATGCTTTACTGTGAAGTTGAATTCCTGGAGGGCCAGGAACCACCTATTCACTCTTCTATTTGTTTCCTTGTTTTGAGCCATCCACTTTAACGGAGCGTGATCCGTAACCATGTCAAAGTGCCTACCTAGCAGGTAGTACCGAAGGGAATCTAGAGCCCACTTCACCGCTAAACACTCCTTTTCAACGGTGGCGTAATTTACCTCATGGGACTTCAACTTCCTGCTGAGGTAAATGACTGGGTGCTCTTCCCCGTTCCAGACCTGGGACAATACTGCTCCTAACCCCACATCTGACGCATCACTTTGTACGACAAAGTCTTTAGAGAAGTCGGGTGAGTACAACACTGGCTGGCTACATAAGGCTTGTTTCAAGAATTGGAATGCTGCCTCAGCCTCGGGGGTCCATTTAATCATGACCGACCCTTTCCCCTTCGTCAGGTTGGTTAGGGGCACAGCCTTAGAAGCAAAGTGGGGAATGAATCGCCGATAATACCCAGCGATTCCCAGAAAGGCTCGTACCTGCTTCTTGCTGTTGGGACGTGGCCAACTCTGGATGGCCTCGACTTTGTTGAGTTGGGGTTTTATTACTCCCCTCCCAATGGTGTACCCAAGATATTTGGCCTCCTCCTGCCCAATGGTACACTTCTTGGGGTTAGCCGTAAACCCTGCTTCCCGAACAGAGTCCAGGACTGCTTGCACTTTTGGCAGATGTGAGGCCCAATCTGTGCTATGGACAATTACGTCATCCAGGTAAGCCGCAGCATACTTCCGATGGGGCCTCAGCATCTGGTCCATTTTCCGCTGGAATGTGGCCGGCGCATTCTGTAACCCGAACGGCATTCTTTTATATTGGAACGCCCCGTCTGGGGTTACAAATGCGGTTTTCTCTTTGGCTGACTTGGCCAGGGGGATTTGCCAATACCCTTTTGTGAGGTCAAGAGTCGTCATGTATCGGGCTGTTCCCAGCCGGTCGATCAACTCATCTATACGTGGCATGGGGTAGGTGTCAAATTTTGTAACTTTGTTCAACTGACGAAAATCGTTACAAAATCGCCAGCTCCCATCCGGTTTAGGCACCAACACAATGGGACTAGACCAATCACTTTGGGACTCCTCTATCACCCCTAAGTTCAGCATTTTCTGTACTTCCTCCCGTATTGCCTCCCGTCGGGCCTCTGGGATCCGATAGGGTTTTAACTTCACCCTTTCACCGGGCGGGGTAATAATGTCATGCTCTACCCCAGATGTTTGTCCCGGCAGCTCAGAGAATACCTCCTTGTTGCGAAGCACAAACTCCTTAACCTCCTGTTGTTGGGGTTGTGACAAGGTGGCTGCGATTCCAACCTCAGGAATCACGCAACCAGTTTGAGCTGGTGACCAAGTGTCTGCGACTAGGGACTCTCTATCCCTCCAGGCTTTCAACAGATTAACGTGATAGATCTGTTCGGGCTTTCGCCTTCCTGGTTGTCTGACCTTGTAATTCACTTCGCTCACTTTTTCCATTATCTCGTAGGGGCCTTGCCATTTGGCAAGGAATTTACTTTCAACCGTAGGGACAAGTACCAATATCCTATCCCCCGGGGAAAAGGTACGGGTCTTGGCTCCACGGTTGTACACTCTCTGCTGTGCCAACTGCGCTTGGGCCAAATGTTCCTTCACGATGGGCATTACCTGTGCAATTCGATCTTGCATCAGGGCGACATGCTCAATCACACTCCTGTGGGGAGAACTCTCACTTTCCCAAGTTTCCTTGGCAATATCCAACAGCCCTCTTGGGTGTCTCCCATACAGTAACTCAAAGGGGGAGAATCCCGTAGAGGATTGGGGCACCTCCCTAATAGCAAACATCAAATAGGGAAGTAGACAGTCCCAATCCTTTCCATCCCTATCCACCACTTTCTTCAACATTTGTTTTAGGGTTTTGTTCAATCTTTCAACCAGCCCATCGGTTTGGGGGTGATACACAGATGTACGTAATTGCGTCACTTTGAACAATTTACACAGCTCCTTCATAACCCGGGACATAAAGGGTGTACCTTGGTCCGTAAGCAGTTCTTTACAAATACCCACCCGGCTAAAAACAAGAGATAGCTCTTTGGCTATGGTTTTGGCCGAGGTATTTCTGAGAGGGATCGCTTCTGGATAACGGGTGGCATAGTCCATTATAACCAATATGTACTGGTGCCCCCTAGCGGACTTGATTATAGGACCTACCAAATCCATTGCGATTCTCTCAAACGGGACCTCAATGATGGGTAGAGGGACCAGCGGGCTACGGAAGTGTGGCATCGGGGCCGACCTCTGACACACAGGGCAGGAGGAACAATAATTTTCTATGTCCTTCATCACCCCAGGCCAATAGAATCTCTGTAATACCCTCTCTCGGGTTTTCTCTGTCCCCAGATGACCTCCAAGAATGTGCCCATGGGCCAACTCCAACACCAACTTCCTGTAAGGTTTGGGCACCACAAGCTGCTCAACGGTTTCTTCTGCCCTTTTTGCCACCCGATACAGTAGGTCCTTCTCTACGCTGAAGTATGGGTAAGTGCAGGTATTATCTGGGTTCACTAACTCGCCATCTATTTTCACTACGTTTTCCCGTGCCTTTATTAGGGCGGGGTCTTTCAACTGTTCTGTGGCAAAGTTTTCCCTGTGAACCTCAAGATCAGAAAACTCCACAGACGGTAGGTTTTCGTCTGAGGAGGTGGGCTCCTCTCCAGTTTCTTGAGTCTCCCCTGCCAATACTGACAAGGGAAATTCGGGAGAGTCCTCACCACTCTCAGAGGAGTTCTGGCTATCATATTCCTGGTACATAGGGGCACCAGTGGGGGGCTCAGGATCATCCCACAGTTCCCAGAACTTCGGAAAATCCCTTCCCACAATGGCGTCATGCGGTAACTGAGACACTAAGCCCACTGGATGAGAAAGGGTACCTTTGGGGGTCTCGAAACACACTGTAGTCACTGGATACTCTCGGGTGTCCCCATGCACACAAATAACAGCTACCTTGCTATTCCCAGAGACCTCTGTTTTAACTAATTCAGCCTTTATCAGGGTCACAAGGCTACCTGAATCCAGCAATACCACAACATTTCTACCATTAATACACATTTTGCATAAATGTTTCTCAGTTCCCCGAATGGCAGTGCATGCGACTGTCGCACACAGCGACTGACGTCTGCCCGTCAGAAAGTCACACTGCATGGGTTCCTCCAAAACCGGGCAATTTGCTGCAATATGTCCCGCTTGCCGGCAGCGGTAGCAAACGATCCTTCTTGCCGCCTCTTGAGCCGCTGATTTCCCAGGCTGTTCTCGCCAAACTTGGGGTAGAGCTCCCACCCTCTCACTCTCTCCACCCTCACCCCTTGGAATCCTCTTATCCGCCCCTGGGGATGGTCTGGTCTTAGGGTGGAAAGTCCGAGTGTCTCTGGAAGAGGCCGTCAGGTTCTCTGTAGCCAAGTATTTCTCCACACGATCCACAAGACCATCGGCCGTCTCTGGGTCTCCATGGCTTACCCACTTTTGGATGGCAGTAGGAAGAGCTCTCAAAAACCGATCCATTACAACACGTTCCACAATCTTTGGTGCGGACAAAGTCTCTGGCTGTAGCCACTTTCTGCTCAGGTGAATGAGATCATACATTTGAGACCTGGGGGGTTTTCCAAGCTGGAAAGTCCAGTTATGCACACGCTGAGCCCGGACAGCCTGGGTGACACCCAGCCTTGCCAAAATTTCAGCTTTTAGCATCACATAGTCTTTTGCTTGGTTAGGCTCTAGGTCATAGTAAGCTTTCTGCGATTCACCAGTTAACAGAGGAGCCACCAGTCCAGCCCACTGCTCCTCAGGCCACTTTTCTCTTTCAGCGGTCCTTTCAAATGTGGTCAAAAATACCTCTGGATCATCCTCTCCAGTCATTTTTGTCAATAAACGACTCACCCCAAAGGACGCGGTATTAGTGGGACGGCTTTCCTCACTGGTCTGCGGACGTTGCTGCATTACTGCTTCCATTTGTTGTAGTCTCTGCTCTTGCTTCTGTAACAGGTCTATGAAGCGGGCCTCAGATTGCTGCTGGGCTTGTTGATGAGCTTCCAGACTCTGTTGGTGAGCTTGCTGCTGGGCTGCAAGGCTCTGTTGATGAGCTTGCTGCTGGGCTGCGAAGTTCTGTTGTTGAGCTGCAAGGCTCTTTTGCAAACCTGCATTTGTCTGCTGTTGATTGGCATTTGCTAGAGCCAGCTGTTTCAGTATCTCCTCCATGCTGGCTTAAAAAAAAACTGCCACTGGTTCTCCACCAACTGTGAGGGTGTTAGCTCGGCAGCGGGTGTGTGTTACCCCCGGGATGGGCTCCCCACACAAAAACAGGCCCAGCAAACGGAGGTTGTGGTTTTCAAAATCAAAAAGGTGCGGTTTATTTTCTATTTACAGTGACAAAACACAGCAAAGCAAAAGAAACATAAATAAAATAAATCCTGGTCAACTTGACCTCTGACTAAACATACAGGTTTCCTAACTAACAACTGGGATCAGCCTAGTGCTGTCCTAGTCCCTAAGTCCCTGGTTTTAAATGTCCAAGCAAATAGCCACACAGGCTTTGTCTCACCGCACAGGGGTTCCCTCTCCCTAGACAGTCCACACAGGTCTGGTTCCAGGCATGAGCTAACACCTAATGAATCTGGGAATTCTTATAGAGGCCTAAATGAGCTGACAAGCTTCAGCTGGTCTCATCAACTCCCTGTCTGCACGACGCCCCACACTCTCCCTAGAGGTATGAGTCATCAATGAGCCCACTAGTCTCAGCTGGGCTTATACAACTCTCCACCTAGCTGTATAAATCGGCGTAAAGCCTGAATCTGGGCGAAATATATCTACCCCCCTGGATGCAACCAGGTGACTTTACCTTCCTGCTGTCACACCTTACAGGTCCCTGGAAACAAGGACTTGCAGAGTGAAAGAAAAAAAACACTCTCCCTACCTACAGTTTTCTGTCCCTAGAAAAAATGTTTTTTTTAAGCACAATATAGCACAAGGAAAATTAACTCACTGTCCTTACAGGTCCCTGGAAACAAGGACTTGCAGAGTGAAAGAAAAAAAACACTCTCCCTACCTACAGTTTTCTGTCCCTAGAAAAAATGTTTTTTTTAATCACAATATAGCACAAGGAAAATTAACTCACTGTCCTTACAGGTCCCTGGAAACAAGGACTTGCAGAGTGAAAGAAACTGACACTGTCCCTACCTAGAGTTTTCTGTCCCTAGAATAAATGTTTTTTTTAATCACAATATAGCACAAGGAAAATTAACTCACTGTCCTTACAGGTCCCTGGAAACAAGGACTTGCAGAGTGAAAGAAACTGACACTGTCCCTACCTAGAGTTTTCTGTCCCTAGAATAAATGTTTTTTTTAAGCACAATATAGCACAAGGACAATTAACTCACTGTCCTTACAGGTCCCTGGAAACAAGGACTTGCAGAGTGAAAGAAACTGACACTGTCCCTACCTAGAGTTTTCTGTCCCTAGAATAAATGTTTTTTTTAAGCACAATATAGCACAAGGAAAATTAACTCACTGTCCTTACAGGTCCCTGGAAACAAGGACTTGCAGAGTGAAAGAAACTGACACTGTCCCTACCTAGAGTTTTCTGTCCCTAGAATAAATGTTTTTTTTAAGCACAATATAGCACAAGGACAATTAACTCACTGTCCTTACAGGTCCCTGGAAACAAGGACTTGCAGAGTGAAAAAAAAAAAACACTCTCCCTACCTAGAGTTTTCTGTCCCTAGAAAAAATGTTTTTTTTAAGCACAATATAGCACAAGGACAATTAACTCACTGTCCTTACAGGTCCCTGGAAACAAGGACTTGCAGAGTGAAAGAAAAAAAACACTCTCCCTACCTACAGTTTTCTGTCCCTAGAAAAAATGTTTTTTTTAAGCACAATATAGCACAAGGAAAATTAACTCACTGTCCTTACAGGTCCCTGGAAACAAGGACTTGCAGAGTGAAAGAAAAAAAACACTCTCCCTACCTACAGTTTTCTGTCCCTAGAAAAAATGTTTTTTTTAATCACAATATAGCACAAGGGAAATTAACTCACTGTCCTTACAGGTCCCTGGAAACAAGGACTTGCAGAGTGAAAGAAACTGACACTGTCCCTACCTAGAGTTTTCTGTCCCTAGAATAAATGTTTTTTTTTAATCACAATATAGCACAAGGAAAATTAACTCACTGTCCTTACAGGTCCCTGGAAACAAGGACTTGCAGAGTGAAAGAAACTGACACTGTCCCTACCTAGAGTTTTCTGTCCCTAGAATAAATGTTTTTTTTAAGCACAATATAGCACAAGGACAATTAACTCACTGTCCTTACAGGTCCCTGGAAACAAGGACTTGCAGAGTGAAAGAAAAAAAACACTCTCCCTACCTACAGTTTTCTGTCCCTAGAAAAAATGTTTTTTTTAAGCACAATATAGCACAAGGAAAATTAACTCACTGTCCTTACAGGTCCCTGGAAACAAGGACTTGCAGAGTGAAAGAAAAAAAACACTCTCCCTACCTACAGTTTTCTGTCCCTAGAAAAAATGTTTTTTTTAATCACAATATAGCACAAGGAAAATTAACTCACTGTCCTTACAGGTCCCTGGAAACAAGGACTTGCAGAGTGAAAGAAACTGACACTGTCCCTACCTAGAGTTTTCTGTCCCTAGAATAAATGTTTTTTTTAAGCACAATATAGCACAAGGACAATTAACTCACTGTCCTTACAGGTCCCTGGAAACAAGGACTTGCAGAGTGAAAGAAAAAAAACACTCTCCCTACCTACAGTTTTCTGTCCCTAGAAAAAATGTTTTTTTTAATCACAATATAGCACAAGGAAAATTAACTCACTGTCCTTACAGGTCCCTGGAAACAAGGACTTGCAGAGTGAAAGAAACTGACACTGTCCCTACCTAGAGTTTTCTGTCCCTAGAAAAAATGTTTTTTTTAATCACAATATAGCACAAGGACAATTAACTCACTGTCCTTACAGGTCCCTGGAAACAAGGACTTGCAGAGTGAAAGAAACTGACACTGTCCCTACCTAGAGTTTTCTGTCCCTAGAATAAATGTTTTTTTTAAGCACAATATAGCACAAGGACAATTAACTCACTGTCCTTACAGGTCCCTGGAAACAAGGACTTGCAGAGTGAAAGAAACTGACACTGTCCCTACCTAGAGTTTTCTGTCCCTAGAATAAATGTTTTTTTTAAGCACACTATAGCAGAAGCACAAAACACACTGACACTCTCCCTACCTATCCTTCTCTTTCCCTAAACTAAAGGAATCCAGGTTAAGCAAGAAAGAAATAACAGTCACTGTCCCTGCCTATGCTACTCTATCCCTGCTCCGGAACACACTACACTAGGCCGCCGTGCTGGCGGCCTTTTATAGTGTGGGGCGTGTACTAAACACCCTCAGCAATAATTGGCCACAGGCATCCTGCCTGTGGCCAATCATTGCTCTCCTCGCTGCCGGCGCTGTGATTGGCCAAGCATGCGGGGTCACAGTGCATGCTTGGCCAATCACAGCGCCTGGATGACACTGCGATGGCGTAGTGCATTGTGGGCCGTTCGCGTCACTCGAATTTGGCGCGAACGGCCCAAATCGTTCGATCTTCGTCGAACGATCGAACAGCCAATGTTCGAGTCGAACGTATGTTCGACTCGAACACGAAGCTCATCCCTAGTAGTTATCTAGGTGCCTGCACTTTATACCTGCCACTTTATTTAAAGTGTTACTAAACCCATGACCCTGCATTCATTATTTCTGCCCACCCATAGTACATCAAACATGGAAATGTCCTTCCCCTAATCAGTAAGTTATAAGTGTGCCTATCCTCTGCAAACCAGAGGGTACGGGCATGGTGGCATCGTGCGCCTTTTCCTCCTGTGAGTGAACCAAAGACGGGAGAGAGAAGTGGCCCGGGTGCTACACATGGTTTACTAATGTAAGTACAATCGTATACAATAAGTTGGTAATAAATACACATTTTTCCAAATGTACATATAAACTGTCATAACATAGTCATATACATATATACGTAGACACATAATTGCATGTTGAATGTTTAGAGCATGAGCTGAACTGTCTTGCATCCCAAAATTGTATACTTGTTTCGTGAAATGTTTTCACTCATCAGGAGTATGGATGTAGAGTAGGGTTTAGCCAAACACCCCCTGATTCGGTTTGCAGCAGAACATGCGAACAGGCAAAAAATGTGTGCAAACACCGTTAAAGTCTATGGGACACGAACGTGAAAAATCAAAAGTGCTAATTTTAAAGGCTTATATGCAAGTTGATGCAACGGGGAAACGCCAGGGTTACCCAGTGACATGTACGGGTGACCCCGCCCCCTCTGACGCAACACGGGTTTCCCGTTGCATCAGAGGGGGCGGGGTCGCCCGTGCACGTGACGGGTGGCCCCGCCCTCAGCTATTTAACAGCTGTCATGGCAGAAGAGCGTCATACGGCGGGTGCCTCCCATGGAGGCAGGATTGTGTCAGTGTTGTGTTTTTTTTTTTTCCGTATCCTCCGCAGAATGGATTTACATCGCTGGAATTTTTTTATTCTTTTTTTTTTTCTTTTTAATAAAAGGACTTGTCCCAAGCTGTGTACTGTGGTTTTTAACATTATTGACACTTTTTTTGTGAAATGGTAGGGGTACAATGTACTCGTTACCAATACACATAGAGGGGGCGGGATCTGGGGGTACCCTTTGTTAAAGGGGGCTTCCAGATTCTGATAAGCCCCCTGCCCGCAGACCCCCACAATCACCGGGAAAGGGTTGTGGGGATGAGGCCCTTGTCCCCATCAACATGGGGACATCCTCTCCATGTTACGGGCATGTGGCCTGGTACGGTTCAGGAGGGGGGACGCTCTCTCGTCCCCCCCTCTTTTCCTGCGGCCTGCCAGGTTTCGTGCTCGGATAAGGGTCTGGTATGGATTTTTGGGGGGAACCCCACGCCATTTTTTTTACATTTTGGTGCAGGGTTCCCCTTAAAATCCATACCAGACCTGAAGGGTCTGGTATGGATTTTGAGGGGGACCGCTAAACCATTTTTTTCTAAAAAATTGGCGCAGGGTTCCTCTTAATATCCATACCAGACCTGAAGGGCTGGTATGGAATTTGGGGGGACCCCCACGCAATTTTTTTTTAAATATTGGTTTGGGGTTCCCCCTAATATTCATACCAGACCCAAAGGGCCTGACAATGGACTGGGGGGGGACCCATGCCGTTTTTTTCAATGACTTTTATCTGTATTGCCGGGACCCGACAATTCATTATAGCTGCGAGTAGTTTTAAATGACTTTTTTTTCTTTAGAAATGTCATTTTGTTCAGGGACTGTTCTAAACACAGGAAAAATGTGCTACTTTACAGGCATACTACAGACACCCCCCAGGTACGAAATTTAAAGGAATATTTACTTTACTTTTATTGTTTCACTGCTCCCGAAAAAACTGCAATTTTTAAAACTTTTTTTTGCATTGATACATGTCCCCTGGGGCAGGACCCAGGTCCCGAGACACTTTTTATGACAATAACTTGCATATTAACCTTTAAAATTAGCACTTTTGATTTCTCCCTGACTTTTAAAGGGTGTTCCGCGGCCTCGAATTTGCCACGAACACCCCAAATTGTTCGCTATTCAGCGAACAGGCTCATCCCTAATGTAGAGCTACACTGTAAGTACAGAAAAAATCATCAAATATATTACTTATATGTATCTCTCAACCAAAGGAGAGAAAAGGGGGAATCTTTTCCTCCCTAAATGTAGTATACATTGTCTAGTACTCACAGTTCAGTACGAGAATGGTCTATCGGCTCATGCATGGATGGAGGGATGTGTGCAATGTTGAGAGAGGGGATCCCCTCACACCGTAACCTTATAGAGGTGCTATTGATGAAAGCAAGAATACGGCATGTATTTTTGGGTCTTTTCGCAGGCTTTAAGGCATGAGGGAGCCCATGCACTGCAAATTTGCAGAGGCATGAAAAGCAGATTTCTGAGGGTCACTGGGGATTAGAATGCCTGTAACTACCTCCTCCCAGCCACGTACTACTTCCAAAAGTTCTGCAGATGGAAAACCATCTCTTACTGTTTGTCATACCGTATGAATCCTCCTCTTCCTCGCCAGGCATGGCACATCAATTTTCCCTGTCTAAGGGCGGACAAGAGGTTTGTGCCATTATCACACACCACCATTGGTAGCGTGAACAACCTCTGGGCCTGTCCCTGCAGAGCTGCATGAATCTCTGCTCCGGTGTGGTTCCTGTCCCCTAAACACACCAGCTGAAGCACTGCATGGCACCTTTTAGCCTGTCTCATTGAATAGCCCCTTTAACCACTAGCTGTATGGAGACGTGGGGGCACAACAAGCTGCAACACTGAGCCCTGTCCTGCATCCTTCCGAGTTGCAAGCAGAGTTACCCAGTGTGCTGTGAACTAAATATATTGTCCCTGACCATGCTTGCCTGACCATGTGTCAGCAGGAACATGAACTTTGCGGCTTACTGCCTTGCCCCATGATGCCACAACATTGCCCTCCACGGGATGGTACAGAGCTGGAATGGCCTTATGTGAAAAGAAATAGCGACTACGAACCTGCCATTGTGGTACAGCACATTCTGCAAATTCACAGAAGTGGGCAGAATCCACCAGACGGAAAGGAAGAAGTTGTAGAGCCAGCAGCTTTAACAAGCTTGCATTTAGACGCTGGGCATGAGGGTGGCAGTGACTGTACTTTGTTTTCGCTGCAGCAGATGGCGCAGAGAAGATTGCCGGCTATAGTCTACAGCTGGTGGTGTGCTGCTGGCAGATGTGCTGCAAGGACCTGGGACACCTTGCACTTTACCATTATCCGTGTCAGTGGAGGCTGCTGAGAGGTCATGAGGTATAGCGGGGGCAGACTGAGGTAAGTAAGGAGAAGGAACAGATTTGCACCCCTTTTGTCTGGCTTTCAGGTGGTCTTGCCAACGGGCAGTGGTGGGAGGTTAAATGCCTTGTCAAGCATGTGGTACCCAAATGGCTGGTGTTTTTGCCACTCTTGATGTGCTTGAGACAAAATTTGCAAATTGCAACAGTGCGATCAGCTGCATATGTGCTAAAAAAGGCCCAGACAGCTGAGCTGTGGGAAGTGGGCCCTGGAGAGAACGGCTCCACAATGTGATAGAATAGGGTGGCTGCTCTCTACTCTTCCATGATGGCTGCCTCATTGGGGTTGTGCCTCACCCTCACTTTCCACCTCTGCTCTATCTGGTACCCAAGTTGCGTCAGTGACCTCGTCATCATCATCATCTCCTCCATCCTCATTACCACTGGAGACAACTTGGCAATACGCTGTGGCTGAAGGAATATGATTGCCAATTTGTGTACCAGTGTTCTCCCCTTTCTGTGGGCTCATGTCCCTGCCTCCCTCAACCTCAGAACCAACATCTGAATCGAGTAATGGCTGTGTTTTGTCAAGGAGCTAGTGGCTGACCATGTGCTCAAATAACTCAGCTGACTCCTCTATGCCTGATGCTGGGGCTATGGCAGGAATAGCTGTGGACAAGGAGGCAGGTTTAGCCACTGTGGCAGCTGCAGTGGACTGTGCACCAGTCTCTGCTTGGGTGACAGAGGATGAGGAGGATGAGGATGGTTTAGTAAGCCAGTCCACCACCTCTTCTGCATACTGTGACTGAATAGCACGGGCAACATCACTAAACAGAGGAAATGATGCCCTGCCTGAGGACTGACAACCTCCACCTACACTGCTGGCCCCCTCACAGTGTCATGGGAATGTCTGCTTCTCCTTGTTATCCTCCCAGAAATGATGGGGAGGTTGCTTATTAACAAAATGTAATAAAGATGTGGAAATGTGAACGTGGATGCCCTTTAATCAATAGAAAGTGGTGTTTGGTGCACTTTAACTTGAGTACTCACTACTACAAAGAGACACTCCACTGATACACTATATTATACTGCAGTAAAACTGCACTGACACACTGCAATATACTGTGTCAAATGTGCACCAACGCACTGAAATTGCAGTAACACACTGAACTATACTGCGTTAAATGGAAGATAACGCACTGAAATATACGTCTTTAAACTTGCAGTAACACAATGAACTGTACAGCGTTAAACTCGCTGTAACGCACTGAAATATACTGGGTTAAGCGTGCAGTAACAAACAGAAATGTACTGCGTTAAACGGCACGTAACACACTGTAATATACAGAGTTAAACTTGCAGTAACGCAAGGAAATATCCTGGGTTAAACGGTCACTACACACACTAACTGAATTATCCCTACATTCACACTAATGAAAACTGATATTCTATACTAACAATAGAATCAGAATAGCACACTAAGGGGCTGATTTACTAATAACAGTGCGCTGCGCTGCTTCTAACCTTAATTGGTGCGCCGGATAACTCCTTCACTGGGCGCAGGAAGCAGCGGCGCACTGTTATAGTAAATAGAAATGTCAGCGGCGCTCTATTGAAAATGAATGGTTCCCTATGGGAGCCCATTGATTTTGAATAGAGGTCGCCCGGGAAGTCGGATCCGACTTGCGGGCGACTCGTGTGCCGGCTGACACAGGGACAGCGCGACTTTGCAAGGCGACCTGGACACGACCTGAGCGTGAAGCAGCCGCTCAAGTCGTGTCCTAGAGGCGACTAGCTGGCCGAGAATGTGTCCAGCGCGATATCATCGCGCTGGTTCTCGGCAGCCTCGCTGTCCCATGTTTGGTATGAATCATGAAGGGGAATTCCAGGCCAAATTTTAATGAAAAAAAACGGCATGGGTTCCCCTTCAGGAGCATACCAGGCTCTGGTATGGATTCTAAGGTGAACCCCCTAAGCCGAAACACAGCGTGGGGGTCCCCCCCAAAATCCAAACCAGACCCTTATCCGAGCACGCAACCTGGCAGGCCGCAGGGGAAAAGGGGGGGACGAAAGAGCGGCCCCCCCCTCCCTCCTGAACCGTACCAGGCCGCATGCCCTCAACATTGGGGGTTTTGTGCTTCGGGGCAGGGGGGCGACCTGCGGCCCCCCCACCCCAAAGCACCCTGCCCCCATGTTGATGGAGACAAGGGCCTCTTCCCGACAACCCTGGCCGTTGGTTGTCGGGGTATGCGGGCGGGGGGCTTTTCGGAATCCGGGCGCCCCCTTTAAAAAGGGGGCCCCCAGATGCCGGCCCCCCACCCTATGTGAATGAGTATGGGGTACATCGTACCCCTACCCATTCATCTGGTGGCAAAATAAGTCAATAAAAAAAGACAACACAGGTTTGAAAAGTAATTTATTGGAAAGCTCTGGGGGTCTTCTTCCGACTTCGGGGGTCTTTCTGCCGGGCCCCCGCTATCTTCTGCTAGCTCTTTTGCTAGCGGGGTCCCGGGCTTCCTTGCCATCTTCTTCTGACTTCGGGGGTCTTTCTGCCGGGCCCCCGCTATCTTCTGCTAGCTCTTTTGCTAGCGGGGGTCCCGGGCTTCCTCGCCGTCTTCTTCGGACTTCGGGGGTCTCTTGTTCTGTTCTCCGGTTCTTCTCCGGTGTTTTCTCCACAATCTCCGGTTCTTTCTGCCGGGCGCCCCGCTATCTTCTCGCAGCTCTTTTGCTAGCGGGGCCCCGGGCTTCTTCCTCGCCTTCTTCCCTCTTCTCTTCGCCCGATGTTGCCTCGTCGCTGTCCACCGCCGCAATGATCTGTCCGAGCACTGACCCCGCCCCCGTATGATGTCACAGTCCCGGGGAATGATGGGACCGTGACGTGAAACAGGGGCGGGGTCAGCGGTGGCATCACTCGGTGACCACGCCCCATGCCAATAAAAGTGGCACCGCTGCTCGGACAGATCATTGCGGCGGTGGACAGTGACGAGGCAACATTGGGCGAAGAGAAGAGGGAAGAAGGCGACGAAGAAGCCCGGGGCCCCGCTAGCAAAAGAGCTGCGAGAAGATAGCGGGGCGCTCGGCAGAAGGCAGAAAGAACCGGAGATCGTGGAGAAGACACCGGAGAAGAACCGGAGAACAGAACAAGAGACCCCCGAAGTCGGAAGAAGACGGCGAGGAAGCCCGGGACCCCGCTAGCAAAAGAGCTGGCAGAAGATAGCGGGGGCCCGGCAGAAAGACCCCCGAAGTCGGAAGAAGACGGCGAGGAAGCAGGGACCACCGCTAGCAAAAGAGCTAGCAGAAGATAGCGGGGGCCCGGCATAAAGACCCCCGAAGTCGGAAGAAGACCCCCCGGAGCTGCCCAATAAATTACTTTTCAAACCTGTGTTGTCTTTTTTTATTGACTTATTTTGCCACCAGGTGAATGGGTAGGGGTACGATGTACCCCATACTCATTCACATAGGGTGGGGGGCAGGTATCTGGGGTCCCCCTTATTAAAGGGGGCTCCCAGGTCCCAATAAGCCCCCCACCCGCAGACCCCGACAACCAACGGCCAGGGTTGTCGGGAAGAGGCCCTTGTCCCCATCAACATGGGGGCAGGGTGCTTTGGGGTGGGGGGGCCGCAGGTCGCCCCCCCTGCCCCGAAGCACCAAACCCCCCATGTTGAGGTCACGCTGCCTGGTATGGTTCAGGAGGGAGGGGGCCGCTCTCTCGTCCCCCCCCCCTTTTCCCCTGCGGCCTTCCAGGTTGAGTGCTGGGATAAAGGGTCTGGTGTGTATTTTTAGGGGACCCCTCGCAATTTTTTTTGGTTTTTGGCGCGGGGTTCCCCTTAAAATACATGCCAGACCTGAAGGGCCTGGTATGGATTCTGGGGGGACCCCCACGCCAGTTTTTTTTCATTTTTTGGGGGGGGTCCCCTTTGAATCCATACTAGACCCAAGGGCCTGGTATGGACCTGGGGGGGCCCCACGCTTTTTTTTTTTTTTTAACCGTTTTTTTTTTTAACCGTTTTTTTTTATTTTTTACATTTCCTTTAACAACCAGCTATAAACAGGTAAAACAAAAAATCGCCGCAAAATTCCGGTGCTTGCGTTTTGGATGCGGGTCCATTGAATTCTATTACATCCAAAACACTGTTTTTGGCCTGGCAAAAAAAAATCTGCAGCTGCGTTTAAAATCGTTTTTCACAAACCCTCAAAATGCCTTCAGACGCCAAATGTTTCCATGTTTCAGACGCGGCACCAGCGTTTAGCCGCATTTTAGTTTAGAAGCGTTTTTAAAGGTGACCTATTTTTTTACATTGATAAACTCCAAATTTATGGCAAATGAGGAAAAACCAAAATATATATATATATATATATATATATATATATAATGAAATTGCTTCCATTGCATTGTGGACAATCCACAACTTGGGGCAGCTGACGTGGCAAGTGGACAATCCACAACTTGTGGCAAGTGATGTGGCAAGTGACACGCTAAATACAACTACACTGCTGCTCTCAGCTGCTGGTATCACTCTGGTCTCACTAAATAGCTAAAATCGTAAATAATACTGTTTTTGGAGCTTAGGGTGGCTCCTTATCATATACACGCAAATGTGGTAAAACACGGCATGCAAACGCCACAAAGCGCGCCTTTCTAAACGCCACTTTCAACCTTAGTTCTGAACACTTTGCACCAGCGTCCCGTCTACATGGGGCCTAAAAACGCCTATGCCATTTACAGCTCAAAAACGCCATGGTGGCCATGAGGCTATAGGCTAACATGGAGAGATGTTTTTAAGCTGCAAAAAACGCTCAAACAAGCGGCTTGAAAAACGTCCGTGTGCATGTAGCCTTATATTAACCACTTGCGCACTGCCCAGACCAAGTTTCACATTTCAGCGCTGATGCAGTTTTAATGACAATTGCGCGCTCATACAACACTGTAACCCAATGAAAATGTTTTATTTGTTGGCACACAAATAGAGCTTGCTTTTGGTGCTATTTGATCACCTTTGTGTTTTATTTTTTATTTTTTTCGATAAATACAAAAGACCGAGTTTAAAAAAAAAAAAATGGATATTTTACCCACTTCAGCACTGGGCCTATTCTGGCACTTCTCTCCTTCATGTAAAAATCATAAATTTATGGCTATAAAATTACTTCAAAACACCAAACATTATATATGTTTTTGGAGCAGACACCCTAGGGAATAAGATGGCGGTCATTGCAAATTTTTATCTCGTTCGGTATTTGCGCAATAAATTTTCAAACGCCTTTTGTTTGCTAAAAATATTACAAAACAGTAAAGTTACGGCCAATTTTTTGGTATAATGTGAAAGATGTTGTTATGCTGAGTAAATAGATACCTAACACGTCACGCTTTAAAATTGCGCACACTCATGGCATGACACCAAACTTCAGTAATTAAAAATCTCCCTAGGCGATGCTTTAAAATTTTTACATGTTACCATTTTGGCATTACAGAGGAGGTCTAGTGCTAGAATTGTTGCACTCGTTCTAACGCACGCAGCAATAACTCACATGTGTGGTTTGAACGGCGTTTACATATGTGGGCGGGACTTACGTGTGTGTTCGCTTCTGAGCGCAAGCTACCGGGGACATGGGCGTTTTTTCGTATTTTTGCTTATTTTTTTTATTTTGTTTTTTTACTTTTTTGTATTTCTTACTCTTTTTTTATTTATTTTTTTATTTTTTGATCACTTTTATTCCTATTACAAGGAATGTAAACATCCCTTGTAATAGGAATGTGTGTGACAGGTCCTCTTTATGGAGAGATGCGGCGTCAATAAGACCCCGCATCTCTCCTCCAGGCTGGAAAGCATGATATTGGTCCAAAAAAATCACCAATCTCATGCTGACAGCCGAGATCAGGGCTTGGTTAACATACGGGAACACGGCGTGATGTCATAACGTCGTGCCCACGCCTCCGACGGTCATAGAGATGACTGATGACCATCTGGTCACCAGTCATCTCCAAATCGTTCTCCGAGCCCCAGATGGCACGGGAGAGCCCGGAGAAGCACCGGATGGCGGCAAGAGGGGGGGGACGTCCCCTCCCCCCCGCCTATAGGAACAATCAAGCGGCGGAACTGCCACTATGATCATTTTTATTGTGCACAGAATCGCCGGCTGAAAAGAATGATATCTGAATGATGCCTGCAACTGCAGGCATCATTCAGATGTCACCGCCCAAAGCCAAGGATGTCATTTGACGGTGGGCGGTAGGAAACTGGTTAATATTTTTAAAAAAGGTAATTTTTCTTCTTCATTGATGTACACTGATGAGACTGCACTGATGGGCACCGATAAGGTGGCAAGGGTGGGCACTGAGAGGTGGCATTGCTATTTGGCACTGGTGGGCAGTGAGAAGTGGCACTGCTAGGTGGCAATGATAGTTGGCAGTGATGGGCACTGATAGGCAGCACTGCTAGGTGCCACTGATTGGCACCAGTGGTGGGCATTGATAGGTGGCACTGGCAGGGGCTACTAATTGTCACAGATGATGCAGAATTGCCTCTTCCTCTGCGGGCCCCATGTCCCTTGCACATAAGCCGGTGATTGCCTTTTTTTTATGCTCACGCTGTCATCACAAGGAGAAAACAAAAACCATTACCCAGCTTTTGTTTACATCACGTGCTCAGCTGTCATTTGCTGACAGCTGATCACATGGTAAAAGGCAGGGATCGGCCCCCTCGGATCTGTCATCACCTGAGTCTTAGTGACTCTGTGACCACAGCGCGCGCAAAGGGGAGGGCGTTTATTGACGGACTCCCGGCAATTGAGGACCATGCTGTGGCCGTCGATCAGTTATAGCGCTGATCTCAAGTGATTAAAGAGGGTCTAAATGGGCCATTGACATGCATCACAATTCAACTTAGGAATGAGTCTTTGAAAAGTTAAACTAAATAATTTGGCCACTTTATCCTTCCAAATAATTCACTTCCTGTCACATAGCCACACAGGAAGTGAGGGAAAATCCCTAACAATGTCTTTCCTTGGGGACACACAGGTCAGTCTAAATACTTTCCCCATTATGCACTTTGCACTCCAGCATATTGCGGGGTACACCACAAATTATTAGGTAGTTTGGACTGTGGGGTTTATTTACTAAAGGCAAATCTACTTTGCACTACAAGTGCACTTGCTGTATATCTGAGGGGGACATGCAAGCCAAAAAAAAAAAACATCTTTGCTTTTACATGATTGTAACATCCAATCACCAGTACTTTCACTCAGATTTTCAGCAGCTACACTTTTACTGCAGAGTGGATTTGTCTTTACTAAACCCCAAACTACCCAATGATTTGGGGTGTACACAACAAAGTGCTAGAGTGCAATTTGCTTAATGGGGACACTAGATTGATCTGTGTGTCCAAGAAAAGACATTGGTAGGGTTTTACCTTCACTTTCTGTTTAGCTGTGTGACAGGAAGTGAAGCCAATGTTAAGAAAAGGAGACACAAAAGCCAAACTACAAAAAATAAAAAATAAATCTAAAAAAAACACACACGCAGGGGTTCTAACACTTACTGCGTTTTCCTCAAAATGCCCACAATTAGAATTGTATGGCCTTGAGCTATTTTTAAGTGCAGTGCTCTAAATCAGTGCTTCTCAAGTACCCCCAACAGGCCATGTTTGCAGGTTTTCCTTCATCTTGCACATGTGCTTTAAATCACAGTCAATGGTTTTGATTTTTGGACAGCAATTCTCGATAAGATAAATTCACAAAACATGTCCTGTTGGGGGTACTTGAGGACTGAGGCTGAGAACCACTGCAGTAAAAAAGGAAAATTTAATACTTACCGCTCTGTATTTCATTTTCTGGTGACGCTCCATGGCAGCACACAATACAATCCATGCATATGCTAACATGAAGGCACCAGATTAGACAAATCACACCTGTTTTGTTTTGACATGCCAATCAGCTGTCACATTTGTTGCAAAGAAAACACAAAACAAACATCAAAACTTTGCATCAAATTTTATCGTTCAACAAAATAAAAGGGAAGGCAAAATAAAAAACATGGTCAATTTGAAACAGTTACAGACTCAACATCTTGAGCAATTTTTGGTCAAAAAAATGCAGCACAAACAATTAAATCTAAGTGAACAAACGACACACATTAACAACATCAGAATTATTTCAGGGGAACATTTCCCCCACACAAAATATATACAATCCACAAAAGTTAACCAATCACCTGTTTTGCAAAGACATAACAAATAAAATACATGTGTTACAAACTCGATAAGGACACCAACATGTACATTTTGCCCCCACACACACACTTGCCTCTTCTCAGGGCAAGCGACCGAATGCTCTGTGAGCTTTATATAACATATGTTTGTGTGCTAATGAGGCAATTGAAAACACATGCACAGTCCATGAAACGCCCAAAATGCAAGTTCACTCAATGTAGAGACTGAAATTCAAAGTGGATACACCTGTTAAGGATGTCCTTCAATTACTAACCCATCAAAACACTCTCTGAGTGAGCATGCCCAGAAATACCCAGGTGCTGTTCACACACAAAAAGCATGCAAAAAAAAAACTAACTGGTTGGGCATGTGCAGAACAACACCAATGCAACTAGCAAAAAATAACCCCCCCTCCCCCCGTCCAAAATTAAGCACATCATCCAGCATGCTACAAAATTAGAGATGGGACAATCACCCCTCCCCCCCACCAACAAATACCATTGCAGTCTATGAGAACTGACGTGTTAATTTTGCTAGTCCCCACTTGGCTGGCTTATCTTCTAGTTATTGGCCTTAAAATGGGGGCCCAGGTCCCACCCTAAGGGACATATATCAATGTCACCAATTTGGAAAACACCAAAAACAAAACAAGGAGAAGTGCCTTTAAATATGCCAAATTGCTTAAGGGCCATTTCACACCACATGCAGTGCATTGCGTTTTTTATGCATCCAAAATGCATGGAAAGTTGGTTATATGGTTCTAAATGGCAGTGTTTGTTCCAGTGCGTTCCAGTTCCACCAAAAAAGTAGAACATGCTGCATTTTACCTGCACTGGACTGTACTGGAACGCAGCAAAACGCATCATAAACACACTGAAACACACAGGAACACACCTAAATGCACCAAAAACGCACTGGAACAGACTTGTCCTTATCTATGGTTAATAAAAAAGAGGGGTGAAAAAAAAAAGCACTGGACTGCATCAAAAACGTACCAAAAAATGCACTGGAACGCATGAAAAACGTGCATGCAGAAAAGCACCTGGAACGCATCCGGATTGTGTTTCTATGGTGTGAACTGGCCCTAGTTCACACCATAGAAACGCAGTCTGGGTGCGTTCCAGGTGCTTTTCTGCATGCGCGTTTTTGACACATTCCAGTGCATTTTTGATGCATTTTTGATGCAGTCCAGTGTTTTTTCCCCCTCTTTTTACTTAGGACAAGTGTGTTGCAGTGCGTCTTGGGTGCATTTAGGTGCGTTCCGGTGCATTCCAGTGCATTTTTGGTACGTTCCGTTGCGTTTTTGATGTGTTTTACTGCGGTCCAGTACAGTTCTGTACCTAAAAAATGCAGCATGACCAACTTTTTTTTTTGCTTTCTGAAACGCACTGGAACGGACTGCAGTGGTGTGAACTATGCCATTGGCATTAATGTGATCAACTTTCTTTGCGTTTTTCAGGCATCAAAAAAACGCACTGCACTGCATCCGGTGTGAATTGGCCCTAAATATCATACTATAGTATGCCTGTAAAGTAGCACATGTTTTCCATGTTTATAACAGTTGGAGAAGTAAAATAATAGTAATTTAAAAGTCCTTGCGGCTGTAATGAATTGCTGGTTCCCATCAATACAGATAAAAGTCATTGAAAGTCTTTGATTACACAAAAAAAAAGCGTACGGGTTCCCCCAAATTCCATACCCAGGCCCTTCAGGTCTGGAATGGATATTAAGGGGAACCCCGCTGCAAATTTTAAAAAAAATGACATGGGGTTCCCCCCAAATATCCATACCAGGCCCTTCAGATCTGGCATGGATTTTAAGGGGAACTCCACCCCAAATGTAAAAAAAAAATGGCGTGGAGTCCCCCCAAAAATCCACACCAGACCCTTATCCGAGCACGTAACCTGGCCGGCCGCAGGGGAAAAGGGGGGGACGAGAGCGGCCCTCCCTCCCTCCTGAACCGTACCAGGCCACATGCCCTCAACATGGGGAGGATGTCCCCATGTTGATGGGGACAAGGGCCTCATCCCCACAACCCTTGCCCGGTGGTTGTGGGGGTCTGCGGGCGGGGGGCTTATCGGAATCTGGAAGACCCCTTTAACAAAGGGGACCCCCAGATCCTGGCCCTCCCCTGTGTGAAATGGTAATGGGGTACGAATGTACCCCTACCATTTCACAAAGAAAGTGTCAAAAATGTAAAAAATGACAAGAGCCGGTTTTTGACAATTCCTTTATTAATGTCTTCTCTTTTCTTCCTTCTTCTTCTTCCTTCTTCCATCTTCTTCCATCTTCTTCCATCTTCTTCTTTTCTCCACTCAGGTTTCTTCCTCCATCTTCATCTTCCTCTTCATCTTTATCTTCATCCTCATCTTCATCTTCATCTTCATCTTCCTTCTTCCTTCGGTCTTCTCATCCGCATCTTGCTCCGGCGTCTTCCCTTCTTCTTTCTTCTCTGGCCGCTCCATTTGAATTGGAGGTTCCCGCTGTGCGAAGCTTCAGTTCTTCAGTTCCCCATCGGGTCCGCTTACACCCGGTGACCCCGCCCCCCCTCTGACGCACATGGATTTCACAGGGACTTTTCCCGTGGTGTTAGAGGGGGGTGGAGCCACCGGGAGGCAGCGGACCAAGTGGGGAACTGAGGCGTCGCACAGCGGGAACCTCAAATTCAAACGGAGCGGCCGAAGAAGAAAGGAGGGAAGACGCCGGAGCAAGATGCAGACAAGAAGACCGAAGGAAGTAGGGAAGATATAGATGAAGATAAAGATGAAGATGAAGATGAAGATAAAGATGAAGAGGAAAAAACCCGAATGGAGAAAAGAAGAAGATGGAAGAAGAAGAAGGAAGAAGAAGAAGGAAGAAAAGAGAAGACATTAATAAAGGAATTGTCTAAAACCGACTATTGTCATTTTTTTAATTTTTGACACTTTCTTTGTGAAATGGTAGGGGTACATCTGTACCCCATTCCCATTTCACACGGGGGGCGGGATCTGGGGGTCCCCTTTGCTAAAGGGGTCTTCCAGATTCCGATAAGCCCCCCGCCCGCAGACCCCCACAACCACCAGGAAAGGGTTGTGGGGATGAGGCCCTTGTCCCCATCAACATGGGGACATCCTCACCATGTTGAGGGCATGTGGCCTGGTACGGTTCAGGAGGGAGGGGGGCCGCTCTCGTCCCCCCCCTTTTCCCCTGCGGCCGGCCAGGTTATGTGCTCGGATAAGGGTCTGGTGTGGATTTTTGGGGGGACTCCACGCCATTTTTTTTTTAAATTTGGGGTGGAGTTCCCCTTAAAATCCATGCCAGATCTGAAGGGCCTGGTATGGATATTTGCGGGAACCCCATGTCATTTTTTTTTTTTTTTTGCAGCGGGGTTCCCCTTAATATCCATTCCAGACCTGAAGGGCCTGGTTATGGAATTTGGGGGAACCCCCACGCTTTTTTTTTTTGGTTAGCAAACACTTTCAATGACTTTTCTCTATATTGCCGGGAGCCGACAATTCATTATAGCCGCGGCTGCTTTTAAATGTTTTTTTTTCCCTTTAGAAATGTCATTTTGCAGGCGCACTGGAAAGTTCAGAGCTGCGCCTGTTCAACTTATGCAAATTAGTTTACGTGACTTGACATTTACTAAGATTTTGCCGGCGCCGTGTCCCGGCACATTTGAACCATTGAAATTCCCGTGCTGAGCTCCAAAAAACCTCCTGCAGCTCGAATCGTACTTGCCGGCGCAGCGGGCTGGTTTTGAAAAAGTTACTTTATCACTCAATTTTGGCCATGATTGTTATTTGGGCAGGTGTCCCTACACTTCCTCACATCACCCCACATCACCCCCATTATATTCTCACTTCCAGCTTCTTTATATTTAGTGTTTAACATGTCGTGCGCCAGGTCCATAATGGCGCACTGAGCGCCTCCTCCCGTCCGCCGACAACACTATAGTAAATGGCAAATAGGGCTGCGCTACAGGCGCTAATGTTTTGTAAATACCAAAACAGTCATTGCGCACGCAGATGCGCCAATACTGATGGCGCAAACGTTTTGTAAATCAGCCCCTAACTGTCTAATAGCACTGAACAGAGCCCTGTTCTATCTCTCCCCATGCTGATATCACACTGAAAATGGCTGCTATTGAAAGAATACTTTTATAGTGTACAGCAGTGAGCCATGATTGGATAGAGTCCTCGTGACAGGGTCCAATCATGGCACTGACAGTGCACTGTGCCCTGACTGGGCAAAGCTTTCATTGCTTCAGCCAATCAGGGCTTTCAATGCATTGTGCAGTGCATTGTGGTCATTCGGTGGGCTGAACAAATGGTCGAACGCCCTGATAAGTTGTTTGTTTGGAAAACTTGCGAACAGCTAATGTTCGGCCCGAACTCATGCTCGGGCTGAACCTTTCGTCCATCCCTACTTTTAATACAATGCACAGGATTAACACCTTAGTTTCCACAGTGAGTATAACAAGCATGCTTTACTGCATATACAGTCTGATTTTACTGTTGTGGGTTTAATAACACTTTGACTGCAGAGCTTCTGTAATCATAATTATCAATTAAACAAAAGTAATAACATATTTTAAAAGTAAAATGATCAGGCAGTGTTTACTAGCACCACATTTGAAGCTTGAATCACCTTTCTGAGTAAAATAATAAGGCAGTCAAAAGATCAACATGAAAAATTAGTTACTGCTTTTATTTGTTCAATATGAAGGTTCTAGAAATCTCCACTGCAACCACCTGGTAATGTTCAAAATGTATGTGTTCATGTTGATGTAGCAAGGTGTTACTTTTGCATGTAGCTTATGGACTACAGTTTGTGCCTATAAGAACTCAGCTCTTTTCATTGTCCGTTTGCCCCATACTGCTGCAAGTTGTTGGATTCAGCTATGGTAAGGACAATGCATGACGGACCTTGTGGTGCGGAGAGACAGAGACTCTATTGCTATGGGTCAGAAATAGACTACAAGGCCCACAACGTCACTGTGCTGTGAAGGAGCGTGGCAAAACGCACTGCCTGCTGGGGATGACCTTTTAAAAGGGAGGCTTGTGTTCACTCTCTTGGGACGCCATCTTGCAAAAGGCAAGAGGGCCACAGTGAGAGTGCTTAGGCCGGAAAAGCCTGGGCCTAAAGTGACGGAGGCCGGATCGTCTGTCGGAGGGATTCCAGCTACAGCCCTGCTGATCGGACCAGGGAGAGGGACAGCTCCACACTCCTGAGCATCCAGAGTCACCTATCCACCAACGCCTTGTGACCGACTAAGCGGAGGACCAGGGACCACGACTCGTCCGGAGGCTGCGAACCAAGAGGGCCCTGTCGGAGGATACCAGCGAAGCAAGGCCTCATGTGGTGAGAGGGCACCTGCCCATCAACTCAACTAACTGTGTCGCAGGAAGGTGACTTCCATAACTTTACTTATTTACTTATGCTTGCTGGTAACTGCAGTACCGCAACCAGAGTCACGCTACATTCAGGATTGAGTTAGCGCTTTGGGAAGGATTAGCATTCCACTTGTCCGTTTCACCACACATGTTAACTGTTTAATCTTTCTTCACCTTTTCTCTAGATTACAAATACTAAAGTGCACCAACAAAAGCTAGTGAAGATTACTGGAGACTTTTAGAATCAATCATCAGTACAGCTCACTGACTAGGTTGATACATCGGGACACGTACCAGTGAAGCTGCCCACCAGGGGGAGCCAGATAGCTTGTTGAATCTGCATGTGTCAATCAATTGTTTAATAATGCTTAAAGTGAAACAATAAAAGTGAAATATTCCTTTAAATTTTGTGCCTGGGGGTGTTTATAGTATGCCTATAAAGTGGCACATTTTTCCCGTGTTTAGAACAGTCCCGCAGCAAAATGACATTTCTAAAGAAAAAACAGTCATTTAAAACTGATTGCGGCTGTAATGAATTGTTGGTTCTCGGCAACACAGATAAAATTCATTGCAAAAAACGCCGTGACAGCTGTTATATATGGGTGACCCCGCCCCATCTGACGCCACTGGGGAAACGCCGCAGGGCCACCCGGTGACGTATACGGGTGACTCCACCCTCAGCTATATAACAGCTGTCACGGCGGGACAAGCGTCACTCGGCAGCCGCCTCCCATGGAGGCGGAACTGTTGCGGCTTTTATTTTTTCGGTCATCTGCACAAGATAGATTTACATCACTGGAAATTGTTATTTTTTTTTTTTTTAATAAAGGACTTAAGAAATGGTAGGGGTACAATGTACTTGTTACCAATTCACATAGGAGGGGGGGTGGGATCTGGGGGTCCCTTTGTTAAAGGGGGCTTCCATATCCCGATAAGCCCCCCCTTCAGACCCCCACAACCACCGGGCAAGGGTTGTGGGGATGAGGCCCTTATCCCCATCAACATGAAGACAATGTGCTTTGGGGTCAGACCCCAAAGCATCCTCCCCATGGTTGTGGGCATGTGGCTTGGTACGGTTCAGGAGGGGGGGCGCTCTCTCATCCCCCCTCTTTTCCTGCAGCCTGCCAGGTTGCGTGCTCGGATAAGGGTCTGGTATGGATTTTTGGGGGGACCCCTAGGCCATTTTTTTATTTTGGTGCAGGGTTCCCCTTAAAATCCATAGCAGACCTGAAGGGTCTACTATGGATTTTAAAGGGGGACCCCTACTCCATTTTTTTTTAAATGTGGCGCTGGGTTCCCTTTAATATCCATACCAGACCTGAAGGGCCTGGTATGGAATTTGGGGGGCCCCCACGCAATTTTTTATTTTATTTTGGTTCGGCCCCAAAGGGCCTGGTAATGGACTGGGGGGAACCCATGCCGTTTTTTTCAATGAGTTTTATCTGTATTGCCGAGACCCAACAATTCATTACAGCCACGAGTAGTTTTAAATGACTTTTTTTCCTTTAGAAATGTAATTTTTCTGCGGGACTGTTCTAAACACGGGGAAAATGTGCCACTTTACAGGCATACTATAGACACCCCCCCCCCAGGCATGAAATTTAAAGGAATATTTCACTTTTATTGTTTCACTTTAAGCATGATTAAAATCACTGTTCCCGAAAAAACTGCAGTTTTTAAAACTTTTTTTGCATTGATACATGTCCTCTAGGGCAGGACCCAGGCCCCCCAAACCCTTTTTATGACAATACCTTGCATATAAGCCTTTAAAATTAGCACTTTTGATTTTTCATGTTCGTGTCCTATAAACTTTAACGGTGTTTGCGTGTTCAAACAAATTTTTTGCCTGTTCGAAAGTTCTGGTGCGAACCAAACTGGGGGGTGTTCGGCTCATCCTTAGTTACAATCTAGACCTGTGCTTCTCTCATGGAGAATGAATGTGTATTTAACAGCTAGCACCTCCCCCTGAAATACTAGTTTCTGAAACTGGAGGGGTTCCTGATTGGTTGACCAAACACTTTTGATCTAATGTATGACAAATCATGCTTTCTGGCCTCAGACAGTTGCAGGTATAAGTTTTAGTTGCATTTGTTCAGATATCTCCCGTATTGTTTAAGGCAAAATCACAATTTACCCTTAAGTGGGTAAACAAGTTCACCTTTGAAAAATGCTATTTACCATAAACAAATACTCAATAAATACTTAAGGCCCCTTTTCATGTCATCATTGGATACTGGCCAAAGTGTATTCTTCTCAAATTGCATTAATAACCCTCATGGACCTCTACTATTCCTTTCAAGTCTGATCCGATGAATTTACATTTTATAATCCCCTTTAGATAACTCCTTTTGACCCTTTTGATATGTAAAATGCAAATTGTCTGCCAGCTTTTTCCTAGTACACACCTGTGTACACATTAAAAAACTATATATATATATATATATATATATATATATATATATATATTTATATATAGTGGCGTAGCGTGGGGGTGCGAGGGGGGCCTAGGCCCCGGGCGCAACATTTGGGGGGGCGCAATCCCGCGCCGGTGTCACCCTAGCTCCATAAATCAAAATTTTTTTTTGTGACCCCGCGCCGCTCCGGCCGCCATCTTTATCCTCAGGCCGGCCCCTGGCGCCCTGTGATTGGGCGAAAGGGGTCATGTGGCCTGTCCTTAATCGCGGGGGAGCGGGGCTGTCTTCTCCTCCTCCTCCTCTCCGGCCCAGGTCACCAGGTCCGCGGCACGGTGGCAGGCAGGCAAGGCAGTCTGTGGCCAGCAGCCGCCGCCATCATCATCATCTCCTCCTCCTCCCTCTCCGATCATGTCCCCGGCGCAGCGGCAGGGCCATGTGGCTGCCATCATCATCATCTCCTCCGGCTCCTCCTCCTCTCCGGCCGAGCAGTGTGACAGGCGGCAGAGCAGATGGAAGAAAAAAAAGGTAAGAGACTCACTCGGAGTGGGGGGAGTAGATATGGTCTGAGGAGAGGGAGCAGCCAGAAAGTTTGTGTATAATGTATAGTGTATTGTGTATAATGTATAATGTATAGTGTATAATGTATAGTGTATTGTGTATAATGTATAGTGTATAATGTATAGTGTATTGTGTATTGTGTATAATGTATTGTGTATAGTTATAATGTATTGTGTAGCGGTCAGTATGTAGTGTATTGAATAGTGTATTGTGTAGCGGTCAGTATGTAGTGTATTGTGTAGCGGTCAGTATGTAGTGTATTGGTCTGTGGGTAGTGTATTGTGTAGCGGTCAGTATGTAGTGTATTATAGTGTATTGTGTAGCGGTCAGTATGTAGTGTATTGTGTAGCGGTCAGTATGTAGTGTATTGTGTAGCGGTCAGTATGTAGTGTATTGGTCTGTGGGTAGTGTATTGTGTAGCGGTCAGTATGTAGTGTATTATAGTGTATTGTGTAGAGGTCAGTATGTAGTGTATTGTGTAGCGGTCAGTATGTAGTGTATTGAGTAGTGGTCTGTGGGTAGTGTATAGTGTATTATGTAGTGGTCAGTATAGGAATCAGGTAGGTCAGTGTGTAGTGGGCGATGTAGGAATCGGGTAGGTCAGTACTATTGAAGAAAGGGAAGGGACTTGGAGAGTGCGAAAAGTCCGCAGGTTAGGGGGGCGCAAATTACTTGCCTTGCCCCGGGTGCTGACAACCCACGCTACGCCACTATATATATATATATATATATATATATATATATATATATATATATATACTGTGAGGGGGTTAACTCAGCAGCGGGTGTGTGTGACCCCCTGGATGGGTTCACCACACAAAAACAGGCACAGCAGACAGTGGTGGGAGAAAACAAAAGGGTGTGGTTTTATTTGAACTATATACAGACAAAAAAATACAGCAAAAACAAAAGAAACAGGAAAATAAATCCTGGTCAACTTGACCGCTCACTACACACGTTGGTGTCCCTAACTAACAACTGGGTACAGCCTTGTGCTGTCCCAGTCCCTAGCTCTCTGTTTTTTTGAAGTTCTTAGCAATAACCACACAGGCTTTGGCTCACCGCACAGAGATCACACTCCCCAGACTATCCACACAGATCTGGTTCCAGGTTTGAGCATCTCCCTTAGCATGCTGGGAGTTCTTGTAGAGGCCCTAACGAGCCCACTTACTTCAGCTGGGCTCATTAACTCTTCCCCTGCAAGACTCCCCGCACTCCCCCTAGTGGTATAAATTGGCATAAAGCCTGAATCTAGGACATATATACCTTCCATCCTGGATGCAACCTGGTGATTTTAGCTGCATGCTGTCACAATATATATATATATATATATATATATATAATCTATTTACATTTGTGATTGGCTGTGATCGAACACAGCCAATCACATGGTAAAGAGTCAAAATCATTGGATCTTTACCGTGATCGTGATGCACTGTGTCTGAGGGACGCAGCTCAGAACTGATTGCCGCTTAAGCTGATACACAGACCAAAGAGTTTGTTCCCACTCTTTTCATGGTTTATGGTTAACTATGATTGGAGGAGGATCCCGCACAAGGGGTGACTACATGCAAATCAAAGAGATTGGAGATACAAGGTGCATTGCATTTGCAAGGGAAGTGGAGCTCACGAGGTGTGGTGGTGACGGAATTTAAAGATCCTATCCTTCCTACTACACTCTATAGTGGATGCATGCTGTATGATCCATCTCTGGGACATGAACTTTTATAGGGAGCGACACATATTGAACTGTTTTAAGAACACAGTGGGGGTGATTTACTAATAACAGTGCGCTGCGCTGGTTGATACCTTAATTGCTGCGCCTGATAAATCCTTCACTGGGCGCAGGAACCAGCGGCGCACAGTTATAGTTACTAAAAATGTCAGCGGTGCCCTATTAAAAATGAATGGTTCCCTATGGGAGCCCATTGATTTGAATAGAGGTCGCCCGGGAAGTCGGATGAAGCCGATCCGACTCGCGGGGCGACTCGTGTGCCGGCTGACACAGGGACAGCGCGACTTTGAGAGGCAACTTGGACACGACCTCTTGTTTTAACCTTGGGGTTGGAACACAAGCAATCAGGCATGCATGTACTCGAGACAAAGCATCCACATTCCCCATTTGAACGCCAGGGCGGTGCTTTACCGTAAAGTTGAATTCCTGTAGGGCCAGGAACCACCTATTTACTCTTCTATTTGTCTCTTTGTTTTGAGCCATCCACTTTAAAGGAGCGTGATGAGTAATCATGTCAAAGTGCCTACCTAGCAGATAGTACCGAAGGGAATCCAGAGCCCACTTCACCGCTAAACACTCCTTCTCAATCGTGGTGTAATTTACCTCATGGGACTCCAATTTCCTGCTGAGGTAAATGACTGGGTGCTCTTCCCCGTTCCAGACCTGGGACAATACTACAATACTGCTCCTAACCCAACGTCGGATGCATCACTTTGTACGACAAAGTCCCTAGAGAAGTCTGGTGAGTACAACACTGGCTGGCTACATAAGGCTTTTTTTAAGAATTTAAATGCTGCCTCAGCCTCTGGGGTCCATTTAACCATGACAGACTCCTTCCCTTTTGTCAGGTTGGTTAGGGGCACAGCCTGAGAAGCAAAGTGGGGAATGAATCGCCGATAATAACCAGCGATTCCCAGAAAGGCTGGTACCTGCTTCTTGCTGTTGGGATGCGGCCAATTCTGTATGGCCTCGTCTTTATTGACTTGGGGTTTTATTACTCCCCTCCCAATGGTGTACCCAAGATACTTGGCCTCCTCCTGTCCAATGGTACACTTCTTGGGGTTGGCCGTAAACCCAGCTTCCCGGATAGAGTCTAGGACTGCTTGCACTTTTGGCAGATGTGAGGCCCAATCTGTGCTATAGATAATTACATCATCTAGGTAAGCCGCAGCATACTTCTGATGGGGCCTCAGTATCTGGTCCATTTTCCGCTGGAATGTTACCGGCGCATTCTGTAAACCAAACGGCATTCTTTTATATTGGAACGCCCCGTCTGGGGTTACAAATGCGGTTTTCTCCTTGGCCGACTTGGCCAGGGGAATTTACCAATAGACATGTGCATTCGTTTTCGTCCGAATGCATTTTCGTCCGAATTTCAGCTATTTTCGTTATCGTTTTAACAAACAAAAACGAAAGCACAGAATCCAAAAACCGAAAGATCCGACATAAACAAATGCTTTATTTTCGTTTTCGTTGCTACAACAGTTCGATATAGATAGGAGATTCGACGTGATGCTGACAATAACAATCTGTGTCTATCGAACCTGTGGTCGAATGTGCCTAACCTTAACTCTATTAGTCCAAGATTATTCTACATAGGAGAGAAAAGATTCGACATAGAGAGAAAAGATTCGACATAGGAGAGAAAAGATTCGACATTATAGAGAGAAAAGATTTGACATAGGAGAGAAAGATTCGACATAGGAGAGAAAAGATTCGACATAGGAGAGAAAAGATTCGACATAGGAGAGAAAAGATTCGACATTATAGAGAGAAAAGATTCGACATAGGAGAGAAAATATTCGACATAGGAGAGAAAAGATTCGACATAGGAGAGAAAAGATTTGTTATTATAGAGAGAAAAGATTCGACATAGAGAGAAAAGATCACTGCTGGAATTGGGTGGGGGAAGTAAAATAAAAATAAAGTTGATGATGAATGTTATTGGCTGATTGTAACCAAAGAGGAGGAGCAGTAAAATAGCTAGAATGACGAAGATTCGACAAAGCATCGAAAGTTAGAAGATTCGACGGTGCAGCAAAACTGTACGACGCTGCAATCGTACATTTCCGGTCAAATGCATCCGCCCATAGGCTATAGAAGAATTCTAATGTTGTTTGACTAGTAATAGTAACGAATAAATATAATTATTACTAGTCATACAACATTAGAATTCTTCTATAGCTTGTGGGCGGAACATTCGACCGGAAATGTATGATTACAGCGTCGTACAGTTTCACTGCTCCGTCGAATCTTCTTTGAACATTCGACAGACACCATAAGCCTTCAATGACAGATTCGACCTTAATTAATTCAGATTTTCGGACGAATGCAATTTCTAACGAAAAACGAAATAAATAAAAACGAATTTCGGGAGTAACTAAATAAATTTATTTTTCGGACGAAAACGAAATTCCGAAACGAAATATTTCAGTGTGCACATGTCTATTTACCAATACCCTTTGGTGAGATCAAGAGTTGTCATGTATCGGGCTGTTCCCAACCGGTCGACCACCTCATCTATACGTGGCATGGGGTAGGTGTCAAATTTTGTAACTTTGTTCAGTTGTCGTAAATCGTTACAAAATCGCCAGCTCCCATCCGGTTTAGGCACTAACACTATGGGACTTGACCAATCACTTTGGGATTCCTCGATCACCCCTAACTTAAGCATTTTCTGTACTTCCTCACGTATTGCCTCCCGCCGGGCCTCTGGGATCCAATAGGGTTTTAGCTTCACCCTTTCACCGGGCGGGGTAATAATATCACGCTCTACCCCATATGTTTGTCCCGGCAGCTCAGAGAAAACCTCCTTGTTGCGAAGCACAAACTCCTTAACCTCCTGTTGTTGGGGGTTTGACAAGGTGACTGCTATTCCAACCTCAGGAATCACACAATCAGACTGAGCTGGTGACAAAGTTTCTGCGACTAGGGATTCCCTATCCCTCCAGGCTTTCAACAGATTAATGTGATAGCTCTGTTCGGGCTTTCGCCTTCCTGGTTGTCTGACCTTGTAATTCACTTCGCTCACTTTTTCCATTATCTCATAGGGGCCTTGCCATTTGGCGAGGAACTTGCTTTCAACCGTAGAGACAAGTACCAATATCTTATCCCCGGGGAAAAGGGTCCGGGTCTTGGCTCCACGGTTGTACACTCTCTGCTGTGCCAACTGCGTTTGGGCCAAATGTTCCTTTACGATTGGCATTACCTGTGCAATTCTATCTTGCATCAGGGCGACATGCTCAATCACACTCCTGTGGGGAGAACTCTCACTTTCCCAAGTTTCCTTGGCGATATCCAACAGCCCTCTTGGGTGTCTCCCATAGAGTAACTCAAAGGGTGAGAAACCCGTAGAGGATTGGGGTACCTCCCTAATAGCAAACATTAAATAGGGAATTAGACAGTCCCAATCCTTTCCATCTTTATCCACCACCTTCTTTAACATTTGTTTTAGAGTTTTGTTGAATCTTTCAACCAACCTATCTGTTTGGGGGTGATACACAGATGTACACAATTGTGTCACTTTGAACAACTTGCACAGCTCTTTCATAACCCGGGACATAAAGGGTGTACCTTGGTCCATAAGCAGTTCCTTACAAATACCCACACGGCTAAAAACAAGAGATAGCTCTTTGGCTATGGTTTTGGCCGAGGTATTTCGGAGAGGAATTGCTTCCGGATAACGGGTGGCATAGTCCATTATAACCAAGATGTACTGGTGCCCCCTAGCGGACTTCATTATCGGACCTACCAAATCCATTGCGATCCTCTCAAAGGGGACCTCAATGATGGGAAGAGGTACCAGCGGGTTACGGAAATGTGGCATCGGTGCCGACCTCTGACACACAGGGCAGGAGGAACAATAATTTTCTGTTTCCTTCATGACCCCAGGCCAATAGAATCTCTGAAATACTTTCTCTCTGGTTTTCTCTATCCCCAGATGACCTCCAAGAATGTGCCCATGGGCCAACTCTAACACCAAATTCCTGTAAGGTTTGGGCACCACAAGCTGCTCAATGGTTTCTTCTGCCCTTTTAGCCACCTGATACAGTAGGTCCTTTTCCACGATGAAGTATGGGTAAGTGCCGGTCTCATCTGGGTTCACTAACTCGCCATCTATTTCCACTACGTTTTCCCGTGCCCTTATTAGGGTGGGGTCTTTTAACTGTTCTGTGGCAAAATTTTCCTTGTGAACCTCGAGATCAGAAAACTCCACAGACAGCATGTTTTCCTCTGAGGATGTTGGCTCCTCCCCAGTTTCTCGAGTCTCCCCTGCCAATACTGAAAAGGGAAATTCTGGAGAGTCCTCACCACTCTGAGGAATTCTGGCTATCATATTCCTGGTATATAGGGGCACCAGTGGGGGGCTCAGGACAATCCCATAGTTCCCAGAACTTTGGAAAATCCCTTCCCACAATGGCATCATGAGGCAAGTGAGACACTAATCCCACCCGATGAGACAGGGTACCTTTGGGGGTCTCAAAACACACTGTAGTCACCAGATACTCTCGGGTGTCCCCATGCACACAAATAACAGCTACCTTATTATTCCCATAGACCTCTGTAGTAACTAATTCAGCCTTTATCAGTGTCACAAGGCTACCTGAATCCAGCAATACAACAACATTTCTACCATTAACACACATTTTGCATAAATGTTTCTCAGTTCCCCGCATGGCAGTGCATGCGACTGTCGCAAACAGCGACTGACGTCTGTCCGTTAGAAAGTCACATTGCATGGGTTCATCCACAACTGGGCAATTTGCTGCAATATGTCCCTCTTGTCGGCAGCGGTAACAAACAATACTTCTTGCTGCCTCTTGAACCCCTGACTTCCCAGGCTGTTCTCGCCAAATCTTGGGTAGAACTCCCACCCTCTCACTCTCTCCACCCTCACCCCTTGGAATCATCTTACCCGCCACTGGGGATGGTCTGGTCTTAGGGTGGAAAGTCTGTGAGTCTCTGGAAGAGGCAGTCAGGTTCTCTGTAGCCAAGTACTTCTCTACACGATCCACAAGATTATCGGCCGTTTCTGGGTCTCCATGGCTTACCCACTTTTGGATGGCAGTAGGAAGAGCTCTCAAGAAATGATCCATCACAACACGTTCCACAATCTTTGGTGCGGACAAAGTCTCTGGCTGTAGCCACTTCCTGCTCAGGTGAATGAGATCATACATTTGAGACCTGGGGAGTTTTCCAAGCCGGAAAGTCCAGTTATGCACACGCTGAGCCCGGACAGCCAGGGTAACATCCAGCCGTGCCAATATTTCAGTTTTTAGCATCACATAGTCTTTTGCTTGGTCAGGCTCTAGGTCATAGTAAGCTTTCTGCGATTCACCAGTTAACAGAGGAGCCACCAGTCCAGCCCACTGCTCCTTAGGCCACTTTTCTCTTTCAGCAGTCCTTTCAAATGTGGTCAAAAACACCTCTGGATCATCCTCTCCAGTCATTTTTGTCAATAAACGACTCACCCCAAAGGACGCAGCATTAGTGGAACTACTTGCCTCACTGGTCTGCGGACATTGCTGCATTAACATTTCCATTTGTTGCTGTAGTCTCTGTTCTTGCTTCTGTAACAGGTCTATGAAGCGGGCCTCAGATTGCTGCTGGGCTTGTTGCTGAGCTTCCAGACTCTGTTGCAAAGTTGCATTTGTCTGCTGCTGGGCTGTAAGGCTCTGTTGATGAGCTTGCTGCTGGTCTGCAAGGCTCTGTTGATGAGCTTGCTGCTGGGCTACAAGGCTCTTTTGCAAACCTGCATTTGTCTGCTGGTGATTGGCATTTGCTAGAGCCAGCTGTTTCAGTATCTCCTCCATGCTGGCCTTAAAAAAACTGCCACTGGTTCTCCACCAACTGTGAGGGGGTTAACTCAGCAGCGGGTGTGTGTGACCCCCTGGATGGGTTCACCACACAAAAACAGGCACAGCAGACAGTGGTAGGAGAAAACAAAAGGGTGTGGTTTTGTTTGAACTATATACAGACAAAAAAATACAGCAAAAACAAAAGAAACAGGAAAATAAATCCTGGTCAACTTGACCGCTCACTACACATGTTGGTGTCCCTAACTAACAACTGGGTACAGCCTTGTGCTGTCCCAGTCCCTAGCTCCCTGCTTTTTTGAAGTTCTTAGCAATAACCACACAGGCTTTGGCTCACCACACAGAGATCACACTCCCCAGACTATCCACACAGATCTGGTTCCAGGTTTGAGCATCTCCCTTAGCATGCTGGGAGTTCTTGTAGAGGCCCTAACGAGCCCACTTACTTCAGCTGGGCTCATTAACTCTTCCCCTGCAAGACTCCCCGCACTCCCCCTAGTGGTATAAATCGGCATAAAGCCTGAATCTAGGACATATATACCTTCCATCCTGGATGCAACCTGGTGATTTTACCTGCATGCTGTCACAATATATATATATATATATATATATATATATACACAGTATATATATATAATCTGTTTACATTTGTGATTGGCTGTGATCGAACACAGCCAATCACATGGTAAAGAGTCAAAATCATTGGCTCTTTACTGTGATCGTGATGCGCTGTGTCTGAGGGACGCAGCTCAGAACTGATTGCCGCTTAAGCTGACACACAGGCCAGAGAGTTTGTCCCCACTCTTTTCATGGTTTATGGTTAACTATGATAGGAGGAGGATCCCGCACAAGGGGTGACTACATGCAAATCAAAGAGATTGGAGATACAAGGCACATTGCATTTGCAAGGGAAGTGGAGCTCACGAGGTGTGGTGGTGACGGAATTTAAAGATCCTATCCTTCCTAATACACTCTATAGTGGATGTATGCTGTATGATCCATCTCTGGGACATGAACTTTTATAGGGAGCGACACATATTGAACTGTTTTAGGAACACAGTGGGGGTGATTTACTAATAACAGTGCACTGCGCTGGTTGATACCTTAATTGCTGCGCCTGATAAATCCTTCACTGGGCGCAGGAACCAGCGGCGCACTGTTATAGTTACTAAAATGTCAGCGGCGCTCTATTGAAAATGAATGGTTCCCTATGGGAGCCCATTGATTTGAATAGAGGTCGCCCGGGAAGTCGGATGAAGCCGACCCGACTCGCGGGGCGACTCGTGTGCCGGCTGACACAGGGACAGCGCGACTTTGCGAGGCAACTTGGACACGACCTGAGCGTGAAGCAGCCGCTCAAGTCGTGTCCTAGAGGCGACTAGCTGGCCGAGAATGTCTCCAGCGCGATGGCATCGCGCTGGTTCTCGGCAGCCTCGTGCTCGCTGTCCCGTGTTTGGTATGAATCATGAAGGGGAACTCCACACCAAATTTTAATTAAAAAACTGGCATGGGTTCCCCTCCAGGAGCATACCAGGCCCTTAGGTCTGGTATGGATTTTAAGGGGCACCCCCTAAGCCGAAAAAATGGCGTGGGTGTCCCCCCAAAATCCAAACCAGACCCTTATCCAAAAACGCAACCTGGCAGGCCGCAGGAAAAGAGGGGGGGACGAGAGAGCCCCCCCTCCCTCCTGAACCGTACCAGGCCACATGCCCTCAACATGGGGAGGATGTCCCCATGTTGATGGGGACAAGGGCCTCATCCCCACAACCCTTGCCCGGTGGTTGTGGGGGTCTGCGGGCAGGGGGCTTATCGGAATCTGGAAGACCCCTTTAACAAAGGGGACCCCCAGATCCCGCCCCCCCTATGTGAATTGGTAAGGGGTACATTGTACCCCTACCATTTCACAAAGAAAGTGTAAAAAAAAAAAAAAAAACCACACAAACACCTTGGAAAAGTCCTTTATTAAAAAAAAAAATTACAGCGATGAAATCCAGTGTCCCGCGGCGATTCGATGTCCAGTGCTGTCCGTCATTGGCTGAGCCTGAGCGGACCTGATGGGGAACTTCCTCCGCAGTCTATTAAATGTATAGACCCGCCCCTTCTAAAGTTCCCCATCAGGTCCGCTCAGCCAATGACTAGGTGTAAGGCTAAGCGGACCAGATGTGGAACGTGAGAAGGGGCGGGTCTATTCATGTATTACACAGTGGAGGAAGTTCCCCATCAGGTCCGCTCAGGCCAATGACGTAGGCGGGGTCTGACATACGAGGGGGCAGACCTGATGGGGAACTTCATCCACTGTGTAATAAATTAATAGACCCGCCCCTTCTCATGTTCCGCATCTGGTCCACTTAGCCTTACACCTAGTCATTGGCTGAGCGGACCTGATGGGGAACTTTAGAGGGGGCGGGTTTATACATTTAATAGACTGCGGAGGAAGTTCCCCATCAGGTCCGCTCAGGCTCAGCCAATGACGGACAGCACTGGACATCGGATCGCCGCGGGACACTGGATTTCATCGCTGGAATGTTTTTGTTTTTTTAATAAAGGACTTTTCCAAGGTGTTTGTGTGTTTTTTTTACATTTTTGTTACACTTTCTTCATGAAATGGTAGGGGTACAATGTACCCCTTACCAATTCACATAGTCACATAGGGGGGGGCGGGATCTGGGGGTCCCCTTGTTAAAGGGGTCTTCCAGATTCCGATAAGCCCCCCGCCCGCAGCCCCCCACAACCACCGGGCAAGGCTTGTGGGGATGAGGCCCTTGTCCCCATCAACATGGGGACATCCTCTCCATGTTGAGGGCATGTGGCCTGGTACGGTTCAGGAGGGGGGGGCGCTCTCTCGCCCCCTCTTTTCCTGCGGCCTGCCAGGTTGCGTGCTCGGATAAGGGTCTGGTATGGATTTTTGGGGGGCTCCACGCCATTTTTTTTTTATTTGGGGTGGAGTTCCCCTTAAAATCCATGCCAGACCTGAAGGGCCTGGTATGGATATTTGGGGGGAACCGAATGCATTTTTTTTTTATTTGCGGCTGGGTTCCCCTTAATATCTATACCAGACCTGAAGGGCCTGGTAATTGAAATTAGGGGGGCCCCCACACTTTTTTTTTTTTTTTATCAATGACTTTTATATGTCTTGCCAGGAGCCGACAATTCATTGATAGCCGCAAGTGAGTTTTAAATGACTTTTTTTCCTTCAGAAATGACATTTTGTGCAGGAACAGTTCTAAACACGGGAAACAAGCGTGACTTTACATGCATATTATACACACCCCCCAGGTACGAAATTTAAAGGAAAATTTCACTTTTATTTTTTCATTTTAAGTATTATTAAAATCACTGCTCCCGAAAAAACGGCCGTTTTTAAAACTTTTTTTTGCATTGATACATGTACCCTTGGGCAGGACCCGGGTCCCCAAACACTTTTTAGGACAATAACTTGCATATTAGCCTTTATAATTAGCACTTTAGATTTCGAACGTTCGAGTCCATTGTATTTAATAGGGTTCTAAAGCTCACGCGAACATACTGTCTGTTCGCAGGTTCTGGTGCGAACCGAACAGGGGGGTGTTCGGCTCATCCCTAGTTTGTAACACAGCTGTTTAAAGTTTAGGGTAGCTCTGGTAATACATATCAACAGCTGGAAAAAAATACAGAGCCCAAGGACAAATGACCACCCCACTGGAAGCAATGTATTTTGGTAGCAATCAGCTGCCTGCACTTCGGTTCTAACAGTGGGGGGGGGGGGGGGCACTGGCTATATATCACTTTGCTACCTCTGCTTCATTATGTGTGGGTTCTCTAAAATAAGGAAGCTGAGAAATGTATACTTCTTGGGCATTTCCAGGAAGCCAGGGAGTTGTGTAAAAAAGAGTTAAAGGAGCCTGCACCTGAGCATGAGTAAATTGGTACTTCAAATTGGCACTTTGTTTTTTATATTTTTACCTTCATTATATCACTGGCTAAATCTTGCTGCAAAACTAAACTTTTAAATAAAAACAAGCTCTAAAGAAATAAATAAAACTGAAAACAATAACATTAGTATATGGTAGAGAATCTGCGCTGCTTCCAACTATTTAATATTCAACAAAATAAGTGAGAAATAAGTGAAAAACAATTAAGATACTAACAAAAAGGGTTAATTCCTTAACCGTGAAAATTATGTGATTAAGTATAGGTGCTGCTATTTAATTAGCCTGAATATACAGCTCTTAAGTAATGGAAAAAGAGATTAAAATTGTGCAGCCCTATGCATTAAATATCTAATACAATTAAACTGTGTTAACATTAAAGTCCATATATTGTTTCTGAAATAAAACTGGTGATATCAAGCATTCACGTTGTGATTTGAGACTTCTTATTCAATGTTTACTGATAAGAGGGGCCGATATGGTGGATCTCAAATGATAGAGATCAAATAGGCTCAGCAATATGTTGGTCTGACCATGGATATTCCTTCCAAGACACCTCCAGAACCGATGTTACACTCGCTCAAGGATCGGTCGGTCGGACCATAGATATTCCTCCTAGTACACCTCCTGAACCAGTATTCCTCCCGATACAGCAGACTGCTGCTATATGCAATATTTTTCACAAAGCATTAACCAATCCTCCAATATGTCTTTCAAACTCAGATTTATTTACCAGGGGGTTAAATCTTCCTTCCTCCAGTCAAATGGAGACTGTATATATTGGCACGTATATATACCTGAGCTCCTGTCTATATACTTTTTCTGCTTATAATTGGATAATTTTATTCATATCTCATAACACACACACCACTTCATTAAATGAGAGACCTGTTTATGTTTTCAGAGCCTTTGCTTTAAAAAGTGGCGTTTTACATTGCTTTGGATTTCACAGTGTAAATTTTGTACCTATGAGACGTGATATTTTGCAAATGTAAAATTCTTTGTTTTCCAAAAAGAATGGGTCAAGCATGCCTTCAGGGGCACAACAAGACCTAGCTTCATCTGTCACAGCTGTTCTCTGCTCAGAATGACCATATGTGGCCCAGCACTTCAGCTAGGAAGTGAGATGGAAGAAACTAGTGATGTGTGATGTCTCTCTCTCCAAAAAAATACAGTATGCTTCAAAATCAAATGCATATCAAGAGCTACAATGCAGAGTTAGTTCACCAAAATGTAACGTCCTAGGAGAATTAACAAATATCACATAGTGTTCTTGCCCTTAAAACAAATCAAACCTTTTCACATGAACTGTAAACAAATTCATCTGAATTGTGATATATTAAGAGTGAAGTGTCTGTGCTGTGTACAAAAATGAGAAAAGAGTCATAGGACAGGAGTGATCAAGGTTAATTAATATTCACAGAATAAGGCAATGAAAGTTTCATGTTTCTGCCACTATTAATGTCTGGTGTTCAGGCAGCACACACAATTTAAACACAGCTTAATTTTAAAGACAATCTTAATCTTTTTTTTTTTTTTACTTACTGTCTACAGCAGGGATAACCTAAGACCACTGCTCATTTCCCTCATTGGTCTTGTTTCCAGATGCAGTGGACCAGTAATGCTGAAATGCACTGCATGTGATGACTACAGATTAAGGCGAGTAAAAGTGGCATTTGGGTAAGATTTGTAATCTTTTTATGGTAGCGATTATGTAAAAAGGGGGTGCTATCTGTGGGTGAAGCCATGAGAGTAGCTTTAAATAAACATATCCGTGTGTATTAGTTTAAAATCTTGTTTATGTGGATTATTTGTAACTATATGTGTTCATGGGGGAAGTCATGTATACTTTTTACATGCACAAGCACAACTTCCTGCTTTGCAGTTCTACTTGTGCTTCTTAGGTCTCATGCACACTGGGTGTATAGCCCTGAATTCCTGATGTGTGAGGGCCCGGCATTTTGGTGTATGCAGAAGTCACAGGTTGCTTACATTCTTGGACATTCGTGCTTGGGCCATAGCTCCCAAGGTCTTTCATTTTATAGGACTTTCCCGCATTTGAAAAAAATCTCTCTGTCCCTCTTTCCTCATTTATCTTTCCTTCTGGTCCAGAGGTAAAGACCTACAATGTATTGTTTGACTACCAAAATTATTATACTATGCCAAACGTTTTATCATCCATCCTCATTATTCTTACATGTGGTGTTTTGAGCAGCCAGTAAGAAGAAAAATTTGTGGTGAAAAGGGACTTTTGGGTTTACCCAATAATTATCTGAATATTTATTCTTTACAATCTGCATAGCTGGGGCATAGCAAGGGTGTGTCTTTTGCCTATATAAATAAGGTGCCCCTCTTTCCTATCTATACATAATATACCCCTATTTCTCATATCCGAAAGATGGGGGGTGTGCCTTGGCTTCATACTGCCCTAAATGTAAGTATCACTCAATGCACTGTACAACCTGCCAAGCCACATCAGCTTTTAGTCCGAATAAAATTTTACAGGCAGCAGGACTGTATGGTACGTCTGTGCCTTCCGCCTGTACCAAAATGTCAGAATCTCATGGACATGAGGTTTGGACCATACAATGCAAATGTGTCTATTCATTTAAAACAATGCACCCCTTGTGTGGCTGATACCCCATTTAAACAGCCTGAGTCCAATCTCAATCCAGCACTGTACCTGAGAGCAGTGGCTCTTTCTGCTATCTCTCTCCTCACAGGACAGAGATGCAGAAGTGGGAACCATTGGCTTTTGCTGCTGTCAATCAAATCCTGTGATGAGGGAGTGGGGGGCATGGCTGAGTGCACTGTCTGTGTCTATAGACCCAGGCAGCGCAGCTCAGGATTGAGCCCACACAAGTGCCCCAATAGGAAGCTCCAAAGAATTGGAGCCAGGTGCGCCAGCAGGGGACCCCAAAAGAGGAGGATGGAGGCTACTCTGTGCAATATCATTACATAGAGAAGGTAAATATGACATGTTTATTATTTTAAAAATACTTTTAAGTATCTGTGTTCTCATTCGTATGTTTGCTGATAATCTGTGTGAGATTGTATCACATGGCTGCGCCCTCATGTTCTCTGTAATTGCAGTGGTTGGCTGACAGAGAAGGAGATGGTCAATCAGATTGCATGTAGATCAGTGTTAGTTATTATATCTGCAATAGGCAGGGATAGATCTCATTGCCATCAATAACAATCTGGGTGTATGTGCTTGTTGTTGCTTAGCAGACCAATCAGCTGACAAACTGCAGGGGAGGCATCCTACCCCATTAACTGTGTGTCTGGCATGTGTGTGAGCAGTGGGAAAAGAAAGCATGCAAGGATTCTAGCTCACAGGATGGCTTGGGAATTCTCAGAAGTGTTTGGGAATTACTTAGCTGCTACACAACACTTGGAGTGCACCAAATTATGTGGGTGCAGTCAGCTAGAATTTGGGTGAGTCTCCACCAGTGGTGGTTGGTGGTATTGCAGGCTGTGGTAACTTTAGTATTAGTGTGTGCATGTTTTTGGTTGTCACCTGTGTCTACATTGGGGAACATTGGGTTCTCATTAAAAAATGAAGACCCTCCAAAAAATGGTGATACCTTGCACATTATCCAGCTCCCCGTTGAGTGGTGTGAAGCCTGTGTTGTCCTATGTCACACCATTGCTACCATTGCCATATTCTCCCAGTTTTCTTCTAGGTCTAGGGTCTGCACGTGATAGTTATTTTGTCACAACACCTGTAACTTACAGGAAACTTTTCTAGCAAACCGGGAAAGATCTTCTATGGCAGAATACTTAGTAGAGGTTAAATTAATAATGGAGGAAAGCAAACGATTTTTGCTTGCACATAATTGGATGATTGCAGTTAGGGCAGCTTCACCTCATCTACTGTGCTATATAACCCACTCAGCACTGAGGACAGCTACATATGCAGCGGAAGCAGCTCTCTTTTAACCATGATTTTTTTGTTTCAAAGTTTAGTGAATTGTACACTCCTAGATCCCATTAAAAATGTAAGCAATGGCGAAAGAGATTTCTTAATGTGGCCACTTGCATGCACAGGTAGTACATGACAACTTTACCAAAATTAATGATGTGTTATGGTAACTTCAATGTGGAAATTTCTATTTGCTGGTGTTTTTATTCTTCTCAGAAAAAGTAAAGAATTGTGTACGTATATTATAATCTAATTAAAAACGAAATTTACAAGGAAACGACAAGGATGGTGAAAATGAATGCATGAATTAATTTTTTGTGTTTTGCAAATAATTCTCACTTTAATACCTACATATATTTATACACTCCCTTCACATAATGCTAAACAGCATGAATTGTATGAACGATACTGTGAAATGTAGGCTCACAGCTGTGTTCGGTGGTATTGGCTGCATTCCTGCTGGATTTAAAAACAGCTTTGCATTAACTCAAATTGCTTTCTAGACTTGTTTCCTTCTTTTTATTTTTGAAAGGCATCACTAACATTCCTATTTTTAAATCGTTGGCATTGTAAATAACAATGTGCCTTTTTCTATTAATTTCTATTCATGGAGAAGAAGCACACTCATAAAGTTAGATGAGATGCGAGTTATTAAAATCCAAATGTGAAAGTCAAAACTAAACACAGCACGTACTGTAACTATATGAATCTAACTGAAATATTTAAAATGATTAATAAAAGAATTTAAAGACAGTGAATATTTAGATTTGTTTATTTGAAGTACCAAGAATGTTTCTGCTTTGAGACATTGATCCCGTGAACTGTACTGAACTGTATTAACTGGTACAATCAGAGTTAAAGTGATACTAAAGACAAAAAATATATACCGTATATACTCGAGTATAAGCCGAGTTTTTCAGCACAATTTTTTGTGCTGAAAATGCCCCCTCGGCTTATACTCGAGTCACCTTTTTGCGCCTGATCTCCTGGAATTTGGGGACCCGGTACCAGCCTGCCGTAGTTTCCCTGGACCCCAAACTTGGCACACATGTAGCCCTACTCTTCCTCTACAGGTGTGCAAGGTTTGTTGTCCGGGGGACCTACAGACAGGGAGCACCGATTTTTCAAAGCCGGGCACCCCTTCCTAAGACTCCCATGTTAAACGGTAATTTCTCTGGTGATTTTGGGGACCTGGTACCAGCCGGTCGTAGGTCCTCTGGACCCGAAACATGGCACACATGTAGCCCAATTTCTCCTCTACAAGTGTGCAAAGTTTATTGTCTGGGGGACCTACAGCGGGGGAGCACCGATTTTTCAAACGCAGGCACCCCTTCAATAGACTCCCATGTTAAACGTCAGTCTAGTTATGGGCACAATGTGGCATGGGCACAGTGAGGCATGGGTACAGTGAGGCATGCACATGGACACAGTGAGGCACAGTAAGGCATGCAGAAGGACACCCTAGGCTTATACTCCAGTCAATACGTTTTCCCATTTTTTGTGGTAAAATTAGGTGTCTCAGCTTATATTCGGGTCGGCTTATACTCGAGTATATATGGTATATATATATATATATATATATATATTGTAAACAGGCAGACTTTTTAGGGACATGCAACTCTTCTGCAATCAAATCTTCTTGCTTGTCTGTTCTCAATCCTCTGCTGAATGTACACTTAGCTCAGTTTACATTTCCAGCATGGTGCCAGTGTGCTGGGATAAATGACTCTGCATGAGAGTGACCATACCCTGTGTCGGTAAATCAAGACACGTGTAGACCGAAGCACCCAGAAAAAGTCTGGGAGAAGATGCCGTTACGGGCAAGTCAACTTGAGGATGTCGGACTGTTGAAGAATAAGTATGTATTTCTAAAACAGAGCTGCCTTTTGCTGATCACACATTTTCAGAGACCATATGACCAATGCAATGAAATTAGCGATAATCACAGGACCGTAACCAAAGGACATAACATCTCTATTTGAGAAGATAGACATGTATTATCTCTATAATACCTTTGTATTAACAGAAGGATGTTTTGGGTAGAAGTCTGCTTTTAATACTTTCACATACTTTCCCTACAAAAAATGGGAGGGGTGTGTAATTCTTATAGTCCCGCACTATAGTAACACATGCATTATTGGGATGCATGGTAATATACATAACATGCATTGCTATGTTGTGCTGCTATTCACTTTGAATGGCACCCCAACACACTTAAGCCCTGTACACACGATCGGATTTCCGATGGAACCAAATCCGAGGGATTTTTCCATCGGAATTCCAATGAAGCTGACTTCTTTCAGTCTTGCCTACACACCATCAGAAAAAAGTTCCGACCGTCCCAAGCGCCGTGACGTACAACACGTACGACGACACTATAAATGGGAAGTTCAAATACAATGGCGCCACCCTTTGGGCTGCTTTTGCTGATTTCGCGTTACCGCGTGTTAGTAAAAGTTTGGTGTTAGCCTATTTGCGCTTTTCAGTCTCCGTGCTTTTCAGTCCGTTAGCACATTCGTCATGCTGTATCTCCATTACGAACGCTAGTTTTACCAGAATGAGCGCTCCCGTCTTCTAATTCAGTCTGAGCATGCGTGGGATTTTCTCCGATGGAGTTCCACACAGACGATCTGAATTTGCTATCGTTTTTTTTTCCATCTGAAAATTTTTAAACTGGTTCTATTTTTTTTCACCAATGGAAAAATATCCGATGGGGCCCACACGCAATCGGTCCGTCTGACGAAAACAGTCAATCGGACTGTTTTTATCGGTAAAACCGATCGTGTGTACAGGGCTTAGGGCAACACATCCTCCTTTATGTTAATACTAGCCAGAAAGATCTTTGGCACCGGATGGCTGATTCTAGACCCCTTCATAAAAGGGAGACAAAAAACTGAAAGGTAGGATAAGATCTTCTATATTACCAGTGCCTATCAGTGGTGGTCGGAAATGAGGGGAAGGTTGAATTGTTATTAAACTCTAACAAGTGAAATGCATATAGTGCTACAGACACTATACAGTATGATTCAAACAATTGGGTAATATGGCACATCCTGGATATGACAAGGTTAAATGTATATAGATAAATATGGAGTGGATTGGGATAGGAAAATAGGGGAATAAAATAAGTCTGTTAAGAAATTGAGTCCATGTAAGGATAGTTATATTGCTGTCCACAGAAGGCTGCCAGTTCAGAAGTTATAGAAGGAAAAAACAAAAAAACTCTGTAATATAGAAAGGAACAAAGAAAGGCGTCCTGTAAGTGCAGTATGTAAAATGTTTTAATAAAAAACAAGATTTATAAATACACTCACAAAGGTGTAGTGGTTTCAGGCATGTGATTAAATTACAATTCATTAGGTGAGGGAAAAGGTCCGGCGTCACTGGTATGGACGTAGGTCCACGATCTGGTCATTCCTCCGGCCACACTGCTGGTGCACAGTGCTTCCGGATAGCTGGGACCAGGATCAGAGGTGCACACGAACGGCGTCTCTTCCGGGTCGGGTCAGCGAGCGGTGCTTTGCGTTCAGAGCATGCGTGCTCCTTCCTCAGGCTTCACACCTTTGTGAGTGTATTTATAAATCTTGTTTTTTATTAAAAAAATTTACATACTGCACTTAGAGGATGCCATTCTTTGTTCCTTTCTACTATACAGTATGAGTCTTTCTTTCCAAGGATGTGGTTGCTTTGCTTTCGATTGGTGAAAATGCTCCTAGGTCAGGTTCCCATTTTCAGCTGTCTACATCCCCTTGCAGAGTCTCATGAAGCCACCTATGCATGCATGCTCCTGATTGAGCCTGCTTTCCTTACCCTGCTTGCTCCCATAGGGTGAAAAGCCACTACGCTGCTCCTCTCGCCATCAAGCGAGTGATTGACAACTGCTGAAGCCTGTCTTGACAATGTTCACTTGACATTCTCAGGACACGTGCTCCCTTATCTTTATATATATATATATATATATATATATATATATATTATATATACACACATATGACAAACGCGGGTGTCGCCATGTTGGAAAAGGGCAACACGATGTTATGGCCATAGGGGCCCTGCAATATAGATGGGATCTATAAAGCCTAGCTAGGTGATAATGGAAGCTCTAAACATCACAAGGGAGAGTAAGAAAGTGGAACCTGGTTGTACAATGTCATATGATTTGAAGGAAGAAAACTTTCTAGACATTACTATATGCAAGGATCCCAATGGTAAGATCAGTAGCAAACTACAGAAAAGAAACCGCAGGTAACACAATGTTACATGCGGACAGTTTTCACCCAAAAGCTCTCAAGAAATCAATTCCCTTCAGTCAATTTCTTCACATCAGAAGAAATTGCACCTCTGATGGTGATTTCCAGAGGGAATCTGATGAACTAAGCAATCGTTTGATAGCAAGAGGGTACACTAGAACAAGCCTGATAAAGGCATTAAACCATGTTAAAGGCACAAAGAGATAGGATTTGATTTTCAAATCTAACAAGAAAAAGAATAAAGAGGAACATGTGACTAGAATTATTATGAACTTCTCGAATGAACATCTCAAAATTAGAAAAGTCATAAATAAATATTGGCCAATTCTTACACAAGATCCAATTAAAAAAAAACGTTGTTACATCAAAGCCCCAAATTACCTTCAAAAGGGCCAGATCCATCGGTAAAATGTTGGTACAAAGTGAATATAGGGGAAATGCAAGGAAGGATCCTTGCAGGACCTTTGGGACTTATCCATGTGGTGCACGTTCCCAATGCCCGGTTGTGGGTGGGGGGACCACACTGGCACTGCCCAATGGGGAGACATTTGCGCTCAGGCATTTTGCTAACTGCAGGACGCAGGGCATTGTCTATCTCATGCAGTGCCAGTGTGGGGCCTTCTACATAGGGAAAACTAGTCAAGAACTGGGGAAACGGATAGAGAAACACATGCATAGCATGAAAATAGGGAATCTATATCTTCCACTAGGAAGACATGTTGCGAGGAAGCACAAATATAGAATGCCTAATGTAATCTTCTCAGTAGTGGAGAGGGTCCATTTACCTCAAAGAGGGGGTAATTGGAACAAGGTCCTGCTCCAGCACGAAATGCGCTGGATCAGGTACCTTAAAGCCACAACACCCCCAGGCTTAAATGAAATTGAGAGCTTTAGACACTTCCTTGAAGGGTACAGCTCAGGAAAAACTGATTAAAAAATTTGGGACTAGATTTCCTCTTCAAAAGAAATCACTCCCTAACTACGTATTCTCTACTTTTGTTCAATGTTGGGGTGGACTACTCTAATCCACAAATCTGTGGGGCTCCCCTTTTTTATGATTAACTCTTGGATGTCTTTCATTGTTTCCATTTGCACCACTTTCTATGCACTGCTTACTATTTTGATAGCAGCAGTGGTTTACGCCTTTCCCCTGTTTTTCACTTGTGAGGGTGGGGGGAAATTTTTTCGATATAGGATATACACACTTTTGGTTTGTTTATTTAGTTTTTTTTTAATGTTGTTTTGATAATCTGATTATTGCAGGGTGCTCTTTATGTTATCAACATGGAATGACACTCTGCCTATTTCAGAATTGATATGTACAGCACATGCACTTTTTATGTGCCCTTACTGCGGTGTGATTTGGTTTAATTCCCAAAGGTTTTGATTATGTCTGGGTTAATGTCCTTGACCACCCCTCCTCTCTATCCGGTGCCAGGGGGGGACACACACCAGCAGTGGGTGGCCCTTCTTTTTTCCTTATGGGTTAATTTACCTCTGAGGTTCTGGCACCGGTGGTATTTGTCCCTGGCCCGAATGTATTTCTCATACCATCTGTGAGGGATCGCGGGTCCAAACCCGAAAGTGGCCTGGCCATGACAACCAGGTTCCACTTTCTTACTCTCCCTTGTCATGTTTAGAGCTTCCATTATCACCTAGCTAGGCTTTATAGATCCCATCTATATTGCAGGGCCCCTATGGCCATAACATCTTGTTTCCCTTTTCCAACATGGCGACACCCACGTTTCTGGGATGTTCACATCCGGGTCGGGGGTATTGATGCCGATGACTATGGGCTCGCTCGTTCATTCAGCATATCACGCCGCGCATGAGGGTTTTGATGACGCGGCCCGTCTTTGTATGTACCGCGTCATCGCATGTGTAGTGTGGTCTGTTCGAGAACGTGCAGCGTCATGCAGGATGTCCCTGGTGACACGACCCGCCTCTGTGCGTGCCGCGTCATCACGTGTATGACGCATATCCATGACACACCGCAGCATCTCAGCTGTGGATGTGATGTGACTGAACAGAGACCAATAGGATCGCAGAGAGGGGTTTAAAAGGACGCCAAAGGGAATACATGGAGTCATTCCCTCTCCTCAGTAGGGATGAGCTTCGAGTTCGAGTCAAACTCCTGTTCGACTCGAACATTGCCTGTTTGCCCGTTCGCCGAACAGCGAACAATTTGGGATGTTCGCGGCAAATTCGAAAAGTCTATGGGAGAAATATAAAGTGCTCATTTTAAAGGCTTATATGCAAGTTATTGTCATAAAAAGTGTTTAGGGACCCGGGTCCTGCCCAAGGGGACATGTATCAATGCAAAAAAAAGTTTTAAAAACGGCAGTTTTTTCGGGAGCAATGATTTTAATAATGCTTAAAGTGAAACAATAAAAGTGAAATGTTCCTTTAAGTTTCGTACCTAGGGTGTGTGTATAGTATGCATGTGAAGTGGCGCTTGTTTCCCGTGCTTAGAACTGTCCCTGCACAAAATGTCATTTCTGAAGGAAAAAGTCATTTAAAACTCACTCGCAGCTATAATGAATTGTCAGCTCCCGGCAATACATAAAAAAGTCATTGATAAAAATAAAAAATGCGTGGGGGTTCCCACAAATTCAATTACCAGGCCCTTCAGGTCTGGTATGGATATTAAGGGGAACCCTGCCGCAAATTTAAAAAAAAAATCCATGTGGTTCCCCCCAAATATCCATACCAGGCCCTTCAGGTCTGGTATGGATTTTAAGGGGAACTCCACACCAAATTTAAAAAAAAATGGTGTGGAGTTCCCCCCAAAAATCCAGACCAGACCCTTTATTGGAGCACGCAACCTGGCAGGCCGCAGGAAAAGAGGGGGGGACGAGAGAGCGTCCCCCCCCTCCTGAACCGTACCAGGCCACATGCCCTCAACATGGGGAGGATGTCCCCATGTTGATGGGGACAAGGGCCTCATCCCCACAACCCTTGCCCCGTGGTTGTGGGGGTCTGTGGGCAGGGGGCTTATCGTAATCTGGAAGACCCCTTTAACAAAGGGGACGCCCAGATCCCGCCCCCCCATGTGAATTGGTAATGGGGTACATTGTACCCCTACCATTTCACAAAGAAAGTGTAAAAAATTGTAAAAAAAAAAAACAGACACAGTTGGGAAAGTCCTTTTATTAAAAATAAAAAAATGAAAAATAAAAAAAAACATTCCAGCGATGAAATCCAGTGTCCTACGGAGATCCGATGTCCAGCGCTGTCCATACGAAACGTCATTGGCTGAGCCTGAGCGGACCTGATGGGGAACTTTCTCCACAGTGTAATAAATGAATAGACCCGCCCCTTCTAAAGTTCCCCATCAGGTCCGCTCAGCCAATGACGTAGGTGTAAGGCTGAGGACCTGATGCGGAACGTAAGGGGCGGGTCTATTAATTTATTATACTGCAGAGGAAGTTCCCCATAAGGTCCGCTCATCCAATGACGTAGGCGGGGTCTGACATACGAGGGGGCGGACCTGATGGGGAACTTCCTCCACAGTGTAATACATGAATAGACCCGCCCCTTCTCACGTTCCGCATCAGGTCCTCAGTCTTACACCTACGTCATTGGCTGAGCGGACCTGATGGGGAACTTTAGAAGGGGTGGGTGTATTCATTTATTAGTAATAAATGAATACACCCGCCCCTTCTAAAGTTCCCCATCAGGTCCGCATCAGGTGTAAGGCTGAGGACCTTTTGTGCAGGGACAGTTCTAAGCACGGGAAACAAGCGCCACTTCACATGCATACTATACACACACCCTAGGTACGAAATTTAAAGGAATATTTCACTTTTATTGTTTCACTTTAAGCATTATTAAAATCACTGCTCCCGAAAAAACTGCAGTTTTTAAAACTTTTTTTGCATTGATACATGTCCCCTGGGGCAGGACCTGGGTCCCCAAACACTTTTTATGACAATAACTTGCATATTAGCCTTTATAATTAGCACTTTGGATTTAGAACGTTCAAGTCCATTGTATTTAATAGGGTTCTAAAGTTCACGCAAACATTCTGTCTGTTCGCAGGTTCTGGTGCAAACCGAACAGGGGGGTATTCGGCTCATCCCTACTCCTCAGCTGGATAGCTGTCAGGAGTACTGTGAAGGCCTGCAAGCCCTATATATGTGGAACCGATTGTCGCCACTCCAGGGATTTTTCATTGAAGCAGAGAATCTATTGTCCAGATCTAGGAGCGGAATTCCGCCTCCTGTTTCTGAACTTTGCCACTATGTGGGTAAGTTTCTCAGTCATACCCTTCTCCCTATTTGAGTGATGAAGGTTATTATTTGAATTACATCAGTTCCCTCTTTTTTATGTTTTGGTTTAGCATACTTCATTCTGCCCTAAGCGCCATGTTATTGGATAGTCATCCTGTTCTCCTATAGGAAGTGAGGGGTACAAGGCACAGAGAGATCAAATAGGGAAACCAATATCAACACTGCAGCCTGCATGGGAAGTGCATTTGTTTTTGAAGAATTTAAAGAAGTGAGTCACAATTTACTTATACCGGTAGGGGTGTGGGAGATGTGAATCAATACCTGTTGTCACTAAATGATTTTTTGATTTATTATAGACAAATATACAAACAAATATCCCTGATGAAGAAATGTTTTTAACTGTTTGAAACTGCTCTTCTTCTGTCTCCGGTTGACCTGGAGGTTTTTGAATTCTGGCTATTGTATCATTTGTATCTATTTTTCTTGACAAACTTCATGTTTTTACTGTTTCAACTAAAACTATGTGATATATACCAATATGTTTTTGTATAAATAAATGATTTTTTTCTATAATCTTGTTGTTTGTTGCCGATACAATCCCAATATTAGAGGTTTCCAATATAATTTTACCAAAGTGTTAACTGGAGGGCAATCAAGGGGTTAAATGTGCCTAACAAGTGTGTGTACCTGTAAATTTTCTTCTTTTATACTCACCAAGGTCTTGCTTTCTTCTCTTCCTGAACCAAAAATGATTCAGGAAGGGAAGAACCAACAAGATCATGTGTCTATGTTTACAAATAAGACACAAGACAGTGCTGTGATTGGCTAGTGTTATATTCTATGTTTAACAAGGTTATTTCATATAATTTCATGAGTCCAATGGACTTTTCATAAGCTGTCATGTGTCACATGGCCATGTTATACAATGCTGTGTGTCACATGGTCATTTCATACTTGGCTGTGGGTCACATGGTCATTTCATATGCTTCTGTGTGCCACGTGTTGCCTACAGTATCATTTTATTGTTCAGAATTCTGTATTCTGAATCATTATACTGACTGCACATACAGCATTTAAAATGAAGAAGAAGCAGCTTTTTATAAAGAATTGCAGAAAAATCTTGTGCTGCAGATGGCTTATTCAAGTGCCTACTTATCAAAATAGTCTGAAAGAAAAAATTAGACTTCTTATAATCTTTGAGGTCACATGGGAGAAAAAAAATGTATTTTTTCAGTTTCTTGTATATCATACAGATGCGTTCTAAGAATTTCATGCCAGCTTGAAATTGGCAGTGATTTTTTGGAACAGTTCTTATTTTCCTGACCTAGCTTTGGATCATATTGAGACTAAAGAAAAACAAAAGTTGAATCAGGAAAGGCTGCAAGTGATATATTATTTCTGTAAAATAATTTAAAGCAAAATTCTGACTTTGAGCTCTTTTTTTAAAAATGGGTAACCAAATTAAAATATCATATTCAAATTGTAATAGGATTGCTTTCCTATTTGTGAAATAGATGGTGCAGCACTATAAATTAAGTCCACATATCAATAAACACCCTCCGTGGGATCTTCAGTGCAGATATATGAATATAAACATGCAGAAATCTTCGTGACTGTGTGACACCTCCACCAATATTAAAGGATGGCCGCTCACCTCACTATGTGGACCCTGTAATTATGAAGGGTCACATGAACCTTCCCTTACGGGCAAACAAGGATAGTGAAATGTAGGTCCCGGTCACTTCAATGGATAAGATGGTTCCCAAGAGATGGATCACTCCCAGATAACGCATGGATCATGAAACAATAAAGGATAGAACCATAGTGCTCTCCGTAATATAAAGCATTTAATAGAAAAGATAAAAATCCACTTACAGACATAGCACTCTGCCAGTGCTAGCTTGAATGGCGTGTATACAAACAATGGAGCATGATGGCCGCGGGTGATGTCACGTGCTTTCCTGACATTCGTACGCGTTACGTTCCAAAGGGCGGGGACTTCTTCAGCGGATACGGAAACTACGTGACGCCCACTTTTATATAGGAGGAAAGGAGTTGTCATAGCAACCCGATGTGGCATAAGCAAATGCAGCACGGGCGTTGACAATCACCTATGGGAAGAATCCCGGAAGTGTCCCCAAGCTCTCATTCAATAAGAAAGACACCAAGTGGCAACTAAAAGTGCCAAAGGAATCTATTAAGGGAAGACATGTTTTATGAAAAATGGCTAAATCCCTGATCACTATACCAGTGATCCGGGCTATATCACTAAAAACATTCAAACCTTATAAAATATATAATGTATATATATAAAAAATATGATAAACATATTTAGTCGAAGTGGTAAATACCAAATAAATCTGTAAAAACAGAGATAAAATAATATAAACGTGATGACATCCGCGACCATCATAACATATACAATGCAAATTCATCGATCAGTAATAAAGCAGTTAATATTGAAATCAACATTTAATCCGCCGGGGGAAAGAACCTGAGTTGCATGTATCCAATATGATTTTCTTTTGCTTAACTGTCGTATAAAATTGCCCCCCCTCCAATGTTTGGGGACTTTCTCAATACCCCAAAATTTCAATCCCCTGGGGTTTTGTTGGTGGAACAATTTAAAATGTCTAGACACATTGTGGGTTTTGAGACCCTTTTTGATGTTATTCATATGCTAAGCCAGCCGAACATGTAACGGTCTAGAGGTCCTGCCTATATATTGGAGCCCACAATCACACTCCAACATATAGACCCCATAGTGTCGCATGTGATTAATTTTTCAATGTTGTACTCCCTATTAGTAGCTGTTGCTAAAAACTTTTTATGTTTTTTAACATTCCCTTTTGAATGTCTACAGGGCACACAACCTCCACACGCATGAAAACCTCCTAAAAAAGAAAATAACCTGTTTTTAGATAATATGGGGGGGGGGTTCAGAACACTGGGCGCTAAATGATCCCGAAGAGAAGGTGCTTTTTTGTAAATAAATTGGGGTTTGGATAGTAAAACAGGACCCAACACTTTATCCTGCTTCAATATCGACCAATTTTTTACAATAATTTCCTCACATTTTTTATTCCATCGGAAATCCGATTGTGTGTACAGGGCTTTAGTATCACCATCACTTAAAAGACGGTTCATTTCTGATGAATAATATTACCTACTAAGAATAACCAGGCCTCCCCCTTTATCTGCTGGCCGTATAACAATCTCTCTATGTTCCTCGAGGGATTCCATACCACGCCTAACAAACTGAGGATTCTGCACTTTCTTAACTTTTAAATCATCCAAGTCTTTGGAAACCATATTCTTAAAAACCTCCATACATTTATTTTCTACATTAAGGGCGTTGAAAATAGACTTATTATGGAAAGATGAATGTTCACTTTTCACTGAGACTACCCTCTCACATGGGTGTGATAGAATATATTTTTTCATGTTAAGGGTTCTGATGTATTTTTGTAGGCTCACATAGGTTTGGAATTTGTTTAGATTCTTTGTGGGAGCAAAATTTAAACCTCTATCAAGAACCCTCATCTCATCATCATTAAGTGTAACACCACTCAAATTGTATATACCAGTCCCTATTGGGGTTTGGGTCTTTTGTACTCTCCTAACCCCTCTCCTTTCTCTCTTTCTTTTCATTTTCTGGGATGACTGACATTGGGTGGTGTGTATTGTGGGGGCTGTCTCCACCATTCCCCCGGATTGGGTTGGTAAATAGGGGGGCCGGTCACGGTCCTCTGTGTGACCCTAAAAAATCCCCTCTATCATATGTATTTTGGTCAGACAGAGGAGCAAACCTATAATGTGTTGGAATAGGTCTCTCATGGGGATAACCAGGTCTGTCCCTGCCGGAAAAATTACCACCATTATGATATAGACGGTCATCTCTCCAGTCCCGAGATGTGTCATGATGACGAGGAGAGGCTAAGTAACCCCCCTCATAAATATGTGGTGGAATGTTACCTCCCCTACCCCTTCCTCTTTTATTTTTCCCTCGTTTACTACCTCTAAATGAGACATCTTTGTGGGGAGAGATATCTTGCTGGTTGAGGGTGATCATATTCATAGGTAGAGTTTCTACCAGGAGTACCAGTTAAATGTTGACCCATAGGTCTAATGGGGGGAGCTGTAACTGGGGCATTGGGGCATTATTAGTGGTAGCGTAGTTAATAGGGGGTGGAATATTCTGCCATTTAAATATATTCGCCTCACTGAAATCATTTAAATCCCTAATGAATTTTTTCTTCTTTTTGTTTTGGATCTCAAGATCCCATTTGGTGAGTTTAGTTTTCAATTCTCCTGAAAGCTTTAAAAACTCCTCACTCTCCTTCAATGATTCCAAACTGTTGGTGATATCCTTGATTTGGGAGTCAAGGGCTTTAATTTTTCCCTGCTTAAGAGTTAGTAGTAATTCCAATAATTCAAAACCCTTTTTAATAAAAAAAAACGACTCCATTCAGACAGAAAATCTTCATCAACTCAATCAAATCCGTCATTAGGGGGTAAATCCCATCTAAGGCTTCTTGGGATGAGCTTAGCAGATAAATATTGTTCAAAGGTTGTGATGTCCCACCAAGTTTTTAGCTTTTTTTCAAAAAAATTGGCCCAGCTTTTGATATGTGGACCTGATTTATCTATTTCACATTTTATCTGAGGGATTTTGGACTATTGACCCTGGTGTTCAGCAGCTCTTTATAGGGTTTTTCATTTTTCATTTTGCGCTGATTTGTTTCCTCTTATATATTTGCTTTCTTATTCAACCATCTTTACAGAGAACATGAATTCCTACCAATTTTCATTTTCTGTGCTCTGTAAACCATGTAAGCATACAGATTCCTCAGTTTTGTAACTTGGCATTTCATGGATTGTCAGTTACTTATCATGTGTACACCTGACATTTACTGAAACATTATGCATCAGGGGACTTGATATAGTGACTGATACACACAGCAGTGTACCAGCGATACTATGGGGTTGATTTATTAAAGGCAAATAGACTGTGCACTTTGCAAAGTGCAGTTGGTCCAGAGCTTAGGTAAATTAGGTAAATCTTCACTTTGCAGAGTACCCAATAACGTGCAAGGAAAAAAAAAAAAACAGCACATGATTGGATGATGGAAGTCAGAAGAGCTTCTGCTCATATACTCAGCTCTGGAGCAGCTGCACTTGCAGAGTGCAGCTGCACGTTTCAAAGTGCATAGCCTACTTGCCTTTAGAAAATTAACCACTATGTATGAGTAAAAGTTGGATGATATTGTTCTAATCTTACATGTAAGGTCCCCCATAATAAAAAAATAAATAATGCACTAGAATAGAAGTGCAACGCACAAAAGTGCATTGTTTGAACAGCAGTAGCTAGATATAATATGTTTAAAGTATTTATTTTCTTAAATTGCTAATTCGGCGTTGTGGCTGTTGCTATTGTTGATTGCTTACTGGGTGCTGGAGTGATTGTGTGCTGCACATTGCTAAGTGTTGAGTACTAGGTGTTCTCAATTAGCATGTGCAAGAGAGGTGCACTATTATCCCAATTAGTGCCTAGTAGAGTTGAGCGGACACCTGGATGTTCGGGTTCGACGGGTTCGGCCGAACTTCGGAAAAAAGTTCGGGTTCCGGACCGAACTTGAACCCGAACCCCATTGAAGTCAATGGGGACCCGGACTTCTAAGGACTAAAAAGGCTCTAAAAAAGTAATGGAAAGGGCTAGAGGGCTGCAAATGGCAGCAAAATGTTGTTAAGAGCATGGCAAGTGCTCTGCAAACAAATGTGGATAGGGAAATAACTTAAAATAACATTAAAAAATAAAAAAATAAAAAAATATGCTGGAGGCCCCCTTTTCAGCAGAAGAGGTACAGGAAGTCATTAAGAACCTCAGAAACTCAATGGCACGATGCCACATATATGGTAGGAATGCCCCAGAATACGCCCTTTCTGGAATAAATTATTCAATTTAATGGATAAGCTAGTGGGAAAATAAAATACTTTGAAATAAAAATGTAGCGGGGTGCTAAATTTAAGGGAAGTGTTTGAGTGGTAAATAGGCTCAAACACCCTAATTCTGTAGGATTCATGGACCATTTTGTCCTCGGGGGACAGTATTGGTGTGCAGTTCCCTGCGGCCTACAGGTGGCGCTGCCATGGTAGGCTAGGGTTGAACCGCCGATACAGTGCTGTGCCTTTTGGGTCCCCTCTTGGCAGTAGTACAGCGGGGCGGGGAACCTGCTGTGCATGCCGGGAGAGCATATAAAAGGGGCAGACCTTTGGCCTGGGGGCTGATGTCCAGTGGGGTCCGCGCCCAGGTGCCTTCGGCCTGGGTGCATGTGTTCCTGTTCCATCTCGGGCACCTTTAGCCTGGGGTGAGGTACTATCCTGGAGTTCCTGCTACCCTGGGTATGGAGGCCTAGGGGCGGGAGTAAATCCTGGAGTCCAGAGCCTTCGTCTGGAGTCCGCTAAGGGTCGAGGAGTCTTAGGGTGCCGCCTCGTGTAGGGGACCCTGTTCCAGGGAAGGGAGGATCATTCTGATGGACCGATGTGGGATTCACGGTGAAGGAAGGGTCTGTTGACTCCCTGGAGAGATGTCTTCCCCTTGATATGGGCTAGGTTCGTAGAAGGAGAAGCTCAAGGTCATCTTGACTGTATCAGAGGCCTTATTCACCCGGCCCGTGGCAGGGGCCTTATACACCCTGGTCTGTGGCAGAGACCAAAGTTCTCCAGGTCCGTGGCAGAGGCCTTGTACACCCGGTCTGTGGCAGAGACCAACCTCAAGGTCTGTGGCAGAGACCGTGCACCTAAAACTGTTTGAGAAACCTAAGCAGTGAAGTGAATGTGCTACGTTTGTGCCTGGACCTCCTCCATACCTTAAGCTGTCCTGTTTCTTTGCTCCAACCTTTTCTATCCGAGTAGAGTTTATTTTGCCATGAGAGAATAAGAGTTGTAGTTTCAGCTGGTGTGGACATTGACTTTACTGGGAATTAAAGGACTTGCCTCTACCTACAGTAGAGGTGAGAATCATCCTCTGGAGGAGTTTTGACTCTGGCTGTGGACACGTCCCGTCACCAATCAACCTCTTTATATAGGAGGGTACGGGCTGGTAGTGCGGTGTGCCTTTCTCCCTCCTGCGAGGAGCCAACAACATAAAGGCAGGTAAGGGGGAAAGGATCTGTGCGCTACAAAAAAATAAAAAATAAATTATAATCTTCACCTAGGAGGACGAGGTCCATATGGAGTAGGAGGTTGAGGTGGCGGTGGATGTGGCTGTGTAGGTGGAAGCGAGGTAGCCAACACTGGTTCAAAAATACAACAATGGCTGGGTAAGGCCGGTGATGTGTCGAATTCTGTCCCCCGTCGAATAGTGTCCACCCTGTACTGCGCTTGCTCAGTATGTAGGACAAGGGGATTTCAAAAATCTCCCAAGACGAACGGCGCCTGCGTGGTGAGTTCAGGTGAAGGCCACACCATCCGTGGTTCAAGCCGAGCCAAGTGAGGCCGTGCCCGAAGCGTGGCGATCGAAGTGAGCCCGTGAGGGGCCCTGTTACTATGTGCTACCGTATGTCCACTTGGATAGTGGGGCTTGAACCTGCACTCACGGCGCAGGCGCCGTTCATCTTCGGAGATTTTGTGAATCTCCTTGTCCTCTGTACTGCGCAAGCACTGCGCCTTCGCAGTACGGGCCGGACACAATCCGATGGCCGGACAGTTTTTGTCACAACACCGGTATACATGTCTATTCTGCAGAAGGTACGGACAAGTCCTGTGGGATCCATGCCTGGTTCATTTTAATGAATGTGAGCTTGTCCACATTGGCTCTGGACAGGCGGCTGCGCTTGTCTGTGATAACGCCCCCTGCCGTGCTAAATACACGTTCAGATAATACACTGGCTGCAGGGCAGGCCAGCACCTCCAAGGCATAAAGGGCAAGCTCAGGCCATGTGCCCAATTTGGAGACCCAGTAGTTAAAGGGGGCAGACCCGTCATCCAGTACGTGTAGGCTTGTGGACACATACTGCTCAACCATGTTGGTGAAATGCTGCCTCCTGCTAAGACGTTCCATCTCAGCTGGTGGTGCTGGTTGTTGTGGCATGCTGACAAAGCTTTTCCACATTTCGGCCATGCTAACCCTGCCTTCTGAGGTGCTGCCGGTGCCCCGGCTGTGTTGGCGACCTCTTCTTCCTCCTCTGCCTTCGCCTTGTGCTTCCACCGTACGCCCGCTGTCAGGTGGGAATGCCACCAGCAGCGTGTCTACCAGCATGCGCTTGTAGTCGCGCATCTTACGATCCCGCTCCAGTGAGGGAATTAAGGACGGTACGTTGTCCTTGTAACGGGGATCCAGCAGGGTGGCCACCCAGTAATCAGCACCAGTTAAAATGTGGGCAACTCGGCGGTCATTGCGGAAACACTGCAGCATGTAATCGCTCATGTGTGCCAGGCTGCCCAGAGGCAAAGAAAAGCTGTCCTCTGTGGGAGGTGTATCGTCTGTGTCCTCTGTATCCCCCCAGCCACGCACCAGTGATGGCCACGAGCTGGTCTGGGTGCCACCCTGCTGTGAACATGGCTCCTCCTCTTCCTCCTCCTCCTCCTCCTCCTCCATCTCTTCCTCCACCTCGTCATCCTCCAGAACTGTGCCCTTTCTGCTGGACAATTATGTACCTGGCGTTTGTTGGTGCAGGAACCCACCCTCGGAGCCATTTGTGAAAGACTGCCCTGAAAGCCTTTGAAATGATCCCGCTTCCTCCTCCTCCTCCTCATCCTCCTGTGCCACATCCTCTTCCATCATCGCCCGAAGCGTTTTTTCAAGGAGGCATAGAACTGGGATAGTAACGCTGAGAACGGCGTCATTGGCACTGGCCATGTTGGTGGAGTACTCGAAACAGCGCAACAAGGCACACAGGTCTCGCATGGAGGCCCAGTTATTGGTGGTGAAGTAGTGCTGTTTCGCAGAGCGACTCACGCGTGATTGCTGCAGCTGAAACTCCACTATCGCCTGCTGCTGCTCGCACAGTCTGGCCAGCATGTGCAAGGTGGAGTTCCACCTTGTGGGCACGTCACATATGAGGCGGTGAGCGGGAAGGCCGAAGTTACGCTGCAGCGCTGACAGGCGAGCAGCAGCAGGGTGAGAACGCCGAAAGTGCGCACAGACAGCCCGCACTTTCTGCAGCAGCTCTGGCATATTGGGGTAATTTTTAAGGAACCTCTGGACCACCAAGTTCAGCACATGCGCCAGGCAAGGGATGTGCGTCAAACCGGCTAGGCCCAGAGCTGCTATGAGATTTCGCCCATTATCGCACACCACCAGGCAGGGCTTGAGGCTCACTGACAGCAACCACTCATTGGTCTGTTGTTCCATGTCCCTCCACAACTCCTGCGGGGTGTGGGGTTTTACCCCCAAACAGGAACGTTTTAAAACTGCCTGCTGTCGTTTACCCCTGGCTGTGCTGAAGTTGGTGGTGAAGGTGTTACGCTGACCGGATGAGGAGGCGGTAGAGGATGAGGAAGCGGAGTAGGAGGAGTTAGCAACAGGAGGCAAACTGAAGCGCCCTGCAATCCTTGGTGGTGGAAGGACATGCGCCAAACTGCTATCTGCCTCAGGCCCAGCCGCCACTGCATTTACCCAGTGTGCTGTTAGGGAGATATAACGTCCCTGACCGTGCTTACTGGTCCACGCATCCGTAGTTAGGTGGACCTTGCCACAGATGGCGTTGCGCAGTGCACACCTGATTTTGTCCCCCACTTGGTTGTGCAGGGAAGGGATGGCTCGCCTGGAAAAGTAGTGGCGGCTGGGCACGACGTACTGTGGGACAGCCAATGCCATCAGGCTTTTAAAACTCTGCGTCTCCACCAGACGGAATGACAGCATTTCAAAGGCCAGGAGTTTTGAAATGCTGGCATTCAGGGCCAGGGATCGCGGGTGGCTAGGGGGGTACTTCCTCTTCCGCTCCAATGTTTGGGAGATAGAGAGCTGAACGCTTCCATGGGACATTGTGGAGATGGTTGGTGACCCAGGTGGTAGTGTTGCTGGCAGATCCTCTCTTTGCGGGGTGGCAGGTGCCACTGTCACTACAGAGGTGGATGAAGAGGCCGAGACTGCAGCAGAAGAGGAAGCAGGAGGAGCCAGAGACCTTTCTTGCTTTTTGAGGTGTCTACTCCACTGCAGCTCGTGCTTTGCACTTAGATGCCTGGTCATGCAGGTTGTGCTCAGGTTGAGAACGTTTATGCCTCGCTTCAGGCTCTGATTGCACAGTGTGCAAACTACTCGTGTCTTGTCATCAGCACATTGTGTGAAGAACTGCCACGCTAGGGAATTCCTTGGACCTGGCTTTGGTGTGCTCGGTCCCTTGCTGCGTTGGGCAGTAGCAGACGTACTGTCTAGGGGACGGACGCTCCGCTTTTGCACCCTGCTCCCTCTTCTGCTGTGCTGGTGGCTCTGTGCGACCACCGCCTTTTCCTCCAAACTACACTGGTCACCTGCATAATGTTGATTCCATGTGGGGTCGAGGACCTCATCGTCCTCCACATCATTTTCCACCCAGTCTTCACCCCTGCCCTCCTTGTCTGTCTGCACAATTGCGAAAGCAGCAGCAGTTGGCACCTGTGTTTCGTCATCATCCGAGACGTGGTGCGATGGTCCTCCCATGTACTCATCATGAAACATAAGTGGTTGGGCATCGGTGCACTCAATCTCTTCTACTTCTGGGGCAGGGCTAGGTGGATGGTCCTGGGAAACCCTGCTAACAGAGTCATCGAAAAGCAGAAGAGACTGCTGCATGATTTGGGGCTCAGACTGCTTGGCTGATTTGCAAGGGGGTGAGGTGAAAGACTGATGGACATGAGTTTCAGGTGTCAACTCTGATCTTTCATCAGAAGAGTGGGTGGGAGACAATGTGAAGGAACCTGAGGCACTGTCAGCAACTCAATCTACTATCGCCTGTACTTGTCCTGGCCTAAACATTCGTAAAGCCTCATTAGGCGCGACAAAATACCGCCGCAGGCTCGGTTGCCTACTCGCACCTGAGGAAGGTGTTTCACTTGTGCGTGTAGTTGGCACAGATCCACCACGTCCTCTCCCTGCAACAGGAGCTCCACCAGCAGCACCACGACCGGGGCCACCACGTCCCTTTGACCTTCTCCTCATATTTTCCAAATTCAGGATCTTGCCCTAAATGGGTGTTTTTGGAAGACTACAACACACCCACAGTACGTAACCGCTGAATCGCAGAGCTACAGAACTGCAGAAAATGCTATTAAAAAAAAAATTGTTTTTTTAGTATAGCACAGTAGAAGACAAATATATAGAAATTGTTTATTTCACACACCTCCACATATGTATAACACACTGCAAAATATTTTTTGTGGCCCTAAATGGCGTTTTTTGGAAGAGCACAACACACCCACAGTACATAACCGCTGAATCGCACAGCTGCAGAACTGCAGAAAATGCTAATAAAAAAAAGTTGTTTTTTTTAGTATAGCACAGTAGAAGACAAATATATAGAAATTGTTTATTTCACACGCCTCCACATATGTATAACACACTGCAAAATATTTTTTGTGGCCCTAAATGGCGCTTTTTGGAAGACCACAACACACCCACAGTACGTAACCACTGAATCGCAGAGCTACAGAACTGCAGAAAATGCTATTCAAAAAAAATGTTGTTTTTTTAGTATAGCACAGTAGAAGACAAATATATAGAAATTGTTTATTTCACACACCTCCACATATGTATAACACACTGCAAAATATTTTTTGTGGCCCTAAATGGCGTTTTTTGGAAGACCACAACACACCCACAGTATGTAACCACTGAATCGCAGAGCTACAGAACTGCAGAAAATGCTATTCAAAAAAAAATTTGTTTTTTTAGTATAGCACAGTAGAAGACGAATATATAGAACTTGTTTATTTCACACACCTCCACATATGTATAACACACTGCAAAATATTTTTTGTGGCCCTAAATGGCGTTTTTTGGAAGACCACAACACACCCACAGTACGTAACCGCTGAATCGCACAGCTGCAGAACTGCAGAAAATGCTATTAAAAAAAATGTTGTTTTTTTAGCATAGCACAGTAGAAGACAAATATATAGAAATGGTTTATTTCACACGCCTCCACATATGTATAACACACTGCAAAATATTTTTTGTGGCCCTAAATGGGTCTTTTTGCAAGAGTACATTAAAGTGCAAATTTTTATTTATTTTTTTGCCCTAAATGGGTCTTTTTTTTTTGCCCTAAATGGGTCTTTTGGAAAAGAGCACAATAAAGTGCCTTTTTTTGCCCTAAATGGGTCTTTTTCCAAGAGCAGAATACACCCACAGTATGGAAACTGTGTATCTCTCAATGTAATATATGCAGCGCTGGTGCACTGAGCTTGCAGATAAAAGTTAGATTTTCTCTGACACTGGGCTCATGGCAGTGTAAAAAGACTGTGCACTGCAACACAAACAGGTAAACCTATGCAGATCGCTGAGTTATATCTCTGAATCTGGACTCCTATTCCTATTGTGAGGGGGTTAACTCGGTAGCGGGTGTGTGTGACCCCCTGGTTGGGCTCCCCACACAAAAACAGGGCCAGCAGACGGAGGTTGTGGTTTTCAAAATCAAAAGGTGCGGTTTATTTCTCTATGTACAGTGACAAAAACACAGCAAAGCCAAAAAGAAACATAAACAAAATAAATCCTGGTCAGTTTGACCTCTGACTAAACATGCAGGTTTCCTAAACTAACAACTGGGATCAGCCTGGTGCTGTCCTAGTCCCTAAGTCCCTGGTTTAGTAAAAGTCCAAACAAATAGCCACACAGGCTTTGCCTCACCGCACAGGGGTTCACTCTCCCTAGACAGTCCACACAGGTCTGGTTCCAGGCATGAGCTAACACCTAATGAATCTGGGAGTTCTTATAGAGGCCTAAATGAGCTGACAAGCTTCAGCTGGTCTCATCAACTCCCTGCCTCACGACGCCCAGCACTCTCCCTAGAGGTATGAGTCATTCATGAGCCCACTAGCCTCAGCTGGGCTTCATCAACTCCCTAGTTGTATAAGTCGGCATAAAGCCTGAATCTGGGAGAAATATATCTACCCCCCTGGATGCAACCAGGTGACTTTACCTTCCTGCTGTCACATACCCCCCCCTCTTGTTTTAACCTTGGGGTTGGAACACCAGCAATCAGGCATTCATGTACTCGAGACAAAGCATCCACATTCCCCATTTGAACGCCAGGGCGATGCTTTACTGTGAAGTTGAATTCCTGTAGGGCCAGGAACCACCTATTCACTCTTCTATTTGTCTCCTTGTTTTGAGCCATCCACTTTAACGGAGCGTGATCCGTAACCATGTCAAAGTGCCTACCTAGCAGATAGTACCGAAGGGAATCTAGAGCCCACTTCACCGCTAAACACTCCTTTTCAACCGTGGCGTAATTTACCTCATGGGACTTCAACTTCCTGCTGAGGTAAATGACTGGGTGCTCTTCCCCGTTCCAGACCTGGGACAATACTGCTCCTAACCCCACATCTGACGCATCACTTTGTACGACAAAGTCTTTAGAGAAGTCGGGTGAGTACAACACTGGCTGGCTACATAAGGCTTGTTTCAAGAATTGGAATGCTGCCTCCGCCTCGGGGGTCCATTTAATCATGACCGACCCTTTCCCTTTCGTCAGGTTGGTTAGGGGCACAGCCTTAGAAGCAAAGTGGGGAATGAAGCGCCGATAATAACCCGCGATTCCCAGAAAGGCTCGTACCTGCTTCTTGCTGTTGGGACGTGGCCAACTCTGGATGGCCTCGACTTTGTTGAGTTGGGGTTTTATTACTCCCCTGCCAATGGTGTACCCAAGATATTTGGCCTCCTCCTGCCCAATGGTACACTTCTTGGGGTTAGCCGTAAACCCCGCTTCCCGGATAGAGTCTAGGACTGCTTGCACTTTTGGCAGATGTGAGGCCCAATCTGTGCTATGGACAATTACGTCATCCAGGTAAGCCGCAGCATACTTCCGATGGGGCCTCAGTATCTGGTCCATTTTCCGCTGGAATGTGGCCGGCGCATTCTGTAACCCGAACGGCATTCTCTTATATTGGAACGCCCCGTCTGGGGTTACAAATGCGGTTTTCTCTTTGGCCGACTTGGCCAGGGGAATTTGCCAATACCCTTTTGTGAGGTCAAGAGTCGTCATGTATCGGGCTGTTCCCAGCCGGTCGATCAACTCATCTATACGTGGCATGGGGTAGGTGTCAAATTTTGTAACTTTGTTCAACTGACGAAAATCGTTACAAAATCGCCAGCTCCCATCCGGTTTAGGCACCAACACAATGGGACTAGACCAATCACTTTGGGACTCCTCTATCACCCCTAAGTTCAGCATTTTCTGTACTTCCTCCCGTATTGCCTCCCGTCGGGCCTCTGGGATCCGATAGGGTTTTAACTTCACCCTTTCACCGGGCGGGGTAATAATATCATGCTCTACCCCAGATTTTTGTCCCGGCAGCTCAGAGAACACCTCCTTGTTGCGAAGCACAAACTCCTTAACCTCCTGTTGTTGGGGTTGTGACAAGGTGGCTGCTATTCCAACCTCCGGAATCACGCAACCAGTTTGAGCTGGTGACCAAGTTTCTGCGACTAGGGACTCTCTATCCCTCCAGGCTTTCAACAGATTAACGTGATATATCTGTTCGGGCTTTCGCCTTCCTGGTTGTCTGACCTTGTAATTCACTTCGCTCACTTTTTCCATTATCTCGTAGGGGCCTTGCCATTTGGCAAGGAATTTACTTTCAACCGTAGGGACAAGTACCAATATCCTATCCCCCCGGGGAAAAGGTACGGGTCTTTGCTCCACGGTTGTACACTCTCTGCTGTGCCAACTGCGCTTGGGCCAAATGTTCCTTCACGATGGGCATTACCTGTGCAATTCGATCTTGCATCAGGGCGACATGCTCAATCACACTCCTGTGGGGAGAACTCTCACTTTCCCAAGTTTCCTTGGCAATATCCAACAGCCCTCTTGGGTGTCTCCCATACAGTAACTCAAAGGGGGAGAATCCCGTAGAGGATTGGGGCACCTCCCTAATAGCAAACATCAAATAAGGAAGTAGACAGTCCCAATCCTTTCCATCTCTATCCACCACTTTCTTCAACATTTGTTTTAGGGTTTTGTTGAATCTTTCAACCAGCCCATCGGTTTGGGGGTGATACACAGATGTACGCAATTGCGTCACTTTGAGCAATTTACACAGCTCTTTCATAACCCGGGACATAAAGGGTGTACCTTGGTCCGTAAGCAGTTCTTTACAAATACCCACCCGGCTAAAAACAAGAGATAGCTCTTTGGCTATGGTTTTGGCCGAGGTATTTCTGAGAGGGATCGCTTCTGGATAACGGGTGGCATAGTCCATTATAACCAATATGTACTGGTGCCCCCTAGCGGACTTGATTATAGGACCTACCAAATCCATTGTGATTCTCTCAAACGGGACCTCAATGATGGGTAGAGGGACCAGCGGGCTACGGAAATGTGGCATCGGGGCCGACCTCTGACACACAGGGCAGGAGGAACAATAATTTTCTATGTCCTTCATCACCCCAGGCCAATAGAATCTCTGTAATACCCTCTCTCGGGTTTTCTCTGTCCCCAGATGACCTCCAAGAATGTGCCCATGGGCCAACTCCAACACCAACTTCCTGTAAGGTTTGGGCACCACAAGCTGCTCAACGGTTTCTTCTGCCCTTTTTGCCACCCGATACAGTAGGTCCTTCTCTACGCTGAAGTATGGGTAAGTGCAGGTATTATCTGGGTTCACTAACTCGCCATCTATTTCCACTACGTTTTCCCGTGCCTTTATTAGGGCGGGGTCTTTTAACTGTTCTGTGGCAAAATTTTCCCTGTGAACCTCCAGATCAGAAAACTCCACAGACGGTAGGTTTTCGTCTGAGGAGGTGGGCTCCTCTCCAGTTTCTTGAGTCTCCCCTGCCAATACTGACAAGGGAAATTCTGGAGAGTCCTCACCACTCTCAGAGGAGTTCTGGCTATCACATTCCTGGTACATAGGGGCACCAGTGGGGGGGCTCAGGATCATCCCACAGTTCCCAGAACTTCAGAAAATCCCTTCCCACAATGGCATCATGCGGTAATTGAGATACTAACCCCACTGGATGAGAGAGGGTACCTTTGGGGGTCTCGAAACACACTGTAGTCACTGGATACTCTCGGGTGTCCCCATGCACACAAATAACAGCTACCTTGCTATTCCCAGAGACCTCTGTTTTAACTAATTCAGCCTTTATCAGGGTCACAAGGCTACCTGAATCCAGTAATACCACAACATTTCTACCATTAATACACATTTTGCATAAATGTTTCTCAGTTCCCCGAATGGCAGTGCATGCGACTGTCGCACACAGCGACTGACGTCTGTCCATCAGAAAGTCACATTGCATGGGTTCCTCCACAACCGGGCAATTTGCTGCAATATGTCCCGCTTGCCGGCAGCGGTAGCAAACAATCCATTTGGCTGCCTCTTGAGCCCCTGACTTCCCAGGCTGTTCTCACCAAACTTTGGGTAGAGCTCCCACCCTCTCACTCTCTCCACCCTCACCCCTTGGAATCCTCTTATCCGCCCCTGGGGATGGTCTGGTCTTAGGGTGGAAAGTCCGAGAGTCTCTGGAAGAGGCCGTCAGGTTCTCTGTAGCCAAGTATTTCTCTACACGATCCACAAGACCACCGGCCGTCTCTGGGTCTCCATGGCTTACCCACTTTTGGATGGCAGTAGGAAGAGCTCTCAAAAACCGATCCATTACAACACGTTCCACAATCTCTGGTGCGGACAAAGTCTCTGGCTGTAGCCACTTCCTGCTCAGGTGAATGAGATCATACATTTGAGACCTGGGGGGTTTTCCAAGCTGGAAAGTCCAGTTATGCACACGCTGAGCCCGGACAGCCAGGGTGACACCCAGCCTTGCCAATATTTCAGCTTTTAGCATCACATAGTCTTTTGCTTGGTCAGGCTCTAGGTCATAGTAAGCCTTCTGCGATTCACCAGTTAACAGAGGAGCCACCAGTCCAGCCCACTGCTCCTCAGGCCACTTTTCTCTTTCAGCAGTCCTTTCAAATGTGGTCAAAAATACCTCTGGATCATCCTCTCCAGTCATTTTTGTCAATAAACGACTCACCCCAAAGGACGCGGTATTAGTGGGACGGCTTTCCTCACTGGTCTGCGGACGTTGCTGCATTACTGCTTCCATTTGTTGTAGTCTCTGCTCTTGCTTCTGTAACAGGTCTATGAAGCGGGCCTCAGATTGCTGCTGGGCTTGTTGATGAGCTTGCTGCTGGGCTGCAAGGCTCCTTTGCAAACCTGCATTTGTCTGCTGTTGATTGGCATTTGCTAGAGCCAGCTGTTTCAGTATCTCCTCCATGCTGGCTTAAAAAAAACTGCCACTGGTTCTCCACCAACTGTGAGGGGGTTAACTCGGTAGCGGGTGTGTGTGACCCCCTGGTTGGGCTCCCCACACAAAAACAGGGCCAGCAGACGGAGGTTGTGGTTTTCAAAATCAAAAGGTGCGGTTTATTTCTCTATGTACAGTGACAAAAACACAGCAAAGCCAAAAAGAAACATAAACAAAATAAATCCTGGTCAGTTTGACCTCTGACTAAACATGCAGGTTTCCTAAACTAACAACTGGGATCAGCCTGGTGCTGTCCTAGTCCCTAAGTCCCTGGTTTAGTAAAAGTCCAAACAAATAGCCACACAGGCTTTGCCTCACCGCACAGGGGTTCACTCTCCCTAGACAGTCCACACAGGTCTGGTTCCAGGCATGAGCTAACACCTAATGAATCTGGGAGTTCTTATAGAGGCCTAAATGAGCTGACAAGCTTCAGCTGGTCTCATCAACTCCCTGCCTCACGACGCCCAGCACTCTCCCTAGAGGTATGAGTCATTCATGAGCCCACTAGCCTCAGCTGGGCTTCATCAAATCCCTAGTTGTATAAGTCGGCATAAAGCCTGAATCTGGGAGAAATATATCTACCCCCCTGGATGCAACCAGGTGACTTTACCTTCCTGCTGTCACACTATATAATAAATCTGTCTCCCTGAAAGCACCAACAGGAACCTGGCCCTACACTACACTGTCTCTCTATCTTTTCCCTCAGATTCCAGAATCAGGACTAACTCATGTATTTTCAATCTCTCCCAATAAGCAACAGCAGCAGACAAGATCCTCTCCCTATCTATTCTGAAGCAGAGTGACGTGTGTGCTGTGTGCCTCTAGCTTATATAGAAGCTGGGTCACATGTTGCACTGACCAATCACAGCCATGCCATTAGTAGGCATGGCTATGATGGCTTCTAAGGGCACACTAGCTAATCAAAAGGTGATTGGCTGGCCCCTGAGGCATTTCTAACTGCGGCATTAGATTGCCGAACCCGAACTCGAACACGGACTTTCACGCAAAGTCCGGGTTCGGGTTCAGGAAAAAGCTAAAGTTCGGTACGGACCCGAACTTTACAGTTCGGGTTCGCTCAACACTAGTGCCTAGTTAATGTGGTATTTAAGAGGAATAACAATTCTGTAGAGTTTGCTCACTGTGAGTGCATCAAACAAAGGTACATAGTTTGAACAGAAGTAGTTTTCAAACAGCAAGAGTTTGGAGGCAGCCAACTTTTTGGTTACTACCTGTGTTTGATTTTAAGTACATATGTTTAAAGTGACTGGTTTAGTTCAGTGCAATACTTGCTTGGCATTTGTTTTCTGTGGTACTTTGGAAGTTGGGTTATTGTCCTAGCTGTATGCAGATTTCTAGTCTATGTGGTGACATTGCTGGTCCTTGGATTGTGCCCTTCAGTCTGTCATCAGTTGGCTGTTCAAGCCAATTGTTCTGTTGATCTGTCTTGCAAAAAGCCACTACTTACTCAATAACTGCACAGAGAAGGGCAGTGTGGACATGTATTGGGTATGGAAGAGTGAGGACTGTGGACCATAAACATGTTGCTTTTGATGTGACACTGCTAGAAGCAGATACAAAGATTGTAACGTCTATGTGAGAATGATATCCCTTCTGTGCATAGGAAGGAGGTCCATGACAAAGAAATTGCTTTGTCAAAAGTAACTTTTGTATCTGATGTTGTAAATCAGGAAAATGTTGTGGATAATGTGGGGTACACACTATAAGAAAATCGGGCGAATGATCATCCGATTATCCTCGTTGTTTCACAGAAAGTCGAAACCGAGGAAGGAATAAATGTATGAAAATTCTTTTGTGTCAAATACTTTTTTTTTTTGTTGTTGTTTATTGTGTCTGATCATGCACAGTCTTTTGTTTCTGATTTTCCTCGTCTGAAATTTGTACGGAAATTGTACACCTTAAACTAAAATTGTTCGCTCTGTTCCCGTACGAGAACATTTTTGGAGTTTGTCCCTCTGGAAATTTTCATTCAAAAGGTCGGAATCAGCTGTCGAAAGTTGTGTACACACTTTAACCACTTCCATACTGGGCACTTATACACCTTCCTGTCCAGACCAATTTTCAGCTTTCAGCACTGTTGCATTTTGAATGACAATTGCGCGGTCATGCTACACTGTACCCAAACTAAATTTTTATCATTTTGTTCCTACAAATAGAGCTTTCTTTTGGTGGTATTTGATCACCTCTGCGATTTTTATTTTTTGCTAAAAAATAAAAAAAGACCGAAAATTTTGAAAAAAAAAAGTATTTTTTTGTTTCAGTTACAAAACTTTGTAAATAAGGTAGTTTTCTCCTTCACTGATGGGGCTGCACTGACAGGCACGGATAAGGCGGCATGGATGGGCACTGATGAGGTGGCATGGATGGGCAACGATCGGTGGCACGGATGGGCAACGATCGGCGGCACGGTTGGGCAACGATCGGCGGCACGGGTGGGCACAGATAGGCGGCACGGGTGGGCACAGATAGGCGGCACGGGTGTGCACAGATGGGCACAGATAGGCGGCATGGATGGGCACTGATAGGTGGCACGGATGGGCATGGATGGGCACTGATAGGTGGCATGGATGGGCACTGATAGGTGGCACTGTACTGTACTAATGGATGCCAATCAGTGCCAAACAATAATGCCTGCCAATCAGTGGTGCCCATTGTGGGCACTGATTGGCATCCATTGTGGCACTGATTGGCTGTGCTGATAATCGATCAGCACAAACCCCCCCCTGTCAGAGGAGCAGCCGATCAGCTCTCCTCTACTCGCGCCTGACAGACGAGAGTGAGGAAAAGCCGATGACCGGCTTTTCCTGTTTACACTGTGATCAGCCGTGATTCGACACGGCTGATCACGTGGTAAAGAGTCTCCGTCGGAGACTCTTTACCTAGAATTGCGGGGTGACTGACACCCCGCAGCAACGATCGCCGCGATGCGCGCCCCCGAGGGCGCGCAGCGGCTCAAAATCCTGAGGACGTCATATGACGCCCAGTCAGGATTTTGAAACCACTTTGCCGCCGTCAATCTGCTATAGGGCGGGCGGCAAGTGGTTAAGATAATCATACAATCGTTCCTTAGATGAAAATGTTTGCCTGGTTTTCTTAAAGTGTGTATGAGCCTTAAGCCCACGTTCACACTGGGCTGCGGGAGTGAAGCCTGCGAGTTCAGCTGAACTCGCACGATTTCACTCCCGCTGGCAGTCCCGATTTCGGCCGTGATTTCAAAGACATCTGAAACAGATGTCAATGTAAATCGTGGCTGAAATCGCAAAAAGTAGTACAAAAAAAGGGATTTTTATAACAGCTTACCTGTAAAATCCTTTTCTTGGAGTACATCACGGGACACAGAGCGACTTAGTCATTACTAATGGGTTATATAGATTACCTTCAGGTGTTGGCACTGGCCAATTCCAAACCGGAAGTACCCTCCCCTATATAAGCCCCTCCCACCCGGGAGCACCTCAGTTTTGTAGCCAAGCAATAAGTGTCCCAAAAAGAGGGGTGGGAGCTCTGTGTCCCGTGATGTACTCCAAGAAAAGGATTTTACAGGTAAGCTGTTATAAAAATCCCTTTTTCTTTTTCGTACATCACGGGACACAGAGCGACTTAGTCATTACTAATGGGACGTCCCAAAGCAATGCCAAATGAGGGGAGGGATACATAAGCTGGGCGCCATCAGGCATGAGGCTCTTTTGCGGCCTGCAACACACTGCGCCCAAAGGCGACATCCTCCTGACTTCTGACGTCTACCTGGTAGAATCTAGTAAACGTGTGTACTAAGGACCATGTTGTGGCCTTACAGTACTTGAGCCAGGGAGGCTTGGTGATGCACTGCCCATGAAGTTCCAACTGCTCTTGTGGAGTGCGCCCTAACTTTGAACGGAGGCGGTCTCCTTTTCAAGCCATAGGCTTGTATTATGACCTGTCGAATCCACTTGGCTAAAGTAGATTTTTGATGCTGCCTGACCCTTTCTGGGGCCTTCCGGCAGAACAAACAAAGTATCCGTTCTACGAATCTGAGCAGTGGCTTTAAGATAAGCTTTAACTGCTCTTACTACATCCAAAGAATGCAATAACTTTTCCTCTACCGAACTAGGTTTGGGGAAAAAGGAAGGAAGAACCACATCTTGGTTCAAATGGAACCTCGATACCACCTTAGGAAGAAGGCTGGATGAGGACGTAATACTACTCTGTCCTTATGGATAACCAGATATGGCTCCTTACAGGACAAGGCGGCTAATTCCGATACTCTTTTAGCCGAACAAATGGCTACTAAGAAAATCAATTTCCTGGTGAAAAGAACCAAGAAAATGTGCCGCAATGGTTCAAATGGTTGTTTCTGTAGAACCGACAGAACCAGGTTTAAGTCCCATGGACATATGGGAATACTAACCGGAGGGCTAATACGCATCACTCCTTGTATGAAAGCTTTGATTAATGAATGCAAAGCCAAGGGCCTTTGAAAAAAAAATATTGACAAGGCCGTCTGACCCTTGATAGTACTCAAGGCAAGCTTCCTATGTACAGCCCACTGTAGGAAGTCCAGAATCCTACCTATTACGTACTTACGTGGATGCCATTTCCTGGCCTCACCCCACGTGATGTACGCCTTCTAGATCCTATAATAGATCTGCCTGGATACCGGCTTCCTGGCATTGATCATGGTAGATACCACAGGATTAGAGAGCCCTCTCTTTTTTAGAATGTGGGCTTCTATAGCCAGGCCGTCAACCTAGGGCTGGTAAGGAAGGGTAGTATATCGGTCCTTGCGAAAGCAGGTCCGGACGATGTGGGAGGGTCCAAGGACTTCCCACTGACATTTTTACAATCTCCGCGTACCATGCCCTTCGGGGCCACGCTGGAGCCACCAGAATCACTGGTTTCTTTTCTACCCTGATTCTGCGGATTAATCGCGGTGGGAATGCATATATCAGCTTGAACTGATCCCAAGGGAACACTAGGGCATCCGAACCGCAAGCTAGGGGATCCTTTGTGCGAGACACAAATCTGTCCACCTTTGCGTTGAATCTGGATGCTAGCAGATCTACATCCGGTGTTCCCCACCGCTGGCATATTGCCTGGAAAACCTCGGGGTGAAGAGACCATTCCCCCGGGCATAATTGCTGGCGACTTAAAAAAGTCCGCTCTCCAATTTTCCACTCCTGGGATGAAAACCGCGGATATGGCTGTGACATACCTTTCTGCCCATTCCAGGATGCATTTCGCTTCCCTCTGGGCTGCACGACTCCTGGTGCCACCCTGGAGATTGATATATGCCACTGCTGTGGCATTGTCTGATTGAATTCTGACAGGTGACCCTTGGAGTTTGGATGTCCATGCTACTAGGGCATACCGGGCTGCTCGTATCTCTAAGAGATTGGTGGGCAGGGCCTTCTCTGCTTCTGACCACTTGCCCTGGAGAGACCATTGCTCCAGTACTGCCCCCCAGCCTATGAGGCTGGCAACTGTAGTGACCACCTTCCAAGAAACCGGACTGAAGGGTTTCCCTTCCCAGATTCTGGGGCACCAACCACCAATGGAGGCTCTTGCGAACGGAAGGGGACAGGGACATTGGTAAGTCTAAAGCCTGAACTTTTTTGTTCCAGGCTGACAGTATGGCCCTCTGCAAGTTCCTTGAATGGGATTGACCGTAGGGTACCGCTTCGAATGAAGCCACCATTTTTCCCAGCAGCCTTATACACAGGCGTATGGATGTTTTTTCTTTTTTGTACCCACTAAGTGGGTCAAATCTTTCAAAGACGACACCTTCTCTGGAGGTAAGAAAATCTTTCTCTGATTTGAATCCAGTCTTAGCCCCCAAGTATTCCAGGCTTTTGACTGGTTTTAGGGCTGACTTGTCTCGGTTGATAATGCAACCGTGAGATTCCAGATACTTGATTATCTTGTGAACGACCACTTCTAGTTTTTTTCACTGAGTGGTCTATCAGCAACAAGTCGTCTAGATATGCCATTATCGTTACACCTTGTGTTCCTAGTTTGGCCAATCGTAGGGCCAGAATTTTTGTGAACACTCGTGGTGCCGTGGCCAGACCGAAAGGTAAGGCTCTGAACTGAAAATGGCGCCCTTCTACTGCAAGGCGTAGAAATTTCTGGTGGGCCGGACAGATGGGAATATGCAAATAAGCATCCCTTATGTCGATCGAGGCTAACCATTCCTGCCCTTGTAGGGCGGTGGCCACCGATCGGATCGACTCCATCCGAAAAAAGTCCTGATATGTAGGAACTTGTTTAGCCCTTTTATATTCAATATGGGCCTCATGTCCCCATTTGGTTTGGGGACTGTGACAAGGTTCGAGTAAAACCCGAACCCGTTTTCTTTCAAGGGAACCTTCATGATTACCCTTGGGGCAATAGTTGCTCTAGTGCCAGAAGGAGGGATCCACTCTTCTGGGGATCGCTTGGCACGTTTGACCTTATAAAATGGGCAGGAGGAATGTCTTTTAACTCCAGCCTGTATCCCAGACTTACTGCGGGGATCACCCATCTCTGATGGTGTCCCGCCAGGTCTCTGTGAACAACTGAAGTCTTCCCCTCACCCGACTGAGTGGGGGCAACCCTTCATGACTTAGGGGGAGGTTTTGTACCTCTCTTGACCCAGGGTTTCTTGATACCCTGTGATTGTCCCTGATTTCTGCCCCCTGGATTTGACCGCGGAGGCCGTCGGAACTGTTTCACAGCCGATGTGCCAGGGACTGGAGAAGTAGGCCTCTTAAAAGAAGGACTTCTACCCTTGTTCTTAACCGGTAAGAGTGAACTTTTACCGGCAGAAATTTTCTGGATATATTTGTCCAGATCTTCTCCAAATAAGCGTTCTCCATGAAATGGGAAGCTAACCAGCAGTTTTTTACAGGGAGCTTCAGCAGACCAGTTTTTGAGCCACAGAAGCCTACGCATATGTACTATAGACAGCGTAAAGCGGGAGGCCTGTTGGATTGTATCCTTTATGGCGTCCACCGCAAAACACAAGGCTCTAGGCAGGTCAGCTAGGGCAAGAGCCTGCTGATCTGGTAAGTCCCTTAAGACTTGTTTCAACTGATCTTTCACTGCTTGGCAGACTCCAATCGCTGCTACCGCAGGTTGTGTCACCATGCTTGCTGTAGAGAAAGCAGATTTTAGTAAAGACTCCAATTTTTTATCTATTGGGTCTTTGACATTGGAACATTATCTACTGGACATGTCAGTGATTTGTTAACAGAAGAGATGGCTGCGTCCACTGTAGGGACCCTCCATTTTTTTATGAACTTATCCTCCATGGGATAGATCACCGGAAATCTCTTGGGGGGAGCAAATATTTTATCAGGATGCTCCCAATCCTGGTAAATAAGCCCTTCTAATAAAGGGTGGATTGGGAAGGAACAGACAGCCTGGGGAGCTTTTAGCGACCCCAGCGAGGAAACCGTAGTGGATGGTGGTTCCGCCAGAGGCATTTTAAATGCTGATCGGACCATATTAGTCAGAGACTGAACCCATAATCTTTCAGCCTGAGATGCTGAGAAAGGTTCTTCCACTGTTGATTCCTCCATAACTGAATCAACCTCATCCTGATCCCCTTCAGGTAGGTCGATCTCTGGGACTGTTCCTCCACTAACAGGCACTCTGAAGGAGGAGACGGAGATCGGACACGCTTTTCCTGAGACAGGGAAGCAGCGATCAATGCTGTTAATCTCTCTTCCAATCCTCCCAGAGTTGAGGATAAAACCTCCTCTGTTATATATACAGGAGCAGGTGGACTGGGGACAGCCGCAGCACCAGGCATTCCTGTGGGGTTTCTACGGCTACTGACCTCTGAATTCTCAGGGGAGATTGGTGCAGTACAAGCATGCCCAATATCCTCAGAGCCCAATGGAGACCCCTTTGGCTTCCTGGAAGATCTATTTCCGGAGCGTCTGGACGACATATCCTTTAAGCACAAAGCTGAGGTATTCCCGTCGTCATACACCAATTTTGCTGGTAATAATCTAACACAGGTGCTGCTATATACCAGCTGGTGTCCACTAAAGTGCCTTTCTATGGGGATGCCTGCATCAACCGCCTCTGTGTGCCACTGTTTGTTGCTAGCTCTGTTTGCATCCAGCTGACACTTGTACTGTGTCTTTTAACTATGCTGGGACGCCCGCACATGCGCAGAAGCGCCGCGGCGCGCATCGAGCGTCATCCACCCGCCCCGCCCCTTTTTTTCATAGGAGGCGCGTGCACGCGCCCGCGCGCGCGCCCATGCGCCATTGGCGCCCTTTTCGAAATCAAACAGGGGACTAGGAGCCAGGGCCCTTTTTGCCGGAGGGCCTGTGCGGTGGATGAGCGCAGCAACAGGGCAGAGGAAGTGGATTCCCACAGAGAAACTTACCAGCTGCCTGGATCTTTTGACTTGAGAAAACCAAAGATCCACATGACAAGAAAAATGGACTACAGCGGCCTCTAGTGGTTTAACACAGGTACCGCGGTCCCTTTTTTTTTTTTTTTTTCTTGACTACTATTAAAATTTTACATTTTCAGTAGTTACAGGCAAACACAGATATTTAGCGGGAATACCGTTAGGTAACAGACAGAAAGACAAATTAGGCTTGGGGGTCCCCCAATAGAACCAAGTTCCTGGGGGCCCCCACTTACCTGATCCCCGCCGCAGGACTTTGTTTGGTCCACAGAAGTCCAAACTTCACCTATCACGGCAGGCATTGTAATTAAACCTTCAGGGACCGGATTCCCAAGGATTCCACTCCCCTGGACCTGTATAGCACCCTGCACAGACAACATCTTGGTCGTGGGTATGACCAGAGCTCTGGATCCCAGGGTCCAGCCCTCCTAAGAGAAGCATTACAGGCAAAACCTTGCTCTTCTGCTGCAAGGCCCGGGTACCGACCGTTTAGCTATGAAGCTTTTTTGGTGGGATCCGGAACAGCTTACTAAGGCCCAAAAGAACCTGTACGCAAGCCCAGTGAAAACACATGTTACTCTTTGGCCAACACCTTAGACACTGGCAAAAAACTGAGGTGCTCCCGGGTGGGAGGGGCTTATATAGGGGAGGGTACTTCCGGTTTGGAATTGGCCAGTGCCAACACCTGAAGGTAATCTATATAACCCATTAGTAATGACTAAGTCGCTCTGTGTCCCGTGATGTACGAAAAAGAAACTACTTTTTGTAATCGGTGCAGCGCCGCAGATGCGGCGTCGCACCGATTAGGACGGTGCCATTGGCCGCAATTTGCGGCAATTTTCGCCGATTTGACATGTCAAATCGCACCAGTGTGAACCAGGGCTAAGGCATCTAAAGGGAAATCTTCTTGTTGGAGATTCAATTGTTTGTTTAGGAATACATGTGGAAGTGTTAAAGGACGTTAAGTGTGGACCTTGTACTACTATCTGGAAAGATAAGACATTTACACAGTAACCAGTGCATTTTTAAAGCACTGATAATGTCGCAGTCACAACACAATAAAAATCGCTGATCGCCACCATTACTAGTAAAAAAAAAATATTAATAAAAATGCCATAAAACTATCCCCTATTTTGTAGACGCTTTAACTTTTGCGCAAACCAATCAATAAGCGCTTATTGCAATTTTTTTTACCAAAAATACGAAGAAGAATACGTATTGACGTAAACTGAGGAAAACATTTGTTTTTTATAGATTTTTTGGGGGATATTTATTATAGCAAAAAGTAAAAATTATTGCTTTTTTTTTCAAAATTGTCGCTCTATTTTTGTTTATAGCGCAAAAAAATAAAAACCGCAGAGGTGATCAAATACCACTAAAAGAAAGCTCTATTTGTGGGAAAAAAAGGACGTCAATTTTGTTTGGGAGCCACGTCGAACGACCGCGCAATTGTAAGTTAAAGCGACGCAGTGTCGAATCGCAAAAAGTGGCCTGGTCATTTGGCAGCCAAATGGTCCGGGGCTGAAGTGGTTAAACCAGCCGTAGAAGGTTCAAATCTCGGACGGTTCAGCAGGGATGGCTGGGATTCAAACCATCTATGAACAGGCTGATTGTAGCCAAGTTATTCTATTGGGTACAACTATCATATGGGATTTCTCATTTGATTATTGCCAGCGGCTACAGCTGCTAGCAATAATTAATGTGTGTTCTCCCGGCACCAAGGCTTCCCACCCCCCCCTTTCTGGGAGAACACAGTAGCTCTGCGGGAAGGATTCCCCCATCAAAACTGACTCTGTTGATGGGGGAATCAAGTGATCTGCACCATCTATGGCTGGCCTGAGTATGGAATTCAGTTTATGGATATGCATTTAAAGAGAAATGGGCTAATAGATTTAATTATTGAGGATCATTTCTGACCCAAGCAGGTTAAAACAATTGTGATGGTTTCTCTTGTTAACCACTTAAGCCCCGGACCATTATGCAGGTTAAGGACCAGAGGTGTTTTCAGAATTTGGCACTGCACTGCTTTAACTGGAAATTGTGCGGACATGCAATGTTGTACCCAAACGAAATTTGCGTCCTTTTCTTCCCACAAATAGAGCTTTCTTTTAATGGTATTTGATTGCCTCTGCGATTTTTTTTTTTTTTGCGATATAAACGGAAAAAGACTGAAAAATCTGAAAAAAAATGATATTTTCTACTTTTTGTTACAAGAAAAATTGAATAAGCTCAATTGTAGTCATACATTTAGGCCAAAATGTATTCAGCCACATGTCTTTAGTAAAAAAAATGTCAATAAGTGTATATTTATTGGTTTGCGCAAAAGTTATAGCGTCTACAAACTAGGGTACATTTTCTGAAATTTACACAGCTTCTAATTTATGACTGCCTATCTCATTTCTTGAGGTGCTAAAATGGCAGGGCAGTACAACCCCCCCCCCCCAAATGACCCCATTTTTGAAAGAAGACACCCCAAGGAAATTGCTGACATGCATGTTGAGCCCATTGAATATTTTTTTTTTTTTTGTCTCAAGTGATTGAATAATGACAAAAAAAAAATTACAAAAAGTTGTCACTAAATTATATATTGCTCACACATGCCATGGTTATATGTGGAATTGCACCCCAAAATACATTTTGCTGCTTCTCCTGAGTACGGGGATACCACATGTGTGGGACTTTTTAGGAGCCTAGCCGCGTACGGGACCCCGAAACCAAGCACCGCCTTAAGAATTTCTAAGGGCACAAATTTTTGATTTCACTCCTCACTACCTATCACAGTTTCGAAGGCCATAAAATGCCAAAATAGCACAAAACCCCCCTAAATGACCCCATTTTGGAAAGTAGACACCCCAAACTATTTGCTGAGAGGCATGGTGATTATTTTACAGCTCTCATTTGTTTTTGAAAATGAAGAAAGAAAATTTTTTTTTTTTTTTTTTTTTTTCAAATTTCAAAACTTTGTGAGATCTGCAAAATGCTCACCATACCTCTCAGCAAATAGCTTGGGGTGTCTACTTTCCAAAATGGGGTCATTTGGGGGGGTTTTGTGCCATCTGGGCATTCCATGGCCTCCGAAACTGTGATAGGTAGTGAGGAGTGAAATCAAAAATTTATACCCTTAGAAAGCCTGAAGGCGGTGCTTGGATTTTGGGGTCCGGTACGCGGCTAGTCTCCCAAAAAGTCTCACACGTGGTATCCCCGTACTCAGGAGAAGCAACAGAATGTATTTTGGGGTGTAATTCCACATATATTGCTCAAACATGCCATGGGTATATGTGGAATTACACAGGGTATAAATTTTTGATTTCACTCCTCACTGCCTATCACAGTTTCGGAGGCCATGGAATGCCCAGATGGCACAAACCCCCCCCCCCCCCCCAAATGACCACATTTTGGAAAGTAGACACCCCAAGCTATATACTGAGAGGCATGTCGAGTCCATGGAATATTTTATATGTTGACACAATTTTTTTTGCACAAAGTTGTCACTAAATGATATATTGCTCAAACATGCCATGGGCATATCATTTAGTGACAACTTTGTGCAAAAAAAAAAAAAATAAGTTGTCTTTTTTCCGCAACTTGTGTCAACATATAAAATATTCCATGGACTCGACATGCCTCTCAGTATATAGCTTGGGGTGTCTACTTTCCAAAATGGGGTCATTTGGGGGGGGGGGGGGTTTGAACTGTCCTGGCATTTTATACACAACATTAAGAAGCTTACATCCACTCTTCTAACCACTTGAAGACAAAGCCCTTTCTGACACTTTTTGTTTACATGAAAACATATTTTTCTTTTGCAAGAAAATTATGTTGAACCCCCAAACATTATATATTTTTTTAAAGCAAAGGCCCTACAGATTAAAATGGTGGGTGTTGCATTTTTTCCCACATAGTATTTGCGCAGCGATTTTTCAAACACATTTTTTGGGGAAAAAATACACTTTTTTAAAAATTTTAATGCACTAAAACACACTATATTGCCCAAATGTTTGATGAAATAAAAAAGATGATCTTAGGCCAAGTACATAGATACCAAACACGACATGCTTTAAAATTTCGCACAAACGCGCAGTGGTGACAAACTACATACATTTTTAAAGCCTTTAAAAGCCTTTACAGGTTACCACGTTAGATTTACAGAGGAGGTCTACTGCTAAAATGACTGCCCTTGATCTGACCTTCGCGGTGATACCTCACATGCATGATGCAATTGCTGTTTACATATGACGCCAGACCGACGCTTGCGTTCGCCATTGCGCAAGAGCAGGGCGGGACAGGGGTGCTTTTTTTTATTTTTATTTTTCATTATTAATTTTGCTTTTTTATTTTATTTTTAAACTGTTCCTTCTATATTTTTTTTTATATATTTTTTATCATTTTTATTGTTATCTCAGGGAATGTAAATATCCCCTATGATAGCAATAGGTAGTGACAGGTACTCTTTTTTTTTTTTTTTAAACTGGGGTCTATTGGACCCTAGATCTTTCCTTTGCCCTCAAAGCATCTGACCACACCAAGATCGGTGTGATAAAATGCTTTCCCAATTTCCCAATGGCACTTTTTATATCCGGGGGGGGGACATTCCCCCCCACTGCTTGTAAAAGCAGTCCAGAGGCTAATTAGCCGCTAGGATTGCTTTTACATGAAAGTCGGCCGCTGGCTGAAAAGAATGATACCAAGATGATACCTAAACCCGCAGGCATCAATCTGGTATAACCATTCAAAGTCCAGCAACATACCAGTACATTGCTGGTCCTTGTTGGACATGTATTGTAATCTTTTTTTTCATGCAGCCTGTTGGCTGAATGAAAAAAAGAGATTGATCGGTGGGTATGCCCACCATTAGAATACCTCCCTTCATCCACCTACTTCTAATGATGGGCATACATGCACCATTTATATATGCCGAAGCATGGGGGCATTTTGACCGTATGTACGCGGCATTAGGAGCAAAATCACTGCTCCGCCCCTGCTGCCCCCATGCTTCGGCATATATGCTCTTTTTTTTAACTGTAGTGGTGAAATCACCTCCTACAGCACTGGAGTCGCAGGGATCAGGCCTGTCTCTGCGAACGCTGCAGTTATGTGTGTTGTGTTTTGTAAGTGACAGTGATCGATCGATACTGCACTTGGGTGGCCTGGGCTGGACGGAGGGGCAAAACGCAGGTGCTAGCAGGTATCTGGGCTGATCCTGCTAACACTGCGTTTTTGGGAACCCTAAACTGCTGGGGACGCTAGTATAGATCTGATCAGATCAGATATTGATCTGTTCAGATACTATACCACTAAGGGAGGTGTATGCTTCACGCATGGGTGTTAGCGTTACTGGCACTAACCTGACGCTGCCTGGGGCGACGCAGACCCTCTCTGATGCTAAAACCTTGATATCAGGGCGATCAGGGGGTTAAACCTTTATTGGGTTATATACGGCGGGTGCCCTGACACTATAAAAAGCAAACTAACCAGCGTCACCCGTAACACTTATATGGTGATCACTGGTGAAAGGGTTAACTAGGGGCAATCAGGGGGTTAAACCTTTATTAGGTAATATATGGGGGTACCTGACGCTATATAAAAACCTGACGGGGAACCTAAATAACAAAATAACTAACTGGCTAACCAGTGTCACCAGTAACACTTATACGGTGATCACTGGTGAAAGGGTTAACTAGGGGCAATTAGGGGGTTAAACCTTTATTAGGTAATATATGGGGGTACCTGACGCTATAAAAACCTGCGGCGAACCTAAAAAAAATAACTGGCTACCTATCGGCACCAGCATAACTAATACAGCGATCAGAAAAACGATTGCTTAGTGACACTGGCAAAAGGGGGTGAAAGGGTTACCTGGGGGGCGATCAAGGGGTTAAACCTTTATTAGGTAATATATGGGGGTACCTGACACTATAAAAACCTGCGGCGAACCTAAAAAAAATAACTGGCTACCTATCGGCATCACCGACACTAAGACAGCGATCAGAAAAACGATCGCTTAGTGACACTGGCAAAAGGGGGTGAAACGGTTACCTGGGGGGGCGATCAAGGGGTTAAACCTTTATTAGGTAATATATGGGGGTACCTGACGCTATAAAAACCTGCGGCGAACCTAAAAAAATAACTGGCTACCTATCGGCATCACCGACACTAATAAAGCGATCAGAAAAACGATCGCTTAGTGACAGCGGTGCTAGGGGGTGAAAGGGTTACCTGGGGGGCGATCAAGGGGTTAATCCTTTATTAAGGGGGGGTTAGGGGGCTACACTGGACCTAAAACACTCTGCCCTGACACTTTTACAGTCACAAATGTCACTGATTGCAGTGATCAGTAAATAAATGGTTACTGCAATCAGTGACACTGTGAATGGGGGTGATCTGGGGGGCGATCTGGGGGTGTCTGGGGGGCGATCGTGTGCCTATGTGTGTGGTGTCAGTGTGCTGTTTAGTGCACTAACCTTTGTGTCTTCTCTCATGCGGCACTCGGTATATGTGAGCGCCGCAGGACAGATGACATCACTTTCTCCTGCCTGTGTAAACATTACACAGGCAGAGGAAGCTTTTCATTCGCCGGGAGCGATCGCGAGGGGGTGGCCGGAAACAAATGGCCGTCCCCTCATCACGGATCGCTCCCGGAACGATGCCGACCACTCACCGTATAGAAGGGGGGTCCGATGGGACCCCCCAACTATACGAAGACAGGCACGTACAGGTACGTGATTGTGCCTGTCCGTGCCATTCTGCCGACCTATATATACAGTGAGCGGTCGTTAAGTGGTTAAAGTTGTTCTAAAGTCTCAAGGTTTTTTACCTTCATGCATTGTATGCATGAAGGTAAAAAAACTTTCTGATTGCAGCTCCCCCCCAACCTTCCCTTATACTTACCTAAGCCCCATCTCAATCCAGCAATGTGCATGAGAGAAGTGGCTCTCCCGGGTCCCTCTCTTTTCATTGGCTCACACAGCAGAGAGAGCCATTGGCCAGTGAGCCAATGAGGAGAGAGCATGGGGTGGGGTCGAGCCATTCTCTGTGTGAATGGACAATGTCCATTCACAGGAGCATGGCACGGGAGCACATTTAACCCTTTGATCGCCCCTGATGTTAACCCTTTTCCTGCCAGTGTCATTAGTACAGTGATAGAGCATTTCTTTAGCACTGATCACTATATCGGTGTCGTTGGTCCCCAAAAAGTGTCACTTAGTGTCAGATTTGTCCGCAGCAATGTCACAGTCCCGCTAAATATTGCTGATTGCTGCCATCACTAGTTAAAAAAATAATAATCCATAAATCTATCCCATAGTATGTAAACGCTATAACTTTTGCACAAACCAATCAATATACGCTTATTGTGATTTTTTTTTACCAAAAACATGTAGCAGAATACATATTGGCCTAAATTGATAAAAACATTTGATTTTTTATTGGGAATGTTTTATAGCATTAAGTAAAAAATGTTGTGTTTTTTTTTAAATAGTCAGTCTTTTTTGATTATAGCACAAAAAATAAAAACTGCAGAGGTGATCAAATGCCACCAAAAGAAAGCTCTGATTGTGGGAAAACATTTTGCACTGCTGGGCCTTTCGAATCCCATACCCACAGTTCCCATGTCAGACATTTCCAGGCGACTACTATTAGGTCATGAGCATGTAATTTCTTGCAGATTTGTAAGTATGGGTCCCCTTTTGGTTGATACCCAATGTTTTCAATATCAGAAGAATACATTCTATTATGTGTGTCATATATTCCTAAAATATTTCTACTTTATAGATAATTGTGTGTGCAGGAAGGGACGCTATGTCATGAAATGCGTCGGGTTAAATAGATGCTCACACCTATTTTGGATTGATCTTTGTAACACTGTACCTGGCTACGGAATAATATGTATATATTGACCAATCTTCTTGACTATATGGAAATTATGTTACTGTTGATCTGTTGGAAATTGTATTTACCAGTAAATCTTTACTTCATTGATTTTATTACTGAGTGTGTTGTGCCTCATCTAAAGTCCCATGGGCAATTCATGTTTTTTTTATATGCTGGTCATGAAGGGGGGGGGGGTAAACCTTCCAGGGCTGAAGAGGTTGAAGTTCATGTTCATGTTATGGCAGACATCCTAATACTTTTGACAATATAGTGTGTGTGTGTGTATGTGTATGTATGTATGTATATATATATATATATATATATATATATATATATATATATATATAGAATAAGCAGAATTATATAAGGACAAATAATAATCAAAAAAATAAACAAAAATCTATAGAAGCATCACAAAACACAAAAAGTAAAAATTGACTACTTTTGTGTTCCTCTCCCAAAAAAATCACATAAGCTAAAAATTGCTCCAAAAGCATATAATGAGATGAGGATACTGCTCAAACTAATCAGACAATGCCTGAAGAAAATTGGACAAATAAATGCTGAAGCCCCAATGGAGCTAAATATCACAATTATGGGTGGTTAGGGTGTTGGGGTTAAGTTATGCAAATAAAAATAATAATATATGTATTAATTTTGCCAAGGCACTTGATCGTTTTTTGAGGGACACCTAAACCTCTTTATACATTATTATATCCAGCAATAAAAAGCTGGCAAGAATTATAATCCTTCGCCACTATCCAAAACTTATGTCTAAACTATAGATATGCTTTAGGGGTCTATATTTCAATATTTTTATTCCACGATCCACACAACTTTAAATCAGATTCACACATTTTCCAACAGAATCCTATTAGAACAAAAAAGGGAATCTTGGGTGAAAATATTGATGAATCGGCCCTAAAAGTCTTTATCAATTTTTGTAAATCTGGGCAGTCATCAAATTTTAACAATATGGGTAATTAAAATAAGTAAAAATAAATGTATTTGTCAAAGAGTAACACATTCACAGTAGCTTAAATATTTGCATTTAAAACAGTTTTAAACCCTGCAAAAAAAAAGGGGATGACAACTACAAAACTACTATGTTTTTTCTTAATGTATCCCTTGTCTTTTATCACTCCAGGGATCATTTGAATGAGAGACAGCAAAAAAACATTTTAAAGTCAGTAAAAGATCGAACGTCATCAAAATGATGAACATGTCATTTTTCTTTAGGATAGGTGGTGAAAATGACTATTGTGATTTAAATTTAAATCAAACAATCCACTCAGAGGACTAGGGCACTTTTAGTCATGCTTGGCATAATATTTTCCAAAGCTGACCTCTGTTTTCAGCAGCCTGGATTACACCTTTTCCTGAGGCTAATGGATTTTGGGATGAAAGCACAGCGTAGAGTCGCTTTAATAGGAGAGCTACTCATTTTCTTTTACAATATTTTGCAATACATACCAGAGCACATCAAAGTCAATTCCCCAGATGTAACTGTGTATTTTTCCCTAAAGATGAAGGCTTTAGGAAAGCTTTAAAAAAAAAAAAAGATCATTGCTTTATAAACTGTGTCTGTTCAAGTACACAGTTTAACATTTAGGTACTTTCTATGTGATAGGTATGTGACTGCAGTAAACCCTCACTTACTGATAGTATAACAATAGGTTTATTGAAGACGCATCCTACTGAAACAATCATATGCAAAGTATCTGGCTGGTTCATTAGGAACTAATCAAAATTTTCTCAGTTTATGGCCACCTTTAATGGCATGTGTACACCAAAGTCAAAAGACAGGTGCAAAGGTAAAACTATCCACTGTAACAGGAATTTTTAGTGGAAGAAATGCTTAGCAGCGATACAATCTTTGATAAATACTTCCTATGAAGTGTATTTCCACCTTTGCAGTTAAATTTGAGAAAACCCTACCATGTGCTTCGTATTCACACAATATACATACAAATCATTTAAGAAAAAAGTCTTACCTTTTGGACTTTTTTTGGAGCAAGTCTCTGGACAGACTGAAAGCTACTCTCAACAATTTCACAGTCCCCAAACTGCGGTTTTGCTGAGTTTTCCCTCTTTAACATACAATGCAAGAAGCCCAGCTTCTAGGTCTTGTCGCCTCAGAGAGTGTTAAATCTAGTTTACAATTAATAACAAAATCTGTCAGCACAGTACAGACAGGGTTAATTATGGTAGATATTAAATTCCAAAGACCTCCCTCCCTCCTTAACCAGTTCCGGATAGCCCACCGCAGGGCGGCCTGTCTGTGCAAAATCACGGAGCGCCGCTCCCGCTGTGATTGGACACAGCAGGAGCCAATTAAACACTGACTAAACACTAGATATAATGTGAAACGTGTCAGCTGTCCGAGTTTTGTTTGCTGTGGCTTGTAGTGCTGTCCTAGTTTTAATAAAGGCAACAATTGTTCAAGAGTGAGGCTGTCCAGAAATACATCCTTGCTATTCCAGCAGGAGCCAATTGGTGGGGTCCATTTGTGGGAAAAAAAGGACATAAATTTTATTTGGGTACAGCGTCGCATGAACGCGCAATTGTCAGTTAAAGCAACGCAGGGCAGTATCACAAAAAATTGAGGTTTCAGTTCTAGAGTTTTTAGGAAAAAAATGTGTTTAAGCCCTGGTTCACACTGGTGGGATTTGACATGTCAAATCGCATGTAAAATCGGCGGCATTTGCTGGCAATTGCCGGAAATGGCACCGTCCTAATCGGTGCGACGCCGCATCTGCGGCGCTGCACCTATTTCAAAAAGTTGTTTCTGTACTACTTTTTGTGATTTCGGGCCACGATTTACATTGACATCTATGTATTGATTGATTTGCGCAAAAGTTATAGCGTCTACAAAATAGGGGATAGATTTATGTCTTTTTTTTTTTTTTTTTTTACTAGTAATGTCAGCAATCTGCGATTTTTATTGGGACTGTGACATTGCGGCAGACAGATTGGACACTTTTGACACTTTTTTGGGACCATTGACATTTATACAGCGATCAGAGCTAATAATAGCTACTGATTACTGTATAAATGTCACTGGCAGGGAAGGGGTTAACACTAGGGGGCGATCAAGGGGGTTAAATGTGTTCCCTCACTGTGTTCTAACTGAAGGGGGATGGGAGTGACTAGAGGAGGAGATAGACTTAGTAGGAACACAGATCTGTCTCCTCTCCCCTGACAAAACCGGGATTTGTGTTTTTACACACACACACATCCCCGTTCTCGTTCTGTCACGAGTGATTGCGGTTGCCCAGTGGACATCCCACCCACCGGGCATGCACATCGTCTTCGGGTACACGCTGTGGGCGCACTCCTGCAATAGCGCCTTAAAGACCCAACATATGAAAACAAAAAGGAAATGTTCCCCAATGGGGCTTTGGACAGCAGTATAATAGGGTTGAAAGTAATAACAAATGGATATCAAATAGAATACATTTATTGTAATTGTATAAATGTCAAGATGCATTACAACATATAAAAGAACTGGCCAACAGATACAATGCATTTTCCACAATACAGCCTATATTGAACTTACACAATGGGTATACACAGTATTAATTATCAGATTACTGAAAATTATGGAGTCCCCAACGCGTTTCGACCTCTGTAGCGGTCATCATCAGGGGGAAGGTAGGCTCTATAAAACACATAGCATGATTTCAGAAATGTGAAAACATCATCATAAGTCCCATTACGGGTCTAAAATGGTAAAATGTTTGTTTACCGCTGAAGTGGAATGGATAGTTCCATGGCCAGATGAGTTGGAGATCGCTGGGTAATGAGGTGGACCCCACACGTGCGCCCATCCCCCCATAAGGGGAAGAGCCCAGCCCAAGGGGCTTGCAAGGAGCCACATGGTAAACGTCCTCCAGGGGACAGGGGGGCAGGCACCTGCAATGAATACCCAATCAATGACCATGTATACAATACAGAAGGGTAGATAAATTGACTCTAAACAGAGTAACAAAATTCTTAGGGTATGTGGACTAACCGCTAACACAGTGACTCCTCAGGTACCAACAAATCCCAAAATTAGGGCAGTACATGCCTATGAATGTTATATAAGGTAATGGAATTTAGATAAAAGGATTGGATAAAAAATATGGAGTAGGTGGAAATAAATAAGTGGTATGTGTTACTACAAGTGTTGGAAAGAAAAATGAATGTGTGTGTGTGTACGTGAGTGTATATGGGTGTGTGAGTGTTGATAAACTAAATGTAGGTAAGAATGTTAAGGGCAATACAGACTAATGAAGTGTGATAAATACAAAGGTGGTGTGAAAGTATAAAGGTGGTGGAGGTGTTTGAAAAAATGTGAAAGAAAAAAGAAAACAAAAACAGAACCAAAGCAACAACAAAACAAAAGACCCAACATATACCTACGACGATTGGCGCAGCCATGCCAACATGCCGCAATATAACTGCGGCGGCTGGTCAGCTAGCGGTTAAAGTAGGTGTTTTCCCAGGTTTGAGACAAAACTTCCTGTCTCATACCTGGAACACAGTAGAGCCTAGGCCTGCTGCTTAGCCACCCCTAATTCTCCTGAGTGTGGGGAAGGCGTTTCGGGGGCCTGCTCTCAATCTGTCCCAGGGGCATCATCGGAGGTGCACCATTCCTCCCCGCTTTTGTGTGGCCAGTGATGGAGCTTGAGGCTGGGCCAGAGGGCGTGGTGAAGTTACGTCCGGTGGGGGCGTGAACTTCTGCTGGGGCCACGGCTTCCAGTTCCAGCTGCAGTCTATGATAGGGGGCCAGGCTCTGGCATGTGCGAGCCTGTAACGCTGGAGGGGTCAGTGAGTGGCTCAGGAAGGTGGGACCACCGCGATCCTCAGCGGGAGATGTCTGAGGCAGAGGTGGCCCAGACTGCTCCTGGCAATAACAGCACTAGCCACTAAAGTAAGAGGAACCCTGGGTGGGTGTTCCCTTTCCGTATTACCCAATAGCTCCACAGGTGTAGACCCCTCTTGGTGGTCGGGGGTTACTGGTGACATTTTGCTTAGGAAAAGGCCAGGGCACTCATGGCCCTCTTGAGGGAATGCCTAATTTGTGGTTTCCATGTTAAAAATAAATAAAAATAAATCCTCAGTGCAGTGAAGGCGCCTTCAAGCACCTTTTCAGTAGGCCACCTATCGTCTACTAAACTCTGCAGATGTCTTGGGCCTTAAAACAAGGCTGGGAGGGGAAGTGTTAATTCCAGGAGTGGGGCTTTAACCATCATTGTCATTCACATGACGTGCTTTTTGTATGAAGAGAACCTGTCTATCACCTAGATTACTTTTATGTGCGGGTTTGTCTTGAAATGTGTAATCTCATAACCCGTCAGATCCTGCAGCCCCAGGCTAGCCCTCTGCCAGCTCAGCAGAGTATTGCACCAGCCACGCCGGTCTTTCCTTCCACTAATGGAGGGACACTGGGGGGGGCATTAGTGAGAATCTGAGGAGCCAGTTGGCGCTTCTTCAGGCTTCCAGGTGGAGTCAGAGGGAGAGGGGTTGGATGGTGAGTCCTCTAGACCCTCTCACTACAAGCTTTCCCTGGAGGTGGTGGAGAAGCTCTTGGGAGCCATCCATACCACCCTTGGAATCCAGGAGAAGAAGCTGCTATCGCTCCATGACCAGATGTATCAGGGCCTTGGGGAACAGAAGAAGAGGGTGTTCCAGGTCTATGAAGTTCTGGTGGAAGCTATCAAAGAATGGCAAGATCCAGGGAGAGGAAACACTTCCTTTAAAGGGCCCTGAAGCATAGGTTTCCTTTTTTGGAGGACGGTCCATCAGTCTGTAAAATCCCCAGACTAGACACAGCCTTCTATCAGGTTTCCAGGAATACAGACCTTACCTTGGAGAGATCCCATGGACAAGAGAATGGATTCACTCTTAAAGGATACCTGGGACTCTACCCTGGGGCACACATAGAAGCATGGACTTGGATGGTTACAATCTTGTTGTCCTTTCCCATGCTCCTGTAGGGGGTGGCATATATTGCGGATGCCTCGGCAGAATCAGTGCATATGTCTGCCAGATCCTGGTCATCTCAGCAAAAAGGGCTTTGTGGCTAAAGCTTGGCAGGTGGACAGTACACCCAAAGCTAAGCTCGGCGTGACTGCCCTCACGGGGACCTTTTAATTTGGTCCTGGTCTGAAAAACCGTTTAGATCGGACGGGCGATAGTTAAGAGTCCTTTCCCGTCAGGTGTAAACAGGGGAGCAAGCAAAAAATAAGTCTTTCCCACAGAAAGTTCAGGGCACGATGGCCGATGGTCCAAAGAAGTCTTGGGGTCAGAAAGGCAAGTCTAACAATGACAGCTCACCACAGTGGGTGGAAGATTGGGGGCCTTCCTCCCACAACAGGAAGCGGTCTCCTCCAATCATTTATTTTTGGGGATCATAAGGAGGGGTTACGGGCTTGAATTTGCAACCCCCCCCCACCCTTGGCTGCTCATCAACAATTTGCTAAGGTGCACCGAAAAAGCGGCAGCCTTACTACCCTCTCTGAGAAATCCCAAACATGGTATCAACAGTAGGGATGAGCTTCAAGTTCGAGTCAAACCCATGTTCGACTCGAACATCGGCTGTTCGCCGAATTTTCGAACATTATGGGCCGTTCGTGCCAAATTCGAGTGGTGCGTCATGGGCCATAATTCACTGCGGCATCACAGTGCATTGCTGGCTGATGATTGGCCAAGCATGCACTACGACCCGCATGCTTAGGCCAATCACAGCGCGGTAAGAACGGAGAGACGTAATTGGCCAAAGCCAGGGTGGCTTTGGCAAATCATGGCTCAGAGGAGTAGGTACACGCCCCACACTATATAAGGCCGCCGGCTTGGTGGCCTTGTGTAGTGTGTTGGCGTTGGTTAAAGAGAGAGCTTACAGAGAGAGAGAGAGACAGTGTCATTTATATTGAGTTTGATTGAGCAGGCAGGCGAGTCAGTTAGCTGCAGTTACAGTGTGTAGAGGATATATATACATCCTAAGTGTTGTATATATATTTATACACTGTATTCATTTTAGCTAGATCTGTTCCTGTTATTCTCTATACTGTAACAGACAGGCAGGTGATTGTGCTAGCTGCAGTCAGTGTTTCACTTAGTGTACTGTGTGCTTTGCATAGCGTTCACCTAAAGCTTACCTGAATACAGTCAGTGGTGTTCTCATAATAAAACCACAGGCAGGGAGCTGCATTCATTTCATGTAGTGTACTTCTGTCCTTTGCACAGTGTTCACTTAAAGGAACCTGAATACAATTTGTGGTGTTCTCATAATAAAACCACAGGCAGAGAGCTGCAAGTATTTTCAGTTAGTGTACTGTGTCCTCTGCACAGTGTTCACCTAAAACTAACGGAAGACAATTGCTGCATTTCTCCTACTAATACCACAGCAGGCAGTTGATTCTGATAGCTGCATTATCAGTACAGATATATATATATATATACATCCCACCTTTGTGCAGCTACATCTCACTGCAGGCCATTAGTATGTCTGGAAGGCAAACAAGGAAAGGCAGACAGTCACGAGGCAATAAAAGAGGGCAAACAGGCTCTGTGCCTAGAGGCAACAGTGCTGGTCGTGGACACGGTGCATCCTCATCAGCACGTGGCCGTGGGACACGCTTGTCCTTCTTTTCGGCAGCTGGCCATGTTGAGCCGCAACATGCCCAAGACTTGGTAGAGTGGATGACAAAGCAGTCCTCATCCTCCTCATCCTCTCTCACCCAGGCTCAGGGTACTTTGTCTGGGAAAGCAGCTGCCAAAGCGGCCTCTTCCCTCGGCTCAATGGCACCAGTCACTCCTTCCCTAGCCCCACCATGTCCTCCTCAGGAGTCCCCCCAACTGTTTGACCACAGTGTTGGGTACATGCTGCAGGAGGATGCCCAGCGTTTTCAAGGCTCCGATGATGAAACCCAGCTAGAGGAAGGCAGTAACGTGAGCCCAAAGAGAGGGGGTAGTAACGTGAGCCCAGAGAGAGGGGGTGCCCAACAAGGACAGCTATCTGGCAGTCATGTTCCCCCAGCTGCAGCATACTGCCAGATTTGCTCCAGTGATGAGGATGGAGAGGATTATGAGGTCACTGACTCCACGTGGGTGCCTGATAGGAGAGAGGCACCCACGTGGAATGCTAGCTTGGCTAAATTGCTAGCACTTCCACTGCTGCCTTTTCAGTTGGTAGACTCTGCCCCCTTCTGTGAGTTTGTGGAATGTGCGGTTCCTCAGTGGCAGGTTCCCAAAAGCCACTTTTTCTCTCGGAAGGCGATTCCGGCCCTCTACCAGTATGTGGAAGGCAATGTCTTTGGCCTCGCTGGACAGGGCAGTCAGCGGTAAGGTGCATATTACCGCTGACTCATGGTCCAGCAGGCATGGACAGGGATGTTACCTATCTTTTGCGATGCATTGGGTGACTCTGCTGGCAGCTGGGAAGGTTGCAGGACAAGGTGCAGTAGTGTTGGAGGTTGTTCCGCCACCACGCCTCCAAAATCTTACTACTGGTGATTCTGACACACCTCTCTCCTCCACCTTTGCCTCAGCAAACCTACGCTGCATGGCCCACCTGATCCTGTAAAGCCTGCGGAAGGATCCTCATATTTGTGTGATCAAGAAGAGGGATCATTACTGGCTGGCAACCCTCCTTGATCCATATTACAAGGGTAAGGTTGCGGACCTTATCTTGCCGTCGCAGAGGGAGCAGAGGATGAAGCATCTTCGGGGGGCCTTGCAGAAAGGTCTGTGCAACGCGTTCCCAGAGACTTGGAGGTTACAAATTCCTGGTCCTGGACAATGTGTTGCTGAGGCTTCGGTCAGTCAAAGAAGGAGCGGTGGAGAAGGTGGCCGTCTGACCGATGCGTTCAGACAAGGTATGATCGGTTCCAGCAACCATCGCCAGCGTCTGGTTTACATGGTGCAGGAATACCTAGGGGCAAAATCAGACTTTGACACCTTTCCACCGAATATCCTCTGGGTTACTGGGTCTTGAGGATGGATCACTGGCCAGAGCTTGCACAGTATGCAATTGAGCTACTGGACTGTCCTGCATCCAGCGTTCTGTCGAAACACACATTCAGTGCTGCTGGAGGCTTTGTAACCGATCACAGGGTGTGCCTGTCCACCGACTCAGTCGATCGACTGACCTTCATAAAAATGAATCAGTCTTGGATCACCACCAGCTACCAAACACCTGATGCTGATGTAACCGAATAATTTTTTGGGAAATGTCAGATCCCTTCAAGACTGCCTATGCTGATTGAGTGACTATCCTGTTATGCTGAGTGACTATCCTTTTCCTCCTCAATGATCATGCTGATAGCTTGTAAGAAAATTTTTGGTCCTGGGCACCGCCACCAGTGGCTAAGGCCCAATTTTTCTGCCCCTGTTTAACAGGGGCGTGTAATTACAATTTTTGATGCAATACTTTGCAGCAGGGCTCATTTCTGCGCTCCAAGTACAGTATCTGTGAGGGGTTGCAGTGTTGTGGCACCAGTGCCTGAGGCCCAATTTTTCTGCCCCTGTTAAACAGGGGCATGTAATTACAAGTCTTGATCTAATAATTCACAGCTGAGCCCATTCCTGCGCCCACCAAGAGTAACTGTGAGGACTTACAGTATTGTGGCAACACCACCACCACCAAAGGCCCAATTTTTCTGCCCCTGTTCAACAGGGGCATGTAATTAAAATTCTCGATCTAATATTTCACAGCTGGACCCATTCCTGCACCCACCAAGAGTAACTGTGAGGACTTATAGTGTTGTGGCACCAGCACCACCACCAAAGACCCAATTTTTCCTACCACTGTTCAACAATGGCATGTAATTACAATTCTTGATATAATAGTTCACAGCAGGGCGTTCCAGCGCCCACCAAGAGTAACTGTGAGGGCTTACAGTGTTGTGGCAACACCAACACCTAAGGGCCAAATTTCTGCAGAGTATATACGGCAGGCCCCTACTTTCAAATATCCAACTTACAAACGACTCCTATTTACAAACGGAAGGAGACAACAGGAAGTGAGAGGAAATCTACCCCTAGGAAGGGAAATTTTCTCCTGTAAGAGTTAATATGGGAAAAAGGTGTCTCCTCTCCACTGATGCTTTATCACCAATCCTTGTTTCACTAAAAACCCCAAATTTTCAAAAAACATTTGTCATTGGGACGGAAAGTGAGGTGAAATGTTCTGAACAGGTGCACACTGCACAGACAGAAAAACAAATGTTACGGGGTTGATAACCCTTCCAAATGTTTTCCAAAAAGCTTAAAAATAGATTTTTTGGCTGGAGCTACACTTAAGAAATGTACCTGTTCCAAATTACAAACAGATTCTACTTAAGAACAAACCTACAGTCCCTGTCTTGTTTGCACCGCCTGTATACTGCTGTTCAGAGTATATAGGGCCTTTTTTTAATTTGGGTGCAGGGTTCCCCTTAATATCCATACTTGACCCAAAGGGTCTGGTAGTGGGCTGGGGGGGTACCCATGCCATTTTTCTCAATGATTTTCATCCATATTGCCGGGACCAGACATTACATTAAAGCCGCAAGCAGTTTTAAATGACTTTTTTTCCTTTAGAAATGTAATTTTGTGCAGGGACAGTTCTAAACACGGGAAACACGTGCCACTTCACAGGCATACTATGAACATCCCCCAGGTACGATATTTAAAGGAATATTTCACTTTTTTTTTTCATTTTATGCATCATTAAAATCACTGCTCCCGAGAAAACTGACGTTTTTAAAACTTATTTTTGCATTGATACATGTCCCCTGGGGCAGGACCCGGGTCCCCAAACACTTTTTAGGACAATAACTTGCATATTAGCCATTATAATTAGCACTTTTTATTTTGAACATTCGAGTCCATTGTATTTAATAGGGTTCTAAAGATTGCGCAAACTTTCGGTCCGTTCGCAGGTTCTGGTGCGAACCGAATCGGGGGGTGTTCGGCTCATCCCTAATCAACAGTGGCTTAGTGGCTAGCACTCAGGGCTAGCAGCACTCAAGCCATGGGTTCGGATCCCAAGCTTGGTATCACCTGTATGAAGCTTAAATGGTAAACAGCAGAATATCCTGAAAATAGGCGAATGCCTAATTGCCAAAGCCACATCAGCATGTTTGTTTTAAAAGGTTGTTTCCGGTCCATGAAGTTTGGGTGGAAGAGATCAAAGAATGGCAAGACCCGGAGAGGAAACCCTTCTTTTCAAGGGGAGGTAGCGGAAAAGGAGCCAGTTAGCCCCTTTTTAGGCTCCCAGGTGGAGTCAGAGGGAGAGAGGTTGGACAGTGAGTCCTCTAGATTCTCTCACTACAAGCTTTCCCGGAGGAGGTGGAGGATCTCTTGGGAGCCATCCATACCACCCTAGGAATCCAGGAGGAGAGGAACCCACTATCACTCCATGACCAGATGTATCAGGGCCTGGGGGAACAGAATAACTTACAGAAGGCTCCGTATGGACTCAGTCTTTTCAGTAAGGATCCCCCGCCCAGACTGCTTAATAGCATTCATAGACCTGAGGGATGCTTACCTGCTAAATCCCATCAGGGCGAGCTGTCAAGATTTTCTCAGGCTGGCAGTAGAACCAGGGAAGGCACGTTCCTTCAGTTTCAGGCCCTCCCCTTTGTCCTATCCTTCCCACCCGCAATTTTACTAAGGTCAAGGCGTTACGACTCAGGTGCATTTCAATAATCGCCTATCTGGATGACCTGCTCCTATTTGTCTTCAAACCAAGGTCAAGTCTCCCATTCTCATTGTACCGCATTGGCCCAGGAGGCTGTGGTTCTCGATCCAGAAGGATCTGGCGTAAATCCCCCCCTGTATTCTGACAATCTGGGAGGACCACCTTCTCAGGGTCTGTTCTGCTGTCCCAAGGTGGAGCGGTGGAATCTCACTGCGTGGCTTCCGAGGCAAGGGCTTCTCAGATCGGTTGGTGGCTCTACCAAGTAGCAGGAAAGAGGAAACCTGCTCCATCTACCGGAAGACGTGGAGACATTTGAACAACTGGTGCGCAGAGGGCTCTTTCAGTCAGGGCCCCCCTTTCTAGAGCACCAGGTGATTTTTAAGGCAGTTTTTGGCTTTTTTTTTACCGAGGGTGGCCTCGAAGTTTCACAGAGGCTAAGAAATTGTTTTGCCAACTTTCTGTTTGAATTCTGTGGGTGAACAGGAACGTAATTTTCATAAGTTGGATGTTAAAAGGTCGTAGCACCTTTGTCAAACACTACAGGTTGGACCTGTTATCCGTTAAGGATCAGGCCTTTGGGGAAAAAGGGTCCTGCAAGCGGTGGTCTCACCCTAAGGTGAAGTGCTCGTTTATCCTCTCGAAGGTGGCTGTCCTGAAAGACGATTAGGGAAAATCAGAGTTACATACCAGTAACGTATTTTCCAGGAGTCTTTCAGGACAGCATCGGTACCCACCTGAAAAATGTGTTTGCAATAAGATGTCCCTGGCAGGGGAACAGTCAGGAGGATTAAAGTTTTGTGTGACGTGTTCTTGCGTCTCCCCAGCTGGCCAGAGGTACTTTTGGAAGACTTAAGCCCTGTACACACGATCAGATTTCCTATGGATTTTAAACTGATGGATTTTTCCATCGGAAATCCGATGAAGCTGACTTCCATTAGTCTTGTCTACACACCATCAGTCAAAAAAACGATCGTCCCAAATGCCGTGACGTAAAACAATCCGACGAGCCAAGAAAAATGAAGTTCTATGCTTCTGAGCATGCGTCAACTTGATTCTGAGCATGCGTGGGTTTTTTATTAGATGGAGTTCCCCACAGACGATAGTAATTTGCTATTGTTTTTTTTTTCCCATCGGATAAATTTAAAACATGTTCTATTTTTTAACACCATGGAAAAAAGACCGATGGGGCCCATACACGATCGGTTTGTCCGATGAAAAAAGTCCATCGGACTATTTTCATCGGTAAAACCGATCGTGTGTACAGGGCTTAAGGGTCTAGTGGGGCAGGAGGGGCTTAAATCTTGAAGCTAAGGTGGTGTTTCCTGTGGAGGTAGGAGCCGAGGTCTCTCCAAAGGTGGCTGTCCTGAAAGACTCCGGGAAAAAACATTACTGGTACGTAACTCTGATTTTTGTCACATTAAGCGCAGCTTTATTTGAAAAGTGATTTAGTACTGTGTGTCTCACAGGATAGCTGTTGCTGTAAAAACGGTTTAGATGAACAGCGTAGTTTTCCTAATTTTGATGCATTTTCTTTCTCTAAATGGCTAAAACGCGATCAGATAGGTTCTACTATGTTCTGACTAGAAGTCTTGGCTCAAACCTGGAACACAGCGTGCTATGCTGTATGTAGCTACATACAGTTTATACCACACATCCAGCCACCTCACATGTTAGTGAGGGACATAGTTTGTTTGGGCCAGCTTGGCCTAAACAAACTATGTAAAGTGTATCAAATGCTGGAGTTCAGCTTTAAATATATAGGCCAGCAAAAGGGGGTAAAATGAGTTATGCCATGTACACACGATCGGTTTTACCGATAAAAACAGTCCGATGGACTTTTCTCATCGGACAAACCGATCGTGTATGGGCCCCATCGGTCTTTTTTCCATCGGTGAGAAAAAATAGAACATGTTTTAAATTTATCCGATGGGAAAAAAAATTATAGCAAATTCCGATCGTCTGTGTGGAACTCCATCGGACAAAAAACCCACGCATGCTCAGAATCAAGTCGACGAATGCTCAGAAGCATTGAACTTAATTTTTCTTGGCTTGTCGGAGTGTTTTACGTTGCAGCGCTTGGGACGGTCGGATTTTTGACTGATGGTGTGTAGGCAAGACTGATGGAAGTCAGCTTCATCGGATTTCCGATGGAAAAATACATCGGATTAGAATCCATAGGAAATCCGATCGTGTGTACAGGGCTTAACAGAAAACAATAGCAATGCATCATATTAACATGTGAGATATAGTACACGAATATGTGTGTGTGTGTACAAATTGGTAGATTATAAATCTGATAGAAAAAAATACAGCAACTAAAAAGCCTGACTAAATATTTAGGTAACACTTCCTACCCCACCAGCCAGTGGGTTAGCCAGCCTGTCAGCAATGGAGCCCTTACTAGTATTAGGATCACTTATTCTCAAGCCTGAGAGGTTTATAATCCAATAGGTAGCCAAAAAAAAAAAGATAAACTCTACGCTAGGAATCTTTAATTAACAGCTAGCAAAAACAAAAATTGATATACAGTAAAACCTTGGTTTGAGAGTAACTTGGGCTGAGAGCGTTTTGCAAGGCAAGCAACATTTGACTTGATATACAAGCAATGCCTTGATATAAGAATAGCGTCATGTCACAACTCGGTATAAAAGAGAAGAGAAGCACCTCTAATGCCCTGTACACACGATCGGATTTCCGATGGAATAAAATCCGATGGATTTTTCCATCGGAAATCCGATGAAGCTGACTTTCATCAGTCTTGCCTACACACCATCAGTCAAAATTCTGACTGTCCAAAACGCAGTGACGTAAAACACTCCGACGAGTCAAGAAAAATTAAGTTCAATGCTTCTGAGCATGCGTCGACTTGATTCTGAGCATGCATGGGTTTTTTGTCCGATGGAGTTCCACACAGACGATCGTAATGTGCTATCGTTTTTCTTTTCCATCTGTAAAATTTAAAACAGGTTCTATTTTTTTATACCAATGGAAAAAAGACCGATGGGGCCCACACACGATCGGTTTGTCCGATGAAAAAAGTCCATCGGTCTTTTTTCATCAGAAAAAACGATCATGTGTACGCGGCATAAGCGTAGCAATACATTTAATGAAGGTATAACATTTAGCAACATATTGCTACACTTAGAGGCGCCTCTCTTCTCATTTATAATCTGTAGCTCCTGCTGGATTTTGCTTCTAATCCCTGTCATTTGTGGATGGACATTTTATGGTTACACAACCTAACATTGCTATAATCTTTTTACATGGACTATAAACTGAAGGACCTATGAATAAATGGTTGTGGAACAAATCATTTGAGTTTCCATTATCTTTAAGGGGAAATTTGCTTTGATATACAAGTGATTTAGATTACAAGCATGTTTCTGGAACGAATTATGCTTGCAATCCAAGGTTTTACTGTATACAAATCCTGATAAGATATTTTTAAATATAATTGCAGCGTCACCCTAAATGCCAATAATAATGTATAAACACAGCAATTATTGTAATCAATAAATAATGTCAACTATAAAATGTCAAGTATCTTATAATACAAATCCACGGTACACAGTGAACGCTATGCATATAATAATTAGTATAATCAAAGATCAACCATAAACATAAAGTGTAAAATGTTCTAAATTGTGCAAATCTTGTGCATATAGCACATGAAACAAATAATATGATCAATAAACAGCTGAATAATGTCCCAAGTGTCTCTTATTGCAAATCAATAAAACCAAATGTAAATTGGCTAAATTAAACAATCAAAGAAATAGTACTTAAACACATAAGTCACTTCCTTTATAAACAGTGAATAGTAATAAAAAATAAATTCTTCACCATCACAGCAGTATTCAGTCTAATCCTCCCATGTGCGTCTTCGCACTGAAAATAAGTGAATGGAACACTCACCAGAAGTACTGTATGGCCGAGATATAATTACTTAACTAGCATCCTCCTCTCCACTACTCTGGCCCCAATAGAATTTATCAATCAGCCTGGAAACATCTGTACACCACTGCCAACAGTATATCTATGGAAAGTATTCTTACATTTACTGAAATGCTGTAAACTCACTGGGATGCTGTACTTTATGACTCACATAAAAGACAAGGAGGAAGTATCCCCATAGTGCAGTATCATTTATTACCAAACAAATGCAACATGACCTCAGTGCATGAAGCTCTACCCAATGCATTTCAATCAAATAGACATCCTCAGGGGCTACATGTATTGCACTAATGACATGTTTAATTTTCTCCTTCTTCTGGGGAATAATATACTGCCTTCCACAGACTTTTAAATGATGTTGTATTACTTTATTAATGTCAGTATGTATCCACCAGTCCATAACAGTGCCAACATTGATAAATACCAATAGTAAATACCAAATATTTTTTTTTAAATTAAAGAATGGTAATGGTAAAAATACTTTCCACAAGGAGTGTAACTTCACTAGATATATGCATTTTGTTTTATTCTGAATTGAAATTCAGGCAAATTTTTCGTTATTTGGGTTTTCGGATGTAACCAAATCTCTGAATTACAATAGTAACAAATTTAGTTCAATTTGTTTTTATTGTTTATCAAAGTTTCAACTGTACAGAAAAAAGACAAGAATCCAGGAGCCCGTCAAGAGGCAACCCAGACCGATAAGTAAGGGGTAATCCCCTGTTACAGCATGTATACGGCAATATACAAATAACAACTAGCTCATGAGAAGAGGTGTGAAGTAATACACAAATCAAACAGTGTCGTCTGAAGACACATTATCCACTCCATCCGACCAGGATGCCCCTGTGGGATCCTACTGCGATCCTGGATCGGAGGAGTCGTTAGGGGATGACATGAATACCTGTAAAAACGACACCATTCCAACATCTATTGGTGAAGTCTCACAAGTGATGACAGTGTAAACATAAAATGGACTGCATACATGTAAAAGAGTCATCAAATAACTTTAGGGGAGGCCCCAGAAAGAGATAGGGAGAAATAAAGATAGAAAGGGAGATCTAGAGTTTAGAAGGGGGGTATAGTGCAAAGGGAAGGGTGGAAGGGGAAGAAGGGGGGTGAGGGGGACAGCGAGCTGCGGACCAATGGAAGGGCATCCAAACATGGCAGGGAACCCGAAGGTTGAGGACTGGTAAGGCCTCAGGGAGTAGGCCCTAGCGGGAGCCTATCCTTCAACTTATCCGAAGTTGAGTAATGTCTCCATATACTCCAGATAAAGGAGAATTTAGCATGTCTGTCTAGAGATTTGGCAAGCATTTCCTCCAATAGTAACGAATTTAAACAAATCAGAAATAACAAACCAAAATTCCTCCAAAATTTTGAATTTGAATCAATTTTGAATCAGTTTGGAAAATGTATTTGAAATGGATTTGGAAAACCAGAATAGAGTAGAACAGAATAAAAATAAACAAATGGAGTACAACAAAACAAAATAGAATATAAAATAAAAGGATTAGAATAGAATAGAATAAAATTGAATATAATCATCTTCCTAAATTCAAATTTTGAATAAAATATATTTGAATCTGTATAGAATAGATTAGAATAGAAGAAAACATAAGAATACAATTCAGTAGAATAAAAGAAAACATATATATAACCAGACTCAAATTTAAATTCCAAATAGAATACATTAGAACTCAAATAGTGTAGAATAGAAAATATTAGCATGAAATATAAGAGATAAAATAGAAAAGAATATAATACAATAGAAAAAACAATATACTAGAATAGAATAAAAAAGAGAGCATATAACAAAATTCCGAAAACAATAGAAAATACTAGAATAGAGAATAAGGGAATAGAATAGACTAAAAAAGCATAGAATAGAAAAAAAAACAATAGAATAGAATAAAATAGAAAAAATATAACTGTGTTCCAGAGTTCAAATTTCAATTATAGAATAGTAATGGTAAAAAAACTTTCCACAAGGAATGTGACTTCACTAGATATGTGCATTTTGTTTTCTTCTGAATTGAAATGCAGGCAAATTTGTCATTATTCGGGATGTAACCAAATTTCTGAATTACAATATTAACGAATTGAAACGAATCAGAAATAACAAAACAAAATTCCTCCAATTCGAATTTGAATCAATTTCGAATCAGTTTGGAAACTTAATTTGAAATGGATTTGGAAAACAAGAATAGAATAGAACAGAATAAAAAATAAACAGAGTACAACAAAACAAAATAGAATAGAAAATAAAATGATTAGAATACAAAATAAAAGAATAGAATAAAAGAATAGAAAAAAAAACAATGGAATACAATAGAATATAATCATATTCCTAAATTCTAATTTCGAATAAAATATATTTGAATCTGTATAGCATAGAAGAAAACATAAGAATAAAATTTAATAGAATAAGGGGCGCATGCGCGGCGCGGACCTGGACGGAAGCAAGGGCTAAGAGCTCCGCAAGGACCGGAGACAAAAGCTGATTCCCCGGGGCCATCAGATCGCAATCCGAGCACCGTATCACTCAACACCCCTGGCGGAACACCCAGCGCATGACGGGCCCTAGGAATCGCCGTGGAAAACCGGCCCAAAGGTCCCTGACGAACTATTTACTCCGCGTGCGGGAACAGAACAAGTAGTCCCAAGATGGCGCCCAGGCTGAGCCGGCTCCGGCGTGCTCGCAGGCCTCAGCCTCATCGCTGCAACACGCAATGGGAGATTGTGAGTACCCTACCCAGCTTACTAAAGCGGACTTGGAGGACAGCCTCTCCATAATGTATGATAAGCTGGCCAGGAAGTTTCAGTCGGAACTACATAAAGCCACCAGCACGCTGTCCACAGAGATCGCGGCCCTGGGTGACAGAACAGACATGCTGGAGGCGAAACATGACGAGCTGTGCGTGTCTCACACCGACCTGAGGACAGACCATGAGACCCTCGTAGAGACTGTCCAGATCCTGCAAGCCCACCTCGAGGATCTCGACAATAGAAACAGGAGGAACAACCTGAGGGTGAGAGGTGTCCCAGAATCGGTCGCAGACCTGCCGCAGGCAATGCAGAAGCTCTTCCAATCACTGCTCCCAGAGGTTCCAGCGGTAGCCTTCACCTGCGACAGGCTGCACAGGGCTCTGCGCCCTAAGCCCCCTGACGATAAACCCCCAAGGGACATCGTATTATGTCTAAAAGACTACCTTATTAAAGAAGACATACTCAGGGCCTCGCGCAACACTCCCAACATCCAACTAGATGGTGTAACGGTGCAGATCTACCCTGACATTTCTCCCACTACCCTGGATAAGCGCAGGAGAATGAAAGAAGTCACCTTTGTCCTTCAGTCTGCCAGAATCAGATATTGTTGGGGCTTCCCCTTCAAGCTGCAAGTCCCGCATAATGGTACCACGTATACAGTCACCACAATCTCAGAGGGAAAAGATCTACTAGTAAAATTGGGCCTCCTGAACGCAGCGGACCACCCCAGGATGCCATCTACCCCCCGTTCGCCAGCCATCTGGGCGACCCCTCCTCCCAGAAGAGACCGCTGCACTGCTCACTGACCTCCATGATTCCTGACTTTTCAGAGGGGCATATATAGGGCCCGCAAGCAATTAAGCTGAAGTTTTGTCTCACCCTTGAACTGACGTCCGTTCGCGTCCGTTTGTACAACCCCCCACTCCGGGCAGGTTGGATGGAGGCCATGATGTCCCTGGAAAGTGCACTTGGAGCACCATCTATGATTGGCAGGACGGATCAGTCTCCCCCCCTTGCTTGGAGGTTTGGACCATCTGGTCCGAGTTCACTATTGCTGTTTTGGCAGAGGGGGGGAGAGGGCATCTTTTTCCTTTTGGCCCTTTCCTGCCTCCTTCTCAGGCCTTATGTTTTTTTGGTCGGGGTGTCTGTTTTACCCCCGACCCCCTCGACAAAGCTGCTACTTAAAGTAGAACCAAGCCTGCTACTGTTGAAATTGCAGCGCTTGCAAATGTTACTTGATCACCTGTTTATATGTTTTTTCACTTTTTTTATCCTTTTTTATTTTACAAGTTTTGTACTGCATCTAACTCACTGTTATTTCTCCACTCATTGGTTGGCACTCCGGGCTCAGCCTGCTCCAGGCTCCTCTGGGGGCGGGAGGGGTCCTGGGGTTTCAGCCTCTGACATGGGTCTGGTTAAACACAAGTCATTGCATTGGGCACTGTGCGGGTACTGGAGTTTGACTCTCCCTATAAGTAAGGTTCTAGGGGGTTCTGGACTCACTGTGCATTTTTTAGTATACAAGCTGCAATTTAATTCAGCCTAATGGGTACCACAGTAATTTCACATAACCTGAAAGGCTTTAACTCTCCCACAAAAAGGAGGAAGGCCTTTAAAACTTATAAGAGAATGGGTGCGGACATTCTGCTTCTCCAGGAGATGCATTTCTCTACCCAAAACCACCCACACTATTTTGATAAGGCCTACAGCCAAGGATATTTCACCACATTTGAGTCCAGGACCCGCGGAGCTGCTATTTTTTTTAAGAATACGGTAAAATTTGATTTGCAGCAAATATATAAGGACCCTGACAGCCGCTTTGTGATTGTTAAAGGCACTATTCAGGGGAAAACTATCACCATAGCATCTGTGTATGCCCTGAACGACGCCCAAGCCAGGTTTTTTAAACGATTTTTTCTCACCCTAGATGAATTCCACTCCTCACATATGATTGTGGGGGGAGACTTTAATTTGGTGGCACATCCAGCTATAGACAGAAGTAGGACTGGACATGCCTCTAACGCTTTCCATAGATCCCTCAGACACCTTATCAAATCCAACCAGCTGATTGACACCTGGAGGGCTCATAATGTGGGAGCTAGGGAATATAACTTTTATTCCCACCCGCATGACAGCTACTCAAGGCTAGATTACATTCTTTCCACGACAGTCATGACGGCTAACTCTACCTCAGCTAGAATTCACTCATGCCCATGGTCAGATCACCAGATAGTGTCATGCTCCTTTGCACATATAGGCCTCCCGAGGGCAGTGGGGTCCTGGAGAATCAATGACTCTATTCTCACGGATCCCATAGCTTTGTCTCAGATAGGTGGCTACATCTCCGAATACTTTGCACACAATGAGGTCGGGGAGATTTCCCCGGCGTCGTTGTGGGGAGCGCATAAGGCGGTTCTGAGAGGTAGACTTATGCATTTGGCCTCTGACCGAAAAAAACAGAGACTTCAAACAATTACTTCCCTTACAGAAGACTTGGATCGGCTGTATCGCAGACATGGTCTAACCCAGGAGCCTGACTTATTGGAGCAGATTGATCAAAAGAGGAGAGCACTGGATGCTATCCTCACTGAACAAACAGAAAAGTCCTTGAGATGGTCTAAGGCCAAATTTCTCTTGTACAGTAACTCCTCGTCGACCATGTTTGAGAGAAAGTTGAAACAATCTCTTCAACCCACGCACACCTACAGATTAAGGAATAGTAAAGGTAACCTCACAACTCACCCCAAAGAAACACTACACCTGTTTAAATCTTACTATCAATCTCTACTAGAGGCCCCCCAACCCTCTGACCCTCCGCACCCCACAACGTGGCTGGACTCAATTCTATTGCCCCAACTGTCTGCGGACCAACAAGAGTCACTGAATGCCCCTTGTACAGTGGAGGAAGTGACGGCTGTCATGTCCTCCCTGAAAACTGCAGGGACCCCAGGCCCCGACGGCTTCTCAGCCTTGTACTATAAGAAGTTTTCGGACTTACTAGCCCCTAGGCTAACAAAACTATACAATTCAGTACTATCTGGTGGAGCCTTCTCGAATGAAATGCTAATGGCAAATATGTCTCTGATCCCTAAACCAGGAAAAGACCATTCGCTTCCCCAAAATTTCAGGCCCATTTCGGTCATCAACAATGACCTGAAAATATTCAGTCGCATACTAGCGGACAGACTGGCAGCCTCGATCAAGACCTTAATCTCCCCTGATCAGACCGGATTCATCCCGACCAGACAGATTACAGATAATATTCGCCTAGCCACCAACATTATTCAGGATGCCAACCTCCACTCCCGTAATGTCCTCATGCTTAGCTTAGACATCAATAAAGCTTTCGATAGCGTCCTCTGGCCATACTTAGACAAGATCCTACATAGGTTTGGGATCCTGGGTAAGTTTGTGAACGGCTTCCATGCCCTCTACAAACAACCCCAAACATGTATCAAACTCCCCGGTTGCTCCTCAGAGTTCTTCACCTTGGGTAGGGGAACTAGACAGGGCTGCCCTTTGTCCCCTTTATTATTCGCACTAGCGATCGAACCCCTGTCAAGATATATCGCGGATAACCCCAACATAAAAGGATATGATAGTCACGACAACACCTATAAAATAAGTCTTTACGCAGACGATGTCCTACTATTTTTGTCTGACCCTCTGACCTCCCTACCAAACCTTTTGGACACGTTAGATGCATTCCGGACTGAAACTGGCTTGGGAGTCAATCCCTCCAAATGTGTAGAATCCCTTCAAAATAGCTTCAAATTCTCCTGGTCAACCTCATCTTTGCAATACCTGGGGGTGAAACTAGCTCCCTCTCTTAAACAGATGTACGCCTTGAACTACCCACAGGTTTTCACGGCTATTAAAGGGCTACTGTCCCAATGGGCCCCCTACCACATCTCGTTTCTTGGCCACATACAGGCGGTCAAGATGTCTATTCTTCCCAAATTGTTGTTTTACTTTAGGGCCCTCCCTCTGTATGTGTCCTGTTCTACTATTAGGACCATACAATCAGAACTGCTAAAATTCATTTGGAAAGACAAGAGACCCCGATTCAGTAGACTCTTGATGTATAGGGCTAGAAACAGAGGGGGACTGAGTTGCCCAGATTTATGGAAATACTTTCTGGCTGCCAGACTGCTCCAGATTGCACAATGGCATATCCCCACTCCTGGGACCCCCTGGCTGTGATTTGAACGCAACTCCATAAGGCCTTACTATCTCCCAGGGATCTTGTGGACTGGTTCGATTCATCATAGGGACATTACAGCTCTCAATCGGGTAGTGGGGCAGTCTCTCTACCTCTGGACCCTATACAGGGACAAGTTCGGCCTAGCCTCTAAACCGGCCCCCCTGTCCTCGTTCCTGGGGGACCCCGACTTCCCGGGGGCCTTTGGAGCGGAACTAAACTTTTTTTTTACCGAGGGTGGCCTCGAAGTTTCACAGAGGCTAAGAAATTGTTTTGCCAACTTTCTGTTTGAATTCTGTGGGTGAACAGGAACGTAATTTTCATAAGTTGGATGTTAAAAGGTCGTAGCACCTTTGTCAAACACTACAGGTTGGACCTGTTATCCGTTAAGGATCAGGCCTTTGGGGAAAAAGGGTCCTGCAAGCGGTGGTCTCACCCTAAGGTGAAGTGCTCGTTTATCCTCTCGAAGGTGGCTGTCCTGAAAGACGATTAGGGAAAATCAGAGTTACATACCAGTAACGTATTTTCCAGGAGTCTTTCAGGACAGCATCGGTACCCACCTGAAAAATGTGTTTGCAATAAGATGTCCCTGGCAGGGGAACAGTCAGGAGGATTAAAGTTTTGTGTGACGTGTTCTTGCGTCTCCCCAGCTGGCCAGAGGTACTTTTGGAAGACTTAAGCCCTGTACACACGATCAGATTTCCTATGGATTTTAAACTGATGGATTTTTCCATCGGAAATCCGATGAAGCTGACTTCCATTAGTCTTGTCTACACACCATCAGTCAAAAAAACGATCGTCCCAAATGCCGTGACGTAAAACAATCCGACGAGCCAAGAAAAATGAAGTTCTATGCTTCTGAGCATGCGTCAACTTGATTCTGAGCATGCGTGGGTTTTTTATTAGATGGAGTTCCCCACAGACGATAGTAATTTGCTATTGTTTTTTTTTTCCCATCGGATAAATTTAAAACATGTTCTATTTTTTAACACCATGGAAAAAAGACCGATGGGGCCCATACACGATCGGTTTGTCCGATGAAAAAAGTCCATCGGACTATTTTCATCGGTAAAACCGATCGTGTGTACAGGGCTTAAGGGTCTAGTGGGGCAGGAGGGGCTTAAATCTTGAAGCTAAGGTGGTGTTTCCTGTGGAGGTAGGAGCCGAGGTCTCTCCAAAGGTGGCTGTCCTGAAAGACTCCGGGAAAAAACATTACTGGTACGTAACTCTGATTTTTGTCACATTAAGCGCAGCTTTATTTGAAAAGTGATTTAGTACTGTGTGTCTCACAGGATAGCTGTTGCTGTAAAAACGGTTTAGATGAACAGCGTAGTTTTCCTAATTTTGATGCATTTTCTTTCTCTAAATGGCTAAAACGCGATCAGATAGGTTCTACTATGTTCTGACTAGAAGTCTTGGCTCAAACCTGGAACACAGCGTGCTATGCTGTATGTAGCTACATACAGTTTATACCACACATCCAGCCACCTCACATGTTAGTGAGGGACATAGTTTGTTTGGGCCAGCTTGGCCTAAACAAACTATGTAAAGTGTATCAAATGCTGGAGTTCAGCTTTAAATATATAGGCCAGCAAAAGGGGGTAAAATGAGTTATGCCATGTACACACGATCGGTTTTACCGATAAAAACAGTCCGATGGACTTTTCTCATCGGACAAACCGATCGTGTATGGGCCCCATCGGTCTTTTTTCCATCGGTGAGAAAAAATAGAACATGTTTTAAATTTATCCGATGGGAAAAAAAATTATAGCAAATTCCGATCGTCTGTGTGGAACTCCATCGGACAAAAAACCCACGCATGCTCAGAATCAAGTCGACGAATGCTCAGAAGCATTGAACTTAATTTTTCTTGGCTTGTCGGAGTGTTTTACGTTGCAGCGCTTGGGACGGTCGGATTTTTGACTGATGGTGTGTAGGCAAGACTGATGGAAGTCAGCTTCATCGGATTTCCGATGGAAAAATACATCGGATTAGAATCCATAGGAAATCCGATCGTGTGTACAGGGCTTAACAGAAAACAATAGCAATGCATCATATTAACATGTGAGATATAGTACACGAATATGTGTGTGTGTGTACAAATTGGTAGATTATAAATCTGATAGAAAAAAATACAGCAACTAAAAAGCCTGACTAAATATTTAGGTAACACTTCCTACCCCACCAGCCAGTGGGTTAGCCAGCCTGTCAGCAATGGAGCCCTTACTAGTATTAGGATCACTTATTCTCAAGCCTGAGAGGTTTATAATCCAATAGGTAGCCAAAAAAAAAAAGATAAACTCTACGCTAGGAATCTTTAATTAACAGCTAGCAAAAACAAAAATTGATATACAGTAAAACCTTGGTTTGAGAGTAACTTGGGCTGAGAGCGTTTTGCAAGGCAAGCAACATTTGACTTGATATACAAGCAATGCCTTGATATAAGAATAGCGTCATGTCACAACTCGGTATAAAAGAGAAGAGAAGCACCTCTAATGCCCTGTACACACGATCGGATTTCCGATGGAATAAAATCCGATGGATTTTTCCATCGGAAATCCGATGAAGCTGACTTTCATCAGTCTTGCCTACACACCATCAGTCAAAATTCTGACTGTCCAAAACGCAGTGACGTAAAACACTCCGACGAGTCAAGAAAAATTAAGTTCAATGCTTCTGAGCATGCGTCGACTTGATTCTGAGCATGCATGGGTTTTTTGTCCGATGGAGTTCCACACAGACGATCGTAATGTGCTATCGTTTTTCTTTTCCATCTGTAAAATTTAAAACAGGTTCTATTTTTTTATACCAATGGAAAAAAGACCGATGGGGCCCACACACGATCGGTTTGTCCGATGAAAAAAGTCCATCGGTCTTTTTTCATCAGAAAAAACGATCATGTGTACGCGGCATAAGCGTAGCAATACATTTAATGAAGGTATAACATTTAGCAACATATTGCTACACTTAGAGGCGCCTCTCTTCTCATTTATAATCTGTAGCTCCTGCTGGATTTTGCTTCTAATCCCTGTCATTTGTGGATGGACATTTTATGGTTACACAACCTAACATTGCTATAATCTTTTTACATGGACTATAAACTGAAGGACCTATGAATAAATGGTTGTGGAACAAATCATTTGAGTTTCCATTATCTTTAAGGGGAAATTTGCTTTGATATACAAGTGATTTAGATTACAAGCATGTTTCTGGAACGAATTATGCTTGCAATCCAAGGTTTTACTGTATACAAATCCTGATAAGATATTTTTAAATATAATTGCAGCGTCACCCTAAATGCCAATAATAATGTATAAACACAGCAATTATTGTAATCAATAAATAATGTCAACTATAAAATGTCAAGTATCTTATAATACAAATCCACGGTACACAGTGAACGCTATGCATATAATAATTAGTATAATCAAAGATCAACCATAAACATAAAGTGTAAAATGTTCTAAATTGTGCAAATCTTGTGCATATAGCACATGAAACAAATAATATGATCAATAAACAGCTGAATAATGTCCCAAGTGTCTCTTATTGCAAATCAATAAAACCAAATGTAAATTGGCTAAATTAAACAATCAAAGAAATAGTACTTAAACACATAAGTCACTTCCTTTATAAACAGTGAATAGTAATAAAAAATAAATTCTTCACCATCACAGCAGTATTCAGTCTAATCCTCCCATGTGCGTCTTCGCACTGAAAATAAGTGAATGGAACACTCACCAGAAGTACTGTATGGCCGAGATATAATTACTTAACTAGCATCCTCCTCTCCACTACTCTGGCCCCAATAGAATTTATCAATCAGCCTGGAAACATCTGTACACCACTGCCAACAGTATATCTATGGAAAGTATTCTTACATTTACTGAAATGCTGTAAACTCACTGGGATGCTGTACTTTATGACTCACATAAAAGACAAGGAGGAAGTATCCCCATAGTGCAGTATCATTTATTACCAAACAAATGCAACATGACCTCAGTGCATGAAGCTCTACCCAATGCATTTCAATCAAATAGACATCCTCAGGGGCTACATGTATTGCACTAATGACATGTTTAATTTTCTCCTTCTTCTGGGGAATAATATACTGCCTTCCACAGACTTTTAAATGATGTTGTATTACTTTATTAATGTCAGTATGTATCCACCAGTCCATAACAGTGCCAACATTGATAAATACCAATAGTAAATACCAAATATTTTTTTTTAAATTAAAGAATGGTAATGGTAAAAATACTTTCCACAAGGAGTGTAACTTCACTAGATATATGCATTTTGTTTTATTCTGAATTGAAATTCAGGCAAATTTTTCGTTATTTGGGTTTTCGGATGTAACCAAATCTCTGAATTACAATAGTAACAAATTTAGTTCAATTTGTTTTTATTGTTTATCAAAGTTTCAACTGTACAGAAAAAAGACAAGAATCCAGGAGCCCGTCAAGAGGCAACCCAGACCGATAAGTAAGGGGTAATCCCCTGTTACAGCATGTATACGGCAATATACAAATAACAACTAGCTCATGAGAAGAGGTGTGAAGTAATACACAAATCAAACAGTGTCGTCTGAAGACACATTATCCACTCCATCCGACCAGGATGCCCCTGTGGGATCCTACTGCGATCCTGGATCGGAGGAGTCGTTAGGGGATGACATGAATACCTGTAAAAACGACACCATTCCAACATCTATTGGTGAAGTCTCACAAGTGATGACAGTGTAAACATAAAATGGACTGCATACATGTAAAAGAGTCATCAAATAACTTTAGGGGAGGCCCCAGAAAGAGATAGGGAGAAATAAAGATAGAAAGGGAGATCTAGAGTTTAGAAGGGGGGTATAGTGCAAAGGGAAGGGTGGAAGGGGAAGAAGGGGGGTGAGGGGGACAGCGAGCTGCGGACCAATGGAAGGGCATCCAAACATGGCAGGGAACCCGAAGGTTGAGGACTGGTAAGGCCTCAGGGAGTAGGCCCTAGCGGGAGCCTATCCTTCAACTTATCCGAAGTTGAGTAATGTCTCCATATACTCCAGATAAAGGAGAATTTAGCATGTCTGTCTAGAGATTTGGCAAGCATTTCCTCCAATAGTAACGAATTTAAACAAATCAGAAATAACAAACCAAAATTCCTCCAAAATTTTGAATTTGAATCAATTTTGAATCAGTTTGGAAAATGTATTTGAAATGGATTTGGAAAACCAGAATAGAGTAGAACAGAATAAAAATAAACAAATGGAGTATAACAAAACAAAATAGAATATAAAATAAAAGGATTAGAATAGAATAGAATAAAATTGAATATAATCATCTTCCTAAATTCAAATTTTGAATAAAATATATTTGAATCTGTATAGAATAGATTAGAATAGAAGAAAACATAAGAATACAATTCAGTAGAATAAAAGAAAACATATATATAACCAGACTCAAATTTAAATTCCAAATAGAATACATTAGAACTCAAATAGTGTAGAATAGAAAATATTAGCATGAAATATAAGAGATAAAATAGAAAAGAATATAATACAATAGAAAAAACAATATACTAGAATAGAATAAAAAAGAGAGCATATAACAAAATTCCGAAAACAATAGAAAATACTAGAATAGAGAATAAGGGAATAGAATAGACTAAAAAAGCATAGAATAGAAAAAAAAACAATAGAATAGAATAAAATAGAAAAAATATAACTGTGTTCCAGAGTTCAAATTTCAATTATAGAATAGTAATGGTAAAAAAACTTTCCACAAGGAATGTGACTTCACTAGATATGTGCATTTTGTTTTCTTCTGAATTGAAATGCAGGCAAATTTGTCATTATTCGGGATGTAACCAAATTTCTGAATTACAATATTAACGAATTGAAACGAATCAGAAATAACAAAACAAAATTCCTCCAATTCGAATTTGAATCAATTTCGAATCAGTTTGGAAACTTAATTTGAAATGGATTTGGAAAACAAGAATAGAATAGAACAGAATAAAAAATAAACAGAGTACAACAAAACAAAATAGAATAGAAAATAAAATGATTAGAATACAAAATAAAAGAATAGAATAAAAGAATAGAAAAAAAAACAATGGAATACAATAGAATATAATCATATTCCTAAATTCTAATTTCGAATAAAATATATTTGAATCTGTATAGCATAGAAGAAAACATAAGAATAAAATTTAATAGAATAAGGGGCGCATGCGCGGCGCGGACCTGGACGGAAGCAAGGGCTAAGAGCTCCGCAAGGACCGGAGACAAAAGCTGATTCCCCGGGGCCATCAGATCGCAATCCGAGCACCGTATCACTCAACACCCCTGGCGGAACACCCAGCGCATGACGGGCCCTAGGAATCGCCGTGGAAAACCGGCCCAAAGGTCCCTGACGAACTATTTACTCCGCGTGCGGGAACAGAACAAGTAGTCCCAAGATGGCGCCCAGGCTGAGCCGGCTCCGGCGTGCTCGCAGGCCTCAGCCTCATCGCTGCAACACGCAATGGGAGATTGTGAGTACCCTACCCAGCTTACTAAAGCGGACTTGGAGGACAGCCTCTCCATAATGTATGATAAGCTGGCCAGGAAGTTTCAGTCGGAACTACATAAAGCCACCAGCACGCTGTCCACAGAGATCGCGGCCCTGGGTGACAGAACAGACATGCTGGAGGCGAAACATGACGAGCTGTGCGTGTCTCACACCGACCTGAGGACAGACCATGAGACCCTCGTAGAGACTGTCCAGATCCTGCAAGCCCACCTCGAGGATCTCGACAATAGAAACAGGAGGAACAACCTGAGGGTGAGAGGTGTCCCAGAATCGGTCGCAGACCTGCCGCAGGCAATGCAGAAGCTCTTCCAATCACTGCTCCCAGAGGTTCCAGCGGTAGCCTTCACCTGCGACAGGCTGCACAGGGCTCTGCGCCCTAAGCCCCCTGACGATAAACCCCCAAGGGACATCGTATTATGTCTAAAAGACTACCTTATTAAAGAAGACATACTCAGGGCCTCGCGCAACACTCCCAACATCCAACTAGATGGTGTAACGGTGCAGATCTACCCTGACATTTCTCCCACTACCCTGGATAAGCGCAGGAGAATGAAAGAAGTCACCTTTGTCCTTCAGTCTGCCAGAATCAGATATTGTTGGGGCTTCCCCTTCAAGCTGCAAGTCCCGCATAATGGTACCACGTATACAGTCACCACAATCTCAGAGGGAAAAGATCTACTAGTAAAATTGGGCCTCCTGAACGCAGCGGACCACCCCAGGATGCCATCTACCCCCCGTTCGCCAGCCATCTGGGCGACCCCTCCTCCCAGAAGAGACCGCTGCACTGCTCACTGACCTCCATGATTCCTGACTTTTCAGAGGGGCATATATAGGGCCCGCAAGCAATTAAGCTGAAGTTTTGTCTCACCCTTGAACTGACGTCCGTTCGCGTCCGTTTGTACAACCCCCCACTCCGGGCAGGTTGGATGGAGGCCATGATGTCCCTGGAAAGTGCACTTGGAGCACCATCTATGATTGGCAGGACGGATCAGTCTCCCCCCCTTGCTTGGAGGTTTGGACCATCTGGTCCGAGTTCACTATTGCTGTTTTGGCAGAGGGGGGGAGAGGGCATCTTTTTCCTTTTGGCCCTTTCCTGCCTCCTTCTCAGGCCTTATGTTTTTTTGGTCGGGGTGTCTGTTTTACCCCCGACCCCCTCGACAAAGCTGCTACTTAAAGTAGAACCAAGCCTGCTACTGTTGAAATTGCAGCGCTTGCAAATGTTACTTGATCACCTGTTTATATGTTTTTTCACTTTTTTTATCCTTTTTTATTTTACAAGTTTTGTACTGCATCTAACTCACTGTTATTTCTCCACTCATTGGTTGGCACTCCGGGCTCAGCCTGCTCCAGGCTCCTCTGGGGGCGGGAGGGGTCCTGGGGTTTCAGCCTCTGACATGGGTCTGGTTAAACACAAGTCATTGCATTGGGCACTGTGCGGGTACTGGAGTTTGACTCTCCCTATAAGTAAGGTTCTAGGGGGTTCTGGACTCACTGTGCATTTTTTAGTATACAAGCTGCAATTTAATTCAGCCTAATGGGTACCACAGTAATTTCACATAACCTGAAAGGCTTTAACTCTCCCACAAAAAGGAGGAAGGCCTTTAAAACTTATAAGAGAATGGGTGCGGACATTCTGCTTCTCCAGGAGATGCATTTCTCTACCCAAAACCACCCACACTATTTTGATAAGGCCTACAGCCAAGGATATTTCACCACATTTGAGTCCAGGACCCGCGGAGCTGCTATTTTTTTTAAGAATACGGTAAAATTTGATTTGCAGCAAATATATAAGGACCCTGACAGCCGCTTTGTGATTGTTAAAGGCACTATTCAGGGGAAAACTATCACCATAGCATCTGTGTATGCCCTGAACGACGCCCAAGCCAGGTTTTTTAAACGATTTTTTCTCACCCTAGATGAATTCCACTCCTCACATATGATTGTGGGGGGAGACTTTAATTTGGTGGCACATCCAGCTATAGACAGAAGTAGGACTGGACATGCCTCTAACGCTTTCCATAGATCCCTCAGACACCTTATCAAATCCAACCAGCTGATTGACACCTGGAGGGCTCATAATGTGGGAGCTAGGGAATATAACTTTTATTCCCACCCGCATGACAGCTACTCAAGGCTAGATTACATTCTTTCCACGACAGTCATGACGGCTAACTCTACCTCAGCTAGAATTCACTCATGCCCATGGTCAGATCACCAGATAGTGTCATGCTCCTTTGCACATATAGGCCTCCCGAGGGCAGTGGGGTCCTGGAGAATCAATGACTCTATTCTCACGGATCCCATAGCTTTGTCTCAGATAGGTGGCTACATCTCCGAATACTTTGCACACAATGAGGTCGGGGAGATTTCCCCGGCGTCGTTGTGGGGAGCGCATAAGGCGGTTCTGAGAGGTAGACTTATGCATTTGGCCTCTGACCGAAAAAAACAGAGACTTCAAACAATTACTTCCCTTACAGAAGACTTGGATCGGCTGTATCGCAGACATGGTCTAACCCAGGAGCCTGACTTATTGGAGCAGATTGATCAAAAGAGGAGAGCACTGGATGCTATCCTCACTGAACAAACAGAAAAGTCCTTGAGATGGTCTAAGGCCAAATTTCTCTTGTACAGTAACTCCTCGTCGACCATGTTTGAGAGAAAGTTGAAACAATCTCTTCAACCCACGCACACCTACAGATTAAGGAATAGTAAAGGTAACCTCACAACTCACCCCAAAGAAACACTACACCTGTTTAAATCTTACTATCAATCTCTACTAGAGGCCCCCCAACCCTCTGACCCTCCGCACCCCACAACGTGGCTGGACTCAATTCTATTGCCCCAACTGTCTGCGGACCAACAAGAGTCACTGAATGCCCCTTGTACAGTGGAGGAAGTGACGGCTGTCATGTCCTCCCTGAAAACTGCAGGGACCCCAGGCCCCGACGGCTTCTCAGCCTTGTACTATAAGAAGTTTTCGGACTTACTAGCCCCTAGGCTAACAAAACTATACAATTCAGTACTATCTGGTGGAGCCTTCTCGAATGAAATGCTAATGGCAAATATGTCTCTGATCCCTAAACCAGGAAAAGACCATTCGCTTCCCCAAAATTTCAGGCCCATTTCGGTCATCAACAATGACCTGAAAATATTCAGTCGCATACTAGCGGACAGACTGGCAGCCTCGATCAAGACCTTAATCTCCCCTGATCAGACCGGATTCATCCCGACCAGACAGATTACAGATAATATTCGCCTAGCCACCAACATTATTCAGGATGCCAACCTCCACTCCCGTAATGTCCTCATGCTTAGCTTAGACATCAATAAAGCTTTCGATAGCGTCCTCTGGCCATACTTAGACAAGATCCTACATAGGTTTGGGATCCTGGGTAAGTTTGTGAACGGCTTCCATGCCCTCTACAAACAACCCCAAACATGTATCAAACTCCCCGGTTGCTCCTCAGAGTTCTTCACCTTGGGTAGGGGAACTAGACAGGGCTGCCCTTTGTCCCCTTTATTATTCGCACTAGCGATCGAACCCCTGTCAAGATATATCGCGGATAACCCCAACATAAAAGGATATGATAGTCACGACAACACCTATAAAATAAGTCTTTACGCAGACGATGTCCTACTATTTTTGTCTGACCCTCTGACCTCCCTACCAAACCTTTTGGACACGTTAGATGCATTCCGGACTGAAACTGGCTTGGGAGTCAATCCCTCCAAATGTGTAGAATCCCTTCAAAATAGCTTCAAATTCTCCTGGTCAACCTCATCTTTGCAATACCTGGGGGTGAAACTAGCTCCCTCTCTTAAACAGATGTACGCCTTGAACTACCCACAGGTTTTCACGGCTATTAAAGGGCTACTGTCCCAATGGGCCCCCTACCACATCTCGTTTCTTGGCCACATACAGGCGGTCAAGATGTCTATTCTTCCCAAATTGTTGTTTTACTTTAGGGCCCTCCCTCTGTATGTGTCCTGTTCTACTATTAGGACCATACAATCAGAACTGCTAAAATTCATTTGGAAAGACAAGAGACCCCGATTCAGTAGACTCTTGATGTATAGGGCTAGAAACAGAGGGGGACTGAGTTGCCCAGATTTATGGAAATACTTTCTGGCTGCCAGACTGCTCCAGATTGCACAATGGCATATCCCCACTCCTGGGACCCCCTGGCTGTGATTTGAACGCAACTCCATAAGGCCTTACTATCTCCCAGGGATCTTGTGGACTGGTTCGATTCATCATAGGGACATTACAGCTCTCAATCGGGTAGTGGGGCAGTCTCTCTACCTCTGGACCCTATACAGGGACAAGTTCGGCCTAGCCTCTAAACCGGCCCCCCTGTCCTCGTTCCTGGGGGACCCCGACTTCCCGGGGGCCTTTGGAGCGGAACTAAACTTTATGCACTGGTCTTCTCGGGGCCTGGTGACTTTGCGCTCACTGACTCTAGGGACTGGATTGAGGTCCTTTGAGGACCTGAACCAGAACTGGGGTATTCCCCGTTCTGATTTCTACAAGTACTTGCAGATACGCCACTTTTACCAGAACGCCATCGCACTTTGGAGGGCGAACCCCAAAACTACTTTTGAAGCGCTATGTCTTGAGGGGTCCAGGGATAGAGGGGTGATTTCCTTGATTTATAGTCATTTGAATAACTTCAACTCAGAATCTAAATCCCAGGCTGTGTTAGCATGGGAAGCTGATTTGGAAGAGGCAGTCTCTGAGGAAGACTGGAGCGACATGATAGATAATATGCATAAGTGCACGCGTTCAGTAGCAATCAAGGAGACAGCGGTAAAATTGCACACTAGATGGGATTACACTCCGGTTAGAATACACACAATGTTCCCCCTGGTCTCGGATGCCTGCTTCAGGGGCTGTGGGGAGAAGGGTTCTCTCCTCCACACCTTCTGGAACTGTGGAGCATTGGGTCCTTTGTGGCAACTGGTGTCTGCTAAGATACATCAGATCACTGGGAACAATGTTGTCCTAACGGCACGGTTATGCCTCCTCTTTGCGAATATCCCAGGGACCATGCCCGCAGAACAAAGATTAATACATACTCTATTTAGTGCGGTTCATTGGGCAATTGCCCTGAATTGGCGTAAACCATCTGTCCCTTGGCCGCAGGTTCTTTATCGCATGGAGTCGATAAAATTGATGGAACGCATCCACCACACACTTATGGACTCCATGGCGATTTTCGAGAAGAAATGGGACTCCTGGCCCTCACCTGGATAGGCTCGTGCCCATATCCGGCAGATTGGGTCGCTCTAACAGAACCTCCGAACACCAGTTTTGACAAACCTTTGACAGTGACTAGACTTTGATCTACGCATTCACAATATCTATGATAGCAGTACGCTTTATTTCTTCTTATTTCTTTTGGTTTAGTTTTTGTTCGGTTATATATTTCCCTTCAGTTTAACATGATGGGATTCGCACTAAACAAACATCAATGGAGATGCATGTCCCAGTAAAAGACTTATATTCATACTATATCACCGATGAACCACAGACTATTTACATTACTGTTAAATATTATAGTTTACTTATCTGGGATAAAAGTATGTAACTTCACAGCCATGATGATCACTGGTATATGTAATTTCTATTGCACTTATCTCATGTAAATCCTTTGTATGATCCTTCAATAAAAACTTATGTAAACAAAAAATTTAATAGAATAAAAGCAAAAATATATACTGTATAACCATCCTCAAATTCTAATTTCAAATAAAATACATTAGAATTTGAATAGAGTCAAATAGAAAATATTAGCATGAAATATAAGAGATAGAATAGAAAAGAATATAATAGAATAGAAAAAACAATAAACTAGAATAGAATGGAATAAAAAAGAGAGCATATAACAAATTCCAAAAATAATAAAAAAGGATAGAATAGAGAATAAGGGAATAGAATAGAAAAAAAGGATAGAATAGAAAAAAATAGAAAGAATATAACTGTTCTGGAGTTCGAATTTCAATCAGAATAAATTTGAATGCCAATTTGAATTCAAATGCTGATTTAAACCGTATTCGAAAATGAATAAACAAAACAAAATAAATTCCAAAAATTTATTCAACAAATTTAAAGATTAGTTCCAGCCTGTACAAAAAAAAGTTTTAAGTCAGCAGCTACAAATACTGTAGCTGCTGACTTTTAATATAAGGACACTTACCTGTCCAGGAATCCCACGATGTCGGCACCCCAAGCCGATCAGTCCATCGGCTCCAAGTGCAGGCGCTGTCATCTTCACTAAGGGAAACAGGAAGTAAAGCCTTGTGGCTTCAAAGCCTGTTTCCTACTGTGCATGTGCGAGTCTTTTTGCACTTTCTGAATGGGACCTGTGTGTCTCCCAAAAATCAGCAGGGGGGAAGGAGGAGGTGCTGTAAATTCGGCGGTCTTACCCGGAAGAGGGAGCGGACACCTGGTTTTGACAGGTTTCTGCCCCCCCCTCCGAAAGGTGTCAAATGCTGCAGCGGAGGTGGGTGAAAGCAAACAAGTGGAGCTTCCCCTTTCCCAAGCGTCCCAGCGCCCTCTGTCTATCCAGCGCGAGATGTAAACATTATTCTGATGTCGCATGCCTCCGTGTGTGCCATCAGACTTTAGACGCATGTAGTGGGCCGAGTCACGCTGCTGGTTGGAATGTACTTCGGCAGGCTTGTAAGAACCCGACCACATGTTTGGCAGTTCTTTTTCCCACCAATCGTTTAATTTATGGACATACCCCTGACAACACCAGTGCTCCATCGGATGGCTCCAGCCAGACGAGCCTGTAACAGCTTTCTCAGCAGACTCTTTGACACAATTACCTTACAAGGTAAGACACAAGGCTACACTGTGGAGATCTGTCATTTTATTGTTATCCACAGTTATAGATATTGTCTATTAGAGACTCTTATTTTGAATAAAATCAGGATATATTTGTCTCCCTTTTTTTTTGCAGCTTTATTCCACGCTATAAATATATAACTCCATCCGTGTTTGATGGAGCTAATATAAACTATATCCAATAGTAACAATTTCTAATGGCAGTATTCCCTCTGTTCCCTTGGAATTGGTATTCCATATATAGCTTTTATCCATTGTTTATTTCATATATAGTTTAGATATACCTGTGGGATGTGTCTGCCCCTTCTGGCGTGCTTCCTGCCGGTCCCTGCTAGGACCCTCCACACAAGGGTGGTGTCTTCATATATGTCCCCTGGCACCATGATGGACGCTATCTTCTGTTTTTAATTTGGTTGGCTGCTGTGTATGTGCTATTTATATAGCATGCATTTTTGTAAGTGCTGTTTTAAATTTAAGCTTTGTTAATTTGTCTTATACGGTATGATACTTTAATACCAGTTTTACTGATTTACCATATATTCACTTACTTTTAGAATGGTGCTGTTTGGCTTAGTTCACACCCCTGAAAAAATAACTATATTTCCTAAAATGATCTTGAATAACCACCATCCTGTCAACATATACTGTGCAAAAGTATTCACCCCCTTGGCATGTTTTGTGTTTTTGTTGCCTCACAACCTGGAATTAACATGGATAGATTGAGAAATTGCATCATTTAATTTACAAACCATGCCCACAACTTTGAATATGTTATTTTTTTTAATATTGTGAAGTAAACAAAAAAATAGGACAAAATAACAGAAAAAGTAAATGTGCATAACTATTCACGCCCCTAAAGTCAATACTTTGTAGTGCCATCTTTTGTGGCTTTCACAGCTCCAAGTCGCTTTGGATCAGACTCTATGAGTTTGCCACATCTTACCACTGGGATTTTTGCCCATTCCTCCTTGCAAAACTGCTCCAGCTCCTTCAAGTTGGATGGTTTGCGCTTGTGGTGAACAGCAATGTTTAAGTCTAACCACAGATTTTCTTTTGGATTGATGTCTGGGCTTTGACTAGGATATTCCAACACATTTACATGTTTCTCCTTAAACCACTCAAGTGTTGCTTTAGCAGTGTGTTTGGGGTCATTGTCCTGCTGGAAGGTGAACCTCCATCCTAGCCTCAAATCACACACAGAGTGGTACAGGTTTTGCTCAAGAATATCCTTGTATTTAGCACCATCCATCTTTCCCTTTGACCAGTTTCCCACTCCCGAATGCTGAAAAACAGCAGTGGGGATGGTGTTCTTTGGGTGATGTGATGTGTTGGGTTTGTGCCAGACATAGTGTTTTCTTTGATGGCCAAAAAGTAAAATTTTAGTCTCATCAGACCAGAGCACCTTCCTCCATACATTTTGGGAGTCTCCCACATGCCTTTTCACAAACTCAAAATGTGTCATTTTGTTTTTTGCTGAAATAAATGGCTTTCTTATGGCCACTCTGCCATAAAGCCCAACTCTATGGAGCGTACGGCTTATTGTCGTCCTATGTACAGATACTCCAGTCTCTGCTGTGGAACTCTGCAGCTCCTCCAGGGTTACCTTAGGTCTCTGTGCTGCCTCTCTGATTAATGCCCATCTTGCCCGGTCCGTGAGTTTTGGTGTGCTGCCGTCTCTTGGCAGGTTTGCTGTTGTGCCATGTTCTTTCTATTTGGTTATGATAGATTTGATGGTGCTCCTAGGGATCATCAAAGATTTGGACATTTTTTTATAACCTAACCCTGATTTGTACTTCTCAACAACATTGTCCCTTACTTGTTTGGAGAGTTCCTTGGTCTTCATGGCAGTGTTTGGTTAGTGGTGCCTCTTGCTTAGGTGTTGTAGCCCCTGGGGCCTTTCAAAAATGTGTGTATATGTAATTACAGATCATGTGACACTTAGATTGCACACAGGTAGACATAATTTCACTAATTATGTGACTTCTGAAGGTAATTGGTTGCACTAGAGATTTTTATGGGCTTCATAACAAAGGGGGTGAATACATACGTACATGCCAATTATCATTTTTTTATTTTTGAAAAATAGTTTTATGTACCGTATATATTTTTCTAATTTTACTTCACCAACTTAGACTATTGTGTTCTGATCCATCACATATAATTCAGATTAAAAAAAACATTGAACTAAAGGCTGTAATGTAACAAAATAGGTAAAAAGCCAAGGGGGGGGAATACTTTTGCAAGGCACTGTAGGTAGTCAAGAAATTTGATGTGTAATTTATGTCCCTGGAACACCTGATGGTGCTCCTTGCATGCTGGACCTCTATATGTGGCTAGGCTGTGAAAAAATCTCACACATGTAGTATCGCCATACTAAGGAGGAGTAGAAGAATATGTTTTGAGGTGTAGTTGCAAGTATGCATATGCCATGTGAGAGAAATAACCGGAAAAAAAAATCTTCATTTTGCAAAGAATTGTGGGAAAAAATTACAACTTCAAAAAACTCACCATGCCTCGTACTAAATACCTTGGAAGGTCTAATTTTCAAAAAGGGGTCATTTGTACTGTCCTGGCTTGTTAGTATCTCAAGAAATGAGACCATCTGTACATCAGGTGTGATTAATTTTCAATAATTGGCACCAAAGCTTGCATACTCTATAATAGGGATGAGCTTTATGTTCGAGTCGAACATGAGTTTGAGTCGACCATTGGCTGTTCGGCGAACAGCGAACAATTTGGGGTGTTCGCGGGAAATTCGAAAAGCAGCGGAACACCCTTTAAAAGTCTATGGGAGAAATCAAAAGTGTTAATTTTAAAGGTTAATATGCAAGTTATTTTCATAAAAAGTATTTGGGGACCCGGGTCCTGCCCCAGGGGACATGTATCAATGCAAAAAAAGTTTTGAAAACAACCGTTTTTTCGGGAGCAGTGATTTTAATAATGCGATTTTTTTCGGGAGCAGTGATTTTAATAAGTGAAACAATAAAAGTAAAATATTCCTTTAAATTTCGTACCTGGGGGGGTGTGTATAGTATGCCTGTAAAGTAGCACATGTTTTGCGTGTTTAGAGCTGTCCCTGCACAAAATGTAATTTACAAAAGGAAAAAAGTAATTTAAAACTACTCGCGGCTAATAATGAATTATCGTCCCGGCAATACAGATCAAAGTCATTGAAAAAAAACAGCATGGGTCCCCCCCCCAGTCCATTACCATGCCCTTTGGGTCTGGTATGAATATTAGGGGAACCCAGAACCAAATTCTTTTAAAAAAAGCGTGGGGGTCCCCCCAAATTCCATTACCAGGCCTTTCAGGTCTGGCATGGATATTAAGGGGAACCCCGCGCCAATTTTTTTAAACAAAATGGCATGGGGTTCCCCCAAAAATCCATACCAGACCCTTCAGGTCTGGTATGGATTTTAAGGGGAACCCCGCACCAAAATAAAAAAAATGGCGTGGGGTTCCCCCCAAAAATCCATACCAGACCCTTATCCGAGCACGCAACCTGGCTGGCCGCAGGAAAAGAGGGGGGATGAGAGAGCGCTCCCCCATCCTGAACCATACCAGGCCACATGCCCCTCAACATGGGGACAAGGGCCTCATCCCCACAACCCTTGCCTGGTGGTTGTGGGGGTCTGCGGGCTGGGGGCTTATCGGAATCTGGAAGCTCCCTTTAACAAAGGGGACCCCCAGATTCCGCCCCCCTAGTGAATTGGTAATGGGGTACATTGTACCCCTACCATTTCACAAAAGAAAGTGTCAAAAATGTTAAAAACCACACAGACACAGTTGGGAAGTCCTTTATTAAAAAAAAAAGAAAGAAAGAAAAAATTCCAACAATGTTCTCTCGAGCGATACAGAGAAAAAAAGATCTGACTCGATCCTCTCTCCAAGGGAGGAACCCACAGAATGATGCTCTCCCTCCGTGACATTTATTTTATAGCTGAGGCCGGGGCCACCCGTCATGTGCGTGGGTGACCCCGCCCCCTCTGATACAACAGGGAAATGCCCGGGGTTACCCAATGACATGTACGGTTGACCCACGCCCCCTCTGCCGAGTCACGGGAAACCCGAGTTGCGTTAGAGGGGGCGGGGTCACCCATACACATCACTGGTAACCCCACGTTTGTGTCAGAGGCTCTCCCTCCGTGACATTTATTTTATAGCTGAGGGTGGGGCCACCCGTCACGTGCGCGGGTGACCCCGCCCTCAGCTATAAAAGAAATGTCACGGAGGGAGAGCCTCATTCTCTGGGTACCTCCCATGGAGAGAGGATCAAGTCGGATTTTTCTCCCAACTGTGTCTGTGTGGTTTTTAATATTTTTGACACTTTCTTTTGTGAAATGGTAGGGGTACAATGTTAAAGGGGGCTTCCAGATTCCGATAAGCCCCCCGCCCGCAGACCCCCACAACCACCGGGCAAGGGTTGTGGGGATGAGGCCCTTGTCCCCATCAACATGGGGACATCCTCCTCATGTTGAGGGCATGTGGCCTGGTATGGTTCAGGGGGGGTAGTGCTCTCTCGCCCCCCCTCTTTTCCTGCGGCCTGCCAGGTTGTGTGCTCGAATAAGGGTCTGGAATTGATTTTTGGGGGGAACCCCATGCCATTTTTTTTTTTTTGGTGCGGGTTCCCCTTAAAATCCATACCAGACCTTAAGGGTCTGGTATGGATTTTTAGGGGACCCCTATGCCATTTAAAAAAATGGTGCAGAGTTCCCCTTAATATCCATAGCAGACCTGAAGGGCCTGATATGGATTTTGGGGGACCCCCACGCTTTTTTTTTATTTTGGTTTGGGGTTCCCCTTAATATTCATACCAGACCCAAAGGGTCTGGTAATGGACTGGGGGGGAACCCATGCCGTTTTTTTCAATGACTTTTATCTGTATTGCCGGGACCCGACAATTTATTAATAGCCGCGAGTAGTTTTAAATTACTTTTTTTTCTTCAGAAATTACATTTTGGGCAGGGAGCGTTCTAAACACGGTAAACATGCGCTACTTTACAGGCATACTATAGACACCCCCAGGTACGAAATTTAAAGGAATATTTCGCTTTTATTGTTTCACTTTAAGCATTATTAAAATCACTGCTCCCGAAAAAACGTACATTTTTAAAACTTTTTTTGCATTGAGACATGTCCCCTGGGGCAGGACCCGGGTCCCCAAACACTTTTTATGATAATAACTTGCATATTAACCTTTAAAATTAGCACTTTTGTTTTTTCATGTTCGTGTCCCATAGACTTTAACGGTGTTCGCGTGTTCAAACAAATTTTTTGTCTGTTCGCATGTTCTGGATACGAACCGAACCGGGGGGGGGTGTTCGGCTCATCCCTATTCTATAACCTTCACAGAGACCAAATAATATAGACTGATTTGGGTTGTTTTACCATTGAAATGTAGCAGTACAAAATTTATGAAGAAAAATTACCAATTTCCAAAAGTTTATAACAGAAATTATAAAAAATTCATCTTTTTACTAAATGTTTGATCTTTTTCTATTTATAGCGCAAAAAATAAAATACCCAGTGATGATTAAATACCCCCAAAGAAATATCTATTTGTGTAAAAAAAAGGACAAACATTTCATATGGGTACAGTGTTGAATGACTGAATAATTGTCATTCAAAATGTAAGAGCACTAAAAGCTGGAAATTTAAAAAATACAGGTCAAACTTATAGAGGATGTAAAAAAAAAATCAGGAATAAAAAGTTTGATACAAGTAAAGGATATTGTGATATGTTCAGCTTATAAAGGAGGTGCATTGTCCTCCTCAATAAGGATGTGTTTCTGAAGGAGATGACCAACATACTGAGTGATGCTGAGACATATGTATCTCTACCCAGAGAACCCGCCCACAATTTAAATAAAGAGCTACAGGGACTAATCAATCAGTGCCATAAAGAGGGAATTTTAAATAGGTGTCTCCCAGCAGGTTCCTGCAATCAGATCCACCTGGCCTCAGCTGCTGGGAGAATACTTAAGAGCCCATTCACACAGGGGCGTCTTTGGATCCGACTCCAAATCGCCCCAGGTCGCCCCTAGTCGCCTCAGGTTGCGCTGGCTGAAGAAATCAATGTAAGTTAATGGAGCCGTCCTTATGCACACTACTGCAGTCGCTCCGACTTCAAAAAAGGTCCCTGTACTACTTCAATCCGACTCCTAGGCGACCTGTACCCATTCATTTCAATGGGAGTCGCTTCTCACTGTCTTAATAGGAGCGACTCTCCAGGAAGATAACATACATTTATCAGGCAAAGCTCTCCCTCCCCCCTCCCTCCCACAGAGCTGATTCTTGTTTGATTGGCCACTGGAATGTCTCCTGTCCTGCAGGCAACTTGGAGTTGCCTTGTAAATAGCTCCAGGTAGCGCTGAGTTGCCTCATAAAATCGTGTCTGAGTTGCCTCATAAAATCGCGCTGGAAGTCGTGTTGCCCCTGTGTGAATGGGCTCTAAGTCTCACCTCTACTATTGCAGCTTGCGTCAGTGTTCTGATTGCCTTGCTTTCTGCCAGATCCATCCTGCTCTTGAGCTATACTTGTATCCTGTTCCTTTTCTGCTGCTTACATTTTTTCCATACCCAGTCCTGATTTTCCCTTTTTCTTGCATTGCCCCTGTTACCCTTGCTTCCAATATTGTGTACATATTTGTACATATTGTATATAGTTAGTTTGCTAGGTTTCTGTCGGTTAGGCCTTTTTGGTTGTGGGTCACTTGTTGTTCATGTTTGCTGTTTACTGGTGTGTAAATGTCTTTTGTTTCACTGTAAATTAATCTAACTTTAAATATATATACATGTGGTCTAGTCCCAGTATCTGTGTGTAGCTACATATATCTGGTCTCATGCCTCGTTTTCCAGGCAGGAAAAAAAAAACGCTTTTCCTGACGGGATTCCTCTCAAGCCTGCCTTGCATACACATGGGCACACAAAAGACCACTGAACTTTTGACTGCCAAGAAAGCGGTGACGTCAAATACTACGACGAGCCGACAAAATGACGTTCTATGCTTCTGCGCATGCGTGGAATTGTTTACGAGCATGCACGTTTTTTCCCCCCTCGGAAAAAGCATACACACAACGGTTTTCACGACGGGAAAAAGACCGCCGGCTACAGGAAGACCGGGCCCCTCCACTAGCAAAAGAGCTGGAAGAAGATAGCGGAGGGGCCGGCAGAAGGACAACGCAGAGCCAGACGAGACAACGGGGAAGATCGGGCCTCTCCGCTAGCAAAAGAGCTGGAAGAAGATAGCGGAGGGCCGGCAGAAGGAAGAAAGAACCAGAGAGCGAGAGAAGAACCAGAGAGCGCGGAGACCCCCGGAGTCGGAAGAAGATCCCCGGAGCTGTGTAATAAATTACTTTAAAAACCTGTGTGTATTTTTTTTATTGACATTTTTTTTCCACCAGGTGAATGGGTAGGGGTACAATGTACCCCATACACATTCCCATAGGGTGGGGGGGCCAGCATCTGGGGGCCCCCTTGTTAAAGGGGGCTCCCGGATTCTGATCAGCCCCCGCCCGCAGACCCCGACAACCAACGGCCAGGGTTGTCGGGAAGAGCCCCTTGTCCCTATCAACATGGGGACAGGGTGCTTTGGGGTGGGGGGCCGCAGGTCGCCCCCCTGCCCCAAAGCACCAAGCCCCCATGTTGAGGGCATGCCGCCTGGTACGGTTCAGGAGGGAGGGGGCCGCTCTCTCGTCCCCCCCTCTTTTCCTGCGGCCTGCCAGGTTGCATGCTTGGATAAGGGTCTGGTTTGGATTTTGAGGGGGACCCCCACGCCGTTTTTTCGGCTTAGGGAATTCCCCTTCAAATCCATACCAGACCGAAGGGCCTGGTATGCTCCTGGAGGGGGAACCCATGCCAGTTTTTTATTTAAAATTTGTTGTGGAGTTCCCGCTCAGGATTCATACCAAACACAGTGCCTGGTATTGGCGGGAAACCACGTCGGATCCCGTTCAATACAGTACCGCGTCTCCTTCTCGCTATTGCAGCGAGTGCGAGATGTCGCCACCCTGTCGCCGAGATGTCGGCACCCTGTCGCCGAGAATCTCCGCAATGGGATCGCGATGGATATACAATGTCGGCGGCACCTACTGTAGCTGAATTTGGAGTCCGGGATGCTCTCAAAAGTGGAGTAGATTTGGTGACCATAGAGGAGATGCTATATTACATACAACACGGAATAAATCCATGTGCATAGGCAGATGCTTCTAGGGGAGAGGAATATTGCTTGGGTTGGATAGGCAAAATATATAATTAATTTTATTGATAATAGAGAATCAATCAATAAATACCTGAAAAGAAATCACTGAAGAATCAAGATAATAACCCCAAGTAGGTGCCTGTAATGCTGGTTATAAGAAAAAGAGGTTTGATAAAGGAAAAAACTTAAGGTGAATCATTCACCAACAAGATCAAAAATTTATTCAAATGAATATAGAATATAGATGAAAATCACTACCTGGAAAATCCACCAACCAGAGGAAATCGAGGTGGAGAAAAACCAGAGATTGGGCAAAACTAATTGTGTGTGGCCAACTGGATTCTATAAAAAAAAGCAATTTGCTGAATAAAAATCTATAGTAATAAAAAGTAAATAGCAGCTGAATTGTTGTTTTTAAGTTCAAATACCTCGATGAAATCGTTGCCAGCAAAACATCTCTCCCGATAGCAGCAGCTATATCAATAAAGCCAAACACAAGGGCTTTATACAGCCATCTCCTCCCACGCCAATATGACACCATAATTGGCGCCAACTCCAGAGGTGGGAGGGCGCTTCAGTTCCATATGTAAAGGAGCCACGACATTCTCCGGAAATGACGCAATAGGATGCAAGACGACCGGAAGTGACGAAAAAATGGAAGCCAGACGCTGGAAATTACGCTAAGGACACCAGACGCAGTGAAAAACAACTGCGGCTGAAAAAGATATTACTAAGTCACCAAAAGATGGCAGCCCAGAAATATCACTAAAAAAGGGTGTCAAGGCATGTAAAGATCTGAATGGAAACTAAAAATATAAAAGGGATAATGTGCCTGATAGAGAATATGGCAAGGGCAAAATACCTTTTAGAACAAACGGGCGGCGTCAACTCAAAAGCGAAATAATCGAAAAAGAGTTAGACGCCCCGGGCGCCCATATGGTCACCCATACCCCACATGATTTGATCCCTAATAAAGTAGTAATTTAATCAAGTAAGTTTAGGAGAATATAAAATTAATAATCATAAATGTAAAAAAACATTTAGCACATACAGATAGATATTGTCCACCGCGGTTAAAATGGGCAAATCCGGCCATTCCTGCAAGAAATGGACATAAATTTGAACAATGAAAACATCAAAAAATTGTACATCAACAAAATAGTTTAACTCAGAGGTCATCTACAAAGAACATGGCCAAACTTTTTAGAGGAAGGGCTTATAACTAATGGACTCATTCAGCCCTGGATATGTGGTGGCCAGAAGTGAATGAATCCACTTTGCCTCCCTTTGTAAAAGACTTTTGTCCGGATCCCCCCCTCTCTTATTTACAGGGATGTACTCCAAGGCAAAAAACGTAATTTTAGTTAAATCAAAGGAATGGTAAAGACCACTGTGTCGACTTATCAGAGTTTCCATTTTTTTATTTTGAATAAGGGAAACATGGTCCCTTATTCTATGGAAAAAAGGCCTCTTAGTTTTTCCAACATAATAGGCGCTGCAATCACATTTTATGAGATATACGACGCCAATTGTTGGCAGTTGGTAAAAAATCTAGGCTTAAAAATTACCCCATTGGGGAGAAGAATTTTAGTGGAATTGTACAAAAATTTGCAGATGTCACAACGGCCACAGGGGGCCGTACCTTTGCGTGAGATCTTTTAAGTGGAGGATTGTAAGTGGCTGTGGACCAAATGATCTTTGATGGACCTGGACTTTCTATAGGTAATTTGTGGATATGGTTGAATGTACTTAGAAATAACTTTGTCAGCAGATAGTAGGGGCCAGAATTTGTTGATAATATTCCTGACCTTTTGATGTTCTCCAGAAAACCTGGTAATCAAACGTACCTGCTGACCTACTGGTTTAATCTTTTTAGAATGAACGAGATCACTTCTATTTTTCATTTTGGCTTGTTGGTAAGCCTTTTTAAGAACTGAACGACTATAACCCCTGTTTAACAGTCAAGATTGTAAGGCCTTAGCCTCTGTTTCAAAATCTCGTTCCAAACTGCAATTTGGTTTGATTCTAAAATACTGGCTGTATGGTATGCTCTGCACTAAAGATTTTGGATGCGAGCTGGCAGCATGCAAAATTGTGTTGCCGGCAGATGGCTTTCGAAAATGTGACGATCCTAAAGTGCCATCTAGATTTTCATAAATGGAAATATCCAAAAAATGTATGGTTTGTTGATCACATGTCATGGTAAATTTCAGGTTATAGCGATTGTTTGTTAGTTTAGACATGAAACTTGACAGATCCTGTTTGGAACCCGTCCAGATGACAAAAGTGTCATTGATGAATCGACGCCAAACAAGAACATGGGAAAAGTGATCTCGAAATTCATCAGAAGAAAAAATCTCCCGCTCCCACCCCCCCAGGTACAGATTGGCGTACGATGGGGCACACTTGGTCCCCATCGCAACATCCTGCACCTGGAGGTAGTGGGAGCAGTCGATACAAAAATATTATTCATCAACATGAATAAAAGTAAATCCAAAATGAATTTGTTATATTTAGAAGCCCCAGGTCCGCGTTCAGATAGGAAGCCCTCCACAACCCTGACCCCCCACTCATGGGGGATGGAGTTGTAGAGGGCCTCCACATCAATGGCCACTAGCCATGATCCCTGTGGTATACATTGACCATCAATAGACCTTAAGAGGTCTGCTGTGTCTTGTATGTATGAACTAAGGGAGCCAACATGTGGTCTGAGATAGTCATCCACAAGTTTGCTCGCCTGCTCAGTTAGGCAACCATTTCCAGAAACAATTGGGCCGTAGGGCGTTCCAAATTTTTGTGTACCTTAGGAAAGGCATACAAGGTAGGGAGTTTGGGTTTTTCCACCAAAAGAAATTCACATGTCTTTTTGTCCAATAAATTGTCCTGAAAGGCACGAGTGATAAGGAGACAAAATTTGGTCTCTGCATATTTCACCTGTGCAAATGGGATTGGACGGTACCAGTTGCGGTTCAATAAAAGATCCATAACCATCCTTCTATAATTTTCTACATCCATCACGACAATGTTACCTCCTTTGTCTGAGGATTTTATAACAATGTGCTCATTTAATTTGAGGGACAATAGGCCTTCGCGATGAGACGGCTTAAGATTGGATCTGCCACTGAACTTTTGCCAACTGGTATTTTGTATTTCTTTGGTGACCTGTTGGGTAAACGCCCAAATGTTGGGGTTGCCTTGAAGTGTTGGAAAAGTTCTGGATTTGGGCTTGTAAAGATGGGGGGGTGGGAAAATTCTTTCAGTTGGATTGTTGGCTACAGGGCTGGCAGGGACCTCTAGAGGTTCATCAAAGGGATTGCCCTCTTCCCAGAGGTCCACAAGATCATTTAAGGCCTTGATCTCATTTATTCTTTTATGTTGCCAGATCTCTTCTTTTGAGGAATTTGATTGAGATTGCTGGTAATCCTTATCATAAATAATTTTAAACATCAATTTCCTAGCAAATAAATTAACATCTTTAATGATCTCAAAGGCATCCACCTCTTGATCTGGACAGAAGGCTAAGAACCTCGGTCTGATCAGCTGTCAGGGGGTGTGAAGACAAATTAATTACTTGGAGACGGATTTGGTCCCTTTCGGTGCAGCTGGAGGGTTGAGTGCTTTTTTGGTGTCCATGATGGAGGGGGGTGGAGGGGGGTGAAAAGATGGGGGCGGTGCGGAGGTCCCCCAGAACGGGGGGTTGTAGGTCCCCCGAAGGGTTAGAAGTGAGTACATTTACCTTAGAGGTAGTGGAAACATTAGGTGCAGTGACTGTAGAACTGGGGAGAGAATTACCCACAGAATTGGCAAAAGGAGGTGCAGATTTGGTCTGTGAACGAAGTCCAGGGCGAATAGTGTCCTGTTGAGTGCATTTAGAAGAGGATGCAGATGAAGGTACTCGATCAGTTTTTCTTTTAAATAAGGTTGCTGATAAATTTGAGGTCGGACCTGCTTGGGAAGAGGAAGACATAGAAGATTTGTCAGAATCAGTTGGATCATGATTTGAATTGCTTTGTTTGCGTGGAAAAGTTTTTTTCTTTCTCCATTGATTGTCAGAAGACCACCTATAAGCTGTATTGGTCTCATAAGCTAAGCGATCACGATAATACTTTTTATCCTTGGTCTTAAGAATATTGGATACAAAAATCTCCAGATGTTTCTCTAAAAGAGCTTCCTGATCAGAGAAAGTATCATCTGAGATTAGACTTGAATTGTCCGTATATAGTTTTTCAATTTCAATGTTGACTAATTCCAAGTCTTTTAGGTAGTTGCGGAAAAGAGCCTCCATCATTTTAAATGAACATAGCTGGAGGTTTAATTCCCAATCAGTTCCAAAATCAGTTTCTACCTTAAATAAATTGGGGAAGATCTGAATACGTAGTCCCCAAGGGACAATTCTGTCTTCAATGTACTTTTCAAAGTATTTGTGATTCCAAAAAATGCGAACTTTTCTTTCCAAAAGTCTGGTAAGACTAATAAAGAAACGTTCTAACGTGATACCTCCAAAGGAGGATCCCTGAGCCTGATGGATTTTGCTCATGAGACCATCAAAAGCCGGTCCCCTGTAAGCGGCCATATCTATTGAGTGTGCCCTGACCCACACAAGTATGAAAATAATTTTTCCACAAAGAAATATTTGTTAGACACAATACAATATAGAAATTGAGTTAGAGAAGTCAGACAGATAGAAATGGGTGTTTACCACCCGGTTAAATCCAAAGGAGCATAATAGAAAGTGTCTGACATCTGTAAATCAAATGGCACCACATCCCGTTTAGATAAAGCACAATGAATAATGATGTATGGGATTCTAACGGTGCAAGAAAACACAATGTACCGTATTTATCGGCGTATAACACGCACAGGCGTATAACACCCTAACTTTAAGAGGGAAGTTTCAGGAAAAAAACTTTCCACATCCCCCTGTGTATAACACGCAGGCACAGTTTACCCTCTATTTTCAGGGTAAAAAAGTGAGTGTTATACGCCAATAAATACAGTATATCAAAAAGTTTAATTTTATTTTTTCAATAAAAAATATATAGATTTAGAAAAATATATATGAACATGTAATGAAATTCATCTATATTACACTTAATAACCAAAGTAGTATACAGACAAATAATCTCGACGTTTCGCCAATTTAACTTGCTTCTTCAGGAGTCTTTGTCAAGTATTACTGAAACGTAAGATATACAGCATGAATATACAATAGCAATGTACACAAATGAATTATCTTTACAAAATAATCAAAAACAATCACAGACAGGAATGATACAGACAAGAACCACATAACCGCATAGGAAAATCAATAGTACCTGTATATTATAGATGAAATAAATCAATTAGCTGAATTTGGAGTCCTGGATGCTCTCAAAAGTGGAGTAGATTTGGTGACCATAGAGGAGATGCTATATTACATACAACACGGAATAAATCCATGTGCATAGGCAGATGCATCAAGGGGAAAGGAATATTGCTTGGGATGGATAGGCAAAAATATATAATTAATTTTATTGATAATAGAGAATCAATCAACAAATACCTGAAATTGCTTCAAGAGATCACTGAAGAATCAAGATAATAACCCCAAATAGGTGCCTGTAATGCTGGTTATAAGAAAAAGAGGTTTGATAAAGGAAAAAACTTAAGGTGAATCATTCACCAACAAGATCAAAAATGTATTCAATTGAATATAGAATATAGATGAAAATCACTACCTGGAAAATCCACCAACCAGAGGAAATTGAGGTGAAGAAAAAACAGAGATTGGGCCAAACTAGTTGTGTGTGGCCAACTCGATTCTATAAAAAAAGCAATTGCTGAATAAAAAGTTCAAATACCTCAATGAAATTGTTGCCAGCAAAACATCTCTCCCGATAGCAGCAGCTATATCAATAAAGCCAAACACAAGGGCTTTATATAGTCATCTCCTCCCACGCCAATAGGACGCCATAATTGGCGCCAACTCTAGAGGCAGGAGGGCGCTTCAGTTCTGTATGTAAAGGAGCCACGACGTTCTCCGGAAATTACGCAATAGGATGCAAGACGACCGGAAGTGACGAAAAATCGGAAGCCAGGCGCCGGAAATGACGCTAAGGACACCAGACGCAGTGAGAAACAACTGCGGCTGAAAAAGATATTACTAAGTCACCACAAGATGGTAGCCCAGAAATATCACTAAAAAAGGGTGTCAAGGCATGTAAAGATCTGAATGGAAAATAAAAAAATAAAAGGGAGAATGTGCCCGATAGAGAATATGGCAAGGGCAAAATACCTTTTAGAACAAACGGGCGGCGTCAACTCAAAAGCGAAATAATCGAAAAAGAGTTAGACGCCCTGGGCGCCCATATGGTCACCCATACTCCACATGATTTGATCCCTAATAAAGTAGTAATTTAATCAAGTAGGTTTAGGAGAATATAAAATTAATAATCATAAATGTAAAAAAACATTTAGCACATACAGATAGATATTGTCCACCGCGGTTAAAATGGGCAAATCCGGCCATTCCTGCAAGAAATGGACATAAATTTGAACAATGAAAACATCAAAAAATTGTACATCAACAAAATAGTTTAACTCAGAGGTCATCTACAAAGAACATGGCCAAACTTTTTAGAGGAAGGGCTTATAACTAATGGACTCATTCAGCCCTGGATACAATGTTTACAAAAAAAGAGATCAAATTATGTTGTGGCCAAATAAAGAAAAAATGTTTGCCAATATGTATAAAATAAAATATACATATTAAAGGAAAAAATATATAATGAGGACTAAAAAGTGTATATGGGTGCAAGAACAAATAGTGGAATCTACAACAGGTCATCTCCACCAAGTGTGCATGATGGGCATTATACGCAATGTAGGCACTATTGCAGATAAAGGAAAAGGATAAGGATGCACATACTGTGCAAACACATAAGGGCATCAATAAATACATTGTCTGGTATGAATGAATGGCGGAGCAAAGAAAAGGGTATGATAATGGGATGGGAGAGAGAGGGAGGGGGGAGAAGGGGGGGAAGGGACAAGTGGAAAGGGGGGGAAGGATTAATACTTACTAAATCCGAAGGTGACCCAAACGATTAGATATATAAAAGTGTCTGAGAGACACATGAACAACATCACCTGGTGGAGGGAGACGGGTGGACAACGGAAAAAGGGGGAGAAACATAATTAGTAAGGATTACTTTATGGTGGATATTTCTAGTTCCTCATTGATACCTCCTGGGTTGAGAGTATCTAGTGAGTATATCCAAAATGTCTCTCTTTCACATAGTTTTTGGAATCTCTCAGCTTCAGACAATGTAATTGGGATCTGTTTGATTACCCAAACATTCAGGCCATCAGTAGACTTCTGATGGTGCTCCGCAAAATGGCGGGGGACACTGTGCTTGTCCTTGCCTCCCTCTTTTTTCCTCCTGTGTTCACCAAATCTTTGCCGGAGGGGACGGATGTTGCGTCCTACGTATAGGAGGTGACAAGGACAAGTTAGGCCATAAACCACAAATTCCGAACCACAGTTGAAGAAATTTCCCAATGTGTACGTTTTTCCTTTTGTGGTAAAATGTTTTCTACCATGATTCACAAAAGCACATGTTTTGCAAAGGGATTTTTTACACTGAAACATACCTTTCAGAGGGATCATCTGAGTATGTGGTGAAAATGTGGCTTGTAATGTTTTTAGTTTGCTAGGCACTACTTTGTTCTTAAGATTTGCCGCTCTTCTATAGGTGATCTTAGGGATATTAGGTAAGATGGGTTTGAGCTGGGGGTCCTCGAGTAGTAAAGGCCAATGCTGTCTAAAAATTGATTTCATTTTATTGAAATCTGTATGAAATTTTGTGATAAAGCGTGCAGATTGGTCAAAATGGTCTTTTTTTGAGATTGGAAGTGTATCATGGTCTAAATAATGCTGATAAGCCTGGTTGACCAAAGAGGCAGGATATTCTTTATCATGAAGCTTGTTTTTGACAATGGTACCCTGTTCTATGTAATCAGCTGTTTTGGTGCAGTTGCGCCTCAATCTGCAGAACTGTCCCTTGGGTATGTTGTGGATACATTTTTTGTAGTGACAACTTTTGTAATGGAGCAGGGAATTGCCAGCCGTGGGCTTAAAATGGTTTTTGGCATGTATGGTGCCTTCAGAGTGGTATAAGTCTAGGTCAAGGAAGGTGAGCTTCTCCATATCCCATACATGGGTGAAGGAGAGCCCATATGTATTGCTGTTGCAGTGAGTGATGAAGTCATCGATGATATCACCACCACCATCCCAGATGATGATGATGTCATCGATGTATATGCCGTAAAATACAAGGTGCTTTTGGAATGGGTTGTTGGACCATATGTGTCTATGCTCCCACAAACCCATAGCCAAATTAGCATATGAGGGCACAAAGTTTGGGCCCATTGCGGTCCCCTGTATCTGTAGGTAGTATTGTACGTCAAAACAGAAGTAATTGTGCATCAGACAGAACCTAGTACATTCAAGTATAAATTCTGCCTGTATACTGCTCATGTAGGGATTTTCTGAAAGGAAATGGTTGAGGGCTACTAACCCAAAATCATGAGGTATTGATGTGTACAGTGAGTTTACGTCTAGAGACATCCAGACGTAAGTGTTTTCCCATCTGTATGGTTTCAGCAGATCAAGAAGGTGGGTGTCAGCCCTGATATAGGACTGTAACCCCAGGGCCAATGGCTGTAGGTGGTGGTCTATATATTTGGATAAGCCAGAGGTAATGCTGTCCATGGCAGCAATGATGGGTCTGCCAGGGGGATTTGTTATACTCTTGTGTATCTTCGGTATGTGATAGAAGTAGGGCGTGTGGTAAAAGTCTCTACGCAAGAATGATGCTTCGTTTTTGCTAATTATGTTTTGTGAGAGTGCTTCATTGATGAGTATATTTATTTGTTTCTTGTAATCAGGTAATGGATCTGAGCTTAATTTAGAGTATGTGAGATGGTCAACTAATAAACGTTCTGCTTCTGATATGTAGTTAGTGCGGTCTTGTATGACAATCCCGCCGCCCTTGTCTGCAGTTTTAATTATGAGTTCATCATTTTTGATAAGGGATGACAGGGCAATGTTTTCTTGTTGGGTGAGATGGCCAAGATCCGTAGTGTGGGTGGTGGGGTGTGAACACATCCTCTTGAGATCCGCAAAAACCATATTGTAGAAAGTAATGAGATGTGGACCGTTAGATTGATAGGGGTAAAAATGGATTTGGGTTTCAGGGTGGAGTGTATGATGGGTGGAGAGGTATGGAGATGCTGGGTGTATAGATCGAGTCCTGTATAGGACTCATCGTGATACAATTGTTCCAGCATTTCAATCACATCTGCGTCAAAGTCAAAATCACAAGGGTCTTCCCTAGACCCAGGTGAAATTGGACCTTCAGCAGTGTCCAAATAAGACGTGTTTTTGGTGTTTTTAATCTGAAAAAATCTTTTTAAGGTAAGATTCCTTACATACCTATTTAAGTCTTCAAACAAAATGAAGGGATCAGGTTTGTTGGAGGGAGCAAAGTTGAGGCCTCGGCTTAGCAAAGATATTTCAGCTGGAGATAGAATGTGTTTGGACAGGTTAAAAATCCTTACAGTTTGCGATTTTTGGACGGGTTTGCCTCTAGTTCTGCCTCTGCCCCCTCTACAGGCATATGTTGTCCACCCGTCTCCCTCCACCAGGTGATGTTGTTCATGTGTCTCTCAGACACTTTTATATATCTAATCGTTTGGGTCACCTTCTGATTTAGTAAGTATTAATCCTTTTCCCCCCCTCTCTTACCCCACCCTTGTTTCCTGTCTTCTCTGCTAAACCCCCCCTTTTCCCTTCTCCCTTTTTTATTCCCCCCCTTCTTTCCCCCCCTCCCTCTCTCTCCCATCCCATTATCACACCCCTTCCTTTGCTCCACCATTCATTCATACCAGACCATGTATTTATTGATGCCCTTATGTGTTTGCACAGTATGTGCATCCTTATCCTTTTCCTTTATCTGAAACAGTGCCTACATTGCGTATAATGCCCACCATGCACACTTGGTGGACATGACCTGTTGTAGATTCCACTATTTGTCCTTGCACCCATATACACTTTTTAGTCCTCATTATATATATTTTCCTTTAATATGTATATTTTATTTTATACATATTGGCAAACATTTTTTCCTTATCTGGCCACAACATAATTTGTTCTCTTTTTTTGTAAACATTTTATTAATTAAAAAACTATTTAAAAGATGTTTTACAAAATCCCATACTCACCCTGCATAAATATATGCATTTACAGCTTTTCAGTGGATCCCACAAGATTATTGTTTTTAAATGCTTATGGATAAGAATGTCCCTTTAAAGCTATTTCCAATTGTTCTAATGCCAGTAGTACCATATTATGTCTTACGGGTTCTATCCTTTTGTATTATATACATGTTAATTTTTTAGCCATATTACATATATTTTTAGTAAATGTATTTTAGTTGTCCAATATAGATTTCGCCAATACTAGTGTAAGTCACTCCTATCACATGAAGTGTGCTTACATCTAGTTCCACTAGGTGGCAACACCACCTTGGCATATAAAAAGGTTGTGTATAGCTAACACAAGCCAGCTTAACAAAGGTGAGCGCAGTGTTTTCCTCCTCTCACTGCGCACGCACCGAAATGCATTGCATCTTGGTCCTGTGACGTCATCCCGCCCCACGCTGCACTTCAGCATCCGACACAGACGAGCAGCTTGCGCTCCAGGCTTCCATTCGGCCGCCGTACGAGACCCGGAAACTATCCAAAGGACTGGACACCGGCTCCACTGCACTGCGCTTGGACATTGCTGGCACGAGCGGAGGTGTACATCTCACAGGACTCCCACAAATGCCGATTTAAAGATACCTTAATGTGAGTGTTTTAATGTTACTGCATCATTAAAATTATCTCTGGAGTACAGCTTCTGCTCCCTTTGGAAGGCAGCCCAGAAGTGCAAAAAGGCTGTCATCTCACCCTAAAGCAACTGCTTAAAGGACTTTTTTGGACCAAGTGTCCCATACTATATCTCAGTGAGCGCCACTAATCTTGTACCTGTTAAATTGTATTACTGCTGTGCACTCCTTAGTTGAGCAAGGGAAGTGAAAACTGAACCCAGTTCAGCCTCTGCTATAAGCCTGGTCAGAAATACTATCCCCAGGTTCATATGATTCACACCAGATCTGCCTCTAAGCATCAAGAATCTCTTTCTGTGTTACCCTTAGCCACCAGATCCGCTACTGAGTGTTCCCTGCCTCCTGTAGATCAGTACCCAGCTGATGGTAACCACACTTCCCCTGCAAGTAATCCATTGAAGGGTCAACCTCTCAGACCTCTTCCTCTACTTCTGTTACTCCTTCCTCTATGCTCCCCAGTACTGTTACTACTTTGCCATCCACGGTACACTCTGGTCCGCACCATGCAACTACTTGCAGGACTCCAGTATCTAAACCAAAATAGAAACAGAAGTGTTACCCTGCTCATACAATCCTGCCACTATCCACTGTTGCCTCAACTGTTATTTAGCCAGTTCCCAATTTCATTCTGCCGTCTGATTATGGGGTCTATTGTGCTTCCATGCTGCCTGCTGATGGGGTCCAGTCCTCCTCAATGCTGACTGGTGATGGGGTCTAGTCCTCTTCCATGCTGCCTACTGGTGTGGTCCAGTCCTCCTCCATGCTGCCTACTGTTGGGGTCCAGTTCTACTCTATGCTGCCTGCCGATTAGGTCTAGCCTGCTTCTATGCCTGCCAAAGGGATCCAGCCTGCTTCTATGCCTACAGATCGGGTTCAGCCTGCCTCTATGCCTGCTGATGGAGTCCAGTCTGCTCCTTAGCCTGGTGACCTGCTGTAATTTGCCAAGTCTGCCTCTGGTGACCTGCTGTCCTCTGCTAAGCCTGCTTCTGGTGACTTACTGTCTTTTGTCAAATCTGCCTCTGGAGACCTGCTGTCCTCTGCCAAGCCTTCCTCTGGTGACCTGCTGACTTCTACCAAGCCTACTTGTGACCTGCTGCTCCCTGCCCAGCTAGACTATGCTAATTCCCAGGCCGCGGTCCAGCTGGGCTATGCTGATTCCCAGACAGCTGCCCAGCTGGACTATGCTGATTCCTGAGCCACTACCCCGCCAGACTATGATAATTCCTGGGTCGCTCCCCAATCGGATGTTTTCTTCTGTTGAACCAAAGCCTGGAGGTCCAGATACCCACTTTGAATGTGAGAGCTGCACCCGCTATTACAGCCCCAGTAGTAGAGGTCATCTTGAAAAAGGGCAAAGTTCCATTTGTCCTGACCTAGGTGATATCTCTGCGATCCCAGGTACATTTGGAGACCCAAGTTTCAGGTAACCTATGCCCTGGGTAGACCTGAGTGGCAGTTAATATGCGTGGCGGTCCCTAGCTACCTAAATGGAGATGGTCCAGTTGCGATGGGACACCCTGGAGTCAGGGTTAAAGTGTTACTAAAGCCTCATTCCCCAAAAATCCAATGGGTATGAATGAGTGAAACACTTGACAAACCCTTTGCATACAGGCTTTAGAGTGACTCAGAGCTAACCATGTCATGTCAGATTGTCACCTCCTAGTTTAGTACAGCTGCTCATCATGCTCCTCTTTGATGCCTACTCATAACTACAGTCCCCAGAAGTCCAGCCTTACTCTCATTCAGAGGCGCACTAAGTGGGGGGCGGGCCGCCCCAGGGTACCACACACTAGGGGGGTGTCAGGCCAGAACCCCCCTCCGCGATTGTACTACACCCGCGGTGGCAGCGCCGCGGGTTCAGGCAGAGCCGCACCGGCAGTGACAGGCATAGGCAGGAAGAGATTAGTGCCGAATTGCGATGAAGGGGGGGGTGAAGCGTGACACCGCTGCACCTACCATCCCCTCGTCTCGCGGCCGCGGGCTGTGTCTGTGCGATCCCGGATGTCACACACAGGCACAGCCGAGCACGAGCAGCAGAGTGAAGTCGCCTCCCCCTCCTCTCTGTTTATGTGTAAACAGGGGGAGGGGACCTGCTGTGCATGTGCCACCGCGGCGCTGCATTGATCTGAGGTACTGAAGGGGGGCTGCACTGAACGGGGGTGTCTGCACTGTACAGGGGCTACACAGAAGGGGGGTCTGCACTGAACGGGGGCTACACTGAAGGGGGCTGCACTGAACGGGGGTGTCTGCACTGTAGGGGGGCTACACAGAAGGGGGGTCTGCACTGAATGGGGTCGTCTGCACTGTATGGGGGGCTACACTGAAAAGGGGTCTGCAATGAACAGGGGGCTACACTGAAGGGGGCCTGCACTGAACGGGGGGCTACACTGAAGGGGGGTCTGCACTGAACGGGGGATACACTGAAGGGGGCTATACTGAAGGGGGGTCTGTGTAACATGCAGGGGGTCCAGAGTTGCAGGGAGCTGTGTAATGTAAAAGGGGCCAGAGCTGCAGGGTGCTGTGTAATGTAAAGGGGTCCAGAGATGCAGGGTGCTGTGTAATGTAAAGGGGTCAAGAGAAGCAGGGTGCTGTGTAATGTAAAGGGGTCCAGAGAAGCAGGGTGCTGTGTAATGTAAAGGGGCCCAGAGATGCAGGGTGCTGTGTAATGTAAAGGGGTGCAGGGGGCTGTGTAATGTAAAGGGGCCCAGAGATTCATGGTGCTGTGTAATGTAAAGGGGTGCTGGGGGCTGTATAATGTAAAGGGGTCCAGAGGTGCAGGGGGCTGTGTAATGTAAAGGGGTTCAGAGAAGCAGGGTGCTGTGCAATGTAAAGGGGTCCAGAGGTGCAGGGGACTGTGTAATTTAAAGGGGCCCAGAGGTGCAGGGGACTGTGTAATTTAAAGGGGCCCAGAGATGCAGGGTGCTGTGTAATGTAAAGGGGTGCAGGGGGCTGTATAATGTAAAGGGGTCCAGAGGTGCAGAGGGCTGTGTAATGTAAAGGGGTCCAGAGATGCAGGGTGCTGTGTAATGTAAAGGGGTCCAGAGATGCAGGGTGCTGTGTAATGTAAAGGGGTCCAGAGAAGCAGGGTGCTGTGTAATGTAAAGGGATCCAGAGAAGCAGGGTGCTGTATAATGTAAAGGGGTCCAGAGGTGCAGGGGACTGTGTAATTTAAAGGGGACCAGAGATGCAGGGTGATGTGTAATACAAAGGGGTGCAGGGGGCTATATAATGTAAAGGGGTCCAGAGATGCAGGGTGCTGTGTAATGTAAAGGGGTCCAGAGAAGCAGGGTGCTGTGTAATGTAAAGGGATCCAGAGAAGCAGGGTGCTGTATAATGTAAAGGGGTCCAGAGGTGCAGGGGACTGTGTAATTTAAAGGGGTGCAGGGTGCTGTGTAATGTAAAGGGGTCCAGTGATGCAGGGTGCTGTGTAATGTAAAGGGGTTCAGAGGTGCATGGGGCTGTATAATGTAAAGGGGTCCAGCGGTGCAGTTGTGGAGAAGGGGTACACACTAGTGACAAAGACGTATTGAAGGATACAGGGGGCACAGTGGGGTGTTTTTACATTTTAATGTAGGGGGGGTGCCAGATATAGGATCCGTCCCGGGTACCAAATGCTCTAGGTACGCCCCTGCTCTCATTTGACTAAATTTTGACTGACTTTCCTTTCCTTTTGACTCTGTACACAGCTTTCCCCATCTGGGAATAAATCCAAGTCACAGGCAGTGCCAATAGAAATCCTTCCCCCCTATTGCCAAGGGCAAGTTCACAACCCAGCTGCCGATTAAGTCAATTGCAGTCCTCCTTTAGACTTGGTCTCCCCCATGATGGCCACCACTTTTCCCGAGCTGAGGATACTTTATTTCTCCAGCACTGTCCAGCAATCACAAGGAAGGAGTACCAAGCTGGAAAAAGGGTAAAATATTTTGCAAGACAGGGATCACAGGCCAGGATATACTTGAAAATAACAACAAAATTGGAAGAACAGAGCAACACTGCTCAGAACCTGCACTACTATTTTTTGACCTAGAGCTTACCTTTCTCTTTCGTGTGCTCTGTTTAGATAATTTCCAATACTGTTTGCACAGACAATCAAGACCCAAGAGAGTAGCACACTGCACTACTTCCAAAAATGAGCTGGCTAGGGACCCATGCCTGGTGTTTCTCTATAGGCTTTTTAAATGTGTTCTCTAACTCTCTGGCACCAGAGCTCACTCAACGCTGACCCCTAGGTAAATAGGTTTTCAAGCATCATTATTCATCCATTAATCTGATGAAAGGTCTTATTAGCCAGCAGGGAGGGTTGGAAGATGACAAGGAGTAAAAACAAACTTAACATTAAGAATCTAACTACAGTTTCTAATGCATTTAAATAATATTCTGACATGTTTTCCTATGATGATATCCTTTTTTTTATGATTTTTTTAATAACTAGAAAGAACCAGGAAAATGTTCTTCAGCTTATCCAAGCAACGTTTTCAATTCAAATGGATGTTAGGAACATATCCTAACATTTACAGACATACTAGGAACAAGTTTAGATTTTAACCACAAGAACTATTCATAGACCGCTGATTTGGTGTAGCAGATTCTTTCCTGCTGTCCACCCAATTAGAGGGCACAACATATAGTATTTCTGATTTCATAATACACATAGCTATTGTTGTGTTTAGTAAAATAAAGATCCAAAAGAACAGTGAAACAGATCACAACACAAAAGCAGAAGTTCTGTGCAAGATTGTTGGATAGAAGGTTCGATGTTCCCTTAGCCTTAGGTCAGACAAGACTGGGGTAATACTAATGTTATATAACTAATATTCCATCAGGAAGCCAATTTGTTAGCCCCCACATCTCACTTTCCAAAAAAAGTGACTAAGCTTGGGAAGCAGTACTCTCCCAGCACTTAGGCTGGGTTCACACTGGTACGACACGACAGTCATACAACTTTCATCCTACTTTGCTCTGCGACATCAGTCCTACATTGATCCTACATTGGTCCGACATCCATCCGACTTGAATGAACAGGATACTACTTTGATCCGACTTTGTGCTAGTCTGACTTGTCCTTTGACCAATCAAAACAATCCCAGGGTGAGATAAATTCCTTTTACTGCTGCTGTAATCACCATGTCGGATGTCAAAAGTCGGATGGTTAGGACAAGGATCCTACTTTGATCCGACTTCAATGATATTCAATGGGCTGAAGTAGGATCAAAGTCGGACCAAAGTAGTACAGGGAGCATTTTCAAAGTCGGACCGACTTGTGTCGGACCAGTTAAGACAGCCCCCATAGGGAAACATTGATTTTCACACGTCATGCGACATGAGCTCCCAATGTCGGAGCGTTTGTCGGACCAGTGTGAACCCGGCCTTAGGAATGTTACCACAATCAGTTTTATTACTGGCGGGAGGTTGAGAAGAGAACACAACCATACCTCCTTCCAGTGCCATCATCCTCCAGCTGCATGTCTATGCTGTTTTTGTCAGTCCTATTATAAGAGAGTGCAGTTAATACTAATATCTCTGGCAGCTAATAGCAGGCTAGAGTTTAGTACTAGTGATCAGAGTATTTAGTTAGTCTGAGACTTCTCTTCAAAGTCAGAGCATTCTCAACCCTACAGAAAATCCTACAGGAATCTGAATTCCAGACAATAAATAGTGCTATGTAATACCCTGAACAGCATAAGAAGTAGACATATTGCAATTATTTAACCACTTCCCACCCGGCCTATAACAGAATGACGGCTTGGGCGGTGGTTGCGTTATCCTGTCGGTTCACGCTGACAGGGAGAGCCGATCGTCAGCTCTCCTGTCAGAGGGAGGTCTGCTCTGATAATCAGCGCATTGATTATCAGCGCAGCCCCCATCAGAGGTGCCCACCACAGCTGCAAATCAGTGCCCATCAGATGGCAGTAAGTGCCCATAAAAAAAACACAGTGCTTCTTCAAACATGAAGTCAGTGTGAAACGCAGCGTCACCTCCTGGGTTCGGGCACTCTGTCTTTGGTGGCTGTTATTTGCTATTTTTTTTGGAATAAAATAATTGGAACGTTCCTGTGGTGTGCAGCCCTTCTTTTCTTCCTATTGATCATCGTGGCAGGCCGTGGCTTGCACCCAGCGCATTTGGACTGTAGTGACTGCTCGCCTGGAGCAGCGTCTTCCTTGTTTGAATCTAGTGCCCATCAGTAATGCCTGTCAGTGCCCTAAAAAGATGCCAATCAGTGCCCTTCAGTAATGACTGTCAGCACCTCATCAGTGCTTCCTATCAGTGCCATCTATTAGTGCCCATCAGTGCCACCTGTCAGTGCCTATCAGTGCTGCATATCAGTGCTGCCTATCAGTGCCTATCAATTCTACATAGCAGTGCCTCCTCATCAGTGCCCATCAGTTCCACCTTATCAGTGTCAGCTCTTCAGTGCCCACCAGTGCTGCCACATCAGTGCTCATCAGGTCAGCCTCATCAGTGCCCATCAGTGAAGGAGAAAACAACATTTTATAACAGAAACAAAGAAAACTTTTTTTTTTTTCAATTTCGGTCTTTTTTAGTTTGTTTAGCAAAAAATAAAAACTCCAGTGGTGATCAAATACCACCAAAAGAAAGCTCTATTTGTGGGAAGAAAATAATAAAAATGTAGTTTGGGTACAATGTTGCATGACCCTTCAATTATCATTCAAAGTGCGACAGCGCTGAAAGCTGAAAATTATCCTGGGTAGGAAGGGGGGAAAGTGCCCTGAATTGAAGTGATTAAATAAAAAAAAATGCAATACAAAAAAAGTGGCAAATTAGGTTGGACAATTAAATCATAAAGACAAAAAGGAAGTGAAAAAGTACTTTTGTGATGCGCTGTTCTTATAATAACTACTTAGTATTTGAGCTATCTCCAATAAAATTAAGCTGGTGGCAGAATTATACTACTATTTTCATTAACATTGAAAAACAAGTATAGATTAATCAAGCACTGCATCAAAGAAGATATCTGACAATAATTAATCCCTGTGTTGTTAAATAGCTCTACTCCATATAATCAAACAGTGTGATAGCTTTCACCACTCACATAAAAATGTTAATTATTGCATCTGCACATCCTTGCCTTTACTATTTTTATACGAACGCCCAGTGCATGTTTAATATTATTTATTTACCTGTCAAAGAGATTTCTGGGAAGAAAAGAAAAACTGAATTGTTAAGCAGCACAGGTAACAGTCACACATACAGGTGGATGATTAACGTGCTGAGGCGAACACAACAAATCTCTTTGCCCTTAGGTGGTATATTGCTGCTTTAACATAAGTATGCAATTAAGATCTAACATTTACTCTAATGGCATTTTAATTACATGCTGATTTTAATTGCTTCCAGTTTATATTTTATTTGAAATATGACTGAAAAATAGCTCCGATTATTTAGAACATTGGTCTTATTCAAACACAGAAGTGGAAAAACACCTGTTAGGAATATTTTTTGTCAGGCGGCAAATTAATTGTATAGTTCGAATTCTGACTTCATAATGTAAATACTGCCATGCATTTTGTGTCATTGAAAAAGAGATAGTAGACATTTTGCCATTTTACACTGGCTAGAACCAGTTCTAACCTTGCTTCTGCAATGTTAGGCTCTTTTTCTCTTACTTGCCCCAGTAAATGCTAAATCTGGTGCAGTTCTGCATAGAAACTAATCAGCTTCCATTTTTTTTTGTGAAAACGTAAAGTGGTTGTAAACTCTGTTACACCGCTTGAACCTACAGGTAGTCTATAATTAGGCTTACCTGTAGGTACTGTAAATATGTCCTAAACTTGCACAGTTTAGGGGATATTCACTATATTCACTGCTACCGACATCATCAGCGCATGCGCACTGAAGAAACGGCCCGCTGGTGCCGTTTTCTCAGGGCCTGTGCTGTTAATGCGGCTCCGGCCAATCCCAGCGCCTGAGCCCGTGAACACGGAAGTAACTCTGGGGAAATATGGCAGTCGTGGGAGCAAAGTCCGGGCAGCACTGCAGGGCATTGTTCTAAGGTACGTTTTTTATAATGAGCTAGTATGCGATGCATACTAGCTTATTATACCTTTGTCTTGCAGATACATTTTTTTTCAGGGGTTTACAACCTCTTTAATTGAACAAGCTGAAGTTAGAGGCTGATTGGCTTCTATGCACAGTCGCACCAGATTTTGCACTCTCCAGTTTTAGTAAATCAGACCCATTATTGGGCTTTTTTTTATTAGAAAGAACAGGCATTCAAATTCGCTCATCTGTTGTATTGTATCAGACATTAGGTGCATACAGTAATAAATGTTATTAAGGTGAGACATCAGCTGCTGCCTCACATTAGTAGGACCAACCACTGAAATTTAGATATACCTCTTAGGGGAGTTGTGACATGCAGGAATTTAGGAAAGTGTCTATAACATTTGAAGTGCTGAACATTTTTAGCACCATTTGCACCCTCTCAGACCAACTAGAAACATATTGGACATATATACCCAGGTATAGTTCATCCCCTTGGTCTGGTTTGTTTGTGTAGTGTCAGTTATCTTAGGAGTGAGTTGTATTCCTAGGTATGGAAGTCTGAGGTGTCCGAGAGAAGGGAAGTGAATCTTTAGCAAGCTGAAGGTCTGAAGGAGGCAAGGAAATGTTGAGTACAGTCGATTTTTGATAGTTCACTGTTAAGCCCGAAATGTGTGCAAAACGGTTTAGGACAGAGAGGAGATTAGGTGCTGTGATATGGGGAGATGACACGAAGAGTAAGATGTCATCTTCAAAAAGACATACTTTATGATGACATCCAGCTAATTTAATACCTTTTATGTTTGGATCAGATCTAATTAAATGGGCCAAGGGTTCAATCAGTAGTGCAAATAGGAGGGGGGAGAGAGGACATCCTTGATGGGTGCCTCTTCCAATAGGGAAAGGGTCTGATTTAAAACCAGCAAATTTGATAAATGCATTTGGCTTGTCGTATAAGGAAGAAACCAACTTCAAAAAATGCGGTCCAAACCCCCATTTTTGAAAAATATATTGTAAGTATGGCCATGAGACAGTGAAGGATGCTTTTCCTTTATCGAGCGATTAAAAAACACACAGGTAGGGGGGGCGTGGCCTGACGAGTGAACCGGATGGTCGCATAACTCCGGAGCTCCGTAATCACGGAACGATAAGCGGCACTCAGCGAATACATCTGAGGGATTACTACACCTCACAGAGCCGGGAGAGGTACGAGTAACCACCCGGACCATGACAGGCAAGCGCCGAGGAGCTAAGAAGCCTAAACGGCTCACAGATTTCTTCCTGGTGGTTCCCGGAGGGGAGGGGAAGCAAGATGGCGCGGCGGCCTGCTCACCTTCTCCCACTTCCGCACGAGAGATCGCATCTGGAAAAGGTAAAAAGCAAAAACAACACACCTCTCCCTCTAGTCAGCGCCCCTGCCCTCCTTCCCCATCCACCAGCAGCCCTGCTAAATCAAGGCCGAGGATGGATGGCAACGGATCCAGTCCAGCCTGCAGCCAGGCCTCTGAATCGGGGGAAGACACCAGGGAGCTGCCTGAGCCCATAGAATCCCTTCCTACCATGAATCAGCCAGTGTTGGATACGGTGTTAAAGGACATGTTGCTATCATTACGTAGCACTATTCAGTCCGATATGGCCTCATGCATGCACACATTCAGTAGAGAAATCCAAGCAGTGGAACGCAGAGTGGACCGTATAGAAACAAAAATGGGGGAGTATGCAGAGACTATAAATGATTTAGTGGATGCAGATGAAACGAGGGAAGGGGACATAGACTGGATCAAAGCCAAACTCGCAGATATGGAGGATAGATCCAGGAGGAACAACCTCAAATTAAGGGTTGTCCCCGAAACGGTTCAACAATCTGACCTGAACAGATATGCTGCGACACTGTTCAAAACATTGGTACCCGATCTATCTGACATGGATGTCACCATAGACAGAATCCACCGCCTCCCTAAGCCCGCACACCTATCTGAACGCGTACCCAGGGACGTCCTAATGCGCCTCCATTTTTCCATGTTAAAGAGATTATTATGTCAGTCACGAGGAAGCAGGAGCAGGTCCCCGCGCAATATCAGCACCTACAATTCTACTCGGATCTCTCCCAATATACGCTTCAACAGCGGAGGAGTCTAAACACGGTGACCAAAGCTCTTAGAAACCACAAGATTCTGTATAGATGGGGATATCCAACCAAACTTACTGTGACGAAAGACAACCACACACACACGATTACTTCATTGGAGAAGGGAATTGCCTTGCTGCGGGATTGGGGCATTCTCCTGGAGACAGAAGGGAATGCACACTCTACCAGCACCCCACGCCCTATAGAAAATGAGTGGAAGAAGGTGACAGGGAAGAATGCAAAATCCCATGATTAAATTTCCTCAGATGTAGTTGATATATGGATAAGTTCCTGTGATACCCAAGGCTGAACTTATCCCCCTAAATTGATCTAGCAGCTTATGCTGTCTTTAACTGTTCCGTTTGTGTTGCTCTCTGAGACTAACCTACAGAGAGTGAGTCTGTTTCTGACGCACAGGTTACTGTTATGTTTTTTTCTGTTTTTTGGTTTCCACTTTTTTTGCCAAGTCTTTCAGATTAAAAGACCTCAACGAAGTCCTAAACCTGCGCAAATATCCGGTATGGACATAAGCGAGAAGAGAAGAGGTCCTCTTGCACCACACTCTCTTCGTATGACGGTTTCTACATCCATGCTTAGTGAGTATCCCATCTCTATCGGCATATGGGGGCGCCCCCGTCGTTACTGCCTGCAGAGGGGTGGGGACTGGGTCTGACACCCCGAGTCACTGCTACACTTCACACGGCAAGCTACTTCACCAGGCTCATCCAGCTAGATGGCTCTGAATATTATTTCCATTAATGCTAAGGGACTGAACCATCCAGCAAAGCGCAGTTCGTTGTGGAAGGAGGCACTCTCACAGCAATGTGACATAATATGTGCCCAGGAGACTCACTTCCTGATCTCTAAGCCACCCAGGTGTTCCCATAAAAGCTTCCCCCATGTCTTTTTTGCCAACGCAGAGTCAAAATCCAAGGGGGTACTAATAGCTATTAGAGACACTGTAACATTTAAACTGCATGAGATTTTGTGTGATCCTTTGGGCAGATTCCTCATTATAACTTGTGACTTGAACTCTTCCACATACACCATCGTGCATGCTTATTCACCAAATACCCATCAAATTAAATTCTTCAACAAATTACTGAAAAAGGTAGAACGTATAAAAAGAGGCCTTCTGGTGGTCTGTGGAGATTTCAACATCACACCTGATCCCTCCTTAGATACCACATCCAGGTCTAAGAGAGTTCTGCCCTCCCTTATGCCTTCTATTATATCTCATAATTTGTTTGATGCCTGGCGTTGCTTCCATGACAATGAACGTGATTTCACCTTTTTTTCTGCGCCCCATATGACTTACTCCAGAATCGATTTATTTTTAGTGGACCAGCAGGCCCTATTAGTGTCCTCCAGGGTTTCAATCAACAATATCACGTGGTCAGACCACGCGTCTGTAGTTCTATCCTTGGCGGACCCGACATCTATTAATGGGAGGCCGATATGGAGAATGAACTCCTTTCTTCTACAAAAGGAGGAACACGCCAGGGCTATTAAGGCCCATCTGTCAGAATTTTTTGCTAACAATGTGGGGTCGGTGAGGGACCCTTTTGTGATATGGATGCTCACAAAGCGTTCATAAGAGAGATATGTATCCAGCTGGGAGCTAGGGTCAAGAGGCAGAGGCAGAAGCAGCTTAATGACATTACCCATGAAATCTCTACCTTGGAAAGACAAAATAAACTTAATCCCTCCCCCTTACTATCCATAAAACTATCAAAACGTCGTAGCGAACTTCGTATCTTACTATTAGAAAATTTTGAGAGGGCTAGCAAACGAATGAAAATGACGTATTATGCTAATGGAAATAAGTCGGGGAAATTATTAGCGCAAAATATTAGAACCCACAGAAACAAGACAAAAATACCATTTCTTGTTCACCCAGTAATGAAGCAGAAACTTTTTCATCCTCAACAAATAGCGGATGCCTTTAGCTCATATTATGAGTCTCTATATAATTTAAAAAAGGACCCTGAGACCCATCAACCGACAACTGAGGGTATTAATAGTTTCCTATCTCTATTGTCGATGCCTAATTTAACTCCTGACCAGTTAACATTCCTTAACGCCCAGTTCACGGTACCGGAGATTCAAAAAATTGTTGACTCCTTACCCATGAATAAATCTCCGGGTCCTGATGGGTTTTGTAGACAATACTATAAAATCTACAAAGACATTTTATCGCCACATATGAAACTGGTGTTTGACGAGGCCGCTGCCTCTGCCTCTTTCCCTCCTGAGATGCTGGAGGCCCTGGTAGTAACAGTACCGAAACCGGGGAAGTCTCCTGATTCCCCAGCAAACTTTAGGCCGATTTCCCTGTTAAATGTAGATTTAAAGGTATACGCTAAATTGATAGCGAACCGGTTGGTGGATATCCTTCCCACTTTAATCCATCCAGACCAAACAGGTTTCACCAAGAATAGGCAAACATCTGACGCCACTAGGAGGCTAATCAACATTATACATGTGGCTGAGGTGGGGAGAAGGCCTTCGCTGCTCCTTACTTTGGACGCGGAGAAGGCCTTCGACCGTATACACTGGCTATACATGGCTAAAGTATTGCAGAAATTTGGATTTGATGGTCATATTGTGTCGGCCATTTTGGCCTTATACTCAAAACCCTCGGCTAGGGTTTACTTATCTGGAATACTTTCCTCCCCCTTTCTTATAACTAATGGCACTCGCCAGGGGTGTCCGTTATCCCCTTTAATCTTCAACCTATTGATAGAACCACTAGCAACATATGTCAGATCCCATCCCCAAATTAAAGGCTTCTCTATAGGAGGGTCAGAACACGTCATCAGCCTTTTTGCGGATGATGTTATTATGATCTTATCCGAAGTGGAGACTTCCCTGGTAGCAGCTTATGAGGCTCTTGCACTGTTTAATCGAGTATCATACTACAAAGTTAATGAGAATAAATCTCAAATTCTTGGACTGGGAATTAGTAGTAAAGTTAAAAGCAAAATTCAGGAGTCAATTCCATATGACTGGAGTCCCAAGGGTATTAAATATCTAGGTATAATGTTAACAGAACACTCCTCCCAACTGGTAGAAGCAAATTACATGCCATTTCTCAAGGGCCTAGAGCCTAGACTCCGTAACCTGTCCAGAACAGAATTATCTTGGTCAGGGAGGTTGGCAGCCTTCAAGATGGTGATACTGCCACAATTTCTATATCTCTTCAGAGCTTTACCGATTCCGGTCCCGGAGGTTTTTTTTAAGAAGGCACAATCCACACTTAATGCATTTCTATGGCAAGGTAAAAAGATAAGGTGTGCTTTCCAGAAATTAATCAAATCGCAGAAAGCCGGAGGGATGGGCCATGTTGTACTAAGGGACTATTACATTGCAGCTATTCTTGCTCAGGCTAGACAATGGTTTAGGCACGATCCTGCGCCCAGGTGGATGGAATTGGAAGAAAAGCAATGCATTAACAACACATATGACCTTCTCCTGACAAGCACCCTGCATCCACTTAAATTAACCAATAGTTCGCCCACAATGCAAGCTACTCTTCGAGCCTGGAAGGTATTCCTAGACAGCCCCTCCTCGCATTCCTTAACTAAGGATTTATCGCTTCCTATCTCTAGTCTACAACTATTTATACCTGACTTACATATAAACCCTTGGAAAATGAAGGGCATCGCCACCATGGAAGACCTAATTATTGGCCCTACTCTTAAAACCTTCAGGACGCTCCAGATAGAATTTGGTCTAGACACTAAAGAGATATACACTTACAAACAAATAGCACATTTCTTTACATCCACTCCCCATAGATCCATTTCTATACCAATTAGAAGTTTCCTTTATTTTTCTAAACCGAATACCTCTATCAGGGGTATATCTTATTTTTATAATTACTTGAATCAGAAAACTGACTTCCATAAAACTCCTTCCATGTCCACCTGGGAGCTGGATCTGTCATCCCAGTACTCAACAGAACAATGGCAGCGCTCCCTTAGGGTAACATTTGCTTCCACTAAGTGTGTAAACTTATGGGAACTACATCACAAGATTCTCCTGAGATGGTACCTGACACCCACGAGGTTGGCGGGATTTGTAGCCAACTCGTCCCCCCTATGCTGGAGAAATTGTGGCCTTCGAGGCTCTTTGATCCACATTTTATGGGCTTGCCCAGCATTGACAACTTTCTGGGCCCTGACCTCTGACCTCATAAGACAGATTACACGCACTTCTACTGTCTTGACCCCAAAAAATAAAACATCAGCTGCCACTGATCTGGTTTGTTTGCTTTTAGGTAATAAAAGTGTTGCAATTTACGTATTAATTTATCTGAGAAAAAGTTTGAATTGTAAGCGGGCGCTATCAAGCTTAGCTTTAGTAGAAGGGGAGGGAGAATTTTGGAATGCATCATAACACGGATTGAAGTCATTTTCAAATTTTTGGTGAAGGGGCTTACGCCCAGGTTTTAGAAATGATGCCATATAAGCGTTTCTCGAATTACAGGTTGATGGGCTGAGAGGAATGGGAGGGGAAATATCTGCAGAAGTGTTATTATTGAGATAGTCTTTGGGAGCATGTTTAATCTCTAGAGAATGTGAGTTAGAATGGAATCATTAATGCACCATGACGAATCCTAGGATCTCGGTATAGGGGAGGAGATGGTAGTACAAACTGCACTATGATCAGACCAAGTAAAGGGCGTAATAACTGATGATAGGGTTTCTAGGGCCATGCCAACAGTTAGGAAGATATGATCAGTCCTAGAAAACTATTTGTGTGGATAGTAATATGTAAAGCGTTTACGAGCAGGATTGAGCTCACGCCAAGAGTCTAACATGTTATGTTTAGAGATAAGTTGCTAAAATGAAAGCTTAGGGGAACAGGAGGAGGGAGAAGGGGGAGATTTATCCAAGAAGGGAAAAATAACTTGGTTCGAGTGTCCACATAATATCACTGTAACTAAGTTGTGTGAATCAATTACATGAAAAAGATGGGAGAATAATGATAATGGATGTTTATTAGGAGCATAATATGATATAATGGTTACAGCAACATCAGAAATGTGCCAAATAAGAATGAGGTAGTGGCCTTCAGAATCTTTAATTTCAGATAAAAGTACAAATGGGGTTGTACGGTGAATAGCTATAAGAACACCTTGTTGTTTAGTAGCTTCCAAGGCGGTATATACCCGTGGATAAGAGGAGCTGAAAAATGTAGGAGTAGATTGTTTAGTAAAATGGGTCTCCTGTAGGCAAAGAATGTGGATTTTAGCTGCGGCAAATGAACGGAATGCTTTTGTGCATTTTTGTGGTATATTAAGACCTTGGACATTTAGGGTCAAAATGTTTAAGGGTCCATATTGGTAATATAAGGAGTTGCAAAATAAAAACGCTAAGTTCTGACAGTAGGATCGCATATAATTCAGTATAGGGGGTAGGAAAAAGGAAAGGCTGGAAGAAAAGGAAAGGAATTGGCTCTCGTCTGGCAGATATTACTAAGATTTGTAAAATAATAAAGAGAGCTAATAGCTCAACATGATGGCGTACTAGGGGAGCGACAAGCGGTCCACCAGAGGCCAAAGAGCTACCGTCAGAAGCCCACATAATGTGGATCCGAGGGTAGCAAACTGGAGGCACAAAAACACCACCAAAGGGAACACTGTCAACAATAAAAAGTAATACATAAATAGAAATGATACCATTGTCCCAAAAAGTTCCATACCCATCAATGTGTTATGATAAAGCATATGAAGAAGAACGAAAGGGATGGGGTAAGGTGTATACAAGAAACAATTCAAAAAATGAATAATAGCTTGAGGCTATGTAAAGAAATATAGTGCATAACTCACTGCTGTCAGTAAAAAAAAAAGATAAAAAGATAAAGACCAGCCAAAAAGTAAAGAGTTAAACTATAGAAAAAAGTTTGCATCGAGTGAGTTCTAAACAGGTAAGACAAAAAAAATGTTTACCAAACATCTAATTAGTTGGAAGTTAAAGATATAAGAATACCTGCCATGGAGTCAAACAAAAAGAAAAAAGTCAGTCCATAGAGTCCTCAGGAGTTGACGTAGGAGAAGAAAAATGACCACGTTTTGATTGCCCCTGGTGACTTTTATTTCCTTCAGCACCAGCTGATTTTTGCAGGGAACGGGTAACCATTTGATTTTGTGCGTTGCTTTGGTTAAGAGAGCATTCTAGAAACTTAAAGTTTGTAAAGAGGATTGGAGTTCTTCAGCAGAATGGCAGACATATTTAGATCCTTGGTAAGTGAAGCGAATTGAAAATGGAAAACCCCATTGATAGGCGATATGGTAACAGAAAACAAACACTCCTGCGTACGAGTGGATTGTCAAGCATTCAATATTTTGTGACAGTGACACTGGCTTTGCTGCCCTTCATGGATAGGGGTATCCTAGTGACATATACGAGAAAAAAGAGAACAAGGGCGCACCAGCCTAGTGTATTATCGTTTGGATAGATTTTATTTAAAAGACAGTATAAAAACTACTCACAAGTGTAGCAGAAAGGTTCGCAGTAAAAAAAGTTATTTCCATAGGTGGCTGCATCCTCTATGACCGTTTGGAGTGCGGTTTGGGTTCTACATGCTGCAGCCACCTATGGAAATAACTTTTCTACTGCGAACCTTTCTGCTACACTTGTAAGTAGTTTTTATACTGCCTTTTAAATAAAATCTATCCAAACGATAATACACTTGGCTGGTGCGCCCTTGTTCTCTTTTTTCTCATAGGTGATTTGGTGCCGCTGTAAAACTTGAAGTGGCTTTAATGCTCCGACGCTTAGAGATGGTGAGCTGAGATAGATCAGCAAAAAGTTGATAGGTATGTCCCTGGAAAATCAGTGAATCTTTTGCTCTAGCTGCAGCTAGCAGTTGTTCCTTGGTATGGAAATAGTAAAATTTGTTGATAATATTGTGTGGTGGTTCATCAGCTTTTGTGAGGTGTGAGGGCTATATGAACCTTGTCCATCTCCATTCATTTGACTGGTATGGAAGGATGTAGTTCCTGAAATAGGGATAGTATAGTGTCTTGCAAATCAGTGATAGAACCAGGTATTCCACATATACGGATATTGGAATGCCGGGCCCTATTTTCATAATCTTCTAAACTAATAAGTCTGCGTAGTATTCCCTAGTTCATCAACTTGCAGTTCACGATTTGCAGTGTGTTGGCCCAGTTCTCTGATTTCCCTAGTCAGACAGTTTGTTATACTGTATGATCTGAGGTTTGTTTAAGGGCTTTGTGAAACATTATTTCAAATTGCCTCAGAACAGAAGAATGACCAGGGTTTGTAAAAAATGGCATTTGTGGAGTTTGTTTGCGCTGAGGATTTCGCTGAATGTGAGGTAACAGGGAGGGAATGAAGCTAGTGCCATTCTGACTGAAACCTTTGTTGTTTTTTTTGGCGAGAACTCCCAAGAACTATTACAAAAAGTGGCAGGGTTATTAGTAGACTGAGTAACAATAATTACTGGGTGAAGCTGAGCCGGGACACGGTATAATATGGCAGAAACATCCCTTCAGGAGCAGAGCTCTAAGCTGGCATGTCTGCTCAATCAGGCTCCGCCCTATACGCCTCTTGATATTTGCAGCATTTTTAAGCACTTAATTCTCACCAATGAATTTAAGCCTGGATCTGACCCAGATAATGCTGGTAGTGTGTTGTGCTGATCTGTGTTCTTTAAACTTATTTTCTTTTTTGTCATAATTATTAAAAACAGTAACCTCTCCCATATGTTCACTCCTAGGAGTTGATATCACTTCTTACCTTCTATACTGAATAGGGATGAGCCGAACACCCCCCTGTTCAGTTTGCACCAGAACATGCGAACAGGCAAAAAATTTGTTCGAACACGCGAACACCGTTAAAGTCTATGGGACACGAACATGAAAACTCAAAAGTGCTAATTTTAAAGGCTAATATGCAATTTATTGTCATAAAAAGTGTTTAGGGACCCGGGTCCTGCCCCAGGGGACATGTATCAATGCAAAAAAAAGTTTTAAAAACGTCAGTTTTTTTGGGAGCAGTGATTTTAATAATGCTTAAAGTGAAACAATAAAAGTGAAATATTCCTTTAAATTTCGTACCTGGGGGGTGTCTAAAGTATGTCTGTAAAGTCATGCATGTTTCCCGTGTTTAGAATCTTCCCTGCACAAAATGTCATCTCTGAAGAAAAAAAAGTCATTGAAAAAAACGGCAGGGGTCCCCCCCGCAGTCCATTACCAGGCCCTTTGGGTCTGGTATGAATATTAAGGGGAACCCCGAACCAAAAAAAAAAACGTGGGGGTCCACCCAAATTCCATATCAGGCTGGCACTTTTTATTTCTCCCATAGACTTTTAATGGTGTTCCGCGGCTTTTCGAATTTGCCGCGAACACCCCAAATTGTTTTCTGTTCGCCAATGTTCGAGACGAACTCATGCTCAACTCGAACATAAAGCTCATCCCTAATTCTGACACTAATAAACATCCAGTCAACACTGAGCTGGAATTAAGTGGTAAGATGCAATAACTGTTCTCTCCTTGTGGAACACACCACATCCACCAACAAAGGGCGATCAGTAGTGTTTATTATAAATAATGACAGTCCTTCTCCTTGTCTACATTTATTGAAAACAGAATAACCACTGGTCGCCAAATCACTTACATAGTACGTCATCTGATTTCAAGTGGTTGTACCGGGCTGATGCCTGCAGCTTCAGGCATCACCCCAGTACCGTTTTTTAGAGTCAACAGTCGCTCTCTTGTAATAGCAATAGCAGTGGCTAACTAGCCGCTCGATTGCTATTACAAGCAGCGGGAAGGGACATCCGCCACCTCCCGCCGCCTTCGCAGCTTGCTCTGGCTCTCCCATCCCATGGGAGACGGAAATCAAAAGTATTCAAAAAGACCAATCTTGGTGTTTTGAATGCTTTGAAGGGCAAAGGAGGGATTTGGGGTCTTATAAACCCCAGATCCCTCCATAAAGAGTACCTATCACGTGCCTATTGCTGACACAAAGGATGTATACATTCCTTGTGACAGCAATAAAAGTGAGTAAAAAAAATAAAAAATGAAAGCAACCGTATTAGAAAACTAAAATAAACTAATAATAAATGTACGCAAACAGCAATCGTTCCATATGTGAGGCGTCCCCCCTGGGGGTACCCGTGTCCTTCTTCTCCCCCTTAGCTCCCGTGCCATACTCTGGCTGCTGCCGTCCATTTGGGGGTTCAGCGATGGAGACTCTGGTTTTGTTCATTGGTAAGTATTGGGCCGTTTTGTTCTGGCCCATTCTGCCATTGTTCTTACATTTACCACTGTGACACATCTTTTTGTCTATTTAGATACATCTCATCTGCATCCACTCCTGATGAGCGAGCTATGATCTCGCAAAACGTGCGTCGGTTTTTTTTGATGCTTGTACAGTATATGTATATACTCCATGTCATGATGTTTTGTATCAACTTTATTTATTCTTTTTATTATGTGCCATTCATTGGCTGAGCTAATATGCTATATTATCCATGTATGTACATTCATTTTCAATAAACATTTCTACTGCAATTACTTTTGTTGCTCAGTGGCAAACTGTGACCACCTTATTTAAAGTCCCGTGGGCGACTCCTTTTTGTACAGAACCTAAGCAAGAGGCACCACTAACCAAACATTCCCGTGAAGACCAAGGAACTCTCCAAACATTTAAGGGACAATGTTGTTCAGAAGTACAAGTCAGGGTTAGGTTATAAAAAAAATATCTAAATCTTTTATGATCCCTAGGAGCATTATCAAATCTATCATAACCAAATGGAAAGAACATGGCACAACAGAAAACCTACCAAAACTCACGGACTGGGCAAGGAGGGCATTAATCAGAGCGACAGCATAGAGACCTAAGGTAACCCTGGAGGAGCTAAGATTAGGGCCAGTGAGCAGCGCCATACCCCATCTATACCTATTCTATCTACATAGGACGACAATAAGTTGCACGCTCCAAAGAGTTGGACTTTATGGCAGAGTGGCCAGAAGAAAGACATTACTTTCAGCAAAAAACAAAATGGCACGTTTTGAGTTTGCGAAAAGGCATGTGGGAGACTCCCAAAATGTATGGAGGAAGGTGCTCTGGTCTTATGAGACTAAAATTTAACTTTTTGGCCATCAAAGAAAATGCTATGTCTGGCGCAAACCCAACACATCACATCACCCAAATAACACCATGCTGTGGGGATATTTTTCAGCAGTCAGGACTGGGAAACTGGTCAGAGTTGAGGGAAAGATGGATGGTGCTAAATACAGGGATATTCTTGAGCAAAACCTGTACCACTCGGTGTGTGATTTGAGGCTAGGACCAAGGTTCACCTTCCAGCAGGACAATGACCCCAAACACACTGCTGAAGCAATACTGTACTTGAGTGGTTTAAGGGGAAACATGTAAATGTATTGGAATGGCCTAGTCAAAGCCCAGACCTCAATCCAACATAAAATATGTGGTCAGTTAACCACTTCTCCACCAAGGACGTCATATGACGTCCTTGACTTTGACTTTGAGGTGGGATATCTGAATGATGCCTGCAGCTACAGGCATCATTCAGATATCATTCTATCGGGCCGATCATTTGATCGTTCTTATAGGCGGCGGGAGGGGACATCTCCCCTCCCGCTGCCATCCGGTGCTTCTCCGGGCTCTCCCGTGCCATCGGGGGCCTGGAGAACGAATCGGCTGGATGACGAGCATAGAGATTTCCGGTGACCAGATGGTCACCAGTCGTCTCTATGACCGTCGGAGTCCCGGGCGCGACGTTGTGACGTCACCCCCGGTACCCGGAAGTAAACAAAGCCGCAATTGCGGCTGTCAGCATGAGATCGGTGATTTTTTTTTCACAGATCTCATGCTTTTCAGCCTGGAGGAGAGATGTGGGGTCTTATTGACCCCACATCTCTCCATAAAGAGGACCTGTCACAATGATTCCTATTAAAAGGGATGTTTACATTCCTTGTAATAGGAATAAAAGTGATACAAAAAATATATATTTAAAAAAAGTGTCAAAATAAAAAGAAAATAGTAAAATAAAAATAAAAATGAAAAAAACATTTTTTAAAACGCCCCTGTCCCTGGTAGCTCGCGCTCAGAAGCGAACACGCATATAAGTCCCGCCCACATATGTAAACGTCATTCAAACCCCACATGTGAGGTATCGCTGCGTGCGGTAGAATGCGAGCAACAATTCTAGCACTAGACCTCCTCTGCAACTAGAAAATAGTAACCTGTAAAAACATTTAAAGCGTTGCCTATGGAGATTTTTAGGTACCGAAGTTTGGCGCCATTCCATGAGTGTGCGCAATTTCAAAGCGTGACATGTTAGGTATCTATTTACTCGGCGTAACAGCATCTTTCACATTATACAAAAAAATTGGGCTAATTTACTGTTTTGTTATTTCTTAATTCGTAAAACCCTTTTTTTTCCCAAAAAAAGGCGTTTGAAAAATTATTGCGCAAATACCGTTCAAGATAAAAAGTTGCAATGGCCGCCATTTTATTCCCTAGGGTGTCTGCTAAAAAATATATATATATAATGTTTGGGGGTTCTGATTAATTTTCTAGCAAAAAAATTATGGTTTTTACATGAAGGAGAGAAGTGCCAGAATAGGCCCGGTGGAGAAGTGGTTCAAGATTGCTGTTCACAAGCACAAACCATCCAACTTGAAGGAGCTGGAGAAGTTTTGCAAGGAAGAATGGGCAAAAATCCCAGTGGTAAGATGTGGCAAGCTCATAGAGACTTCTCCAAAGCGACTTGGAGCTGTTATAGCCCCAAAAGGTGGCACTACAAAGTATTGACTTTAGGAGGGTAAAATGTTATGCACATTGACTTTTCTGTTATTTTGTCCTATTTGTTGTTTGCTTCACAAAAATAAAAATTCTTCAAAGTTGTAGGCATGTTCTGTAAATTAAATGATGAAAATCCTTTAAACAATCCATGTGTCATGGATATGCAGTAGTGTTTGTCTGTCAGCTTACCTTCCTTCCCATGTGTTCATCTTAGAGGCCTGAGCCCTTTCACCTGGCTTCCTTTATAATCTCCTCCCAGCCAGACTCCACCCCAGGCCCTATCACAGAACACTATATTAACCTGTGCACTGCAAGCCTGCTTTGCGGATCAACATGTTTGTTAGGCATTGTGTGTTTGGGTTCCTGCCTGCCGTGTGCTACGTCTGTCTCTCTGTTACGTTATTGGCTTGTCCCCGACTATCCCTGTCTGCTCGTGACCCTTGACCTTCGGCTCGTCCTTTCGTTATCCTTGTCTGCTTGTGGCCCCTGACCTTCGGCTTGTTATTCGGTTCTCCCTTATCTTGTGCTGCTGCTTCCCCTCTGTTCTCCTTATCCTACGGGGCGTGAGCTAGGAAACTCCAGGGGCCGCGACCTGGTCCCAGCCTGCAGCACAACATCCTCACCACTAGAGGCCCTGGAGAAGACCAGCTGGGTCTTAGACTCCGCGCCCTGGGGAATCTTGGCTCTAGCATCCGTTAGGATCTCGGTTGTGCTCCTCTGGTCCCGCTTTCCACAACCACCCAGTTTCCTACCCGCGGAAGCCAGCCATAGGGTTCACTACCTCGCGGTGCACTCCTGTCCCCCTACGGTGTGCATCTGTCACCTGGCCACAGGTGACCTTGACAGTTTGATCAGCCATGAACCCGGCTGACATCCCGCTACCCGCGGATGATCCATTGCAGGGCATAGTTTGCAGACTTGAAACCCAGGAATCGAATCAGACTCAGGTGATGCGATTCCTCCAGGATCTGGCTTCTCGCTTCGAGCAGCTTCAGGCCTCCTTGGGAACCCTGAATCCGCAACCTCAAATACAATCAGCGGCTGCACCTATTGCACCAGTCGCAGCCACACACTCGCTACAACTGCCAGCTCCGTCCCGTTTCTCTGGGGACTCCAAGGCTTGCAGGGGGTTCCTTAGCCAATGCACGATTCATTTTGAGCTCCAGCCCCAAAACTTCCTGTCTGATCGGGCTAAGGTAGCCTATATCATTTCCCTCCTCTCTGGTGAAGCTTTAGCCTGGGCAGCCCCTCTGTGGGAACTGAATGATCCAGTGGTTTCTAGCCTGTCTGGCTTCTTGAAACTTTTTCGGAATATCTTCGAAGAACCGGCTCGTGTCTCTTCAGCGGCCAGCGCCCTTTTACGTCTCCGCCAAGAGTCTGCTTCTGTGGGACAGTATGCCCTTCATTTCCGCATACTGTCGGCTGAGTTGAGCTGGAACAATGAGGCCTTAGTCGCAACCTTTTTGCATGGCCTGTCTGATAGAGTGAAGGATGAATTAGCAGGAAGAACCATCCCCACTGATCTGGCCGGCGTTATCTCCTTGTGTAACCAGATCGATATTCGCTTTCGGGAGAGGACCTTAGAAAAGCAACGCCAGCACTCCTTGGTTCTTAGTCAGCCTGAGCTCCCCTCTCTTCGACCTGTAGAGCATCTCCTACCAGCTGAGGAACCCATGCAGCTGGGTCGGACCAGGCTATCCCCCGAGGAATGTGCTAGGCGCAGAACTCTTGGTCTGTGTCTGTACTGTGGGGGCAAAGGTCATTTTCGTGACACTTGCTCTCTTTGTCCAGAAAAACGTTCGGGTCCACTTCATCTGGAAAGTGGAGTATTGGACCCAGAAATATCACCTTCCCCTTCTCGTCTTCTGCTTTCTGTGTTCCTTCATGTTGGTGCTTCTTCTCATTCGGTCTCAGCATATCTGGATTCCGGAGCCGCTGGTAATTTCATGGACTGGGAAATCGCATCGTCCATGAGACTTACTCTTTTGCCCCTCACCACGCCATTGGTGGTCTTGGCGATTGATGGTACTGTTCTCCCAGGGGGACCTATCCGCTTCCAGACCCTCCCTGTTAAGATGTCGGTAGGGACACTCCACCAGGAGTGGATATCCTTCCTTATCTTACCCAAGGCCTCAACGCCTATAATTTTGGGTCTCCCATGGTTACAGCTCCATTCTCCTCATGTGGACTGGACTACTGGACAGATCCTGGCTTGGGGTCCCTCCTGTTCCTCGTCCTGCCTACCCAAGGTTGCCCCCTGTGAATCTGAGCCGGTCATTCATTCCAGGTTGCATAACCATTTACATTTCTCTGTCCCTAACCAACCTTGGACGCACAGCCAGGCTAGCTTGTCTACAAGTCCTGCAGTCGCTACGTCTTGCGATGCGATTCAGGTAGTCGCTACACCTGACTCAGCTATTCACTCTGCCTCTGTACTAGTTATGCCAGTCCAGCCCATGCCCAGTGAGCCTCCTACTTTTTCTTGTTCAGGACATTCTGCTTGTCCTTCAGCTATTCAGCTTGACTCCGGCGACATGTCACCTTCTAACCAACCTGACTTCAGGGTTCCACTGACATCTGCCCAGTCTGATGGTCCTGTGCAAGATGACCAGTTCCCCTTTAAGGGTCTAGGGGACCCTCCTCAGATTCCTGTTGATCCTCTCATGCCCTTGCTTATTCCTAGAGAGCCTTTGGTCCTCAATAGATCTTCTTGTCATTTCCCTACCTCGTTTTCGGTCTCTGAGGATAATCTTAAGTACGAGGTTAGACAAGTTCTGGATTCTCGGCTCTGCAGAGGCATTCTTCAGTACCTTGTGCATTGGAGAGGTTTTGGTCCTGAGGAGGCGTCTTGGATCGCTGCATCTGATGTCGCTGCACCTCATCTGTTGAGAAGGTTTCATCAGAGATTTCCCTTTAAGCCTGGGTCCAGGCGGGGGAGGGCCCATAAGAGGGAGGGTACTGTCATGAATATGCAGTAGTGTTTGTCTGTCAGCTTACCTTCCTTCCCATGTGTTCATCTTAGAGGCCTGAGCCCTTTCACCTGGCTTCCTTTATAATCTCCTCCCAGCCAGACTCCACCCCAGGCCCTATCACAGAACAGTATATTAACCTGTGCACTGCAAGCCTGCTTTGCGGATCAACGTGTTTGTTAGGCATTGTGTGTTTGGGTTCCTGCCTGCCGTGTGCTACGTCTGTCTCTCTGTTACGTTATTGGCTTGTCCCCGACTATCCCTGTCTGCTCATGACCCTTGACCTTCGGCTCGTCCTTTCGTTATCCTTGTCTGCTTGTGGCCCCTGACCTTCGGCTTGTTATTCGGTTCTCCCTTATCTTGTGCTGCTGCTTCCCCTCTGTTCCCCTTATCCTACGGGGCGTGAGCTAGGAAACTCCAGGGGCCGCGACCTGGTCCCAGCCTGCAGCACAACATCCTCACCACTAGAGGCCCTGGAGAAGAGCAGCTGGGTCTTAGACTCCGCGCCCTGGGGAATCTTGGCTCTAGCATCCGTTAGGATCTTGGTTGTGCTCCTCTGGTCCCGCTTTCCACAACCACCCAGTTTCCTACCCGCGGAAGCCAGCCATAGGGTTCACTACCTCGCGGTGCACTCCTGTCCCCCTACGGTGTGCATCTGTCACCTGGCCACAGGTGACCTTGACACCATGTTAATTCCAGGTTGTGAGGCAACAAAACACGAAAAATGCCAAGGAGGGTGAATACTTTTGCAAAGCACTGTATTGTGTTTTTTTGCAATAAAATATATTTTTTCCCAAAAATTGCATTTCAAAAAGTGCTGCGCAAATACTGTGGGACATAAAAAAATTGCAAAACCCACCAATTTATTCTCAAGGGCCTCTGCTTTAAAAATATATAATGTTTCAGGGTTTCAAGTAATTTTTTTACAAAAAAATTATCATTAAATGTAAAAAAAAAGTGCTAGAATAGGTCTGGTCTTTAAATGTAATAAAATCTAATAAGATCACAATAACCAAATAAAAACACTCTAATAAAGGTCAAATATGATGCAAAATTAAGGATAACTATAACCAAATTGGCTTCATTACTTCTTAAAAAATACAAGGCTTAATTACATCAACAACTCCCTTCTCTAAGGGCTACCTCTCCATAGGCTATCCCCTCTTTAGTCTATCATGAATGCTGCTGCCAGACTCATCTAGTTTTCCACTCCTCTCCGCCAATCTCTACATTGGGTTCTGATTGTCCAGCAAATTAAATTCAAAATCCTAAGAACATACAAAGCCTTTCACAACTCCACATCACCAATCTTGTCTCCAAATTTCACCCAAACCATCCTCTCCACTCCCCTCAAGATTTCCTGTTCTCAAACTCCCTTGTCTCCTCCTCCCATGCTCATCTCCAGGACCTCTCCAGAGCCTCTCCCATCCTCTGGAACTCTCATTCTCAATCTGTCCGGCTAGCTCCTACTATGGCTGCCTTTAGGCGATCCTTGAAAACCCATCTCCTCAGAAAAGCCTATCACACCTCCAACTAATCTTTTATCACTTCCATCAGCTCATTCCCCACAGTTACAACCTTTTTTATCACTTTCCCCACACTATTAGATTGTAAGCTCTTTTAAATAGGGCCCTCTTAACCCTCTTGTATTGTATTGTAACTGTACTGTCTTCCTTTCAGATTGTAAAGCGCTGCGTAAACTGCTGGCGCTATATAAATCCTCTATAATATTAATAATAATTAACAGTTAGTCGAAGGAAGGACTGACATCTCATATTCTATTGTGTTATGATTAGTTTCAGTAAAACTTGCTATGGCTTTTAACACAGACTTTCTGTATAAGATCATAGACCTTTATAAAAAGGGAAATGCATTGCCATAGATACAACCACATATAAAAGAATCTACAGTCAGTGTATAAACAGTAGAAATATGTCAATAAAGGTATAGTGACAGTAAAGTATACATCTGTGTTAAAATGTTATAAAGTTAAAAATATCAACAAGATCCCCTCTATTAAAAATTCTAAAAGAGCAGCTACTAGCTTTATTCCCAAAAAAGGGCTGGCCAAACCTTCTGGCAACACATTGAAGAACAATCGTGAGAAAGCCAAAAAACACATATGGAGTAATATAACACAGAAGGTATGCCTTAATTACTGTCTTTTTATGTCATTATGAGTGATATAGTCTAGTGTAATGTTTTCAGATTTTTTGGGAAAAGATATTGTACTTTGAAGCACATATAACAAAGCATAGTTATCATTTTATCTTCTAAAAAGCAAATCATAACTGTCAAGTTAGACTGATCCTATTCTGGCTTTTACCCTGACTTTCTAACATTAAAGGAAACCTATCATGAAAGAGAAATGTGTGTTGCCACCTCCTAATCTCCATCTGAAAACTTACAGTTGTTGGTTGTTTTATCTTCAATACTTTTTGCAGTTGAGGGGGTAGAGAATAATTACTTTGCAAAGTGAATAAAGTAAAGCTTTGTTGGCTTTAAATATGTACATTTTTTGTAATATAGTAAAAGTATGCAAAATTTTAGTTTACTGTGATATCTACTTATAAACCATATCCAAAGTTGCTAAATCAGTGCTTTATACTAGGACAATCCTAATCACAACCCTAAAACGTTAGGTAAAGTCACTGGCATTGGTTTATTAAAGGCAAATAGACTGTGTACTTTGAAAGTGGAGTTGCTTTCTGCAAGGGCATTTGCTCCAGAGCTTATTAAATGAAGTGAAGCTTCACATTACAAAGCATACCCAAACACATGCAAGAAAAAAAAAACTGCATTTTTGCTTTAACGTGATTGGATTATGGAAGTCAGCAGAGCTTCCCCTCATTTACTAAGCCCTGGAGTCAATGCCGTTGCATAGTGCAATTGCACTTGCAAAGTGCATAGTTTATTTGCCTTCTGTAAGTCACCCCCTATGTAATCACTAAAATTGTAAATACGTTTTAAGGGACCACCATTACTTGCCTGAAATACTCCCATCCACATCACACCAGCAAGTGTAGCCCACCTGAATATATACTTAACTTCAGTCTGCACTCAGCAATATTCATGGCAATGCCCCATTCACATAGCCTTTCATCCAGAAATCATACTACCAAGTCCACTTCTTAGTGTGTATGTGTATCAAGGCCCATTCTTTCCCAAGGAGAGCCATACCCAAGGTGGCATCCATAATGACATAATATTTTATTGATACAAACATTTTAATTTGTATGTTGTGACAGTAGGAGCTACTGTCACGGTAAAATGGACAGTTTGCTGGACACAGGGTCTGCACATTTGCAAGGTGCAAGACTACAGAGCGTAGATGTGGACTGGAGAAGACTGCTTTCGCAGCTTTCTCCAGTTTTTGGTATTCTGGAAAGGGGCTTTGTAGTTTGGAGATTCCACAGTGTCTTGGGAGGGATGGGATCTCCAACCCTGTGTCCAGACTTTGCTGATTACCAGCAGGGTGTGTACTCAGGTGAGCACAGCCCTTATAATGAATGTATGGGAAGACCTCATGGCTCCCAGTTGGAGACGGCTCCACACCAAGAGACAGGAGGTCTTCAGGAGTCAGAGAGGCTGTAGGTGACAGCCAGAACATTGGTGACTGCAAGAGGCAGAGCTGTGGACGCTAAAGGGAAGTCGTCTACTTTGAGGAGTCCGGTGGTCTGGGTGACCAGGAAAGTGCAGAAGTACTGCTACAGAGAGCCAGGTGGGCTAGCATTTTCTGTTATGTGTATTTGATGGAGAAGAACCCCTGTGTGGGAAACCTTTGTTTGGACTTTTATTTTGCCTTTTTTAATAAAAATGGGCTACCATGCCCTTAAATATAGTTCCTGACTGGCTTGAATCGCTGGGAAAACGCGTCTACCACTTGAGCTAAACAACCCCCATCTCACAAGTCGGTGGAATCCGAGTCCTTGCTCCACAGTGAGTTCAGGTCAGGAACTGTTGGCTGTGTGTGGAAGTGCAGCCAGGCAAAAGGCATAGCGTGTTGCAGGTGGTGTACCTGTGAATGAAAACAAAAAAAAAAAAATTCTGTGGTGAACTGCTGCTAGCTGTGTGTGGCAGCCAGGCGAACTGCATTGCACAGAAGTTCAATTGATGGACTGTGTTGCATACAGGTGGTGTACCTGTGGAAGTGAGCTCAGCGTGGCCTGAGAAGATGTCTCCACCTAGAAGGGTCAGTCCAAAAGGCCTAGTGATGCGTGAGACAGTGAATGGATGGTTCAAGCGGAATCGCAAAGACTGGGATGCAGTGCAAGGGGCTTTGATCGTGGCCTCTGACTATATGCAACCCATGCTGCCTACAGAGGAGGTTGTGGACTTCCTGCTAAGATTTGAAAAAGTTGCTGTAAAGAGAAAATGGCCTAGGAACCGGTGGCCAAAATTGCTGCAAACATTGTTACGGATAGAGTACCGGTCGGTTTACCATTTGATGGATGGGGACCAGGATGACTACCGCAGGTTTAAAGAGGAAATCCTTCTCAGAGGAGAGTTCCATTGTATCATGGGCCGCCAGCAATGCTCCAGGATGGGAGAAGTGTCACCGGTAGACTTCGGTTTTGGAAATCCAGAGTTACCTGCTACAGGATATGGTAAGACTGTTGCAATTTGTGGGTCTGATCCCAGTGAAGTGGCATTGTGTTCGGTGGGGAGATCCGCAGGTGTAAAAATGGACTTGCCGCAGTGTGCTACCCAGATCAGCGGGGAGACACAGGTTAAAACCCAGCTTGCAGCGAGGTCAAGGACTGAAAATGACATGTGGACTCTGTGTGCACCTAAGGTAATCCAGCAGAGTGCTGGGAGAGATGTGCTAGGGGTAACCAAAGCAGTTGGTGTGCCATGTTCCCTAGTGACAGTGACAGGTGCTGCAGAGTTGCCAAGGGAAACCGCCAAGGAGCCTGCAGTGGTGAGGCAAGTGGTTTCCCAGGACAACTGTGAAGCCGCCCTAGTAGGAAAAATAATTCCTTTGGAGAGGAAGGGTGGTGTGCTAAGTGGCACACAGGGTGCCATGCGTTATGGCAAAAGAAAACCTGATAGGGCTTATGAAACTGCTATGTTTATGAATGCTGATGATAAAGGTATTGCTGATGATACATGTACTTATGGTGATGTGTTCCTTAGTAATGAGAAAAGGGGGATGTCTCCCTTGGCAACCAGAAGCGGAGCCACAGTGTTGTTCATGGAAATCTCTGGGGGTCTCCAGGTGTTGGAGCCAGAGATTGTCCAGGACAGCCCTGATATTGCTCTGATGGAACAAACTGGGTCTAAACCATGCTGTGAGAGTTTGTGTGAGCAGTCCATTTATCATATGTGTAACCCAGTTGGTAAGGGGTTAAGTCAGCTGGCCAGAGCTGAAGGTACACAGCTAAGTGTGTTAGCGCCCACAGAGCAAGGTAGTGATGGTGTATTGCAGCCTGCCTTGTTTGATGAAGCTTTAGCAAAGAGTAAAAGCATGTTGCCAAAATGTGATTTATATAGAACTGACAAAGTTACTGTTTGCGCTGCAGAATCCCAGATGCCTCCTAGAGCCGATGATGAGGTACTGCTGAGCCCTCATAATGGAAGCACATCGGATTGGGACAGTTGGGCCAAACAATTACTAGCCATCATAGACAAGGCTGTGTTGAGCTAAAGGGGTGTGAATACAACAACTGCTATGCCAGACAGGGAAATCACAGAGCAACCGATGGTTGAGGGTGCGTTGGTCCCTACAAGGGTTGTTTCCCCCCAGTCGGAAGGACCAGATCAGGGTGCATGCATGGCAGATGTGGTGTTCACAGCCCAGCCGCTGAATGTCAAGTGTGAAGGTGACAATGTAACAAATGTTTACGTGCAGGGGCTCATTGTTGATTTGGAAGGGATGAGTAGGAGACATGAGTCTCACAGTGTTCCAGAGGAGCATCAGGCTGTGATGGGTGCCGCCAGTGAGGTGGAGGCCTGTTTAAATGTCTCAGCCCCTCAAGCCGCAGTGAATGAGCCCCTCCATGTCTCTGATAAGGTTAAGGTCACCAAAAATGTTTTGCATATTGATGTGGAGTGTGTAGAAATTACAGATATGTTAGTGGAACTGCTTGAAATGGTGAAAGCACAGTCCTTGTATGCCTGGGTGCCTCCATTACAGTCGGATGTGGTGGTGCTGCGTGATACCAATGGATGGAGTCAGGTAGTACAACCTGTGCTGGTTAAAATTAATCACCAGTGGAACTGGTTGGTACAGTGCTTTTTAATAGTGTGGCAAATGATCTCCCAGTTTCCTGTGAGGGTGCTTCCGGATACGGTTCAGTACGGAAGGCGCTCTGGGGGGCTGCTGGAGACAGAGGTCTCTCCGCCTGATGTGGTGATGGACATGTCTGCTAGTGCGGTCCGAGGTGCGGCTTAGCAGGGATTAGTAAATGGCGCGGATACTGCCTCACCCGCTAGACCTCCTAAGAAGGAAGGGCCAGATATGGACGCGGCTAAAGCAGAGATTCTGTCTGTCACCTGCAGAGAGGTACAAGTTGGGGTACCCGGAGATGCTCTCAATTATAGTATGGAGAGGAACAAAAATTGTAACATGGAAAAGTGTGAGTTGGCAAAGATTGGTACTGCTAGAAATGGGTCAGTTGTTGGGACAACTGCCCACAGAGATTTGGACAACAGGTGAAGTGAAGCCTTGTGAAGGTCTCATAGGAGATAGCTGCTCACCTGTGTGTTGTCCCTCCTTGGGCTTGGCCCTAACAAACCCTGAACAAGAAATAACTGATGATATTGATAATTGGAGAAATGGTGACTTATTACTGAATGTTAATGTAAATAATGGCCTGGATATGAAAACGAATAATTTCTTGGAGAATGAGTGTGATACACAGATGTTGAGCCCTGGGGAGTTGGTAGTCAAGGGCAAAGGAGTTGGTAAACCCAAGGGACCTATTGTGATGGGGAAAATGGGTACCAGTGAGGGAAAAGGTGGTTCCTTATTAGGCGTAGTGTCTGGAGCAGGTTCCTTACAGAATCCGGAAACTGAGTTTAAAGGAAGTAGCAGGAAAGGCAGGGGGCTGCCAGAAAAGAAACATGAGCTCAGGAACCCCAAGGACAGAGGGAGTAGGCTGGGGATACAGAAAGGTAGGACCCCGTTTCGATCCTGGGTAAAGCGTGCCTGGAAAACGCACCCGAAAAAAAGATTGGGCCTACGCAGCGAACATTCGGGCTTGTGTGTTCCGCCCCCTTCGGGTCCGAAACATGGGGGGGGAGATATGTGACAGTAGGAGCTACTGTCACGGTAAAATGGACAGTTTGCTGGACACAGGGTCTGCACATTTGCAAGGTGCAAGACTACAGAGTGTAGATGTGGACTGGAGAAGACTGCTTTCGCAGCTTTCTCCAGGTTTTGGTATTCTGGAATGGGGCTTTGTTGTTTGGAGATTCCACAGTGTCTTGGGAGGGATGGGATCTCCAACCCTGTGTCCAGACTTTGCTGATTACCAGCAGGGTGTGTGCTCAGGTGAGCACAGCCCTTATAATGAATGTATGGGAAGACCTCAGGGCTCCCAGTTGGAGACGGCTCCACACCAAGAGACAGGAGGTCTTCAGGAGTCAGAGAGGCTGTAGGTGACAGCCAGAACATTGGTGACTGCAAGAGGCAGAGCTGTGGCTGCTAAAGGGAAGCCGTCTACTTTGAGGAGTCCGGTGGTCTGGGTGACCAGGAAAGTGCAGAAGTACTGCTACAGAGAGCCAGGTGGGCTAGCATTTTCTGTTATGTGTATTTGATGGAGAAGAACCCCTGCGTGGGAAACCTTTGTTTGGACTTTTATTTTGCCTTTTTTAATAAAAATGGGCTACCATGCCCTTAAATATAGTTCCTGACTGGCTTGAATCGCTGGGAAAACGCATCTACCACTTGAGCTAAACAACCCCCATCTCACAATGTATACACACAATTGAGGCCATTGAGCTGGCAGGCTGCTCTGTCTATCCAGCTGATAGGACTGCGGACTCTGGAAGACTAAAGGAGGTGGTCTGTGTGTATATGTTAACAATAAATGGAGTACAACTATCAATATTGTTGGGACATATTGTTCACCTGATTTGGAATATCTTATGGTAAAATGTAGACCTTTTTTAATACCAAGAGAATGTACTAATGTTATAATTGTGGCTGTGTACATACCCCCACAGGTTAATTCTAAGCTGGCTCTGGAGGAATTATATGATGCTATTAACACTCAGCTGAATGCACATCCAGAGGCGGTTGTGATTGTGGCTGGCGATTTCAACCATATGGATGAAAGGTGTGTACCGCTCCAAGCTGTGAAGCTCCAAGGAATCCTCCCGCCCTGATACTGGAACAGGTGCTGGCTCTGCACTAATGCATGGGAAAGAAAAGAGCCCTGGACTGCCGCACTCTGTATAAACAATTTATTTTCAAAGTTCCAAAATTAAAATCCAAAGTTAATCCATAGATTCAAAAGTCCAAAAACAGACAAAAACAGAAAACTGACATGCAGGGGTGGATGGCTGATGCGTTTCACATCAAAGATAGATGCTTACTCATAGCTCATCAGCTATGAGTAAGCATCTATCTTTGATGTGAAACCCATCAGCCATCCACCCCTGCATGTCAGTTTTCTGTTTTTGTCTGTTTTTGGACTTTTGAATCAATGGATTAACTTTGCATTTTAATTTTGGAATTTTGAAAATAAATCGTTTATACAGAGTGCGGCAGTCCAGGGCTCTTTTCTTACCCATTCAACCATGTGGAGCTAGAAACATTTTTTCCTAGATTTTGCACTTTCCAACAAGGGAGAACAATATTTTAGATCAGGTATATACAAATGTTTCCAGTGCATATAAAGCTACTTTGTTGCCACATCTTTGTCTATCAGATCATACCTCTTTAATGATGATCCCATGTTATAAGCCTCTTGTTTGCAGAACAAAACCAGATATTAAAACTATACAGGTGTGGAGCAAGGAGTCAAATTCACTCCTACAAGAGTGCTTTGAATCAACTGAATGGAATGTATTTGCACAAGATGCAGACAGGAATTTGCTTTATCTGTTCTAGCTTATATTCGCTTTTGTATGGAGATATTCCTAGTTACAAAACCTATTAAGGTATTCCCAAACCAAAAGCCTTGGTTGGATGGTAATGTAAGGACTCAGCTTAGAGCAAGGGATGTGGTCTTTAGATCGGGCGACCCTATGGCTTATAGGAAAGCTCGGAATGAATTAAAGAAAGGCATTATGGAGGCTAAGCATAGATATAAACAGCGCATTGAATCTTATTTTGAAAATCAAAATTCTTGTAGCATGTGGAAGGGGATTAAAACAATAGTAGATTTTTAATCTAGGAATACACAGGTTTGTAAGGTGCTCCCTGACACCTTAAACCAATTTTTTGCTCGCTTTGAGGATCAAAATGTGAGATGTGAAACCCATAGTAAAGAACTAGTGGAGGACGACCATTTACTGGTATTAAAAATACATGAGGTCAGGTCAAATTTGAGGAGGAAGATTGACATCAGAAAGGCAGCAGGACCAGACGGGGTGTCAGGCTGTATACTGAGGGGATGTGCAGACCGGTTAGCAGGTGTTTTTACTGATATTCTTAATTTGTCACTGAAGCAGGCTGCAGTACCTTCTTGTTTTAAATCTACTACTATTGTCCCAATACTGCAGTAACATGCTTAAATGATTATCGCCCAGTTGCCCTAACTCCTATCATCATGAAAAGGCAAGCATTCCTGTTGATCTGGATAAGTATCAGTTTGCCTATCGTGCAAATAGATGCACAGATGATGCAATTGCTATTGCATTGCATGCTGCCTTGACACATCTTGAGCACTCAAACACATATGGTAGGATGTTATTCATTGATTTTAGCTTTGCATTTAATACAGTAGTTCCTGACAAATTAGTAAAAAAGTTAAAAGCTTTGGGCTTATGTCCATTGCTGCGCTCAATGGATTATGGATTTCATAACAAACAGGCCACAAATGGTGAGAATAGGAAACCAGATGTCTAACACTATTATTTTGAATACAGGGGTACCACAAGGATGTGTGTTAAGTCTGGCCCTGTTTACATTGTTTACTCACAACTGTACTCCCATGCATGCATCTAACACTATAGTGAAGTTTGCTGATGACACCACTTTAGTGGGACTCATATAAGATAATGATGAGACAGCTTATAGGCAGGAAATTCAACATTTGGTTAAGTGGTATAGAGAAAATGATTTAATACTCAATACTGCAAAAACTAAAGAAATAATAATGGATTATAGGAGATCAAGAAAGATCAATCATTGCCCCGTTTATATACCGTATTTATTGGCGTATAACACGCGCCGGCGTATAACACGCACCCCAAGTTTAGGAGGGAATTTTAAGGAAAAAAACTTTTAGGAGGGAAATTCAAGGAAAAAAAACTTACATTTAAATGCAGCATGCAGCCTTGCCCAGTGTCCATCTGTCCATCTGCAGCCTTGCCCAGTGTCCATCTGTCCATCTGCAGCCTTGCCCAGTGTCCATCTGTCCATCTGCAGCCTTGCCCAGTGTCCATCTGTCCATCTGCAGCCTTGCCCAGTGACCATCTGTCCATCTGCAGCCTTGCCCAGTGTCCATCTGTCCATCTGCAGCCTTGCCCAGTGCCTTTGCAGCCTTGTCAGTCTCGGCGTTTTTTAAATTTGGCGCCGATTTCTGTGGAGAGGAGCGAGCGGGGCCGAGTGTACTTCGGCTAGACTCGGCTCCTCTCGCAGTCCCGCCCATCTCCACTGACTGCGAGAGGAGCCGAGACTAGCCGAAGTACACTTGGCTTTCTCTATGTCAGCGGCGCAGTCAGAGATGGGCGGGACTGCGAGAGGAGCCGAGTAAAGACGAGTGTACTTCGGCTTCGGCTCCGCTCGCTCCTCTCGCTCGTTTCAGCAGGGGAATCGGCGGAGTATCGGCGTATAACACGCACCCACGATTTCCCCCTGATTTTAAGGGGAAAAAAGTGCGTGTTATACGCCGATAAATACGGTAGGTGGTGAGGAGGTGGAAAGGGTGGACACTATTACATTTTTGGGAGTGCATATTACAAGGGAGTTGTCATGGTCTCAAAATACCTTTTTCCTAGTGAAAAAAGCGCAGCAGAGACTGTTTTTCCTTCGGAGACTGAAGCAGGCTGGATTGCCCTTAAGGCTTCTGGTCAATTTCTATCAGTGTACCATTGAGAGTATTCTTCTCCACTGCGCTGTAGTGTGGTATGCCAGCTGCAGTACGTAGGATAAGAAGTGCCTGTCCGAATTTGGACACAGCATATGCCAGCCGATTAAAAAAGCGGGCAAAAGCTATTACTATTGATCCAACCCACCCAGGTAACAGTGTGTTTGTCCCATTGCCATCAGGGAAAAGATATAGGACACTTAAAACGCACACTAACCGCTTAAAGGGTAGTTTTTTCCCTAGGGCTGTATTGTCCATAATCAGGTACAGTGTTTTAGGAATTTTATGTGCAATTCTAAAAAAAAAGTATTTATTTTGTATTTATTTTTAAATCACATTTTATATTTTGATACATTTAAATTGATATGTGGGCATGTGCTATGAGTATGTGTGTGGTTTTGTTGAGTGTTTTATTGCTGTTGAAAAGAGTACTCAGAAAATGTTTGTTGTATGTATACGATGACAATAAAGTACCGGTATATCTATCTATCTATCTATCTATCTATCTATCTATCTATCTATCTATCTATCTATCTATCTATCTATCTATCTATCTATCTATCTAATAGGGGATAGACATAAATCACACAATATTACAGTACACAATTAAATATTCACAAGAAGAACAAGTGCGTCACACCAATATTGCATCAACCTAGCTGATGCATAGATTACATAGATACATAGATTAGCACATGGGTCATTGTGGTATATCTGATATTCTCTACATGTTTCGCGGACTGTGCCGCTTCTTCAAGAGGATTTAATCAATATATAGTCTGTAATGAAACATAATAATCAGACAAAGAAATATCACACCTATCTTAAGATCATGACGGTACAATCAAAGTACAGGCATGATCTAATCATAATATACATTCATGGAAGCCACGTATACGCTTACCAGCAAGAGCATGGGGGATGGTCTCTGATTTCTTTATATGACTATGGTTATCTAGTTAATTTGTGAAATGAACATGCAGGCTGATCCACAGATAAAAAGATAGATGCATGGTCAGATAAAAGAAAAGGTGCTCATATACATCAGATTCCCATCTTCTGGTGCATCCAAATTTAGCAGTAGTGGTTGACAAAGAATTGTCTATGGGAGCACAAACCTTGGATACCATGGGGAAGGGGGTTCCATAGTGGGAAGAGGCTATCAGTCTGTTTATTTTTTGAGGGACAATGGTCAACTATTTTTTCTGAAATACAAACAGCCCCTAGGGTACCTGCATGCCACACCTAAGATGTATACATTCATTGAGCTTTCAATGTGCCTGTGGGTGAGAATATCTTTTTAGCAGTCATATCCTTTGCTAATGTTCAACTGAAATCACAAGAGATTAGGATGTTATTCAGCCAGTTACTAATTACAGAGTAAATTAATAAACTGCCACCCAATCCAGAGGGATTGGAAATCTAGACTAGAGAGCTGCTGAGCACATACTATATATATTTTCTTATGTGACTTTGACATGTTCCATTTTGTTACTTACAAACCTACAGTTACATCCATTTCAAAAATTGACTGGCCTGTGTGGATGCAGGAATAGTGAAGAAAATTCAATTACCGCAAGCTAAAATGAATTAAATGGATTCCTTCTACAGTAAATGGTGCCCAGTGATGGACTTTTTTTCTTATGTGTGAAATATCTTTAAACCAAACACTGCCTGCACTCAGCACTTGTGGAAAGAGCTCAAATATCAATGTGATATTGACCATCTGACCTGTATGTCAGCTTCCCTGATATGATAGATGGTCATAACCAACACGAGTAGACATTCCATAATGCTCAGCCGACCAACTTAATCATCACATCCACCAAAAGAAAAAAAAAACACTTTGATAAAGTTACCTAAACAAACTCATTAGGTTTTTACTCTATGTGCCTCGCTGGAAGGAGGGGAAGTTCCCTGTGTGTGGTAAAGATTTTTCTTAAGAAGCAAATTTCTTGCAATAATTCATCATTGTGTCTAAACATTTAGATAAGCGGAGAAAGATTTACAGACAAGACCTTAATTTCCTCGTCTTTTAGTATTAGTTTGAAATGTAAACCTCATCTGTGTCACTGGGGTAGAAAACAAATGGGTCTGTCTCTCTGTCCATAAAGCAGTTAATTGTTGTTAAAAATAGACAGGTCACCGGTTGGGTGGCACAAGAACTTTCCATGATCTCTTACAAGAGAAGCAATGAAAAATGATGTACTTTACTTCTTTGTGTACATTTATTTTAAAACATATATTAAGAAAAAAGTCCCTCTCCAATCCCCAGTAAGCTTCTTTTTAGTTAAAGCTGAAACCCAAGCAGATATAAAAGACACAAATGAATGCAGCTCTGTATTCATTAATTTATCAATGAATGTATTTTTTTGATACAAGCAGTGTAGGCACCTGAATTTGACTTGATATCAACCTCTTGCAATTCCTTGTACAGCACAGCTTAAGCCTAGTACACACGGGCCAAATGTCGAGCGGCATCGGCTGGTTAAATAGAAACTGTCCGACATTCAGCCGGTCTGTATTGCAGCCGGTCCAAAAGAATCTGGCCGTTTGATCAGCTTCTGTCAACGGGGCATGACCTAAAATGGTCTGCTGATCAGCTCCCGATCCAGTGAGCTGACCGGGGTGTTCTGGTGGGGGGGCCATCCCCCTGTCAGAACACAAAAGAACAGCATGGCAAGATCGCTGTACTAACATTGCATAGTAAGTGCAGCATCTCCGACCTGAGCTGCCAGTTTATTTTTTTCGTTCAGCCCACTGGGTTAAACAAAAAAAAAAATAGTAGTTTGTACCAGGCTTTAGACTGGGTGAGGGAGAAGTAACCAAAGGAGCCAATTAGTTGTGACACAGTGCTTATTTTTTTTGCTGTAGTACATTGTATACATAATACAGGTGTGCCACTTCACCCCACCCTATCCCCATACCAAACAGGTACATTTGTTTCATCAAATGAGAAATATCAAATGTGGCAAAAAGTAATTTTTAAGGGCATGCAGGGAGCATAAAAATAAAAGCATTGATTTGTAAAGAGCCTGTAAAAGCAGTCACGTGGAACATGTCCCCAGTCTCCAACAACTCCATTAGCATGTTCTCAGCTTCTGACCATCTTCTCTACCATGTCTACAGTCTCTAGCCATCTCTTGTAACATATTGTTAGAGATCATTTCTTGTTGTATGTTTGCAGTTTCAGCTTTTTGTAGCATTACATTCACTGAATAATATGTCGAGCCCTTTAGTGCTCTCAAGGGCTGAATTTGAGGCCCCTATATCTAGCAAGTTGATCAACACTGCTTTAGTATATACCCTCACCGGCCACTTTATTAGGTACAACTTGCTAGTACTGGGTTGGACCCCCTTTTCCTTCAGAACTGCCTTAATTCATTGCTGCATAGATTCAACAAGGAAACATTCCCCAGAGATTTTGGTCTATATTGACATGATAGCATCATGCAGTTGCTGCAGATTTGTCAGCTGCACATCCATGATGTAAAGCTCCCGTTTCACCACATCCTCAAGGTACTCTATTGTATTGGGATCTGGTGACTGTGGAGGCCATTGGAGTGCTCATTGTCATGCTCAAGAAACCAGTTTGAGATGATTTGAGCTTAGTGACATGGTGCATTATCCTGCTGGAAGTAGCCATCAGAAGATGGGTACACTGTAGTCATAAGGGGGTGGACGATGCTCAACTGGTACTAAGGGGCCCAGAAAATATCCCCCACACCATTACACCACCACCAGCCTGAACCATTGATACTAGGCAGGATGAATCCATGCTTTCATGTTGTTTGCGCCAAAAGCCAACCCTGCCATCTAAGTGACGCAGCTGGAATCGAGACTCTTTAGACCAGGCAACATTTTTCCAATCTTCTATTATCCAATTTTGGTAACCCTGTGTGAATTGTAGCCTCAGTTTCCTGTTCTTGGCTGACAGGAGTGGCACCCGGGGTGGTCTTCTGCTGCTGTAGCCCATCTTCTTCAAGGTTCAATGTGTTGTGAATTCAGGGATGGTATTCTGCATACCTTGGTTGTAAGAAGTTGTTATTTGAGATACTGTTGCCTTTCTATCATCTCAAACCAGTCTGCTCATTCTCCTCTGACCTCTGACAACGGCCGCTCACTGGATATTTTCTCTTTTTGGACCAAACTCTAATGGTTGTGCATGAAAATCCCAGTAGATTTTGAAATACTCAGATCAGCCCATCTGGCACCAACAACCATGGCACGTTCAAAGTCACTTAAATTCCCATTCTTCCCTATTCTGATGTAGGGATGAGCCTCGTGTTCGAGTCGAACCCATGTTCGACTCGAATATCGTCTGTTTGGCCGTTCGCCAAATTGCGAACATTATGGGCCGTTCGCGCCAAATTCGAGTGGCGCGTCACGGCCCATAATTCACTGCGGCATCGCAGTGCATTGCTGGCTGATGATTGGCCAAGCATGCACTATGACCCGCATGCTTGGCCAATCACAGCGCGCAAAAAAATGGAGAGCCACAATTGGCCACAGGTGGCTTTGGCCAATTATGGCTCAGGGGGTTTAGTACACGCCCCACACTATATAAGGCCGCTGGCTTGGCGGCCTTGTGTAGTGTGTTGGAGCGGTTTAAAGAGAGAGATTACAGAGAGAGACAGTGTCATTTATATTGAATTAGATAGAGCAGGCAGTTAGCTGCAGTTACAGTGTGTAGAGGATATATATGCATTCTAGGTGTTGTATATATATTTATACACTGTATTCAGTTTAGCTACATCCGTTCCTGTTATTCTCTATACTGTGACAAGCAGGCAGGTGATTGTGCTAGCTGCAGTCAGTGTTTCACTTAGTGTACTGTGTGCTTTGTATAGCGTTCACCTAAAGCTTACCTGAATACAGTTAGTGACTATTATAGTGGTGTTCTCATAATAAAAACCACAGGCAGAAAGCTGCAAGTATTTTCAGTTAGTGTACTGTGTCCTCTGCACAGTTTTCACCTAAAACTAACTGAAGACAATTGCTGCTTTTCCCATACTAATACCACAGCAGGCAGTATATTATATATATATATATATATATATATATATATATATATATATATATATATATATATACATCCCACTTTTGTGCAGCTACATCTCACTGCAGGCCATTAGTATGTCTGTAAGGCAAACAAGGAGAGGCAGACAGTCACGAGGCAATAAAAGAGGGCAAGCAGGCTCTGTGTCTAGAGGCAACAGTGCTGGTCGTGGACACGTGCGTCCTCATCAGCACGTCGCCGTGGGACACGCTTATCATTCTTTTCGGCAGCTGGCCATGTTGAGCCGCAACATGCCCAAGACTTGGTAGAGTGGATGACCAAGCCGTCCACCTCCTCCTCATCCTCTTTCACCCAGGGTCATGGTACTTTGTCTGGCAAAGCTCTTCCCTCGGCTCAATGGCATTAGTCACTCCTTCCCTAGCCCCACCGTGTCCTCCTGAGGAGTCCCCCAAACTGTTTGACCACAGTGTTGGGTACATGCTCCAGGAGGATGCCCAGCGTTTTGAAGGCTCCGATGATGGAACCCAGCTGGAGGAAGGCAGTAACGTGAGCCCAGATAGAGGGGGTAGTAATGTGAACCCAGAGAGAGGGGGTGCCCAACAAGGACAGCTATCTGGCAGTTATGTTCCCCCAGCTGCAGCATACTGCCAAATTTGCTCCAGTGATGAGGAGGGAGGGGATGATGAGGTCACTGACTCCACGTGGGTGCCTGATAGGAGAGAGGAGGAGGAGGAGGGGGTGGCACATCTCCAACGAGGCAGGATGCCCTTCAGGGGCCAGCTTAAAGGCAGCACACCGAATGCATCACACCGCAGAGCTCCGCATGTGCAGGGCGCTGCTGTCTCTGCGCGTTATTCCAAAAGTTATTTGGTGTGGGCCTTTTTTCAGACGTGTGCAGCAGATCGTACCATTGCCATTTGCAACATATGTCTAAAGCGTATCTTGCGTGGCCAAAACATCAGCCGCTTGGGCACCACGTGCTTGACCAGACATATGTTGACCTGCCATGCAGATCATTGGCAAGCTTACCTAAAAGACCCACACCAAAGAACAAAGCGGACCTCTCCTTGCTCCTTATCAGCTGGGATCTCCAACCTCACTATACCTTCAGTCCTCTCTGAAACCTGCACTGAGAGGAATGAAGGTGTAGAATTAGGTGTGTCACAGCCAAGTACTTGCGGGCAATCTGCTATCGGTACACCGACGTCCGATTGTACCAGGCAAATTTCCCTGCCGCAGCTGCTGCACTGCCGAAAGAAGTTCACTCCAAGCCATCCACATGCCCAGCGGTTAAATGCTAGCTTGGCTAAATTGCTAGCACTTCAACTGCTGCCTTTTCAGTTGGTAGACTCTGCAACCTTCCGTGAGTTTGTGGAATGTGCGGTTCCTCAGTGGCAGGTTCCCAAACAAAAAAAAAAAAATAACACAAATGCAGCGCTCGATGAAACTGACATAAAAATTTATAGTCTTGTTAAAATAGATGAATAAATGTCAAAAAATTGCATAAAATTATATAAGATTGCACAAATAGCTAGAGACACTAAAATCCATATATATAAGATATATAAAAAAATATAAAAAATATAAGAGAGATCTTCAGTTAGTGAGCAATGTTTATGGTGGAAGTGAATAATGCTGATGCCACTGCGGAATCTTGGGAAAGAGGGGTTAACATCAGAACAATGTAGTAAGGGTCCCCAGAGACAGCCTGTAACAGTACAGCCGGATAGCCACCATGATAGGTGGAGTAAGTGCCTGGTGTAATAGCTAGTGTACCTGCTTGAGTGAGGTCATGCCTGACCACCAAGATGTTGAAGCGTAGAGCTGGGGTCCCAGGGATTGCAGATGTCACAGCAGATAGCGGGCAGGCGGACCACTCCGAGGGACCAGCCTGTTGGGGACGGATGGATGCAGTGGACCCTACGCCAGAGGCTCCGAGGGGGTGGATGGAATTTGAAAAAGCGTAGCAAATGTGAAACATGTCAGTCACGGCCCTCCATCCATGCTACTACATTGCCACTGGTCTGTGAATCATTGAGTGACATCCATATCTCCGCTGACACCTCTGCCTCCAACCATATTGGACGGCGCTGACATCATCAGCGTGCGCCTGGCTGCCATTTGTGCCTACATCGCCCTCCGTGTTTCCTGCAGAGCTGCCTATCCATCCACCCCCTCGGAGCCTCCGGCGTAGGGTCCACTGCATCCATCCGTCCCCAACAGGCTGGTCCCTCGGAGTGGTCCGCCTGCCCGCTATCTGCTGTGACATCTGCAATCCCTGGGACCCCAGCTCTACGCTTCAACATCTTGGTGGTCAGGCATGACCTCACTCAAGCAGGTACACTAGTTATTACACCAGGCACTTACTCCACCTATCACGGTGGCTATCCGGCTGTACTGTTACAGGCTGTCTCTGGGGACCCTTACTACATTGTTCTGATGTTAACCCCTCTTTCCCAAGATTCCACAGTGGCATCAGCATTATTTACTTCCACCATAAACATTGCTCACTAACTGAAGATCTCTCTTATATTTTTTATATTTTTTTATATATCTTATATATATGGATTTTAGTTTCTCTAGCTATTTGTGCAATCTTATATAATTTTATGCAATTTTTTGACATTTATTCATCTATTTTAACAAGACTATAAAGTTTTATGTCAGTTTCATCGAGCGCTGCATTTGTGTTTTTTTGTGTGTTTCTATCCGCCCTTCCAGTGGTTTGCAGCCGCACTGTCACTGACTCACTTGAATCCTAAAACAGGTTGGACATTACCATACTAAGACTAGAAGTTTGCAGCGCCCACAGGATTTTTTTTGTTTATGCAGGTTCCCAAACGCCACTTTTTCTCACGGAAGGCGATTTCGGCTCTCTACCGGCATGCGGAAGGCAATGTCTTGGCCTAGCTGGACAAGGCGGTCAGCGATAAGGTACATATTACCGCTGACTCATGGTCCAGCAGGCATGGACAAGGACGTTACCTATCTTTCACGGCACATTAGGTGACTCTGCTGGCAGCTGGGAAGGATGCAGGACAAGGTGCAGTAGTGTTGGAGGTTGTTCCGCCACCACGCCTCCAAAATGTTACTACTGGTGTTGTTCCGCCACCACGCCTCCAAAATGTTAATACAGGCTCAGAGGTGGTTGACGCCACGCCAGCTTAAGCCAGGTAAGGTGGTTTCCAACAATGGCACCAACCTCCTCTTCGCCCACCGACAGGGACAACTGACCCATGTGCCCTGTTTGGCTCACGTCCTTAACTTGGTGGTGCAGCGGTTCTTGGGCAGGTACCCGGGCTTACAGGAGGTCCTGAAGCAGGCCAGGAAACTCTGTGGGCATTTCCGCATGTCATATAATGCCAGTGCTCGGCTAGATGAGCTGCAAAAGGATTACAACCTGCCCAAGAACCGCCTAATCTGTGACATGCCCACCAGGTGGAACTCTAAGTTGGCCATGCTGCAGTGGCTGCACGTGCAGCAGAGGGCCATCAATGAGTATCTGTTGCAATATGGCACCAGAACAGTGTCAGGGGAACTTTGGATTTTTTTCCCTACACCAGTGGGCCATGATCAAGGATGCATGCACTGTCCTGGCACCATTTGAGGAGGCCACGAGGATGGTGAGCAGTGACAGTGCATGCATCAGTGACACTGTCCCTCTTGTCCACCTGTTGGAGCAAACGCTGCGTGGAATAATGGACAGGGCACTTGAGGCAGAACAGAGGCAGGAAGAGGAGGACTTCCTTACCTCTCAAGGCCCCCTTTATCCAGACAGTGTTCCTGCTGGCCGGGCTATCACACAGGAAGAGGATGAGGAGGAGGAGGAGGATTGTGTCAGCATGGAGGTGGAGACTATCACTTAGCATCAGCAGCAGTCTTCAAGGGATCAATTACAGTCCCAAGACACCCATAGACTTGTACGTGGAAAATGACAACCGTGCATTTTTATAGCACTAATCGCTGTGAAAATGACAATGGTCCCAAAAATGTGTCAAAAGTGTCCGATGTGTCCGCCATAATGTTGCAGTCACGAAAAAAAATCGCTGATCGCCGCCATAACTAGTAAATAAAAAAAAATTATTAAAAATGCCATAAAACTACCCCCTATTTTGTAAACGCTATAACTTTTGAGCAAACCAATCAATAAACGGCGATTGCGATTTTTTTTTTACCAAAAATATGTAGAAGAATACGTATCGGACTAAACTGTGGAAAAAAATGTTTTTTTATATATTTTTGGGGGATATTTATTATAGCAAAAAGTAAAAAATATTGCATTTTTTTCAAAATTGTCGCTCTATTTTTGTTTCTAGTGCAAAAAATAAAAACCGTAGAGGTGATCAAATACCACCAAAAGAAAGCTCTATTTGTGGGAAAAAAAGGACGCCAATTTTGTTTGGAAGCCACGTCGCAAGACCGCGCAATTAGCAGTTAAAGCAACGCAGTGCCGAATTGCAAAAAGGGGCCTGGTCTTTAACCACTTAAGCCCCGGACCATTTGGTAGCTAAAGGACCAGAGGTGAATTCAGAATTTTGTACTGCGCTGCTTTAACTGTAAATTGTGCGGACATGCAATGTTGTACCCAAACGAAATTTGCATCCTTTTCTTCCCACAAATAGAGCTTTCTTTTAATGGTATTTGATTGCCTCTGCGATTTTTATTTTTTGCGATATAAACGGAAAAAGACCGAAAATTTTGAAAAAAAATGATATTTTCTACTTTTTGTTATAAGACAAATCGAATAAACTCAATTTTAGTCATACATTTAGGCCAAAATGTATTCAGCCACATGTCTTTAGTAAAAAAAATGTCAATAAGTGTATATTTATTGGTTTGCGCAAAAGTTATAGCGTTTACAAACTAGGGTACATTTTCTGGAATTTACACAGCTTTAAATTTATGACTGCCTATCTCATTTCTTGAGGTGCTAAAATGGCAGGGCAGTACAAAGACCCCCCAAATGACCCTATTTTGGAAAGTAGACACCCCAAGGAAATTGCTGAGTGGCCTGTTGAGCCCATTGAATATTTTTTTTTTGTCCCAAGTGATTGAATAATGACAAAAAAAAAAAATTACAAAAAGTTGTCACTAAATGATATATTGCTCACACATGCCATGGTTATATGTGGAATTGCACCCCAAAATACATTCTGCTGCTTCTCCTGAGTACGGGGATACCACATGTGTGGGACTTTTTAGGAGCCTAGCCACGTACGGGACCCCGGAAACCAAGCACCGCCTTCAGGATTTCTAAGGGCGCAAATTTTTGATTTCACTCCTCACTACCTATCACAGTTTTGAAGGCCATAAAATGCCAAAATAGCACAAAACCCCCCCAAATGACCCCATTTTAGAAAGTAGACACCCCAAGGAAATTGCTGAGAGGCCTGTTGAGCCCATTGAATATTTTTTTTGTCCCAAGTGATTGAATAATGACAAAAAAAAATAAAAAATTACAAAAAGTTGTCACTAAATGATATATTGCTCACACATGCCATGGTTATATGTAAAATTACACCCCAAAATAAATTTTGCTGCTTCTCCTGAGTACGGAGATACCACATGTGTGGGACTTTTTAGGAGCCTAGCCGCGTACGGGACCCCGAAAACCAATCACCGCCTTCAGGATTTCTAGGCACAAATTTTTGATTTGACTCCTCACTACCTATCACAGTTTCGAAGGCCATAAAATGCCAAAATAGCACAAAACCCCCAAATGACCCCATTTTGGAAAGTAGACACCCCAAGCTGTTTGCTGAGAGGCATGGTGAGTATTTTACAGCTCTCATTTGTTTTTGAAAATGAAGAAAGAAAATTTTTTTTTTTCTTTTTTTTTTTTAATTTTCAAAACTTTGTGACAAAAAGCGAGATCTGCAAAATACTCACAATTCCTCTCAGCAAATAGCTTGGGGTGTCTACTTTCCAAAATGGGGTCATTTGGGGGGTTTTGTGCCATCTGGGCATTCCATGGCCTCCGAAACTGTGATAGGCAGTGAGAAGTGAAATCAAAAATTTACACCCTTAGAAAGCCTGAAGGCGGTGATTGGTTTTTGGGGTCCCGTACGCGGCTAGGCTCCCAAAAGGTCTCACACATGTGGTATCCCCGTACTCAGGAGAAGCAACAGAATGTATTTTGGGGTGTAATTCCACATATGCCCATGGCATGTTTGAGCAATATATCATTTAGTGACAACTTTGTGCAAAAAAAATAAAAAATTCTTTTTTCCGCAACTTGTGTCAACATATAAAATATTCCATGGACTCGACATGCCTCTCAGTATATAGCTTGGGGTGTCTACTTTCCAAAATTGGGTCATTTGGGGGGGTTTTGAACTGTTCTGGCATTTTATACACAACATTAGGAAGCTTACATCCACTCTTCTAACCACTTGAAGACAAAGCCCTTTTTGACACTTTTTGTTTACATGAAAACATATTTTTTTTTGCAGGGAAATTATGTTGAACCCCCAAACATTATATATATTTTTAAAGCAAAGTCCCTACAGAATAAAATGGTGGGTGTTGCATTTTTTTTCTACACAGTATTTGCGCAGCGATTTTTCAAACGCATTTTTGGGGGAAAAAATACACTTTTTTTAATTTTAATGCACTAAAACACACTATATTGCCCAAATGTTTGATGAAATAAAAAAGATGATCTTAGGCCGAGTACATAGATACCAAACACGACATGCTTTAAAATTTCGCACAAACGTGCATTGGCGACAAACTACATACATTTTTAAAAGCCTTTAAAAGCCTTTACAGGTTACCCCGTTAGATTTACAGAGGAGGTCTACTGCTAAAATTACTGCCCTCGATCTGACCTTCGCGGTGATACCTCACATGCATGGTGCAATTGCTATTTACATATGACGCCAGACCGACGCTTGCGTTCACCATTGGGCAAGAGCAGGGCAGGACAGGGGTGCTTTTTTTTTTATTTATTTTTTTATTATTAATTTTGCTTTTTTATTTTATTTTTAAATTGTTCCTTCCATATTTATTTTTTTTTATCATTTTTATTGTTATCTCAGGGAATGTAAATATCCCCTATGATAGCAATAGGTAGTGACAGGTACTCTTTTTTTGAAAAAACTGGGGTCTAGACCCTAGATCTTTCCTCTGCACTCAAAGCATCTGACCACACCAAGATCGGTGTGATAAAATGCTTTCCCAATTTCCCAATGGCGCTTTTTATATCCGGGGGGGACATTCCCTCCCACTGCTTGTAAAAGCAGTCCAGAGGCTAATTAGCCACTAGGATTGCTTTTACATGAAAGCCGGCCGCTGGCTGAAAAGAATGATACCAAGATGATACCTAAACCCGCAGGCATCAATCTGGTATAACCATTCAAAGTCCAGCAACATACCAGTACGTTGCTGGTCCTTGTTGGACATGTATTGTAATCTTTTTTTTTCATGCAGCCAGGTGGCTGAACGAAAAAAGAGATTGATCGGTGGGTATGCCCACCATTAGAATACCGCCCTTCATCCACCCACTTCTAATGATGGGCATACATGCACCATTTATATATGCCGAAGCATGGGGGCATCCTCCCGCAAAAAAAGTTATGCCGCATACACATGGTCGGACTTTTCCACGGGCAAGCCTCCATCGGAATTTCGACCGTATGTACGTGGCATTAGGAGCAAAATCGCTCCTCTGCTCCTGCTGCCCCAATGCTTCGGCATATATGCTTTTTTTTTTTAACTGTGGTGGTGAAATCACCTCCTACAGCACTGGAGTCGCAGGGATCAGGCCTGTCTCTGCGAACGCTGCAGTTATGTGTGTTGTGTTTTGTAAGTGACAGTGATCGATCGATACTGCACTTGGGTGGCCTGGGCTGGACGGAGGGGCAAAACGCAGGTGCTAGCAGGTATCTGGGCTGATCCCGCTAACACTGCGTTTTTGGGAACCCTAAACTGCTGGGGACGCTAGTATAGATCTGATCAGATCAGATATTGATCTGTTCAGATACTATACCACTAAGGGAGGTGTATGCTTCACGCGTGGATGTTAGCGTTACTGGCACTAACCTGACGCTGCCTGGGGTGTGACGCAGACCCTCTCTGACGCTAAAACCTAATTGATATCACCCGCCGGGCGATCAGGGGGTTAAACATTTATTGGGTTATATACGACGGGTGCCCTGACACTATAAAAAGCAAACTAACTAACCAGCGTCACCCGTAACACTTATATGATGATCACTGGTGAAAGGGTTAACTAGGGGCAATTAGGGGGTTAAAACCTTTATTAGATAATATATGGGGGTACCTGACGCTATAAAAACCTGCGGCGAACCTAAAAAAAATTACTGGCTACCGATCTGCATCACCGACGCTAAAACAGCGATCAGAAAAATGATCGCTTAGCGACAGTGGTGATAGGGGGTGAAAGGGTTACCTGGGGGGCGATCAAGGGGGTTAAACCTTTATTAGATAATTTATGGGGGTACCTGAAACTATAAAAACCTGCGGCGAACCTAAAAAAAATTACTGGCTACCGATCTGCTTCACCGACGCTAAGACAGCGATCAGAAAAATGATCGCTTAGCGACAGTGGTGATAGGGGGTGAAAGGGTTACCTGGGGGGCGATCAAGGGGGTTAAACCTTTATTCGATAATTTATGGGGGTATCTGACGCTATAAAAACCTGCGGCGAACCTAAAAAAAAAATACTGGCTACTGATCTGCATCACCGACGCTAAGACAGCGATCAGAATAATGATTGCTTAGCGACAGTGGTGATAGGGGGTGAAAGTGTTACCTGGGGGCGATCAAGGGGTTAAACCTTTATTAGATAATTTATGGGGGTACCTGACGCTATAAAAACCTGCGGCGAACCTAAAAAAAAAATACTGGCTACCGATCTGCATCACCGACGCTAAGACATCGATCAAGGGGTTAAACCTTTATTAGGGGGGGGGTTAGGGGGCTACACTGGACCTAAAACTAAATGTAGTGACACTTTTACAGTCACAAATGTCAGTGATTGCAGTGATCACTAAATAAATGGTCACTGCAATCAGTGACACTGTGACTGGGGGCTGGGGGGTGATCTGGGGGGGCCGATTTATGTGCCTATGTGTGCTGGTGTTAGTGTAGTGTTTGTGCACTAACCTGTGTGTCTTCTCTTGTACGGCGCTCGGTATATGTGAGCGCCGCCAGGAGATGACATCACTTCCTCCTGCTTCTTCTGTTTGTGTAAACATTACACAGACAGAGGGGGCATTTCCATTCGCCGGGAGCGATCGCTGGGGGGGTGGCCGGAATCGAACGGGCGTCCCCTCACTGCTCCTGAAAAAACTGACGTTTTTAAAACTTTTTTTTGCATTGATACATGTCCCCTGGGGCAGGACCCGGGTCCCCAAACCCTTTTTAGGACAATAACTTGCATATTAGCCGTTATAATTATCACTTTTGATTTCGAACCTTCAAATCCATTGTATTTAATAGGGTTCTAAAGTTCGTGCAAACTTTCTGTCCGTTCGCAGGTTCTGGTGCGAACCGAACCGGAGGATGTTCGGCTCATCCCTATTCTGATGCTTGATTGGAACTTCAGCAAGTCATCTTTACCACATCTAGATGCCTAAATGTATTGAGTTGTTGCCATGTGATTGGCTGATAAGCTGTTACCAAGCAATTGAACAGATGTACCTAAAAAAGTGGCCGGCGAATATATATATATATATATATATATATATATATATATATATATATATATATATATTTGCCGCTTTTCTGATTATTTTTTTTTTGCATATTTGTCACACTTAAATGGTTTCATTTATTACGGCAAAAAAACTTGCCTGGCTTTATGTGAAAAAGTAATTGCCCCCTAAACCTAATAACTGGTTGTGCCACCCTTTTCAGAAACAACTGCAATCAAGCTTTTGCGATAACTGGCAATGAGTCTTTCACATTGCTGTGGAGCAATTTTGGCCCACTCTTCTTTGCAGAATTGTTTTAATTCAGCCACATTGGAGGGTTTTCCAGCATGAATGACTTGTGTAAGGTCACGATACAGCATATCAATTGTATTTAATTCTAGGCTTTGACTAGGCCACTCCAAAACCTAAATTTAGCTTTGTTTGAACCATTTGGAGGTGAACTTGCTGTTGTGTTTTGGATCATTGTCCTGCTGCATAACCCAAGTGCACGTGAGCTTGAGGTCACAAACTGATGGCCGGACATTCTTTTTTAGGATTTTCTGGTAGAGCTCAGAATTCATGGTTCCATCAATTATGGTAAGTCCTACAGGTCCTGAAGCTGCAAAGCAGCCCAAGACCATCACGCTACCACCACCATGTCTGACTGTTGGTATGTTGTTCTTGTTATTAAAAATGCTGTATTTGTTTTATGCCAGATGTAACACCTTCCAAAAAGTTACATTTTTATCTCTTCAGTCCACAGAATATTTGCCTAAAAGTCTTGGGTATAATCAAGATATTTTTTGTAAATGTGAGATGAGCCTTTGTGTTCTTTTTGGTCAACAGTGGCTTTGGCCGTGGAACTCTCCCGTGGATGCCTTTTCTGCCCAGTCTCTTTCTTATTGTTAAATCATGAACACTGATCTTACCTGAGGCAAGTGAGACCTGCAGTTCTTTAGATGTTGTTCTGGGTTCTTTTCTGACCTCCTGGATGAGTCGTCGTCATCCTCTTGGAGTAATTTTTGTAGGCCGGCCACTTCTGGCAAGGTTCACCACTGTTCCAAGTTATCTCCATTTGTGGATAATGGTTCTCCCCATGGTTCACTGGCGTTCCAAAGCCTTATGCCCCATACACACGATCGTTTTTCATGCCGTTAAAAATGCCATTTTAAAAAATGGCCATTAAAAGTGATCGTGTGTAGGCTCCAGAGCATTTTTAACGACGTGAAAAACGGCCATTAAAAATTCCGGACATGCTCTCTTTTTTCACGTCGTTTTTCATGTCGTTTTTTTTAACGACGTGAAAAACGATAGTGTGTATGCTTTCACGACGTGAAAAAAAACGCGTATGCTCAGAATCAAGTATGAGACGGGAGCGCTCGTTCTGGTAAAACTAGCGTTCGTAATGGAGATAGCACATTCATTACACAGTAACGGACTGAAAAGCGCGAATCGTCGCTCAACAAACTTTACTAACATGAAGGGTGGCGCCATTCGAACGGAACTTCCCCTTTATAGTGCCGTCGTACGTGTTGAACGTCACTGCGCTTTGCTTGATCGTTTTTTTTAATGATAGTGTGTACGCAAGGCAGGCTTGAGAGGAAACATGAAAAAAAACGAGGAGAAAAACGTTGGTTTAAAAAATGACATTAAAAACGATCGTGTGTACGGGGCATTAGAAATGGCTTTGAAAACCTTTGTAGACTGATACATGAACATTACTTTGTTTCTAATCTGTTCTTGAATTATTTTAGATTGTGGCATGATGTGTGGCTTTTTGTGATCTGTTAGCGTGCTTCACTTTGTCAGACAGGTTCTATGTATGTGTTTTTTTTTTTATTCAACAGGTCTGGCAGTAATCAGGCCTGGATGTGGCAAGTGAAATTTAACTCAGCTTTCCAAAAAATTGTGGTTAATCAGTTCATTCATGATTCAGCATGGGAGAGGACAATTACTTTTTCACATAGGGCCAGGCAGGTTTGAACAGCTTTTTTCCCTTAATAAATGAAATAATAATTTAAAAACTGCATCTTGGATTTACTGAGGTTATCATTGTGTAATATTAACATTTTTTGATGATCTGAATCATTTAAGTGTGAGAAATATGCACAAAAATAAAAAATCAGGAAGGGGGCAAATACTTTTTCACAGCACTGTGTATGTGTGTGTATCTATAGATATATAAATAAAACAATTTCAGTAGTTTTAATAATACTGTGATACTAGCTGATTACTATATACAAGGTTGTGCCAGTGCCATAGCTATAATGACTGAAGAAGCAGGGTAGTAAATGTATTTTAATGTGTAACTGCTCAGTCTGCTTGGAAGAACTAATATTTAACCTTTAGCAGTGTTCATATATTAAATTCTATTTTCAATATTACTTTCCATGAGTCCTCAGGAATGGCTGACAGATGCCTTCTTTAATGTGACCAGTTACTTTCTGTTGAAGATTCTCAAACTGCGTGAACCAGACTTAACCTGTGCCTGGTATGCAGAGATAAGTGAACTATTTCATTATAATTCTTTTTTTTATGCAGACGTCCTACTGAGAGGAATGTCATGGAAATGTGTGCCCATTAGTGGGATGAAGGTAGGAGATTATTTCTGTACTATTTTGCAAAGGACTAATGGCAGATAAAGAAGCAGGATTAAGTATATGCTAGTTTGTTTCAGAGCTTGAGTTAAACTGGCCAAGACAGTATCAGAACAAATGTGCTGCAATGTTCAGGTTTTACTACATAGGGGAGTGGATGTTCAGTAAATGATAAGTACAAGTAGATATTTCATGTAAGTGTTTATTAACTACTTCAGGACTGGGAGTTGATATCCCTTATGGACCAAACAAATAATTCACCCTGCGTACTAGGCTTGTGCAATTCGTTTCGTAACGAATCGAAATTCGTCCAAATTTAGCAACTTTCGGACATTCGGAAGCATTCGAATTTCCGAACAAAGCAATTATGAATAAAACCGAATCCGAAATAAATTATATCGCAAATAGCGAATGCCCGAATGTCTTCGGCATAATTCATTATGAAAAAAGTTACGAATGTACGGATCCATTCGAAGCACAATAACACTCTGCTCTGCTCTCTGCTCCTCCCTCACCGTGCTGAACTCCCTCTCAAAATGGTGTATAGGGGCGGAGGCTATAGCCGCATGTAAAAAACGAAAGTAAAATACGAGATTTCTAATCATTACAAATAACCGCTATGTATTTAGAAAAGTATGAATCCATTCGAAGCACATTAGGCATAATAGGCAGCGTCGTTGTGAGAGAGACATGGAAAATTACGAATCAACAAACCCAAAAAAAGTTACGAAAGTAGGAGTTGTGTCCAGAATCAACGAAAAACAATGTACTCTACCGAAAGTACGAATTATAAATCAACGAAAAATAAGGCTTACATTAATACGAATCATTCCGATTCAACAAAAAATGTCGCTTGCGAAAATACGAATTAGTCCGAACACGAAAAATCCCGTCTAGCAAAATTACGAACGATTACAAATCAACAGGACCGAAATGAAACGAACCGAAACTAAACAAATTTTTCCGTTGTGCACAAGTCTACTGCGTACTTATTTATTTGGCAATAACTTATCACTGTTTTATGCTATTGAAGAAATATACGTATTATCTATCCAAAACTGATTAAAAAAAAGTTTTGGACATACAGGTATATAGACTTTCATTTAAAATTTTAACATAACACTAGATAAAACCTTTACCATTCATGAATTAAAATGGAGAGGGAGGGTTAATTAGGGCTAAGGGTTAATAAGGTTACAAAAAAACATTTTTCATGTCAGGCTCTTGCCTATAGGGTTTGAATTTTAAGTTCTTTATTTAGCCTCCCATTAGGTATCCATGGCCTAGCCTGTGCACTTTGAGAAAATTAAAATCCAGATTTTATCATAACAATTGCCATAGCATATTTTTTCCCTGACATTAACCTGCCCCACAGCTGTGCTGAAAATTGCTTCAGTGCCTGGCTAGAACTGTGGAAACATGCACTCAGTGGGGCAGCTCATTTATAAAATATTCCCTGACTGTTTAAAATATATGGTTTTCCTAGAAAAGACAGCTTCATAGTGTAAGGTGGTAAGAAAATTCAATTATGCATAATTATTGCTCTAAAAAATAAACATTTTGGATGCCCTGCCCTTGTATATGGTCTGCTCTGTATAACCAGTACATTAAAGTATATTTAGAGAAAAACCTTTTTAAGTTTGACTTCAGCCACAAATGGTTAATTTCCCTGAAAGTTTTTTTTATTTTATCTCTAGCCATCTACACCTTAATATTAATAATAATAATATTATTACAGCATTTATTCAGCAATAACATGTTATACAGTGCTTTACAATATAATGGGAGAATATATTTACAAAACAATAGAAGCGAAAAGACATAAGAGGGCCCTGCTCATTAGAGCTTACAGTCCACAATCTAAAAGGGATGGGTGAGTGATACAAAAGGTATAGCCTGTGAGATGGAGCAAGTAAAAGTTCAGTTTTCAGGCCTCCCCTAAAGGTGGACACTGGACAGAATAAGAGATAGATTGGGGTAGGGATATCCAGAGGATGTAGGAGGCTCTGGAGAAGTCCTGGAGGTGAGCATGAAAGTATGGTGGGAGCTAGAGGTCTTGAGAGGATGGTCTGGGTGATATTTTGAGGCAGTTGATGTAACTCAAGGCAGAACTGCAGATGGCTTTTTATCTTGTTGTTAATATTAGAAATTGTATTTGTTGGGTCAACAGAAGCCAGTGGAGAGACTGGCAGAGAGGGGTGGTGGACACTGAGGGTTGGTAAGTTGGATAAGTCTGGCAGCAGCATTAATGATAGACTGTAGGGGAGAGTCTGCATGGAAGTAGACCAACAAGGAGGGAGTTGCAGTAGTCAAAGTCAGAGATAACAAGGGAGTGAATTAGCAGCTTGGTGTGTCATTGGGGTCGGATAGAGATATCAGAGTCCAGAATTGCAACTAGCACCCTGGCATATGAGGAGGAACTGATGGTTGTGCTGTTGATCTCGATGCGGTAGGTGGCATGGAGAATTATTATGAGGTAATTGAGAGTTCCTTTATTCCCCATCCGGAACAGACAACTTGAAGTGAGAATAAAACTCTTTAACATGGGTTAAATCCACTCTCAGACAGTTGTTATCAGAATAAATGCCCCTATTACAGGATTTAGCATGTATTGCATTACCAGTTACAACTCTAGTAAAATAGTTTAGATTTTTCCTTTACTTTCAGTTCCAGTGCCAGAGGAAGTAATATGTATTTCTGTAAGTAATTCTGCCTAAAATGAAACAATTTTCAATACAGCTATTAAAGAAGCATTGTCAAATATATTCAACATATATTTTGTAACTCACTATATGTTTTTTAAATCAACAAAGGTCTACTGTTGTCAGACTATTATTACATTTGGACAAAGCATTCTCTGTACAATCTAAATCTTCAACTTGGTGGAACTCCAGTTCAGATCTTTGGTTATTTTTATCCACAATCTTTGAGTTGTCTCATTTGAGTCAGTATCACTTATATTCACCAGTAAGCAGCTGACTGGTGATAAGCCCTCAAGCTGTTCTAGCCAATTAACCTCCTTCTCTCACAGGTATAGAAATATACCTGTGAGAGAGTCAAGCAGTCAAATATAAATTTTAGTTATAGTAAATATACTATGAATTTACAAAAAACATAGGACATTTCTTTCCCAGTATATAAAAAAGTGATTAATTATTTAGTATTTTCCTTAGTTGTCTTTTAGGGGATACTGTATGTATGTTAAGTCTAGTTATATATACATTAAAATGAAAAAATATTGAATGCACTTGCACATTTTTTTGGAGATATGATATAACAAGATTAACCTGCAAATGCTGGCCATCCAATTTCTGCAGACCTGCAATTTATTTCAGATTCTGAGCAAAGATGATATATAAGGCACTGGTGAAAATACTGCCATAGAAGCCCATTCAGGTGCTAAGGGGGGCTGGGCCAAAGGTGGGCCCAGCTGGGAGAAAGAGCTGATTATCCAGGTCCACCATTTTTCACTTATTTTGCATCATTATCTAAATGGGCCCTATGCCTGTGTTTCTAACAGTTCTTACTTCCCTGCCCCCCCCCCTTCTGCCAGTGCTACCTCCCATGTCACTGTGTTTCAAGCCCCAGCAGAGTGATCTCCTCTCTTTGGCTGCCTTTAAGTAGTATAAACCCTCAGGGTTTTTTTACCTTAAAGTGGATGTAAACTTGATTTTTTTTTTTATGTCTTGCCACAAAGAGTTAATCCAGCTCTGAGCAATCATCTTGTCTTTTTTTTAAGTAAGATAAAAACCAACACACAGATAAGTTTGTGTCGCCACATCCCCCACTGCTGTGACTGACATCTGATTTTTCTCATGATTGAGCTACGATTCCAGCTTTACATCCCTTCTCCTTTTCTTCTCCAGCTCTCCCAGGATTGGCTGCTCCACACTTCAGCATGATTGGGCATGCTGAAGTCATGTGGTGCCTTTCCTGAGTTTTGACTGGATGTTACTTAAAACTCAGGAGTAGGAGAGTGTAGAGGTAGACAGGGAGTCTTGTGACATCACAACTCTGCCCCCCGGCAAAGAGACCCACCCACAGTTTCCAGAGTTTTGCGGGGTTCCTACTGCTGAAGTGGTGACATTTGTAAAGAAGGGATACATACAGAAGGCTTGCATGTATATATACATTAATACTGTGCCATTCATTTATACTGGGTGAGTGGTGGGTTTACAGCCACTTTAATACATTAAGTACAATAAATTAACCTTGCTCACCAGATACTGCTTGCTAATATTTCCTGATCTTGCTCTTGATCTTGCTCCTGCCCTGCAACCTGTACCCTTCTGCCTTTCATCTGCTAACCTTGTTCCTGATACCTGTCCTGGTTCCCCCTTTTCTTGCATCTCCGATATTACCCTGTTTATCTGTGTTCCTCATTGTGTATGTATTCTATGATATTTAAGCTGCTTGTTAGATATTATTTGCATATTTAGTTGATGGTTCACCTATAGCTTCCCGTATGCCGTGGTTTTTTTTAAATTATTATTAATATTCTGTACATTATTTATAGCCTAGCTTCCCTTTCCTAAGTGTAGCTACACAGATCTGTCCATCCCTGCTGCTGGTATCCCTGACATAACACTGAAGCTTGCTAATGACCAGATCATCTGCACTTGGGAACTGGGAGGTATTTATTTTGAATATTTGCTGTCCTTTATGTTAAGATGCATCCTGGGGGGGCTATTTGTCATGTGAAATTGGCACTGGAGGATAAATATTTTTGTCTCCAGATTTAGCAGGATTGCACTAGTGAAAGACTGCTGGAGTACATTGAGGTAGCACATACCTTAGTTGATCAGGGTAGATTTTCATTTAGAGAAATACAGACTTTGGTTCAGGTTTGTTCTGAATTAGCTTCGCCTGCTACATCTCATTGTCATATTTTCAATCCTCCCTTTAACCACTTCCCATCCGGCCACTGCACATAAACAGTTGGATGGGCACTTCCTTACACGCAATCCCGATGCGCGTGCATATCCCCTGGACACGCCACATCTCGGATCGGCAGGAGGGCACTGTGATTTGCCCTCCTGATCACATGATGGCTGTGTCCAATGAACACAGCCATCATGTGATGTAAACAGCCTGGAGGGGTGTCACAAGAATGGGGATCATGCAGATGCGCGATACCAATGTGCCCGTGTCCCCAAAAGACAGAGCAACTCCGCACGGCAGGAGGGCTCTTTGATTGGCCCTCCTGAATCATATGATGGCTGTGTCAAATCACTGCCATCATGTAATGTAAAAAAAGCAGTTGTAACCACTATTATCTCTTCTTCTCCTCACACAGAGCCTGTAAGTGAGGAGAGGAAGAGACGAACTGTGCTGCAGCAGGGAGATCAGTGAGTTTTTAGCTGTTTTTCTGTTTTTTACCTCCCAGACGTTCTACTGTATCCAACATGGCTGCCCAATACTTCAGTAGAACCTATAATTTCCCTTTTTACAGCCCAGCCAGGCCCTCAGATACAATCAGAAAATGTAACCTTAATTTATTATTTTCAATTACCAGTATTTTTTACTGATCTCCTAAATTACATTGTGGAGCCGTGTAATCTGTGCGCCAGCCAACATGTAGCCAAAAATACAGATTCTTCCTATGCTCGCCCATTTGTTTGGAAACCCCTCACCATGGAAGAACTTAAAATTTTGCTTGGCCTAACCCTCAACATGGGGATGACAAAAAAAATTAACTCCATGCATACTGGTCTACCCAACCTATCCACTACATGTCAGTCTACTTGTCTTTATTGCCCAGAACCCGTTACGAGATAATAATGAGGTTTTTACATTTCAACAACCATACTCACTGCCTCCCTCGAAATCAACCGGATTATGATAAATTATTTAAAATTCGGCCCCTAATCAATCAATCAAAGCAGATGTTTACCCCTGATATAATTATTTGTGTAGATGAATCCCTAATGCACTTCAATGGAAGACTTGGCATCAAGCAATATCTCCCCAGTAAACAAGCCAGACATGGGGTAATATTTTACAAGGCATGTGACAGGGCCACGGGTTACAAATATGATTTAAAAATTTATGAGGGAAAGGACAGACAGCTAATCCCCCCTGGATGCCCTACCTATATGGGAAGAAGTGGCAATTTTTTTTTACAGCTGATCAAGCCATTGCTTGGGAAGGGTTACCTCCTATATGCAGACAATTTCTACACGAGTCTCCCACAGTTTGCCGCCATCTGTACCTAAAGAAGACTGTGGCCTGTGGCACAGCACGGACCACCTGCAAGGGCTTCCCACAGAGATTGGTCGCCAAGAAATCTAGACAGGGGGTAATTGCCAGTATGCAGAATGAAGCAGTACTAGCCCTGAAGTGGAGAGATAAAAAAAAGAGATGTCTGCATCCTTTTCACAATGCATGATGACACCTTGGTAAAACTGCAGACAAGAAGAGGTCCCATCCAGAAGCCAAAATGTGTGCATAAATATAACCTTTTAATGGGGGGAGGTGGATATGAACAACCAGCTGATGCAACCCTAATTGGCCACTAGGGATGAGCTTTGAGTTCGAGTCGAACCCATGTTCGACTCGAACATCGCCTGTTCATCGAATTGCGAACATTATGGGCCATTCACGCCAAAGTCGAGTGGCGCCTCACGGCCCATAATTCACTGCGGCATCGGAGTGCATTGCTGGCTGATAATTGGCCAAGCATGCACTATGACCCGCATGCTTTGGCCAATCACAGCGCGCAAAAAACAGAGAGCCATAATTGGCCAGAGCCAGGGTGGCTTTGGCCAATTATGTCTCAGGGGGTTTAGTACACGCCCCACCCTATATAAGGCTGCTTCCGTGGCGGCCTTGTGTAGTGTGTTGGGGTGTTGGGTAAAGAGAGAGCTTACAGAGAGAGAGAGAGAGAGAGAGAGTGTAATTTATATTGAGTAAGATAGAGAAGGCAGGCGAGTCAGTTAGCTGCAGTTACAGTGTGTAGAGGATGTATATGCATCCTAGGTGTTGTATATATATTTATACACTGTATTCAGTTTAGCTAGATCCGTTCCTGTTATTCTCTATACTGTGACAGGCAGGCAGGTGATTGTGCTAGCAGTCAGTGTTTCACTAAGTGTACTGTGTGCTTTGCATAGCGTTCACCTAAAGCTTACCTGAATACAGTTAGTGACTAATAGTGGTGTTCTCATAATAAAACCACAGGCTGAGAGCTGCAAGTATTTTCAGTCAGTGTACTGTGTCCTCTGCACAGTTTTCACCTAAAACTAGCTGAAGACAATTGCTGCTTTTCTCATACTAATACCACAGCAGGCAGTTGATTCTGATAGCTGCATTATAATTAGTACGGATATATATATATATATATATATATACACACATCCCACCTTTGTGCAGCTACATCTCACTGCAGGCCATTAGTATGTCTGGAAGGCAAACAAGGAGAGGCAGACAGTCACAAGGCAATAAAAGAGGGCAAGCAGGCTCTGTGTCTAGAGGCAACAGTGCTGGTCGTGGACACGGAGCATCCTCATCAGCACGTGGCCGTGGGACATGCTTGTCCTAATTTTCTGCAGCTGGCCATGTTGAGTCGCAACATGCCCAATACTTGGTAGAGTGGATGACCTAGCCGTCCTCATCCTCCTCATCCTTTCTCGCCCAGGCTCAGGGTACTTTGTCTGGCAAAGCAGCTGCCAAAGTGGCCTCTTCCCTCGGCTCAATGGCATCAGTCACTCCTTCCCTAGCTCCACCATGTCCTCCTGAGGAATCCCCCAAACTGTTTGACCACAGTGTTGGGTACATGCTCCAGGAGGATGCCCATCATTTTGAAGGCTCCGATGATGGAACCCAGCTAGAGGAAGGCAGTAACGTGAGCCCAGAGAGAGGGGGTAGTAACGTGATCCCAGAGAGAGGGGGTGCCCAACAAGCATATCTGGCAGTCATGTTCCCCCAGCTGCAGCATACTGCCAGATTTGCTCCAGTGATGAGAAGGGAGGGGATGATGAGGTCACTGACTCCACGTGGGTGCCTGATAGGAGAGAGGAGGAGGAGGAGGCACATCTCCAATGAGGCAGGATGCCCACCAGGGGCCAGCTTAAGGGCAGCACACCGACTGCATCAAAACCGCAGAGCTCCGCATGTGCAGGACGCTGCTGTCTCTGCGCGTTATTCCAAAAGTTCTTTGGTGTGGGCCTTTTTTCAGACATGTGCAGCAGATCGCACCGTTGCCATTTGCAACATATGTCTCAGGCGTATTTCACGTGGCCAAAACTTCAGCCGCTTGGGCACCACATGCTTGACCAGACATATGTCAACCTGCCATGCAGTTCGTTGGCAAGCCTACCTAAAAGACCCACACCAAAGAACAAAGCGGACCTCTCCTTGCTCCTCATCAGCTGGGATCTCCAACCCCACTATACCTTCAGTCTTCTCTTAAACCTGCACTGAGAGGAATGAAGGTGTAGAATTAGGTGTGTCACAGCCAAGTACTTGCGGGCAATCTGCTATTGGCATACCAATGTCAGATTGTACCAGGCAAATTTCCCTGCCCCAGCTGCTGCACCGCCAAAAGAAGTTCGCTCCCAGCTATCCACATGCCCAGCGGTTGAATGCTAGCTTGGCTAAATTGCTAGCACTTCAACTGCTGCCTTTTCAGTTGGTAGACTCTGCCCCCTTCCGTGAGTTTGTGGAATGTGTGGTTCCTCAGTGGCAGGTTCCCAAACGCCACTTTTTCTCACGGAAGGCGATTCCGGCTCTCTACCGGTATGTGGAAAGCAATGTCTTGGCCTCGCTGAACAGGGCGGTCAGTGGTAAGGTGCATATTACCGCTGACTCATGGTCCAGCAGGCATGTACAGGGACGTTACCTATCTTTCACGGCACATTGGGTGACTCTGCTGGCAGCTGGGAAGGATGCAGGACAAGGTGCAGTAGTGTTGGGGGTTGTTCCGCCACCACGCCTCCAAAATGTTACTACTGGTGATTATGACACACCTCTCTCCTTCACCCCCTCCTTCTTCCTCCATGGTCTCTTCCTGTGCTTTGTCCTCGGAACCAGCAGTGCTCCGTAGGCGTTCAATGGGCTACGCAAGTACGCAGGCAAAAATATGCCATGCGGTGCTTGAGCTGGTGTACTTGGGGGACAGGAGCCACACTGGGGCAGAGATTCTGTCAGCTCTGCAGGGGCAGGCTCAGAGGTGGTTGACGCCACGCCAGCTTAAGCCAGGAAAGGTGGTTTCGGACAATGGCACCAACCTCCTCTCTGCCCTCCGACAGGGACAACTGACCCATGTGCCCTGTTTGGCTCATGTCCTTAACTTGGTGGTGCAGCGGTTCTTGGGCAGGTACCCGGGCTTACAGGAGGTCCTGAAGCAGGCCAGGAAACTGTGGGCATTTCCGACGGTCATATAATGCCAGTGCTCGGCTGGCTGACCTGCAAAAGGATTACAACCTGCCCAAGAACCGCCTAATCTGTGACATGCCCACCAGGTGGAACTCTACGTTGGCCATGCTGCAGAGGCTGCACACGCAGCAGAGGGCCATCAATGAGTATCTGTTTCAATATGGCACCAGGACAGTGTCAGAGGAGCTTGGATTTTTCCCCCCACGTCAGTGGGCCATGATCAGGGATGCATGCACTGTCCTGGCACTATTTGAGGGGGCCACAAGGATGGTGAGCAGTGACAGTGCATGCATCAGTGACACTGTCCGTCTTGTCCACCTGTTGGAGCACACACTGCGTGGAATAATGGACAGGGCACTTGAGGCAGAACAGAGGCAGGAAGAGGAGGACTTCCTTACCTCTCAAGGCCCCCTTTATCCAGACAGTGTTCCTGCTGGCCCGGCTATCACACCGGAAGAGGAGGAGGAGGAGGAGGAGGAGGATTATTGTGTCAGCATGGAGGTGAAGCCTAGCACTCAGCATTAGCAGCAGTCTTCAAGGGATCAATTACAGTCCCAAGACATCCATTTGACTTGTACGTGGCTGGGAGGAGGTGGCTGCGGATCATGTCATCCTCAGTGACCCAGAGGACTCTGCACCGAATGCCTCGGCAAGCCTACGCTGCATGGCCTCCCTGATCCTGCAAAGCCTGCGCAAGGATCCTCGTATTCGTGCGATCAAGGAGAGGGATCATTACTGGCTGGCAACCCTCCTTGATCCACGTTACAAGGGAAAGGTTGCGAACCTTATCTTGCAGTCACAGAGGGAGCAGAGGATGAAGCATCTTCGGGAGGCCTTGCAGAAAGGCCTGTGCAACGCGTTCCCAGAGACTGGGAGGTTACAAATTCCTGGTCCTGGACAACGTGTTGCTGAGGCTCCGGTCAGTCAAAGAAGGAGCGGTGGAGAAAGTGGCCGTCTGACCGATGCGTTCAGACAATTTTTTAGTATGCAGCCCCAAGGTATGATTGCTTCCAGCAACCATCGCCAGCGTCTGGTTCACATGGTGCAGGAATACCTAGGGGCATACCTAGGAATACCTAGAGGACTCCGGACCGAATGCCTCAGCTAACCTACGCTGCATGGCCTCCCTGAACCTGCAAAGTCTGCGGAAGGATCCTCGTATTCTTCGGATCAAGGAGAGGGACCATTACTGGCTGGTCACTCTCCTTGATCCACGATACAAGGGTAAGGTTGCAGACCTTATCTTACCGTCGCAGAGGGAGCAGAGGATGAGACAACTCCGGGAGGCCTTGCAGAAAGGTCTGTGCAACGCGTTCCCAGCGTCTGATATACATGGTGCAGGAATACCAAGGGGCAAGGTCAGACTTGGAGACCTTTCCCACCGAAAATCCTCTGGGTTACTGGGTCTTGAGGATGGATCACTGGTCAGAGCTTGCACAGTATGCAATCGAGGTACTGGGCTGTCCTGCATCCAGCGTTCTTTCGGAACACACATTCAGTGCTGCTGGAGGCTTTGTAACCGATCACAGGGTGCGCCTGTCCACCGACTCGGTCGATCGACTGACCTTCATAAAAATGAATCAGTCTTGGATCACCACCAGCTACCAAGCACCTGATGCTGATGTAAACAAATATTTTATTTGGAAATGTCAGATCCCTTCAAGACTGCCTATGCTGATGCTGAGTGACTATCCTGTAATGTTGAGTGACTATCCTCTTCCTCCTCAATAATCATGCTGATATCTTGAAAGAACATTTTTGTTTTTTCAGCCCCTGTTTAACAGGGGCGTGTATTTAACATTTTTGATGCAATGCATTGCAGCAGGGCTCATTGCTGTGCTCCAACTACAGTATCTGTGAGGGGTTGCAGTTTTGTGGCACCAGCACCAGTGCCTAAGGCCCAATTTTTCTGCCCCTGTTTAACAGGGGCGTGTAATTGCAATTTTTGATGCAATACTTTGCAACAGGGCTCATTGCTATGCTTCAAGTACAGTATCTGTGAGGGGTGGCAGTGTTGTGGCACCAGTGCCTAAGGCACAATGTTTATGCCCCTGTTCAACAGGGGCATGTAATTACAATTCTTGATCTAATAATTCACAGCAGGGCCCGTTCCTGCGGCCACCAAGAGTAACTGTGAGGGCTTACAGTGTTGTGGCAAGCCCACCACCACCACCAAAGGCCCAATTTTTCCTACCACTGTTCAACAATGTCATGTAATTACAATTCTTGATCTAATATTTAACAGCTGGGGCCCATTCCTGCGCCCACCAAGAGTAACTGTGAGGGCTTACAGTGTTGTGGCAAGACCACCACCACCACCAAAGGCCCAATTTTTCTGTCCCTGTTTAACAAGGGCATGTAATTAAAAATCTTGATCTAATAATTCACAGCAGGGCCCATTCCTGCGCCCACCAAGAGTAACTGTGAGGGCTTACAGTGTTGTGGCAACAACACCACCACCACCACCACCAAAAGCCCAATTTTCCTGCCCCTGTTCAACAGGGGCATGTAATTACAATTCTTGATCTAATAATTCACAGCAGGGCCCATTCCTGCGCCCACCAAGAGTAACTGTGAGGGCTTTCAAACATCCAACTTACAAACGACTCCTACTTGCAAATGGAAAGAGACAACAGGAAGTGAGAGGAACTCTACCCCTAGGAAGAGAAATTCTCTCCTGTAAGAGTTACTATGGGAAAAAGGTGTCTCCTCTCCACTGATGCTTTATCACCAATCCTTGCTTCAATAAAAACCCCAAATTTTCAAAAAACATTTGTCATTGGGACGGAAAGTGAGGTGAAATGTTCTGAACAGGTGCACAGACCGCAAAACAAATGTTACAGGGGTGATAACCCTTCCCTATGTTTTCCAAAAAGCTTAAAAATTTATTTTTTTGGCTGGAGCTACATTTAAAAAATTTACCTGTTCCAAATTATAAACAGATTCTACTTAAGAACAAACCTACAGTCCCTGTCTTGTTTGCACCGCCTGTATACTGCTGTTCAGAGTATATAGGGCCTTTTTTAAATTTGGGTGCGGGGTTCCTCTTAATATCCATACAAGACCCAAAGGGACTGGTAGTGGGCTGGGGGTGGGGAGGTACCCATGCCATTTTTCTCAATGATTTTCATCCATATTGCCGGGACCAGACATTACATTAAAGCCGCAAGCAGTTTTAAATGACTTTTTTTCCTTTAGAAATGTCATTTTGTGCAGGGACAGTTCTAAACACGGGAAACACGTGCCACTTCACAGGCATACTTTAGACACCCCCCAGGCACTGTACAATATTTAAAGGAATATTTCACTTTTTTTTTTTTTTTTTACTTTATACATCATTAAAATCACTGCTCCCGAAAAAACAGCTGTTTTCAAAACTTATTTTTGCATTGATACATGTCTCCTGGGGCAGGACTCGGGTCCCCAAACCCTTTTTAGGACAATAACTTGCATATTAGCCATTATATTTAGCACTTTTGATTTCGAACGTTCGCGTCCATTGTGTTTAATAGGGTTCTAAAGTTTGCGGGAACTTTCGGTCTGTTCGCAGGTTCTGGTGCGAACCGAACCGGGGGGTGTTCGGCTCATCCCTAATTATCACTAGTGAGTGGTTCGACAGGACCGTGTCTCTAATGTGGGAGTTTAAGTCAAGTGGGACAGTGTGTGTGTGGGAATCAGAATATGGTCAATCCTGGCATATGTGTTGTGTGGGGTAGAGTAGTGCATGAAGTCTCTTGTTAAGGGATTTAGTTCTCTCCAGACATCAGCTAGACCCTGTGTGTGTATTAAGTCAGCTATTTTGTGGCTTACTTTGGGTGGGCTCTGAGTGGCTTAGATTCATCTACTCCCTGATCAAAGGCGACATTGGAGTCACCCCCCAGGATGACTGTGCCTTCCAACATGGGATAAAGGGTGAGGGTGAGGGTGAAAAAAGAGACGTGCGAAGAATGCTGCCTGTCTCTTGTTAGGGGTATAATAGGACACCAGGGAATACATTTGTCCCTCAGTTGTTCCCTTAACTAAAAGGAACCTATCCTCTGAGTCTTTAGTGTCTGAGATCCAGTTAAACTTGCATGGTTTTGAAAATACGATGGCTACTCCTTTGGTTTTATTTCCTGCATTTGCTAGGAAAATCTAGGGAAGTGGACATGTAGGAACATAGGACTGTACCGAACCGGAAAATGAGTCTCCTGAAGCATAACTACATCTAGGTTCATAGATTTATAGGAGTCAAAAACTTTCCTACATTTGAGAGAGTTTAAGCCCTGTGCATTGTGGGAGGCGACCCTTAGGGTGTTCTGTGTAGAGTTAGCCATGGGAACAGAGGTGAGGGGTGCAGATGAATCCATTGTCCCTTACCGTAGGGAGTCTTCTCCAGTACAGTGGAAGCTTTGATTATGAGCATAATCCGTTCCAGGAGAATGCTCGGAATCCAAAGCATAGAAGTCAATGGAGACGAAAAAATAATTGTTCCGCATTGATTTTTATGGCATACAATACCGCATGTGGCCAGAGGTGGGGGGAGTGTGGGCCTGGAATATCAGGAAGCGGAACAAATAAGTCAACAGTGTGAACAAAAGAAATGAGCCGAACACCCCCCGGTTCGTTTCGCAGCAGAACATGCGAACAGGCAAAAAATTTGTGCGAACACCGTTAAAGTCTATGGGACACGAACATGAAAAATCAAAAGTGCTAATTTTAAAGGCTAATATGCAAGTTATTGTCATAAAAAGTGTTTGGGGACCTGGGTCCTGCCCCAGGGGACATGAATCAATGCAAAAAAAAAGTTTTAAAAATGACAGTTTTTTTCGGGAGCAGTGATTTTAATAATGCTTAACCACTTCCCTACCCAGCCATAGACAAATGACGTCCACAGATGGGATCTCCCATCCTGGGTGGACGTCATATGACGTCCTCGGCTTTGTAGGGGGATATCTGAATGATGCCTGCAGCTAGAGGCATCATTCAGATATCCTTTTGAAGTGCCAGCGATTCTGTGCACCATAAGAACGATCATAGTGGCAGTTCCGCCGCTTGATCGTTCTTATAGGCGGCGGGAGGGGACACCCCCCCCCTCCCGCCGCCATCCGGTGCTTCTCCGGGCTCCCCCGTGCGATCGGGGACCCGGAGCGAATCTTCCGGCATCGTTGGTGGAGTCACGTGATGGACATAGAGATGACTGGTGACCAGATGGTCACCAGTCATCTCTATGATCGTCGGAGGCCCGGGCGCGATGTGATGACCTCACGCCCGGGTCTCAAATGTAAACAAAGCCGCCATTGCGGCTGTAAGTATGAAATCAGTGAAAAAATTTTCACTGATCTCATGCTTTCCAGCCTGGAGGAGAGATGTGGGGTCTTATTGACCCCGCATCTCTCAATAAAGAGAACCTGTCACACACATTCCTATTATAAGGGATGTTTACATTCCTTGTAATAGGAATAAAAGTGATCAAAAAAAAAAAAAAGTAAAATCATTGTAAAAAACTAAATAAATAAGTAAAATAAATAAATAAATAATAAAAAAAAAAAATTAAAACGCCCCTGTCCCCGGTAGCTCGCGATCAGAAGCGAATGCACACGTAAGTCGCCCACATATGTAAACGCCGTTCAAACCATGCATGTGAGGTATCGCCGCGTGCGTTAGAGCGCGTGCAACAATTCTAGCACTAGACCTCCTCTGTAATTCTAACCTGGTAACCTGTAAAAAAAATTAAAGCATCGCCTATGGAGATTTTTAAGTACCGAAGTTTGGTGCCATTCCATGAGTGTGCGCAATTTTAAAGCGTGACATGTTAGGTATCTATTTACTCGGCGTAACATTATCTTTCATATGTTCCCAAAAAATTGGGCTAACTTTACTGTTTTGTTATTTTTTAATTCATGAAACCATTTTTTTTAAAAAAAAAAGGCGTTTGAAAAATTATTGCGCAAATATTGTGCAAGAAAAAATGTTGCAATGACCGTAATTTTATTCCCTAGGGTGTCTGCTAAAAAAACATATATAATGTTTGGGGTTCTGAGTAATTTTCTAGCAAAAGAATGATGATTTGTACATGTAGGAGAGAAGTGCCAAAATAGGCCCGGTATTGAATAGGTACAAAAAGCCCTGTATTGAAGTGGTTAAAGTGAAACAATAAAAGTGAAATATTCCTTTAAATTTCGTACATGGGGGGTGTCTATAGTATGCCTGTAAAGTAGCGCATGTTTACCGTGCTTAGAAAAGTCCCTGCACAGGAACTTTATTTATTACTAGGCTGGGAGTATGAGCCCCTTTCATTTAATACCACATAATACATTATCACTAGAGATTAGCCATTTTCGTAAGCATTAGCACTTGCAAATTTATTTTAATTTTTATTTATTTTTTTAATGCACTGGCACTTTTGAGGGTACCGATTCTAGAATTCTAGATCCTAAACACATAACATAAGAGGGGGTGAATATGGGGGATTACGTCCCTCTTTCCTCCTCCCCGTCCTCCTTTTTTTTTTCCTTTCTCTTCGCCTCATCTCTCTATCTCTCCCCCTCTCTTTGCTATTCTGCTGACTCCCCTAACTGGTAGATATAGACTACGGGGGCCAAAGGGTTGGGCATATTCTACATAGTAGTTATACTGGAAAGTCTACTCATCCTATCAATGTTATAAGTTTATTTTTAGGTAGGGGGGGAAATTGAGACCGTATAAGTGTTTTATGTATATGTGTTTTAAGTATTTATGCATCAAAATGTATGTAATGTAATGTTGAAAAAGAGCAATAAAGAAAATGGAAAAAAAAAAGTCTCTGCACAAAATGACATTTCTAATGGAAAAAACGTCATTTAAAACTACTCGCGGCTATAATGAATTGTCGGGTCCCGGCAATACAGATAAAAGTCATTGAAAAAAAATGACATGGGTTCCCCCCTTAGTCCATTACCAGGCCCTTTGGGTCTGGTTTGAATATTAACCACTTAAGCCCCGGACCATTTGGTAGCTAAAGGACCAGAGGTGAATTCAGAATTTTGCACTGCGCTGCTTTAACTGTAAATTGCGCGGACATGCAATGTTGTACCCAAACGAAATTTGCGTCCTTTTCTTCCCACAAATAGAGCTTTCTTTTAATGTTATTTGATTGCCTCTGCGATTTTTATTTTTTGCGATATAAACGGAAAAAGACCGAAAATTTTGAAAAAAAAAGATATTTTCTACTTTTTGTTATAAAAAAAATCGAATAAACTCAATTGTAGTCATACATTTAGGCCAAAATGTATTCAGCCACATGTCTTTAGTAAAAAAAAGTCAATAAGCGTATATTTATCGTTTTGCGCAAAAGTTATAGCGTTTACAAACTAGGGTACATTTTCTGGAATTTACACAGCTTTAAATTTATGACTGCCTATCTCATTTCTTGAGGTGCTAAAATGGCAGGAAAGTAGACACCCCAAGGAAATTGCTGAGAGGCATGTTGAGCCCATTGAATATTTTTTTTTTTTGTCCCAAGTGATTGAATAATGACAAAAAAAAATAAAAAATTACAAAAAGTTGTCACTAAATGATATATTGCTCACACATGCCATGGTTATATGTGGAATTGCACCCCAAAATACATTCTGCTGCTTCTCCTGAGTACGGGGATACCACATGTGTGAGACTTTTTGGGAGCCTAGCCGCGTACGGGACCCCAAAAACCAATCACCACCTTCAGTGTAAATTTTTGATTTCACTTCTCACTGCCTATCACAGTTTCAGAGGCCATGGGATGCCCAGATGGCACAAACCCCCCCAAATGACCCAATTTTGGAAAGTAGACACCCCAAGCTATTTGCTGAGAGGCATGTCGAGTCCATGGAATATTTTATATGTTGACACAAGTTGCGGAAAAAAGAAATTTTTTTTTTTCACAAAGTTGTCACTAAATGATATATTGCTCAAACATGCCATGGGCATATGTGGAATTACACCCCAAAATACATTCTGTTGCTTCTCCTGAGTACGGGGATACCACATGTGTGAGACTTTTTGGGCAGTAAGAAGTGAAATCAAAAATTTACACTGAAGGCGGTGATTGGTTTTTGGGGTCCCGTACGCGGCTAGGCTCCCAAAAAGTCTCACACATGTGGTATCCCCGTACTCAGGAGAAGCAACAGAATGTATTTTGGGGTGTAATTCCACATATGCCCATGGCATGTTTGAGCAATATTTGTTTACATGAAAACATATTTTTTTTGCAAGAAAATTATGTTGAACCCCCAAACATTATATATATTTTTATAGCAAAGGCCCTACAGATTAAAATGGTGGGTGTTGCATTTTTTTTTTTTACACAGAATTTGCGCAGCGATTTTTCAAACGCATTTTTTGGGGAAAAAATACACTTTTTTTAATTTTAATGCACTAAAACACACTATATTGCCCAAATGTTTGATGAAATAAAAAGATGATCTTAGGCCGGGTACATAGATACCAAACACGACATGCTTTAAAATTTCGCACAAACGCGCATTGGCGACAAACTACATACATTTTTAAAAGCCTTTTAAAGCCTTTACAGGTTACCCCGTTAGATTTACAGAGGAGGTCTACTGCTAAAATTACTGCCCTCGATCTGACCTTCGCGGTGATACCTCACATGCATGGTGCAATTGCTGTTTACATATGACGCCAGACCGACGCTTGCGTTCGCCATTGGGCAAGAGCAGGGCAGGACAGGGGTGCTTTTTTTTTTTTATTTTTTTTTTTATTATTAATTTTGCTTTTTTATTTTATTTTTAAACTGTTGCTTCCATATTTTTTTTTTTTATCATTTTTATTGTTATCTCAGGGAATGTAAATATCCCCTATGATAGCTATAGGTAATGACAGGTACTCTTTTTTTGAAAAAACTGGGGTCTATTGGACCCTAGATCTTTCCTCTGCCCTCAAAGCATCTGACCACACCAAGATCGGTGTGATAAAATGCTTTCCCAATTTCCCAATGGCGCTTTTTATATCCGGGGGGGGTCATTCCCTCCCACTGCTTGTAAAAGCAGTCCAGAGGCTAATTAGCCACTAGGATTGCTTTTACATGAAAGCCGGCCGCTGGCTGAAAAGAATGATACCAAGATGATACCTAAACCCGCAGGCATCATTCTGGTATAAACATTCAAAGTCCAGCAACATACCAGTACGTTGCTGGTCCTTGTTGGACATGTATTGTAATCTTTTTTTTTCATGCAGCCTGTTGGCTTAACGAAAAAAAAAGATTGATCGGTGGGTATGCCCACCATTAGAATACCGCCCTTCATCCACCCACTTCTAATGATGGGCATACATGCACCATTTATATATGCCGAAGCATGGGGGCATCTTCCCGCAAAAGTTATGCCGCATACACATGGTCAGACTTTTCCACGGGCAAGCCTCCGTCGGAATTTCGACTATATGTACGCGGCATTAGGAGCAAAATCGCTCCTCCGCCCCTGCTGCCCCAATGCTTTGGCATATATGCTTTTTTTTTTTTAACTGTGGTGGCGAAATCACCTCCTACAGCACTGGAGTCGCAGGGATCAGGCCTGTCTCTGCGAACGCTGCAGTTATGTGTGTTGTGTTTTGCAAGTGACAGTGATCGATCGATACTGCACTTGGGTGGCCTGGGCTGGACGGAGGGGCAAAACGCAGGTGCTAGCAGGTATCTGGGCTGATTCCGCTAACACTGCGTTTTTGGGAACCCTAAACTGCTGGGGACGCTAGTATAGATCTGATCAGATCAGATATTGATCTGTTCAGATACTATACCACTAAGGGGGGTGTATGCTTCACGCGTGGGTGTTAGCGTTACTGGCACTAACCTGATGCTGCCTGGGGTGTGACGCAGACCCTCTCTGACGCTAAAACCTAATTGATATCACCCGCCGGGCGATCAGGGGGTTAAACCTTTATTGGGTTATATACGGCGGGTGCCCTGACACTATAAAAAGCAAACTAACTAACCAGCGTCACCCGTAACACTTATATGGTGATTACTGGTGAAAGGGTTAACTAGGGGCAATTAGGGGGTTAAAACCTTTATTAGGTAATATATGGGGGTACCTGACGCTATATAAAAACCTGACGGCGAACCTAAAAAAAATTACTGGCTACCGATCTGCATCACCGACACTAAGACAACGATCATAAAAACGATTGCTTAGCGACAGTGGTGATAGGGGTGAAAGGGTTACCTGGGGGGCGATCAGGGGGTTAAACCTTTATTAGATGATATATGGGGGTACCTGACGCTATAAAAACCTGCGGCGAACCTAAAAAAAATTACTGGCTACCGATCTGCATCACCGACGCTAAGACAGCGATCAGAAAAATTATCGCTTAGTGACAGTGGTGATAGGGGGTGAAAGGGTTACCTGGGGGGCGATCAAGGGGGTTAAACCTTTATTAGGTAATATATGGGGGTACCCGACGCTATAAAAACCTGCGGCGAACCTAAAAAAAATTACTGGCTACCGATCAGCATCACCGACGCTAAGACATCGATCAGAAAAATGATCGCTTAGCGATGGCGGGTACTAGGGGTGAAAGGGTTATCTGGGGGGTGATCAGGGGGTTAAACCTTTATTAGGGGGGGTTAGGGGGCTACACTGGACCTAAAACTAAATGTACTGACACTTTTACAGTCACAAATGTCACTGATTGCAGTGATCACTAAATAAATGGTCACTGCAATCAGTGACACTGTGACTGGGGGCTGGGGGGTGATCTGGGGGGTGATCTGGGGGCGTCTGGGGGGGCCTGGGGGGCGATTTATGTGCCTATGTGTCCTGGTGTCAGTGTAGTGTTGTGTGCACTAACCTGCATCTTCTCCTGTACGGCGCTCGGTATATGTGAGCGCCGCAGGAGAGATGACATCACTTCCTCCAGCCTGTGTAAACAAGCACACAGGCAGGGGAAGCTCTCATTCGCTGGGAGCGATCGAGAGGGGGTGGCCGGAAGGTAAAACGACCGCTCACTGTAAAGAAGGGGGGTCCGATCGGACCCCCCAACTATACAAAGGCAATCACGTACATATACGTGATTCTGCCTGTCGGTGCCATTCTGCCGACGTATATTTACAGTGGGCGGTCGTTAAGTGGTTAAGGGAAACCTCGAACAAAAATTGAAAAAATAAATGCGTGGGGATCCCCCCAAATTCCATATCAGGCCCTTCAGGTCTGGTATGGATATTAAGGGGAAACCTGCGGCAATTTTTTTTTTTAAATTGTGTGGGGTTAACCCTCAAAAATCCATACCAGACCCTTATCGGAGCACGCAACCTGGCAGGGCGCAGGAAAAGGGGGAAAACTAGAGAGTGCCCCCCTCCTGAACCGTACCAGGCCGCATGACCTCAACATGGGGAGGATGTCCCCATGTTGATGGGAACAATGGCCTCATCCCCACCACCCTTGCCCGGTGGTTGTGGGGGTCTGCGGGCGGGGGGCTTATCGGAATCCGGAAGCCCCCTTTGACAAAGGGGACCTCCAGATCCCACCCCCCCTATGAGAATTGTTAACGGAGTACATGGTACCCCTACCATTTCACCCAAAAAAGTGAGAAAAAAGGAAAAAACACACACACACAGCTTGGGACAAGTCCTTTAATAAAAATAAAAAAATCCAGCGCCGTAATCGTTCTACGAGTCCGGCCCGCCGCTACGAATGATACAGCCTCCATAGGAGGCTCTCGGCCGAATGACGCGCGACCCGTCTGACAGTTCTTTTATAACCGAGGGCGAGGCCACCCGTCACGTGGACAGGTGACCCCGCCCCCTCTGATGCAATGGGAATTTCCGGGGTTACCCATTAATGTGTATGGGTTACCCTGCCCCCTCTGACGCAACGCGGGTTTCCCGTGATGCGTCAGAGGGGGCGGGGTCACCCGTACATGTCACTGGGTAACCCCAGTGTTTCCCCTCGTGTCAGAGGTGGTGGGGTCACCCGCGCATGTGATGGGTGGCCCCGCCCTCAGCTATATAAGAGCTTTCAGGCTGGAGAGCGTCATTCATCGGGTGCCCCCCGTGGAGGCAGGATCCTGTGCGTCGTATCCTCGCTGGAGATTGAGAATGGATTACATCGCTGGAGATCGAGAATGGATTACATCGCTGGAGATCGAAAATGGATTACATCGCTGGAATCTTTTTTTATTTTTTATTTTTTTATTTTTAATAAAGCTGTCTCCTGTGGTTTTTAACATTTTGACACTTTTTTTGTGAAATGGTAGGGGTACAATGTACCCCTTACCAATTCACATAGGGGGGCGGGATCTGGAGGTCCCCTTTGTTAAAGGGGCTTCTAGATTCGATAAGACCCCCCGCACTCAGACCCCACAATCACCGGGCAAGGGTTGTGGAGATGAGGCCCTTGTCCCCATCAACATGGGGACATCTTCCCCATGTTGAGGGCATGTGGCCTTGTTACGGTTCAGGAGGGGGGGGCGCTCTCTTCCCCCCCTCTTTTCCTGCGGCCTGCCAGATTGCATGCTCAGATAAGGGTCTGGTATGGATTTTTGGGGGGAACCCCACGCTATTTTTTTTTAAATTGGCGCAGGGTTCCCCTTAATATCCATACCAGACCTGAAGGGCCTGATATGGAATTTGGGGGGGACCCCCACGCATTTTTTTTTGGTTCGGGGTTCCCCGTAATATTCATACAAGACCCAAAGGGCCTGGTAATGGACTAAGGGGGAACTCATGCTGTTTTTTTTTTCAATTACTTTTGTCTGTATTGCTGGGACCCGACAATTCATTATAGCCGCAAGTAGTTTTAAATGACTTTTTTTCCTTTTAGAAATGTCATTTTATGCTCTTCAGCATCTACCTCCGCCCACTCCTCAAAATCATCAGCAAACAGGACCTGCTCTACCACTCCTACGCTGATGACACTCAACTCTACTTTCGCATCACCAACAAAAAAGACCAATATCACGGACTAGAGCAATGCCTTACATTGATAGGCAATTGAATGACGGAGAGCTCTCAAACTTAATGGATCCAAAACAGAACTTCTCTTTCTTCACGCAAACCGAAAGACAAACACTAGGATGACATGGACACCACCCACCATTCTTGGACAATTAATCATCCCAAGCACCAAAGTCAAAAGTCTCGGAGTAATTTTTGACTCAGACATGACCATGGACGCCCAAATAGGATCAGTAGTCAGCGGATCTCACCATCTTCTCCGCCTGCTACGAAGACTTATTCCCTTCATCCCAAAAGAAGATACAGCAGTAGTAGTTGGAACAATCATCAATTCCCGACTCGACTACGCAAACTCTCCCTACCTAGGACTACCCAAATACCAGATTTCTCATCTACAAGTCGTCCAGAACACAGCAGCCCGACTGGTAACGGGAAAAAAAACATGGGAATCTATCACCCCGGCCTGGAGGACCCTTCATTGGCTAGCAGTAAAAAAATCGGGTAACTTTCAAGACCCTCTGCCTCACTCACAAATGCACACAAGGAAACGCTCCTCAATACCTATGTGAGAAAATAAAACACTACATCCCCAATCGCGTTCTCTGATCAACTAACCAAAACCTCCTCCACATCCCTAAGTCCCGCTACAAATCTAAAGGAGAAGGAAGATTCGCAGTCCAAGGACCACGGCTATGGAACGCTCTACCACATGGAAAAAAACCATCAGGCCTTCAGGAAAAAACTTAAGACCCACCTCTTCTGAAGGATCAGGACCACAATGGATACAAAGCGCCTTGAGGCGATTTAGTTCGCATTTGTAGCGCTATATAAGTTATTCACTTACTCTATTCACTTATTTTGTGCAGGGACTTTACTAAGCATGGGAAAAATGCGCTACTTTACAGGCATATTATAGACACCCCCCAGACACCCCCCAGGTACGAAATTTAAATGAATATTTCACTTTTATTGTTTCACTTTAAGAATTATTAAAATCACTGCTCCCGAAAAAACTGGCCTTTTTTAAACCTTTTATTTTGCATTGATACATGTCCCCTGGTGCAGGACCCAGGTCCCCAAACACTTTTTATGACAATAACTTGCATATTAACCTTTAAAATTAGCACTTTTGATTTCTCCTATAGACTTTTAAAGGGTGTTCCGCGGCTTTCGGATTTGCCGCGAACACCCCAAATTGTTCACTATTCGGCGAACAGGCGAACAGCCAATGTTCAAGTTGAACTCATGTTCGACCTGAACATGAAGCTCATCCCTAGTGAACAACATTAGTCAGTTCTGCAAGGTGATCCTGTCTTTCAAATTCCAAAGAGTTGGCTGAGAATATACCAGCTGCAGAAACCACACGATGAACTGACCAACATATTTAAAACTGGCATAGGACCATAGAAGGGACAAAGGGGCCAAGAAGACCCCCAACTGGGAGATCAACCAAACTCAAGTGGCAAATTATCTAACATTAAGGGTAGAAGATCTGGAATTTTACGGTGCAGGGTGTTCAGGGGGGGCATTGTTTGCAGATCTTCATGGTTTTGTCTTATATATAATCTATATATAAACCTACTCCCAGAAAATTAGGCTTTACTTCACATAGGTGTTTTTTGTTTTGTTGAGAATATACACAGCTATTATATGCAGATTCCATGATTTCAGTAATAGATTGCATTTTCTGTTGTGGCTAGTTTTATCATTAATAGACAGATAAGCCAAATGTCTGTACATGCCTGCTGTCAGGTTCTATAGACTAAGGAAAACATTGATATGAAGTTTTATATTTAATAATGTTAAGTATACACACGAGTCAGTAATGTAACAGACTAGAGAAATGTAATAAAAATCGATACAAAACAGATTTATGACAGTAATTGAAAATAGTAATTATTTTAACACAAAATGCATGAATAATTTACAGATTAAAACCAGAATTCCAAGCATCTTTAACCTTAAGCTTTGAATTCAAATGGATAAGAAAAGGACAATCTTTTAAAGAGCACATTAAATTCCATGCCCTATTCTCTCTGGGTGAAGAGAATAGATAGATAGATAGATAGATAGATAGATAGATAGATAGATAGATAGATAGATAGATAGATAGATAGATAGATAGATAGATAGACTTCAATCCTGATCATACCAGATACAATGGGAGTCAGAGTTGAATCCGAAGGATTGGCACACTATATTGCAAGTGGGTATGAACAGCCCTAGGAATTAATTTTTGAAACTTCCTATAAGTTTCTGTATAAATGGTGTTACACCCCAGCTCATATAGCTCATTTTCTTCCAAACTTCTCCTCTACTTGCTTTTTGGGCTGTAGCTCAGAAGGCACTATGGCTCACATATGGTGGACTTGTCTCGTAATCCATACAAACGTCCACCAAAACCTCTACAAAGCCTTACTGAATAAACCAGTTCCTGACATTTTCCATATATTTCTAAAGCCTGGAAGACCCCCCATTGAGCTTTGAGGCACTTAAGAATAGACACACGGATGTTATGACAAATGAACTGGGGGATTCTCACCCCAAGTTTCTCCAGATCTGGGAGCCATGGATGTCCTATTCACAGCCACAAAGATTCAACCAGTCTCTCCTATCTACAGTATATCACTATGCAGATAAATAGGCTTCCTCAGATTTTCTGACCCTTCTTCCCTTCCAATTTTCTCTTTCTTTCCTTTTCTTCTCTTCTGCTTTCATGCTTTGTTGACTGTATTCTCTTATTCATCTGCATTCCTTAAAACCTCTAGATTGATCTTTCTCTTGTGGACCAATGTTACCAACTAAACTGGATAGTCTTATATGCCTTCTATGCTGCCTAAGCCCTTATGTTTTGATACTGCTTTCTCTATACAGCGGTTTGTAAGTTACGTTGTTTGACACTATGTTATCCTGTCTAGATCCTTCAGACCATGTATTATGTCCACACTTGATGAATTGCCTTGTGCACTCGATGTGAATGTTTCTGTTTGTCTTTGCTGATGAACCCTTTTGTAACATAATTTCTTAAATAAACTTCTTACTGAACGTTAAGCTACCTAACTTTGATATCAATCAGCTATTAAAACCAATGCTGACACTTTGTACATCACTTAAAATTGAGCATTGTGTAGTCAACACACACTGAAAAACTAACATGTACTCAATATGGAAAACCCATCCACTAATCCAGAAAAACAAATACTTGGCCACAGGTATGGTTTGATAAAAAATCATCTGGCTTGAGGGTAAATATACAGTGTGTGTGTGTGTGTGTGTGTGTGTGTGTGTGTGTGTGTCAGTGGCGGCCCATTAATAGTTTTTTTTAACGTTTCCCTTTAAGTGGGTGTGTTAAGGGCGCCAGACACAGGGGTGCTATTGGAGGTATGACTTGTGTGTAAATACGTGATTGGGGCTAAGAAGCTCTATTGGCGTAGTTTAGAGTATGCTCTGGGCTATAAGCTCTGCGTCCCCGAACACTCCACCTCTAGCATTAGGTTTCCAATGCTTGTAATTGATTGGGTCTGTAGGGTGGGGCTTTAATCGGACCTGCGGCGTCATTGGCTCACAGGCTGCCTGTCTCCTTCAGTAAGTGTGGGGGAAATCACCAGCAGCAGAAGAACGGCTCAGGGCAGACAGGGAGCTAAATGTCCGTGCAGAGGCAGCTGTCCATTCACCTTCCTGTGACACGGACTCGGCATCCAGCAGTGCACACAGAAATCTCCAGGTACACAACATGCCAGGCCTGGAGGGGGCCAGAAGGGGCTATTATCACTGTGTCCTGAGTGACTTTACAGCAGAATTTTTAATCTCCAACTTTACTTCCCCTCTCTCCATGTAATCCACTTCTGTACACCTTCCCTATCACACCGATCCCTTTCCCCCCTTCACTATCTTATGTTTGCATAGATCTTCACTGCTCACATCCTGCAGCCTCCGGTCTCAGATCTGACCATTCCAATAACTGAGTGCCACCCTTTCCTTTCCAGTTAACTTTTTATCTCTTCCAAACTGTTGAGCAGATCAGTACATTCTCTGCACTCATTTAAGGTGGCCGTAGGAATGAAATTAAAAAGGAATCATCTATTCTATGGCCCCCTTAAATGAGTGCAGAGAATGTACTGATCTGCTCAACAGTTTGGAAGAGATAAAAAGTAATCTGGGATGGAGAGGGTGTCAGTCAGTGACTGGACACCTAAAGAGGAATGCCCAGATCTGAGACCACACTTGTGAAGAAGAACTCAGCATAGGGATGGTGGGAACCCCTCATAATGTACACAGCAGGGGTAAAAACCCGGGAACTCAGCACAGGGATGGTGGGAACCCCTCATAATGGGCACAGCGGTGTACAGACCCAGGAACTCAGTACAGGGATGGTGGGAACCCCTTATAAGAGGCACATCAGGTTACAGACATGGGAACCTGGCACAGGGATGGTGGGAACCCCTCATAATAGGCACAGTAGGTGTACAAACCTGGGAACTCAGTACAGGGATGGTGGGAACCCTCATAATGGGCACAGTAGGTGTACAGACCCGGGAACTCAGCACAGAGATGATGGGAACCCCTCATAATAGGCACATCAGGTTACAGACCTGGTAACTTGGCACAGGGAGGGTGGGAACCCCTCATAATGAGCACAGCAGGTGTACAAACCCGGGAACACAGGACAGTAATGGTGGTAACCCCTCATAATGGGCACAGTGAGGCTGCAATTGTAGGCCACAGTTTGACCTAGCAGTAATGATACATAATCACCTGATAAATGGCTATTTACAGCCCTGCATTATTAAAAGTTAAATTTTTTCGTTTGCGCCCCCCCAAAAAAAAATTCAGCACCAGCGGCCACTGGTGTGTGTGTGTGTGTAAAATATATATATATATATATATATATATATATATATATATATATATATATATATATATTTACACACAATGCCTTGAAAAAGTATTCATACCCCTTGACATTTTCCACATTTTGTCTTGTTACAACCAAAAACATAAATGAATTTTACTGGGATTTTATGTGATAGACCAACACAAAATGGCACATACTTGTGAAGTGGAAGGAAAGATTGTAAATGTTTTCAAATTTATTTACAAATAAATATGTGAAAAGTGTGGCGTGCATTTGTATTCAGCCCCCCTGAGTCAATACTTTGTAGAACCACCTTTCGCTGCAATTACAGCTGCAAGTCTTTTTGGGTATGTCTCTACCAGCTTTGCACATCTAGGAAGTGACGTTTTTGCTCATTCTTCTTTGCAAGATAGCTCAAGCTCTGTCATATTGGATGGAGTGCGTCTGAACAGCAATTTTCAAGTCTTGCCACAGATTTCCAATTGAATTTAGGTCTGGACTTTGACTGGGCCATTTTAACGCATGAATATGCTTTGATTTAAACCATTCCATTGTAGCTCTTACTGTATATTTTAGGGTTGACGTCCTGCTGGAAGGTGAACCTCTACCCCAGTCTCAAGTCTTTTGCAGACTCTAAAGCCGTGTACACACGATAGGTTTTGCCGATGAAAACACTCCGATGGACTTTTTTCATCGGACAAACTGATCGTGTATGGGCCCCATCGGTCTTTTTTCCATCGGTGTTTAAAAATAGAACATGTTTTAAATTTATCCAATGGTTAAAAAAACTATAGCAAATTACTATCGTCTGTGGGGAACTCTATCGGATAAAAAACCCAGGCATGCTCAGAATCAAGTCGACGCATGCTCAGAACCATTGAACTTCTTTTTTCTCGGCTCATTCGAGAATCACGACGAGAAAACAAAGACTCCTGACGATAAAAAAGAAAGCAGGTCTTCTTTTTTTCTCGTCGAGATTCACAAAAGTTTTCTCGACGAGAAACCATACACACAAACGGTTTTCTCGGCAAGAAAGATCTCCCAACAGTTTTCTTGTTGTTTCTTGCTGAGAAAACCGGTCGTGTGTACAAGGCTTGAATGAAAAATAAATTATTGGAAATAGCCTTTAAAAACATTAATACAACATACTCTGAAACAATCCACAGGTAGGAGAACTAGTATGTATAATAATTAAGTGGGTCTAAAGTTAGCCACACATGCACCAATTCTCATTTTTTATTTGACTAGAATTTTTAAAGTTATGTGCTACATGCATATTTGCTGCTCACTCTAATGCCTAGTACACATGAGCGGGTTTTCCGACGGGAAAAGATCCATCGGAAATCCCGGGGGGAAAACCAAGAACCTGCTCTGTAACTTTTCGCCCCGTACACACGAGAGGTTTTCCTGTTGGGAAAACTCAGATGAGAGCTTTGGTTAGGAAACCCAGCCGTGTTTATGCTCCATCGCAGTTTTCCCCATAGGAAAACTGCCAAAAACTGCCGGGAAAAAGTCAGCCGGGAATCCCAGTGGGAAAAAAGTTCTCTTTTTTTTGTCCGGCGGTTTTTGGCAGTTTTCCCCGTCGGAAAAACTGCGAGGGAGTATACACACGGCGGGGATTCCCGACCAAAAGCGCTCTTTGCAGTTTTCCATTCGGGGAAACCCGCTCGTGTGTACGAGGCATAAGCCAAATTATGATAGACTGGTCTCTAAAAGGTATTGAACAGAGAAAAAAGAACTAACACACACACATAGCATCTCTGGTGCTATTTATTGCAGGGGGAAATCACACCTGGCCAATCAATTCTTATAAATTATAATTCAAGTTATATGTTAGTAGGTGTGAAAAGTTGAATGCTAGTGTACTTTACATACTAACTCATGTGTCATATACACTAACAGAGATTCTTATTAGACATGTGCGATTCGTTTCGTACGAATGGAAAATTCGTACATTCGGAAGCATCCGAAATCCAAATTGATATGCTTCCGAATTTTACGAAATACGAAATTTCGTTGACGAAAGTTTGTTAACTTTTCGTAACAATTACGAACATTCGTTATGATGAATTTAAAAAGCAAAAAATACCTTTCACAATATGGCAGTCGTTGACTCATTATGCTCATTATGAGGGGCTCCCACCATCCCTGTGCTGTGCTGACTTCCTGGGTTTGTACCCCTGCTGTTCTCATTATGAGGGGCTCCCACCATCCCTGTGCTGACTTCCTCCTGGGGCTTTACCCCTGCTGTGCTCATTAGGAGGGGCTTCCACCATCCCTGTGCTGTGCTGACTTCCTCCTGGGGCTGTGCCCCTTCTGTGCTCATTATAAGGGGCTCACACCATCCCTGTGCTGTGCTGACTTCCTTCTGGGGCTGTGCCCCTGCTGTGCTCATTATGAGGGGCTCCCACCATCCCTGTGCTGTGCTGACTTCCTCCTGGGGCTGTACCCCTGATGTTCTCATTATGAGGGGCTCCCACCATCCCTGTGCTGTGCTCATTATGAGGGGCTTCCACCATCCTTGTGCTGTGCTCATTATGAGGGGCTTCCACCATCCCTGTGCTGTGCTGACTTCCTCCTGGGGCTGTACCCCTGCTGTGCTCATTATGTGCTGAGTTCCTGGGTTTGTTTGTAGCCCGTTAGTTCGTATTTCGGATTGAATACGAATTTGTTAGGTTCGTTAACTTTTCGTAATAATTACGAACATTCGTTATGATGAATTTAAAAAGCAAACCCAGGAAGTCAGCAGCACTGCTGACTTCCTGGGTTTGCTTTTTAAATTCATCATAACGAACGTTCGTAATTTTACGAGAAGTTAACGAATCTAACGAAAATTCGAACGAAATAACGGCTAATACGAAACGGAACGGAACGAAACAAAACAAATTTATTGTCGGTGCCCATGACTTATTCTTATGTACTCCATAAGTAAGTAATAACATTCATGACTCCATACACCAATAGTTACCCTGATAGGAAATACACAGAATGGAGATTAGGGATGAGCTTCGTGTTCGAGTCGAACATACGTTCGACTCGAACATCGGCTGTTCGATCGTTCGACGAAGATCGAACGATTTGGGCCGTTCGCGCCAAATTCGAGTGACGCGAACGGCCCACAATGCACTACGCCATCGCAGTGTCATCCAGGCGCTGTGATTGGCCAAGCATGCACTGTGACCCCGCATGCTTGGCCAATCACAGCGCCGGCAGCGAGGAGAGCAATGATTGGCCACAGGCAGGATGCCTGTGGCCAATTATTGCTGAGGGTGTTTAGTACACGCCCCACACTATAAAAGGCCGCCAGCACGGCGGCCTAGTGTAGTGTGTTCCGGAGCAGGGATAGAGCAGCATAGGCAGGGACAGTGACTTTTATTTCTTTCTTGCTTAACCTGGATTCCTTTAGTTTAGGGAAAGAGAAGGATAGGTAGGGAGAGTGTCAGTGTGTTTTGTGCTTGTGCTATATTGTGCTTAAAAAAAACATTTTTTCTAGGGACAGAAAACTGTAGGTAGGGAGAGTGTCAGTTTCTTTCACTGTCAAAGTCCTTGTTTCCAGGGACCTGGAAGGACAGTGAGTGAATTCTCCTTGTGCTAAATTGTGCTTAAAAAAAACATTTTTTCTAGGGACAGAAAACTGTAGGTAGGGAGAGTGTGTCAGTTTCTTTCACTGTCAAAGTCCTTGTTTCCAGGGACCTGGAAGGACAGTGAGTGAATTCTCCTTGTGCTAAATTGTGCTTAAAAAAAACATTTTTTCTAGGGACAGAAAACTGTAGGTAGGGAGAGTGTGTCAGTTTCTTTCACTGTCAAAGTCCTTGTTTCCAGGGACCTGGAAGGACAGTGAGTGAATTCTCCTTGTGCTAAATTGTGCTTAAAAAAAACATTTTTTCTAGGGACAGAAAACTGTAGGTAGGGAGAGTGTGTCAGTTTCTTTCACTGTCAAAGTCCTTGTTTCCAGGGACCTGGAAGGACAGTGAGTGAATTCTCCTTGTGCTAAATTGTGCTTAAAAAAAACATTTTTTCTAGGGACAGAAAACTGTAGGTAGGGAGAGTGTGTCAGTTTCTTTCACTGTCAAAGTCCTTGTTTCCAGGGACCTGGAAGGACAGTGAGTGAATTCTCCTTGTGCTAAATTGTGCTTAAAAAAAACATTTTTTCTAGGGACAGAAAACTGTAGGTAGGGAGAGTGTGTCAGTTTCTTTCACTGTCAAAGTCCTTGTTTCCAGGGACCTGGAAGGACAGTGAGTGAATTCTCCTTGTGCTAAATTGTGCTTAAAAAAAACATTTTTTCTAGGGACAGAAAACTGTAGGTAGGGAGAGTGTGTCAGTTTCTTTCACTGTCAAAGTCCTTGTTTCCAGGGACCTGGAAGGACAGTGAGTGAATTCTCCTTGTGCTATATTGTGCTTAAAAAAAACATTTTTTCTAGGGACAGAAAACTGTAGGTAGGGAGAGTGTGTCAGTTTCTTTCACTGTCAAAGTCCTTGTTTCCAGGGACCTGGAAGGACAGTGAGTGAATTCTCCTTGTGCTAAATTGTGCTTAAAAAAAACATTTTTTCTAGGGACAGAAAACTGTAGGTAGGGAGAGTGTGTCAGTTTCTTTCACTGTCAAAGTCCTTGTTTCCAGGGACCTGGAAGGACAGTGAGTGAATTCTCCTTGTGCTAAATTGTGCTTAAAAAAAACATTTTTTCTAGGGACAGAAAACTGTAGGTAGGGAGAGTGTGTCAGTTTCTTTCACTGTCAAAGTCCTTGTTTCCAGGGACCTGGAAGGACAGTGAGTGAATTCTCCTTGTGCTAAATTGTGCTTAAAAAAACATTTTTTCTAGGGACAGAAAACTGTAGGTAGGGAGAGTGTGTCAGTTTCTTTCACTGTCAAAGTCCTTGTTTCCAGGGACCTGGAAGGACAGTGAGTGAATTCTCCTTGTGCTAAATTGTGCTTAAAAAAAACATTTTTTCTAGGGACAGAAAACTGTAGGTAGGGAGAGTGTGTCAGTTTCTTTCACTGTCAAAGTCCTTGTTTCCAGGGACCTGGAAGGACAGTGAGTGAATTCTCCTTGTGCTAAATTGTGCTTAAAAAAAACATTTTTTCTAGGGACAGAAAACTGTAGGTAGGGAGAGTGTGTCAGTTTCTTTCACTGTCAAAGTCCTTGTTTCCAGGGACCTGGAAGGACAGTGAGTGAATTCTCCTTGTGCTAAATTGTGCTTAAAAAAAACATTTTTTCTAGGGACAGAAAACTGTAGGTAGGGAGAGTGTGTCAGTTTCTTTCACTGTCAAAGTCCTTGTTTCCAGGGACCTGGAAGGACAGTGAGTGAATTCTCCTTGTGCTAAATTGTGCTTAAAAAAAACATTTTTTCTAGGGACAGAAAACTGTAGGTAGGGAGAGTGTGTCAGTTTCTTTCACTGTCAAAGTCCTTGTTTCCAGGGACCTGGAAGGACAGTGAGTGAATTCTCCTTGTGCTAAATTGTGCTTAAAAAAAACATTTTTTCTAGGGACAGAAAACTGTAGGTAGGGAGAGTGTGTCAGTTTCTTTCACTGTCAAAGTCCTTGTTTCCAGGGACCTGGAAGGACAGTGAGTGAATTCTCCTTGTGCTAAATTGTGCTTAAAAAAAAAAATTTTTCTAGGGACAGAAAACTGTAGGTAGGGAGAGTGTGTCAGTTTCTTTCACTGTCAAAGTCCTTGTTTCCAGGGACCTGGAAGGACAGTGAGTGAATTCTCCTTGTGCTAAATTGTGCTTAAAAAAAACATTTTTTCTAGGGACAGAAAACTGTAGGTAGGGAGAGTGTGTCAGTTTCTTTCACTGTCAAAGTCCTTGTTTCCAGGGACCTGGAAGGACAGTGAGTGAATTCTCCTTGTGCTAAATTGTGCTTAAAAAAAACATTTTTTCTAGGGACAGAAAACTGTAGGTAGGGAGAGTGTGTCAGTTTCTTTCACTGTCAAAGTCCTTGTTTCCAGGGACCTGGAAGGACAGTGAGTGAATTCTCCTTGTGCTAAATTGTGCTTAAAAAAAACATTTTTTCTAGGGACAGAAAACTGTAGGTAGGGAGAGTGTGTCAGTTTCTTTCACTGTCAAAGTCCTTGTTTCCAGGGACCTGGAAGGACAGTGAGTGAATTCTCCTTGTGCTAAATTGTGCTTAAAAAAAACATTTTTTCTAGGGACAGAAAACTGTAGGTAGGGAGAGTGTGTCAGTTTCTTTCACTGTCAAAGTCCTTGTTTCCAGGGACCTGGAAGGACAGTGAGTGAATTCTCCTTGTGCTAAATTGTGCTTAAAAAAACATTTTTTCTAGGGACAGAAAACTGTAGGTAGGGAGAGTGTGTCAGTTTCTTTCACTGTCAAAGTCCTTGTTTCCAGGGACCTGGAAGGACAGTGAGTGAATTCTCCTTGTGCTAAATTGTGCTTAAAAAAACATTTTTTCTAGGGACAGAAAACTGTAGGTAGGGAGAGTGTGTCAGTTTCTTTCACTGTCAAAGTCCTTGTTTCAAGGGACAGAGGACACCTGAAGGTAGCCCTTATTGCTTTTTTCCCATCTCCCTGCAGGCCATCTATTAGAATGTCTGGAAGGCAAACAAGGAGAGGCAGACAGTCAGGAGGCAATAAAAGAGGGCAAGCAGGCTCTGTGTCTGGGGGCAACAGTGCTGGTCGTGGACGCGGTGCATTGTCATCAGCACATGGCCATGGGACACGCTTGTCCTTCTTTTCGGCAGCTGGACATGTTGAGCCACATCATGCCGAAGACTTGGTAGAGTGGATGACCAAGCCCTCCTCCTCCTCCTCATCCTCTCTCACCCAGGCTCAGGGTACTGGAAAAGCAGCTGCCAAAGCGTCCTCTTCCCTGGTATCAATGTCAGACTCATCATCAGTCACTCCTTCCCTAGACCCACCATGTCCTCCTCCTGAGGAGTCCCCCGAACTGTTTCAGCACAGTGTTGGGTACATGCTCCAGGAGGATGCCCAGCGTTTCGAAGGGTCTGATGATGAAACCCAGCTAGAGGAAGGCAGTAGCGTGAGAGCAGACAGAGGGGATGCTCAAGAAGGACACCAATCTGGCAGTCATGTTCCAGCAGCTGCAGCATACTGCCAGATTGGCTCCAGTGATGAGGAGGGAGGTGATGATGAGGTCACTGACTCCACGTGGGTGCCTAATAGGAGAGAGGAGGAGGAGGAGGATGAGGAGGAGGCACATCTCCAACGAGGCAGGATGCCCTTTGGTGGCCAGCGTAAGGGCAGTACACCGACGGAATCACACTGCAGAGCTCCGCCTGTGCAGGGCGCTGCCTCTGCCCGTCATTCAAAAAGTTCTTTGGTGTGGGCCTTTTTTGAGGCTAGTGCATCAGATCGCACAGCTGCTGTTTGCAACATATGTCTCAAGCGTATATCGCGTGGCCAAAACATCAGCCGCTTGGGTACCACATGCCTGACCAGACATATGTTGACCTGCCATGCAGCTCGTTGGCAAGCCTACCTGAAAGACCCACACCAAAGAACAAAGCGGACCTCTCCTTGCACCGCATCAGCTGGGATCTCCAACCCCACTATAACTTCAGTCCTCTCTGAAACATGCACTGAGAGGAATGAAGGTGTAGAATTAGGTGTGTCACAGCCAAGTACTTGCGGCCACTCTGCTAGCAGTACACCGACGTCCGATTCTAGCAGGCAAATTTCCCTGCCCCAGCTGCTGGACCGTCGAAAGAAGTTCACTCCCAGCCATCCACATGCCCAGCGGTTGAATGCTAGCTTGGCTAAATTGCTAGCGCTTCAACTGCTGCCTTTTCAGTTGGTAGACTCGGCCCCCTTCCGTGAGTTTGTGCAATGTGCGGTTCCTCAGTGGCAGGTTCCCAAACGCCACTTTTTCTCACGGAAGGCTATTCCGGCTCTCTACCGGCATGTGGAAGGCAATGTCTTGGCCTCGCTGGACAGGGCGGTCAGCGGTAAGGTGCATATTACCGCTGACTCATGGTCCAGCAGGCATGGACAGGGACGTTACCTTTCTTTCACGGCCCATTGGGTCACTCTTTTGGCAGCTGGGAAGGATGCAGGACAAGGTGCAGTAGTGTTGGAGGTTGTCCCACCGCCACGCCTCCAAAATGCTACTACTGGTTGTGACACACCTCTCTCCTCCACCCCCTCCTCTTCTTCTTCCTCCATGGCCTCTTCCTGTGGTTTGTCCTATGAACCAGCGGTGCTCCGTAGCCGTTCACGGGGCTACGCAAGTACGCAGGCAAAAAGATGCCATGCCGTGCTTGCGCTGGTGTGTTTGGGGGACAGAAGCCACACTGGGGCAGAGGTCCTGTCTGCTCTGCAGGGCCAGGCCGAGAGGTGGTTGACGCCACGCCAGCTTAAGCCAGGAATGGTGGTTTGCGACAATGGCACCAACCTCCTCTCCGCCCTCCGACAGGGACAACTGACCCATGTGCCCTGTGTGGCTCACGTCCTTAACCTGGTGGTGCAGCGGTTCTTGGGCAGGTACCCGGGCTTACAGGATGTCCTGAGGCAGGCCAGGAAAGTCTGTGTGCATTTCCGCAGATCTTATAATGCCAGTGCTCGCCTGGCTGAGCTGCAAAAGGAGTTGAACCTGCCCAAGAACCGCCTTATATGTGACATGCCCACCAGGTGGAACTCAACGTTGGCCATGCTGCAGCGGCTGCACACGCAGCAGAGGGCCATCAATGAGTACCTGTGCGACTACGGCACCAGGACAGGGTCAGGGGAGCTTGGTTTTTTTTCTCCACGCCAGTGGGGCATGATCAGGGATGCATGCACTGTCCTGGCACCATTTGAGGAGGCCACGAGGATGGTGAGCAGTGACAGTGCATGCATCAGTGACACTGTACCTCTTGTCCACCTGTTGGAGCACACGCTGCGTGGAATAATGGACAGGGCACTTGAGGCGGAACAGAGGCAGGAAGAGGAGGACTTCCTTGCCTCTCAAGGCCCCCTTTACCCAGACAGTGTTCCTTCTGTCCCACCCATCGCACAGGAAGAGGAGGAGGAGGAGGAGGAGGAGGAGGATTGTGTCAGCATGGAGGTGGAGGCTGGCACTCAGCATCATCAGCAGCAGTCTTTTAGGGATGATTTACAGTCCCAAGAAACCAGTGGACTTGTACGTGGCTGGGAGGAGGTGGCTGCGGATCATGTCGTCCTTAGTGACCCAGAGGACTCCGGAGCGAATGCCTCAGCAAACCTACGCTGCATGGCCTCCCTGATCCTGCAAAGTCTGCGGAAGGATCCTCGTATTCTTCGGATCAAGGAGAGGGACCATTACTGGCTGGCCACTCTCCTTGATCCACGGTACAAGGGTAAGGTTGCGGACCTTATGTTACCGTCGCAGAGGGAGCAGAGGATGAGACAACTCCGGGAGGCCTTGCAGAAAGGTCTGTGCAACGCGTTCCCAGAGACTGGGAGGTTACAAACTCCTGGTCCTGGACAACGAGTTGCTGAGGCTTCGGCCAGTCAAAGAAGGAGCGGTGGGGAAGGTGGCCGTCTGACCGATGCGTTCAGACAATTCTTTAGTCCGCAGCCCCAAAGTATGATCGGTTCCAGCAACCATCGCCAGCGTCTGATAAACATAGTGCAGGAATATCTAGGGGCAAGGTCAGACTTGGACACCTTCCCCACCGAAAATCCTCTGGCTTACTGGGTCTTGAGGATGGATCACTGGCCAGAGCTTGCACAGTATGCAATTGAGCTACTGGCCTGTCCTGCATCCAGCGTTCTTTCGGAACGCACATTCAGTGCTGCTGGAGGATTTGTCACGGATCACAGGGTGCGCCTGTCCACCGACTCGGTTGATCGACTGACTTTCATCAAGATGAACCAGTCTTGGATCACCACCAGCTACCACACACCTGATGCTGATATAACAGACTAATTGATTTTAACATGTCACATCCCTTCAAGACTGATGCTGATGCTGAGTGCCTGTGCTGTTATGTTGACTGGCTATCCTCCTCCTCCGAGTCCTCAATGATACGATTGATGATGATAGCTTGGAAGATCATTTTTGTTTATGGGTGCCGCCACCAGTGGCTAAGGCCCAATTTTTCAGCCCCTGTTTTACAGGGGCGTGTAATTACAATTTTTTTAGCAATAATTTGCCATAGGGCTCATTGCTGTGCTCCAAGTACAGTATCTGTGAGGGGTTGGAGTGTTGTGGCACCAGTGCCTAAGGCCCAATTTTTCAGCCCCTGTTTAACAGGGGCGTGTCATTACAATTTTTGAAGCAATACTTTGCAACAGGGCTCATTGCTGTGCTCCAAGTACAGTATCTGTGAGGGGTTGTAGTGTTGTGCCACCAGTGCCTAAGGCCCAATTTTTCAGCCCCTGTTCAACAGGGGCATGCAATTACAATTCTTGATCTAATAATTCACAGCAGGGTCCATTGCTGCACCCACCAAGAGTAACTCTGAGGGCTTACAGTCTTGTGGCAACGCCACCACCACCACCACCACGAAAGGCCCAATTTTTCAGCCCCTGTTCAAAAGGGGCATGTAATTACAATTCTTGATCTAATAATTCACAGCAGGGCCCATTGCTGCACCCACCAAGAGTAACTGTCAGGGCTTACAGTGTTGTGGCACCAGCACCACCATCAAAGCCCCAATTTTTACTACCACTGTTCAACAATTATATGTAATTAAAATTCCTGATATAATAGTTGACAGCAGGGCGTTCCAGCACCAACCAAGAGTAACTGAGTGCTTACAGTGTTGTGCCAACACCAACAACTAAGGGGCCTATTTCTGCAGAGTATATACGGCAGGTCCCTACTTTCAAACATCCAACTTACAAACGACTCCTACTTGCAAACGAAAGAAGACAACAGGAAGTGAGAGGAAATCTACCCCTAGAAAGGAAAATTCTCTCCTGTAAGAATAAATATGGGAGAAAGGGGTCTCATCTGTACTGATGCTTTATCAGCAATCCTTGTTTCAAGAAAAACACCACATTTCAAAAACAGTTGTCATTGGGACGGAAAGTGAGGTGAAATGTTCTGAACAGGGGCACAGACAGCAAAACAAATGTTACAGGGGTGATAACCCTTACCTATGTTTCCCAAAAAGTTTAAAAATAGATTTTTGGGCTGGAGCTACACTTCAACAATGTACCTGTTCAAAATTACAAACAGATTCTACATAAGAACAAACCTACAGTCCCTGTCTTGTATGCACCGCCTGTATACGGCTGTTCAGAGTATATAGGGCCTTTTTTATTTTATGTGCGGGGTTCCCCTTAATATCCATACAAGACCCAAAGGGGCTGGTAATGGGCTGGGGTAGGGGGGGGGGTCATGGGGTAGCTATGCCATTTTTCTTAAAGAATTTCATCCATATTACCGGGACCAGACATTACATTAAAGCCGCAAGCAGTTTTAAATGGCTTTTTTTTCCTTTAGAAGTGTCATTTTGTGCAGGGACAGTTCTAAACACGGGAAACACGTGGCACTTCACAGGCATACTTTAGACACCCCCCAGGTACGATATTTAAAGGAATATTTGACTTTTTTTTTTTCACTTTATGCATCATTAAAATGACTGCTCCCGAAAAACGACCGTTTTTAAAACTTCTTTTTGCATTGATACATGTCCCCTGGTGCAGAACCCGGGTTCCCAAACCCTATTTATGACAATAACATGCATAATAGTTGTTATAATTAGCACTTTAGAATTCGAACGTTCGCATCCATTGTATTTAATAGGGTTCTAATGTTCGTTCGAACTTTCGGTCCGTTCGCGGGTTCTGGTGCGAACCGAACCCGGGGGTGTTCGGCTCATCACTAATGGAGATCAGCAGAGATATTCAAGAGCAGTATATCTCAGTGGAAGGTACCCATGCTATATGTCAAACAAGATAAAACTCCAATTATTTTTAGATTTTTTTTATTGCCAGATTTTTTCCAAAACAATAAAGGCGTATATAGGTATACCTAGCACCACATTTCTAAATTATTCAAACAATCTTCAAAACAAAGACCTACTGAAACTTTATTGGTTCTATAGCTCTCAGAAATGAATCAACCACTACAACATTATTGATAAAAAATATTTTTATTTTTTTTATCCATAGTCAATATCAAAATTAAAATACATTATGTTCAGCACATCATATACTGTATTTCATTCATTCCAGACTAAAGTGTAATTGGTAAATAGAACATATATAGAGCCAAGGAATAACCACTACCATGGCTGAAAAGATCCTCAATATTCAAATTATGTTTGTAGAATGAAGATAAGGTCTCAACGTATTTCGGGAAAGATTGCTTCCTCAGGAACAAACAAACAAACAAGCCAAAAGAAGGAGGAGAGAAATCACCTTATACCATCTGGCAGCCAGAGTACAACTTTACAATACCATGGCAAGTACAGAGAACATGCTTTGGCCTGATATATATATATATCTATATATATATATAGATATATATATATATACATACATATTGTAAGATTAGGGGTTGCTTAGCTCTCGTGGTGGATGCGTTTTTCCAGTGATTCAGGCCAGTCAGGATCTCTGTTTAAGGGCATGGTAGCCCATTTTTATTTAAAAGCACAAAAGTTCACAAATACATCCATAGCATTCACAGGGGGGGTTCCACCAGTCCTGTATCTTACATACTCAACAGTTTAGCCTCCTTGCTTTACCTTCTTGCTATCCGGCTGTTTCAGGCCTTTAGCCTAGGCCTTAGGTCTGCTCCTCAGACCCAAAGAGTTTCCATGAGTCAAGCTGTCTCCTCGCTTACCCCTGGTCAGCACCTTTGTTCCTGAATCACCAACGATGTCCGCCTCCTGCAGACATGCCTATTCTGGCTGCACCCATGCAGCATAGATAGCCTCTGACTCCACTTCAGAGGGATGGGAGAGTCCACCTGACTCTCCAAGCACAGATTTCCTGTCTGTTGGGTGGGGCCCTGATCCATAGTCAGGTCAGAACTAAATAGCCGAACAAACAGCTGTGCAATCAGCATGTCTTTCTCTAAAAACTCTGGCGTAAACCAACACTCTTTAAGGTCGCACAGAGTCGCACCGTTACTATATATATAAATATATATATATAAGATGACACCCCAAACCTGACTCCAGCGCCAGTACTGCTGCAAGGATCCTACAACATGTTGGGAAGATAAGTGGGCATGTAGACATGCATGTTGCCAGCCATCATCGAGCATGCCCAGTGGTGGCGGAGAAGACCTTACACTAGTCCCCTCCTTTAACATAACTTTCCAAGCACTCATGGTGACCACAATCCTTGCAGGATGATGTCACCTGCTCATGCGCATTGATGCTTCCATCCAACAGGTGATCAACATGCCAGGCCAGGGACATCATAGGAAGCGGAACCAAACATCCCTTCCCCGTCAGGGACCAAGTACCTTTCCACAGCCCAAATTGGCCACACTGCCAGCAATCAAAACCACATGATCACACATCATTAAACCTACACATGAACAACCCATGCAACAAACCAACAAATAAAAAAAACTATCATAGAAGCAAACACCAAAAAGTAAAATTAGATAAGAATTCTAAGAAAAATAAAAGTGATAAATCTAAACCAAACAATACTGAACAAAAAAAAATACAAAAGAAGAATCTCAAAAAAAAAAAGTATCTTCCCTAATAATAATGATAAACATTTGTACTGCCAAAAGTGTAGCTAGAATGGACCACCTGCCCACATATGCCTACCTGACAAAAAAAAGGGATGGGGACTCGGGGAGGAATATAGAAAAAAGAAAAAGAAAGAAAGGAGTCGTAAATGGTTTGCCATTGCCACTGAAACTAAGCATACTGCTCTGTCCACTAGGGATGAGCTTCGTGTTCGAGTCAAACCCATGTTCGACTCGAACATCGTCTGTTCGGCCGTTCGGCAAATTGCGAACATTATGGGCCGTTCACACCAAAATTTGAGTGGCGCGTCACGGCCCATAATTTACTGCGGCATTGCAGTGCATTGCTGGCTGATGATTGGCCAAGCATGCACTATGACCCGCATGCTTTGGCCAATCACAGCGCGGTAAGAACGGAGAGCCGTAATTGACCAAAGCCAGGGTGGCTTTGGCCAATCATGGCTCAGAGGAGTAAGTACATGCCCCACACTATATAAGGCCGCCAGCTTGGCAGCCTTGTGTAGTGTGTTGGCGTTGGTTAAAGATAGAGCTTACAGAGAGCGAGACAGTGTCATTTATATTGAGTTAGATAGAGCAGGCAGGCGAGTCAGTTAGCTGCAGTTACAGTGTGTAGAGGATATATATGCATCCTAGGTGTTGTATATATATATTTATACACTGTATTCAGTTTAGCTAGATCCGTTCATGTTATTCTCTATACTGTGACAGGCAGGCATGGGATTGTGCTAGCTGCAGTCAGTGTTTCACTTAGTGTACTGTGTGCTTTGCATAGCGTTTACTTAAAGCTTACCTGAATACAGTTAGTGGTGTTCTCATAATAAAACCACAGGCAGGGAGCTGCATTAATTTCATGTAGTGTACTTCTGTCTTTTGCACAGCGTTCACTTAAAGGAACCTGAATACAATTTTTGGTGTTCTCATAATAAAACCACAGGCAGAGAGCTGCAAGTATTTTCAGTTAAGCCCCGTACACACGATCGGTTTGACTGATGAAAACCGTCCGATGGATGGTTTTCATCAGACCAACCGATCGTGTATGGTACCCATCTGTCTTTTTTCCATCGGTTGTAAAAAATAGAACTTGTTTTAAAATTTTCTGATGGATAAAAAACCGATGGGAATTTCCGATCGTCTATGGGTAAGTCCATCGGTTAAAAAACCCACGCATGCTCAGAATCAAGTCGACGCATGCTCAGAAGCATTAAACTTCATTTTTCTCGGCTCATCGGAGTGTTTTACGTCACCGCGTTTGGAACAGTCGGTTTTTTGACTGATGGTGTGTGGCCAAGACTGATGAAAAACAGTTTCATCGGATTTCCGATGGACAAATCCATCGGACGAAAATCCATAGGTTATCCGATCGTGTGTACGGGGCTTTAGTGTACTGTGTCCTCTGCACAGTGTTCACCTAGAACTAACTGAAGACAATTGCTGCTTTTCTCATACTAATACCACAGCAGGAAGTTGATTCTGATAGCTGCATTATCAGTACAGATATATATATATATATATATATATATATATATATATACATCCCACCTTTGTGCAGCTACATCTCACTGCAGGCCATTAGTATGTCTGGAAGGCAAACAAGGAGAGGCAGACAGTCACGAGGCAATAAAAGAGGGCAAGCAGGCTCTGTGTCTAGAGACAACAGTGCTGGTGATGGATAAGGTGCATCCTCATCAGCACAGGGCCGTGGGACACGCTTGTCCTTCTTTTCGGCAACTGGCCTTGTTGAGCCGCAACATGCTCAAGACTTGGTAGAGTGGATGATCTAGCCGTCCTCATCCTCCTCATCCTCTCTCACCCAGGCTCAGGGTACTTTGTCTGGCAAAGCAGCTGCCAAAGCGGCCTCTTCCCTCGGCTCAATGGCATCAGTCACTCTTTCCCTAGCCCCACCATGTCCTCCTGAGGAGTCCCCCGAACTGTTTGACCACAGTGTTGGGTAAATGCTCCAGGAGAATGCCCAGCGTTTTGAAGGCTCCGATGATGGAACCCAGCTAGAGGAAGGCAGTAACGTGAGCCCAGAGAGAGGGGGTAGTAACGTGAGCCCAGAGAGAGGGGGTGCCCAACAAGGACAGCTATCTGGCAGTCATGTTCCCCCAGCTGCAGCATACTGCCAGATTTGCTCCAGTGATGAGGAGGGAGGGGATGATGAGGTCACTGACTCCACGTGGGTGCCTGATAGGAGAGAGGAGGAGGAGGAGGAGGAGGCACATCTCCAATGAGGCACGATGCCTTCCAGAGGCCAGCTTAAGGGTAGCACACCGACTGCATCACACCGCAGAGCTCCGCATGTGCAGGGCGCTGCTGTCTCTGCGTGTTATTCCAAAAGTTCTTTGGCGTGGGCCTTTTTTCAGACGCGTGCAGCAGATTGCACCATTGCCATTTGCAAAATATGTCTGAAGCGTATCTCGCGTGGCCAAAACATCAGCCGCTTGGGCACCGCATGCTTGACCAGACATATGTCGACCCGCCATGCAGTTCGTTGACAAGCCTACCTAAAAGACCCACACCAAAGAACAAAGCGGACCTCTCCTTGCTCCTCATCAGCTGGGATCTCCAACCCCACTACCCCTTCTGTCCTCTCTGAAACCTGCACTGAGAGGAATGAAGGTGTAGAATTAGGTGTGTTACAGCCAAGTACTTGTGGGCAATCTGCTATCGGTACACCGACGTCAGATTCTAGCAGGCAAATTTCCCTGCCCCAGCTGCTGCACCGCTGAAAGAAGTTCGCTCCCAGCCATCCACACGCCCAGCGGTTGAATGCTAGCTTGGCTAAATTGCTAACACTTCAACTACTGCCTGTTCAGTTGGTAGCCTCTGCCCCCTTGCGTGAGTTTGTGGAATGTGCGGTTACTCAGTGGCAGGTTCCCAAACGCCACTTTTTCTCATGGAAGGCGATTCCGGCTCTCTACCGGCATGTGGAAGGCAATGTATTGGCCTTGCTGGACAGGGCAGTCAGCGGTAAGGTGCATATTACCGATGACTCATGGTCCAGCAGGCATGGACAGGGACGTTACTTATCTTTCATGGTGCATTGGGTGACTCTGTAGTGTTGGAGGTTGTTCCGCCACCACGCCTCCAAAATGTTACTACTGGTGATTCTGACACACCTCTAACCTCTCTCCTCCACCCCCTCCTCTTCTTCTTCCTCCATGGCCTCTACCTGTGCTTTGTCCTTGGAACCAGCGGTGCTCCGTAGGCATTCAAGGGGCTACGCAAGTACGCAGGCAAAAAGATGCCATGCGGTGCTTGAGCTGGTGTGCTTTTTTTTATGTTTTGTTGCCTTTCCCTCCCCCCCCTTTTTTCTTTTCTTTTCTCTCCTTTTTCTTTGTTTTTTGTCTTTTTCTCTCCTCTCTTTTTATTCCTTCCCCCCTCCCCATTTCTTTCCCCTTTTTTCCTTCTTCCCCTTCCCCCCCACCTGTTTTTTCCCTTCCCTTCCCCTCTTTTTTTTCCCCTCCCTCTTTCTCTCTCCTTTTCTTCCCCCCCCCCCTTTATTTTCCCTTTCTCTCCAAGGCATAACTGTTAGTATAATCATTATCTCTTAGTGCCCCAGCATGAGGGCTTGTCCACTTGCCGTGTTTGGTGTTCGTTGGTTGGTCTGCTTTTGGCACTCATGCTATGTGGGGTCAGCAATCTCTTCCTTCTGATCTTCTTTTGTTTTTTATGCTGTTTTATATATTCTGTTTTATGTATTAAAAAGATGTTAAATATTTTTTATGTTTTGTTCACATGTATGCCCTACAGATTATTATGCTCCTGAAGAAGCATTAATTTGTGAAACTGGTAGAGCAATTCAAGACTACATCTGATACATTGGACCCATGGCTAACGCCACCTGCTTCATATGTTTATTGTTCTACTAGCCTCTGCTTGCTGGATATGTATCTCATTTATGTTTGAGTGCATTTATGTTTTCATACATTTTTAAAGCGTTGTTATAGCATTAGCCTGAGTCGTGTATCAAGAACGAATAGACTGTTATTTCTGAATGTTTATATGTACCTTTTTACTATTTTCCTATAATAAAAACCCCTAGTTTTTTACACTATCCATCCATGTGCCGCCTAAAGTCAATTTTTTAGTTTATTTAACATTTTCCCTGCTTGGGGGACAGGAGCCACACTGGGGCGGAGATTCTGCCAGCTTAAGCCAGGAAAGGTGGTTTGCGACAATGGCACCAACCTCCTCTCCGCCCTCCGACAGGGACAACTGACCCATGTTTGGCTCACGTCCTTAACTTGGTGGTGCAGCGGTTCTTGCTACAGGAGGTCCTGAAGCAGGCCCGGAAGTTCTGTGGGCATTTCCGCCGGTCATATAATGCCAGTGCTCGGCTGGCTGACCTGCAAAAGGATTACATCCTGCCCAAGAACCGCCTAATCTGTGACATGCCCACCAGGTGGAACTCTACGTTGGCCATGCTGCAGCGGCTGCAGACACAGCAGAGGGCCATCAATGAGTATCTGTTGCAATATAGCACCAGGACAGGGTCAGGGGAGCTTGGATTTTTTCCCCCACGCCAGTGGGCCATGATCAGGGATGCATGCACTGTCCTGGCACCATTTGAGGAGGCCACGAGGATGGTGAACAGTGACAGTACATGCATCAGTGACACTGTCCCTCTTGTCCACCTGTTGGAGCACACACTGTGTGTGGACAGGGCACTTGAGGCAGAACAGAGGCAGGAAGAGGAGGACTTCCTTACCTCTCAAGGCCCCCTTTATCCAGACAGTGTTCCTGCTGGCCCGGCTATCACACAGGAAGAGGACGAGGAGGAGGAAGAGGAGGATTGTGTCAGCATGGAGGTGGAGACTAGCACTCAGCAGCAGTCCCAAGACACCCGTGGACTTGTACGTAGCTGGGAGGAGGTGGCTGCGGATCATGTCGTCCTCAGTGACCCAGAGGACTCCGCACCGAATGCCTCAGAAAACCTACGCTGCATGGCCTCCCTGATCCTGCAAAGCCTGCGGAAGGATCCTCGTATTCGTGCGATCAAGGAGAGGGATCAATACTGGCTGGCAACCCTCCTTGATCCACGTTACAAGGGTAAGGTTGCAGACCTTTTCTTGCCGCAGAGGGAGCAGATGATGAAGCATCTTCGGGAGGCCTTGCAGAAAGGTCTGTGCAATGCGTTCCCAGAGACTGGGAGGTTACAAATTCCTGGTCCTGGACAACGTGTTGCTGAGGCTTCGGTCAGCCAAAGAAGGTGCGGTGGAGAAGGTGGCCATCTGACCGATGCGTTCAGACAATTTTTTAGTTCACAGCCCCAAGGTATGATCGGTTCCAGCAACAATCGGCAGCGCCAGCTTCCGGCTGTTCCACCGCTTGATCATTCTTACGGGAGGCGAGAGGGGACGTCCCCCCCCTCCCGCCGCCCTCCGGTGCTGCTACCGACTCACCACTACGATCAAAGCCAGGATTGTTTTTTTTATTTTTATTTTATTTCAGGCTTCCCAGCCTAGAGGTGAGATGTGGGGTCTTATTGACCCCATATCTCACTGTAAAGAGGACCTGCCATGCCATATTCCTATTACAAGGGATGTTTACGTTCCTTGTAATAGGAATAAAAGTGATCAAAAAATTTATTTTTGCGGAAAAACGTGTCAAACTAAAATAAATAAAGTAAAATGAACAAAAAAATATATATATTTTTTAAAGCGCCCCTGTCCCCGTGAGCTCGCATACGTAAGTCCCGCCCACATATGAAAAAGGTGTTCAAACCACACATGTAAGGTATCTCTGCGAACGTTCAAGAGCAATAATTTTGGCCCTAGACCTCCTCTGTAACTCAAAACATGTAACCTGTGTAGCGGGGTATTCCCCTTTAATACAGAGAGACAGGACTTTCCGGGTGAGAGGTGAGTCGAGAGGGAGTAGAGAAGAGACTTTACTGGAAGTGAAAGCAGAGGAGAGAGACTATGTTACCCCGAGCCCCGTTGGGCACCCAGGGTGCAATGTTGCCACCGCAGAGACTCATGGGGGGGGCTTTATAGGGAGGAGGCGAGGCTAGGCTTGGCCTCTTTGGGACACGAGACTTCAGTGAGAGATCCTTCTGTGAGGACCTGCTGCTGTGCAAGGCCTGAAGCCTGGGGCCTTGCGCAGTTACCAAAGAGCCTTCCACCCCATCTCGAGCCTGGGTGGCATCTGACTGGGTTTTCTTCAACTGCTGCTGAGCTGGAGACTCGACCGCTGCAGAGGCTGTGTGTGGAGACACAGCAGGTGGAAGTTCCCGGACTGTGATCGCATCCGGAGGGGTGAGCGAGCACATGCTCAATCCATAAGTACTGTATACCATTGTTAGGCCTACAGACTGCCGTGGCCCACCAGTTCCTATTTCAGTTCTTTTCCCCTACTTAAGATCCATAGCAGAACTGAGTCAAACGGATCTCTAGTGGAGTGTACTGTGTTGGCAATTTTACCCCCTTGGATTACAAATGTGTTCCTGAAATGTGCACCACCGTTTAAAGACTTGCATGCGAATAATTTTACCCCCCTTCCTAGAGACTGAGTTATATGGTCAGGCCTGGCCATCTAGGTAGTTTATTTAGTTGCTGTGCCATAGGGCGCATAGTGAAGTACTGTCATGCCGCGTACACACGATCATTATTCACGGCGGTTAAAAAACCGCTGTGAATAATGTCATTTAAAATGGGGGAACAGCTTGTTCCCCACACACGGTCGTTTTTCACGTCATTTTTTCTCTTGACGAGAAAAACGACCGTCTGTGGGCTCCGCGGCAGTGTTTCCCTATGGGAAACACTGCCGCGGAAAACATGTCGAAAAAAACGATGAGAAAAATTAGAACTGTTCTAATTTTTCTCGTCGTTTTTAATGCCGTTTTTCTCGTCGAAAAAAACGACAGAAAGCCCACAGACTATCGTTTTTCTCGCCGAATGGGAAAAATGTCGTTTTTTTTGACGAGAAAAACGGCCGTGTGTACGCGGCATTACACGTGGCGCGTGTGCGCTATATCTGACTAGTTATAGTGTGTTTAATGCTGCAGGGCTCTGCAGATATATTCCTGTGATTGTGATAACTGTTGATTTTATTGCCAGTAGAAGTAAACTCGTTATTCTTCTATCACTGCATTGGTGTCTGAATTTAACCATAGAGCATAAGATAAATATATTACCCTAGACTAACTGTGCCAGAAGGGGGTCGAGTAAATTGCCGGGGGTTGGCGGAGCTGTCTTCAGGGCCCAAACTAAATCTGCGGCCCTCTTAACTGAGGGTATCGCTACACGTGGGGGTTCTCGTCCGGGATCCTGATACAGCAAGCGAACACGCCAAAAGTACCGGAATGGACCCGCTAGAAGTAGGACAGTGGTACACAGTGGCTGGCGCAGATCCAGCCGCGGCGGCAGTTATTGAACTCCCGGGGATCTGGCAAAAAGATGCTAATAATGTCTCTATCACCATGCCAGAAATCATGGGTGATGGATGTGAGACCAAATGCTTCGCGTACATACACATTAATAGAGTGGAAAGACGAAATTCCAGAGCATTTTAAAAGCCCGAGTATACAAGCTATGGATGGTCAGACCTACCATCTGATACATGCGCTGCCACATAAGGGAGATCGGTTCCAAATACAAAAACCGTTATCTCCACAAATATCTCCTCCACCATCCCCTAAAGAAGGAAAGCAGAAGGCTAGAGAGAGTCCCGGGTCACCATCAACCACCCTCAGCACAGAGCTGTGCGCAGTTCTAGGAGAGATTGTAGCCCAGCGCAAGAGGGACCCCACAGACTACCCGATGTCGGGATACAGAAAACTTAGAATATTTTCTGTAAGAAAACCTGTACCTTCGGGGGAAGAGGGATTTGAGGAATGGCTGGATGGCGCCACTCAGGCCCTAGAGGAATGGAAAGTCCCAGAACATAGAAAGAAACAGAGGATCTCTGAGAGTTTGAAGGGGCCTGCGTTAGAAGCCATACGCAACCTTAAGATAAGCAAGACAGACTGTGATGCGCAGGATTATCTGGACATTCTGCAGAATGTGTTTGGCGGGACAGAAAAAGTCACGGAACTCACGTACCAGTTGGAACACTGCTACCAGAAGACAGGAGAGAAACTGTCAGAGTTCATGAGACGCTTGGATAAAATCCTGCACAAGATCATACTGAAGAAGGTGATTGACCCAAGGAAGGTAGATGAGGCCCGTGTCCAGCAGGTCTTGAGGGGAGCTTAGCCCCTGGACCCCATTGCATTGGCGCTACGCACCCGACGGGACCGGAATAGCCTGGAATACCCCGATTTGATCCGAACAATCAGAGAGGAAGAGGCTATGCTGGAAGAAAAAAAGAGGAGCCAACCAGGCCATGACTCCTGAGAGAGACTCAGAGGTGGACATCCTGAAGTCACAGATGTCCCAAGTGTTGGGGATGCTGACCTCTCTGATAGCGAAAGACACAGAGGGTCCTGAGAAAGAAGTAGCGAGAAAGGAACTGTTCCCAGTTGCTTCGGCACCCGCATCTCTGCAAGACTGGGGGGACATTATCTGTTTTAACTGTGGGGGAGTTGGCCACATTGCAGCTACATGTTCCAGTCCCAAGAAGAAGAAAACAGATAACCGCAAGACTAAAGTCTAAAGGGAGTTGGACGAGAGAGAGTCCGAAGGGAAAGGACCAGAAGAAGGCGACCTCTGCCAGGCCATACCCGGAGAAGCTGGTAGGCCCATCTCCTGTAGTACCCATTCAAGTGGAGGGAGTCTACACCAGAGCCATCTTGGACACTGGGGCACAGGTGACCCTATTATACCGGGATTTCTACGATAAGCACTTGAGTCATCTGCCCATCCAGAAGATAGAGGAACTGGAAATATGGGGGATTGGAACCCAGAGCTTCCCCTACGATGGCTATCTGCCCGTCAAGATGACCTTTAACCCATCTGTGGCTGGGAAGGCCGAAGTGTTTGATACCCTGGCAGTTGTGTGCCCTCGGCCGCCAGGAGCCAACAAGAGTTCCCTTATAATAGGGACGAACACGGACCTGGTCCGAAGACTCCTAACCCCTCTAGTGAAAGAGAAGGGGTCAGCGGCCACCAAGATCCACCCCATGCTGAAGACGGCCAACCAACGGCTGGTCCTAGAGCAGAAGACCCCTGGGGAGGGGATAGGGAAGGTGTGGAGACTTGGAAGAGAAGGGGTAGTGTTGCAGCCCTGCGAAGTAACCTGTCTCAGAGCCACTGTGAAGCTTACTTGGGAGCAACCTGGACCCTTTGTCATGCTGGAGTCCGACCCAAGGGAAGAGTCCTCCAGTCTGGAAGTGATTCCGCTGAAGGCCCTGAAGAAGGCCCATTGTAGAGTTCCGGTGAGTGTTAGGAATACTACAGGTGCCCCATGGAAATCCCAGCCAGGATGCTGCTGGGCCAGGTGAGCCCTGCTGCCCTGGTTACCCTGTCAGAGGTCAAGGGGACAGGTGAAGGAGGAGACGTTTGGGAGAAGCTGTCCATGGAAAACCCGAATCTGCCCAGGGCTTGGAAAGAGAGAGCCAAGGCCCAGTTGACCAGATGGGAGAAGATCTTCTCCAAAGATGAGTTCGATGTGGGGTGTGCAAGGAGTGCCACCCATCGAATCCGACTCCAAGAAGACAAGCTCTTCAGAGAGAGGGTCAGGCGGGTCCCACTAGCAGATCTGGAGGATCTAAGGGAACAACTCGCAGAACTCAAGAGGACTGGTGTGATCCGGGAGTCTAGAAGCCCCTATGCCTCCCCGATAGTGGTGGTCAGGAAGAAGAATGGGTCGTTGAGGCTCTGTATAGACTACAGGACTCTTAACAGGAGAACCATCACCGACCAGTACACCACTCCGAGGATAGAGGACGCTTTACAGAGTTTGTCTGGAGCCAAGTGGTTCAGCGTTATGGATCTCAAGAGTGGATACTACCAGATCCATTTGCATCCAGAAGACAAGGAGAAGACAGCCTTCATAACCCCAGTGGGGTTCTTCGAGTTTGATCGAATGCCTCAGGGACTGTCTGGAGCTCCTGCTACCTTCTAACGTCTCATGGAGAAGACTGTAGGAGACATGAACCTTATTGAAGTCCTTGTATACCTGGACGATGTCATTGTCTTTGGGAGAACGCTGGACGAACACGAAGAGAGGATGGAAAAAGTGTTGAGAAGACTCAGTGAGGAGGGACTCAAGCTTTTGCCTGAGAAGTGTCGGTTCTCCCAGTCTTCTGTGAACTATCTGGGGCACATAGTGTCTGAAGAAAGGGTGGCCACAGACCCTGAGAAATTGGAGGCAGTTACCTCCTGGCCAAGACCCACCACAGTAACAGAATGCAGATCCTTCTTGGGGTTCTGCTCCTATTACAGGAGGTTTGTGGAGGGATTTGCCCGAATTGCCAGACCATTGAATGAACTACTTAAGACCGAGGGAGAAGAGGACGACTCAGGGCCCAGGAAGCCAGGAGAGTCAGTCAGAGATCAGTGGAACCAGAAGTGTGAAGAGGCCTTCCAGGCATTGAAGAAGAGCCTAACCACTGCCCCAGTCTTGGCCTACGCAGACCCAACCAAACCCTATGAACTACACGTAGATGCTAGTCATGACAGTCTGGGAGGAGTACTTTACCAAGAACATGAAGGACAACTGCGGCCTGTTGCCTACGTGAGCAGGAGCCTGACCCCCTCTGAGAAAAACTACCCCACTCACAAGCTGGAGTTCCTGGCCCTTAAGTGGGCGGTAGTAGACAAGCTCAAAGACTACCTGTATGGGGCGGAGTTTACTGTGAAGACCGACAACAACCCCCTTACCTACCTTTTCACCACAGCAAAGCTGGACGCCACTGGACACAGGTGGCTAGCCGCACTGTCTGGATTAAATTTCAGCCTAAAGTACAGGCCAGGGGCTGGAAATCGAGATGCAGATGCTCTGTCCAGAAGATCTCATGGCCCCACCAGTGACACGGAAGACTGGACTCAAGTGGCACCTGACGGGGTGCGGGCCCTTTGTCAAGGGGCTGAATTACAAGCCAGAGGGGGCTCAAGGGGGGAAGAGGTAGGAGTTACCATGGTAGGAGTCCCCAAACAATACTGTGGAGTAACCCAACTGGAGGAAGACAATCTGCCGAAACTGTCCAAGAAGGAACTGAGATGCGACCAATTAGAAGACCCCATGGGGAAATTGGTTCTGGAAGCCTTGGAGAATCAGGATCCAAATAGACTCCTGCGCCACTCCTCAAAGGAAGCTCGCCTGTTGAGGAAAGAGTGGGACAGGTTGCAGGTGCATCAGGGAGTGGTCTACCGAAGGGGCCCCTCTGATGACCTGGAAGATCAATTGTTCCTTCCGGAAAAACATCGAGAGACTGTTCTGATTGCCCTAGATGACAATCATGGCCATCTAGGGGCGGAAAGGACCTTTCAACTTGTCAGAAATCGGTTCTATTGGCCCTGCATGAGGGCAGAAGTAGAAGAGTACTGCCATTCAAGTGCACGCTGCATCCAGAGGAAGACTTTACCCCATCAAGCTGCCCCAATGGGCCATCTACAAAGTCAAGGCCCAATGGATCTGGTATGCATTGATTTTCTCTGCCTCGAACCCGACCTGAGTGGACTAGGAAATGTTCTGGTGATAACCGATCATTTCACCCGGTATGCCCAAGCTTTCCCAACCAAAGACCAGAAGGCTTCCACAGTAGCCAAGGTACTTATGGAGAAGTATTTTGTCCATTATGGGCTGCCACAGCGACTCCATTCAGATCAAGGAAGGGACTTTGAGAGTCGGCTGATCCGGAAACTCCTGGAGTCGTTAGGAATCAAGAAAACCCGAACCACACCTTACCACCCACAGGGAGATGCTCAGCCGGAGAGGTTTAACCGAACCCTGCTCAACATGTTGGGAACTCTGGATAGTGAGAAGAAACAACATTGGAGCAAACACATAGCAGCTATAGTACATGCTTACAACTGCACCACCAGTGATGCTACAGGCTACTCCCCATATCGACTCATGTTTGGGAGAGAAGCAAGGTTACCTGTGGACCTGGCCTTTGGCACCTCTTTAGACCATTCCTCAGCCACATCCCACAAAGGATATGTGGACAGGCTCAGACACAGCCTGAAAGTAGCCTATGAACAAGCTCAAGCGGCCTCAGATCAAAGGGGAGCTTGAAACAAAAGAAACTTTGACTTGAAGGTCCGGGTGCAAGGCCTGCAGCCCGGGGACCGAGTACTGCTACGCAATCTGGGGGTCCCTGGAAAACACAAACTTGCAGACAGATGGAGATCTGAACCCTATGTCATCTGTAGGAAGCTGCCGGGCCTACCTGTCTACAAGATGAAGCCAGAAGGAAAGGTAGGACCACCGAAGACGTGGCATCGAAACCACCTGCTCCCACTTGCTGAAGCAGTCAGGATACCTCCAGTGAGGGACTCCCCTGAACCAGTCTCTATTCTGGATACCCCCAGGCCAAACACTCGGTCCCAGACCTCTCGGGCTGAAGATGGAGAGGCCTCTGAACTTAGTGGAGATGAAGGAAGAGAACTTGACTGGCTGTGGCCTTCCCCAACTCCAGAAACTTCTGCTATAGATCTTCCAACCACTGAAGACACTATAGATGGACAACTGAACGCAGAAGCCACTGAGTTCATCCCATCTAGTCCTTCATCAGATTACTGGGAAGATGCCTGTGATACTTACTCTGAAAAGGTCCCTAGAGACTCTATGTATCCTTCAGCCTCTGAAGCAGATGTTACAGAGCCTGCCGTGTTGCCCGAGCCTGCTACGGAAGAGGAGCCTGTGGCGCCAGAGCCAGAAACCCCAAGAGAGCAGAGGGCTCAAAGAGTCATAAGGCCTCCCAAAAAGTTGACCTACCCACAAATGGGGAAGAGCTCAGAAGATTCTGTGGTCACTGCCAGGAGGAGTGTAGAGAATCCGGATCCCTCCACTGTTCATTTGGTGGAGGGCAACCCCCACTCACTCTCTGGCACTGTTAGGCAGGCCACTCATGATAGTGTGACCTGTGGGCAAGGGAATTCAACCCCTTTGTTTTGGTGGGAATTCCCTATGCCAACATCATACGAAATGTTGTCTAGGGTTGTACGCAATGTATGCTAGAATTATCTTTGGGGACCAAAGAGTTTAAGCGGGGGGAGTGTGTAGCGGGGTATTCCCCTTTAATACAGAGAGACAGGACTTTCCGGGTGAGAGGTGAGTCGGGAGGGAGTAGAGAAGAGACTTTACTGGAAGTGAAAGCAGAGGAGAGAGACTACGTTACCCAGAACACCGTTGGGCACCCAGGGTGCAATGTTGTCACCGCAGAGACTCATGGGGGAGCTTTATAAGGAGGAGGCGAGGCTAGGCGAGGCCTCTTTGGGACACGAGACTTCAGTGAGAGATCCTCCTGTGCGGACCTGCTGCTGTGCAAGGCCTGAAGCCTGGGGCCTTGCGCAGTTACCAAAGAGCCTTCCACCCCATCTCGAGCCTGGGTGGCATCTGACTGGTTTTTCTTCAACTGCTGCTGAGCTGGAGACCCGACCGCTGCAGAGGCTGTGTGTGGAGACACAGCAGGTGGAAGTTCCCGGACTGGGATCGCGTCCGGAGGGGTGAGCGAGCACATGCTCAATCCATAAATACTGTATACCATTGTTAGGCCTACAGACTGCCATGGCCCACCAGTTCCTATTTCAGTTATTTTCCCCCACTTAAGATCCATAGCAGAACTGAGTCAAACGGATCTCTAGTGGAGTGTACTGTGTTGGCAATTTTACCCCCCTTGGATTACAAATGTGTTCCTGAAATGTGCACCACCGTTTAAAGACTTGCATGCGAAGAATTTTACCCCCCTTCCTAGAGACTGAGTTATATGGTCAGGCCTGGCCATCTAGGTAGTTTATTTAGTTGCTGCGCCATAGGGCGCATAGTGAAGTACTGTTACACGTGGCGCGTGTGCGCCATATCTGACTAGTTATAGTGTGTTTAATGCTGCAGGGCTCTGCAGATATATTCCTGTGATTGTGATAACTGTTGATTTTATTGCCAGTAGAAGTAAACTTGTTATTCTTCTATCACTGCATTGGTGTCTGAATTTAACCATAGAGCATAAGATATATATATTACCCTAGACTATCTGTGCCAGAAGGGGGTCAAGTAAATTGCCGGGGGTTGGCGGAGCTGTCTTCAGGGCCCAAACTAAATCTGCGGCCCTCTTAACTGAGGGTATCGCTACACCAGTAAAAATATTTAAAGCGTCGCCTATGGGGATTTTTAAGTAGTGAAGTTTGGCGCCATTCCACGAGCGTGTGCAGTTTTGAAGGGTGACATGTTAGGTATCTTTCTTGTTCATACATCACGGGACACAGAGCGGCATAGTCATTACTATGTGGGTTATATAGAATTACCTTCAGGTGCTGGCACTGGCAACTTCCAAAACAGGAAGTACCCTCCCCTATATAAGCCCCTCCCATCCGGGAGTACCTCAGTTTTTTTGCCAGTGTCTAAGGTGTTGGCCAAGGTTAACATGTATTCATCTGGGCTTGTGTACAGGTTCTCTGGGCCTTAGCAAGCTATTCCGGATCCGACCAAAAAAGCTTCATAGCTAAACGGTCGGTACCCGGGCCTTGCAGAGAAGAGCAGGGTTTTGCCTGTAATGCCTCTCTTAGGAGGGCTGGACCCTGGGATCCAGAGCTCTGGTCATACCCAAAACCAAGAGGCTATCTGTGCAGGGTGCTATACAGGTCCAGAGGAGTGGAATCCTTGGGAACCCGGTCCCTGAAGGTCTAGTACAATGCCTGCCGTGAGAGGTGAAGTTTGGGCTTCTGTGGACCAAACAAAGTCCTGCGGCGGGGAAAAGGTAAGTGGGGGCCCCTCAGGAACTTGGTTCTATTGAGGGGACCCCCAAGCCTAATATGTCTTTCTGCCTGTTACCTAAAGGTATTCCCGCTAATAGCTGTATATGCCTAAGAAATCCTAGAAATGTATTTTCATAAAGGAAGTTTTAAAAACTGTAAACCTGGAAATGTTTTTCATAAAGGAGGTTTAAAAAAAAAAAAAGACAAAAGTGCGGTACCTGTGTTTGTCCACTAGAGGCCGCTGTGGAATGTCTTTTTTTCTTGGGACTATTCCTTCCATGGTGAAAGTCCAGGCAGATGAGTGAGCTCTCTATCAGGGAAGCTGCATTCCTCTGTCATGCTGCCAAGTAGTTTCCTTCCATCCCCGAGTCCTGGTGAAACAGGGACCCTGGCTCCTCTCCCTACAGGGCGCCAAGAGCACACACGTGCACGCGCGCGCACGCGTGCACACACGCTTTCTTTTTATAGATTTAGCTTCAAAAAAGGGGGCGGAGCCTGGCGGATGACGCACCCAGCGCTTCTGCGCATGTGCGGGTGTCCCAGCAAGATAAAAGGACTCAGTCCACGCTGCTTGCTATGGACACAGAGCATGAAAAGGAGCTGGTAGCATGGTATAGGGGCTTACATCGGGCGGTTGATACAGACATCCCCAGAAAGACGCATTAGTAGACACCCACTGATGTACATAGCAGCAAATTGCATTAGACTATTTCAGTAAAGGGGTGTATTGCGGCTGGAATACCTCAGCTTTGAACTAAGGAATATGCCGCCTAAAAAACTCCGAGATATACCTCTCAGGAAGTGTAGGGGGTCTCCATCGGGCTCTGAGGATCTGGAGCAGTCATCTGCACCCTCCTCCCCTGAGAAATCAGAGGTTAATACCCCACAGAGGGACCCCACAGACTACCCGATGTCGGGATACAGAAAACTTAAAATATTTTCTGTAAGAAAACCTGTACCTTCGGGGGAAGAGGGATTTGAGGAATGGCTGGATGGCGCCACTCAGGCCCTAGAGGAATGGAAAGTCCCAAAACATAGAAAGAAACAGAGGATCTCTGAGAGTTTGAAGGGGCCTGCGTTAGAAGCCATACGCAACCTTAAGATAAGCAAGACAGACTGTGATGCGCAGGATTATCTGGACATTCTGCAGAATGTGTTTGGCGGGACAGAAAAAGTCACGGAACTCACGTACCAGTTGGAACACTGCTACCAGAAGACAGGAGAGAAACTGTCAGAGTTCATGAGACGCTTGGATAAAATCCTGCACAAGATCATACTGAAGAAGGTGATTGACCCAAGGAAGGTAGATGAGGCCCGTGTCCAGCAGGTCTTGAGGGGAGCTTAGCCCCTGGACCCCATCGCATTGGCGCTACGCACCCGACGGGACCGGAATAGCCTGGAATACCCCGATTTGATCCGAACAATCAGAGAGGAAGAGGCTATGCTGGAAGAAAAAAGAGGAGCCAACCAGGCCATGACTCCTGAGAGAGACTCAGAGGTGGACACCCTGAAGTCACAGATGTCCCAAGTGTTGGGGATGCTGACCTCTCTGATAGCGAAAGACACAGAGGGTCCTGAGAAAGAAGTAGCGAGAAAGGAACTGTTCCCAGTTGCTTCGGCACCCGCATCTCTGCAAGACTGGGGGGACATTATCTGTTTTAACTGTGGGGGAGTTGGCCACATTGCAGCTACATGTTCCAGTCCCAAGAAGAAGAAAACAGATAACCGCAAGACTAAAGTCTAAAGGGAGTTGGACGAGAGAGAGTCCGAAGGGAAAGGACCAGAAGAAGGCGACCCCTGCCAGGCCATACCCTGAGAAGCTGGTAGGCCCATCTCCTGTAGTACCCATTCAAGTGGAGGGAGTCTACACCAGAGCCATCTTGGACACTGGGGCACAGGTGACCCTATTATACCGGGATTTCTACGATAAGCACTTGAGTCATCTGCCCATCCAGAAGATAGAGGAACTGGAAATATGGGGGATTGGAACCCAGAGCTTCCCCTACGATGGCTATCTGCCCGTCAAGATGACCTTTGACCCATCTGTGGCTGGGAAGGCCGAAGTGTTTGATACCCTGGCAGTTGTGTGCCCTCGGCCGCCAGGAGCCAACAAGAGTTCCCTTATAATAGGGACGAACACGGACCTGGTCCGAAGACTCCTAACCCCTCTAGTGAAAGAGAAGGGGTCAGCGGCCACCAAGATCCACCCCATGCTGAAGACGGCCAACCAACGGCTGGTCCTAGAGCAGAAGACCCCTGGGGAGGGGATAGGGAAGGTGTGGAGACTTGGAAGAGAAGGGGTAATGTTGCAGCCCTGCGAAGTAACCTGTCTCAGAGCCACTGTGAAGCTTACTTGGGAGCAACCTGGACCCTTTGTCATGCTGGAGTCCGACCCAAGGGAAGAGTCCTCCAGTCTGGAAGTGATACCAGAAGTGATTCCGCTGAAGGCCCTGAAGAAGGCCCATTGTAGAGTTCCGGTGAGTGTTAGGAATACTACAGGTGCCCCATGGAAATCCCAGCCAGGATGCTGCTGGGCCAGGTGAGCCCTGCTGCCCTGGTTACCCTGTCAGAGGTCAAGGGGACAGGTGAAGGAGGAGACGTTTGGGAGAAGCTGTCCATGGAAAACCCGAATCTGCCCAGGGCTTGGAAAGAGAGAGCCAAGGCCCAGTTGACCAGATGGGAGAAGATCTTCTCCAAAGATGAGTTCGATGTGGGGTGTGCAAGGAGTGCCACCCATCGAATCCGCCTCCAAGAAGACAAGCTCTTCAGAGAGAGGGTCAGGCGGGTCCCACTAGCAGATCTGGAGGATCTAAGGGAACAACTCGCAGAACTCAAGAGGACTGGTGTGATCCGGGAGTCTAGAAGCCCCTATGCCTCCCCGATAGTGGTGGTCAGGAAGAAGAATGGGTCGTTGAGGCTCTGTATAGACTACAGGACTCTTAACAGGAGAACCATCCCCGACCAGTACACCACTCCGAGGATAGAGGACGCTTTACAGAGTTTGTCTGGAGCCAAGTGGTTCAGCGTTATGGATCTCAAGAGTGGATACTACCAGATCCATTTGCATCCAGAAGACAAGGAGAAGACAGCCTTCATAACCCCAGTGGGGTTCTTCGAGTTTGATCGAATGCCTCAGGGACTATCTGGAGCTCCTGCTACCTTCTAACATCTCATGGAGAAGACTGTAGGAGACATGAACCTTATTGAAGTCCTTGTATACCTGGACGATGTCATTGTCTTTGGGAGAACGCTGGACGAACACGAAGAGAGGCTGGAAAAAGTGTTGGGAAGACTCAGTGAGGAGGGACTCAAGCTTTCGCCTGAGAAGTGTCGGTTCTACCAGTCTTCTGTGAACTATCTGGGGCACATAGTGTCTGAAGAAAGGGTGGCCACAGACCCTGAGAAATTGGAGGCAGTTACCTCCTGGCCAAGACCCACCACAGTAACAGAATGCAGATCCTTCTTGGGGTTCTGCTCCTATTACAGGAGGTTTGTGGAGGGATTTGCCCGAATTGCCAGACCATTGAATGAACTACTTAAGACCGAGGGAGAAGAGGACGACTCAGGGCCCAGGAAGCCAGGAGAGTCATTCAGAGATCAGTGGAACCAGAAGTGTGAAGAGGCCTTCCAGGCATTGAAGAAGAGCCTAACCACTGCCCCAGTCTTGGCCTACGCAGACCCAACCAAACCCTATGAACTACACGTAGATGCTAGTCATGACGGTCTGGGAGGAGTACTTTACCAAGAACATGAAGGACAACTGCGGCCTGTTGCCTACGTTAGCAGGAGCCTGACCCCCTCTGAGAAAAACTACCCCACTCACAAGCTGGAGTTCCTGGCCCTTAAGTGGGCGGTAGTAGACAAGCTCAAAGACTACCTGTATGGGGCGGAGTTTACTGTGAAGACCGACAACAACCCCCTTACCTACCTTTTCACCACAGCAAAGCTGGACGCCACTGGACACAGGTGGCTAGCCGCACTGTCTGGATTAAATTTCAGCCTAAAGTACAGGCCAGGGGCTGGAAATTGAGATGCAGATGCTCTGTCCAGAAGATCTCATGGCCCCACCAGTGACACGGAAGACTGGACTCAAGTGGCACCTGACGGGGTGCGGGCCCTTTGTCAAGGGGCTGAATTACAAGCCAGAGGGGGCTCAAGGGGGGAAGAGGTAGGAGTTACCATGGTAGGAGTCCCCAAACAATACTGTGGAGTAACCCAACTGGAGGAAGACAATCTGCCGAAACTGTACAAGAAGGAACTGAGATGCGACCAATTAGAAGACCCCATGGGGAAATTGGTTCTGGAAGCCTTGGAGAATCAGGATCCAAATAGACTCCTGCGCCACTCCTCAAAGGAAGCTCGCCTGTTGAGGAAAGAGTGGGACAGGTTGCAGGTGCATCAGGGAGTGGTCTACCGAAGGGGCCCCTCTGATGACCTGGAAGATCAATTGTTCCTTCCGGAAAAACATCGAGAGACTGTTCTGATTGCCCTAGATGACAATCATGGCCATCTAGGGGTGGAAAGGACCTTTCAACTTGTCAGAAATCGGTTCTATTGGCCCTGTATGAGGGCAGAAGTAGAAGAGTACTGCCATTCAAGTGCACGCTGCATCCAGAGGAAGACTTTACCCCATCAAGCTGCCCCAATGGGCCATCTACAAAGTCAAGGCCCAATGGATCTGGTATGCATTGATTTTCTCTGCCTCGAACCCGACCTGAGTGGACTAGGAAATGTTCTGGTGATAACCGATCATTTCACCCGGTATGCCCAAGCTTTCCCAACCAAAGACCAGAAGGCTTCCACAGTAGCCAAGGTACTTATGGAGAAGTATTTTGTCCATTATGGGCTGCCACAGCGACTCCATTCAGATCAAGGAAGGGACTTTGAGAGTCGGCTGATCCGGAAACTCCTGGAGTCATTAGGAATCAAGAAAACCCGAACCACACCTTACCACCCACAGGGAGATGCTCAGCCGGAGAGGTTTAACCGAACCCTGCTCAACATGTTGGGAACTCTGGATAGTGAGAAAAAACAACATTGGAGCAAACACATAGCAGCTATAGTACATGCTTACAACTGCACCACCAGTGATGCTACAGGCTACTCCCCATATCGACTCATGTTTGGGAGAGAAGCAAGGTTACCTGTGGACCTGGCCTTTGGCACCTCTTTAGACCATTCCTCAGCCACATCCCACAAAGGATATGTGGACAGGCTCAGACACAGCCTGAAAGTAGCCTATGAACAAGCTCAAGCGGCCTCAGATCAAAGGGGAGCTTGAAACAAAAGAAACTTCGACTTGAAGGTCCGGGTGCAAGGCCTGCAGCCCGGGGACCGAGTACTGCTACGCAATCTGGGGGTCCCTGGAAAACACAAACTTGCAGACAGATGGAGATCTGAACCCTATGTCATCTGTAGGAAGCTGCCGGGCCTACCTGTCTACAAGATGAAGCCAGAAGGAAAGGTAGGACCACCGAAGACGTGGCATCGAAACCACCTGCTCCCACTTGCTGAAGCAGTCAGGATACCTCCAGTGAGGGACTCCCCTGAACCAGTCTCTATTCTGGATACCCCCAGGCCAAACACTCGGTCCCAGACCTCTCGGGCTGAAGATGGAGAGGCCTCTGAACTTAGTGGAGATGAAGGAAGAGAACTTGACTGGCTGTGGCCTTCCCCAACTCCAGAAACTTCTGCTATAGATCTTCCAACCACTGAAGACACTATAGATGGACAAATGAACGCAGAAGCCACTGAGTTCATCCCATCTAGTCCTTCATCAGATTACTGGGAAGATGCCTGTGATACTTACTCTGAAAAGGTCCCTAGAGACTCTATGTATCCTTCGGCCTCTGAAGCAGATGTTACAGAGCCTGCCGTGTTGCCCGAGCCTGCTACAGAAGAGGAGCCTGTGGCGCCAGAGCCAGAAAGAGAGCAGAGGGCTCGAAGAGTCATAAGGCCTCCCAAAAAGTTGACCTACCCACAAATGGGGAAGAGCTCAGAAGATTCTGTGGTCACTGCCAGGAGGAGTGTAGAGAATCCGGATCCCTCCACTGTTCATTTGGTGGAGGGCAACCCCCACTCACTCTCTGGCACTGTTAGGCAGGCCACTCATGATAGTGTGACCTGTGGGCAAGGGAATTCAACCCCTTTGTTTTGGTGGGAATTCCCTATCCCAACATCATACGAAATGTTGTCTAGGGTTGTACGCAATGTATGCTAGAATTATCTTTGGGGACCAAAGAGTTTAAGCGGGGAGAGTGTGTAGCGGGGTATTCCCCTTTAATACAGAGAGACAGGACTTTCCGGGTGAGAGGTGAGTCGGGAGGGAGTAGAGAAGAGACTTTACTGGAAGTGAAAGCAGAGGAGAGAGACTACGTTACCCAGAACACCGTTGGGCACCCAGGGTGCAATGTTGTCACCGCAGAGACTCATGGGGGGAGCTTTATAAGGAGGAGGCGAGGCTAGGCGAGGCCTCTTTGGGACACGAGACTTCAGTGAGAGATCCTCCTGTGCGGACCTGCTGCTGTGCAAGGCCTGAAGCCTGGGGCCTTGCGCAGTTACCAAAGAGCCTTCCACCCCATCTCGAGCCTGGGTGGCATCTGACTGGTTTTTCTTCAACTGCTGCTGAGCTGGAGACCCGACTGCTGCAGAGGCTGTGTGTGGAGACACAGCAGGTGGAAGTTCCCGGACTGGGATCGCGTCCGGAGGGGTGAGCGAGCACATGCTCAATCCATAAATACTGTATACCATTGTTAGGCCTACAGACTGCCGTGGCCCACCAGTTCCTATTTCAGTTATTTTCCCCCACTTAAGATCCATAGCAGAACTGAGTCAAACGGATCTCTAGTGGAGTGTACTGTGTTGGCAATTTTACCCCCCTTGGATTACAAATGTGTTCCTGAAATGTGCACCACCGTTTAAAGACTTGCATGCGAAGAATTTTACCCCTCTTCCTAGAGACTGAGTTATATGGTCAGGCCTGGCCATCTAGGTAGTTTATTTAGTTGCTGCGCCATAGGGCGCATAGTGAAGTACTGTTACACGTGGCGCGTGTGCGCCATATCTGACTAGTTATAGTGTGTTTAATGCTGCAGGGCTCTGCAGATATATTCCTGTGATTGTGATAACTGTTGATTTTATTGCCAGTAGAAGTAAACTTGTTATTCTTCTATCACTGCATTGGTGTCTGAATTTAACCATAGAGCATAAGATATATATATTACCCTAGTCTAACTGTGCCAGAAGGGGGTCGAGTAAATTGCCGGGGGTTGGCGGAGCTGTCTTCAGGGCCCAAACTAAATCTGCGGCCCTCTTAACTGAGGGTATCGCTACACCAGTAAAAATATTTAAAGTGTCGCCTATGGGGATTTTTAAGTAGTGAAGTTTGGCGCCATTCCACGAGCGTGTGCAGTTTTGAAGGGTGACATGTTAGGTATCTTTCTTGTTCATACATCACGGGACACAGAGCGGCATAGTCATTACTATGTGGGTTATATAGAATTACCTTCAGGTGCTGGCGCTGGCAACTTCCAAAACAGGAAGTACCCTCCCCTATATAAGCCCCTCCCATCCGGGAGTACCTCAGTTTTTTTGCCAGTGTCTAAGGTGTTGGCCAAGGTTAACATGTATTCATCTGGGCTTGTGTACAGGTTCTCTGGGCCTTAGCAAGCTAATCCGGATCTGACCAAAAAAGCTTCATAGCTAAACGGTCGGTACCCGGGCCTTGCAGAGAAGAGCAGGGTTTTGCCTGTAATGCCTCTCTTAGGAGGGCTGGACCCTGGGATCCAGAGCTCTGGTCATACCCAAAACCAAGAGGCTATCTGTGCAGGGTGCTATACAGGTCCAGAGGAGTGGAATCCTTGGGAACCCGGTCCCTGAAGGTCTAGTACAATGCCTGCCGTTAGAGGTGAAGTTTGGGCTTCTGTGGACCAAACAAAGTCCTGCGGCGGGGAAAAGGTAAGTGGGGGCCCCTCAGGAACTTGGTTCTATTGAGGGGACCCCCAAGCCTAATATGTATTTCTGCCTGTTACCTAAAGGTATTCCTGCTAATAGCTGTATATGCCTAAGAAATCCTAGAAATGTCTTTTCATGAAGGAAGTTTTAAAAACTGTAAACCTGGAAATGTTTTTCATAAAGGAGGTTTAAAAAAAAAAAAAAAAGACAAAAGTGCGGTACCTGTGTTTGTCCACTAGAGGCCGCTGTGGAATGTCTTTTTTTCTTGGGACTATTCCTTCCATGGTGAAAGTCCAGGCAGATGAGTGAGCTCTCTATCAGGGAAGCTGCATTCCTCTGTCATGCTGCCAAGTAGTTTCCTTCCATCCCCGAGTCCTGGTGAAACAGGGACCCTGGCTCCTCTCCCTACAGGGCGCCAAGAGCGCACACGTGCACGCGCGCGCACGCGTGCACACACGCTTTCTTTTTATAGATTTAGCTTCAAAAAAGGGGGCGGAGCCTGGCGGATGACGCGCCCAGCCCTTCTGCGCATGTGCGGGTGTCCCAGCAAGATAAAAGGACTCAGTCCACGCTGCTTGCTATGGACACAGAGCATGAAAAGGAGCTGGTAGCATGGTATAGGGGCTTACAGCGGGCGGTTGATACAGACATCCCCAGAAAGACGCATTAGTAGACACCCACTGATGTACATAGCAGCAAATTGCATTAGACTATTTCAGTAAAGGGGTGTATTGCGGCTGGAATACCTCAGCTTTGAACTAAGGAATATGCCGCCTAAAAAACTCAGAGATATACCTCTCAGGAAGTGTAGGGGGTCTCCATCGGGCTCTGAGGATCTGGAGCAGTCATCTGCACCCTCCTCCCCTGAGAAATCAGAGGTTAATACCCATAAGGAACCCCCGGGAGTGCCAGGTACTGCGGCTGTCCTCAGTCCACCTGCTCCTGCATATATAACAGAGGAGGTTTTTGCCTCAACTCTGGAGGGATTGGAGCAGAGATTGGCAGCATTGATCGCTTCTTCTCTACAGGAAAGGAAGCGTGCCAGATCTCCATCACCTCCATTAGAGTGCCTGTTGGCAGAGCAACAGTCCCAGGAAGGGACCGACCTACCTGAAGGGGATCAGGAGGAGGTTAACTCTGTTTTTGAGGAATCGACAGTAGATGAACCATTTTCAGCATCACAGACTGAAAGATTGTGGGTCCAGACCCTAACTGACATGGTTCGATCTGCATTTAAAATGCCTCTTGTTGAACCATCAACTACTGCTGTCTCCTCATTGGGGTCGCTAAAAGCTCCCCAGGTTAATTGCTCCTTTCCAATGCATCCATTATTGGAAGGACTTATATACCAGGACTGGGAACATCCTGATAAGCTATTTGTTCCGCCTAAGAAATTTCCGGTGATCTATCCCATGGAGGAAAAGTTCACCCAGAGATGGAATGTTCCTACGGTGGATGCAGCCATCTCTTCTGTGAACAAATCACTGACATGCCCAGTAGATAATGTTCAAATGTTCAAAGATCCAGTAGATAAAAAATTGGAATCTTTATTAAAATCTGCTTTTTCCACAGCAGGGGCTGTTACACAGCCACCAGTGGCAGCTATTGGGGTCTGCCAAGCTTTAAAGGATCAGATGAAAATGGTCCTGAGGGATTTGCCAGACCAGCAGGCCCAGGCTCTGGCTGATCTGCCTAGAGCATTATGCTTTGCGGTTGACGCCATCAAGGATTCTATCCATCAGGCCTCCCCCCTCACGCTGTCTTTGGTACATATGCGTAGGCTTCTGTGGCTCAAGAACTGGTCTGCTGAAGCTCCCTGTAAGAAGCTCTTAGTTAGCTTCCCATTTCATGGGGAACGCCTTTTTGGCGAAGACCTGGATAAGTATATCCAGAAGATTTCCAGTGGTAAAAGTACTCTCTTACTGAGTAAGAAGAGGTCTAGGGGTCCATTTTTTAAGAGGACTACCTCTCCTATCCCTGCGACGTCTGCTACTAAGCAGTTCCGACGGCCTCCTCGGTCAAACTCAGGGGGTAAAAATCAGGGACAGTCACAGGGTAATAAGAAACCCTGGATCCGAAGGGGTACTAAACCAGCCTCCAAGTCAAGCCTATGAAGGGCTGCCCCCACTCAAACAGGTGGGGGAAAGACTTCAGTTGTTCGCAGAGACCTGGCGGGAGATGATCAAAGACAGATGGGTGCTCTCCGCAGTAACTCTGGGATACAAGTTGGAGTTAAAAGAGTCTCCTCCTTTCCATTTTATGTGGTCAGGCATGCCAAGAGACCCTCTGAAAAGAGGGTCTCTCCTATTGGCGTTAGAACAACTATTGCTCCAAGGAGTAATTATGGAGGTTCCTATGGAAGAGTGGGGGTTAGGTTTCTACTCAAACCTTTTCACAGTCCCGAAACCAAACGGGGACATAAGACCCATATTGGACCTAAAGAGTCTAAACAAATTTCTAAACGTCCGGTCTTTCCGGATGGAGTCGATCCGATCGGTCACCGCTGCCCTACAGGGGGAGGAATGGTTAGCCTCGATCGACATCAAAGATGCTTACTTGCATGTTCCCATCTTTCCAGGTCATCAAAAATTTCTACGCTTTGCAGTAGAAGGGCGCCATTTTCAGTTCAGAGCCTTACCATTAGGTCTGGCCACAGCACCACGAGTGTTCACAAAAATTCTGGCCCCACTGTTGGCTGATCTAAGAACACGAGGTGTAACGATAATGGCATACCTAGACGACCCGTTTATGATGGACCACTCAGTTGCCAAGCTAGAAGTGGTAATTGTCGATACAATCTAGTATCTAGAATCTCACGGTTGGGTCATCAACCTGGACAAGTCAGCCCTACAGCCAGTGAAAAACCTGGTATATCTAGGGCTACGGCTGGATTCAGACCAGAGGAAGATTTTCTTACCTCTAGACAAGGTATCCTCTTTGAGGGGCTTGGTCCGTCTGCTTTGTGCAAAAAGACAGCCGTCCATACGCCTGTGCATGAGGCTGCTAGGAATGATGGTAGCATCATTCGAAGCTGTGCCATACGCCCAATTCCACTCAAGGAATTTACAGAGGGCCATATTGTCAGCCTGGAACGGAAAAATTCAGGCTCTAGACTTCCCGATGGCTTTGTCCCCTTCCGTTCGGAAGAGTCTCTGCTGGTGGTTGATCCCCCAGAATCTCCAGAAGGGAAAACCCTTCAGTCCGATATCCTGGAAGGTGGTCACTACAGATGCCAGCCTTATAGGCTGGGGGGCAGTACTGGAGCAATGGTCTCTCCAGGGCAGATGGTCAAATGTAGTAAAAACCCTGCCCATCAATCTCTTAGAGATACGAGCAGCCCGGTATGCCCTAGTAGCCTGGACATCCAGACTCCAAGGGTCCCCTGTCAGAATTCAATCAGACAATGTCACAGCAGTGGCATATATCAATCATCAGGGAGGCACCAGGAGTCGTGCAGCCCAGAGGGAAGTAAGTCACATCCTGGAATGGGCAGAAAAGCATGTCCCATGTATATCAGCTGTCTTCATTCCAGGGGTGGAGAATTGGAAGGCGGACTTTCTGAGTCGCCAACAGTTATGCCCAGGGGAATGGTCCCTTAATCCCGAGGTCTTCCGAGCAATATGTCAATGGTGGGGAACACCGGATGTAGATCTGCTAGCATCCAGATTCAACGCAAAGGTGGACAGATGCTTGCGGCTCGGATGCTCTGGTGTTCCCTTGGGATCAGTTCAGACTGATATATGCATTCCCTCCGCTACAATTGTTGCCTCGACTCCTTCGCAGAGTCAGGTTGGAAAAGAAGCCGGTGATCTTGGTGGCTCCAGCGTGGCCCCGAAGGGCCTGGTACGCGGAGATCATCAAAATGTCTATGGGGAGTCCTTGGACCCTTCCACGTCGTCCGGACCTGCTTTCGCAAGGACCGATATACCACCCTCCCTTACTAACTCTAAGTTTAACGGCCTGGCTATTGAATCCCACATCCTAAAGAAGAGAGGTCTCTCTAACTCTGTGGTATCAACTATAATCAATGCCAGGAAGCCTGTATCCAGGCAGATCTACTATAGAGTTTGGAAGGCGTACATCACTTGGTGCGAGGCCAGAAAATGGCATCCACGTAAGTACGTTATAGGCAGAATTCTGGACTTCCTACAGTGGGCTGTAGACAGGAAGTTTGCCTTAAGTACTATCAAGGGCCAGGTTTCGGCCTTATCAATACTATTTCAAAGGCCCCTGGCTATGCATTCACTTGTCAAATCCTTTATGCAAGGGGTGACTCGTATTATTCCACCGATTAAAGCTCCCATATGCCCATGGGATCTAAATTTGGTTCTGTCGGTTCTGCAGAAGCAGCCGTTTGAACCTTTGCGGCACATTTCCTTGGTTCTACTCACCAGAAAATTGATATTTTTAGTAGCCATATGCTCGGCTAGAAGAGTGTCAGAATTAGCCGCCATGTCCTGTAAGGAGCCATATCTGGTTATTCATAAGGACAGAGTAGTATTACGCCCTCACCCAGCCTTTCTTCCTAAGGTGGTATCGAGGTTTCACTTGAACCAGGATGTGGTTCTTCCTTCTTTTTTCCCCAAACCAAGCTCGGTAGAGGAAAAGTTATTGCATTCTTTGGATGTAGTAAGAGCAGTTAAAACTTATCTAAAAGCCACTGCTCAGATTCGTAGAACGGATTCTTTGTTTGTTCTGCCGGAAGGCCCCAGAAAGGGTCAGGCAGCATCAAAATCTACTTTAGCCAAGTGGATTCGACAGGTCATAATACAAGCCTATGGCTTGAGAAGTAGACCGCCTCCGTTCAAAGTTAGGGCGCACTCCACGAGAGCAGTTGGAACTTCATGGGCAGTGCATCACCAGGCCTCCCTGGCTCAAATTTGTAAGGCCGCAACATGGTCTTCAGTACACACGTTTACTAGGTTCTACCAGGTGGATGTTAGAAGTCAGGAGGATGTCGCCTTTGGGCGCAGTGTGTTGCAGGCCGCAAAAGATCCTCATGCCTGATGGCGCCCAGCTTATGTATGGTGTATCCCCCCCCTCATTTGGCATTGCTTTGGGACGTCCCACATAGTAATGACTATGCCGCTCTGTGTCCCGTTATGTATGAACAAGAAAATAGGATTTTTAAAACAGCTTACCTGTAAAATCCTTTTCTTGGAGTACATCACGGGACACAGAGCTCCCACCCCTCTTTTGGGGACACGTATTGCTTTGCTACAAAACTGAGGTACTCCCGGATGGGAGGGGCTTATATAGGGGAGGGTACTTCCTGTTTTGGAAGTTGCCAGTGCCAGCACCTGAAGGTAATTCTATATAACCCACATAGTAATGACTATGCCGCTCTGTGTCCCGTGATGTACTCCAAGAAAAGGATTTTACAGGTAAGCTGTTTTAAAAATCCTATTATTTACTCGGTGTAACTTTATCTTTAACATTATGCAAAAACATTGGGCTAACTTTACTGTTTTTTTTTTTAAACACAAAACTGTTTTTTTTCGTAAAAAACGCATTAGAAAAATTGCTGCGCAAATACAGTGCGAGATAAAAAGTTGCAATGACCACCATTGTATTCTGTAAGGTCTTTGCTAAAAAAACATATATAATGTTTTGGGGTTCCATGTAATTTTCTAGCAAATGAATGATGATTTTTACATGTAAGAGAGAAATGTCAGAATTGGCCTGGGTGCTCCAGAATGCCTGATGGTGCTCCCTGCATGTTGGGCCTCTGTATGTGGCCACGCTGTGTAAAAATCTCACACATGTGGTATCTCCATACTCAGGAGTAATAGCAGTATGTGTTTTGGGGTATAATTTGTGGTATGCATATGCTGTGTGTGAGAAATAACCTGCTAATATGACAATTTTGTGAAAATAATAAAAAAAATCTTCATTTTGCAAAGAATTGTGGGAGAAAATGACAACTTCAAAAAAATCACAGTGCCTTTTTCTAAATACCTTGGAATGTCTTCTTTCCAAAAAGGGGTCATTTTGGGGGTATTTGTACTTTTCTGGCATGTTAGGGTCTCAAGAAATGAGATAGGCCGTCAGTACTTCAGGTGTGATCAATTTTCAGAGATTGGCACCATAGCTTGTGGACTCTATAACTTTCACAAAGACCAAATAATATGCACCAATTGTACTTATTTTTACCAAAGATATGTAGCAGTATAAATTTTGGTCAAAATTTATGAAGAAAAATTACTAATTTGCTAAATTTATAACAGAAACTAAGAAAAATTCATTTTTTTACAGAATTTTCAGTCTTTTTTCTCTTATAGCGCAAAAAATTAAAAAACCAACGGTGATTAAATACCACCAAAAGAAAGCTCTATTTGTGTGAAAAAAAAGACAAAAATTTCATATGGGTACAGTGTTGTATAACTGAGTAATTGTCATTCAAAATGTGAGAGCACCGAAAGCTGAAAATTGATCTGGTTATTAAGGGGTTTAAGTGCCCAGTGGTCAAGTGGTTAACAGGGGCATGTAAATACAATTTTTGATGCAATACTTTGCAGCAGGGCTCATTCCTGCGCTCCTAATAGGGTATCTGTGAGGGGTTGCAGTGTTGTGGCATCAGTGCCTAAGGCCCAATTTTTCTGCCCCTGTTTAACAGGGGCGTGTAATTACAATTTTTGATGCAATACTTTGCAGCAGGGCTCATTTCTGCGCTCCAAGTACAGTATCTGTGAGGGATTGCAGTGTTGTGGCACCAGTGCCTAAGGCCCAATTTTTATGCCCCTCTTTAACAGGGGCGTGTAATTAAAATTTTTGATGCAATACTTTGCAGCAGGGCTCATTGCTGCGCTCCAAGTACAGTATCTGTGAGGGGTTGCAGTGTTGTGGCACTAGTGCCTAAGGCCCAATTTTTATGCCCCTGTTCAACAGGGGCATGTAATTACAATTATTGATCTAATAGTTCACAGCAGGGCCCATTCCTGCGCCCACCAAGAGTAACTGTGAGGGCTTACAGTGTTGTGGCAACACCACCACCAAAGGCCCAATTTTTCTGCCCCTGTTCAACAGGGGCATGTAATTACAATTCTTGATCTAATATTTCACAGCTGGGCCCATTCCTGCACCCACCAAGAGTAACTGTGAGGACATACAGTGTTGTGGCACCAGCACCACCACCAAAGGCCCAATTTTTCCTACCACTGTTCAACAATGGCATGTAATTACAATTCTTGATATAATAGTTCACAGCAGGGCGTTCCAGTGCCCACCAAGAGTAACTGTGAGGGCTTACAGTGTTGTGGCAACACCAACACCTAAGGGCCAAATTTCTGCAGAGTATATACGTCAGGCCCCTACTTTCAAACATCCAACTTACAAACGACTCCTACTAGCAAACGGAAGGAGACAACAGGAAGTGAGAGGAAATCTACCCCTAGGAAGGGAAATTCTCTCCTGTAAGAGTTAATATGTGAAAAATGTGTCTCCTCTCCACTGATGCTTTATCACCAATCCTTGTTTCAATAAAAAACCCACATTTTCAAAAAACATTTGTCATTGGGATGGAAAGTGAGGTGAAATGTTCTGAACAGGTGCACAGACAGCAAAACAAATGTTACAGGGGTGATAACCCTTCCCTATGTTTTCCAAAAAGCTTAAAAATAGATTTTTTGGCTGGAGCTACACTTAAAAAATGTACCTGTTCCAAATTACAAACAGATTCTTCCCTGTCTTGTTTGCACCGCCTGTATACTGCTGTTCAGAGTATATAGGGCCTTTTTTTAATTTGGGTGCGGGGTTCCCTTTAATATCCTTACAAGACCCAAAGGGGCTGGTAGTGGGCTGGGAGGGGAGGTGGGGGGGTACCCATGCCATTTTCTCAATGATTTTCATCCATATTGCCGGGAACAGACATTGCATTAAAGCCGCAAGCAGTTTTAAATGACTTTTTTTCCTTTAGAAATGTCATTTTGTGCAGGGACAGTTCTAAACACGGGAAACACGTGCCACTTCACAGGCATACTTTAGACACCCCCCAGGTACGATATTTAAAGGAATATTTCACTTTTTTTTTCACTTTAAGCATCACTGCTCCCGAAAAAACGGCCGTTTTTAAAACTTTTTTTTGCATTGATACATGTCCCCTGGGGCAGGACTCGGGTCCCCAAACACTTTTTAGGACAATAACTTGCATATTAGCCTTTATAATTAGCACTTTTGATTTTGAACGTTCGAGTCCATTTTAGTTCATAGGGTTCTAAAGTTTGCGCAAACTTTCGGTCCGTTCGCAGGTTCTGGTGCGAACCGAACCAGGAGTGTTCGACTCATCCCTACTGTCCACTATTAATCCGTATTAAACAATCATAATGAAATTATAAGAACCTCAAACTTCCAAAACATAAAGGAGTACTACAAATTATATTAGGGCCTTCAACACAGGGATTGAAGGCTGCATACCAATCAAAAGAATAGTTTAAAAATTACTTGTCTGTTGAGGCACGGATTTTTGGTATCCTCTAAAGTCACAATTAATTTTGTTTCCAAATGCAGAAGTTATTGGTTTATATCACCTCCTCTTTCTGAACTAGCAGCATGCTCCAATGCATAAAACTTATCAACAAATGGATCAAATATGTGATACAGACCAACATGCCTGCCGACTGTCATAGTTATTTTGCCATTCTTGATGAGGAAATTGTGGTTATGCATGCACTTCCATAGTGGTCTTTTGGTTTAGCATGCATAGCAGGCATTACAACAATAGGTCATAAAGTTTACTACTCCCAATGCTTGTCAATCCACTCTATAGCATGGAGTCCACCATTTATTCATTAGATAATAAAACATTTTTCCCTCCAAGATCCACTCACAGTATTTGCATGTGCCACACTTAACAGTGCCTCTATCATTGCACTGATAAGCTGACTGTCTGGGAATATCAGTAAAGTGGTTACATGTCAAATGATTCCGTAGGGACCTGGCTCTCCATTTTGTAATGCCAGATCTATTGTCTATATATTTAGCTATAACTTGGTCCCCAGTGAGCAGAAGCCAATGTCTATTAAAAATCTTATACATGTTGGAATAAGGGATTCCTAGTTCTGAGCTTTTTGAAAGTTTTTTTTCCAAACATGTTTTACTACAAATCCTATGGATCATGTTTTACTACAAATCCTATGGATCAAACAGTCACACAGCTCCCTTGAATTGATTATTTATTAATAGATTAAACCTCACAGAATGAAATAAAGCAGACAAGCCCGTCCCCCCCCCCCCCCTCTTAAAGCACCTTCCTAAAGATCTGAAAAAACCCATACCTTCCCAACCCACATTATTTTTTTTTAAATGTTTAGTATTTAGCACACTTACTTTTTTTCAGCTGTCATCTCAGCCAGTCATGTGACTAGCAGGTCTTCTTCCTGTTCTTTTCTAGTCTGGTGGTGGACTAAATGGTATGACACCGGTGCTGTTTTCTCCAGAATTTTACTCTGAACCCAGGCTGACACGATGGTAAATACCTTGAAGGTGTCTGGGCCCACAGGAAGTAGGTTGAATGATGTTAGGCTTTTTCCAAACTGAAAGAAAACAGGCACTGAACCATGGAGTGGTGAGTTTGTAGGTATAGCACTGGGGGAACAGGGGGTATTGTAGCAAAATCTGATTCTGCTTTTCAACTAGTGTGGATTATTTATTTAAAGAAATGAATACTCTGTAGTTTGGATTTAAGTAGTGCACTTTCATAGTTTTGAAAAAAATTGCAGATATATGTATCCATTTCTTCTAAAAGTGATATTTTAGGTAAAGCATGAGCTAGCACCCGGCTTCCTATATGTCATAAATACTCCAACAGCTTGGTCTCACTGTCATAGTTTGTTCTTGCCCGGTATGTCCAACATGGGTGTACTGTAGAATCTTTGTGTGCTCCAGCTTCCCCTGTTGCCTTCTCCAAAAGAAATAACTAGAAAACCAAGCAGAGAGAATGGAATCCTGTCATAATGATCCCAAGGGTGTGCTGACTAAGAAACCGAAGCACAGATATCTTACTAACAGAGTCACTAAGAGAAATGAACAGGTGCTTTAACAACATCTACTAGAAACGTATGTGGACTTGTGTGGACTCTTCTGCTGACATACATAAGTCATTTTTTAAATTACCTTTTAATATAAAAATGTATAGGCTACTACACCATTTATTTATAGGAGATATAGAATAGCATTATATATATACAGTATGTAAATAAATAAAGTGAAATGAAACCTGCTGTTTCAAGGTTTGGAAAGATAATTGTGTATATGAGGGAGAAGGCTAGTTTACATCTGCTCAATGAAGGTTATAATTGTATACATCATTTGCAAATGCCCTCTTCCATTTTCTTCTTCAGATACTGGTATTTTTAGAGGTCATTTGTTTTGTGACTTTGATATTACATAAGAGATATTTTATTGGATATTTCTTAAACAAAGATTATATCAGTAAACTATCAATGTAAGATGGACAGATGGTGCTAAATTGTCTATTCAACATCACTGATTACATTTGTTTAATTTTACATTAAAATCATTTGTACCTTTAAATTGAATTACACTTTATGAACAAAGCAGAGCTAAGACTGCACTGAGCTCAATGAATCTAGCTGTAATGCTTAAAATAATGGTTTTGTTGCCAAGCAAAATGCTACATTTCTGAACCAACAGTTCAACTGTTCATTAGCATAATCCAAGAATGTAAGAATAAACTATTTATCAAATTGGCTCACAAAACATATTCATCAGTCAAGAAAAGGTACCTGGGCAGGCATGCTATGTAAATTAATTGCTGTAGGAGTCACCTTTAAAACCATGATTACCATTTGGACTTGCTTAGCTAATTCAGCGTTTTCTTTCTGATGCATGTTGATGCTGTTCACTAGTGCCAAATATAGACAAAATTAATATAGCATTTCAGAATATAGCAGAACCTGCAGAGAACTAAAGTTCTCTACTCATGAAGCTAAGGCTGATATACACACTGGGTGAACTGAAGAGCTTTTTTTTCTCAATATTAATATGCTGATTAATAATACTGTAGGTATAATGAATAATCACTGTTTAGATGTTAACGTTTTCATTTTCAGTTCAAAAGTCCTGTTAGTATTCTCCATAACTGCTGTACCTTAGAAGATAAGAATCATTTTGCAGTGCTTCTAGAGGTTTCTCAGCACTTTCTGGCACTTGCCTAATAACCCCTCCAAAAAACTAGTAGGTTATGGCTTAATTCATCAAGGTAGTACACCAGTATAAGGATTTTTTTTTTTTTTTAAAGTTACGTTTTTTTTCCAACAAGATGTAAAAATAACAACATGGCCAAAAATGTACACATGTGTCCTTGTGTGAGGCTTCATGAATGAAGCCCAATGCGATCATAACTGCACATATAATAATTTGCAGAGAGACACAAAGGAAGAGATAGAGAGAGAGAGAGAAAGTGTACTTTATCTTTAGTAAAACTATTTTGGATAGTGTATGTCAGTTAAAATCTCAGCCGTTTTTTTTTTTTTTTTGCTTTACTAACATGTCCTCATAAAACTGTGAGTGCAGAGTGTCATGGCCATGCTTTCAGGGCATGACATTTTACACTCATGGTGGCCATGTACGTATTAAAATTTGGTCAGTTCAGCAGGGACCATAGAAAATGGATTAGGGAAAAAACTGCGCTATAACCCAAAAGTGTACAAGCTGCCAGCACTCAAACAAACAAAGTAAAGTGAAAAATGGGGATAAACAGTGCAGCGCTGAAACTTATATAGTGGTAAGGGGTACCACTATAAAATTAAGTGTTAACCAGAGCTCAAAGTGGTGAACGTGAAACTCAAAAACAAAAATATTCAATAAAGGTGTACAACAGTGATGAGAGTCTCCTATGACTAAGGAAGTCCACACACATGAACACACTTTTTGTCACTGGAGATGAATAAATTAAATGAAAATTGCATATAGTCCAAAATATACAATGATGAAATCTTCTGTGAATAGAAAAGGATCCATTGACCATAAACACACTCAACTGATATTCCTCCCACAGAATGTTCAGGGTACCAGGAACAACAATTTGACTGTTGAATCATGTGTTACAGATAATGAATAGATGGGGTACTCTTACCGCATCAGGTGGACTCATCAGTCGTACGTCAGTGAGTCAGATAAACTTGAGGTCTCAGCGACCAGAAACTGTGGACCAGGATCTCTGTGGGTGACGTGAATGTCTCAACCAAAATCTGTAGAACACGATCTTTTAAGAATGCCGTAAATGTCTCAAGTAGTCCTGGAGTGGATAATCCAAATGAATTGGGATGCAGGTGCAAATATCCTCCAGCATACAGGCTCCAAAAGGCAGGATATGGGAACAAAAAATATAAAAACAAAAGAGAAGCTCCCAATGGTGCAGGTCAAAAAAACCTTTGATGGTTTATTGAATAAAAAATATCATACACATAGCAGACAGAAATATTTAAATGATCACAAAAATGTAAAAGCAATGTGGGGTGCAGTAATGCAAGCCTGACACGTTTCGACCTCAAATTCATCAACAGGGGCATATCCCTGCACCCCCCACATTGCCAACATTTATAGAGTAGTAAATGAACCTGGACCGCCCTTTGGAGGCGGAACCGGAAGTGACATCAAAACTCCCCTCCCCTTCCAGTCACAACAACTGAGGGAAATAGTAGCAGGGACCCTCCACATTTCAAAATATTTTGTGGCCATTGCAGTCCAACAAAAGCCGATCTACCAATCTACTGCTCTTCAACCTCCCTGTAGGACAAAAGCTACTTGATCAGTCAGGGACTGTAACATTGATCTCTGTATTCTGACAGCCAGGGATTGTCCCCTCTGTCAGAATATGATATGCAATTTTTAACAATAAGGATTGCTTTAATAATGGAATAATGATACAGCATATATGAAGAAACAGAAAACATAAAAACTATTTGACATGGTGTGACACAGTATAGTCAATATAAAGAAAAATGTTGATATAATCCAAGCAATTATCCAGCAGCAGCTCACATGGACAGATAAGCCTCGTACACACGATCGGATATCCTATGGATTCTAATCCGATGGTTTTGTCCATCGGAAATCCAATGAAGCTGACTTCCATCAGTCTTGCCTACACACCATCAGTCAAAAAACCGACCGTTCCAAACGCGGTGACGTAAAACACTCAGATGAGCCGAGAAAAATTAAGTTCAATGCTTCTGAGCATGCGTCGACTTGATTCTCAGCATGCGTGGGTTTTTTATCCGATGGACTTGCCCATAGACGATCGGAGTTTTCGATCGGTTTTTTATCCATCGGAAAAATGTAAAACATGTTCTATTTTTTAAAACCGATGGAAAAAAGACCGATGGGTCCCATACACGATCGGTTTGTCTGATGAAAACAATCCATCGGGCGGTTTTCATCGGTAAAACCGATCGTGTGTACAGGGCTTAATGCTTAACAATACTACATTTTCATGGAACTGATCTCAGCATTCACAACTTGTACTAACCAATATCATCCCAAGGAAGAATGGACAAAAACAGAGAGACAAAGACATGGGGGAAAGGGAGGGGGAAGGACCCCAAAATACTGCAGTCTTCTTATCAAAAAGGGGGGGCACATCAATTCCACTTTAATGGAAGGTCCATGGCAGCCAGACCTTGTTGAACTTCCAGGGGCATCTACGACTAATGTAAGTCAGCTTGTAAAGAGGCAGTGCCGCATCAATCATGGCTTCCCAGGATGACCGAGTTGGAGGAGTAGGAGTAAGTGCAATCTTAGCATTTTTTTTACGTAATACAACGTTTTTACACTATGAGAGGCTTCTCCTTTCTCCTTTCAACATTGCTGCCATGAGTGCCCAGAGGTTTTAGGAGGACCCCAAAGAGGAAAATTGGGACTTGATGGAGCACTATTGGAGATGTCAATTTCAGGCTATCTTCCCTGGCTTTATGGTGGTTATGGCTTCTTTGGTTCAGTGATGATCACATGACCCACAGGAGCAATTTAACTTTCTTGTTCATGGAAGAGGTCAAATTGGTCTGGTGAGCGTGGAGTGTTTATTTTCAGCACAGTGAAAGGGAGCTTATATTGATTTATCTTAAAGTGGATGTAACCCTCACATATACCCAGTGAAGTGAACAGCCTCAGATGATATACAAAGATAAAACAAATCTCCCTACATAAGTTTTACATGTCTATCTGCTGTCTTCATCTTTATATACTGTTTGGAAATTGCACATATTGTTAGAGATGTTCTCTTCCTGTTTAGCACTGCAGTGAAGCCTGGGCATGCAGCCAAGACAGCTGGTTGGAGGAAAGGCACACACCTCCTCTCATAGTAGGTAAAGTCGAATAAAGACAATAGTCCATTCAGTTCAACCTGTCAGTGTCTATATTTCCCATATCCCTGTATCCTCATAGGTAGAAACTTTTAGCTCTGATCATTGAATAGTTCAGGGTTCTGCTAATTTATTTATAGCATCCTCCCCAACACAAAACTCAGGCTGCTTTTATCATATATGACAGAGAGCTTGTCAGGAGTTATTAGGCTGAAGAAGAACGGGGTAGGAGACAGCTATGGGACATAGTGCTTTGAAGAGAGATATCAAAACACTGCAGATATATGTGCTCAGCTCAAATTTCATGAATTGGGTTTGCATCCATTTTAGAGAAGCACATGGGTGAATCTAGTACACAACACACTATTTTTGGGATTTCTTTATTTGGACATTTTATTGGACATTTATCACTTGCATATTGAGTTTTGTAGTATTATCGCTGTTTAGATATATTTTATTCAAAGATTTCAAAGCAGATACGGTTTTCAAGATGTGCTGTTAAAGCTCTTTTAAAGAATCACAAAGACATAGGCAATGTTGAGGGCCATAGGTGCAGCGGTCGGCCAAAGAAACTTAATGCAGCAGATGAAAGACACATCATGCTTTAACATCCGAAGATGTCCAGCAGTGCCATCAGCACAGAACTGGTGGAAACCAGTGGGACCCAGGTACACCCTTCTTCCGTCCAGAGAAGTCTGGCCAGAAGTGGTCTTAATGGAAGAATTGTGGGCAAAACAATTATACCTCCAATGTGGAAACAAGGCTAAAGGACAACTATGCACAAAAACATGGGAACCGGGAAAAAGGCAGCAGATGCTGATAAGTCAAAATTTGGAGCTTTTCTCCATGATGAGAAATACAGGCAGGTACTTACAGTATCCATAATGCCATACCATCAGAGAGGTGTGTGCTTGCAGCAGCACAATGACCGCAAACATACAGCCACTGTCATTAAAACTATCTTCAGCGTAACAAGAACAAAGAGCCATGTAAGTGATGGTTTAGCCTCCACAGAGCCCTGATTCCAACATCATCAAGTCTGTCTGGGATTACATGAAGAGACAGAACTATATGAGGCAGTCTACATCTTCTTGATATTTGGAATAACCTACCTGCCGAGTTTGTTCAAAAACTGTGTACAAGTGTACCCAGAAGAATGAATGCTGTTTTGAAGGAAAAGGGCGGTCACACCAAATATTGATTTGATTTGGATTTCTCTTCTGTTCTTTTACTTTTTTTTTACTTATTATGTGATTTGATAAAAAATTAACTATTAACACTTCTATTCCAGAAAAAAAATCTGAATTTTTTCACACCTAATAACTAGACAGAGAAACTGGATATAGTGCATATGTTAGATTCCCCAAAGTGGTGACCACTTGTGATGTATATTCATAACAGTGACAATGTGCAGAGTAGGGATGAGCTTCGTGTTCGAGTCGAACATACGTTCGACTCGAACATTGGCTGTTCGATCGTTCGACGAAGATCGAACGATTTGGGCCGTTCGCGCCAAATTCGAGTGACGCGAACGGCCCACAATGCACTACGCCATCGCAGTGTCATCCAGGCGCTGTGATTGGCCAAGCATGCACTGTGACCCCGCATGCTTGGCCAATCACAGCGCCGGCAGCGAGGAGAGCAATGATTGGCCACAGGCAGGATGCCTGTGGCCAATTATTGCTGAGGGTGTTTAGTACACGCCCCACACTATAAAAGGCCGCCAGCACGGCGGCCTAGTGTAGTGTGTTCCGGAGCAGGGATAGAGTAGCATAGGCAGGGACAGTGACTGTTATTTCTTTCTTGCTTAACCTGGATTCCTTTAGTTTAGGGAAAGAGAAGGATAGGTAGGGAGAGTGTCAGTGTGTTTTGTGCTTCTGCTATAGTGTGCTTAAAAAAAACATTTATTCTAGGGACAGAAAACTCTAGGTAGGGACAGTGTCAGTTTCTTTCACTCTGCAAGTCCTTGTTTCCAGGGACCTGTAAGGACAGTGAGTTAATTGTCCTTGTGCTATATTGTGCTTAAAAAAAACATTTATTCTAGGGACAGAAAACTCTAGGTAGGGACAGTGTCAGTTTCTTTCACTCTGCAAGTCCTTGTTTCCAGGGACCTGTAAGGACAGTGAGTTAATTGTCCTTGTGCTATATTGTGCTTAAAAAAAACATTTATTCTAGGGACAGAAAACTCTAGGTAGGGACAGTGTCAGTTTCTTTCACTCTGCAAGTCCTTGTTTCCAGGGACCTGTAAGGACAGTGAGTTAATTGTCCTTGTGCTATATTGTGATTAAAAAAAACATTTATTCTAGGGACAGAAAACTCTAGGTAGGGACAGTGTCAGTTTCTTTCACTCTGCAAGTCCTTGTTTCCAGGGACCTGTAAGGACAGTGAGTTAATTTTCCTTGTGCTATATTGTGATTAAAAAAAACATTTTTTCTAGGGACAGAAAACTGTAGGTAGGGAGAGTGTTTTTTTTCTTTCACTCTGCAAGTCCTTGTTTCCAGGGACCTGTAAGGACAGTGAGTTAATTGTCCTTGTGCTATATTGTGCTTAAAAAAAACATTTATTCTAGGGACAGAAAACTCTAGGTAGGGACAGTGTCAGTTTCTTTCACTCTGCAAGTCCTTGTTTCCAGGGACCTGTAAGGACAGTGAGTTAATTGTCCTTGTGCTATATTGTGATTAAAAAAAACATTTATTCTAGGGACAGAAAACTCTAGGTAGGGACAGTGTCAGTTTCTTTCACTCTGCAAGTCCTTGTTTCCAGGGACCTGTAAGGACAGTGAGTTAATTTTCCTTGTGCTATATTGTGATTAAAAAAAACATTTTTTCTAGGGACAGAAAACTGTAGGTAGGGAGAGTGTTTTTTTTCTTTCACTCTGCAAGTCCTTGTTTCCAGGGACCTGTAAGGACAGTGAGTTAATTTTACTTGTGCTATATTGTGCTTAAAAAAAACATTTTTTCTAGGGACAGAAAACTGTAGGTAGGGAGAGTGTTTTTTTTCTTTCACTCTGCAAGTCCTTGTTTCCAGGGACCTGTAAGGACAGTGAGTTAATTGTCCTTGTGCTATATTGTGCTTAAAAAAAACATTTATTCTAGGGACAGAAAACTCTAGGTAGGGACAGTGTCAGTTTCTTTCACTCTGCAAGTCCTTGTTTCCAGGGACCTGTAAGGACAGTGAGTTAATTTTCCTTGTGCTATATTGTGATTAAAAAAAACATTTTTTCTAGGGACAGAAAACTGTAGGTAGGGAGAGTGTTTTTTTTCTTTCACTCTGCAAGTCCTTGTTTCCAGGGACCTGTAAGGACAGTGAGTTAATTGTCCTTGTGCTATATTGTGCTTAAAAAAAACATTTATTCTAGGGACAGAAAACTCTAGGTAGGGACAGTGTCAGTTTCTTTCACTCTGCAAGTCCTTGTTTCCAGGGACCTGTAAGGACAGTGAGTTAATTTTCCTTGTGCTATATTGTGATTAAAAAAAACATTTATTCTAGGGACAGAAAACTCTAGGTAGGGAGAGTGTTTTTTTTCTTTCACTCTGCAAGTCCTTGTTTCCAGGGACCTGTAAGGACAGTGAGTTAATTGTCCTTGTGCTATATTGTGCTTAAAAAAAACATTTTTTCTAGGGACAGAAAACTGTAGGTAGGGAGAGTGTTTTTTTTTTTCACTCTGCAAGTCCTTGTTTCCAGGGACCTGTAAGGACAGTGAGTTAATTGTCCTTGTGCTATATTGTGCTTAAAAAAAACATTTATTCTAGGGACAGAAAACTCTAGGTAGGGACAGTGTCAGTTTCTTTCACTCTGCAAGTCCTTGTTTCCAGGGACCTGTAAGGACAGTGAGTTAATTTTCCTTGTGCTATATTGTGATTAAAAAAAACATTTTTTCTAGGGACAGAAAACTGTAGGTAGGGAGAGTGTTTTTTTTCTTTCACTCTGCAAGTCCTTGTTTCCAGGGACCTGTAAGGACAGTGAGTTAATTGTCCTTGTGCTATATTGTGCTTAAAAAAAACATTTATTCTAGGGACAGAAAACTCTAGGTAGGGACAGTGTCAGTTTCTTTCACTCTGCAAGTCCTTGTTTCCAGGGACCTGTAAGGACAGTGAGTTAATTTTCCTTGTGCTATATTGTGATTAAAAAAAACATTTTTTCTAGGGACAGAAAACTGTAGGTAGGGAGAGTGTTTTTTTTCTTTCACTCTGCAAGTCCTTGTTTCCAGGGACCTGTAAGGACAGTGAGTTAATTTTCCTTGTGCTATATTGTGATTAAAAAAAACATTTTTTCTAGGGACAGAAAACTGTAGGTAGGGAGAGTGTTTTTTTTCTTTCACTCTGCAAGTCCTTGTTTCCAGGGACCTGTAAGGACAGTGAGTTAATTGTCCTTGTGCTATATTGTGCTTAAAAAAAACATTTATTCTAGGGACAGAAAACTCTAGGTAGGGACAGTGTCAGTTTCTTTCACTCTGCAAGTCCTTGTTTCCAGGGACCTGTAAGGACAGTGAGTTAATTTTCCTTGTGCTATATTGTGATTAAAAAAAACATTTTTTCTAGGGACAGAAAACTGTAGGTAGGGAGAGTGTTTTTTTTCTTTCACTCTGCAAGTCCTTGTTTCCAGGGACCTGTAAGGACAGTGAGTTAATTTTCCTTGTGCTATATTGTGATTAAAAAAAACATTTTTTCTAGGGACAGAAAACTGTAGGTAGGGAGAGTGTTTTTTTTCTTTCACTCTGCAAGTCCTTGTTTCCAGGGACCTGTAAGGACAGTGAGTTAATTGTCCTTGTGCTATATTGTGCTTAAAAAAAACATTTTTTCTAGGGACAGAAAACTCTAGGTAGGGACAGTGTCAGTTTCTTTCACTCTGCAAGTCCTTGTTTCCAGGGACCTGGAGAGACATTGAGTGAATTGTCCTTGTGCTATATTGTGATTAAAAAAAACATTTATTCTAGGGACAGAAAACTCTAGGTAGGGACAGTGTCAGTTTCTTTCACTGTGAAAGTCCTTGTTTCAAGGGACAGAGAAGGACACCTGAAGGTAGCCCTTATTGCTTTTTTCCCATCTCCCTGCAGGCCATCTATTAGAATGTCTGGAAGGCAAACAAGGAGAGGCAGACAGTCAGGAGGCAATAAAAGAGGGCAAGCAGGCTCTGTGTCTGGGGGCAACAGTGCTGGTCGTGGACGCGGTGCATTGTCATCAGCACATGGCCATGGGACACGCTTGTCCTTCTTTTCGGCAGCTGGACATGTTGAGCCACATCATGCCGAAGACTTGGTAGAGTGGATGACCAAGCCCTCCTCCTCCTCCTCATCCTCTCTCACCCAGGCTCAGGGTACTGGAAAAGCAGCTGCCAAAGCGTCGTCTTCCCTGGTATCAATGTCAGACAAATCATCAGTCACTCCTTCCCTAGACCCACCATGTCCTCCTCCTGAGGAGTCCCCCGAACTGTTTCAGCACAGTGTTGGGTACATGCTCCAGGAGGATGCCCAGCGTTTCGAAGGGTCTGATGATGAAACCCAGCTAGAGGAAGGCAGTAGCGTGAGAGCAGACAGAGGGGATGCTCAAGAAGGACACCAATCTGGCAGTCATGTTCCAGCAGCTGCAGCATACTGCCAGATTGGCTCCAGTGATGAGGAGGGAGGGGATGATGAGGTCAATGACTCCACGTGGGTGCCTAATAGGAGAGAGGAGGAGGAGGAGGATGAGGAGGAGGCACATCTCCAACGAGGCAGGATGCCCTTTGGTGGCCAGCGTAAGGGCAGTACACCGACGGAATCACACCGCAGAGCTCCGCCTGTGCAGGGCGCTGCCTCTGCCCGTCATTCAAAAAGTTCTTTGGTGTGGGCCTTTTTTGAGGCTAGTGCATCAGATCGCACAGCTGCTGTTTGCAACATATGTCTCAAGCGTATATCGCGTGGCCAAAACATCAGCCGCTTGGGTACCACATGCCTGACCAGACATATGTTGACCTGCCATGCAGCTCGTTGGCAAGCCTACCTCAAAGACCCACACCAAAGAACCAAGCGGACCTCTCCTTGCACCGCATCAGCTGGGATCTCCAACCCCACTATAACTTCAGTCCTCTCTGAAACATGCACTGAGAGGAATGAAGGTGTAGAATTAGGTGTGTCACAGCCAAGTACTTGCGCCCACTCTGCTAGCAGTACACCGACGTCCGATTCTAGCAGGCAAATTTCCCTGCCCCAGCTGCTGGACCGTCGAAAGAAGTTCACTCCCAGCCATCCACATGCCCAGCGGTTGAATGCTAGCTTGGCTAAATTGCTAGCGCTTCAACTGCTGCCTTTTCAGTTGGTAGACTCGGCCCCCTTCCGTGAGTTTGTGCAATGTGCGGTTCCTCAGTGGCAGGTTCCCAAACGCCACTTTTTCTCACGGAAGGCTATTCCGGCTCTCTACCGGCATGTGGAAGGCAATGTCTTGGCCTCGCTGGACAGGGCGGTCAGCGGTAAGGTGCATATTACCGCTGACTCATGGTCCAGCAGGCATGGACAGGGACGTTACCTTTCTTTCACGGCCCATTGGGTCACTCTTTTGGCAGCTGGGAAGGATTCAGGACAAGGTGCAGTAGTGTTGGAGGTTGTCCCACCGCCACGCCTCCAAAATGCTACTACTGGTTGTGACACACCTCTCTCCTCCACCCCCTCCTCTTCTTCTTCCTCCATGGCCTCTTCCTGTGGTTTGTCCTATGAACCAGCGGTGCTCCGTAGCCGTTCACGGGGCTACGCAAGTACGCAGGCAAAAAGATGCCATGCCGTGCTTGCGCTGGTGTGTTTGGGGGACAGAAGCCACACTGGGGCAGAGGTCCTGTCTGCTCTGCAGGGCCAGGCCGAGAGGTGGTTGACGCCACGCCAGCTTAAGCCAGGAATGGTGGTTTGCGACAATGGCACCAACCTCCTCTCCGCCCTCCGACAGGGACAACTGACCCATGTGCCCTGTGTGGCTCACGTCCTTAACCTGGTGGTGCAGCGCTTCTTGGGCAGGTACCCGGGCTTACAGGATGTCCTGAGGCAGGCCAGGAAAGTCTGTGTGCATTTCCGCAGATCTTATAATGCCAGTGCTCGCCTGGCTGAGCTGCAAAAGGAGTTGAACCTGCCCAAGAACCGCCTTATATGTGACATGCCCACCAGGTGGAACTCAACGTTGGCCATGCTGCAGCGGCTGCACACGCAGCAGAGGGCCATCAATGAGTACCTGTGCGACTACGGCACCAGGACAGGGTCAGGGGAGCTTGGTTTTTTTTCTCCACGCCAGTGGGGCATGATCAGGGATGCATGCACTGTCCTGGCACCATTTGAGGAGGCCACGAGGATGGTGAGCAGTGACAGTGCATGCATCAGTGACACTGTACCTCTTGTCCACCTGTTGGAGCACACGCTGCGTGGAATAATGGACAGGGCACTTGAGGCAGAACAGAGGCAGGAAGAGGAGGACTTCCTTGCCTCTCAAGGCCCCCTTTACCCAGACAGTGTTCCTTCTGTCCCACCCATCGCACAGGAAGAGGAGGAGGAGGAGGAGGAGGAGGAGGATTGTGTCAGCATGGAGGTGGAGGCTGGCACTCAGCATCATCAGCAGCAGTCTTTTAGGGATGATTTACAGTCCCAAGAAACCAGTGGACTTGTACGTGGCTGGGAGGAGGTGGCTGCGGATCATGTCGTCCTTAGTGACCCAGAGGACTCCGGAGCGAATGCCTCAGCAAACCTACGCTGCATGGCCTCCCTGATCCTGCAAAGTCTGCGGAAGGATCCTCGTATTCTTCGGATCAAGGAGAGGGACCATTACTGGCTGGCCACTCTCCTTGATCCACGGTACAAGGGTAAGGTTGCGGACCTTATGTTACCGTCGCAGAGGGAGCAGAGGATGAGACAACTCCGGGAGGCCTTGCAGAAAGGTCTGTGCAACGCGTTCCCAGAGACTGGGAGGTTGCAAACTCCTGGTCCTGGACAACGAGTTGCTGAGGCTTCGGCCAGTCAAAGAAGGAGCGGTGGGGAAGGTGGCCGTCTGACCGATGCGTTCAGACAATTCTTTAGTCCGCAGCCCCAAAGTATGATCGGTTCCAGCAACCATCGCCAGCGTCTGATAAACATGGTGCAGGAATATCTAGGGGCAAGGTCAGACTTGGACACCTTCCCCACCGAAAATCCTCTGGCTTACTGGGTCTTGAGGATGGATCACTGGCCAGAGCTTGCACAGTATGCAATTGAGCTACTGGCCTGTCCTGCATCCAGCGTTCTTTCGGAACGCACATTCAGTGCTGCTGGAGGATTTGTCACGGATCACAGGGTGCGCCTGTCCACCGACTCGGTTGATCGACTGACTTTCATCAAGATGAACCAGTCTTGGATCACCACCAGCTACCACACACCTGATGCTGATATAACAGACTAATTGATTTTAAAATGTCACATCCCTTCAAGACTGATGCTGATGCTGAGTGCCTGTGCTGTTATGTTGACTGGCTATCCTCCTCCTCCGAGTCCTCAATGATACGATTGATGATGATAGCTTGGAAGATCATTTTTGTTTATGGGTGCCGCCACCAGTGCCTAACGCCCAATTTTTCAGCCCCTGTTTAACAGGGGCGTGTAATTACAATTTTTGAAGCAATACTTTGCAACAGGGCTCATTGCTGTGCTCCAAGTACAGTATCTGTGAGGAGTTGCAGTGTTGTGCCACCAGTGCCTAAGGCCCAATTTTTCAGCCCCTGTTTAACAGGGGCGTGTCATTACAATTTTTGAAGCAATACTTTGCAACAGGGCTCATTGCTGTGCTCCAAGTACAGTATCTGTGAAGGGTTGCAGTGTTGTGCCACCAGTGCCTAAGGCCCAATTTTTCAGCCCCTGTTCAACAGGGGCATGTAATTACAATTCTTGATCTAATAATTCACAGCAGGGCCCATTGCTGCACCCACCAAGAGTAACTGTCAGGGCTTACAGTGTTGTGGCACCAGCACCACCATCAAAGGCCCAATTTTTACTACCACTGTTCAACAATTATATGTAATTAAAATTCCTGATATAATAGTTGACAGCAGGGCGTTCCAGCACCAACCAAGAGTAACTGTGAGTGCTTACAGTGTTGTGCCAACACCAACAACTAAGGGGCCTATTTCTGCAGAGTATATACGGCAGGTCCCTACTTTCAAACATCCAACTTACAAACGACTCCTACTTGCAAACGCAAGAAGACAACAGGAAGTGAGAGGAAATCTACCACTAGGAAGGAAAATTCTCTCCTGTAAGAATAAATATGGGAGAAAGGTGTCTCCTCTGTACTGATGCTTTATCAGCAATCCTTGTTTCAAGAAAAACACCACATTTCAAAAACAGTTGTCATTAGGACGGAAAGTGAGGTGAAATGTTCTGAACAGGGGCACAGACAGCAAAACAAATGTTACAGGGGTGATAACCCTTACCTATGTTTTCCAAAAAGTTTAAAAATAGATTTTTGGTCTGGAGCTACACTTCAACAATGTACCTGTTCAAAATTACAAACAGATTCTACATAAGAACAAACCTACAGTCCCTGTCTTGTATGCACCGCCTGTATACGGCTGTTCAGAGTATATAGGGCCTTTTTTATTTTATGTGCGGGGTTCCCCTTAATATCCATACAAGACCCAAAGGGGCTGGTAATGGGCTGGGGTAGGGGGGGGGTCATGGGGTAGCTATGCCATTTTTCTTAAAGATTTTCATCCATATTACCGGGACCAGACATTACATTAAAGCCGCAAGCAGTTTTAAATGGCTTTTTTTTCCTTTAGAAGTGTCATTTTGTGCAGGGACAGTTCTAAACACGGGAAACACGTGGCACTTCACAGGCATACTTTAGACACCCCCCAGGTACGATATTTAAAGGAATATTTGACTTTTTTTTTTTCACTTTATGCATCATTAAAATGACTGCTCCCGGAAAACGACCGTTTTTAAAACTTATTTTTGCATTGATACATGTCCCCTGGTGCAGAACCCGGGTTCCCAAACCCTTTTTAGGACAATAACATGCATAATAGTTTTTATAATTAGCACTTTAGAATTCGAACGTTCGCATCCATTGTATTTAATAGGGTTCTAATGTTCGTTCGAACTTTCGGTCCGTTCGCGGGTTCTGGTGCAAACCGAACCCGGGGGTGTTCGGCTCATCACTAGTGCAGAGCCTCCACATTTGGTGTCACTAACCGCTCACCTCAGAACGTGGACCCTCTGAATGAACAGATGGGTCAATTGCGCCTTCCCATAAAGGGTAAATATCCGCATTGATCATAAAGGGTAAATATCCGCGTTGATCGATGCGGATATTTACCCTTTATGAGAAGGCGCAATTGACCCATCTGTTCATTCAGAGGGTAAACGTTCTGAGGTGATCAGCTAGTGACACCAAAGGTGGAGGCTCTGCACGTTGTCACCTTTATGAATATACATCACAAATGGTAACCACTTTGGGGAATCTAACATATGGACTATATCCACTTTCTCTTTCTAGTTATTTATTGCTTTAGCCCTGCACTATTTCTTTGATATTACTGTGCTGGGATTTGGTTTATTGACAGCAGATTTATTTTATTTCTAATTAGGATGGTTGTGCTGATTGATTTTCTTTATATTTTTTCACACTTGCCTAAGGCGTAGTTCACACATATGCAAGTTGCAGTTTGCATATTCCAGGTGAATTTTGCATTGTTCAATACATGTTTTTGATCCATTGAAGTCAATGGAACCAAAAACCAAAAAAAAGTCAGTGACCCTTTGCATAAAATGCATAGATGTGAACATGACCCATAGGAAACCATGTTAAATGGACTGTAATGTGTTTCTGCAAAACTGAAAACGCACTAAAAAATGCATAGGTGGGAACCAGGCCTAAGGCTGGATTCACACCTATGCAGTTTTAGTGCTTTTTGCATTTTGCAGATTTGCTCTACAGTCCATTTAACATGGTTTCCTATGGAACACGTTCTGTAGTGCAAATCTGCAAAATGCAAAAAACACAAAAAATGCCTAGGTGTGAATCCAGCCAAACTTTTGCACAGCACCGTATAAAGCAAAATATTAAAACACAAGCATTTCAAAATGTTAATATTACATTACAAATAATGTCAATGAAAAACTCTGTAAAATACCGTATTTATCAGCGTATAACACGCACAGGCGTATAACACGCACCCTAACTTTAAGGGGGAAGTTTCAGGGGAAAAAACTTTCCACAGCCCCCTGCGTATAACACGCAGGCACAGTTTACCCTCTATTTTCAGGGTAAAAAAGTGAGGGTTATACACCAATACATACAGTAACTTCAAATATGGGTATAGTAGATATACATTATTTTTTTTTCTTTTAACTACTGGTATATATAGAACCATATGACAAACATGCATCATGCATGCATTTAATTGACAAGTCATTAGTGAGTGAAATGATAAGAACTGTAAACAAATACTCCACATTTAAGGACATGTCTCTGGTTTTCTTATGCACTGAGATATAGCTTATTCTCAGTAAAAAGTGACAATCTCATTATTTCAGTTCAACATGGTTCTTAACATTTACTGACTGTGTTCAAATGAACTGTGCTCACCAAACTCTGATAACTAATTTCACTGTCAATATCCACTTAAACAACTGCTCTATAATTCAGCTATGCAGTACTAACTAGGCTTTTTAAACAATCCATCAGTCAATTGTTTTATAGTATTCCAGTCACCGAAGGCTTTTACTGTTCACTTTAATAGGGTGAATAATTCCGGACAGTGTCCAAAAGCTACACTAAACATATGGGCTTAAGTCTGTTTTGCTGTAGCTGTACAGGTCCTTCTCAAAAAATTAGCATATTGTGATAAAGTTCATTATTTTCTGTAATGTACTGATAAACATTAGACTTTCATATATTTTAGATTCATTACACACAACTGAAGTAGTTCAAGCCTTTTCTTGTTTTAATATTGATGATTTTGGCATACAGCTCATGAAAACCCAAAAATCCTATCTCAAAAAATTAGCATATTTCATCCGACCAATAAAAGAAAAGTGTTTTTAATACAAAAAAAGTCAACCTTCAAATAATTATGTTCAGTTATGCACTCAATACTTGGTCGGGAATCCTTTTGCAGAAATGACTGCTTCAATGCGGCGTGGCATGGAGGCAACCAGCCTGTGGCACTGCTGAGGTGTTATGGAGGCCCAGGATGCTTCGATAGCGGCCTTAAGCTCATCCAGAGTGTTGGGTCTTGCGTCTCTCAACTTTCTCTTCCCAATATCCCACAGATTCTCTATGGGGTTCAGGTCAGGAGAGTTGGCAGGCCAATTGAGCACAGTAATACCATGGTCAGTAAACCATTTACCAGTGGTTTTGGCACTGTGAGCAGGTGCCAGGTCGTGCTGAAAAATGAAATCTTCATCTCCATAAAGCTTTTCAGCAGATGGAAGCATGAAGTGCTCCAAAATCTCCTGATAGCTAGCTGCATTGACCCTGCCCTTGATAAAACACAGTGGACCAACACCAGCAGCTGACATGGCACCCCAGACCATCACTGACTGTGGGTACTTGACACTGGACTTCAGGCATTTTGGCATTTCCCTCTCCCCAGTCTTCCTCCAGACTCTGGCACCTTGATTTCCGAATGTACTTTGGACCACTGAGCAACAGTCCAGTGCTGCTTCTCTGTAGCCCAGGTCAGGCGCTTCTGCCGCTGTTTCTGGTTCAAAAGTGGCTTGACCTGGGGAATGCGGCACCTGTAGCCCATTTCCTGCACACGCCTGTTCACGGTGGCTCTGGATGTTTCTACTCCAGACTCAGTCCACTGCTTCCGCAGGTCCTCCAAGGTCTGGAATCGGTCCTTCTCCACAATCTTCTTCAGGGTCCGGTCACCTCTTCTCGTTGTGCAGCGTTTTCTGCCACACTTTTTCCTTCCCACAGACTTCCCACAGACTGCCTTGATACAGCACTCTGGGAACAGCCTATTCGTTCAGAAATTTCTTTCTGTGTCTTACCCTCTTGCTTGAGGGTGTCAATGATGGCCTTCTGGACAGCAGTCAGGTCGGCAGTCTTACCCATGATTGCGGTTTTGAGTAATGAACCAGGCTGGGAGTTTTTAAAAGCCTCAGGAATCTTTTGCAGGTGTTTAGAGTTAATTAGTTGATTCAGATGATTAGGTTAATAGCTCGTTTAGAGAACCTTTTCATGATATGCTAATTTTTTGAGATAGGATTTTTGGGTTTTCATGAGCTGTATGCCAAAATCATCAATATTAAAACAAGAAAAGGCTTGAACTACTTCAGTTGTGTGTAATGAATCTAAAATATATGAAAGTCTAATGTTTATCAGTACATTGCAGAAAATAATGAACTTTATCACAATATGCTAATTTTTTGAGAAGGACCTGTATAATAAGTGACTCAATTTGCAAAGTGCAATATTATCTTGGTAAAGATGTTAAATCACTGGTCAGAAGTAACTTTTTTTTCTTTTAATAAATGACCTTACAGTTCTATGGCTAAACAAATATGAGTTTCTTTTGGATGTGCAGTATTTGGGTATGAACTGCATAACCCAGAAAGTGCATTCATGTTTGATTGAAGGGGTTGATCTTCTAAAGACAAATAGGCTGGTCATTTTGCAAGGGAAGTTACACTTTGCAAGGGAATTTACCCCAGAGCTTAGTGTTTAAGATGAAGCTCTGCTGACTTTCTTCATCCAATCACATGCAATCATAATACTGAGATTGCAGGCCCCACCCGCCCAAACCAGTACTTCCCCAGATACAACTTAACTAAAATAAATAACTGAACACATTTTTTAAATGGCAAAAACTTGGCCGCGACACCTTTATTGGTTTTTCACAAATAATTTTCCATAAATCTTTATTATCATTCCAAACTTCATAAATCATCCAATAACATATTTCTACCTGCTCAGTTGTTAGAACTCGAGCAGTAGCACAACTTCAAAGATAAATAAAAGTCCCCCCTGGATCCAGGGTGACCCACCACATAAAAGTGTACGCGACTGGGGCGGGAGGGAGGGAGCTCAAATCTTCCTGCTTGTTCAGCTGAAAAGAGGCAGAACCCTGCGCCTGCTGGCCCTTTTATAAGCAATCCCAAAATCCAGAAAGTTCCCTGAAACCTGATTGGCTCTTCTTGCTTCCTTGTGGACCGGCCCCAAAAGGGGCGGGGCCCCTAACCCCACTGTACTAATGCAGCTAAACCTAACTTAATAATTTACCTTTTAAATTTGTGCTAGGGAGGCCGCAATCTCAGGAAAGTGGCCCCATAATGTGACCCCTTTATTCATGAGATTGCAGGCCCCACCCGCCCAAACCAGAACTTCCCCAGATACAACTTAACTAAAATAAATAACTGAACACATTTTTTAAATGGCAAAAACTTGGCCGCGACACCTTTATTGGTTTTTCACAAATAATTTTCTATAAATCTTTATTATCATTCCAAACTTCATAAATCATCCAATAACATATTTCTACCTGCTCAGTTGTTAGAACTCGAGCAGTAGCACAACTTCAAAGATAAATAAAAGTCCCCACACGCCGGTCTTGAGCATCAAGACCGGCACACCCCAATCGTCGCGGCCTTTTCGATCATGTTCTGCAGACCAACATTAAAAATGTCATTTCCTACTTCTGATAAGTGCACCCCATCCAGTCTGTACAGACCTGGATATCCCCCTTCCAAGTCCATGTGCCTATAAGACAGTCCCCCAACTTGGGGCATGAACTTTTCGAGAGCCCTATTGACTCTCTTCCTCATTTTTTCCATCACCCTCCTCTGCGCAGAGGAGAGCCATGAAAGACGAGGAACCACTTCTGAAAAAACTAAGGTTGTACCTGGGAAAGTCGCACTGAAGCGATGCAGGTCACGCTTAATCATAAATAATAAGTCCAAAGTGTTAACATTTCCCAAATCGTTACCTCCCAAATGAATTATCAGTATGGATGGCAATGGCCACAGCTGACATAACCTAGACACATGCAAATCCAGTTGCGGCCATTGAAGGCCTCTTATACCTTTCCAGAACAAACAAAATGAGTCCGGGTGCAAGGATAAATTTGATGAATAGTTGCGTTGAGCCGCTCTTTTTTGTGCCCAATAAATAAATGAATGCCCCAAAATCCACACTGTGTGCTGGGTACCTAAAATTAAATAAACAAATTAGGACGAACATACAACTTAAAACATTTTGACTTCCACCACCCAATGCCTTGATATCTGATTCGGAGACGCCCGATCGGGCCGCCTCCGAAGCTGCGCCAATCCGAAAGGAGTGGGAGGAAAACTTAAAATGACTTAAACCCGTGGCACCCAAACTCTTTTTTAAAACTGCATCGAATTGGTATTTCGTCAGGGGCAATAAATTAGCATGAATGAGAAAAATTCCCTCCCCGGGAGGCCTAAGCCCCATAAATTGTTTAACCAAGGCTACCGGGCACAATAAGCTCTCATTTTGTTCTTTTAGATGAACCCATCTACCCTTACCATATTGGTCTGTTTTGGAATACTGCAGCCACACATGAACACCCGATTGATCAACTAGCACCTGGTCAAATCGCACACCCGAACCACCTTGTTTGCTCACTGGAATTAATTCCGAGATGCGAAATGCCCCAAAAAATGCAAGCACAAAAGCTGTCCTGAATAATAAGGCCTCAGAGGAGGAAAAACAAACCACTGAAGTCATTCTGCAAAGGCCACCGAGAATGTCAAGAGAAATCGGTCTCCTATCATCTATGACAAACGTCAATCTCTTGTATCCCTTCAGTGCCTGTTTTACAGAAAAATAAGAAGAACAAGGTCTCAGACCCAATAAACGGAAGAAAAAGGACATACCGGCCAGCGTTCTTGTCACATAACTATGTGAAAGTTGCTGCCGCATTAAACTTGACATAAAAGCCAAAATGGTACCTTCCGAAGGCTTATCAAACTGACCACCTTCAGCACTTGCAAAGGATATCCAGCTGCTCCAGGCTGCCGAGTAACTCGACCAGGTTCTAGGAGCTAAAGAGCTTTTTATAGCATTCGTCACAGTACTCAGATCATCTCCCACAGATAGGCCGGGCATGAGTTGCCAACTGCGTCCGCCTCCGGCAGCAGACTCCGAAAACGCTCCTCCTGAAAACGAGATAGAGAATCAGCTATATTATTCAATATCCCCAGGGTATACCTAGCCTTCAACCAAATATTAAATTTGAGGCATCTGAAGACCACCTGACGCAAGATTTTGATTACCGGCAAAGAACTGGATGAAAGGCAGTTCACTGCATATAATACACCCTTGTTATCCGTTTCCACCAAGATGCGCCTATTAGCGAACTCTGAGCCCCACAACTCCAATGCCACTAATATTGGAAATAATTCTAGCAATACCACGTTCCTGGTCACTCCCGAACTCACCCAAGGCTCCGGCCAAGCCGCGCAACACCAGTGCGATCTCCAGATGGCACCGAAGCCTTTGGAGCCAGCTGCATCCGTAAATAAACAAAAATCCTTTGCCACAACAAATTCCGCCTGAAAAAAGGACCTACCGTTATATCCGTCAAGAAAGTTGGCCCAAACCAAAAGATCTTCCTTAATGGGGGCCGTTATTCTAACATGATCCAAAGGAGATTTCAAGCCTGAAATCGCCAGGTAAAGCCGACGCGAAAATATTCTGCCAACAGGCATGATTCTGCACGCAAATGCCAGAACCCCCAGCAGCGACTGTATTTCTTTCAAGCGTACCTTCTTTTTCCGCAACACCGTCGTGATTAACCATTTTAATTTACTCAATTTTTTTTCCGGCAAACGAAATTCCATACCGCAAGTATCTATCTCTATGCCCAAAAACTCCAATGAAGTGCTTGGCAAGCAAGTTTTTCCCTCAGCCAACGGTACTCCAAATTCAAAAGCCATGGCCTGAAATGACAGCAACAAGTCAGAACAAAAACTAGAGTCTGCTGGGCCAACAAACAAAAAATCATCTAGATAGTGCACCGCACCATCCAGCCCAGATCGGATGCCAAGTACCCAGTGGAGAAATGTAGAGAATGATTCAAAGTAGAAACATGACAACGAACACCCCATTGGGAGACACATGTCAAAAAAGTATTGACCCTCAAAATAAAACCCCAACGAGTTGAAAGCCTCCGGGGAGACGGGCAAGAGGCGAAATGCGGATTTTATGTCAGCCTTCGCCAACAAGGCCCCAGGGCCAAACCTCCTGATCTTACCAATCGCTTCTTCGAATGTGGCATACGACACTGAGCATAGGCTCCCGTCAATCTCATTGTTCAAGGAGTCACCTTTTGGAAAGCATAGATGGTGTATAATAAGAAATTCATTGGGTTCCTGTTTTGGCACTACCCCCAATGGGGAAATCCGAAAATTATAGAAGGGGGGGTGCTCAAAAGGGCCAGCAATTCTACCTTCCTTTAGTTCTTTACATAACTTATCCCTTACCACCTGGGGAAATTGATCTACAGATTTCAAATTACCTACCAATTTACACCCCTCCCCCGAAAAGGAAGGCAGTGGGAAACCCTGATCAAAACCTTTACTGAGTAAACAAGCCTTCTCCCTGTTTGGGTAGATGTCCAGCCACGGGCGCATTTTTTCCAGCCTCACTGGCGTGCAGGCTTTTGGGAAAAATATGCTGGACCGGGCTAGCTCCTGTCACTGCATTCCGCTTAAAACATTTTGCCGCTGGGTGCGTCCCCGCACAAATGGCACATTCGTGTCTGTATTTACACAAATTATTCCAGCGGCACTGGCTGTCATTAAATGCAAAACAGCAGCCTTTCCTAAGGGCCGCTGTCGACCCTGTCGCAGCGGGTTGTCTAGGCGCTACCTGCCTTTGTGGCACAATCAAATTGAGCCACAAGCCCACATCTTTCATACCCCACCTTAGAGACGGGTGAATGGACAGTTTCTGACGAAAGGATTCATCATAGAAAAACCACCCCAGGCCCCCAAAATTTTTATAGGCTTCCAAGATGTGATCTAGATGCTGGAAAAGCCCCCCACACCTTTCCGGGTGCTTCTCCGCCATAATGCCAGAATAAATACAAAAGGCTTGAAGCCAATTGTTAAACGACCGAGGGATTGCCCCGCCTTTCTTCTTCGCTTCTCTCCTCCCCCCTCCTTTCTGTTCTAAAAAATTCTTTATGCGCAGGCAGGAGAGAAAGAATGTCAACATATTCCCCTTTCCAAATCTTTTCCTTAACATTTACACTTAAATGGTATCCTAAAGGGGACATTTCACATGGCATGGAATCTTTCATATATATCTCAGGGACCAGTAACCTTTGCCCAGCCGTCTGCAAGAGCTCAGGAGCTGATTTGTCAGACTGCATAGCAGAAACTTTATCTAGCTAAGATAGTAAGCTGACAGGCAGACTAGACAGTACTGGAGTAAGAGATGACACAGAAGGGTTAACAGAAATAGAAGCAGCAGACACAGCAGGTGCTGAACCTTTAGACAGTGATTGTATTATGGAAGACAAAGAGCCTACCAAACCAGATAGTACATGCAATTGGTTTAACTCACCACCAGCTGGAGCCTGCAACACCTGCTGCTGAGCCACCTGCTCCAGCATTGAAGGGGGGTCTTGCACCTGTAGCATCTGCTCACCTGTTGCATGCTGTGGCATGTCTGTGTTCTGAGTGCCTTGCTGACACTCTAAGCGCTGGTTCCCGGGAGACCGCTGCGCGCGCTGTCTCCCCCGACTGTCCTGTGCGGCCTGCTGTGGCTGGCCGCGTCGTCCTCCTCTTCCAGCCGGCGACTGCGAACAGGTCCGCCTCTTCTGACCTCCGCGGCGGCCTCGTGACGTCACACCGCCGTCATCTTCCCTCAGCATCACTAGCGGCGCACGGGTGTCTGTAGCTTCTGCGGAAGCCCCTCCTTCCCTCTCCGGCGGTGCGCGTCTCCTCGCTTTTGCAGGCGGAGCTGGTTCAGGAACTCCCTGCACCATGTCAGTGTCATTCCTCCTCTCGTCGCTCGCTACCAAGTCTCCACCCTCTTGCTCCAGCAGCCGTCCTTCTTCCTCCGGGGCTGACTCCAGGCAGCGTCTAAGCCATGCCTCTCCTCCTGAGCTGCCAGCTTTCTCTAATAGCTGCATCACCAGCACTTCCATCATGTAAGATGTTCTGTGTAAGGTAAGAGCTCAAATCTTCCTGCTTGTTCAGCTGAAAAGAGGCAGAACCCTGCGCCTGCTGGCCCTTTTATAAGCAATACCAAAATCCAGAAAGTTCCCTGAAACCTGATTGGCTCTTCTTGCTTCCTTGTGGACCGGCCCCAAAAGGGGCGGGGCCCCTAACCCCACTGTACTAATCAGCTAAACCTAACTTAATAATTTACCTTTTAAATTTGTGCTAGGGAGGCCGCAATCTCAGGAAAGTGGCCCCATAATGTGACCCCTTTATTCATTCTTTTTTTTTTTTTCTTGCATGTGATTGGGTATTCTCTTAGCAAAATGAACATTCACAACATTAATTAAGCTCTGTGGCAAATTCCCTTGCAAAACACTTACCGTATTTATCTGCGTATAACACGCACAGGCGTATAACACGCACCTTAACTTTAAGAGGGAAGTTTCAGGAAAAAAACTTTCCACAGCCCCCTGCGTATAACACGCATGCACAGTTTACCCTCTATTTTCAGGGTAAAAAAGTGATTGTTATACGCCAATAAATACAGTATTTTGCAAAATGAGCAGCCTATTTGCTTTAGTAAAACAACCCCAAAGAGTTTGTAGTCTATTTCCAGTGTTTGTGTTGCGTATTCATTTCATTAGCCTAAAAATTCTGTTTAGCAAAAGTGCACCCTTTAGTCTTGGTGAAATGTATACACATTTTTGATGATAACGTTTTTAATTATCACCATATATATGGGCAAGACAAGTGATGAGGGATGGTTCTGTTGACTGGGCACTTGGTGAATGCCCCTCCCACTATGCACTGCCCTTGCAAGTTTTAATTTTATTGGGCAGTGAATTTTTTTTTCCGAAATATCCCACTTATTCATGTTAAGCTGCCACACCTATTTTATTTAACAAACAAATTTGTTAGTACTGCCATGGTAGTAGGCAAGCATTATGAAGGCACAAAATGCTGAAATAGACACAATGCCTCTATTTATTCCACACTACTGGTGCTCTTTAAAGGGTAATTCCACTTTTTTGGGGGAAGCATAGCAAATAAAGAAAATACAATATATTGTATACAGTTGCAACACAAGTCATATTGTAATTGAATGTTATTTAAAAAGACCTGTCCTTTTCAATCTGCCAGTCTGTAATTTTCTGTAAATGCACTACAATATGGCTACCTGAAGGTGTTCTGTACACAGAATGTGTACCGAACACGCCCCAGACACATCATTTCCTGCTTGTGTGATTGGCTTACTGGTTTTACCAAAAGTCTGCACTAAGTCAGATTTCAGGCATCCCCTGCAACAAAAAATGTATTTTTCGTGAGATGCTCCCAATAAGGAATCACGTCCTAAAGGGATGCAGGCCCAGCAGCTTTCCTCATTAGTGCCCGACAGGTGCTGCAGCTGACTGGTAATTATGAAACCACTCCCATTAGACTTACTTTCCCACATGGGCTCAGACAAACACACAGGGATTTCTTTAGAATAACAAAAGGTAGGAAATAAAAATTTGTTAAAATCACAGATCACCCAGGGGTGAATGTTTTTCTTAACAAAAGTGGAGTTACTCTTTAACCACTTAAGACCCGGACCATTATGCAGGCCTGGCCACTCTTTGCGATTCGGCACTGCGTCGCTTTAACTGACAATTGCGCGGTCGTGCGACGTGGCTCCCAAACAAAATTGGCGTCCTTTTTATCCCACAAATAGAGCTTTCTTTTGGTGGTATTTGATCACCTCTGCGATTTTTAGTTTTTGCGCTATAAACAAAAATAGAGCGACAATTTTGAAAAAATTTAATATTTTTTACTTTTTGCTATAATAAATATCCCCAAAAAATATATATAAAAAAACCTTTTTTTTTTTCCTCAGTTTAGGCCGATATGTATTCTTCTACATATTTTTGGTAAAAAAAATTGCAATAAGTGTTTGATTGGTTTACGCAAAATTTATAGCGTCTACCAAATAGGGGATAGTTTTATTGCATTTTTATTAATCATTTTTTTTTCTAGTAATGGCGGCGATCAGCAATTTTTATCATGACTGCGACAATATGGCGGACACATCGGACACTTTTGACACTATTTTGGGACCATTGTCATTTTTACAGCGAACAGTGCTATTAAAATGCACTGATTACTGTAAAAATGACACTGGCAGTGAAGGGGTTAACCAGGAGGGGGTGCTGTAGGGGTTAAGTGTGCCCTGATGTGTGTTTCTTACTGTGCGGGGGGGGCGTGGCTTAGGGTGTGACGTCACTGATCGTCGTTCCCTATTACAGGGAACAGACGATCAGTGACAGGCTCACTAGGAAGCACGGGGAGAGGTTTGTTTACACTTACCTCTCCCCGTTCTTCCTCTCTGTGACTCGATCGCGGGACACCAGTGGCGATCGCCTCCGCTGTTCCCGCGGGGACGGTCACGGAGAAGAGGACCGGGTCGCGAGCTGGGCTGTTAAAGGGGACATACCTGTACACCCTTGTGCCCAGCCGTGCCATTCTGCCGACATACATCGGCGTGCGGCGGTCCTTAAGTGGTTAAAGGGAATGCATACAATTTTGGAAAATAATTTCTTTGTTTATTAGTATTTTTATTTTTTTATTTAGTAACATAGACATGTGTGATATATTATAAAGGGTAACAACTGCGCTAGCAAACAGTTAAAAAAAAAACTTCTAAACATTAGGCAGCAGAAATAGTGTGACAACACCTCAAACAGTAAACAAAGAAAAAACTGCGCCACTTTTAACCAAAGTCTATTAGGAATTCGGAACTTATTTAGATGGGTATGGAAATCTATCAGGCATCACACCAGACTAGTCCAGTGGCATTTAACCAATCATCTACATTAGTCCATAGGTCATTAGGGTGACCACAAGTTTCACACCACCGTGATTACTCAAAGCAAGCCATGAAAATTCCACCACCAAAGAGAGGGGGAGCAGCTTACCAGAAGCCAAACGGTTAATGGCATTGAACTTTTGACCCAGCTGCAGCCTTTGGTGATGCAAAACGTCCCTTCCACAGCCAGTATTCTCACTCGGATGGTCCGTACACACAGTATCCAAATCATACACCCAGCATGGAATAAAAAAGGGCAGGCCAATAGCGTAATTCCGTATGGTAATTTATTAAAAGAATATATAGGTCATACTCACAAAGTAAAATCAGCATGTAAACAATAAAATGCCGGCCGGCATGTCGGAAGCCTCACTCCTCGAACGTGGTGACGTCACTGAGCGTCCTCTGTGTGATATATTGCCTAATATTTTGTATTTTCCTTTTTGTGCTTTGCATGCTATTTGTTGGCTTGTTTGATAAAGGTTCTGTTGTTCACAGAGCTCAATAGTTTAAACTGAAATTTGCACACAAGAGGAAGAGCGATCAGAGAAAGGGCTTATTTGTAATTAGTGTCAAGAGATGCCTTAGTGGAAATAAAGAATTCTGTAGCCAAGAAAGCTGATTTTCCCCATCGGAGGGGGGGTTGTGGCTGGGTTGAACTATAAATACGGAGATCTAGGTCAACTGTAAAAGTTATTAGAAGTGACAATGGCAAGGGTTAATTCAGACTGAAAGCACGCATCCAGTGTCTGCTACGCTGTTCATTTCGATATTTCATAATACTCTTATCTATTTTTTTGCATAACAAAGATTGTACATAAGGCAATCTACATAAAACTAAAACAAATTGGGTTATATCCACATGGCATGGCTACCATGGACATATGATAGTATGCTGTGCCTCATCCCTGAAACGTGTGAGAGAACAAGAGAGACCAAAAAATATGGGACTATATGGGCACAATATCAATGAGTAGACATATGTAAAATGTCTACATATGTCTACTCATTAATACGGTGCCCATAAATTCGCATCTTTTTTGGTCTAACATAAAACTAACCCAAGACCTTCAGATGTTATCTTTAAACTTAGCTCTAAACATTAGACTAGTCATCCAGCTGCTGAACAATGATATTCTTCGTCCTGAGTATGCAAAAAAATTTAGCAGAGGAGAGAGGAAACAGCTTACAGCCAGCATTTCTTGGGTTGTTGTCTAAATGAAAAAATTGACTATACCTTGAGAATGGCTTCTTCTACTTCAGTTAAAAATCTTAGTGACATTTCCTACAGTGACTTTGAGATCAATTACCTAACTATCAATCAATTGATAAATAGTCCAGAAAAACATGTTACTGCTTAGTGACTTTATCAGTTAGTAACTGGATTTATCAAATCTGCATTCACATGAGTCAAACAATAAATACGATTGATACCTGTTCACATTCTGGATGCATCACCTACAGTTTATAAGTAAATAAAAAGTTTGGGTTTCAGCACCTTATGTGAATTTACTGATAACTCCAAAACCATTTCCTGAAACACAAAGGACTACAGTTTTGTAATTCTGTTAAATTTTAAGTGATGGCATGTATATAACTGAAACATTATATGCACATATAAAAGAAGTGACTGACACAAACTCCACTGATAGCATGCACAATAAATGTCTATGACTCTCAAGCAGGTAAGTATACCTGTAAATATCTCTGTAGAGATATAAGCATTATGACAGTTTAACAGAGTAATCAGATCATACATTTACCTTCTCAATATCTCTTTCCTGCTGCTTCACAGGCACATTACTTAAAAAAAAAAAGATAAAACCACCCCAATTTATAACTAGTTTTTGCAGTAAGGTGCAGTTTCTGTTTACATTGCTTTTAAACCGTTGCCCTGCTGTGTCTTTCTGAAAATTTAAATCTTGCAATCATCTGCTTTTTTGTACACTGTTTAACCATGGCCCAGCTGTGTCTTTCTGAAAACTGACATCTGCAATCATCTGCTTTATGGCACACTGCTTTTAACTAGACTTGTGCACAACGGAAAAATTCGTTCCGTTTCGGTTCGTTTCTTTCCGGTCCTGTTGATTCGTAATCATTCGTAATTTTGCTAGACGGGATTTTTCGTGTTCGGACTCATTCGTATTTTTGCAAGCGACATTTTTCGTTGAATTTTTTGTTGCTTTATAATTCGTACTTTCGGTAGAGTACGTTGTTTTTCGTTGATTCTGGACACAACTCCTACTTTCGTAACTTTTTTTGGGTTAGTTGATTCGTAATTTTCCGTGTCTCTCTCACAACGACGCTGCCTATTATGCCTAATGTGCTTCGAATGGATTTGTACTTTTCTAAATACATAGCGGTTATTTGTAACGATTCGAAATCTCGTATTTTACTTTCGTTTTTTACATGCGGCTATAGGCTCCGCCCCTGTACACCATTTTGAGAGGGTTCAGCACGGTGAGGGAGAAGCAGAGAGCAGAGCAGAGTGAGTGTTATTGTGCTTCGAATGGATTCGAAATCTCGTATTTTACTTTCGTTTTTTCATGCGGCTATAGCCTCCGCCCCCTGTACACCATTTTGAGAGGGAGTTCAGCATGGTGAGGGAGAAGCAGAGAGCAGAGTGAGTGTTATTGTGCTTCGAATGGATTCGTACATTCGTAACTTTTTTCATAACGAATTATGCCGAAGACCTTCGGGCATTCGCTATTTTGCGGTATAATTTATTTCGGATTCGGTTTTATTCGTAATTGCTCTGTTCGGAAATTCGAATGCTTCCGAATGTCCGAAAGTTGCTAAATTCGGACGAATTTCGATTCGTTACGAAACGAATTGCACAAGCCTACTTTTAACTAACAATTGTTAAGCCCCGTACACACGATCGGATAACCTATGGATTTTCGTCCGATGGATTTGTCCATCGGAAATCCGATGAAACTGTTTTCCATCAGTCTTGGCCACACACCATCAGTCAAAAAACCGACCGTTCCAAACGCGGTGACGTAAAACACTCCGATGAGCCGAGAAAAATGAAGTTTAATGCTTCTGAGCATGCGTCGACTTGATTCTGAGCATGCGTGGGTTTTTTAACCGATGGACTTGCCCATAGACGATCGGAAATTCCCATCGGTTTTTTATCCATCGGAAAATTTTAAAACAAGTTCTATTTTTTACAACTGATGGAAAAAAGACCGATGGGTACCATACACGATCGGTTGGTCTGATGAAAACCATCCATCGGACGGTTTTCATCAGTCAAACCGATCGTGTGTACGGGGCTTTAAAGTTATTTCTGTATTATTATTATTATTTTTTTCTGTATTATTTAGATGAATTGCCAACCTTGTGTCTTGTTTGATGAGAGTGTTAAAGTTATTTTTTTGGTTCTGGCCTGTCTAGGTGTGAAAGTTTCCTCTTTGACCCACACGTCTTATCAGCTCTTAATTAATTAATTGATGATTTCTCCTCCACCTGATATCCTTAAAGATTAAAATCAACTCATGAGACAAAGCACTTCGCCAAGTGGCTCAGGCACTTGATAATGATAATTTCTACTTGATAATTTCTACCAAAGTGTAATATTTCCATACATGTTATGGCAGTTTAGCACTGCATTTTGACTAAGACAGAAACAAAAAATAAATAAAGTAATTATAAAATAGCAGTGCTCCACTCCAGACAGACTAAATCCTACTCTCTCTGTCTGTAATATGCTCACTCTCGCTTTCCTTATCACAATAATTTCTCTGCCCCTAAATTTTTGTTCCTGCACGCCTCTTTTCTACCCCATAACTTATATATATAAGATATACAGTATATTACCCTCACTCCTACCCTCTCCCAATTACGACACTCTTCACCTTATGCCAATTTTGAATCGTGGAGGTTATACAGACAAAACATCCAGGACACAGAGGTGTGTGCACTCATATACTGTAAATCTTACTCCATAATCCACCTGTTTCTCCTAACTTCTGGGGATATTTCCTACGATTCCTGGCCCTCCATTATTTAACTTCCCCCTTACACTCCCTCATCTAGCATCAGCCGCAGTCCACACATTCTAATATATAGTATATTCCCCTGCTTCCAAGAACCACTCATCTCTTCTCATGTGCCCTCAGGAATACCTGCTTTGTCTGTATCAAGCTTTCTTCTGTCCATTTATTTTATCTGCAATGCCATTAACCTATTGGCATTCCTGAAACCTGGCTTCAGGAATCTGACTCTGCCTTTTTAACTGACCTCTCCTATGACCCAGTGGAAGAAATGGAGGTAGTGCTGGAATCCTTCTATCCACAGAAAGCATTTTTCAAGTTCTTCTTCACCTACCTCTCCATCCATCTCTTTTTTTAAAGCTTGTTGTGTTTGTCTTTTTTCTCTGAGGTACCTCTGGTAACAGGGGACAACCCTGTTAATGCTTACACCTTGGCTACTTCCCAGTTTGTACACCTAACCTCATCTGTCTGACCTAACAAAATGGACACAGATTCCTATTCACTCTGTTGGCAACACCCTTGATTCCCCTGACCTTGAAATCTCCCACCTCTGCGCTCCTTGCACCTTCTCCGAAACACATTTTTATCTTCACCGCTCAGCACACCCCTTCAGTTTCATAAGGCAAATTAACTGATTTGCTAACTGACGTTCTAAAAAGAAATCTTCCCAAAACTTGGCTTATTGTTTTTCTATGAGGTCAACCAGTCACTTCCCTCATTCAAGAGTACTCGGTGTAATCTTGGACTCTAACCTCTCTTTTCAGACCCACATCAAATCAGTCTAAATCTTGATGCCTCTGTCTCCATAACATTTCCAAAATAGATCCTTTCTTAACCAATGATACCACCAAGCTCCTAATTCACTCCCTTGTAATCTTTTGTCTCGACTACTGCAACTCCCTCCTTGTTAACTCAACCCAGACTATACCCACCTTCAGTCTATCATGAATGCTGGTGACAGAGTCATCCACCTTTCCAGCCATTCATTCTGCCTGCCATTCCCTCCACTGACTTCTGTCACACAACAAATAAAATGTAAAACCAGTCTAAGCCTAAAGTCTATAGGGAAGTATGTGTCACCTCTAAAAAATGTTCTTAGGGAAAAAATGATAGGCCACTATCAGAACACTTTTCAGATTAGCATATTCATGAGAGTTTCTGTTTGTAGCTTCCCCTCCCCCACTTTGTAGAATAGAGGACTCCCGATTATGCATGAAAGTTTGACCACTCTTCAAGGTCTTCAGCCAACTTTAGGAGTAAATACATATACAGTTACATGACATTATACATTTACTGACATTAAAGCCTAACACTTTAATTCGATATACTGGGACAGAGTAAGGCAATATCTAGTGGTATCTGGTAGTAAAGTGTAAATATCACCATACCAATTGAGCTTTCCATGGGCCCTGTGTTTTATTGTTTTCAATAAAATTTAGTGAGCATTCTATTTGTGTAACACTTTCATAACATCCAAAAGATCTAACAAACAAAGTAACTGATTATGCAGAAGCATACAGAAATTGCTTAGTGTATTAGTAATTATTTGTTTTTTGGGTTCTATGGAGGAACTGAATTTCGTTACTATTTTAAGTGTTTTTATACGCATTGGTCTACTACAATCTACATTGAGCATAATGAAAAGTGCAATCTTTGTTAATATGTTAGTTGTTTAGCTATAAACGTACAACACACTGTGCGCTAAATCTTTTTGAGCCCTGAATTACTAGTCATCAGGTAGAATCATATATGTATAATTTATATGTAACACTATATCTATAGTATGTAAATAATTAATGGTGATGAGAATTGGCATAAATAACAAAATCTTAAAAAATAAATAAACTTGCTAACAAAGAAGCAGCACACTTAAAAATTACTCAAAAGATGTCATGCTTACTTTCCTTCAAATGTGAGGGCTTGCATTTTTGATGCTGTTTATCTTGAAAACGAATCAAATATTCTGTTTACATACTGTGCCACAAACACTACATATACAGCTTCAGTTTATATATCACACAGTTCTGTATTACAGTGTTTTAGTGAAACTCATGTCATCGATACATAGACAAATCTCTGACGAAGAACAAAAGGTGGCAATAGAGCTTGGCATTACCAAAAGACCAGTATCTAGAAGAGAAGAATAGGATATTGAGTAATAAATATACATATGAAATCTTGCTGGGATTTGCAACCCCACTAGAAGATATCAAAAAGAGTTCCAAGACTTGGTCCATAAAGTTTATGATCTAGGTATATTGAAAGAAAGGTATTTTGCCTCCACAGATATGCCTCCACAGATATTTTGCCTCCACAGAATTATCAATTGATTACATGCATCTCATACCTAGACCTCTTCACCTAGCGGATACTGTGCCTAGAGATGTCCTTATGCAGGGTCATTTCTTTCATGTAAAAATAGGATTTTTGTACTGACCGTAAAATCCTTTTCTCTGAGTTCATGGACGGACACAGCTTCCTATTGACAAGTGGGTATTATCCTTCATTTAGGAGTGACTAGGCAGAAAACTTGTAGAAAGTGTTAACACACCACATCTCATACAGCACTGCCCAGGGGGCGGACCCTCTGGGTATAATCCCTCTCTCTGCACCTCGCAGATCCGTTCGTCAAAAAGCAGTACAAACTTAAAAATGAGGGGTGGGTGCTGTGTCCATCCATGAACTCAGAGAAAAGCATTTTACGGTGAGTACAAAAATCCTATTTACTCTTTCGTTCATGGACGGACACAGCTTCCTATTGACAAGTGGGACGTCCCAAAGCAGTGTCAAAAATGAGGGGTGGGAACAGCATTAAACCAACTTCACCCCAAAACTAAACAGAGCTCCTCAACGGAGGAGTCGCAACTCTAAACAGCCGCCTGCAATACCTTGCGGCCAAAAGAAGCATCTGAAGATGCACACACATCATTTTGTAAGTTTAGTGAAAGTGTGAACGGACGAGCAGGTAGCCGCCTTACACCTAGTGACGCCTAGTGAAACAGACGCTTGATGCTCTCACAGTGTCCAAAAAATCACAACGTTATTTCCTAGGGTTCAACGGATGGTGAGCGACCTCCGATGCTACAGCAGAGCTGCTTGTTCCTCCTTGATGATTGACATATGCCACCACTGTGGTGTTTGTCCGACTGGATTCTGACTGGACGCCTTTGTAGCCTCTGAGACCATGTGGAGAGGCAAAGCCAGATCGCCCGGAGTTCCAGGACAATGATCGGCAAGTGGAATTCCTCCGGAGTCCAGCGACCCAGGTTGACTGAGCTCCCCAGACTCCTGTCCAACTGGGAAGACAGGCGTCCGCCGTGACCATCATCCGGTAAAAAGGAAGGAACGACTTCCCGGACAGAAATGCCAGTGATGTCGGCCACCAACTAGGGAGGTCCTGACTAGGTGGCTCCCCCGGATTTGACAATCCAGGGATGAAGGGCACTTGACCCTTCTGGCCCTCAGAAGAAGAACGTCCAAGTTGCCCATGATAGCGAAGCCACGCTGTCTTAGTAGTAGGGCCATAATCGGGGCAAGCACCTTGGTGAACACCCTTGGTGCCGATGCCAGGCCAAAGGGGAGAGCCACTATTGGTAGTGGTCTTCCCCGGCCGCCAAACGCAGACATCTCTGATGCCTGGTGCATATGGGAACATGCAAGCATGCGTCTTTATCAACCAAGGATGCCGGAAATTCCCCGGCTGGAGGGCAGCGACAACAGAGCGTCTTCAGCACTATGAACAGATTAGAGTAGAACCCCTGAATCCTTTCCTGCACTGAGACAGGAAGGACCACCCTGCGTATCAGCAGGTCTTGAACTGCCCCATATAGGACTTTCCGATGAGTCGGCTGAAGCTGGCGGTTTAGAGTGAAAAAATCTGTTCGTTAGGCAAGCAAGGTTGGGCTTGCAAACCCAGGGACGCTTCTGTCCCTCAGCAGGTGCTTTATCGACCTGGGGTCGTTTACTTGCCACACTAGGCGGACGAAAGACCACTTGTGTGCGGTGAAGGAGAGCCCTAGCCTATTGCGTGGCTCCTTACCCCTTTTTGGATTGCAGGAGTAGCAAACTCTTACCTCCTGTGGCATCCTTAACGATGTCATCCAGAGAGGGTCTAAAAAGACTGTCACCGCTAAAGGGCAGGTCCAATAGGGCCAATAAGGCACTTAGCCAAACCAGGTTGCATAACACCACCGCATAACCCGAGGCTCTAGACAGCAAGGGGATAGTATCCATGTCTGATTCGCAGACAAACTAAAGGCCCTGTACCAACTGGTCGGCCAAAGCTACCTCATTCGGAGTAGCCTCCCACGCCTTTAACCCCTGGAGTAGCATCTTTGCCCACTCAGTAAGTGTCAGAGACACCAAAGCTCCAGCCAATGCTGGACACACCGCTGAGCCCACCACAGTGTATAGGTAGCGAGCGAGTGCCTCAGCCTTCTTGTCCACAGGGTCCTTGAAGACAGGTGCCCCCTTGTTAAGTCTGGACACAGGGGGGTCCACTATCGGGGGAGAGGACCATATTTTCAGGAAACTCTCCTCAAAGGGGTACCGGGGCTGCAAAAAAACCTTCAGTGGGTTTTCTCACTCCTTGTATAAAAGCTTATCAAGATAAGACACACAAGGAAACACCTTAGCAGTGCGGGCCAGCTTACGGAACCCAAAGGGGACCGCCGACTCTGCTGCTTCTGCAGCATTCTCCAATTTCAGAGTATCCCGCACTGCAATGATAAGGTCAGATACTAAAGCCTTTTTGCGTGTTGACCTGGACCTGGAGTCATTCTCACTGTATGGCTGGTCACGGTTCGCAGTCATGAGCCACAGCCCGGCCTGGTTCTGCATCAGAATTATCCCCAGAAGATGGTGGGGGAAGGGGGCATTTCCTACCCCCTGTGTTCCCATGCGCTGCTTCAACCTTGGCAACAAAGCCTTCATGATTGCCGACATAGCGCCCACAGATACAGCAGGGGCACCAGCTGCCAACTCAGGTGTTTCAGGGAAAAAGACGTCTGCTTCTGACGTCATGCTGACCCACGCGCCTCCAGGCAAGGTATCAATAGGCCACCCTCCTAGCTGCTACAGAGATGCAGAGGTCTCCCAGAGGACTCACCACCGTTAGAACGGTACCGCTACTGTTGCCGTCTGCTCCCGCCTGAGATGCTCTCCCACCGCTGCCAATGTCAGTCTGATCTCGTCAGCGTGTGTCTGTATACTTTTGCACCTGTAGAATGCACCCTAGAGGCCGAAGACTTCCACAAAATGGCCGCCGAGCAGCCGAGCTGAAGAACAGTGTGGACCATAAGAAAATGGCCGCCGAGCAGTCGACAGAGGCCAAAGCGGCTTCAAACCACAAGAAAATGGCCGCCGAGTGGCGGTAGATCCATACAGGCGCGAACCACAAGAAAATGGCCGCTGAACAGTCGACAGAGGCCAAAGCGGGCGCGGACCACAAGAAAATGGCCGCCGAGCGGCGCAAACCACAAGAAAATGCCCGTCAAGCATTAGATAGAGGCCAAAACAGGCGTGGACCACAAGAAAATGGTTGCCAACAGCATGGAGGGAGAAAACACACACAGGTAAGCAGCACATTGACATATTAATGACAGTCTACAGCGCAGCCCTGCTCCAGGTGGAGCCCCCCAGGTGACCCCCCAGCACCCAGCAGCCAGCCTTAAGCCGCGTAAACACGACCGGTTTTCCCCTTTATACTGCCGTCGTACGTGTTGTACGTCACCGCGCTTTTAAAGCGACGAGATTTTGGATTGACAGTGTGTATGCAAGGAAAGCTTGACAAGAATCTCGTCAAGCTTGACAAGAAACCCGTCGAGAAAAACTAAGTTTTTTTGGCAACGAGATTCTCGGTCGTGTGTACGCGGCTTTAGCTTCAGAGCCCAGGGAGGAGGGAGGGCAGGGAGAGAGGAAGGAAAGGGCAACAAAAACACTTACTGTATTTATTAGCGTATAACACTCACTTTTTTGCCTGAAAATAGAGGGTAAACTGTGCCTGCGTGTTATACGCAGGGGGCTGTGGAAAGTTTTTTTCCTGAAACTTCCCTCTTAAAGTTATGGTGCGTGTTATACGCCTGTGCGTGTTATACGCCGATAAATACGGTACTTGATCTCTCCAGGAATGTTCAGCCAAGTCACCCTGCCCAAGCAGGGGAGCTTCGTACCCTTCCTGCGTGGATCATGCTGGAAGACATTCCGGACAGATCATCACCTGCGCAGTTACGGGGGTGACTGTCGACCCGGCGTGCTGTGATTGTGCCATAGAGACCCATCATATGCATGCCCTGGAGCGCGAAGCTCACCGGCCACCTGTGGAGCGACGGGCATGTTGTGGAAAACCCAGCACATAGCTAGGGTCGGCACACGCACAATGGCCGAAACTGGGGAGACTACAAGGATCTGGGATCCAGCCTGTCACCCAGTCGGCAGTTGATCAAGGATCGCAGGAACAAAAAACGTACAAAAACGTAAAAAAAAAAACACAACCGACCAATGAGCCCGAAGGGAGCCATGTTCTTCTCCTTTGCTAGGCAGAAAAAAACTGATCTGCCAGGTGCAGAGAGAGGGATTATACCCAGAGGGTTGGCCCGCTGGGCAGTGCTGTATAAGGTGTGGTGTGTTAACACTTTCTACAAGTTTTCTGCCTAGTCACTCCTAAAAGAAGGATAATACCCACTTGTCAATAGGAATCTGTGTCCGTCCATGAACGAAAGAGTAAGAACTGTTTCAGAACTTAGGTTCTCTTCCAGTACCACATGAGGATGTGAATGCTTCTGCTGATTTATCACAGTAGACACTCCATATGTGATGTCAGCACAATTCAATTACGAAGGCATTGTGTAACCAAAAAATAGCCTACCAATGGCGGTATCCTGCTACCCTGATGATCACTTGTAATGGCTCCACCCATGTCATTACTACTCTAAACGGAGGTTTAAAGCTTCTTCACTCATGGTATAGTCCCTGATCCGCCCCAAGATACGAGCACACCTTTCGCTACCGCCAAGCTGAAACCAACATGGCAGCAAGCCTCCAGGAAACATAAACCAAGAATTGGATGATCTCCCACTTGCCCAATTTTTTCTCAGATAGAGCAATTTCTCTTCTCCGGCACTAAATTTGTCTGTTTGCTCAGTGAACTTATTTCCCCCACGTATATTTGGTGTAGCGCTATAGTATTTACTTCACTGTAACTTAAGCGACCAGATCATTTTACTTGATTAGATGTGGAACCCAGTTTTGCTTGTGCTTTTTTTCTCCTTTTTTCTTCTAGTTACCTGGTTCATCATCCATTGGTCTGGTCCTTGTATCTGTAAGTAACCTCCATTTCCTATCCTTGTTTACACCATACATCAATATGGCCTTGTCTATCCTATCGTTGAACACCAAGGACTTAAACCACCCAGGCAAATGTAACTAATTGTAGCGCAAATTGAAATCAACTTTGTACACAACAAATAACAAGGTGGAGAAAGCCTCCTTGCAGCTAGGCTTTGGAAAACAACTCATCCTCCTACAATTTTGGACACTATAGACCTTGTCCAAACCCATTGTTCTTACAAATTGATTATGACCTCTAGTGCAGGCCGTTACAGTAACAGTATTTCTCTAGCATCCCTGGATACAATGATTCTAACGCACATACCCTAATATGAGAGGCTCCTAGATCCATGGAATTCCGACCTTGTTTCAGTAATTATGTTTTACCCACGCAGTCACTATCCTTATATGACTATTTTATGCAACCATGTATCTCTGTCTATTTGATGATGTATTTTTATGAGTCTGAACATGCAGTATACCTTAAAAATGTTTGGAATGAGATGAGCCTATTTCTGTTGTTGCTAATTCCTTTGTTACTCTTTGTTTATACACTTAAAACAAAATAAAAATCTATTTGAAATTAAAGGAGAAGTCCAGCCTGAGCTTTTTAGGGTGGGCTTATTCTCAGGGTCACAGGCCCAATTTGTTTTGCACTCCTGTGACCCGTTTTCAGCAGAGAGTGGTCTGAAGTCCGCTGCAATCGGGCGAGGCAGGGTGTCATCCCGACCTAGGAAGTCTGGATCCACCAGCTGCCTTGACTGATGGCAGTCCCAGCGTCTCAGTGAGCTGCTGAGACTTTGAGACGGCCACTCCCCGCCACTCCACAGCTCAGCACTCTAATGAGCGTGGAGGAGAAGAGCAGGAGAGATGCTGACTGACAGTCAGCAACTCTCCGCTCGGGGAGGTGAGAGAACCGAGCCATCGGTGGTATTCAGTGGCTCAGTTCTCAGTGCAGAGACGTTGGGGGACAACAGCAGCATCGGTCTGATGATGTATCCACCTAGGTAAAACCCTTACTTCTTGTTTAAATATTAATGACGTCTCTGCTGTCAGAATACACTGATCAGCAGCTGTAGACAATTGGCTGCAGTTGCTGCTCAACAAGTTTTCCAACACACCCGTTCGACAGAAGTCGATCATAAGATCAACTTCTATCAAGTGGGAATGACCGTAGATGGATCAATATTGGGTCAGTTCAGCAGCAATTTTAATCCTTCTATGGCAAGCTTTAGCATGACAGCCAGACAACTAGCATTTTAGAAGGAGGTCAACACATATACTTTAATAAACAGATGTAAAACTGAGGGTGATAGAGTGTAAAACTAATGAGACACCACAGTTATTATTATTATTATACAGGATTTATATAGAGCCAACAGGACAGACAGTACAGTTAAAATACAATTTAAGACTGGAGGAATCAGAGGGCCCTGCTCATTAGAGCTTATAATCTAGGAGAGAGGATTTAGACAGTTCCGATACATTACTCCCCACAGAAGCCTGCTATGGTCAACATATTGCCCATTTTGCATCCATGTCAACTAACACTAAGATCTTGGAGTCACTCACCCTATTGTTTTACCCATCTCACCCTTTCTCCCTGAATGATGTACAGATTTCCCTTAATTCCTCACATCTACCATAGATGCAACCAACCATTTTCTCTGTTGTTCCCTCTTCTTTGTAAGCACGGTAGGTGGAATTCTGAGTATCTGGTAATATTCGGTATTTATTGTCTATACACAGACTACTACTCTTGTCATGTATGCTGGGTGTAATGGTCAGTATCTGTTACTATTCTTTATGTATGAACTGTCTACAATACCACTTCTCTTCTTCTGGATGCTGAGTGTAATTTTCAGCATGTGTTCTTATTCCATATATATGGACTCTGCACGGTAGCATGTCTCTTATCCTGTATGCTGGGTATAATTTTCAGTCTCTGTTCTAATGCCGCATACACACGACCGTTTTTAATGTCATTGAAAAAAAACGCATTTTTCTCGACGTGATTTTTCATGTTTCCTCTCAAGCCTGCCTTGCCTACACACTATCGTGGAAAAAAATGTTTGAGTAAAGCGCGGTGACGTACAACACGTACGACGGCACTATAAAGGGGAAGTTCCATTCGGATGGCGCCACCCTTCATGTTAGTAAAGTTTGTTGAGCGACGATTCACGCTTTTCAGCCTCGTGCTTTTCAGTCCGTTACAGCGTGACGAATGTGCTATCTAGTTTTACCAGAACGAGCGCTCCCGTCTCATACTTGATTCTGAGCATGCGCATTTTTTTCACGTTGTTAAAGCCCACACACGGCCATTTTTCATGACGAGAAAAACGACGATGTAAAAAACGACGTGAAAAATTAGAGCATGTTCCAATTTTTCTCGTTGTGATTCTCTGCGTTTTTCTCGTCGGGAAAACTGCTGGAAAGCCCACACACGATCGATTTTAATGACCATTTTAAAAAAATTCATTTTTCTCGCCATTAAAAACGGTCGTGTGTATGAACTATGCACAGTACCACTTCTCTTTTCCTGGTTTCCAGCCATTAATTCTCAGTATCTGTTTTTATTCTGTATGTATGAACTATGCACAGTGCCACTTCTCTTGTTCTGTATGCTGGTTGTAATTCTCAGTATCTGATCTTTTTCTGTATGTATGGTTTGTGCAAAGTACCACTTCTCCTGTCCTGTATGCTGAGTGTAATTCTGAGTCTCTGATCTTACTCTGAATATATGGACTCTACACAGTACCACTTCTCCTGTCCTGTATGCTGAGTGTAATTCTGAGTCTCTGATCTTATTCTGAATATATGGACTCTACACAGTACCACTTCTCCTGTCCTGTATGCTGAGTGTAATTCTGAGTCTCTGATCTTATTCTGAATATATGGACTCTACACAGTACCACTTCTCCTGTCCTGTATGCTGAGTGTAATTCTGAGTCTCTGATCTTATTCTGAATATATGGACTCTACACAGTACCACTTCTCTTTTCCTGAATGCAGGCTGTATTTCTCAGTATCTGTTTTTATTCTGTATGTATGAACTATGCACAGTGCCACTTCTCTTTTCCTGGATGCTGGCTGTATTTCTCTGTATCTATTTTAATTCTGTATATATGAACAATGCACAGTGCCACTTCTCTTGTTCTGTATGCTGGATGTAATTCTCAGTATCTGATCTTATGCTGTATATATGGACTCTGCACAGTACCATTTCTTTTATCCTGTATGCTGGGTTTAATTATAAGTCTGTGTTCTTATTCTGTATGTATGAACTATGTACAGTACGATTTCTCTTTGCCTGGATGCTAGCTGTGTTTTCAGTATCTGTTTTTATTTTGTATGTATGAACTATACACAGTGCCACCCTTGTTCTGTATACTTGATGTAATTCACAGTGTCTGTTACTATTCTGTATGTATGGGCTGTGCACAGTACCACTTTTGTTGTTCCGCATGTTGGGTGTAATTCTGAGTATCTGATCTTATTCTGTGTGTATGGACTGTACACGTTACCACTTTTCTTGTCCTATATCCTGGGAATCGTTCGCAGTATCTCACCTTATTCTGTATATATAGACTTTGCGGAGTACCACTTTTCTTGTCCAGTGTCACTATTTGTTAATATTCTATGAATGAACTATGCACAATACAACTGTTCTTGTTCTACTGCATATGTTATGTGTAATTCTCAGTAGTGGTGGACGAACATCTAGCGGGACGGTTCGCGAACGCGATCTCGCAAACGCGGGCAAATGTTCGCGAACCGCGGGTCCCATTAATTTTAATTGCAGGCGAACATTAACCACTTCAACACCGGGCTTTTTTTACCACATCAATACCGGGCCTATTCTGGCACTTCTCTCCTACATGTACAAATCATCATTCTTTTGCTAGAAAATTACTCAGAACCCCCAAACATTATATATGTTTTTTAGCAGACACCCTAGGGAATAAAATGACGGTCATTGCAACTTTTTTTCTTGCACGGTATTTGCGCAATAATTTTTCAAACGCCTTTTTTTGGGAAAAAAAATGGTTTCATGAATTAAAAAAATAACAAAACAATAAAGTTAGCCCAATTTTTTGGGAAAATATGAAATATGATGTTATGCCGAGTAAATAGATACCTAACATGTCATGCTTTAAAATTTCGCACACTCATGGAATGGTGCCAAACTTCGGTACTTAAAAATCTCCATAGGCGACGCTTTAATTTTTTTTACAGGTTACCAGGTTAGAGTTACAGAGGAGGTCATGTGCATTCGCTTCTGATCGTGAGCTACCGGGGACAGGGGCGTTTTAATTTTTTTTTTTTTCTTATTTTATTTTTATTTTTACACTTATTTTACTTTTTTTTTTATCACTTTTATTCCTATTACAAGGAATGTAAACATCCCTTGTAATAGGAATGTGTGTGACAGGTCCTCTTTATTGAGAGATGCGGGGTCAATAAGACCCCACATCTCTCCTCCAGGCTGGAAAGCATGAGATTTCATACTTACTAGCCGCAATGGCGGTTTTGTTTACATCTGAGGACCCGGGCGTGACGTCATCACATCGCGCCCGGGCCTCCGACGATCATAGAGATGACTGGTGACAATCTGGTCACCAGTCATCTCTATGCTCATCACGTGACCCACCACCGGCGCCGGACGATTCTCTCCGGGTCCCCGATGGCACGGGAGAGCCCGGAGAAGCACCGGATGGCGGCGGGGGGGATGTCCCCTCCCACCGCCTAAAAGAATGATCAAGCGGCGGAACCGCCACTATGATCATTCTTATGGTGTGCAGAATCGCCGGCACATGAAAAGGATATCTGAACGATGCCTCTAGCTGCAGGCATCATTCAGATATCCCCCCACAAAGCTGAGGACGTCATATGATGTCCACCCAGGATGGGAGATCCCATCTGTGGACGTCATATGACTATGGGCGGAAGGGAAGTGGTTAAAAACCCTCAGGTCATATTTGCAGCCACAAAATACTTACTAGCTGTGCACACATAGTCCCACAACATGGACAATGACATGTGGAAGGCTGGCCGCAGGCTAGCCTGAATTTGTAGGAGGAGTCTGAGGGCTATTTATCCCTCCTCCTCTCTCCTCTCCTGCGTCGGCTGTGTTTCTGGGTTGCCGTCAACGTCACTTCCGGTGTCCCTGCAGAGCGTCGGTCAGCGATGGCAGTTGTGAAGGTTCCTCTCCCGGGCTCACCATTTGGTGACCCGCCCATCCTCCATTCGTTCCAGGGCTCAATCCGGCGTCATGGGGGCCGCCCGTTTCTCTTGTGTTAGGGTGGGGGGGACGGACATTTCATCCATCCATCCGCCTCCACCCTCCCTTCAGTGTGCTCCATCTGACACCGTCGGGGGCCGTCCCTCCACACACAGGGCACACGCCGGGGGTTTCTCTTCTCCCCATACTCACGCTGGTCTCTGTCATGTCCCGCTCGACGGGTAGCGGGGGGTGGGGGGGAGCGCACTTCCCGGTGTGCATGCCTGCCCCTTCACTCACCTCTACTTCCGGACTAACGCCGGCATCATCTGTAGGGCCGCCCGCTCCTCCGCCCGGTCTCACATGGGAGGGGGGGCCCCGTCCGTTTCACTCTCCCACTCCTCCGGGTCTGGGAGGAGGGGGGCCGTCCGTCCACCCTCCAACTCCTCCGGGCTCCCACGCTCTGAGGGAGGGGGGCCATCCGTTCCCCTCCGACTCTTCCGGGCGCACACTGGCTTCTTGAGGAGGGCATCCACCCACTCCTCCGGGCTCATGATGTCATGGTGGTCATCGGGTAGACAGGCAGCGTGGGGGGGGCATTCACCTGCATTCAGTTGCCCCGCTACTCCTCCCGGGGCCACGCACGGCATCTGTAAGGAACTTATCATGGATATAGCCCCCTTTTTCATTTTTATTCGGGTCCAGGATAGGAGGCCTTTTCACACCAGTGGTGTGTGGCATGAGGATGAGGCCCAGTGCAGGCGTCTGGGGTTTACCCGCTGTAGCTCAGTATGTCTTGTAAAGATGTCTCAGGTGGTCTTATCAGTTTTACTGTGCTGCTTATTGCATGGGCTGCTCGGTACTGTGGGCGCTTTTCTCATTTGTCCCCTGTCATCTCTTCTAGTCACGTGGTCTGGGATCCACTGTCAGTCTTTTCTTGCTTTCATGCGATTTGTCGCAGCAGTTTTCCTGTATAGCGTTTTTGTCTGTCATAGCATGTTCTGTCTTAGCGTTTTGATTTTCGATCGTAGCGATTTTCTGTCAGGCAGGGGGGGGTCTGCCCGTGCACAGCAGGTTATCCTTCCTGGGGCATCGGAGTAAGGGGAGGGGGGCACCCATGGTTAGTTGTCAGTATTTTTCTGGTTGATCTGACTTGCATGGGTTTACCTTAGGCACCAGGTGGAAGTTCTACTGTGGATCCCAGGTCCACACACAGCACTTGCTGCTGCTGGTTGGCTTATAAGGTCATGGCAGTATGCGCATGCCATTTCCCTGCTTTTCTACGCCGGATGTGTGTATGTGTGTGTGTGTGGGGGTAGGGGGTGTCGGAGCTGTCAGGGGAGTTTGCATGCATGGGTCTGGCCCTGTTGTGGATGAATCCTTGCTTTTATCTTTGCAGTCCAGATCTGGGTTTCTCAGGTCACGGGGGGGATGCAGGCTGCAGGTACAGTCCATATCCTTAGTGTGTTCAGGTCACGTGTTTTGTCATGGCGTGCTTTGGTTATGGCATGCTTCCGTCACAACAGCTCTGTCATTTCAGTTGTTAGCGTGTTTCTGTCACAACGTGTTTTCCGTCACAGTGTGTCGGTGCCATGCAGGTACGTATACACCGGTAGCCGTTTACTTTAGTTTGTTTTTTCCTGTCTCATTGTTCCTTTCGCTCAGCTTCTTTGCTTACCTGGTTTCATTTGGCTAGGGCGCACATCTTAGGATCTGTCACATCTGCAGATCCATACGGGCTAAGGTTTCGTTTGATGGTTGTCAACCACAAGCTTCTCGCCCGTATACCTTACATCATACGATGCACGTTCGTTTCATTACATTTGTACTACCCACCACGGTCCGTGGGTACGTCAGCCCTGAGTTTCAGTTTCTACCACCTGTCTTTGCGCTGCAGGTTACTTGGGCTCGTTCACTTCTGCACATGGGTGTGGGTCATCATCTGGTTCTTTTTTACACCACGGTCCCAGCATCACCGCTCATGTCCTCACACCTGGGTAGGCACTGAGGGGTGGTGGTCCAGTCTCAGTGGGGTCCAGTCTTAGCGATTTTCTGTCTTAGCGATTTTCTGTCTCTGTGGTTCTGTCAGCACGTCGGTGCCATGCAGGTTCAGCTTACACCGGTAGCTGTTTTCTTCTTCGTTCATTTCCATATCATCTTACTTTTCGTAGGTTCTTGCATTTCTGGTGCAGTTGGCTAGGTTCACATCTCGGGTTCTGTCACGTCTACAGATCCATACGGGCTCAAGTTTCGTTGGTTATGATCATTGACCACAATCTTCTTGCCTGTTACGTCACGTCATACGATTGCAGTTGTTTCATTACACCTGCAGGACTACCCACCACGGTCTGTGGGTACTCAGGTCCTGAGTATTCAGTTTCTACGATCTGTTATTGCGCAACAGGTTCCTTGCGCTCTCTTACGTCACACGGGGGGGGGGGGTCGTTATCAGGTTCATTACATGCTGTGGTCCCACCTTCACTGCTCATGTCTTCGCACGGGGGTTGGTACAGAGGGGGTTGTTTTCTGTCTTAGCATGTTTTACCCCTGCGTGTTTCAGTATAGCAGGTCTCAGCCAGTCGTAGCATGTTCTGTCATAGCTTGTCGGTGCCGTGCAATCGCCGCACACATGCACAGCCATTGCAGCGTTGTTTGTTTCTTTGTCTCGTCACACCTTTCTTTCAGGTTCTTGCATACCGGGTGTAGTTAGCCAGGGTGCACATCTCAGGATCTGTCACGTCTACAGATCCATACGGGCTGAGGTTTCGTTTTTAATTGATTGTTGACCACAATCTTCTCGCCTGTATACCATACGTCATACGTGCACGTTCATGCTTACGCCTATAACTACTACCCACCACGGTCCGTGGGTACACCGGCCCTGAGTGTTTTATTTTAATTACCTGTCTCTGCGCGGCAGGATACTCGGGCTCATTTGCTACATACACTTACTACATACACCAGGGTGGGTTCTGTCGTCAGGTTCATGCACGCGCTGAGGTCTGGTCATTTCTGCTCACGTCTTTGGCCCAGGCAGGTACAGAGGGGTGGTGTCTCATATCTGGTTGTCTGTTGTGTTTTCCTTTTGTGTTTAGGGTTGGGCAGGCTGCACGTTTCGGCAGCAACATATGCAGTTTATCCCTTCTACTCCACGTGGGGGTTTCTGACCATTTGTAGTACTCCGCCGATCAGGAGTTGATCATACTTGGCTCTGCATTTCTGTGAGTCAACTCAGGGGTTTCCTTTTCCAGCCACTACAAGGTAGGCGGTTCGCTTCAGTTTGCTTCCTGTTCTGTCCTAGCTACTCCCACGTACCAGCATGGAGCATGTTCTGGGCTGTATTCTTAAGCGCAGTTGGATGCGGGCCAAACAGGCTCTCCACGGCCTCTCATGTTTACTGGACATCCAGCTGATTTCCCCAAGGCTTGAAGCTTCAGGCCTGCCCGTTGCCAGGGCAGGTTAGCAGCGGTTGTGTTGGTTTCACTGCTGGCTTAACCTTGGGGCCATGCAGTCCTTACTTGATACCAACGTCCCTGTGTCGGCCCACGATAGGTCTGGGTCGTTTTCATCTTTTGGTGCTATTCTCTTGTTTGTAGGTTGCCGGATCTTCTGGGCAGGTACGTCAGACCTTTCATCTTTTTTTCCGATTCCCAGCCTGTTCCTAGGGGGCTCACTGTCACTCGGGTAGGTTGGGTCATGCCAGGTCTGGTTCTGTGCGTTTATCGTTGCATGTCACTACAGCATGTTGGCCTTATCCGTCTACTCCTGCAAACGCATCTTTCAGGTATCCGGCTCGTAGACCCCCCTTCCCTCCTATCAGTTCGTTCATTTTTGGCACCTCTCCCTCTCTCGTCCCCTTACCAGGTATGCACAGTTAGGCCAGGGGTTGTAGGTGTTCACGGAGCTACTTGTCTTTCGTCCTGTTGGCTGGGTACAACCGTTTGCATTATTCCCCAGGGCTCCTTGGGTCAGCCCTTGTTCCGTTCCTCCCACGTGTCCTCTCGTCACAAGCGGTTCATTCCCATGTCTGTGTTTTCTGGTTGTAGGCTTATCCAGTCATTTATGGAACAGTCGGTTGGTTTCTGGGCAGGTTTGCTAGGTCCAACTGTTGGGGCCCTTCTAGTCATCAATTCTTAGGTCACTGGTTTCTGATGTCGCAACGGGTACGTTCCGGTTCCATTCATTGACGCCACCCGGGCGTGCATTGATCTACCAGGCGGTTTGTTACCTACCCTTCTTTCTCTTAACATACCTAGTCCGGGTCTTTTTGCCCACTTTTAGGCATACTGACCAGCAGGCTAAGGCACACCTCAGGCCTTGGTAGTTAGGGTATCACATTCCTATCACATTCCTAAGTGAAGACTCTGACTACAAGTGGAAGGCTGGCCGCAGGCTAGCCTGAATTTGTAGGAGGAGTCTGAGGGCTATTTATCCCTCCTCCTCTCTCCTCTCCTGCGTCGGCTGTGTTTCTGGGTCCCCACCCACCCGTTCCCCCTTTTTCATACAACCATTTACTTATTTCATTTCTTCAGTCATATTCAGGGTATGCCCACTTTTAGGCATACTGACCAGCAGGCTAAGGCACACCTCAGGCCTTGGTAGTTAGGGTATCACATTCCTATCACATTCCTAAGTGAAGACTCTGACTACAAACCAGAAGTATTAAGCCAATCTGCGATCGACAACGACAAGCATTCTTTTTTTATCTTCAAAATTTCGTCAATTCAGGAGCGCATGAAGGCCATGGAAGAGACGCAAGGCCAGGCCATGAAGGGGGTGCAGGAGATGATCCTGCTATTGGAAAAGTTGCTATTATTTTTTTTATTTTTTTTATAAGTTATTGTAGTGGGTATCCCAAATTTAGGGGTGACCTGAGCAATAGTTGGCTCGGGTCTTCTAATTGTTTGGACTCCCCTTGCTGCTGCTTCACCTGGCGTGCAGTTTCCCTTAGGTATATAGGTGGTGCTGACACTTGTACCCGAGGTTTAACCACAGGTGATGGAGTGGCTATTGGGTGTCCTCTCTCGGCAGCCGTGCAGTGGGTGTGGTCTACCCGCTGTGCATGCCGGAAGAGGAGGCGCCATTGTTCTGGGCGCGAATACCCGGGGACCTGTACCCAGAGGAGTGTATCCCCTCAAGTGGGGATACGAGCATTGACTGTGGGGTCTCGGGCACCTTCAGCCCGAGGCTACTGAGTTCCAGGTAGGCCCAGTACCTTTAACTGGGTCTACAAAGCCATAAAGGAAACCCAGGGAGCCCAGGTGAGGGCGACCGCTCTGACTAAGAGGAAGCCAGGGGAGGATCGGTCCTATAACAGGAGGCGAGTGATAAAGATTGTGGTCTCGGGAGAGGCCTGGTGAACTGTCGGAGGGAAGGATTCCTTGCTCCGCAGACTGCCTTTGCGGAGTGCTGCTACCTAAGGAGGGATCTCCTTGACTTTGTCCTTGGAGGGGACTAAGTCACTGTTCGAGCTACATGCCGGCTGCTAGTGCCATTGGGTGACTATCCAGGTGAGCTGTACCCACTCGGGACCGGGTGGTTGATGAAGCCAAGAGTGTGCCTGAATCAGTTCTATCTCTTTTCAACTCTCCAGTTACTGAAGCATAAAAGGAAAATAAACTTGTGTTTGAGTTGAAGCGTGGTGTGGACATTGGCCTTCTTTGGGAAAGGTAAAGACTTGCCTCTAAACTCTAGAGGGGAGAACCAGTAGAAGGAAGCAACTCGCTGCGGGACCCAAAAATTATGACACCGCTCAACCTCTTCAAACAGGAGGGTACGGGCATATAGTACGGTGTGATTTTTTTCTACAAGTGAGCCAAAGGTAGAAAAAAGGTCTGTGTGCTACATTATATAAATCATTTATACAGTTATGCATATACATAGTCTACTGGTCACATGTGTTGAATTCCTCCGAGATCCATGCCTCATTAATTTTTATAAATGTGAGGTAGTCAACACTGTCGTGAGCTAGGCGAGTGCGCTTATCGGTCATGAACCCCCTTGCTGCGCTGAACGTCCTTTCGGACAGGACACTGGACGAGGGGCAAGCCAACAGTTCCATTGCAAATTGTGCAAGCTCTGGCCAGAGGTCAAGCCTGCCCACCCAGTAGTCCAGGGGTTCATCAGTTCTCAGAGCGTCCACATCGGCCGTCAACCCGATGTAGTCGGACACCTGTCGGTCTAGGCGTTCCCTGATGCTGGATCCGGATGACACCTGTCGATGGGTCGGCTGAAAGAATGATCTCATATCAGAAGTGACCAACACATCTTCAAACCGCCCTCTTCTTGCAGGCGCTGTTGGATTGGTTCCCGCAACTGTTTCTCTGGGAGTGGAAATTCCTCTGCCAGCGCACGCAAAAGCAGAATGCAGCATTTCTCTAAGCAAGGCCTGGAAGTGCTCCATTCTGACAGCCCTCTGTGATGGTGGTAACATTTGCAGCATTTTTTGTTTGCACCGGGGGTCCAAATACGTTGTCACCCAGTAATGGTCCTTGCCCTTTATACGGGGGTCCCTCTTAAAACACTGGAGCATGAAGGCCCCCATTTGCACTAAACTGGAAGCGGTGTGGTGGCCTGGCTCCTGCATATCATCCAGGATAATGTCATCCTCGTTCTCCTCCCCCCATCCACGGACAACAACAGGGATCCCAGAAAGGTGTAAAGCATACTCTTCTTGCTCCTCCTCATCCGCCCCGGCACCATCCTCCTCTGACTCCTCTTCAGACTCCTGTTGACTTGTCTCAGATAGAGTAGCCCCCCCTGGGAATTCATCCAACATTGCGACTTCCTCATCTTCCTGCTCCTGCTCCTCGACGGCTTGATCAATGACACAACGCAATGCACGCTCCATAAAGAAGGCGTAAGGTACAATGTCACTGATGGCGCCATGGCTGCGACTGACCAGTTTGGTGACCTCATCAAATGGCTGCAAAAGTCTGCATGCGTCGCTCATGAGCAGCCACTGACGCGGTGAAAAAAAAACAAGCTCCCCAGAACCTGTTCATACAGGTAGTCGTTAACTGCACGTTTCTGCTGGAGCAGCCTATCAAGCATATACAAGGTTGAGTTCCATTGCGTCGGGCAGTCACAAATTAGACATCTGACCGGCAGATTGTGTCACCGCTGAATGTCAGCAAGGCCGTGGAAGATCTTCTGAAATGAGCCGAGATTTTCCTTGCCTGCCGCAAGACGTCCTGGACCCCAGGGTATTTGATAACGAATCGCTGCACGACCAAGTTCAAGACGTGTGCCATGCATGGCACGTGTGTAATTTTGCCCTGTTTCAACGCGCTCAGCAGATTGGCACCGTTGTCGCACATCACTTTACCAACTGTCAAATTGAGCGGTGTTAGCCACTGATCTGCCTGTGAACGCAAAGCTGAAAGGAGTGCAGGGCCAGTGTGGCTCTTGGCTTCCAGACACAACAGACGCAGCATAGCATGGCAATGTCTCACCTGGCATGTCGAAAAGGTTCTGGGGATCTTGGGCGGCGCAGCGGAAGAGACGGTAGCAGCGGAAAAGGAGGAGTCAGCCGAGGAGGAGAGGGAGGATGGAGTAGGAGGAGAAGAAGAAGAGGCAGGCCTGCATGCAATCCGTGGCGGTAAAACCAAATCTACACGGGTGCCACGGGTTACATGCTTGACGGCCGTCATAAGGTTCACCCAGTGGGCAGTAAATGTTATATACCTTCCCTGCCCGTGTTTGCTAGACCATGTGTCTGTGGTCAGATATATCTTGGCACCAACACTGTGTGCCAGAGATACATTCACTTGCCGCTGAACATGGCCATATAGCTCTGGGATGCCCTTCTGTGAGAAATATTTCCTTCCTGGGACCTTCCATTGTGGTGTTCCAATGGCCACAAATTTTCAAAAGGCCTCCGAGTCCACCAGTTTATATGGCAGTAGTTGGCGGGCTATCAGTTCTGACAAGCCAGCGGTCAACAGTTGGGCAAGTGGGTTATCCGGCGTCATCATTTTTTTACGCTCAAACATTTGGCCCACGGAAGCCTGCCTTTTTCCAGAAAATCTTGAGGACGGCTTGATGGAAGGTGGAGTGGAGGACAATTGTGAGGAGAAGGAGAAGTAGAAGAGGCTGGACGGTGAGAGCCTGGAGTGTGGCTTTGTGGGTTCTGACGACGTTGCTCCCACTGGGCTCGGTGATGGGAGTTTATGTGCCTTCCTAAGGCGGTCGTCCCTAGGTGAGTGTTTGGCTTACCGCGACTTATGCGCTGACTGCAAAGGCTACAAATGGCAACACTATTGTCAGCAGCGGACACGTTAAAAAAAGCCCACACTGCGGAGCCATGTGTCCTGAGAGCGCCAGATGTCACCGTACATGGTTTATGGCTTGCTCTGAGTCCTGATACATTAGCAGTCTGGTTTGTCCCTCCTGTGCAATGTAAGTTCCGCCTGTCTCTCCTCCTTATCTGCTGGTCTATCTCTCCCTCTGAACTCCCCTCCTGGTCCTCTCTTGTGGGCACCCACGTGACGTCCATAGACACGTCATCATCAATGTCACCTTCCCCACCACTATAATTAGAGATCTCGGAGTAGGCAGCAACAGCGGGGACCAACCTCCTTGGGCTGATCTGGGTACTGTCATCAGACTGCTCAGTGGCGGTTGTTGCTACCTCCTCTTCCTGATCCAATGCCAAGAATTCCTGCGCATCGGAAATGTCTTGTGATGGATCGGAAAATAATTCCAGTGACTCAAGCGGAGGGTTTATGTGGTGGTGGTAGTGTTGGTGGTAGTGTCTTTGGGGGTGCACACAGCAGAGAGTGAAGAGGGTGCAGATAGAGAGGATGAGGAGGGTGCAGAAGAGTAAGGCTGAGTGAGCCACTCAACCAAGTCTGGTGCGTCCTTTGACGTAATCGAATGCACCTTCTGCAACTTCCCACTTTGGCTCCGGCCTGGTGCTCCTGCCCTACCCCTACCACCCCTGCGGAAGGGCCTGCCTCTTCCTCTGCCTGCCATTTTTTTAAATGACCCTGTGACAAAAGTCTCTAGAGAAGTGCAGTATATGTGGAAGAAGGTACCGTATTTATCGGCGTATAACACGCACCGGCGTATAACACGCACCCCAAGTTTAGGAGGGAATTTTAGGGAAAAAAACTTTTAGGAGGGAAGTTTAAGGAAAAAAAAAACTTACATTTAAATGCAGCCTTACCAGTGTCCGTTGCAGCCTTGTCAGTGCAGCCTTGCCAGCAGTGTCCATTGCAGCCTTGCCCCAGTGTCCAGTGCAGCCTTTGCCCAGTGTCCAGTGCAGCCTTTGCCCAGTGTCCAGTGCAGCCTTTGCCCAGTGCAGCTTTACCAAGTGTCCAGTGCAACCTTTGCCCAGTGCAGCCTTTGCCCAGTGTAGCTTTGCCCAGTGCCCAGTGCAGCTTTACCCAGTGTCCAGTGCAGCCTTTGCCCAGTGCAGCCTTTGCCCAGTGTAGCTTTGTCCAGTGCAGCTTTACCCAGTGTCCAGTGCAGCCTTTGCCCAGTGCAGCCTTTGCCCAGTGTCCAGTGCAGCTTTGTCCAGTGCAGCCTTTGCCCAGTGTCCAGTGCAGCTTTGCCCAGTGTCCAGTGCAGCCTTTGCTAAGTGCAGCCTTTGCCCAGTGTCCAGTGCAGCCTTGCCCCAGTTTTCAAAATTGGCGCCGCCGAGATCGCCGCAGAGACTGGGCGGAGCGGGGCGAACGCCGCCGAGAACGCAGGGACTGGGCGGAGCCGAGATACACATAGCCGAGTGTACTCGGCTCTAGTCGGCTCTTCTCGGCTCCGCTCACAGTCACGCCGAGTCCCGCCCTATGATGGACATAACACAGGTCCAATGGCGGGACTGGGCGTGACTGTGAGCAGAGCCGAGAAAAGCCGAGTACACTCGGCTATGTGTATCTCGGCGGCGATCGCTGCGCTCCGCTCAGTCAGCGGAGATCGCCGGGATCAGTGGGTATCGGCGTATAACACGCACCCACGATTTTCCCCTGATTTTAAGGGGGAAAAAGTGCATGTTATACGCCGATAAATACGGTATATAACACCCCGCTTCAATCTGTCGTTTTGGGGGGCCACCAGTTATAATTCTTTTTTCTAATTGCGTTTGTCACTCTTTGTAGTATCGCTGCAGAACCGCTCAGCAGTCACAATGCTGCACAGTAGAAATGCACTATAATATGCTTTCTATATTTGAAAGTATTTTATGCGTGTATTACACCCCTATATACTGCACACCAAATAGTACACCTATACCAGTCCTTAAAAGGACTTTTGTGGACCTTTATTAGTTAGCGATTTTTGTCGCTAGTCTGTCCCTGCGACACGTCAGCAACCTCTCCCTACACTGACAAAAGAGCTGCAGAACCGCTCAGCACTGCAGTCACAATGCTGCACAATTGAAATGAACTATAATATGATTTCTATATTTGGTAGTATTTTATGCATGTATTACACCCCTATATACTGCACACCCAATAGTAGACCTATACCAGTCCTTAAAAGGACTTTTGTGGACCTAATAGCTAGTGATTACAGTCTGTCCCTGATACACAGCACAGCAAACTCTCCGGCCTCGTACACACGACCGATTTTCTCGTCGTAAAAAACACGTCGTTTTTTTCGACGAGATTCTTGTTAAGCTTGTCGATTTTCTCGTCAAGCTTTCTATGCGTACACACTGTCATTTTCCAATTTCCTCGTGGTTCTCTGTGCTCACGTCCAGCACGTACGACGGCACTATAAAGGGGAAGATCTTTTTTCTTGGCGCCACCCCTTGGGCTGCTTTTGCTGATCTCGTGTTACCGCGTGTGAAGTAAAAGTTTGGGAAGAGACGATTCGCGCTTTTCAGTCTTCGTACTTTTCAGATCGTTTTCTGCGGTTCAGTTTGTGCTTGTGGGTTCGTATCTTGACTTTCAGGGCGTCTAGGCAGGTCGTATCTGTTTTACAGTGCGTTATTGCCTGTTCGTTTCTGAATTTCAGTTCGTTATTCATAGGCCTTGCTGTTCTAAAGTGCGTTCTGTTCTGTACGTTCTGATTAGACGACCGTTTCCTAGCCATGTCGCCTGGACGTTCTCGTCGTCGAGTTCGTGCTGTGCGTGCGCTTGGTGTTGGTCTGCTTGTTTTGGACCAAGACCAGTCCATGAATGGTGTGAGGAGGAGTTCATGGACCAAGAATTGGTTGCTCCAGCGGGACCAATTCTGCCACATGCCTCTGCTGCGGGAGATCGTCGAGAATAATCCTGAGGACTACAGGAATTTTCTGAGGATGTCTGACCCCGTATTTCAGGAACTGTTGGCTTTGGTGTCCCCCTATATTACCAGGAAGGACACCGTTATGCGGGAAGCCATCAGTGCTGAGCAGAGGCTCATCGCCACGTTGCGTTACCTGGCGACAGGGAGAAGTCTTCAGGACTTGAAGTTCACCACAGGCATCTCCCCCCAGGCTCTGGGCCTCATAATCCCAGACACCTGTTCTGCTATTATACAAGTCCTGCAGGAGGACTATATTAGGGTAAGTTTTCTCCCTTAACATCACATTTTATGTATTACATGTATGCTAATGTATTGTATTTCTTTCATCCTTCCCTAATTACCATGATTGTAATATGCTGAGAATGTCCCCTTTGTCCCCATGCATGTTGGAAGCTTTAGATTGCCCCTTTTTTATCCTCCCTAAATATTTCCCCTCACTAACTTTTCCAGCAGGGGCGCCTGTTGCTCCAAATGTTGGGGGGTTCCAACCCCAATTTCGGAAATAAACTTCCTCCTTTTTTGCTCTGTTGCCTAATAAACGCCCCCAGTTGTCCCCTCCAATGCAGCCATTTAGTCCCCTCTAATGCAGCCAGTTTCCCCCCAGCCCTGCACTTACCTTCTTGTGGTCAGCGCCATCCTTCTTCTGTCCTTGATGTCTTCTCCTTCCCTTCATGTTGCATCAGCCAATCATGTTACCATTAAACAGACTTGGTGAACATGATTGCCAGAGCAGCCTGTCAGTGTTTACACAAGGAATGCCCCCTCCTTGCGTCCCCGATTTTTCTTTGAGGAAGCCAATTACATCCCTCAGGTTGTAATTTGCAAGACTTTTTTAATACCTGTTTCTGCTCTGCAATTTTAACCCCCTAAATGACGCAATTATTCATATGTCGGTCGCTTTACAAGAGGCCATCCACCTGAATAGTGTGCGGCATAGACAATACATAGGTTCATGCAACGCATGAACCTATGTATTGTTCTGAGTGATGGGCACAGGAGAGAGGGGACAGTGCTCCAGCGCCCACTCTGGACGCACCGCCACTGCAATGCTATCCTGTGGCCAAACACATCCCCCCCCCCCCAAAATAATTTAGTAATGGCCCATCAGAGGTGGTGATGAATATGATAAATGAGCCTTCCATTATACTTTTTTTACACACCTTAATAAACGTATAATTAGATTGATGTTGGTCTCTAATTTTTTGGTTTAGAATTTGCTTGTAATGTATGCCTTTGTTTTTCTAATATTATTTCATCTTGTTTCACTCCACAGCTTCCTTCCACGCCACAGGAATGGCAGACTGTGGCATCGGAGTTTGCCACGCGGTGGGACTTCCCCAACTGCGGTGGTGCCATAGACGGGAAGCACGTCCGCATCGTGCCGCCACCCCCGTTCTGGGTCCTACTACTACAACTACAAGGGGTTTCATAGCATTGTGCTGATGGCGGTGGTGTCAGCACGGTATGAATTCCTCTATGTTGATGTAGGGAAGAATGGCCGGATGTCCGATGGGGGATCCTTCATCCAGACGGAGTTTGCCCTCCGTCTCCAGAGTGACGACCTTGCATTGCCACCGGATGCAGGGAATATTGAAGGACTCCCCTTTGTTTTCTTGGCTGATGAAGCCTTCGGACTCGGACGGCATCTTATGAGGCCATTTCCACAGAGGACCCTGACCCCAGAGAAGAGTGTGTTCAATTACCGGCTGGCCAGGGCCCGAAGAGTCGTTGAAAATGCCTTCGGCATAATGGCCAGCCGGTTCCGCCTTTTTATGACTTCCATCCACTTGGCGGACTACAAAATAAACTATGTAGTGTTATGCTGCTGTGTGCTACACAACTTTCTGAGCCAAAAATCTAATTCGTATATGGCCTCAGTTTTGCCAGAGGCTGGACTTTCCCCTGCAAATCCCCTTCCGGGCCTGGAATCTGCCCGTCTTGGCTTGCCCCCCCAAAATGCCCGTGTGGTTCGGGACAAATACATGGAGTATTTCACGGGTAGGGGGGCAATTCCTATGCCAGCCTATGTCTAAGTATCCCAATAAAAATCTTGTTTAAACCTTTAATTATTTGTTCTTTCCTGTCTCCTAGTTTGTCTTTGTGCATTTGTAGTGGCAAGTGTATTTTACTTTAGTAAATAACAACCAATTTCACTATGTTACCTTACAAAAGAACCAAATAAGCTTAGAGAGTATTATAAAAAGAAGCTACACGTTGTTTGTGGTCAAATATTTGACTCTCTGCACTTTTTTTTTTTTTTTTACTTTGGGGTTGGCCTGGCCACAACCCGGCAAATTTTGGCTTATGAAAATACAAAAATACCACTTGCATTTCTAAAATGACAACATTGGATACCTCTGAGCAATCTGAGACATTCAGTTACACAAACTATGTCTCTATGTGCCCGTCCTAATATGGGGTCCTGCCACCCCTTGCCCAGCCAAAAATTCAATATGCACACATTTTTAATTTTTTGCAAATAGGAAGTTTACAATCCTGATCCCTATTGTCAACATGTGCTATCTGCCATCAGGGGTGATCAATGGACGTGTTTTGGGGGTGCATCCCCTTCCTCAGTTCACCGACTTTTGATACGAGGAAGGGGTTGCACCCACAAAAGACGTACATGGATATCCCCTGATGGCAGATAGCACATGTTCACACACTGTGTGCATATTCAATTTTTGGCTGCTTTGTTACTCAAAAAATTAGTAAAAATATAAAAACAAACATGTAAAAACAAATGTGTTTGGATGGCTTATTGAATTCTCCCCAAAACATCGAGAATGTCTTTAAATGTTTGTTCCATCACATGGATTCTTTGTTTAATTAGGTCCAGTTCCGTGCTACATTCCATCACTTGCTGGATGAGGCGGAGGGCACTGTCAGCAGAGAACGGTGTGCTATCCTTCACAACATTTCCATCCCCTAAAAACCATTAAAAAAATTAATAAAACTCTGCAGGCCTACCTCGCTTACCTTAAGCTGTGGTGTCAGATACTGACCTGTTGTGGTGACCAGATCCACAACGTCATCCACCTCTCCTTCCTGCACTTCTCCTTCCTCCACCTCAACTTCCTGCACATCTTTCGGTTGTGGATCTTTGGGAGTTTGGGGTTGCTTGGAAGTTGTGGGGTGCATGTGCTCCCTGGAGTGTCCTCCTCCCAGTCTTCTCTCCCCTATGAGAATAAAACCAAAGGTCTATTTATCACACTGTAAAAATCTCATTTTTAAACTTAAAACAGGCTAAATTGTTTGGAAGTGGGGTACAAGTGTGTGTTTGTGCGGAATTTAAAGAAAAATGCATTATTTATGACCCCAAATATGTTTAGTATTCACATTTGGATGTAATTTTTTGGACATGGAGGCACCACAAATAAACTCTGATGCACCTGTGTGGGACACCCAAAAAAGGCGGGTCTGGTGGCCCACACTATAGTGCTCCAAAGTACAGATGTGGAAGCAGCTGCTGAGTGTCCTCTCCTTTACACTGATTAAAGTTTGCATTTCATTCTCCTTACAAACACATCATCTAGACTTAAAAATTAGCCACAATACTTGATCAAAAATGGCAGATGTCTAATTACTTTTGGGGGTCTTAAATAAGCCAAAACCGCGGATAGTGGCCGAACGAAGTGTCGGTAACGTAACGAACGATTACTGTGCCCAACCTAGTTCAAAATATTACATTTTGGAAGGGAGTCCAATATGAAAAAAAAAAAAAAAAAGGTCAGTTTCTAAAAAGATTAATAGCAGAAAGGTCGTCATTTTACTTACTTTTAGCGAGCATCCTCTTTATGCTCCTCAACTGGTCTGGCTCCCTCAGTTTGAGGTCTGACCACCTCTTTCTGAGCTGCTCATTTGAGCGTTTCACCCCGAACTTCGCCCTCAGACTCTTCACAACTTTAGTGAGGATTTTGGCCTTCCTTCTATTTGGTTTGCTATACGGCCCATGCTTGGCATCATAATCAGCCTTGACCAAGATGTCCACCATCTCCGCCATCTCCGCCAAAGACATATTCGATTCCTTGAATCTCCTCCTTGATCGTGACGTGTCCTCGGTCTCCGGGCTTGTCTCCTCGCTAGTTGCGGAATTATCAGACACCTGCTGTAACTCCGCCATATCTGTCTGCGCGCCGAAAGAGAAGGGGCGGGGAAAAGATGTTAGTTAGAACGTCATGGGCGGGCGACGTGTGCGGAGCGACGTGTTCGAATTTGGACGCATGCGTGGTGTGTATATAGCAAACACACATGTGACTATAGTACGTTCGGTGTGCGGAGAGAGGAGTTCAAGTGACGGACGTGCGAACGAAGGTATGTGATTTTGTGAGACTTGTAAAAATTGTGGGCCTATACTGTCTTGAGATTGGTGGAGGATATATATGGTGACTAGGATGTGAAGGAGGTTAGACTGTTTGCCTCACATTATTTAAATATAAATTATTTTACTTGCAGATACAATATGAATGTCTTTATTAGCGACAAAGAGTTCCTGGCGGAATTTATTGACCGGGTAAGGGAGCTGCCGGCTCTGTGGGAGACCAAAAACCCCATCCATAAAAAAAAAGGGGTGAGAAAAGCAGCGCTGGAGAAGCTGCTCCCATTTGTGCATACCAAGGTGCCCACAGCCACAGCAAAACAAGTGGACACTAAAATTGGGAGCTTGAGAGGTACCTACAGGACTGAACGCTCTAAGGTGCTGGCTTCTCAGAGGTCAGGAGCAGCAGCAGATGATGTTTATGTCCCGGTTTTGTGGTACTACAGCAGGATGTCCTTCCTGGATGACCACATTGAGCCAAGGCCATCACTCTCCACTCTTCCCCCCAGACTTCCCTGCAGCCAACCTGAGCCTTCTCTGGAGCAAGAGGAGGCAGCCATCCTGGATGATCCTGATTTGTCCATCTGGAGCCAGGTATAGTATTAACTGAAAATGTAGTGGGATAAAATTAATGTTTCCCAAATATGTCAGGATGAGAAACATACATTATTTTGTATTCCACAAGTGAAATCATGATCTGTAGACATTATTCTGCACTTAATTGTGTGGTAAATAGTCAAGCTGATGTAGTGGTAAATTTAAAGCAAGGATTTATGCATTTACATTCTAATTGCTTCCATCAGGATTACAAAGTTTGAGGCAAAGATTAAACCAACATATTAAACTATGTTTCTTTTTCATACACAGGATGAAATCAGCCAGGAGGAGGGTCTGGAAACTGTCAGGCAGGAGGAGGAAGGGCCCAGTGGCAGCCAGGAGGTGGCAGGGCCCAGTACCAGCCAGGAGGTGGCAGGGCCCAGTGGCAGCCAGGAGGTGGCAGGGCCCAGTACCAGCCAGGAGGTGGCAGGGCCCAGTGGCAGCCAGGAGGTGGCAGGGCCCAGTGGCAGACAGGAGGTGGCAGGGCAAAGGAGAAGCACCAGATCCCAGGTGCCTCCCATCAGGCTTCACAAAAGAGGCAGGAGGGACAGGACTACCAGTGACGCAGCAATGGCCCTTATTAAAGAGGCCCATGCCACCCTCAAGGAGCCCACATCCCCTGAAGAGGCCATTGCCGGCCTAGTGGAGGCTAAGTTCAAGGTGATGAGCATGGAGCAACGCCTCCTATGCGAACCCCTGCTCATCACCTTGCTCAACAAGGGGGTGATGGAGCAAATTACCCCCAATACCGCCATATGTGAGGTGGCCCAACTGACCCAACCTCAACCTCCACCTCCACCTTCCTCTTCTGCCCCACCCCCTTCTGCTACCCCTCCACCTTCTGCCCCACTCCCTTCTGCTACACCTCCACCTTCTGCCCCACCCCCTTCTGCTACACCTCCACCTTCTGCCCCACCCCCTTCTGCTACACCTCCACCTTCTGCCCCACCCCCTTCTGCTACACCTCCACCTTCTGCCCCACCCCCTTCTGCTACATCTCCACCTTCTGCCCCACCCCCTTCTGCTACACCTCCACCTTCTTCTTCTGCCCCACCCCCTTCTGCTACACCTCCACCTCCTCCTCCTGACAGGAGTACCCCTCCAGTGGGCCAGCCTCCAGCTAAACGAAGAAGGAAGGCTGCAGGAAAGGCTGCAGGAAAGGCTTCAGGAAAGGCTTCAGGAAAGGCTGCAGGGAAGGTTGCCAGGAAGAAGAGGAAGTGATGGCCTTGCTTCATTGTGGTCGCACTGGTCGGACAGAAGGCAGCCTGTTGTAGTACCACACACTTGGGACATATATCTCACCTGCTGCTGTTCCTGACCTCTGGGAGGCCAGCATCAGATTGTGTTCTGAAATGTGGGCCTTCTCAAGCTCCCAATTTTAGTGTCCACACAGGGTTGGTGTGTGCTCTGGGGTCCCTGGGATGCACAAATGGCAGCAGCTTCTCCAGCGCTGCCTTCTCTTTATTTAATTTATAAACATGAATAAATGTGTTTTTTGTTTAAGTTCATACTTGACTATGTGTATTTTTAAATAAAAAAAAAAAAAGCTTTGGAGTAAGCAGATACATTTGACTGACAATAAAAGGCACAGATATCACCCCCCCAAAAGAATAACTAAATCTGATTAGCTCAAAAACATGGTGTGAAATTTTAAAAATATAGATTAGAAAATTAAATGTGAGATCGCTATCAAAACATTGAGAAATTATAATTAACATCATTTTGAAAAATCTAACCATTTAAATTATTCCTAAAAACTTGCACGATATAATACACATAAATCTTATAAAGAGCAGCATGAAAAAGGTTAAAAATAAGGCAGAACTCTGTGTGAATATCAGCAGCAAAAGAAGGTCTCTCGTTTTGATTAATGTAACATTCTAACGAAGAATTCAATGCAGAACATTTAAACGATGAAATATTTATGAGCGTGACGAATGTGCTCTCTCCATTATGAAGGCTTGTTTTACCAGAAGATGCGCTCCCGTCTCATAGTTGCTTGTGAGCATGCGCGCTTTTGGAAGAGTCGTAAAAGCATACACACGAACCATTTTCTCGTCACAAAACAGGCCGACGAGAAACACGACAAGGAAATCTGGAATCCTGACGAGAAAATAGAGAGCAGGTTCTCTATTTTCTCGTCGAGATTCTCGTCAAGTTTCTCGTCGTAAAACCATACACACGAACGTTTTTCTAGACAAAAAAACTCTTGCGGCACTTTTCTTGACTGTTTACGACGAGAAAATCGGTCGTGTGTACGAGGCCTCCCTCCCTACACTGACAAAAGACAGCTGCAGAATCGCTCAGCACTGCAGTCACAATGATGCACTATAATATGCTTTCTATATTTGAAAGTATATTATAAGTGTATTACAACCCTATATACTGCACATCAAACAATAGTACACCTATACCAGTCCTTAAAAGGACTTTTGTGGACCTAATGGCTAGTGATACAGTCTGTCCCTTCTCCACACAGCAACCTTTCCCTACAATGACAAAAGACAGAATGTAAAATGGCAGCCAGATCAGGTCTATTTATAAAGGTAGGGGGTATGTCCATGTGCTGAAATGTCTCAATTGGCTGTCCTGTACCACATGATGGATGTGTCATGGGTCAAAGTTCTCCACAATGTAAAAGAATATGGCGGCCGCGAACAGCGCCATATGTCCGCCGGTTTGGCGAATAGCGAACGCGCAAAGTTCGCCGTGAACCGACCGCAAGGCGAACCGCAAGGCCATCTCTAATTCTCAGTATCTGTTACTATTGTATATGTATGGGCTTTGCACAGTATTATTTTCTTGCCCTGTATGTTGGGTGTAATTCTCATTATCTGTTATTATTCTGTATGTATGGGCTGTGCACATTCCCACTTCTCTTGTGCTGTATGCTTGGTGTAATTCTCAGTATCTGTTATTATTCTTATTAATCTGTATGTAGGGATGAGCTCGGTGTTCGAGTCGAACATACGTTCGACTCGAACATCGGCTGTTCGATCGTTCAACGAAGATCGAACGATTTGGGCCGTTCGCGCCAAATTCGAGTGACGCGAACGGCCCACAATACACTGCGCCATTGCAGTGCAATCCCGGCGCTGTGATTGGCCAAGCATGCACTGTGACCTCGCATGCTTGGCCAATCACAGCGCCAGCAGCTAGGAGAGCCATAATTGGCCACAGGCAGGTTGCCTGTGGCCAATTATAGCTCAGGGGTTTAGCACATGCCCCACACTATAAAAGGCCGCCAGCGCGGCGGCCTTGTGTAGTGTGTTCCGGCGCAGGGAAAGAGAAGGATAGGCAGGGACAGTGTCATTGTGCTATTCTTTGTGCTATTCTTGTGTGTAGGGAGAGAGAAGGATAGGCAGGGAGAGTGTCAGTGTCATATTCTTTGCTAAACCTTGTGTGCAGGGAGAGAGAAGGATAGGCAGGGGACAGTGTCAGTGTCATATTCTTTGCTAAACCTTGTGTGCAGGAAGAGAGAAGGATAGGCAGGGAGAGTGTCAGTGTCATATTATTTGCTAAACCTTGTGTGCAGGGAGAGAGAAGGATAGGCAGGGAGAGTGTCAGTGTCATATTCTTTGCTAAACCTTGTGTGCAGGGAGAGAGAAGGATAGGCAGGGGACAGTGTCAGTGTCATTGTTGCTAAGCCTCCTGTACAGTATACACCTGAAGCTAGCCCTTATTGCTGTGTTTTCCTGGTGTGTTACACTAACAGGCATTTGCAGCACTTACAGTGGGCGGAGTGTAACTCCTGCAAAATATACTCCTGAAGCTAGGCCTTATTGCTGTGTTTTCCTAGTGTGTTACACTAACAGGCATTTGCAGCACTTACAGCAGGCATAGTGTGATTCCTGCAAAATATACTCCTGAAGCTACGCCTTATTACTGTGTTTTCCTAGTGTGTTACACTAACAGGCATTTGCAGCACTTACAGCAGGCGTAGTGTGATTCCTGCAAAATATACACCTGAAGCTAGCCCATATTGCTGTGTTTTCCTGGTGTGTTACACTAACAGGCATTTGCAGCACTTACAGCAGGCGTAGTGTGATTCCTGCAAAATATACTCCTGAAGCTAGGCCTTATTGCCGTGTTTTCCTAGTGTGTTACACTAACAGGCATTTGCAGCACTTACAGCAGGCGTAGTGTGATTCCTGCAAAATATACACCTGAAGCTAGCCCGTATTGCTGTGTTTTCCTGGTGTGTTACACTAACGGGCATTTGCAGCACTTACAGCGGGCGGAGTGTGCCTCCTGCACATTATATACCTGAAGCTAGCCCGTATTACTGTGTTTTCCTGGTGTGTTACACTAACAGGCATTTGCAGCACTTACAGCAGGCGTAGTGTGATTCCGTAAAATATACTCCTGAAGCTAGGCCTTATTGCTGTGTTTTCCTAGTGTGTTACACTAACAGGCATTTGCAGCACTTACAGCAGGCGTAGTGTGATTCCTGCAAAATATACACCTGAAGCTAGGCCTTATTGCTGTGTTTTCCTAGTGTGTTACACTAACAGGCATTTGCAGCACTTACAGCAGGCGTAGTGTGATTCCTGCAAAATATACTCCTGAAGCTAGGCCTTATTGCTGTGTTTTCCTAGTGTGTTACACTAACAGGCATTTGCAGCACTTACAGCAGGCGTAGTGTGATTCCTGCAAAATATACTCCTGAAGCTAGGCCTTATTGCTGTGTTTTCCTAGTGTGTTACACTAACAGGCATTTGCAGCACTTACAGCAGGCGTAGTGTGATTCCTGCAAAATATAAATATACACCTGAAGCTAGCCCGTATTGCTGTGTTTTCCTGGTGTGTTACACTAACAGGCATTTGCAGCACTTACAGCGGGCGGAGTGTGCCTCCTGCACATTATATACCTGAAGCTAGCCTGTATTGCTGTGTTTTCCTAGTGTGTTACACTAACAGGCATTTGCAGCACTTACAGCAGGCGTAGTGTGATTCCTGCAAAATATACTCCTGAAGCTAGGCCTTATTGCTGTGTTTTCCTAGTGTGTTACACTAACAGGCATTTGCAGCACTTACAGCAGGCGTAGTGTGATTCCTGCAAAATATACACCTGAAGCTAGGCCTTATTGCTGTGTTTTCCTAGTGTGTTACACTAACAGGCATTTGCAGCACTTACAGCAGGCGTAGTGTGATTCCTGCAAAATATACTCCTGAAGCTAGGCCTTATTGCTGTGTTTTCCTAGTGTGTTACACTAACAGGCATTTGCAGCACTTACAGCAGGCGTAGTGTGATTCCTGCAAAATATACACCTGAAGCTAGGCCTTATTGCTGTGTTTTCCTAGTGTGTTACACTAACAGGCATTTGCAGCACTTACAGCAGGCGTAGTGTGATTCCTGCAAAATATACTCCTGAAGCTAGGCCTTATTGCTGTGTTTTCCTAGTGTGTTACACTAACAGGCATTTGCAGCACTTACAGCAGGCGTAGTGTGATTCCTGCAAAATATACTCCTGAAGCTAGGCCTTATTGCTGTGTTTTCCTAGTGTGTTACACTAACAGGCATTTGCAGCACTTACAGCAGGCGTAGTGTGATTCCTGCAAAATATAAATATACACCTGAAGCTAGCCCGTATTGCTGTGTTTTCCTGGTGTGTTACACTAACAGGCATTTGCAGCACTTACAGCGGGCGGAGTGTGCCTCCTGCACATTATATACCTGAAGCTAGCCTGTATTGCTGTGTTTTCCTAGTGTGTTACACTAACAGGCATTTGCAGCACTTACAGCAGGCGTAGTGTGATTCCTGCAAAATATACTCCTGAAGCTAGGCCTTATTGCTGTGTTTTCCTAGTGTGTTACACTAACAGGCATTTGCAGCACTTACAGCAGGCGTAGTGTGATTCCTGCAAAATATACACCTGAAGCTAGGCCTTATTGCTGTGTTTTCCTAGTGTGTTACACTAACAGGCATTTGCAGCACTTACAGCAGGCGTAGTGTGATTCCTGCAAAATATACTCCTGAAGCTAGGCCTTATTGCTGTGTTTTCCTAGTGTGTTACACTAACAGGCATTTGCAGCACTTACAGCGGCCGGAGTGTGCCTCCTGCACATTATACACCTGAAGCTAGCCCGTATTGCTGTGTTTTCCTGGTGTGTTACACTAACAGGCATTTGCAGCACTTACAGCAGGCGTAGTGTGATTCCTGCAAAATATACTCCTGAAGCTAGGCCTTATTGCTGTGTTTTTCTAGTGTGTTACACTAACAGGCATTTGCAGCACTTACAGCAGGCGTAGTGTGATTCCTGCAAAATATACACCTGAAGCTAGGCCTTATTGCTGTGTTTTCCTAGTGTGTTACACTAACAGGCATTTGCAGCACTTACAGCAGGCGTAGTGTGATTCCTGCAAAATATACTCCTGAAGCTAGGCCTTATTGCTGTGTTTTCCTAGTGTGTTACACTAACAGGCATTTGCAGCACTTACAGCGGCCGGAGTGTGCCTCCTGCACATTATACACCTGAAGCTAGCCCGTATTGCTGTGTTTTCCTGGTGTGTTACACTAACAGGCATTTTCAGCACTTACAGCGGCCGGAGTGTGCCTCCTGCACATTATACACCTGAAGCTGGCCCGTATTGCTGTGTTTTCCTGGTGTGTTACACTAACAGGCATTTGCAGCACTTACAGCAGGCGTAGTGTGATTCCTGCAAAATATACACCTGAAGCTACCCCTTATTGCTGGTTTTCCCATCTCCCTGCAGGCCATTAGAATGTCTGAAAGGCAAACAAGGAGAGGCAGACAGTAAGGAGCCAATAAAAGAGGGCAAGCAGGCTCTGTGTCTAGAGACAACAGTGCTGGTCGTGGACGCGGTGCATCGTCATCAGCACGTGGCCATGGGACACGCTTGTCCTTCTTTTCGGCAGCTGGACGTGTTGAGCCGCATCATGCCGAAGACTTGGTAGAGTGGATGACCAAGCCCTCCTCATTCTCCTCATCCTCTCTCACCCAGGCTCAGGGTACTGGCAAAGCAGCTGCCAAAGCGTCCTCTTCCCTGGTATCAATGTCATCATCAGTCACTCCTTCCCTAGACCAACCATGTCCTCCTGAGGAGTCCCCCGAACTGTTTGAGCACAGTGTTGGGTACATGCTCCAGAAGGATGCCCAGCGTTTCGAAGGGTCTGATGATGATACCCAGCTAGAGGAAGGCAGTAGTGTGAGAGCAGAGAGAGGGGATGCTCAAGAAGGACACCAATCTGGCAGTCATGTTCCAGCAGCTGCAGCATACTGCCAGATTGGCTCCAGTGATGAGGAGGGAGGGGATGATGAGGTCACTGACTCCACGTGGGTGCCTAATAGGAGAGAGGAAGAGGAGGAGGATGAGGAGGAGGCACATCTCCAACGAGGCAGGATGCCCTCGGGGGGCCAGCGTAAGGACAGCACACCGACTGAATCACACCGCAGAGCTCCGCCTGTGCAGGGCGCTGCCTCTGCCCGTTATTCAAAAAGTTCTTTGGTGTGGGCCTTTTTTGAGTCGAGTGCATCAGATCGCACAGCTGCTGTTTGCAACATATGTCTCAAGCGTATATCGCGTGGCCAAAACATCAGCCGCTTGGGCACCACATGCTTGACCAGACATATGTTGACCTGCCATGCAGCTCGTTGGCAAGCCTACCTTAAAGACCCACACCAAAGAACAAAGCGGACCTCTCCTTGCACCGCATCAGCTGGAATCTCCAACCCCACTATACCTTCAGTCCTCTCTGAAACCTGCACTGAGAGGAATGAAGGTGTAGAATTAGGTGTGTCACAGCCAAGTACTTGCGGGCACTCTGCTAGCAGTACACCGACGTCCGATTCTAGCAGGCAAATTTCCCTGCCCCAGCTGCTGGACCGTCGAAAGAAGTTCACTCCCAGCCATCCACATGCCCAGCGGTTGAATGCTAGCTTGGCTAAATTTCTAGCACTTCAACTGCTGCCTTTTCAGTTGGTAGACTCGGCCCCCTTCCGTGAGTTTGTGCAATGTGCGGTTCCTCAGTGGCAGGTTCCCAAACGCCACTTTTTCTCACGGAAGGCGATTCCGGCTCTCTACCGGCATGTGGAAGGCAATGTCTTGGCCTCGCTGGACAGGGCGGTCAGCGGTAAGGTGCATATTACTGCTGACTCATGGTCCAGCAGGCATGGACAGGGACGTTACCTTTCTTTCACGGCCCATTGGGTCACTCTTTTGGCAGCTGGGAAGGATGCAGGACAAGGTGCAGTAGTGTTGGAGGTTGTTCCACCGCCAAGCCTCCAAAATGCTACTACTGGTTGTGACACACCTCTCTCCTCCACCCCCTCCTCTTCTTCTTCCTCCATGGCCTCTTCCTGTGCTTTGTCCTCGGAACCAGCAGTGCTCCGTAGGCGTTCAAGGGGCTACGCAAGTACGCAGGCAAAAAGATGCCATGCCGTGCTTGTGCTGGTGTGTTTGGGGGACAGGAGCCACACTGGGGCAGAGGTTCTGTCTGCTCTGCAGGGGCAGGCTGAGAGGTGGTTGACGCCACGCCAGCTTAAGCCAGGAATGGTGGTTTGCTACAATGGCACCAACCTCCTCTCCGCCCTCCGACAGGGACAACTGACCCATGTGCCCTGTGTGGCTCACGTCCTTAACCTGGTGGTGCAGCGGTTCTTGGGCAGGTACCCAGGCTTACAGGATGTCCTGAGGCAGGCCAGGAAAGTCTTGTGCATTTCCACAGATCTTATAATGCCAGTGCTCGCCTGGCTGAGCTGCAAAAGGAGTTGAACCTGCCCAAGAACCGCCTTATATGTGACATGCCCACCAGGTGGAACTCAACGTTGGCCATGCTGCAGCGGCTGCACATGCAGCAGAGGGCCATCAATGAGTACCTGTGTGACTATGGCACCAGGACAGGGTCAGGGGAGCTCAGGTTTTTTTCACCACACCAGTGGGCCATGATCAGGGATGCATGCACTGTCCTGTCACCATTTGAGGAGGCCACGAGGATGGTGAGCAGTGACAGTGCATGCATCAGTGACACTGTACCTCTTGTCCACCTGTTGGAACATACGCTGCATGGAATAATGGACAGGGCACTTGAGGCAGAACAGAGGCAGGAAGAGGAGGACTTCCTTGCCTCTCAAGGCCCCCTTTACCCAGACAGTGTTCCTTCTGTCCCACCCATCGCACAGGAAGAGGAGGAGGAGGAGGAGGATTGTGTCAGCATGGAGTTGGAGCCTGGCACTCAGCATCATCAGCAGCAGTCTTTTAGGGATGATTTACAGTCCCAAGAAACCCGTGGACTTGTAGGTGGCTGGGAGGAGGTGGCTGCGGATCATGTCGTCCTTAGTGACCCAGAGGACTCCGGACCGAATGCCTCAGCTAACCTACGCTGCATGGCCTCCCTGATCCTGCAAAGTCTGCAGAAGGATCCTCGTATTCTTCGGATCAAGGAGAGGGACCATTACTGGCTGGCCACTCTCCTTGATCCACGGTACAAGGGTAAGGTTGCGGACCTTATCTTACCGTCGCAGAGGGAGCAGAGGATGAGACAACTCCGGGAGGCCTTGCAGAAAGGTCTGTGCAATGCGTTCCCAGAGACTGGGAGGTTACAAACTCCTGGTCCTGGACAACGAGTTGCTGAGGCTTCGGTCAGTCAAAGAAGGAGCGGTGGGGAAGGTGGCCGTCTGACCGATGCGTTCAGACAATTCTTTAGTCCGCAGCCCCAAGGTATGATCGGTTCCAGCAACCATCGCCAGTGTCTGATATACATGGTGCAGGAATACCTAGGGGCAAGGTCAGACTTGGACACCTTCCCCACCAAAAATCCTCTGGCTTACTGGGTCTTGAGGATGGATCACTGGCCAGAGCTTGCACAGTATGCAATTATGCTACTGGCCTGTCCTGCATCCAGCGTTCTTTCAGAACGCACATTCAGTGCTGCTGGAGGATTTGTTACGGATCACAGGGTGCGCCTGTCCACCGACTCGGTTGATCGACTGACTTTCATAAAGATGAACCAGTCTTGGATCACCACCAGCTACCAAACACCTGAAGCTGATATAACAGACTAATTTATTTTCAAATGTCACATCCCTTTAAGACTGATGCTGATGCTGAGTGACTGTCCTGTTATGTTGACTGACTATCCTCCTCCTCCTCAATGATCCGATTGATGATGATAGCTTGGAAGAACATTTTTGTTTCTGGGTGCCGCCACCAGTGCCTAAGGCCCAATTTTTCAGCCCCTGTTTAACAGGGGCATGTAATTAAAAAATTTTATGCAATGCTTTGCAGCAGGGCTCATTCCTGCACTACAACTAGAGTATCTGGGAGAGGTTGCAGTGTCGTGGGACCAGCACCAGTGCCTAAGGCCCAATTTTTCAGCCCCTGTTTAACAGGGGCGTGTAATTACAATTTTTGATGCAATAATTTGCAACAGGGCTCATTGCTGTGCTCCAAGTACAGTATCTGTGAGGGGTTGCAGTTTTGTGGCACCAGTGCCTAAGGCCCAATTTTTCTGCCCCTGTTTAACAGGGGCGTGTAATTACAATTCTTGATCTAATAATTCACAGCAGGGCCCATTCCTGCGCCCACCAAGAGTAACTGTGAGGCTTTACAGTGTTGTGTCAACACCACCACCACCACCACCAAAGGCCCAATTTTTTAGCCCCTGTTCAACAGGGGCATGCAATTACAATTCTTGATCTAATAATTCACAGCAGGGCCCATTCATGTGCCCACCAAAAGTAACTGTGAGGGCTTACAGTGTTGTGGCAACACCAACATGTAAGGGGAAAATTTCAGCAGAGTATATAGGGCAGGCCCCTACTTTCAAACATCCAACTTACAAACGACTCCTATTTGCAGGAGACAACAGGAAGTGAGAGAAAATCCACCCCTAGGAAGGGAAATTCTCTCCTGTAAGAGTTAATATGGGAAAAAGGTGTCTCCTCTCTACTGATGCTTTATCACCAATCCTTGTTTCAATAAAAACCCCACTTTTCAAAAACATTTGTCATTGGGACGGAAAGTGAGGTGAAATGTTCTGAACAGGGGCACAAACAGCAAAACAAATGTTACAGGGGTAATAACCCTTCCCTATGTTTTCCAAAAAGCTTAAAAATAGATTTTTGGGCTGGAGCTACACTTTAACAATGTACCTGTTCAAAATTACAAACACATTCTACATAAGAACAAACCTACAATCCCTGTCTTGTATGCACCGCCTGTATACGGCTGTTCAGAGTATATAGGGCTTTTTTTATTTTGTGTGCGGGGTTCCCCTTAATATCCATACAAGACCCAAAGGGGCTGGTAAGGGGCTGGTAATGGGCTGGGGTGGGGGGGGGGGGGTTATGGGGTAGCTATGCCATTTTTCTCAAAGATTTTCATCCATATTACCGGGACCAGACATTACATTAAAGCCGCAAGCAGTTTTAAATGGCTTTTTTTTCCTTTAGAAATGTCATTTTGTGCAGGGACAGTTCTAAACACGGGAAACACGTGGCACTTCATAGGCATACTTTAGACACCCCCCAGGTACGATATTTAAAGGAATATTTGACTTTTTTTTTTCACTTTATGCATCATTAAAATGACTGCTCCCGAAAAACTGCAGTTTTTAAAACTTCTTTTTGCATTGATACATGTCCCCTGGTGAAGAACCCGGGTTCCCAAACCCTTTTTAGGACAATAACATGCATAATAGTCGTTATAATTAGCACTTTAGATTTTGAACGTTCGCATCCATTGTATTTAATAGGGTTCTAACGTTCGTGCGAACTTTCGGTCGTTCGCGGGTTCTGGTGCGAACCGAACCCGGGGGTGTTCGGCTCATCCCTATCTGTATGTATGAACTATGCATAATACCACTTTTCTTGTTCTATATATGTGTAATTCTAAGTATCTGATATTATTCTCTATGTATGGGCTGTGCCAGTGGCGTCACTAGGGTTTGTGTCACCCCCCACCAACTATAGTCCCCCCTCAGTACAGACCCCCCTCCACTAACTACAGACCCCCCTCCTGCAGTATAGATCCCCCTCCCTCAGTACAGACCATCCCAGTAAGTACAGACCCCCCCTCCATCAATATAGACCCCCTCCCTCAGTACAGACACCCCCACCTCAGTGCAGACCGCTCCATCAGTACAGACACCCCCCTCAGTTACAGACCCCCCTCAGTTACAGACACCCCCCAGTTACAGACACCCCCTCAGTTACAGACACCCCCAGTGCAGACATTCCTCAGTTACAGACCCCCCAGCTATAGACCCCCTCAGTTACAGACACCCCCAGTTACAGCCCCCCCCCCTGGTGCAAACCCCCCTAGTGCAGACACCCTCAGTTATAGCCCCCCTCGTGCAGACACCCCCAGTTACAGCCCCCCCCATGGTGCAAACCCCCCTAGTGCAGACACCCCCAGTTACAGCCCCCCCTTGGTGCAAACCCCCCTAGTGCAGACACCCCCAGTTACAGCCCCCCTAGTGCAGACACCCCCAGTTACAGCCCCCCCTTGGTGCAACCCCCCCTAGTGCAGACACCCCCAGTTACAGTCCCCCCTTGGTGCAAACCCCCCTAGTGCAGGCACCCCCAGTTACAGCCCCCCCTTGGTGCAAACCCCCCTAGTGCAGACACCCCCAGTTACAGCCCCCCCTTGGTGAAAACCCCCCCTAGTGCAGACACCCCCAGGTACAGCCCCCCCTTGGTGCAAAACCCCCCTAATGCAGACACCCCCAGTTACAGCTCCCCCTTGGTGCAAACCCCCCTAGTGCAGACACCCCCAGTTACAGCCCCCCCTTGGTGCAAACCCCCCTAGTGCAGACACCCCCAGTTACAGCTCCCCCTGGTGCAAACCCCCCTAGTGCAGACACCCCCAGTTACAGCCCCCCTTGGTGCAAACCCCCCCTAGTGCAGACACCCCCAGTTACAGCCCCCCCGGTGCAAACCCCCCTAGTGCAGACACCCCCAGTTACAGCCCCCCCCTTGGTGCAAACCCCCTAGTGCAGATACCCCCAGTTACAGCCCCCCCTTGGTGCAACCCCCCTAGTGCAGACACCCCCAGTTACAGCCCCCCCCTTACCTTACAGAGCAGCAAATTGAGCATATACACATCGATGTGTCCCTCGAGCGCGGGCTCCGCCTCCTCCTCCTCTGTGGATGTAAACAGAGAGGAGGGGGCGGCAGCTTCCTTCCGTTCCACTGAGGGACACAAGCCGCGGCACCCGGGTGCGGCCCACCCCCCGCACCTGGCTAGCAACGCCGCTGAGCTGTGCACAGTGCCACTTCTCTTGTCCTGTACGTTGGGTATAATTCTCAGCATCTGTTTATATTCTGTAAATGTGGACTGTATATAGTAACATTTCTCTTGTCCTGCATGTTAGGTGTAAGTCTCCGTATCTGTTCATATTCAGTATGTGTTATTATGTATGCATCAGTACTGGACAGTACCTCTTCTTTTGTCCTGTAAACTGTGTGTAATTCTCGGTATGTGTTCTTATTCTGTACAGTATGTATAGATGCTCCACAGTAGCATGTTTCTTGTTCTGTATATTGGGTGTGTTTCTCGGTATCTGTTCTCATTCTGTATGCTGGATGCAATACTTGGTGTGTTTATGACTGCATGATTACTACATAGTAGCACTTCTCTTGTATCCTGGAAGTGATTCTAGGGGGTGATATCACTTCATGAATCGCGACTAGGGATGCGCTTCGTGATCGAGTCGAACATACGTTCGACTCGAACATCGGCTGTTCGATCGTTCGACGAAGATCGAACGATTTGGGCCGTTCGCGCCAAATTCGAGTGACGCGAACAGCCCACAATGCACTACGCCATCGCAGTGTCATCCAGGCGCTGTGATTGGCCAAGCATGCACTGTGACCCCGCATGCTTGGCCAATCACAGCGCCGGCAGCGAGGAGAGCAATGATTGGCCACAGGCAGGATGCCTGTGGCCAATTATTCTTGAGGGGGTTTAGTACACGCCCCACACTATAAAAGGCCGCCAGCGCGGCGGCCTTGTGTAGTGTGTTCCGGAGCAGGGAAAGAGAAGCATAGGCAGGGACAGTGTCATTTTTTTTCCTTTACTAATCCTGGATTCCTTGTGTTTAGGGACAAATAAGGATAGGTAGGGAGAGTGTCAGTGTGTTATTCTGTGCTAAACCTTGTTTGTAGGGACAGAGAGGTACAATGAGGGAAAGTGTCAGTGTGCTATTCTGTTCTAAACCAATCTTGCTGAACCATATTTGAAATCCTTGAGTTTAGGGACAGAGAGGTACAGTGAGGGAAAGTGTCAGTGTGCTATTCTGTGCTAAATCTTGTTTGTAGGGACAGAGTAGGACAGTGAGTGAAACTGACAGTGTGCTATTCTGTTCTAAACCAATCTTGCTGAACCATATTTGAAATCCTTGAGTTTAGGGACAGAGAGGTACAGTGAGGGAAAGTGTCAGTGTGCTATTCTGTGCTAAATCTTGTTTGTAGGGACAGAGTAGGACAGTGAGTGAAACTGACAGTGTGCTATTCTGTTCTAAACCAATCTTGCTGAACCATATTTGAAATCCTTGAGTTTAGGGACAGAGAGGTACAGTGAGGGAAAGTGTCAGTGTGCTATTCTGTGCTAAATCTTGTTTGTAGGGACAGAGTAGGACAGTGAGTGAAACTGACAGTGTGCTATTCTGTTCTAAACCAATCTTGCTGAACCATATTTGAAATCCTTGAGTTTAGGGACAGAGAGGTACAGTGAGGGAAAGTGTCAGTGTGCTATTCTGTGCTAAATCTTGTTTGTAGGGACAGAGTAGGACAGTGAGTGAAACTGACAGTGTGCTATTCTGTTCTAAACCAATCTTGCTGAACCATATTTGAAATCCTTGAGTTTAGGGACAGAGAAGGACACTCGTGGAAACTATCAGTGTGCTATTCTGTGCTAAATCTTGTTTGTAGGGACAGAGTAGGACAGTGAGTGAAACTGACAGTGTGCTATTCTGTTCTAAACCAATCTTGCTGAACCATATTTGAAATCCTTGAGTTTAGGGACAGAGAAGGACACTCGTGGAAACTAACAGTGTGCTATTCTGTGCTAAATCTTGTTTGGAGGGACAGAGAGGTACAGTGAGTGAAACTGACAGTGTGCTATTCTGTTCTAAACCAATCTTGCTGAACCATATTTGAAATCCTTGAGTTTAGGGACAGAGAAGGACACTCGTGGAAACTATCAGTGTGCTATTCTGTGCTAAATCTTGTTTGTAGGGACAGAGTAGGACAGTGAGCGAAACTGACAGTGTGCTATTCTGTTCTAAACCAATCTTGCTGAACCATATTTGAAATCCTTGAGTTTAGGGACAGAGAAGGACACTCGTGGAAACTATCAGTGTGCTATTCTGTGCTAAATCTTGTTTGTAGCGACAGAGAGGTACAGTGAGTGAAACTGACAGTGTGCTATTCTGTTCTAAACCAATCTTGCTGAACCATATTTGAAATCCTTGAGTTTAGGGACAGAGAAGGACACTCGTGGAAACTATCAGTGTGCTATTCTGTGCTAAATCTTGTTTGTAGGGACAGAGTAGGACAGTGAGTGAAACTGACAGTGTGCTATTCTGTTCTAAACCAATCTTGCTGAACCATATTTGAAATCCTTGAGTTTAGGGACAGAGAAGGACACTCGTGGAAACTAACAGTGTGCTATTCTGTGCTAAATCTTGTTTGGAGGGACAGAGAGGTACAGTGAGTGAAACTGACAGTGTGCTATTCTGTTCTAAACCAATCTTGCTGAACCATATTTGAAATCCTTGAGTTTAGGGACAGAGAAGGACACTCGTGGAAACTATCAGTGTGCTATTCTGTGCTAAATCTTGTTTGTAGGGACAGAGTAGGACAGTGAGCGAAACTGACAGTGTGCTATTCTGTTCTAAACCAATCTTGCTGAACCATATTTGAAATCCTTGAGTTTAGGGACAGAGAAGGACACTCGTGGAAACTATCAGTGTGCTATTCTGTGCTAAATCTTGTTTGTAGGGACAGAGAGGTACAGTGAGTGAAACTGACAGTGTGCTATTCTGTTCTAAACCAATCTTGCTGAACCATATTTGAAATCCTTGAGTTTAGGGACAGAGAAGGACACTCGTGGAAACTATCAGTGTGCTATTCTGTGCTAAATCTTGTTTGTAGGGACAGAGTAGGACAGTGAGTGAAACTGACAGTGTGCTATTCTGTTCTAAACCAATCTTGCTGAACCATATTTGAAATCCTTGAGTTTAGGGACAGAGAAGGACACTCGTGGAAACTATCAGTGTGCTATTCTGTGCTAAATCTTGTTTGTAGGGACAGAGAGGTACAGTGAGTGAAACTGACAGTGTGCTATTCTGTTCTAAACCAATCTTGCTGAACCATATTTGAAATCCTTGAGTTTAGGGACAGAGAAGGACACTCGTGGAAACTATCAGTGTGCTATTCTGTGCTAAATCTTGTTTGTAGGGACAGAGAGGTACAGTGAGTGAAACTGACAGTGTGCTATTCTGTTCTAAACCAATCTTGCTGAACCATATTTGAAATCCTTGAGTTTAGGGACAGAGAGGTACAGTGAGTGAAACTGACAGTGTGCTATTCTGTTCTAAACCAATCTTGCTGAACCATATTTGAAATCCTTGAGTTTAGGGACAGAGAGGTACAGTGAGGGAAAGTGTCAGTGTGCTATTCTGTTCTAAACCAATCTTGCTGAACCATATTTGAAATCCTTGAGTTTAGGGACAGAGAAGGACACTCGTGGAAACTATCAGTGTGCTATTCTGTGCTAAATCTTGTTTGTAGGGACAGAGAAGGACAGTGAGGGAAACTGTCAGTGTGCTATTCTGTGCTAAACCAATCTTGCTGAAGCATATTGCAAATCCTTGTGTTTAGGGACAGAGAAGGATAGGCTGGGGACAGTGTCAGTGTCATTGTTGCTAAGCCTCCTGTACAGTATACACCTGAAGGTAGCCCTTATTGCTGTTTTTCCCATCTCCCTGCAGGCCATCCATTAAAATGTCTGGAAGGCAAACAAGGAGAGGCAGACAGTCAGGAGGCAAAAAAAATAGGATTTTTATAACAGCTTACCTGTAAAATCCTTTTCTTGGAGTACATCACGGGACACAGAGCGACATAGTCATTACTAATGGGTTATATAGTTACCGTCAGGTGCTGGCACTGGCAACTTCCAAAACCGGAAGTACCCTCCCCTATATAAGCCCCTCCCATCCGGGAGCACCTCAGTTTTGTAGCAAAGCAATAAGTGTCCCCAAAGAGGGGCGGGAGCTCTGTGTCCCGTGATGTACTCCAAGAAAAGGATTTTACAGGTAAGCTGTTATAAAAATCCTATTTTCTTTCTCGTACATCACGGGACACAGAGCGACATAGTCATTACTAATGGGATGTCCTAAAGCAATGCCAAATGAGGGGGGGGATACACCATATATAAGCTGAGCGCTATCAGACATGAGGATCTTTTGCGGCCTGCAACACACTGCGCCCAAAGGCGACATCCTCCTGACTTCTAACGTCCACCTGGTAGAACCTAGTAAACGTGTGTACTGAAGACCATGTTGCGGCCTTACAGACTTGAGCCAGGGAGGCCTGGTGATGCACTGCCCATGAAGTTCCAACTGCTCTCGTGGAGTGCGCCCTAACTTTGAACGGAGGCGGTCTACTTCTCAAGCTATAGGCTTGTATTATGACCTGTCGAATCCACTTGGCTAAAGTAGATTTTGACGCTGCCTGACCCCTTCTGGGGCCTTCCGGCAGAATAAACAAAGTATCCGTTCTGCGAATCTGAGCAGTGGCTTTTAGATAAGCTTTAACTGCTCTTACTACATTTAAAGAATGCAATAACTTTTCCTCTACCGAAGTAGGCTTGGGGAAAAAAGAAGGAAGAACCACATCTTGGTTCAAATGAAACCTCGATACCACCTTAGGAAGAAAGGCTGGATGAGGACGTAACACTACTCTGTCCTTATGGATAACCAGATATGGCTCCTTACAGGACATAGCTGCTAATTCCGATACTCTTTTAGCCGAACAAATGGCTACTAGAAAAATCAATTTCCTGGTGAGAAGCACTAAGGAAATATGCTGTAATGGTTCAAATGGTTGTTTCTGTAGAACCGACAGAACCAAGTTTAGATCCCATGGACATATGGGAATATTAACCGGAGGACTAATACGCATCACTCCTTGTATAAAGGCTTTGACTAGTGAATGCGAAGCCAAGGGCCTTTGAAAAAATATTGACAAGGCCGAAATCTGACCCTTGATAGTACTCAAGGCAAGCTTCCTATCTACAGCCCATTGTAGGAAGTCCAGAATCCTACCTATTACGTACTTATGTGGATGCCATTTCTTGGCCTCACACCACGCGATGTACGCCTTCCAGATTCTATAGTAGATCTGCCTGGATACCGGCTTCCTGGCATTGATCATGGTAGATACCACAGCATTAGAGAGCCCTCTCTTTTTTAGAATGTGGGCTTCAATAGCCAGGCCGTCAAACCTAGGGCTGGTAAGGAAGGGTGGTATATCGGTCCTTGCGAAAGCCGGACGACGTGGGAGAGTCCAAGGACTCCCCACTGAAATTTTACAATCTCCGCGTACCACGCTCTTCGGGGCCACGCTGGAGCCACCGGAATCACTGGTTTCTTTTCTACCCTGATTCTGCGGAGTAATCGAGGTAACCATTGGCGGTGTGAATGCATATATCAGCTTGAACTGATCCCAAGGGAACACTAGGGCATCCGAGCCGCAAGCTAGGGGATCCCTTGTCCGAGAGACAAACCTGTCCCCCTTTGCGTTGAATCTGGATGCTAGAAGATCTACATCCGATGTTCCCCACCGCTGACATATTGTCCAGAAAACCTCGGGGTGAAGGGACCCTTCCTCTGGGCCTAATTGCTGGCGACTTAGAAAGTCCGCCTTCCAATTCTCCACTCCTGGAATGAATACCGCAGATATGGCTGGGACATATTTTTCTGCCCATTTCAGGATGTAATTTACTTCCCTCTGGGCTGCACGACTCCTGGTGCCCCCCTGATGATTGATATATGCCACTGCTGTGGCATTGTCTGATTGAATTCTGACAGGGGACCCTTGGAGTTTGGATGTCCATGCTACTAGGGCATACCGCTCGTATCTCTAAGAGATTGATGGGCAGGGCCTTTTCTGCATCCGACCATCTGCCCTGGAGAGACTATTGCTCCAATACTGCTCCCCAGCCTATAAGGCTGGCATCTGTAGTGACCACCTTCCAAGAAATCGGACTGAAGGATTTCCTTTTTTCCAGATTCTGGGGAACCAACCACCAACGGAGGCTCTTGCGAACGGAAGGGGACAAGGACATTGTAAGTCTAGGGCCTGAACTTTTTTGTTCCAGGCTGACAGTATGGCCCCTTGCAAATTCCTTGAATGGAATTGACCGTAGGGTACTGCTTCGAATGATGCCACCATTTTTCCCAGCAGCCTCATATACAGGCGTATGGACGGCTGTCTTTTTTGTACCCACTAAGTGGATCAAATCTTTCAAAGACAACACCTTTCCTCGAGGCAAGAATATTTTTCTCTGGCCTGAATCCAACCTTAGCCCCAAGTATTCCAGACTTTTGACTGGTTTTTAGGGCTGACTTGTCTCGGTTGATAATCCAACCGTGAGATTCCAGATACTTGATCGTCTTGTGAACGACCACGTCTAGTTTTTTCACTGAGTGGTCTATCAGCAACAAGTCATCCAGATATGCCATTATCATTACACCTTGTGTTCTTAGATTGGCCAATAAAGGGCCAGAATTTTTGTAAACACTCGTGGTGCTGTGGCCAAACCGAAGGGTAAGGCTCTGAACTGAAAATGGCGCCCTTCTACTGCAAAGCGTAGAAATTTTTGGTGGACTGGAAAGATGGGAATGTGCAAATAAGCATCTTTGATGTCGATCGTGGCTAACCAATCCTCCCCTTGTAGGGCAGTGGCCACCGATCGGATCGACTCCATCGGAAAGTCCTGATATACAGGAATTTGTATAGCCCTTTTAGAATTAATATGGGCCTCCCGACCGCGTTTGCTTCGGGACTGTAAAGAGGTTTGAGTAAAACTCGAACCCTCATTCTTCCAGGGGAACCTCCATAATTACTCCTTGGAGCAATAGTTGTTCTAGTGCCAACAGGAGGGACTCTCTCTTCCGGGGATCCCTTGGCACGTTTGACCTCAAAAATGGGAAGGAGGAGAGTCTTTTAACTCCAAACTGTATCCCAAACCTACTGCGGAGAGCACCTATCTGTCTTGATCGTGTCCCGCCAGGTCTCTTGCGAACAACTGGAGTCCTCCCCCCACCCGACTGAGTGGGGGCTTCAATGAATTTCACTTTGGGGGAGGTTTTGTACCTCCCCTGACCCAGGGTTTCTTATTACCCTGCTACTGTCCCTGTTTTTTACCCCCGGGATTTGACCGAGGAGGCCGTCGGAACTGTTACACAGCCGATGCCCCAGGGACTGGAGAAGCAGGCCTCTTAAAGAGGGACCTCTAACTCTGCTTTTAACCGGCAAGAGCGTATTTTTACCGCTGGAAATTTTCTGGATATATTTGTCCAGGTTTTCCCTGAATAAGCGTTCACCATGAAATGGGACGCTAACCAGCCATTCTTTACAGGGAGCTTCAGCAGACCAGTTTCTGAGCCATAGGAGCCTACGCATATGTACTATAGACAGCGTAAGGCGGGAGGCCTGATGGACTGAATCCTCTATGGCATCAACCGCAAAGCCTAAGGCTCTAGGTAGATCAGCTAGGGCAAAGCCTGCTGATCTGTCAAGTCCCTCAAGACCTGTTTCAACTGATCCTTCACTGCTTAGCAGACCCCAATAGCTGCTACTGCTGGTTGTATCACCAAGCAGATTTTCATAAGGACTCCAATCTTTTATCTATTGGGTTCTTGAACATTTGGACATTATCCACTGGACATGTCAGTGATTTATACATACAAGAGATGTCTGCGTCCACTGTAGGGACCTTCCATTTTTTTTTTTTTTTTTGATGAACTTATCCTCCATGGGATAGACCACCGGAAATCTCTTGGGGGAATAAATATTTTCTCAGGACGTTCCCAATCCTGGTAAATGAGCCCTTTCAGTAAAGGGTGAAGTGGAAAAGAACAAACAGTCTGGGGGCTTCTAGCGACCCCAACGAGGATACAGTAGTGGTTGATGGTTCCGCAAGGTGCATTTTTAAATGCTGATCGGACCATGTTAGTCAGAGACTGAACCCATAATCTTTCAGCTTGAGATGCTGAGAAAAGGTTCCCCCACTGTTGATTCCTCTATAACAGAATCAACCTTATCCTGATCCCCTTCAGGCAGGTCGATCCCTGTATGGGACTGTTGCTCTGCTAACAGGCACTCTGAAGGAGGAGACGGAGATCGGGCGTGCTTTCCCTGACAGGGAGGCAGCGATAAATTTTGACAATCTCTCTCTAATCCTCCCAGAGCTGAGGAAAAAACCTCCTCTGTTACATACACAGGAGCAGGTGACTGAGGACAGCCACAGTACCAAGTACCCCTGCGGGGTCTCTACGGTCACTTACCTCTGAACTTCAGGGGAGACTGGTGCAGCAGGAGTATGCCCAAGATCCTCAGAGCCCGATGAGACCCCCTTCGCTTCCTGGAAGATTCAGTTCCGGAGCTACTGGACGGCATATTCCTAAGCCTAAAGCTGAGGTATTCCAGCCGTAATACACCACTTTTACTGAGAATAGTCTAGCACAATTGCTGCTATATCACAGTTGGTGTCTACTAATGTGCCTTTCTAGGGGATGCCTGTATCAACCGCTATGCTGTATGCCTTTAAATGTTGCCAGCTCTGTCTCTGTACTTCATAACCAGCTTATCTGCAATAATGTGGCTTTTTAAAAACCTGCTGGGACGCCCGCACATGCGCAGAAGCGCTGCGGCGCGCACAGAGCGTCATCCCCCAGGCCCCGCCCCTTTTTCCGGCCACCTCTATATATAGAGGCGCGTGCACGCGCACGCGCGCGGCCACGTGCGCCTCGGCGCTAATTTTCAAACATGGAAACCAGGGACAGGAGCCAGGGCCCCCTTTGCCGCAGGCCGGGGGATAGACGAACACTGCAACATGGCAGAGGAAACAGTTTCCTGTAGGAGAACTCACCAGCTGCCTGGACTTTGCTCTCTGAGAAGAAACTAGTCCATATGACAAGAAAAACATTCCACAGCGGCCTCTAGTGGACAAACACAGGTACCGCAGTTTAATATACTAAACATATATAAAAAAACATTCTTTTTTTTTTTTTTTTTCTTGACCACCATTAAAAATTATTACATTTTTTTTTAGTAGTTACAGGCATGCACAGATATTAGCGGGAATACCGTTAGGTAACAGACAGAAAGACAAATTAGGCTTGGGGGTCCCCCAATAGAACCAAATTCCTGGGGGCCCCCACTTACCTGTTCCCCGCCGCAGGACTTTGTTTGGTCCACAAAAGCCCAAACTTCACCTATCACGGCAGGCATTGTAATCAAACCTTCAGGGACCGGGTTCCCAAGGATTCCACTCCCCTGGACCTGTATAGCACCCTGCACAGAAAACATCTTGGTCGTGGGTATGACCAGAGCTCTGGATCCCAGGGTCCAGCTCTCCTAAGAGAAGCATTACAGGCAGAACCTTGCTCTTCTCTGCAAGGCCCGGGTACCGACCGTTTAGCTATGAAGCTTTTTTGGTCGGATCCGGAATAGCTTACTGAGGCCCAAAAGAACCTGTACGCAAGCTCAGTGAAAAACACATGTTTCTTCTTGGCCAACACCTTAGACACTGGCAAAAAACTGAGGTGCTCCCGGATGGGAGGGGCTTATATAGGGGAGGGTACTTCCGGTTTTGGAAGTTGCCAGTGCCAGCACCTGACGGTAACTATATAACCCATTAGTAATGACTATGTCGCTCTGTGTCCCGTGATGTACGAGAAAGAAAGAGGGCAAGCAGGCTCTGTGTCTGGGGGCAACAGTCCTGGTCGTGGACGCGGTGCATTGTCATCAGCACATGGCCATGGGACACGCTTGTCCTTCTTTTCGGCAGCTGGACATGTTGAGCCATATCATGCCGAAGACTTGGTAGAGTGGATGACCAAGCCCACCTCATCCTCCTCATCCTCTCTCACCCAGGCTCAGGGTACTGGCAAAGCAGCTGCCAAAGCGTCCTCTTCTCTGGTATCATTATCTTCATTAGTCAATCCTTCCCTAGACCCACCATGTCCTCCTCCTGAGGAGTCCCCCGAACTGTTTGAGCACAGTGTTGGGTACATGCTCCAGGAGGATGCCCAGCGTTTTGAAGGATCTGATGATGATACCCAGCTAGAGGAAGGCAGTAGCGTGAGAGCAGAGAGAGGGGATGCTCAAGAAGGACACCAATCTGGCAGTCATGCTCCAGCAGCTGCAGCATACTGCCAGATTGGCTCCAGTGATGAGGAGGGAGGGGATGATGAGGTCACTGACTCCACGTGGGTGCCTAATAGGAGAGAGGAGGAGGAGGAGGATGAGGAGGAGGCACATCTCCAACGAGGCAGGATGCCCTTGAGTGGCCAGCGTATGGGCAGCACACCGACGGAATCACACCGCAGAGCTCCGCCTGTGCAGGGCGCTGCCTCTGCCCGTCATTCAAAAAGTTCTTTGGTGTGGGCCTTTTTTGAGGCGAGTGCATCAGATCGCACAGCTGCTGTTTGCAACATATGTCTCAAGCGTATATCGCGTGGCCAAAACATCAGCCGCCTGGGCACCACATGCTTGATCAGACATATGTTGACCTGCCATGCAGCTCGTTGGCAAGCCTACCTTAAAGACCCACACCAAAGAACAAAGCGGACCTCTCCTTGCACCGCATCAGCTGGGATCTCAAAACCCACTATACCTTCAGTCCTCTCTGAAACCTGCACTGAGAGGAATGAAGGTGTAGAATTAGGTGTGTCACAGCCCAGTACTTGCGGCCACTCTGCTAGCAGTACACCGACGTCCGATTCTAGCAGGCAAATTTCCCTGCCCCAGCTGCTGGACCGTCGAAAGAAGTTCACTCCCAGCCATCCACATGCCCAGCGGTTGAATGCTAGCTTGGCTAAATTGCTAGCGCTTCAACTGCTGCCTTTTTAGTTGGTAGACTCGGCCCCCTTCCGTGAGTTTGTGCAATGTGCGGTTCCTCAGTGGCAGGTTCCCAAACGCCACTTTTTCTCACGGAAGGCGATTCCGGCTCTCTACAGGCATGTGTCACTCTTTTGGCAGCTGGGAAAGATGCAGGACAAGGTGCAGTAGTGTTGGAGGTTGTTCCACCGCCACGCCTCCAAAATGCTACTACTGGTTGTGACACACCTCTCTCCTCCACCCCCTCCTCTTCTTCTTCCTCCATGGCCTCTTCCTGTGGTTTGTCCTTGGAACCAGCGGTGCTCCGTAGGCGTTCAAGGGGCTACGCAAGTACGCAGGCAAAAAGATGCCATGCCATGCTTGCGCTGGTGTGTTTGGGGGACAGGAGCCACACTGGGGCAGAGGTCCTGTCTGCTCTGCAGGGGCAGGCCGAGAGGTGGTTGACGCCACGCCAGCTTAAGCAAGGAATGGTGGTTTGCGACAATGGCACCAACCTCCTCTCCGCCCTCCGACAGGGACAACTGACCCATGTGCCCTGTATGGCTCACATCCTTAACCTGGTGGTGCAGCGGTTCTTGGGCAGGTACCCGGGCTTACAGGATGTCCTGAGGCAGGCCAGGAAAGTCTGTGTTCATTTCCGCAGATCTTAAAATGCCAGTGCTCGCCTGGCTGAGCTGCAAAAGGAGTTGAACCTGCCCAAGAACCGCCTTATATGTGACATGCCCACCAGGTGGAACTCAACGTTGGCCATGCTGCAGCGGCTGCACACGCAGCAGAGGGCCATCAATGAGTACCTGTGCGACTACGGCACCAGGACAGGGTCAGGGGAGCTCAGGTTTTTTTCACCACGCCAGTGGGGCATGATCAGGGATGCATGCACTGTCCTGGCACCATTTGAGGAGGCCACGAGGATGGTGAGCAGTGACAGTGCATGCATCAGTGACACTGTACCTCTTGTCCACCTGTTGGAGCACACGCTGCGTGGAATAATGGACAGGGCACTTGAGGCAGAACAGAGGCAGGAAGAGGAGGACTTCCTTGCCTCTCAAGGCCCCCTTTACCCTGACAGTGTTCCTTCTGTCCCACCCATCGCACAGGAAGAGGAGGAGGAGGAGGATTGTGTCAGCATGGAGGTGGAGCCTGGCACTCAGCATCATCAGCAGCAGTCTTTTAGGGATGATTTACAGTCCCAAGAAACCAGTGGACTTGTACGTGGCTGGGAGGAGGTGGCTGCGGATCATGTCGTCCTTAGTGACCCAGAGGACTCCGGACTGAATGCCTCAGCTAACCTACGCTGCATGGCCTCCCTGATCCTGCAAAGTCTGCGGAAGGATCCTCATATTCTTCGGATCAAGGAGAGGGACCATTACTGGCTGGCCACTCTCCTTGATCCACGGTACAAGGGTAAGGTTGCGGACCTTATGTTACCGTCGCAGAGGGAGCAGAGGATGAGACAACTCCGGGAGGCCTTGCAGAAAGGTCTGTGCAACGCGTTCCCAGAGACTGGGAGGTTAGAAACTCCTGGTCCTGGACAACGAGTTGCTGAGGCTTTGGGCAGTCAAAGAAGGAGCGGTGGGGAAGGTGGCCGTCTGACCGATGCGTTCAGACAATTCTTTAGTCCGCAGCCCCAAAGTATGATCGTTTCCAGCAACCATCGCCAGCGTCTGATATACATGGTGCAGGAATACCTAGGGGCAAGGTCAGACTTGGACACCTTCCCCACCGAAAATCCTCTGGCTTACTGGGTCTTGAGGATGGATCACTGGCCAGAGCTTGCACAGTATGCAATTGAGCTACTGGCCTGTTCTGCATCCAGCGTTCTTTCAGAACGCACATTCAGTGCTGCTGGAGGATTTGTCACGGATCACAGGGTGCACCTGTCCACCGACTCGGTTGATCGACTGACTTTCATCAAGATGAACCAGTCTTGGATCACCACCAGCTACCACACACCTGATGCTGATATAACAGACTAATTGATTTTAAAATGTCACATCCCTTCAAGACTGATGCTGATGCTGAGTTCCTGTGCTGTTATGTTGACTAGCTATCCTCCTCCTCCTCCTCAATGATCCGATTAATGATGATAGCTTGGAAGATCATTTTGGTTTATGGGTGCCGCCACCAGTGGCTAAGGCCCAATTTTTCAGCCCCTGTTTAACAGGGGCATGTAATTACAATTTTTGATGCAATACTTTGCAACAGGCCTCATTGCTGTGCTCCAAGTACAGTATCTGTGAGGGGTTGCAGTGTTGTGCCACCAGTGCCTAAGGCCCAATTTTTCAGCCCCTGTTCAACAGGGGCATGCAATTATAATTATTAATCTAATAATTCACAGCAGGGCCCATTGCTGCGCCCACCAAGAGTAACTTTTAGGCCTTACTGTGTTGTGTCAACACCACCACCACCACCACCACCACCAAAGGCCCAATTTTTAAGCCCCTGTTCAACAGGGGCATGCAATTATAATTATTGATCTAATAATTCACAGCAGGGCCCATTGCTGCGCCCACCAAGAGTAACTGTCAGGCCTTACAGTGTTGTGTCAACACCACCACCACCACCACCAGCAAAGGCCAAATTTTTCAGCCCCTGTTCAACAGGGGCATGCAATTATAATTATTGATCTAATAATTCACAGCAGGGCCCATTGCTGCACCCACCAAGAGTAACTGTCAGGCCTTACAGTGTTGTGTCAACACCACCACCACCACCACCACTAGTGATGAGCCGAACACCCCCGGGTTCGGTTCGCACCAGAACCCGCGAACGGACCGAAAGTTCGTACGAACATTAGAACCCTATTAAATACAATGGATGCGAACGTTCGAATTCTAAAGTGCTAATTATAACAACTATTATGCATGTTATTGTCCTAAAAAGGGTTTGGGAACCCGGGTTCTGCACCAGGGGACATGTATCAATGCAAAAAGAAGTTTTAAAAACGGTCGTTTTTCGGGAGCAGTCATTTTAATGATGCATAAAGTGAAAAAAAATGTCAAATATTCCTTTAAATATCGTACCTGGGGGGTGTCTAAAGTATGCCTGTGAAGTGCCACGTGTTTCCCGTGTTTAGAACTGTCCCTGCACAAAATGACACTTCTAAAGGAAAAAAAAGCCATTTAAAACTGCTTGCGGCTTTAATGTAATGTCTGGTCCCGGTAATATGAATGAAAATCTTTAAGAAAAATGGCATAGCTACCCCATGACCCCCCCCCCCCCCTACCCCAGCCCATTACCAGCCCCTTTGGGTCTTGTATGGATATTAAGGGGAACCCCGCACATAAAATAAAAAAGGCCCTATATACTCTGAACAGCCGTATACAGGCGGTGCATACAAGACAGGGACTGTAGGTTTGTTCTTATGTAGAATCTGTTTGTAATTTTGAACAGGTACATTGTTGAAGTGTAGCTCCAGCCCAAAAATCTATTTTTAAACTTTTTGGAAAACATAGGTAAGGGTTATCACCCCTGTAACATTTGTTTTGCTGTCTGTGCCCCTGTTCAGAACATTTCACCTCACTTTCCGTCCCAATGTCAACTGTTTTTGAAATGTGGTGTTTTTCTTGAAACAAGGATTGCTGATAAAGCATCAGTACAGAGGAGACACCTTTCTCCCATATTTATTCTTACAGGAGAGAATTTTCCTTCCTAGGGGTAGATTTCCTCTCACTTCCTGTTGTCTTCTTGCGTTTGCAAGTAGGAGTCGTTTGTAAGTTGGATGTTTGAAAGTAGGGACCTGCTGTATATACTCTGCAGAAATAGGCCCCTTAGTTGTTGGTGTTGGCACAACACTGTAAGCACTCACAGTTACTCTTGGTTGGTGCTGGAACGCCCTGCTGTCAACTATTATATCAGGAATTTTAATTACATATAATTGTTGAACAGTGGTAGTAAAAATTGGGCCTTTGATGGTGGTGCTGGTGCCACAACACTGTAAGCCCTGACAGTTACTCTTGGTGGGTGCAGCAATGGGCCCTGCTGTGAATTATTAGATCAAGAATTGTAATTGCATGCCCCTGTTGAACAGGGGCTGAAAAATTGGGCCTTTCGTGGTGGTGGTGGTGGTGGTGGTGTTGCCACAACACTGTAAGCCCTCAGAGTTACTCTTGGTGGGTGCAGCAATGGGCCCTTCTGTGAATTATTAGATCAAGAATTGTAATTGCATGCCCCTGTTGAACAGGGGCTGAAAAATTGGGCCTTAGGCACTGGTGGCACAACACTACAACCCCTCACAGATACGTTACTTGGAGCACAGCAATGAGCCCTGTTGCAAAGTATTGCTTCAAAAATTGTAATGACACGCCCCTGTTAAACAGGGGCTGAAAAATTGGGCCTTAGGCACTGGTGCCACAACACTCCAACCCCTCACAGATACTGTACTTGGAGCACAGCAATGAGCCCTATGGCAAATTATTGCTAAAAAAATTGTAATTACACGCCCCTGTAAAACAGGGGCTGAAAAATTGGGCCTTAGCCACTGGTGGCGGCACCCATAAACAAAAATGATCTTCCAAGCTATCATCATCAATCGTATCATTGAGGACTCGGAGGAGGAGGATAGCCAGTCAACATAACAGCACAGGCACTCAGCATCAGCATCAGTCTTGAAGGGATGTGACATGTTAAAATCAATTAGTCTGTTATATCAGCATCAGGTGTGTGGTAGCTGGTGGTGATCCAAGACTGGTTCATCTTGATGAAAGTCAGTCGATCAACCGAGTCGGTGGACAGGCGCACCCTGTGATCCGTGACAAATCCTCCAGCAGCACTGAATGTGCGTTCCGAAAGAACGCTGGATGCAGGACAGGCCAGTAGCTCAATTGCATACTGTGCAAGCTCTGGCCAGTGATCCATCCTCAAGACCCAGTAAGCCAGAGGATTTTCGGTGGGGAAGGTGTCCAAGTCTGACCTTGCCCCTAGATATTCCTGCACTATGTTTATCAGACGCTGGCGATGGTTGCTGGAACCGATCATACTTTGGGGCTGCGGACTAAAGAATTGTCTGAACGCATCGGTCAGACGGCCACCTTCCCCACCGCTCCTTCTTTGACTGGCCGAAGCCTCAGCAACTCGTTGTCCAGGACCAGGAGTTTGTAACCTCCCAGTCTCTGGGAACGCGTTGCACAGACCTTTCTGCAAGGCCTCCCAGAGTTGTCTCATCCTCTGCTCCCTCTGCGAAGGTAACATAAGGTCCGCAACCTTACCCTTGTACCGTGGATCAAGGAGAGTGGCCAGCCAGTAATGGTCCCTCTCCTTGATCCAAAGAATACGAGGATCCTTCCGCAGACTTTGCAGGATCAGGGAGGCCATGCAGCGTAGGTTTGCTGAGGCATTCGCTCCGGAGTCCTCTGGGTCACTAAGGATGACATGATCCACAGCCACCTCCTCCCAGCCACGTACAAGTCCACTGGTTTCTTGGGACTGTAAATCATCCCTAAAAGACTGCTGCTGATGATGCTGAGTGCCAGCCTCCACCTCCATGCTGACACAATCCTCCTCCTCCTCCTCCTCCTCTTCCTCTTCCTGTGCGATGGGTGGGACAGAAGGAACACTGTCTGGGTAAAGGGGGCCTTGAGAGGCAAGGAAGTCCTCCTCTTCCTGCCTCTGTTCTGCCTCAAGTGCCCTGTCCATTATTCCACGCAGCGTGTGCTCCAACAGGTGGACAAGAGGTACAGTGTCACTGATGCATGCACTGTCACTGCTCACCATCCTCGTGGCCTCCTCAAATGGTGCCAGGACAGTGCATGCATCCCTGATCATGCCCCACTGGCGTGGAGAAAAAAAACAAGCTCCCCTGACCCTGTCCTGGTGCCGTAGTCGCACAGGTACTCATTGATGGCCCTCTGCTGCGTGTGCAGCCGCTGCAGCATGGCCAACGTTGAGTTCCACCTGGTGGGCATGTCACATATAAGGCGGTTCTTGGGCAGGTTCAACTCCTTTTGCAGCTCAGCCAGGCGAGCACTGGCATTATAAGATCTGCGGAAATGCACACAGACTTTCCTGGCCTGCCTCAGGACATCCTGTAAGCCCGGGTACCTGCCCAAGAACCGCTGCACCACCAGGTTAAGGACGTGAGCCACACAGGGCACATGGGTCAGTTGTCCCTGTCGGAGGGCGGAGAGGAGGTTGGTGCCATTGTCGCAAACCACCATTCCTGGCTTAAGCTGGCGTGGCGTCAACCACCTCTCGGCCTGGCCCTGCAGAGCAGACAGGACCTCTGCCCCAGTGTGGCTTGTGTCCCCCAAACACACCAGCGCAAGCACGGCATGGCATCTTTTTGCCTGCGTACTTGCGTAGCCCCGTGAACGGCTACGGAGCACCGCTGGTTCATAGGACAAACCACAGGAAGAGGCCATGGAGGAAGAAGAAGAGGAGGGGGTGGAGGAGAGAGGTGTGTCACAACCAGTAGTAGCATTTTGGAGGCGTGGCGGTGGAACAACCTCCAACACTACTGCACCTTGTCCTGCATCCTTTCCAGCTGCCAAAAGAGTGACCCAATGGGCCGTGAAAGAAAGGTAACGTCCCTGTCCATGCCTGCTGGACCATGAGTCAGCGGTAATATGCACCTTACCGCTGACCGCCCTGTCCAGCGAGGCCAAGACATTGCCTTCCACATGCCGGTAGAGAGCCGGAATAGCCTTCCGTGAGAAAAAGTGGCGTTTGGGAACCTGCCACTGAGGAACCGCACATTGCACAAACTCACGGAAGGGGGCCGAGTCTACCAACTGAAAAGGCAGCAGTTGAAGCGCTAGCAATTTAGCCAAGCTAGCATTCAACCGCTGGGCATGTGGATGGCTGGGAGTGAACTTCTTTCGACGGTCCAGCAGCTGGGGCAGGGAAATTTGCCTGCTAGAATCGGACATTGGTGTACTGCTAGCAGAGTGGCCGCAAGTACTTGGCTGTGACACACCTAATTCTACACCTTCATTCCTCTCAGTGCATGTTTCAGAGAGGACTGAAGTTATAGTGGGGTTGGAGATCCCAGCTGATGCGGTGCAAGGAGAGGTCCGCTTTGTTCTTTGGTGTGGGTCTTTGAGGTAGGCTTGCCAACGAGCTGCATGGCAGGTCAACATATGTCTGGTCAGGCATGTGGTACCCAAGCGGCTGATGTTTTGGCCACGCGATATACGCTTGAGACATATGTTGCAAACAGCAGCTGTGCGATCTGATGCACTAGCCTCAAAAAAGGCCCACACCAAGGAACTTTTTGAATGACGGGCAGAGGCAGCGCCCTGCACAGGCGGAGCTCTGCGGTGTGATTCCGTCGGTGTACTGCCCTTACGCTGGCCACCAAAGGGCATCCTGCCTCGTTGGAGATGTGCCTCCTCCTCATCCTCCTCCTCCTCCTCTCTCCTATTAGGCACCCACGTGGAGTCAGTGACCTCATCATCCCCTCCCTCCTCATCACTGGAGCCAATCTGGCAGTATGCTGCAGCTGCTGGAACATGACTGCCAGATTGGTGTCCTTCTTGAGCATCCCCTCTGTCTGCTCTCACGCTACTGCCTTCCTGTAGCTGGGTTTCATCATCAGACCCTTCGAAACGCTGGGCATCCTCCTGGAGCATGTACCCAACACTGTGCTCAAACAGTTCGGGGGACTCCTCAGGAGGAGGACATGGTGGGTCTAGGGAAGGAGTGACTGATGATGAGTCTGACATTGATACCAGGGAAGAGGACGCTTTGGCAGCTGCTTTGCCAGTACCCTGAGCCTGGGTGAGAGAGGATGAGGAGGAGGAGGAGGGCTTGGTCATCCACTCTACCAAGTCTTCGGCATGATGTGGCTCAACATGTCCAGCTGCCGAAAACAAGGACAAGCGTGTCCCATGGCCATGTGCTGATGACAATGCACCGCGTCCACGACCAGCACTGTTGCCCCAAGACACAGAGCCTGCTTGCCCTCTTTTATTGCCTCCTGACTGTCTGCCTCTCCTTGTTTGCCTTCCAGACATTCTAATAGATGGCCTGCAGGGAGATGGGAAAAAAGCAATAAGGGCTACCTTCAGGTGTCCTTCTCTGTCCCTTTACTTAAGGATTTCTAAATATGGTTGAGGATTATTGCTTTTGCACAGAATAGCACAACGACAATTTCCCTGACTGTCCAAAAAACAAGGATTTCAAAGATGGTTGATGAGGAATGCTTTGGCACACTATAGCACAAGGAGAATTCCCCTCACTTTCCTTCTTTGTCCCTAGAAACAAGGACTGGCACAGTGAAAGAAACTGACACTCTCCCTACCTACAGTTTTCTGTCCCTAGAAAAAATGTTTTTTTAAAGCACACTATAGCACAAGGAGAAATCCCCTCACTTTCCTTCTTTGTCCCTAGAAACAAGGACTGGCACAGTGAAATAAACTGACACTCTCCCTACCTACAGTTTTCTGTCCCTAGAAAAAATGTTTTTTTAAAGCACACTATAGCACAAGGAGAAATCCCCTCACTTTCCTTCTTTGTCCCTGGAAACAAGGACTGGCACAGTGAAAGAAACTGACACTCTCCCTACCTACAGTTTTCTGTCCCTAGAAAAAATGTTTTTTTAAAGCACACTATAGCACAAGGAGAAATCCCCTCACTTTCCTTCTTTGTCCCTAGAAACAAGGACTGGCACAGTGAAAGAAACTGACACTCTCCCTACCTACAGTTTTCTGTCCCTAGAAAAAATGTTTTTTTTAAAGCACACTATAGCACAAGGAGAAATCCCCTCACTTTCCTTCTTTGTCCCTAGAAACAAGGACTGGCACAGTGAAAGAAACTGACACTCTCCCTACCTACAGTTTTCTGTCCCTAGAAAAAATGTTTTTTTAAAGCACACTATAGCACAAGGAGAAATCCCCTCACTTTCCTTCTTTGTCCCTAGAAACAAGGACTGGCACAGTGAAAGAAACTGACACTCTCCCTACCTACAGTTTTCTGTCCCTAGAAAAAATGTTTTTTTAAAGCACACTATAGCACAAGGAGAAATCCCCTCACTTTCCTTCTTTGTCCCTAGAAACAAGGACTGGCACAGTGAAAGAAACTGACACTCTCCCTACCTACAGTTTTCTGTCCCTAGAAAAAATGTTTTTTTAAAGCACACTATAGCACAAGGAGAAATCCCCTCACTTTCCTTCTTTGTCCCTAGAAACAAGGACTGGCACAGTGAAAGAAACTGACACTCTCCCTACCTACAGTTTTCTGTCCCTAGAAAAAATGTTTTTTTAAAGCACACTATAGCACAAGGAGAAATCCCCTCACTTTCCTTCTTTGTCCCTAGAAACAAGGACTGGCACAGTGAAAGAAACTGACACTCTCCCTACCTACAGTTTTCTGTCCCTAGAAAAAATGTTTTTTTAAAGCACACTATAGCACAAGGAGAAATCCCCTCACTTTCCTTCTTTGTCCCTAGAAACAAGGACTGGCACAGTGAAAGAAACTGACACTCTCCCTACCTACAGTTTTCTGTCCCTAGAAAAAATGTTTTTTTAAAGCACACTATAGCACAAGGAGAAATCCCCTCACTTTCCTTCTTTGTCCCTAGAAACAAGGACTGGCACAGTGAAAGAAACTGACACTCTCCCTACCTACAGTTTTCTGTCCCAAAAAAAATGTTTTTTTAAAGCACACTATAGCACAAGGAGAAATCCCCTCACTTTCCTTCTTTGTCCCTAGAAACAAGGACTGGCACAGTGAAAGAAACTGACACTCTCCCTACCTACAGTTTTCTGTCCCTAGAAAAAATGTTTTTTTAAAGCACACTATAGCACAAGGAGAAATCCCCTCACTTTCCTTCTTTGTCCCTAGAAACAAGGACTGGCACAGTGAAAGAAACTGACACTCTCCCTACCTACAGTTTTCTGTCCCTAGAAAAAATGTTTTTTTAAAGCACACTATAGCACAAGGAGAAATCCCCTCACTTTCCTTCTTTGTCCCTAGAAACAAGGACTGGCACAGTGAAAGAAACTGACACTCTCCCTACCTACAGTTTTCTGTCCCTAGAAAAAATGTTTTTTTTAAAGCACACTATAGCACAAGGAGAAATCCCCTCACTTTCCTTCTTTGTCCCTAGAAACAAGGACTGGCACAGTGAAAGAAACTGACACTCTCCCTACCTACAGTTTTCTGTCCCTAGAAAAAATGTTTTTTTAAAGCACACTATAGCACAAGGAGAAATCCCCTCACTTTCCTTCTTTGTCCCTAGAAACAAGGACTGGCACAGTGAAAGAAACTGACACTCTCCCTACCTACAGTTTTCTGTCCCTAGAAAAAATGTTTTTTTAAAGCACACTATAGCACAAGGAGAAATCCCCTCACTTTCCTTCTTTGTCCCTAGAAACAAGGACTGGCACAGTGAAAGAAACTGACACTCTCCCTACCTACAGTTTTCTGTCCCTAGAAAAAATGTTTTTTTAAAGCACACTATAGCACAAGGAGAAATCCCCTCACTTTCCTTCTTTGTCCCTAGAAACAAGGACTGGCACAGTGAAAGAAACTGACACTCTCCCTACCTACAGTTTTCTGTCCCTAGAAAAAATGTTTTTTTAAAGCACACTATAGCACAAGGAGAAATCCCCTCACTTTCCTTCTTTGTCCCTAGAAACAAGGACTGGCACAGTAAAACACACTGACACTCTCCCTACCTATCCTTCTCTTTCCCTAAACTAAAGGAATCCAGGTTAAGCAAGAAAGAAATAAATGTCACTGTCCCTGCCTATGCTTGTCTTTCCCTGCTCCGGAACACACTACACTAGGCCGCCGTGCTGGCGGCCTTTTATAGTGTGGGGCGTGTACTAAACACCCTCAGCAATAATTGGCCACAGGCATCCTGCCTGTGGCCAATCATTGCTCTCCTCGCTGCCGGCGCTGTGATTGGCCAAGCATGCGGGGTCACAGTGCATGCTTGGCCAATCACAGCGCCTGGATGACACTGCGATGGCGTAGTGCATTGTGGGCCGTTCGCCTCACTCGAATTTGGCGCGAACGGCCCAAATCGTTCGATCTTCGTCGAACGATCGAACAGCCGATGTTCGAGTCGAACGTATGTTCGACTCGAACACGAAGCTCATCCCTAACCACCACCAAAGGCCAAATTTTTCAGCCCCTGTTCAACAGGGGCATGCAATTATAATTATTGATCTAATAATTCACAGCAGGGCCCATTGCTGCGCCCACCAAGAGTAACTGTCAGGCCTTACAGTGTTGTGTCAACACCACCACCAAAGGCCAAATTTTTCAGCCCCTGTTCAACAGGGGCATGCAATTATAATTATTGATCTAATAATTCACAGCAGGGCCCATTGCTGTGCCCACCAAGAGTAACTGTCAGGCCTTGCAGTGTTGTGTCAACACAACCACCACCACCACCACCAAAGGCCAAATTTTTCAGCCCCTGTTCAACAGGGGCATGCAATTATAATTATTGATCTAATAATTCACAGCATGGCCCATTGCTGCGCCCACCAAGAGTAACTGTCAGGCCTTACAGTGTTGTGTCAACACCACCACCACCACCACCACCACCAAAGGCCAAATTTTTCAGCCCCTGTTCAACAGGGGCATGCAATTATAATTATTGATCTAATAATTCACAGCAGGGCCCATTGCTGCGCCCACCAAGAGTAACTGTCAGGCCTTACAGTGTTGTGTCAACACCACCACCACCACCACCAAAGGCCCAATTTTTCAGCCCCTGTTCAACAGGGGCATGCAATTATAATTATTGATCTAATAATTCACAGCAGGGCCCATTGCTGCACCCACCAAGAGTAACTGTCAGGCCTTACAGTGTTGTGGCACCAGCACCACCATCAAAGGCCCAATTTTTACTACCACTGTTCAACAATTATATGTTATTACAATTCCTGATATAATAGTTGACAGCAGGGCGTTCCAGCACCCACCAAGAGTAACTGTGAGTGCTTACAGTGTTGTACCAACACCTAAGGGGCCAATTTCTGCAGAGTATATACGGCAGGTCCCTACTTTCAAACATCCAACTTACAAACGACTACTACTTGCAAACGGAACAAGGCAACAGGAAGTGAGAGGAAATCTACCCCTTGGAAGGAAAATTCTCTCCTGTAAGAATTAATATGGGAGAAAGGTGTCTCCTCTCTACTGATGCTTTATCACCAATCCTTGTTTCAATAAAAACACCACATTTCAAAATCAGTTGTCATTGGGACGCAAAGTGAGGTGAAATGTTCTGAACAGGGGCACAGACAGCAAAACAAATGTTACAGGGGTGATAACCCTTCCCTATGTTTTCCAAAAAGCTTAAAATAGGTATTTGGGCTGGAGCTACACTTAAACAATGTAGCTGTTCAAAATTACAAACAGATTCTACATAAGAACAAACCTACAGTCCCTGTCTTGTATGCACCGCCTGTATACGGCTGTTCAGAGTATATAGGGCCTTTTTTATTTTGTGTGCGGGGTTCCCCTTAATATCCATACAAGACCCAAAGGGGCTGGTAATGGGCTGGGGTAGGGGGGGGGGGGGGGTGATGGGGTAGCTATGCCATTTTTCTTAAAGATTTTCATCCATATTACCGGGACCAGACATTACATTAAAGCCGCAAGCAGTTTTAAATGGCTTTTTTTTTCTTTAGAAATGTAATTTTGTGCAGGGACAGTTCTAAACACGGGAAACACGTGGCACTTCACAGGCATACTTTAGACACCCCCAGGTACAATATTTAAAGGAATATTTGACTTTTTTTTTTTCACTTTATGCATCATTAAAATGACTGCTCCCGGAAAACGTCCGTTTTTAAAACTTATTTTTGCATTGATACATGTCCCCTGGTGCAGAACCCGGGTTCCCAAACTCTGTTTAGGACAATAACATGGATATTAGTCGTTATAATTAGCACTTTAGAATCCGAACGTTTGCATCCATTGTATTTAATAGGGTTCTAATGTTCGTGTGAACTTTCGGTCCATTCGCGGGTTCTGGTGCGAACCGAACCCGGGGGTGTTCGGCTCATCACTAATCTCGACTCTTATCTTGTTGCGTCTGGTATCTTGCGCTTTTAGCTCCAGACAGCAACTAAACTCAGTTAAAAAAATCTTTGAAAGTCCAGGCAGATATTCTAAAACCGTAGTCACATCCGGACACCTAATTCCATCTCAGGAGCCTTTAGTGAATTAACTTTGTATTTTTCAAGTTTTGGTATACAATTTAAAAAGCATTATGCAATTTGTACTCATACTGGCATAGTCATCAAGGGATATGTAAACATTTTGTATTAGCTTTACGCTTTCTAAAACCAGATTCTTTATTATTCTAGTTGGTAGCACATGATCAAGAAGCTATAAAAAGCTCATAATATCTCAATGAAAAGCTTTTTTTCTTTTTTTTTTTTTTAACACAGCGGACCTAAAATCTGATCCTTTCTTCTACAGTCTTTAAAAGCTCCACATGCTCTCAATGCTCCTCCTACTGGCCCAATGAAATATTGCAGAGCTTTTAAACCGTCATTTCTTTTCTCCCAGGCTATTCAGATCTAGCTAAAAAACATAAAAGTTATACCCTTTTGGATTTATTTTATGGCTTATATATATATTTGTTTTGTTAGTAAGCAATTTTTTTAGTTCTAGTCTGACAGATCCTTAGAAAGAAAGGAAGCAAGCAAGTATATTTAGTTACAGAAACAAGCAGATTGTCTAAACAGAATGAATGTAAACAGGAAAATGAGTTTCAAGCAAACCACAGGAGAGTATCAGCGCTTTCATTGAGAATGTTAAGTGGAAAATGTGTATTAAGAGCAGAGTCGTTTTTTTTTTTGTTTTTTTTTATGCTCTTGTAAAGGGACTGCAGCTTAATACACACAACATGTGTAAAAGTTAATGCGTTTTACTAAATAATCTTAATCAGTCTTAAAGCTGATCTCTGGTCAGACTATAAAAAATCATTTTGAGTGCCCCCCTTTAAGGTTTAAATGCTTGATTAGTCTGGGAGGGTGTAATGTAGAGAAATGAGCTCCTATGTTGCAGATGCGGTTTCCCTACCTGTTTTGAGTTGGACGACCAGAGTCTCAAGCCTCGTACACACGACGAGTTTCTCATCCAAAACCGTCAAGAAAAGTGCCGCAAGAGCTTTTTTCTCGAGAAAACCGTTCGTGTGTATGGTTTTACGACGAGAAAACTGCCGTGAATCTCGAAGAGAAAATAGAGAACCTGCTCTCTATTTTCTCGTCAGGATTCAAGATTTCCTCGTCGTGTTTCTTGTCGGCCTGTTTTGTGACGAGAAAATGGTTCGTGTGTATGCTTTTACGACTCTTCCAAAAGTGCGCATGCTCAGAAGCAAGTATGAGACGGGAGCGCATCTTCTGCTAAATCAAGCCTTCGTAATGGAGATAGCACATTCGTCACGCTCTAAATTATTGCATTGTTTAAATGTTGTGCATTGAAATCTTCTTTAGAATGTTACATTAATCAAAACGAATGAACTTCTTTTGCTGCTGATATTCACACAGAGTTATGACTATGTTTTTTTAACCTTTTTCATGCTGCTCTTCAGAAGATATATGTGTATTATATCGTGCAAGATCTTCTGAATATTTTACTGTTTTATATTTTTCAAACAGATGTTAATAGTAATTTGCCAATGTTTTGATAGTGATCTCCCATTTAATATTTTAATATATTTTTGGTAAATTTTACACCCTCTATTTTCAAAAATATATTTTAATTCTTTTTTTTTAGGGGTTGTTATCTGTTCCTTTTTTTGTCTGTCAAATGTATCTGCTTACTCCAAAGCTAAATTAAAAAATTGTAAAAATAAACATAGTCAAGTATGAACTTAAACAAAAATAACATTTATTCATGTTTGAAACAAAATAAAGAGAAGGCAGCGCTGGAGAACCTGCTGCCATTTGTGCATCCCAGGGACCCCAGAGCAAACATCAACCCTGCGTGGACACTAAAATTGGGAGCTTGAGAAGGCCAACAGTTCTGAGCACAATCTGATCCTGGCCTCCCAGAGGTCAGGAACAGCAGCAGGTGATATATATGTCCCAAGTGTGTGGTACTACAACAGGCTGCCTTCTGTCCAACCACAATGAAGCAAGGCCATCACTTCCTCGTCTTCTTGGCAGCCTTCCCTGCAGCCTTCCCTGAAGCCTTCCCTGCAGCCTTCCTTCTTCGTGTGGCTGGAGGCTGGGCCACTGGAGGGGTACTCCTGTCAGGAGGAGGAGGAGGTGGAGGAGAAGGGGGTGGTGCAGAAGAAGAAGGTGGAGGAGGAGGTGGAGGAGAAGGGGGTGGGGCAGAAGAACAAGGTGGAGGTGGAGGAGGAGGTGGAGGAGAAGGGGGTGGGGCAGAAGAACAAGGTGGAGGTGGAGGAGGAGGTGGAGGAGAAGGGGGTGGGACAGAAGAACAAGGTGGAGGTGGAGGAGGAGGTGGAGGAGAAGGGGGTGGCGCAGAAGAACAAGGTGGAGGTTGAGGAGAAGGGGGTGGGGCAGAAGAACAAGGTGGAGGAGAAAGGGGTGGGGCAGAAGAACAAGGTGGAGGTGGAGGAGGAGGTTGAGGTTGTGAGAGTTGTGCCACCTCACAAATTGCGGTATTGGGGGTAATTCTTTCCATCACCCCCTTGTTCAGCAAGGTGATGAGCAGGGGCTCGCATAGGAGGCGTTGCTCCATGCTCATCACCTTGAACTTTGCCTCCACTAGGCTGGCAATGGCCTCTTCAGGGGATGTGGGCTCCTTGAGGGTGGCATGGGCCTCTCGAATAAGGGCCATTGCTGCCTCACTGGTGGTCCTGTCCCTCCTGCTTCTTTTGGGAAGTCGGATGGGAGGCACCTGTGATGTTGTGCTTCTCCTTTGGCCGGCCACCTCCTGCCTGCCACTGGGCCCTGCCACCTCCTGCCTGCCACTGGGCCCTGCCACCTCCTGGCTCACAGTGGGCCTTGCCTCCTCCTGCCTGACAGTTTCCAGACCATCCTCCTGGCTGATTTCATCCTGTGTATGAAAAAGGGACATAGTTCAATATGTTGGTTTATTGTTTTCATCCAACTTTCAGCTCATGTTTGAAGCAATTAGAATGTAAATCCTGAATTTTTTTTTACAAATTTACAACTACATCAGATTGACTATTTTGCACCCAATTTAGGCCAGACTAATGTCTAGAGATCTTGATTTCACTTGTGGAACCCAAAATAGTTTATGTTTGTCATCTTGACATATTTGTCAAACATTAGGTTTATCACAATACATTTTCTATAAATACTATACCTGGCTCCAGATGGCCAAATCAGGTTCATCCAGGATGGCTGCCTCCTCTTGCTCCAGAGAAGGCTCAGGTTGGCTGCAGGGAAGTCTGGGGGGAAGAGTGGAGAGTGATGGCCTTGCCTCAATGTGGTCATCCAGAAAGGACATCCTGCTGTAGTACCACAAATTCGGGACATAAACATCATCTGCTGCTGCTCCTGACCTCTGAGAAGCCAGGACCTTAGAGCGTTCAGTCCTGTATGTGCCTCTCAAGCTCCCAATTTTAGTGTCCACCTGTTTTGCTGTGGCTGTGAGCACCTTGGTATGCACAAATGGGAGCAGGGTCTCCAGCGCTGCTTTTCGTACCCCTTTTTTTTATGGATGGGGTTTTTGGTTTCCCACAGAGCGGGCAGCTCCCTACCCGGTCTATAAATTCCGCCAGGAATTCTTTGTCGCTAATAAAGACATTCATATTGTCTCTGCAAGTTAAAAAAAATAAATAAATAACTAATGTGAGGCACACAGTCTAACCTCCTTAAAATCTTATTCACCATATATATCCTCCAACATTCTAAAGACAGTATAGGCCAACAATTGTTCAAAGTCACAAAATCACATACCTTCGTTCGCACGTCCGTCACTTGAACTCCTCTCTCCGCACACCGAACGTAGTATAGTCACATGTGTGTTTGCTATATATACACCACGCATGCGTCAAACTACGCACACGTCGCTCCGCACACGTCGCCCGCCCATGACGTTCTAACTAACATCTTTTCCCCGCCCCTTCTCTTTCGGCGTGCAGACAGATATGGCAGATTTACAGCAGGTGTCTGATAATTCCTCAAATAACGAGGAGGAGACAAGCCCGGAGACTGAGGAAACGTCACGATCAAGGAGGAGATTCAAGGCATCTAATATGTCTTATGCGGAGATGGCGGAGATGGTGGACATATTGCTAAAGTCGGATTATGACGCAAAGCATGGGCCGTATAGCAAACCTAATCGAAGGAAGGCCAAAATCATGAAGAAAGTCGTGAAGAGTCTGAAGAAGAATTTCGGGGTGAAACGCTCAAATGAGCAGCTCAGAAAGAGGTGGTCAGACCTCAAACTGAGGGAGCCGGAGCAGTTAAGGAGCATTAAGAGAATGCTAGCAAAAAGTAAGTACATTTTTCACTTTTATGCTATTAATTTATTTATCAACTTCCATGATGCTCCATTTTTTTTTTATTTCCTATTGTACTCCCTTCCAAAATGTCATAGTTTGAACTTGGTTTGGCACAGTAATCGTTCGTTACAGACACATCGATCGGCCACTCTCCTCTTTTTTGGGTTATTTTTCAGCCTCAAATGTAATTAGACATCTGCCTGATTTCTTTAAATTGTTGGCTAGATGAACTACGGAAGTTGTCTTCTTCCATTGTGTATCTTCAAGAAACACATTTAACCCATACGACACAGGTCAAATTGAATTCGGTATATTTTCCCCAGTGGTACTACGGTCTTTCAGATACGAATAAGGCTAAGGGTGTGGCTATCGGTTTTAGTGCTAGCGTACCTTTTCGCTTTTTAGATATGCAAGCGGATGACCATGGCCGTTTTCTTTTTATAAAGGGCTATCTGGGCACTACCCAATGTACCCTAGCAAACATATATTGTCCGAACCAAAATCAAACTATTTTCTTTTCTCAAACTCTCACTGATCTATCACATTTTGCTGAGGGATTAATTATACTGGCAGGGGATATAAACATGTCTCTAGACCCTGCTTTAGATACATCCCATGGTCGTTCTAATATCTCTTTTAAATGTCTGTCTACTGTTAAAAAAAAACTAACAGACTGGCAATTAATAGACGTATGGCGTATTTTACATCCAAAAGAAAAAGACTTCTCTCATTTTTCGAAGACTCATCAGTCCTATTCCCGAATAGATAATATTTTTTTAGACCATCATCATCTTCCATTATTAAAATCGGCGGATATAGGCACAGCGACAATATCAGATCATGCACCTGTGTCGATGACTATGACCATGCCCACTCTGCCTCAACGCTCCAGTAATTGGAAACGTAATGATTCCCTTTTATCTAATGCAACAGAGGTTGCAACGTTTGCCTCATATATATCACAATACTTTAGAGACAACAAACCATCTGAAACATCTCCTGCTATTATATGGGAAGCACACAAGGCAACCATGAGAGGGCGATTTATAGAACTTGGGGCAAGGAAAAAGAGAGAGCATGGTCAACGTCTGGAGCAGGTTCTTCATCAAATAACTGAACTGGATAAACAACACAAACTTACTTTACATATATCCCATTTAGAAGCTCTTACGTTGAAGCGAGAAGAGTTGAAAAACCTGCTTAACTTAGACACAACTCGGAGATTTCAACGCTACTCGCAAAAACTTTATGAGTGGGGAGATAAACCCAGTAGACAATTAGCAAGATCTCTTAAAGAAAAACAGACTAGATCATTTATCCCTAAAATAAAATTATCTAATGGAAACATAGTCTATGCGACTCCCCATATTGCTAAAGCTTTTAGGGAGTATTATGCAGATCTGTATAAGATGCAATGTGATTCTCCATCTCTGACTATAAAGGAGAGACGTAGTCTCATGCTTGCATATTTAAAAGAAGCTAATTTGCCTAAACTTTCAAACTCAGCTCTCAGAGAGCTTGAATCAGAATTCTCGGTAGAAGAATTTCAGATAGCTCTGAAATCTTCACCGATAGGTAAAGCACCGGGACCGGACGGTTACACTACTCGATACTATAAAACATTTAGCGACGTTCTTTTGCCCCATCTCACGACTTATGCCAACTCAATTTCACAGACTTCGGGATTACGCCCGGAATCTCTTACAGCTCATATCTCAGTTATTCTTAAAACAGATAAGGACTCCACTCAATGCAGTAGTTACAGGCCAATTTCCTTATTAAACGTTGATATTAAATTATACTCGAAGGTAATGGCTAACAGACTACTCCCTCTGGTACCTAGATGGATCTCTACAGACCAGACAGGTTTCATGCCATATAGAGAAGCCAAGGATAATTCTCTCCGGGCGATATCTCTTATACAACACGTTCAAAAGACGTCCCAGCCCACCCTATTTGTATCCACAGACGCAGAAAAAGCGTTTGATAGGGTGGACTGGGAATATTTAAAAATGACCCTGCAACATTTTGGGTTGGGACCCAAGATGCTCCACCGTATCACCTCCCTTTATACTAATCCTACGGCACAAATTCGCATCAACGGCACTTTGAGTGAGTCATTTCAACTATTTAATGGGACTAGACAGGGTTGTCCCCTGTCGCCCCTTTTATTTGCCCTCACACTCGAACCTTTTTTGGCAACGGTAAGACATAATTCAAATATACATGGGATTCAAGTAGAAAATAAAATACACAAATATGCGGCATATGCGGACGACATATTATTCTTTATCCAGCAGCCCCGCATATCGCTTCCTAATTTAATGACAGCCTTCTCCACTTTTCAGACACTTTCTAACTTTAAAATTAACCTTACTAAGTCTGAAATTCTAAATATTAATCTACCAGGAAGAGAGGCGGAAAGGTTAAAACCCCTCTTCCCTTTCAGATGGGTTCAATGTAGTATGAAATATCTGGGAGTGAATTTGACGTCTCATACCCAGTCCCTCTTTAAATATAATTATATTCCATTATTGAATAATATTAGAAAGGATCTACAAAAGTGGAGTTCGCTGACACATTCATGGCTGGGTAAAGTAAGTATAGTCAAAATGAATATTCTACCCAGAGTTCTTTTTTTTTTCAAATGATCCCATTGGGTGTGCCCATAGGTTTTTTTTCATTAGTACAGACCATGGTCTCCCGCTTTATTTGGAATAACAGCCACCCCAGAGTATCTAAGGAAGTGTTATTTCGCTCCAAGGAGGCTGGGGGGCTGGCCCTCCCAAATTTCAAGAGATATTACCAGGCTGTTATCTTATCTAGAATTGTTGAATGGAAATACGCTGCTAAATCCAAACTTTGGGTGAGTTTGGAATACGATTTGAGTAAAACAGATCTAGCAACTATACCCTGGTTACCACGCACACATAGGCACCTTGCCTCAAGTACCTCTATATTAACTACATCCACCCTTGATGTGTGGGATGCTTTACATAGGAAGATTTCATGGTCGTATGCTTCTCCTCTGCTACCGCTTTTGGAACATGATTATTTCTTACCCGGTCTATTAGATCCGGGATATAAGACATGGTCGCCAGAAGGACCCCTTTTATTACACCAGGTCTTGCGAGCAAATGCTCCCAAGCCCCTTAAGGAAATCCTTGACCATAAGCCGATTACGTTTCTTGACAAATGGAGATACAACCAAATGCAGGCGTTTCTTAGAACTTTGCCTCAGCCGCTCAAAGGTATACAGGACCTAAACAGCATTGAGGAAGTTTTCAACTCAACGGAATTACCTGAACATAGTATCTCTGCATTTTATAAATCACTTAGTAAACTCCAAGAAGACACTTATCCTCCTTTCCTTGCTAAGTGGGAGACAGATTTGGAATCCTGTATCCCAGATAGTCAAAAAGATAAAGTTCTGCAGTTGACTCATATTTCTTCAATTGCATCTAAGTCGGCTGAGGTTAATTATAAATTGCTAACTAGATGGCACTATACTCCATCAAGGCTCCACCAGATGTTCCCCGCCAATTCCCCACTGTGCTGGAGGAACTGTGGGAACAGAGCAACCCACGCACATATATGGTGGTCGTGCCCACATATTCGCCCCTACTGGTTTAGCATTATTCGAATTATTCAACAAATAACCAATACTAATCTCCCTATAGATGCATGGACCATTCTTTTCCATGCTACTAAGGAACCTGTCAGAAAATATAAATGTTCTCTAGTACCATATCTGCTTAATACGGCCAAAGCACTAATACCTACCCTTTGGGGCCAACCTGAGACTCCATCCATGAAAAAGTGGTTCCAAAAAATATCAGAGGTCCATCTCATGGAAGATATTACCCATTATAACAAGGACACTTATCAACGACACATCTCAACTTGGACTCCGTGGATGGAGTTCAAGGACACCTCAACTTATAGGGAAATAATGGCACAATGCCACTAAGACTTAACCCATATATACTGGATAAGTTACTTGGAGTTTAAGATCGAGCTATTTGGGGTACTGATGGGCTTATTCCTTAAGAGACTATAAATTATATGGAGCAATATATATATCGCTAGACACCATGCATGCCGGCCTATTTTTCCCTTTTTCCCTTTTTTTCTCTTTCCTATTTTTCCTCTCTCCCTTTTCCCAATTATCCCCTCCCATCCCCCCTTCTTCCCCCCCCCCCCTTTCTTCTTTTTTTTTTTTTTTTTTTTTATATATTCGTATGCTCTGAGAGGGACCTTAAGTGAAGCTAAGATAAATTATACAGGAGAGAATAGTTAAATAACAATGAGGAAGGAGATACATACTGTAAAATTTTTGTTAGTAGATAGAAGTTTTTTTTTTTTTTGGTTGTTCACTTTATGACTATACACATATGTTTTGTCACTTGGTCATTTATTTGGCCTATATCAGGTTTTAATACCTGTCTTTTTGTTAGTATGAAGCAGTTTTTTCCCCTCCTTTTTTTTTTTTCCCTCCACAACCTGGTCACTTTTTGTCTCTATACATAGGTATTGACACTTTCCCTCCCCTCTTTTCTTAATTCTCTTCCCTTTCCCCCCCCCCCCCTCTTTTTCCTTCCCCCTCCACATCCTGGTCACTTTTTGTCTTTACACATAGGAATTGACACTTTTTTTTTTTTTTACTTATATAGCCTATATCAGGTTCTAATACTTGTCTTTTTGTTAGTAGGTAGAAGGGGTTTTTTTTTTTTTCATCTCTCCCCCTTCCTCGCTGCTCTGTTTCTATTTCTGAATACTCCTTGCCCTCTCTCCCGCCCAGCCTTGATTCCCCTAGGCATTGGGAGATTTCAAGGCCGGGCCTTTTATATATAGGAGTGTAGAGTATTGTCTTTTTTTTTTTTTTTTTTACTGTTTGGAAATATTGAGAGTGTGTATGTGTCTTATGTACTGTATTGTAAATATGTGATGTGTTGTTAAAAAAACAATAAAAAGATATTAAATTTAAAAAAAAATTGTTGGCTAGATGATGTGTTTGTAAAGAGAATGAAATGCAAACTTTAATCAGTGTAAAGGAGAGGACACTCAGCAGCTGCTTCCACATCTGTACTTTGGAGCACTATAGTGTGGGCCACAAAAACCGCCTTTTTGGGGTGTCCCACACAGGTGCATCAGTGAATTTTTGTGCTGCCTCCATGTCTGAAAATTGACAGCCAAAGGTGAATACTAAACCGATTCTTGGACATATATAATGCATTCATGTTTAAATTCCGCACAAACACACACTTGTACCCCACTTTCAAGCAATTTAGCCTGTTTTCATTTTTCATAGAGAATTTCTGTGTGATAACTAGACCTTTGGTTTGCTTCTCATAGGAGAGAGAAGACTGGGAGGAGAACACTCCAGGGAGCACAGGAACCCCACAGCTTCGAAACAACCCCAAACTCCCAAAGACCCACAACCTGAGGGTGTTGAGGAAGTTGAAGGGGTGCAGGAAGGAGAAGTGCAGGAAGGAGAGGTGGATGACGTGGTGGAACTGGTCACCACAACAGGTCAGTATCTGTCACCACAGCCTCAGGTAAGAGATGTAGGCCTGCAGAGTTATAATACCTTTTGTATTTTGTTTTTAGGGGATGTAAATGTTGTGGTGAAGGATAGTACACGTTTCTCTGCTGACATTTCCCCCCGAATCATACAGCAAGTGATGGAATGTAGCACAGAACTGGACAGAATTAAACAAAGAATTCATGTGATGGATCAAACATTTAAAGACATTCTCAATGTTTTGGGGAGAATTGAATAAGGCATCAAAACCCCAATTTTTGTTTAATGATTGTTCTTCCCCCTTTTTATTATCTTTTTGACAATCAAACCAGCCAAAAATTGAATATGCACACAGTGTGTCAACATGTGCCATCTGCCATCAGAGGATATCCATGTACGGCTTTTGTGGGTGCAACCCCTTCCTCGTATCTAAAGTAGGTGAACTGAAGAAGGGGTTGCACCCACAAAACACGTCCATTGATTACCCCTGATGGCAGATAGCACATGTTGACAATAGGGATCAGGAGTTTAAATTCCCTATTGGAAAATACTACTAAATGTGTGCATATTCAATTTTTGGCTGGGCAAGGGGTGGCAAGACCCCATATGAGGACGGGCACATAGAGACATAGTTTGTGTACGTGAATGCCTCATATTGCTCAGAGGTATCCAATGTTGTACTTTTTGCAATGCAACTGATGGTTTTCTAATTTCATAATAAAAAAATTGCCGGTTTGTGGCCAGCCAAAATCCCCAAAAAAAAATATTACCGTGTGTGAATGTGCACAGAGTAAAATGTTTGAACACAAATAACGTGTAGCTTCTTTTTCAAATACGCTCTAACTTTATTTTTTTTTGTGGGGTTACATAGTGAAATGGTTGGTATTTACTAAAGGAAAATACACTTGGCACTACAAATGCACTAATACAAACTAGGAGACATGAAAAAACAAAAGTTAAAAGATAATATCAGATTTTTATTGAGTTCGTTCTCCATGCATCTTTACACACGGCCTTGCATAGGAATTGCCCCCCTACCCGTGAAATATTCCAGATACTTTTCACGAACCACACAGGCATTTTAGGGGGGGCAAGCCAGGACGGGCAGATTCGAGGCCCGGCAGCCGATTGCCAGAGGAAAGTCCTGCCTCTGGCAATACTGAGGCCATATAAGAAGTTGATTTTCTGCTGAGAAAGTTATGGAGCACACAGCAGCATAAAACTACATAGTTTATTTTGTAGTCCGCCAAGTGGATGGGAGTCATAAAAAGGCGGAACCGGCTGGCCATTATGCCGAAGGCATTTTCAACGACTCTTCGGGCCCTGGCCAGCCGGTAGTTGAACACCCTCTTCTCTGGGGTCAGGGTCCTCTGTGGAAAAGGCCTCATGAGGTGCGGTCCGAGTCCGAAGGCTTCATCAGCCAAAAAAACAAAGGGAAGTCCTTCAACATTCCCTGCATCCGGTGGCAATGCAAGATCGTCACTCTGGAGACGGAGGGCAAACTCCGTCTGGATGAAGGATCCCCCATCGGACATCCGGCCATTCTTCCCTACATCAACATAGAGGAATTCATACCGTGCTGACACCACCGCCATCAGCACAATGCTATGAAACCCCTTGTAGTTGAAGTAGTAGGACCCAGAACGGGGTGGCGGCACGATGCGGACGTGCTTCCCGTCTATGGCACCACCGCAGTTGGGGAAGTCCCACCGCGTGGCAAACTCGGATACCACAGTCTGCCATTCCTGTGGCATGGAAGGAAGCTGGGAATCAAACAAGATGAAAAAAAATTTGAATTTAAAAATAGAACATTACAAGCAGATTATAAGAAAATACATTAGAGGCCAACATCAATAAAAATCTCAGTTTAAGGTGTTTTTAAGAAGTATAATGGAAGGCTCATGTTTCATATTCATCACCCCCTCTGATGGTCCATTCTTTAAATATTTTGGGGGGGGTAGATGTGTTTGGCCACAGGATAGCATTGCAGTGGCGGTGCGTCCAGAGTGGGCGCTGGAGCACTGCCCCCTCTATCCTGCGCCCGTCACTCAGAACAATACATAGGTTCATGCGTTGCAGTAACCTATGTATTGTCAATGCCGCCCAATATTCAGGTGGGTGGCCCCCTGTTAAGCGACCGACATATGAAGAACTGCGGCATTTATGGGGTGAAAATTGCATATCAGAAACAGGGGGGCAAATAGGCTTGCAAAATCCAGCCTGAGGGATGTAATTGGCTTGATAAAAGTAAAATAGGGGACGCAGGGGGGGGAACTTCCTTGGGTAAACACTGACAGGCTGCTCTGCCAATCATGTTCACCAAGTCTGTTTTACGGTTATATGATTGGCTGATGCAACATCGAGGGCAGGAAAAGACATCAAGGACAGAAGAAGGATGGCGCTGACCAGAAGAAGGTAAGTGCAGGGCTGGGGGGAAAATGGCTGCATTGGAGGGGACAAAATGGCTGCATTGGAGGGGACAAAATTGCTGCATTGGAGGGGACAAAATTGCTGCATTGGAGGGGACAAAATGGCTGCATTGGAAGGGACAAAATGGCTGCATTGGAAGAGACAAAATGGCTGCATTGGAGGGGACAAAATGGCTGCATTGGAGGGGACAAAATGGCTGCATTGGAGGGGACAAAATGGCTGCATTGGAAGGGGCAAAATGGCTGCATTGGAGGGGACAAAATGGCTGCATTGGAAGGGGCAAAATGGCTGCATTGGAGGGGACAAAATGGCTGCATTGGAGGGGACAAAATGGCAGCATTGGAGGGGACAAAATGGCTGCATTGGAGGGGACAAAATGGCTGCATTGGAAGGGGCAAAATGGCTGCATTGGAAGGGGCAAAATGGCTGCATTGGAGGGGACAAATGGCTGCATTGGAAGGGGCAAAATGGCTGCATTGGAGGGGACAAAATGGCTGCATTGGAGGGGACAAAATGGCTGCATTGGAGGGGACAAAATGGCTGCATTGGAGGGGACAAAATGGCTGCATTGGAGGGGACAAAATGGCTGCATTGGAGGGGACAAAATGGCTGCATTGGAAGGGGCAAAATGGCTGCATTGGAGGGGACAAAATGGCTGCATTGGAAGGGTCAAATGGATGCATTGGAGGGGACAAAATGGCTGCATTGGAGGGGACAAAATGGCTGCATTGGAAGGGGCAAAATGGCTGCATTGGAGGGGACAAAATGGCTGCATTGGAGGGGACAAAATGGCTGCATTGGAAGGGGCAAAATGGCTGCATTGGAGGGGACAAAATGGCTGCATTGGAGGGGACAAAATGGCTGCATTGGAGGGGACAAAATGGCTGCATTGGAAGGGGCAAAATGGCTGCATTGGAGGGGACAAAATGGCTGCATTGGAGGGGACAAAATGGCTGCATTGGAAGGGGCAACTGGTGGCGTTTAATAGGCACAGTCGCTAAAAAGGAGGAAGTTTAGTTCCTAAAATTGGGGTTGGACCCCCAAACATTTGGAGCAACAGTCGCCCCTGCTGAAAAGCTTAGTGAAGGGAAATATGCATGGAGGAGAAAAAAGGGGCATTTTAAAGCTTCCAGCATGCATGAAGACAAAGGGGACATTCTCAGCATATTACAATCATGGTAATTAGGGAAGGATGAAAGAAATACAATACATTAGCATACATGAAATACATAAAATGTGATGTTAATTGAGAAAACTTACCCTAATATAGTCCTCCTGCAGGACTTGTATAATGGCAGAACAGGTGTCTGGGATTATGAGGCCCAGAGCCTGGGGGGAGATGCCTGTCGTGAACTTCAAGTCCTGAAGACTTCTCCCTGTTGCCAGGTAACGTAACGTGGCGATGAGCCTCTGCTCAGCACTGATGGCTTCCCGCATAACGGTGTCCTTCCTGGTAATATAGGGGGACACCAAAGCCAACAGTTCCTGAAAAACGGGGTCAGACATCCGCAGAAAATTTCTGTAGTCCTCAGGATTATTCTCGACGATCTCCCGCAGCAGAGGCATATGGCAGAATTGGTCCCGCTGGAGCAACCAATTCTTGGTCCATGAACTCCTCCTCACACCGTCCATGGACTGGTCTTGGTCCAAAACAAGCAGACCAACACCAAGCGCACGCACAGCACGAATTCGACGGCGAGAACGTCCAGGCGACATGGCTAGGAAACGGTCGTCTGATCAGAACGTACAGAACAGAACGCACTTTAGAACAGCAAGGCCTATGAATAACGAACTGAAAATCAGAAACGAACGGGCAAGAACGCACTGTAAAACAGATACGACCTGCCTAGACGCCCTGAAAGACAAGATACGAACCCAGAAGCACAAACTGAACCTCAGAAAACGAACTGAAAAGCACGAAGACTGAAAAGCGCGAATCGTCTCTTCCCAAACTTTTACTTCACACGCGGTAACACGAGATCAGCAAAAGCAGCCCAAGGGGTGGCGCCAGGGAAATCGATCTTCCCCTTTATAGTGCCGTCGTACGTGCTGGACGTGACCGCGGAGAACAACGAGGAAATTGGGAAATGTCAGTGTGTACGCATGGAAAGCTTGACGAGAAAATCGTCAAGGTTAACAAGAATCTCGTCTAAAAAAACGACGTGTTTTTAACGACGAGAAAATCGGCCGTGTGTACGAGGCTTCAAACCCATTCCTTCTTGTGAGTGGAAATGAGCCAAACTTACCTGGGTTCAGTTTGCAGGAAATTCCCCAATATGCTGCTCCTAAGTTCTGAATGTTAATCAAGCCCCACTGAAGTCAACGAGAGTTGGATTTTTAACCCCTTCCTTACCTTAGACCGTTTTAATGTCCTGGATTTTAAATGGTTAAAAGCAAGTCATGGCTGAAGCTAAAGCCATGAGCATGGTGTCATTTTTATCAACCAGCAATAATCTATTCAGTAAATGTGACCTGCGTGGCTCTCCACCCAATCACTATTATGATAGTAAGAAAGGACTCCCTCCTTCCCGCTGTGGCTCCTGAGCTCTCCCATTCCTCCGGGGAGCCTGGGACCACAATTTACTGCCCCAATAGATAAATCCAGTGGGGATCAAGGAACATGCATCCCCCTAGCTCCTTTGTGACTAAAACCCAGAAATCACAAGGATTTTGTCAGTTTCTGTTTAAACGCCGTAGGTAGGTCTCACATGTGTATGTATATATCCAACATTGCCATGACTTTCGGAATAAGAGCAATAATTCTAGGGCTATAATTCATGGCTTACTCTAACATGATAACCTGTAAAGGCTTTTAAAGCGTCCCCTATGAAAAGTTTAGGTACCATAGCTTTTTGCCATTTCATGTGCGCACTCAGTTTTGAGTTTTGACATGTTCGGTATTTATTTACTTAAAGCGGAGGTTCGCCGGAATTTTTTTTTTAAAAGCCAGCAGCTACAAATACTGCAGCTGCTGACTTTTAAAAAATGGACACTTACCTGTCCAGGTCGCCCGCGACGTAGGCAGCCGAAGCCGAGCTACCGCTCGGCTCTCGGCTTCCCCCGCCGCCATCCTCGGTGAGGGAATCAGGAAGTGAAGCGCTGCAGCTTCACTGCCCGTTTCCCTACTGTGCATGCGCCAGTCGCGCTGCGCCATCCTCACTGATCCCTGCTGTGTTCTGGGAGCCGTGTGTTTCCCAGAACACAACGGGGCATGACGCGAAAGGGTGGGACTCCCGCGGGAGTCTATACCCGGAAGTGGTGCAAATACCTGTTTTATACAGGTATCTGCATCCCCTCCCCCCTGAAAGGTGCTAAATGTGACACCAGAGGGGGGGAGGGTTCCGAAAAGCGGAGGTTCACTTTTGGGTGAACCTCCGCTTTAAGGCAACTGCATCTTTTATAGTTTACCAAAAAAAAGTATTAAAGTGTGTGTTTTTTTCACTAAAATCCAGCCGCCATGTTATTCTCCAGGGTCTCTGCTTTCAGAAAATGTGCAGTGTTTGGGGTTCTATGTAATTTTCAATCTAAAAATTATGATTTTAACATGTATGAAAAACTAAAAAATTTCCCCAGATAGGAAGTAGTTGAAATAAATTCTGGATATAATCAAGACTTAAGGACATGAAAGGGATTGTAAAGCAAAGGGCATGGGAAGCTGGGAACTGCCCTGGGAAATATGTGGCAATGCAAAAAAAAATTTTTTTAATTCTGTTCTTGTTGGATTGCAGAATTGTGTTTTGTGCAACAACTACTATACATCAGTGATGAGTAGAGGTGTATTCTTCAATCAGTAGATGGCAGTGTTTATACGTTTTTGGCTCCATCTATGTATTTTCCCTGAATAAAGTTCCTGTTTCCTGCCTGCAGTTAATCAGCAAAGCCTGCGTTAAAAATTCAAAACACCTTTAAATAAACGTAACCGTTTGCCGACCAGCCGCCGTTATTATACTGTGGCAGGTCGGCACGATCGTACGAGCCGTCGTAGCTGTACGATGGCTCCTTTAAGGGGTATGGCTGGCGCATGCGTGCCGCTGGAGGCGCGCACCCGCAGCATCGCGGGGGTGCCGATGCTCGTGACGAGCGAACGCAGGCATGAGAGGCAGAACAGGGGCGTATGTGTGTGTAAACAGATTGTGAGTTCCTAATAGCTAGGAACCACGATCTGTCATTTCCTCTAGGTCAGTCCCCTCCCCCCACAGTTAGAAAAACACCTAGGGAACACAATTAACCCCTTGATCGCCCCCTAGTGTTACCCCTTCCCTGCCAGTGACATTTTTACAGTAATCAGTGCATTTTTATAGCACTGATCGCTCTATAAATGCCAATGATCCCAAAAATGTGTCAAAAGTGTCCTATGTGTCCGCCATAATGTCGCAGTCCTGATAAAAATTGCAGATCGCCGCCATTACTAGTAAAAAAAATTATAATAATAAAAATGCTATAAAACTATCCCCTATTTTGTAGACGCTATAACTTTTGCGCTAACCAATCAATATATGCTTGTTGCGATTTTTATTACCAAAAATATGTACAATAATACATATTGCCCTAAACTGAGAAAAAATATTGGGGATATTTATTATACCAAAAAGTACAAAATATTGTGTTTTTTTCAAAATTGTCACTCTTTTTTTGTTTATAGCGCAAAAAAAAACCCGCACAGATGATCAAATACCACCAAAAGAAAGCTCTATTTGTGGGGAAATTTTTTTTTTGGGTGCAGCGTTGCACGACTGTGCAATTGCCAGTTAAAGCGACGCAGTGCCAAATCGGTCGTCTGATCAGAACGTACAGAACAGAACGCACTTTAGAACAGCAAGGCCTATGAATAACGAACTGAAAATCAGAAACGAACGGGCAAGAACGCACTGTAAAACAGATACGACCTGCCTAGACGCCCTGAAAGACAAGATACGAACCCAGAAGCACAAACTGAACCTCAGAAAACGAACTGAAAAGCACGAAGACTGAAAAGCGCGAATCGTCTCTTCCCAAACTTTTACTTCACACGCGGTAACACGAGATCAGCAAAAGCAGCCCAAGGGGTGGCGCCAGGGAAATCGATCTTCCCCTTTATAGTGCCGTCGTACGTGCTGGACGTGACCGCGGAGAACAACGAGGAAATTGGGAAATGTCAGTGTGTACGCATGGAAAGCTTGACGAGAAAATCGTCAAGGTTAACAAGAATCTCGTCTAAAAAAACGACGTGTTTTTAACGACGAGAAAATCGGCCGTGTGTACGAGGCTTCAAACCCATTCCTTCTTGTGAGTGGAAATGAGCCAAACTTACCTGGGTTCAGTTTGCAGGAAATTCCCCAATATGCTGCTCCTAAGTTCTGAATGTTAATCAAGCCCCACTGAAGTCAACGAGAGTTGGATTTTTAACCCCTTCCTTACCTTAGACCGTTTTAATGTCCTGGATTTTAAATGGTTAAAAGCAAGTCATGGCTGAAGCTAAAGCCATGAGCATGGTGTCATTTTTATCAACCAGCAATAATCTATTCAGTAAATGTGACCTGCGTGGCTCTCCACCCAATCACTATTATGATAGTAAGAAAGGACTCCCTCCTTCCCGCTGTGGCTCCTGAGCTCTCCCATTCCTCCGGGGAGCCTGGGACCACAATTTACTGCCCCAATAGATAAATCCAGTGGGGATCAAGGAACATGCATCCCCCTAGCTCCTTTGTGACTAAAACCCAGAAATCACAAGGATTTTGTCAGTTTCTGTTTAAACGCCGTAGGTAGGTCTCACATGTGTATGTATATATCCAACATTGCCATGACTTTCGGAATAAGAGCAATAATTCTAGGGCTATAATTCATGGCTTACTCTAACATGATAACCTGTAAAGGCTTTTAAAGCGTCCCCTATGAAAAGTTTAGGTACCATAGCTTTTTGCCATTTCATGTGCGCACTCAGTTTTGAGTTTTGACATGTTCGGTATTTATTTACTTAAAGCGGAGGTTCGCCGGAATTTTTTTTTTAAAAGCCAGCAGCTACAAATACTGCAGCTGCTGACTTTTAAAAAATGGACACTTACCTGTCCAGGTCGCCCGCGACGTAGGCAGCCGAAGCCGAGCTACCGCTCGGCTCTCGGCTTCCCCCGCCGCCATCCTCGGTGAGGGAATCAGGAAGTGAAGCGCTGCAGCTTCACTGCCCGTTTCCCTACTGTGCATGCGCCAGTCGCGCTGCGCCATCCTCACTGATCCCTGCTGTGTTCTGGGAGCCGTGTGTTTCCCAGAACACAACGGGGCATGACGCGAAAGGGTGGGACTCCCGCGGGAGTCTATACCCGGAAGTGGTGCAAATACCTGTTTTATACAGGTATCTGCATCCCCTCCCCCCTGAAAGGTGCTAAATGTGACACCAGAGGGGGGGAGGGTTCCGAAAAGCGGAGGTTCACTTTTGGGTGAACCTCCGCTTTAAGGCAACTGCATCTTTTATAGTTTACCAAAAAAAAGTATTAAAGTGTGTGTTTTTTTCACTAAAATCCAGCCGCCATGTTATTCTCCAGGGTCTCTGCTTTCAGAAAATGTGCAGTGTTTGGGGTTCTATGTAATTTTCAATCTAAAAATTATGATTTTAACATGTATGAAAAACTAAAAAATTTCCCCAGATAGGAAGTAGTTGAAATAAATTCTGGATATAATCAAGACTTAAGGACATGAAAGGGATTGTAAAGCAAAGGGCATGGGAAGCTGGGAACTGCCCTGGGAAATATGTGGCAATGCAAAAAAAAATTTTTTTAATTCTGTTCTTGTTGGATTGCAGAATTGTGTTTTGTGCAACAACTACTATACATCAGTGATGAGTAGAGGTGTATTCTTCAATCAGTAGATGGCAGTGTTTATACGTTTTTGGCTCCATCTATGTATTTTCCCTGAATAAAGTTCCTGTTTCCTGCCTGCAGTTAATCAGCAAAGCCTGCGTTAAAAATTCAAAACACCTTTAAATAAACGTAACCGTTTGCCGACCAGCCGCCGTTATTATACTGTGGCAGGTCGGCACGATCGTACGAGCCGTCGTAGCTGTACGATGGCTCCTTTAAGGGGTATGGCTGGCGCATGCGTGCCGCTGGAGGCGCGCACCCGCAGCATCGCGGGGGTGCCGATGCTCGTGACGAGCGAACGCAGGCATGAGAGGCAGAACAGGGGCGTATGTGTGTGTAAACAGATTGTGAGTTCCTAATAGCTAGGAACCACGATCTGTCATTTCCTCTAGGTCAGTCCCCTCCCCCCACAGTTAGAAAAACACCTAGGGAACACAATTAACCCCTTGATCGCCCCCTAGTGTTACCCCTTCCCTGCCAGTGACATTTTTACAGTAATCAGTGCATTTTTATAGCACTGATCGCTCTATAAATGCCAATGATCCCAAAAATGTGTCAAAAGTGTCCTATGTGTCCGCCATAATGTCGCAGTCCTGATAAAAATTGCAGATCGCCGCCATTACTAGTAAAAAAAATTATAATAATAAAAATGCTATAAAACTATCCCCTATTTTGTAGACGCTATAACTTTTGCGCTAACCAATCAATATATGCTTGTTGCGATTTTTATTACCAAAAATATGTACAATAATACATATTGCCCTAAACTGAGAAAAAATATTGGGGATATTTATTATACCAAAAAGTACAAAATATTGTGTTTTTTTCAAAATTGTCACTCTTTTTTTGTTTATAGCGCAAAAAAAACCCGCACAGATGATCAAATACCACCAAAAGAAAGCTCTATTTGTGGGGAAATTTTTTTTTTGGGTGCAGCGTTGCACGACTGTGCAATTGCCAGTTAAAGCGACGCAGTGCCAAATCGCAAAAAATGGCCTGGTCATTCAGCAGCTGGCTGAAGTGGCCTGCCTTGGACAGGTTTTAACCATGACTGTGAAGTGTAAACAAGCAAAAGCAACATTATCCCTAGACCAGTGGGGGAGAATCTCCAATGCATACACTTGTTCCAATATTAATGTTTTCATTTCTTGTTTCGTCCCCTGTAAAGGAAAGGATGGGATGTCAACTCGGTGAAGACAGAGTGCATTCAAACTATAGCATTTTGTGAACATATGCAAAATCGAATTGCACTTATGCAAGTTTTTGCACTTTTGTCATATTGCATACATCAGGAAGCCCATTCATTTCAAAGGGCTGTCCTTTAAACGACAAGCGCAGCAAAATAGTTTTTGCACCTTTTTGAACTTCAGGCTTCACAATACACATTTTTTGCATGTTTCACAAATGCACGCAAGCTGTGAATGCATGCAAGTGTGAATGGCATGGGCAGGCACATTGGCGTACATGCAGCGCTATATAAAAAAGTGAAAAAAATCCAATAAATTAAAGTCAATCAATATTGGATAAACGTGAAAAAGATGTAGTCCCGCCACCAAACTTCAGTGTGCAAAAAAGATTTTAAAGCACACCACACCAACGTGCTCACAATCTGCTTACCAGAAAGTGGAAATAAGTAGACAATAAGTAGACAAGTGTGAATGGCATGGGCAGGCACATTGGCGTACATGCAGCGCTATATAAAAAAGTGAAAAAAATCCAAAAAATGAAAGTCAATCAATATTGGATAAACGTGAAAAAGATGTAGTCCCGCCACCAAACTTCAGTGTGCAAAAAAAGATTTTAAAGCACACCACACCAACGTGCTCACAATCTGCTTACCAGAAAGTGGAAATAAGTAGACAATATATTCAACTGATATAGAGGGTCAAACGATGACAGCAGAAACTCCAGATCAGGTAATCATCGGAAAAGCCAACATCAAGATAATTTCCAAATCCCAACAGGCGAATATAGATGTAGGAGCAAATAGTTTTGTAGAGGAACTTCCAGAGCCCTTGCTGAATCTTTCCAAGCTCCCAGCAAACAGACAGTTCCTCTCCACAGGTGCAATCCTCATACTCCTTTCAAATGGCATTTTTAACGGCATTCAAAACGATCGTGTGTATGGGGCATAAGGCATTTTAAGATGTGGCAAATGGCATAGGGGTCTCATATTCCGATCGATCCCAAGGCTCCCAAAGTTTATCAAATTGGGAGATGGAATCATGTACAGAGGCCGTTAAAAATTCCATCCTCCGAATCTCAGCACCAAATGAAGAAATCTGGACCACGGAGGAGGTGCATTGGACAACCAGCACAATGGAATAAGCCTTTTGGCAGCTAGCAAAATATAAGAGATTAGCCGATTGACTTTTTTGGTTAAGCCTGAAAAAGGAAGGCCCAACAGGTAATTTAAGGGATCTAGCGGGAGGAATACATCCACCACCTTCTGTATTAGTAGCCTCACATCGTGCCAAAAGGGTTGAATTAGAGAACATTGCCAAAAAATATGAAATAAAGAACCTGTGTCAGTTCCACAGCGCCAACAGCGCGGCAAGACTGAGGAATCATATTTGTGAATGACATCAGGAGTTTTATACCAAAACATGAGGATCTTAATGGACGTTTCCCTTTGGGTTACACATTTGGAGGATTTAAAAGTAGAGGACCAAATCCTATCCCATGCCTGGACCGTGATAGGTCGACCTAATAAATTGGACCATCTTCTCATATAGTGGTGTGTGGTCTCAGTAAGCGGGGTCGACTCATGGAGGATACAGTGAATAGAGGATATTAAATGTAGTTGATGAGGACCCTGAGCGCATAAATATTCAAAGGCGGTTGGTTTATCAAGAGGCAGGGTTGGATATTTGGAGTGAAAGAAATGTCTAACTTGTAAATAAAAATGAAAAAGGTCGGGAGGTATGTCAAATTTCTCACATAGAGTATCAAAAGTATGCAATCTCCGCGTGATAGGATGAACCAAATTCCGGAGCTGAAAAAGAGGGGCATTAAGCCATGGGAAAACCCTGCCCAGGGACATACTGTCTGGTATGATTGGGTTAAACAGCACATTCACTATGGGAGGGCAAGGTGAGGTAAGAGAATAGCTTTTGAGACATTTACGCCAAATGGTTAAAGTAAAAGTCATTGGAGCAGTGCATTGACGTTTAAAAATGGGATCCAGGGATGGAAGGGTACCCCAAACCAAAGAGCATGGGTGAACCGGGTATAACACTCCCTTTTCAATGGCAGTCCATTGATTCGGTGCGTGTAATGAGAACCAAGAAGCAATATCCCTAAAATGTGAGGCGTAATAATATTTAATAATGTCCGGGGCTCCCAAACCCCCCCTGGATCTTGGGGAAAATACCACCAAACTCGCTATGCGGTGAGCCCTACCACCCCATATGAACTTTAGAAAACTCCTCTGAAAAGTTTTCAATTGAGAGGAAGGCATGGCAACTGGTAATGTTTCAAAGTGGTAAAGTAGTCTGGGTAAAATAGACATTTTTAGGACATTAATCCTTCCTAACAGGGACAGGGGATATTTTGTCCAGGTCAACAGGGATTTGTTAATGTCTAGATCCAGAGGGGGAAAATTAGCAGGATATAGGGAAGAATAAGAGGGGGTAAGAAGGACCCCTAAATATTTGAGGGAGGTATTACACCACTTATAAGGGTATGAGTCTTTAAGCTGAGATAATAGGGATGGCGGAATACGTATGGGAAGAGCTTCAGTTTCGGAAGTGTTAACCTTATAAACGGAAATGGCACTAAAGGAAGACAATAATTTATGCAGCGAGGGAAGAGATATCAACGGGTTAGAAATAGTGAGCAGAATGTCATCAGCAAAGAGCGACGATTTATACTCCCCCTGTCGCATCACCACCCCACGAATATCCAGATGAGTGCGAATGGACTCGGCCAGGGGTTCTAGACATAAAATAAAAAGTAATGGTGATAGGGGACACCCCTGCCGAGTTCCGTTTGTCATGGGGAAGCCAGGCGACAGGAAGGACGACATCTGCACTTGGGCTGTGACTGTCGAATAAAGGGCCTCTAAAGCTTTTAAAAAAGGGCCATTAAAACCGTATGTCTTTAAGGTGGCAAACATATAAGGCCAACTCAGCCTGTCAAAGGCCTTTTGTGCATCTAAACTTAGAATCAATGCCGTGCGGGAGGACCTATCCAGGAGATCTATCAGATCTATTGTACGTCGGGTGTTGTCCCCCGCATGCCTACCTGGGACAAAGCCCACCTGATCTCTATGGATCAATTTGGGAACAAGCCTGGACAATCTGGAAGCAAGAATTTTGGTAAATATTTTATAATCCGAATTTAAAAGGGCTATGGGCCTGTAGTTATCTGGAATAGAGGGGTCCTTACCAGGCTTTGGAATGACTGAAATGTAGGAGTGAGAGAAATGTGGATGTGGGGATGTGCCCTTAAGCAGGGAATCGTATAAGGTCAACATGTGTGGAGACAAAATGTCAAAGAAAGCCATCAGGGCCAGGTAATTTATGTAATGGAAGATCCTTAATCATAGTCAAAAGTTCCTCAGCCGTTATAGCCATATTCAAGCTCGCTAGATCCACTGAAGATAATTTTGGAAGCTGTATGTTAGAGAAGTAAGACTCCAATTTTTCCTGGGTGAAATTAAAGTAATTCTCCGGGGTCAGACAGTTATACAATTTATGGTAAAATTTGCCCAAAATTCTTGACATCTCACGGGGGCAATGCACTCTGGATCTGTCCGCCTGTTGAAGGAAGACAGGGAATGAATTGAATGGACGTGGGTGTAATTTGTTGACTAACATTCTATGGGGTTTGTTTGAATATTCGTAAAATTTTTGTTTCGTCCAAAGTAAGGATCTGGCTGCCCTGCCAAGCTGAATACATTTTATTTGTTCTCTGAGGGAAGTGACCTTATGCAGTTTCATCACCATGGGGGTACACAACAGCCTCCGCTCTGCGGTTATCAGAGCGGATGTTAGGGACTGTATAAGTCCATTTCTATCTTTCTTCAACCGAGAGCTTTCAGCTATGCAAGCACCACGAAATACAGCCTTGTGTGCCTCCTACAGCATAGAAAATTCGGACACCGACCCTATGTTAAGCTGGAAAAAATCTACTAAACTTTTCGCTAGAATAGAATGGGAAACTTCAGACTGTAGGAGGTGGTCATTAAGATGCCAGTGACAGGATCTGGTGTAAGCCTGAGAAAGCATAAGATCTAACATAATGGGAGCATGGTTCGACCATGTAATGGCAGATATGTCAGACTCGACCACATAGGGGATAAGTGGAGCTGAGATAAAAGAGTGGTCAAGACGTGAGTACATTTTATGAGCTGGGGAGTAAAACGTGAACTGTTTAGCAGAGGGATGCTTTATCCTCCATGAGTCGAAAAGTTGATGAGACCTAATACATTTACGGAAGGCATTGGCTTGGGACACAATCGTTTTAGACGGCATAGTACTAAGGAGAGTCTGTCTATCTCTAGTGGGTGACATAACCAGATTAAAATCTCCACCAATGTTCATAAAAGATTGTGAACAGTTTTGAGGGGATTCAAAAAGTTTGTTGAGAAAGTCAATCTGGCCTGTATTGGGGGCATAGAGATTGACAAGAGTGAAAGAAACAGACATACACTCGCAGTCCAAAATGAGGAATCTCCCATGAGGATCAGCATGGGAGTTTTTAACCTTAACAGGGCACGACTTCCTAATCAGAATTGCAAATCCCGCCTTGCCCGTGGAATCAGAGGCAAGGAAGGAGGTGGGGAAAAACTTTGAGGCAAATTTAAATGAACCTCCTGCCCGGAAGTGAGTTTTCTGGATCATTATCACGTCTGCGCCTGAGGCCCTGAAATCCTTCAGGGCCATCCAGCGCTTACGGATGGAACCTAGACCCTTCACATTATACGATAGGATCCTTAAAGCCATGTATGCAATCTATTCAGGTAGGCTCGTGTAAGCATAGTAAAAGAGGTGAACAGAGAAATATAGAAAACATAAAAATAAAAATAAATGCAGAGCTTTTCATAAACATTATTGGTAACAACAGCTCCTCGGTACCTGAATGTTAACAAATATATCCTGTAATGGAACAGCAGTGAGTTAGGGAAACAGGAACATAGCAATTTCAATCTATAAAGCTGATCTATAAACATGGACATAGTAAAAAAAAAAAACAGCAAACAGAAAAAAAAGAAAAAAAAAGAACTTAAGTTTTTGAAGACCTGAGAGGCAACTGCATCTCAGGAAACCCTGGACATAGTCCAAGGCCTGGTAGGGACACATACGGACTTCAATCCAGAGACTCTGGGTAGAGAAATGGGAAGGGCCGGCTGCTCTCCTTATGAACTCCTTATGAAAAGAAAAAGTCAGCAGATAAACAGGAACAACTGTCAACTGAGGTATAAAAAACATAATCAGTGCATTTTTATAGCACTGATCGCTGTAAAAATGACAATGGTCCCAAAATGGTGTCAAAAGTGTCCGATGTGTCCGCCCTAATGTCGCAGTCACAATAAAAATCGCTGATCACCGCCATAACTATTAAAAAAATATATATATATTAGTAAAAATGCCATGAAACAGTCCCCTATTTTGTAGAAGCTATAACTTTTGCGCAAACCAATCAATAAACGCTTTTTGCAAAAAAAAATTTACCAAAAATATATAGAAGAATACGTATCAGACTAAACTGTGAAAAAAATATGTTTTTTATATATTTTTTGGGGATATTTATTATAGCAAAAAGTAAAAAATATTGATTTTTTTTCAAAATTGTTGCTCTTTTTTTGTTTATAGCACAAAAAATAAAAACCGCAGAGGTGATCAAATACCACCAAAAGAAAGCTCTATTTGTGTGAAAAACAAAATGATGTCAATTTTGTTTGGGAGCCACGTCGCACGACCGCGCAATTGTCAGTTAAAGCGACGCAGTGCCGAATCGCAAAAAGTGGCCTGGTCTTTGACCACCAAAATGGTCCGGGGCTAAAGCGGTTAAAGAATAGAGTTGGGCTGAACACCCCCTGAACACCCCCTGGTTCTGTTCCTGCCAGAGCTCTTGAATATTTCAATAGATTGGACCCTGAACCATGAACCCTATTAAATTACATGGGACCCAAACTTTGGAAATCAGAAGTGGCCATTTTGGCTTATATGCAAGTTATTGGCCATAAAAAGGGTATCTGGGCCTGGTACTGCCCTGGGGGCAGTGATTATAATAGTGTTTAAAGTGAAACAGTAAAAATGAAAAATTCCTTTAAATCTAGTGCCTTGGGGGTCCCCTTAATCTGCATGTAAAGTGGTGCATTTGTACCGCGTATAGAATCTGCTGCAGCAAAACTGACATCTAGAAAGAAAAAAAAAAATACATATAAATTGCCAGCAATACAATACCACTGCTGGAAATCTAATCCATACCAGGTCAGGAAAGGGGAGGGGGGCAAGCGAGCACCCCACCTCCTCATGAACCATATGGGGCCACATGCCCTCAACATGGGGGGGGGGCAAAGCATGTTGATGGGGACAAGGGCCTCTTCCCGACAAACCCTGGGTGACGTATGTGGGGGTCTGTGGGAAGGAGGCTTATCGGAATCTGGTAGCCCCCTTTAACAAGGGGGCCCCCAGATCCTGGCCCCCTTTCCATAAGTGAAGTATGGGGTACCAGGTGGCCCCACCCCTTACCTATTTAAGAACTGACGGAGCAGGCATTCAGCGTCTTTTGTTGTGGGCAGAACTTTTTTTTGGGGTCCAGCCATGCGACGGGCGTCGTGATTGATTGATGATGGATTTACATCGGGGGACATTGTTCTTTATTTATTTTTTATAAAGGAATTGTCAAAAACTTTTTTTGATTAATGGGTACGGGTAAAATACCCTTAACTCACTCAAATAGGAGGGGGGCAGGATCTGGGGGCTTCCTGGTTCTGAAAAGCCCCCTGCTCACAAAGCCCCACAACCATAGTCCAGTGTTTTCGGGCCCTGTACAAGGTACTTTGCCCCATGGCACCCCCCTATGTTGAGGACATGTGGCCTGGTATGGTTCAGGAGAGAGGGGGCACTCGCTCTCCCCTCCCTTTCCTGACCTGCTGGGCTGCATGCTTGGATTAGGGTCTGGTATGGATTTTGAGGGGGACCCCACACCTTTTTTTTAAAAAAAATAGTGTGGGTTTCCCCTTAAAACCTATACCAGACGCGTACCAGTCCATACCAGGGCGCAGTGCATTGTGATACGTTCACCCACCGAGCGCCCCACAAATTCTGGTGTTCGTCCAAGGGGCGAACAGGCGATGTTCGGGCCAAACTTTTGCTCGGCTCGAGCTGTTCGCCATTAGGAGCATGTTACACCCATATTTAGGGTGTAACATGTAACATGCTACTATATGCCTTATTCACCCCCTTGATCTATTTAAAGGTTTCAATCATGTCTCCCCTTTCCTTTCTTTTCTCCAGACTGTACATATTAGGTTCCTGAAGTCGTTCTCGATATGTTTTATCCCCACACCTTTCTCCATTTTTTTTACCCGTTTCTGGACTCGTTCTATTTTATCAATATCTTTCTGTAAGTGATGTCTCCAGAACTGGACACAGTATTCTGAATGAGGTCTCACTAAAGATCTATATAGGGGAATCAGGACCTGCTTCCTCCTGCTGGTGAGGTATGGGCAGACAGTGTACTGAGAGACTGCAGGATCCAGGCATTGCACCAGCGATCTGCTAATTTACAGGACGCAGTGCCTAAAAAATAATAAATGTGCATTTTGTTACCTGTAAAAAAGATGCACATTTATTTGTTTATTTTTACAAAAGGTGAACTTGGCCTGATCATTCACCCTGCATTCAATGTCATAGCATAAGTAACAACCTGCATTCTAATAAGAGTTACCACAGTTCATAGTGACTCAATGTATATGTGTGTTATAATGTGTTGCCATTCATTCCTAATTGCACCTCAATATACATACACAGTGTGCTATAGCGCACCACAATGCACAGATGTTCTTCTTATGTTTCCTTTATATGCAGATGCTTTCTATGGATTTAGAACACATTTACTTAGAGGTACATGTACTGCTAAGGTAAGCTCCTGGGATATTCCAACTTGTATAATCAGAATAACTTTAATTTTTTTTATCTAAAATATATTATAAAAAGCTCTCTTTAGTAAGTAAGTGTAAATCGTACACACGATCGGTTTAACTGATGAAAACCGTCCGATGGATGGTTTTCATCAGACCAACCGATCGTGTATGGTACCCATCGGTCTTTTTTCCATCGGTTGGAAAAAATAGAACTTGTTTTAAAATTTTCCGATGGATAAAAAACCGATAGGAATTTCCGATCGTCTATGGGCAAGTCCATCGGTTTAAAAACCCACGCATGCTCAGACTGAATTAGGAGACGGGAGCGCGCGTTCTTGTAAAACTAGCGTTCCTAATGGAGAGAGCACATTCGTCATTCTGCAAGTTATTGCTTCGTTTAATGCAGCGCATGTTTTTTTGCTTTCGAACGGTCTTTAAAATGTCATTTTGGCAGCAGAACTTTCTCCTGAGTTCTGACAAATGTATGTCTTTCTTTTTTCTAGTGATCTTCGGAATAATTATGTAAATTCTGCAAGGCCGACCTCCCAAATTACACCTTTATGTTTTTTGACTCTCAAATTTGTTGTGCATTTTTTGGTGTGTCAATTTCTCATAATAATAATATTTCATTTTAGAAAAATCATGGAGGTTGGTGTCCCTTGTTCTTAATTACACATTGTATTTATGCAATCTTATTGCTACTTCTCAAAAAAACACATCAGGCATGTAGGTTGGCTGAAATCAAATTTCCCTTTATTTTGGAAAAAACAAATCAAAAACCGAAGGGCAACTATTCCCAAATTAGCAGAGAATATAAAGTCATTAGATCCCAAATGCAGACCTGACTATGATCAATAATAAAATCAACAACAGCATGAAATCAGGAGCAGCAGCCAAAGACATACATCATCCCAAGCTGTGGTACTCCATCAACCTTCAATTTCTGGATGAGCAGCTCGAGGCCAGGGAATCACCTCCTGCTCTTCCTTGTAGCCTTCCTTCCACGCCTCTCTGCAGCGTTCTCTCCACGGCCCCATCCATGCACCCTTGCAGGCTGGGCCACTGTGGGTGGTGATGTGGCAGGAGGAGGAGGAGAAGGAGGAGAGGGATTGGGCTGATGTGAGATATGGGTGGCCTCAGTCAGCAGCCCCCTCGCCCCCATGTGTACGGCCATATATATGAGGTTCTCACAGAGGGCCCGTTGTCCCGCCTCCATTCTGAGCAGCTTATCCGCCAGATAGGTGCTAAACCCCTCCGTAGGGTTGAGGGGGGCCCTCATAATGGCAGCAGCCTCCTGAATCATCTTTAGTGACTCCTCCTCCACTTGTGTCATCCGCCGTTGTTTTGGCGGTCTGACGTGGAGGGGAGCCACTTGGGAGACGGTGCTGCCACTAGGCCTGGGGACCTGCTGAGTCCCACTGGGCCCTGCCTCCTCCTGCCTGTCACACTCCTGACCCTCTTCCTCCTGGCTTGCCTCATCCTGTTTATAAAATAAAATGTAGATTTCTATTATTTGAGGAATCAATCACACACAATTTTGATCTCATTACTGGTTTATTTTGGAGGGGGGGTGGGATCATTTATGGCTAAGCCAAACAGTTCAACTCCATATTACTTAGTGGACAATAATTAGCATCAAAAATACTATACCGGACTGAAGATGTGAATATCTGGCTCTTCTAGCTCGGGAGGCTCCTCCTCCGCCTCTGCAGGGGTGGAGGGAAGGGTGGAAGGAACGCTGGAGGGAAGGGTGGAAGGAAGGGTTGAGGGAAGGCTGGAAATAGATTCCCTGGCCTCGATCTGGTCATCCAGAAATTGAAGATGTCTGTAGTACCACAGCTTGGGCTTTACTACATTGTCGGCTGCTGCTCCTGATCTCTTGGACTGGCGCACTTCCTTGAATTTTTTTTTATAAGAATTGCGCAGGTTGTTGATTTTATTATTGATCATAGTGTAGTCTGCATCTGGGATCCATGGCTTCAAATCCTCGGCTAATTTGGTAATAGTTGCCCGTCGTACATCACTTTTGTGATACGCAGGGTGTTTGAGCTCCCAAAGGTTGCGCTGTTTCTTATACTTTTCAATAAAAACAAGCATCACCTCCGGCTCTCTTAGTTTATGCATCTATTAGGATCAGCAAGTACAAAAAAAAAAGGATCAGAATTGATTCTCCTTAACTTATCACAATATTGCCCTTTACAATCATGACCCATTAATATGCCACTGCAGGCCCGAGTTCCCTTCTTACCTTAGTTCACTTTGTGGGTTCACTTCCGGTCGTCCTTACTCCGCGCATCCCTAATAACTTCTTTCCCCTTTTTATACCCTGCGCATGCGTGTAACTCCGCCCTCGTCGCCCGCCCATGACGGACTTTTTCTGCATTTCCCCGCCCCTTAACGATCGGCGCACAGTGTGAGACGGCGACATGTCGCAGACACAGGTGGCTTCTTTACTTGAAATTACCGACGAGGAAAGCCCGGAGGCGGAAACGTCCCGATCCTGTAAAAAAAGATACAAGGCGACTAATATGTCTTTTTCTGAGATGGCGGAGATGGTGGACATTCTGCGGAGGAAGGATTACGACGGCAAGCATGGCCCATACGATACCCCTAATCTCCGGAAGTCACAAATTATGGATAAAGTGGCGAAGACTCTTTATAAAAAATATGGGGTCAGGAGATCCAAGGAACAACTCCGTAAAAGGTGGTCAGACCTGAAGATCAGGGAGCCGGAGCAGTATAGGAAGCTTATAAAAAGCATAGAAAAAAGTAAGTATATTTTACTGTGTTCTTTCACATTGTAATATGTATTCTTCCATGTTTTGCACCATGTGCTTGGCTTGACTGGGTTCACATTTTGAAAACTCATCTTTTAGGTTAAGTGGAGAGTCCACTTATTTGCCCAATGTTTTGACCAATAACTTGCTGCTCTTCCCCCAAACATGTTTGGCACATATCCACGTAAACTACATGTGGGCATGCCTCATTTTACTTCAACAATGTTTATCTACACATTGTTGGCTAGATGATGTGTTGTAAGGAAATTTAGAATGTGACTGAAAGAAGAAACTGTATTCTGGGTAAAGGAGATGACACTCCAGCAGTTGTGTACTCTTTTTTGTTCTTCAGCAAGATACTATACTCTGGGCCACATGACCAAATTTCTTAACGGTGTCACACACAGGTGGTCCAGTGGATACCTTGGTGGTTATCCAAGTGTATTTGTGAATGTCCTCAAAAATAACATGTTGCTTTGTTGAGTTTGCAAGATCACATATGTTCATGTTGGAACTCAGGGCCAAATATCAATTGTACCCCACTTCAAAACATTGAGGATCCCTTTTCAGGCCTTAAAAAAGTCTGTGTGCTAAAGTATACATTTTGTTGTAAATTCCCATAGGGGAGAGGAGAGTGGGAGGACACCATGCTCATGAGACGAGGAACCCAACACCACAGAAAATCCCCGAAGCTCCCAAAGCAGACCAAGATCAGCAGGTTCAGGAAGCGGAGGTGGGGGAAGCGGAGGTGGAGGAAGGGGAGGTGGAGGAAGGAGAGGTGGAGCTTATCAGCACAACAGGTCAGTGTCTGTCACCACAACTTCAAGGTAAAAACAGATGTAGGACTGCCTAGTGTAAAACCTTTTTTTTTGTTTTAGGGACTGAACGTGGGGGTGTGTCAGGAAGTCCAAATCCGCCATTCTCGAGTGCCAGCGCCAAAATAATCATTCAGGAAATCATGGAATGCACTACCGAAATGGACATTATGAGAAAGAGAATGATTGTGATTGAGCAAAAATATAAAAACATGATAGATATTTTGGGGAGAATAGTGTGTTTTTTGTTATGCGTCTGAAATTATCTCAGGGATTTCCAATATCCCAAATGTGAAGATGCACACACTGAAGACTCAACATGTGCTATCTGCCGTCAGAGGCGGCTCTAGGCTTTGTGAGGCCTTAGGCATAACTTAAACATGAGGCCCCACTCACGTCCATAAGGGAAAAAAATTATTCAAGCAATAAAAATGTATTGCATATATTAGGAGTACTGGTGTCAGTGTCCTCTATTTCAAAGCTGGTGTCAGTGCTCTGTCTCTCAGCGCTGGTGTCAGTGCTCTGTCTCTCTCAGCGCTGGTGTCAGCGCTCTGGCTCTCTCAGCGCTGGTGTCAGCGCTCTGGCTCTCTCAGCGCTGGTGTCAGCGCTCTGGCTCTCTCAGCGCTGGTGTCAGCGCTCTGGCTCTCTCAGCGCTGGTGTCAGCGCTCTGGCTCTCTCAGCGCTGGTGTCAGCGCTCTGGCTCTCTCAGCGCTGGTGTCAGCGCTCTGGCTCTCTCAGCGCTGGTGTCAGCGCTCTGGCTCTCTCAGCGCTGGTGTCAGCGCTCTGGCTCTCTCAGCGCTGGTGTCAGCGCTCTGGCTCTCTCAGCGCTGGTGTCAGCGCTCTGGTTCTCTCTGTGCTGGTGTCAGCGCTCTGGCTCTCTCTGTGCTGGTGTCAGCGCTCTGGCTCTCTCTGTGCTGGTGTCAGTGCTTTGTATCAATGCTGGTGTCAGAGCTCTGTCTCGTTCAGTACTAGTGTCGGTGCTCTGTCTCGCTGTGCTGGTGTCAGTGCTCTATCTCTCTTAGTACTGTACTCACATAGAGCTCCTTGAACACGGCTTCATAGAAGAGAAGCGGCTGTGCGAAATTTCACCACATCGGAAGTCTCATCATCCCTGTTGGGCAGCAGTAGGTCCCCACGGACTCCCCATAGTGGAAGAGCTCCTAGTAAGAGATAGCCGCAGTGAAGCCGATCATGAGCAGTGCCAGCGCAGAATGAAGAGCGCCTTGCCCACTATGGCTGAGGATTGGCACTGGACTGAGCTGGGACCTCCCGACCACCGCAGTGGAGCCCTGGGTAGAGTCAGGTCAGGGGGACCCGGGTTGTCAATCACATGTGGGCACACCTGGCAGAGGACTGAGCAGACCTGACTGTAAACAGAAGGCACATGCACGCCCCCAGCAGGCCGATGCACACACCCCCGCAGACATATGCACATATACCCCCCCAGTCACATGCACTCTCCACAGTCACATACACTCTCCACAGTCACATGCACACCCACCCAGTCACATGCACATCCACCCAGTCACATGCACACCCACCCAGTCACATGTAGCCCCCCACAGTCACATGCACACCCACCCAGTCACATGCACACCCACCCAGTCACATGTAGCCCCCCACAGTCACATGTAGCCCCCTACAGTCACATGCACACCCTCACAGTCACATGTAGCCCCCCACAGTCACATGTAGTTCCCCACAGTCACATGCACACTCACCCAGTCACATGTAGTCCCCACAGTCACATGCACACGCTCGCAGTCACATGCACACCCTCGCAGTCACATGCACACCCTCGCAGCCACATGTAGCCCCCCAGTCACATGCACACCCTTGCAGTCACATGCACACCCTCGCAGTCACATGTAGCCCCCCACAGTCACATGCACACCCACCCAGTCACATGTAGCCCCCCACAGTCACATGTAGCCCCCTCACAGTCACATGCACACCCTCACAGTCACATGTAGGCCCCCACAGTCACATGTAGCCCCCCACAGTCACATGCACACCCTCGCAGTCACATGCACACCCTCGCAGTCACATGCACACCCTCGCAGTCACATGTAGCCCCTCGCAGTCACATGCACACCCACCCAGTCACATGCACACCCTCACAGTCACATGTAGCCCCCCACAGTCACATGTAGCCCCCTCACAGTCACATGTAGCCCCCCACAGTCACATGTAGTCCCCCACAGTCACATGCACACCCTCGCAGTCACATGCACACCCTCGCAGTCACATGCACACCCCCCCAGTCACATGCACACCCTCGCAGTCACATGCACACCCTCGCAGTCACATGCACACCCTCGCAGTCACATGTAGCCCCCCACAGTCACATGCACACTCTCGCAGTCACATGTAGCCCCCCACAGTCACATGCCCACTCTCGCAGTCACATGTAGCCCCCCACAGTCACATGCACACCCCCGCAGTCACATGTAGCCCCCACAGTCACATGCACACACCCCCTAGTCGTATGCACAACCCCCAGTCACATGTACCTCCACCCAGTCATATGTACCCCCGCCCAGTCGCATGCACACCCACATGCCCATGTACCTTACACAAAGCAAGGCTCTGTCCCCTCACAGCTCAGTCAGAGCATCCTCAGCTGAGCTCAGCAGTCAGTCGGCTCTCGGCTGCACACAGACAGTGAACCGGAATTGGCTCCGCCTCCACCGCGGAAGCTCCGCCTCCACCACGGAAGCCCCGCCTCCACCACGGAAGCTCCGCCCTGGAAGGAGTGTGGACTCGTCTCAGGGATCCTGCCGAGTTGCTAGCTGCGCCCTGAAAATACATCAGCTGGCAGAGACGCACACACAGAGTAGACTGACAACTGCCCTCCTCCCCCGCCCCGCCAGCAAATTCCGTCCGTCCCTTAAGCCGATATATTGTGCAAGGCCCTTGCACAATATATCGGCTTAAGGGACGGACGGAATTTGCTGGCGGGCGGGGTGGGGGGGAGGGCAGTTGTCGGTCTACTCTGTGTGTGAGTCTCTGCCAGCTGTATTTATGTGAGTTTTAATGACAGTCACAGGAGGAGCGGAGACAAACTGGGCAGTGCCCTGTTACTGAGCAGAGAGGAGGAGTGACTGTACACTGAAGGAGGCGGGCAGGAAGCTCCGCTGACTGCACTAGGACTGATGTATGAGGATAGCCAGAGGCGGCTCTTTAGGCTAAGTAGGCGGCCCGAGGCCCTTGAGAGGGCGAGGCCTTAGGCCACCGCCTACTTTGCCTAATTAGAGAGCCGCCTCTGTCTGCCGTCACAGGATATCTATGTCCCTGTTTTGGGGGTGCAACCTCTTCCTCCCTCCTCAAGTAGGTGAGAGGAAGGGTTTACATCCCCAAAGCACGACCATTGATCCCCCATGATGGCAGATAGCACATGTTTAACCTAGCCATGGGATCTTGTTGAAGATACCCATTTGAGCCCCAAAAGAAAGTGTGTTTGTTAACATTTGGGATGGATCAGGGGTACCATCACCCCATCTCCAGTTGGTATTTTTAACAGTGTTATTTTATTACTTTTTCAGACCAAAAAAAATGGCTTACGACCCATGCATGTTTCTGCAAAAAAAGCCACACATAAAAAAAAAGGCTAGTATTTATAAAAACCAAAAAAAAAATGCGGCGCAAACAATAAAAACATTTGGGAAGTCTAAAAAAGGTGTGCCTTGTTCTTTCTATGCTCAAGAGCAGTTCTGAAGATGCAAAAACCGTGTTTTTCGCTCTGAGTTTTGAGGCTATTTACTAAGGACAATTACACTTGGCACTACTAGAACCTGGGAGACACATAAACCCAAAATACAAGAATGACAACACAAGTTTGTAGGAATTCCATGTTTTTTTTTTTTTTTTAAAAGGTTTAATACTTGGTCAGATGTGGTCTGGCATTGCGATGGCCCCCCTACCCGTGAAGTACTCTACGTATTTCTGGCGTACTTCACGGGCACTTTGGGGGGCCAAGCCAGTACGGGCAGTGCTGAGGCCGGTCAGATTAATCAGTTCAGATGGACCGGCCTCAGGCCCAAACGATGATACATAATTGTTTGCAAATTTGCGTAGAAAATTGTGCAATATGCAGCAGCAGTAGACGATGTGGTTCAGTTTATAATCCGCCAAATGTATCGCTGTCTGGAACAGGCAGAACCGGCTGGCCATTATCCCGAAGGCATTCTCCACAACTCTCCGGGCTCTGGCCAGCCGGTAATTAAAAACCCTCCTCTCCGGGGTGAGGGTGCGTTGGGGAAACGGCCGCATCAGGTGTGGTCCTAGTCCAAAAGCCTCATCCGCAATGAAAACGAACGGGAGCCCTTCAACGTTCTCTGCATCTGGAGGCAGTGCAAGACCCCCAGCCTGCAGACGGTGAGCGAACTCCGTCTCCGCGAATGATCCGCCATCAGACATCCGGCCGTTCTTCCCCACGTCCACATACAGGAACTCGTACCATGCCGACACCACCGCCATTAACACTATGCTATTAAAACCTTTATAGTTGAAATAGTATGACCCCGAACGGGGTGGCGGCACTATGTGGACGTGCTTCCCATCAATTGCCCCTCCACAGTTGGGGAAATCCCACCGCTGGGCAAATTAGGAGGCCACAGTCAGCCATTCCTGTGGTGTGCTAGGGAACTGTGGAGTCAAACAAAAAGAAGACATTAGTACGGTTTATGGTTACAGTGCAAGGAGATTACACGCAAAAACATTGTTGAGTAACATTATTATTTAAGGGAGTTTTTCCGAACAATAAACAAAGGCCCATTTAGCAGATGCCTCACCCCCGCTGAGTGGACATTCTAAAATAATCTAAGGGGGGGGCCTAAGGTGATTGTGGGGGATCCCAAAAAAGGCTCTACCACTTTGCTGAGCTTGATTGAGAACTACTAATTTTTTGAACATCTTTAGGGGGGGGAGGGAAGGTTGTCAAACTACGAGGGCAATGACCCCCCAAAAATGAAAAGGAAAATAGAAGGCTAGCTGGGTTTGCGCCCACGATAGCATGCTGGAGAGGTTAGTGAAGGGAAATAGGCATGTAGGGCCCAAAAAGGGATTTACAGGTAAAAAAAGGCATGTGGAAAATGGGGACATTACCAGGATATTACAAACAGGCATATTTGTGTTAGGAGGAAAAATAATTAAAAAAAAGAGAATAAAAAAAGATAATGTGAGGTTAAAGGAGCATAATTACCTTCATATAGTCCTTCTGCAGGACCTGAATGATGGCCGAACACGTCTCAGGGATAATGATCCCGAGAGCCTGGGGGGAGATGCCTGTTGAGAACTTGAGGTCCTGCAAGCTTCTCCCAGTCGCCAGGTATCTCAACGTGGCAATAAGCCTCTGCTCGGCAGTGATGGCCTGGCGCATCACAGTGTCCTGCCTCGTGATATAGGGGGACAGCAAATCCAACAGACGGAGAAATACGGGGTCCGTCATCCTGAGATAATTCCTGAAATCATCAGGGTTATTCTCATGGATTTCCCGCAGCAGAGGCATATGAGAGAATTGGTCCCGCTGGAGCAACCAATTCTTAGTCCATGAACTCCTCCTCACCCTGTTCACAGACTGAACTCGGGTTACAGTGTTAACTGCAACACCAAGCCCAAAGCCAGCACGAGCTCGAGAACGAGAACGCACTTCAAACATGGTTTTAAACCCGTCAGCTGGTCAGAACGCACTCAAACAGAACGCACCGTGGAACAGCAAGGCCTGAAAAGAACGATCTGAAAAACAGTAAACGAACGGCCAAGTCGGCACTGCAAGGCAGTAACGACCTGACTGCACGCACTGAATCACAAATACAAACCCACAAGCACAAACTGAACAACAGGAAACGATCTGCAAAGCACGGAGACTGAAAAGCGCGAATCGGCTCTCACCAAACTTTTACTAACACGCGGTAACACAAAATCAGCAAAAGCAGCCCAAGGGGTGGCGCCATTAGATTTGTTCGGCCCTTTTATAGCGCGTCGTACGTTTTGTACGTGCCGTCGTTTTGTTGCCGTCGGTTTTTAAACTGATGGTGTGTGGCCAAGACTGATGAAAAACAGTTTCATCGGATTTCCGATGGTCAAATCCATCGGACGAAAATCCATAGGTTATCCGATCGTGTGTACGGGGCTTTAGTGTTATAAAAACATGACAATGTATTAGACATATGCATTTTTATCTAGAGGATATTTAAAATAAGTGCATTGACTTTTAGGTGTACTTGGCATACATCTGTATAATGCCATTAAAAAAATAAAATATGATTTATAAGAAACCTCATACAATTTAACTGCATTTACAACACTAACCCTAATGACTCTGTGTGCCATTGACTGTAGGACAAATTGTCCTGTAATCATAACAGTTTTATATGACAAAAGTCTGCATTTCTAGTTTATAAAACTGCTTTTCTAGATAATGCATTATGCATTTATCATTAAAAAATGAATTAGTCAACTAACACAAAGTTATTATGAGTGTAAATATTTAGACTTCCTAATCTACTAGGGAACCTAGAGTCCCACTCTTAATATTTTTTATTGTTTTCCAAATGTAAATGAATCCTTCTTAACTGATTGCTAGTCTGCTGATTTAAGCAGGAAATGTTTCCTGTAATCATCTCTGAAAAATGTCAGTGTATTTAAGGCAAGGCGCATTACACAATGCATTTTAATAGGTTACTTAATAGGCTGGTACCGTAACGTAATAAATAGCTTGTCATGTTCTGTAACTCCTGTACTTCTCACATTCACTAAGATAGACTGTACATTTTTGCTCCGTATGTGGTAACAAAAGATTTAAAATCCACAGAGAGCACAACAGAGTGATGTTGATTATGACCAAATTTGCTATAAGGCTCCTGTAGGCTATTTTTTTTTTTAAAGGAGAGTCACAAGAAGCAACACCATAGCACTGCTTTGACAAAAAACAAACAAAAAAAAAACAAAAAACAGACAACATATTGTTTCTGTTATGACTATGAAACAATGATGCATATCGAAGGTGACTAAAGGGGAGAAATTTGTAGGGAAGGATATGTAGAACAAAACTAATTGCACATCTTCCACAATATAAGGTGTAAAATGACAAGTGACAATACACATTTTTTCAATTTTTTTCTCACTTTAAAAAAAAAGACCCTCTTCTTTAAATTACATTGGTTCCCAGTTCCATAAAATTTATGTGCATTGTTTTTCTACATTTTCAGCGGATAGAGTATTGTAGCTGGATGATGCATGAAGTCACTGCCACAGACCAAGATTTTGCGATAAAGGAGCTTAACATTGCTATGTACGTAAGTCAAGAAGCAGCAGAATCTGCGTATGTCATATGTGGGCATGCATCTACTCCAGTTAGCAAATGTTGGCTGATGAACTAAAGAATAAGTTCACTTTTTTTTCTAAATTCCAGCTCCCCTTTGTACCAATATACCATCAGTGTACTTCTTTTGCAGAAATAAAAAAGATTCCTAATTATCTTACCTCTGTATCCACCTGGCTGTAAAAAGAAAACACTTCAACATTACTTTCTGGACAGGCCTTGGCATGTGACACAGGAAGGAATGTACCAGCTGTAGATTGTTCATTTGGCAGAGTGTGCAGGAGCTGAGTTATCAGATAAAAAGCTTTAATATTGAAAACAGAAGAAGTATGTCTTGGGTTCTGTAAAGCTCACCAATTGGATTGTACAATCTCCTTTAGATTTACTATCAACTATGTAGTGAAATGGCCTGCCTGATTGGATACAGAGTGATTAGACGGTTTATCCTCTTACTATATAGTTTTGGTAAATCTAAAGGAGACCGTACAGAGATTGTACACTCTCTATATAATTCCATTTAGATTTACCAGAGCTATGGAGTAAGAGGATCCACCTTTCTATCCATTCCTCTGTATCCAATCAGGCAGGCCTCTAAACTACATATTTGATAGTAGAGCTACAGAAAATTGTACAATCAGATTGCTCAGTGTATGGCCAGATTTATACAAGTACATAGGAGGGAGTGGATGGAGACACTCAGCTGTCAAGCCCCATTTACATCTCTGCATAGCAGGAACTCACCTGCATGTATTTTCTGGGGGGTGTTTTTGCTCATCACACATTGGGCAGCCCATTCATTAGATTGTAACAATCGCCCCAAAGAAGCCCCAGAATTTTTTTGTAGAGCAGAGAATGGTGCATTTTTTACAATGCTTTTTATTGTGTTTGCAGCATGTTTCGGAAAAGCAAGGCAAAGCACGCATTTTGTGTGGTTTGCCATCCATTGGGAAATCCACAGACGTGAATGGAACCTCATTGTTCTTTTAAAAAAAAAACCACCAATTTCACTTTCAGGCCTTATGTAGAAGGAGGGCACATTTTTTGGCTTGTTTTTCTAGTGACACAAATAGTCTGTTGATTTAAATGGGCTGCGCTACACATGGCAAAGTAGCTCATGGGACATTTTGGCGTGTTGGTGTGTTACGGGTGTTACATTTTTACTGTACGTTTTTCTGAACTTTCACTAGTTTTTTTCACATGGAAAAATGTGTGTTTGTTTTCGCGTTTGGGGTGCCATTAACAATTAATCTCTGTACAATTTCCTTTACATTTACCAAAACTATGGAATAGGAGGACCCACCTATCTATCTATTCACTCTGTATCCAATCAGGCAGGCCCTTGCACTACATCAGGGGTGTTCATCACGAGGCCGCATGCTGCCTTAGAGAGTTTAGCATGTGGCCCGGGCCTGCCCGGAGGGATGCTGGGCATCTTACATTGACAAGACAAACAAATCCACATGTGGAAGGATGCCTTGATGCTGTGCAAACCTAGTTTATGGGTGCAGGGTGTGTGCTAATGAGGTCAGCTGGTAAACTGCTTCCTGTGTCTTACTGACTTGTACGTCCAAAATCTATGGCAGGAAGTTTCCAAAGCTTTCTAAGAAAGATAGCACAGGCTAAGGTAAGTACTTGTTCTGAAAATATTTAATTTTTCTGCAACCAATGTACATTAATGGCATATTGGTACAGGGGTGCTGGATTTTAGACAAAAAGAAGGTAAACTTTACATTCACCTTTGAACTGTGGTGAAAAAGGTGAATGCCACAGCCTTTAAGATGGCTGTGGCATCCCAGGGAGTGTTGGAATGAGAAGGAAGTGGCATGCAGAACAGACTTAGCTCTTTGGAGGATGGTTAAGAAAAAATTTAAAAAATTTAATCAATAGTCACAGAAAAGTCTGTTTTGTTATGTATTATGTGAGAATTTGGTTGGATAGTACTATCTGCCATGGATCAGTACCTCAAGGTAATGAGGATGGGTGCTCCTAGGACAAGGCAGGGATGTTTGGTGCCATATTGATGCCAATATGTTTGGTAAGCACTTTTAGGATTATATTCAGTGTCGAGTACCTATTTATAGCAGATACTAAATACTACTATGAGCTCTCTGTTAGACATCATAGTGTTTTCTCCACGCAATTCCATATAGTTTACATACCATTTTGCAAAACTCAGGATGGGGTGTAGAGCCGGCCCGTCAACATACCATGGAGTTTTATCTGATTAACTCTTCATGAGAATGCCATAACTGAAGGGAAGGCAGTTCACATTACTTTTTTTAAGCTCAAGTGACTGGGCTCACCTCTTCCTAGCTTTTCTTTTTTTTTTTTGGCTGTTATTCATTCATTTATTTTAAAGGAAGTCTGCATGCTCAGGAACTTACATAATGCATATTTGTTCTAACAAAGAAAATGCGTGGCACTCATCGTTCATTGGAGGAGATGGAGAGCATGGCAACACCACCCCATCTCTACCACTTGGCCCAATTAGAGAATGTTTTGCATTCTTTCAGAAACTTCACAGCATTCTCTGAAAGGCTCCTGTGCTGAGTGGATCACCTCCTGTGTTCAGAATGCAACAGGACAGCCGCTCGGCACAGGACCCAAAAGCAAGTTGAGATTACAGAGGTAATGGTGTCTACTTCTGAGATTTCCAGCTTCCAGGGGCATTAGCCTGTAATGGTATAAGTATAGTTACATTGGTACAAGCGGGACCAAAGTAAATATGTATAAAATATACACACCTGGAATCAGGGCTTTTTTTCTCAGAGAATAGGTGCAGGTATTCCTCCCTTCCAAGTCACCCCTTGTCTCCACCCCACCTCCAAGCAGCGTCCCTTGGTTCCAGCCCCTATCTATCTATCTATCCAGGATTTTAGAGAATACAGAACTAAGTATAATTTTGTGTTGCTAAGAAATTTGTATGGAATTTGTTCATAATAACAAGAAAAGCAGTAAAATAGATCTCCTGCAGCCAGCAACAAATAGACCCTCCAACAACAATAGATCCCCCCAGAAAAAATAGTCCCTCCACAACAAACTACCCCACAGTAACAATAGACCCACCCTAGAAATAATAGACCGCCTCTAGCAACAATAGATGTCCCAGAAGCCAGTATCATAAAGCCCGCTAAAATCCAGCAACTATACACCCCTCCCTCAATAGTAGATCCTTTCCAGCAACAAATGACTACCCAGCAACCTGCCCCGCCCCCAGCAACAATAGATTTCCCCAGCGACAATAAACCCCCTGCAACCTGTATCCATAGGCCCTCTAGAACCTGGCAACTATAGACCCCCCACCTTAACAGTAGATCCCTTCAAGCAAGCATTGACACCCCAGAGATCTACAACCTCCCAGCAACAAAAGATCCCCAACAGCAACAATATACCTCCCCAGTAAAAATATCCCCTCAGCAACAATAGATACCGCAGTAGCCAGCATCAGTAAACCCTTCAGTACACCGCAGCACCCCTTTGCCCTTTCATACTATACATTCAGCAGTCAGCACTGGGGGTGCCGGAACTGCGTTCCTCCACATTCCAGCTGAAAAACAACCCTGTCTGGAATTGATCTTTACATGTTATGCTGGCAATACACATAGCAATTTTAGGTGATTTCTAAACACAAACTAACAATGTGGCCTGAAAATAGCTTTGATTGTTTCACTGCTACTACAGAAACTGTTAGTAGTATGTTGCATTTCTCCATTTGGTCATATTTACAAAGCTGCTTGAAAGATTTTCATATTGCCAGAATATGGTCCAGCCATTATTAGGCCAAAAATACCAAGTGCAGCGCTGTTCTCATACACACTGCTATCACAACTAAAGTCCAAAAGAAAAAAAGTCTCTAAAAATTGTTCTCTTATCTGTGGCGCTGCAGCGCTCTCTTAAATTCACTGGGTGGCGGACTTTGATCTGGAAATATACAAGAGGAGAAAAGAGTGCATGCGCCCTAGTGTAACACTGTATTTATTGTTAAGACTTAGCAGTTAAAATAAAGAGGATTGCACTCACAAACATGTGCTTGTATATTCACATATAGACATGTAGCACACCAATCCTTTTGCCCCTGCTTACTTTCACCTGCGGGGGGTAGGACACACCATGCCACAAGCCCGTGTCCTCCTTATCAGAGGTCAGGCTGTGTTTACAGATTTGGGTCCTGCAGCGAGTTACCTCCTTCCACTGGTTCTCGTCCCTAGAATGCAGGGAAAAGTCTATATTCTTTCCCAAGAAGGCCAATGTCCACACGACTTTAACTCCAACAAAGAGTTTATTGCTTCAGTTAACGGGAAATTGAAGAGAGAAAGAAGCTAGCGAAGTTAGAAGGTAGATTCAGGCACACAACACTTGACTCACTCGTCGCCACTCGATCCCGAGTGGGTTTAGCTCACCCGGATAGATCCCTCTCACAGTTTCAGCAGCCGGGGTGGAGCTCGAACAGTACTATCACTTTGTCCCCTCCAGGGACGGGTTCAGGAGATCCTCTCATAGCAACAGAATCCTGTTATTCCTGAATCCAGAACTTTCCTTAAACCTCTGTAGAATTTAGAGAACAGATGATGCCAATAGGCACTCTACAGGGCTAGCTTTGTTGAGTAAGGAATCCTTCCCTCTGACAGGTCACCAGGCCTTTCCCGAGACAGCGACCTACTATCACTCGTCTCCTCTGTGGGACCGATCTCCCCTGGCTTCCTCTCGGTCAGAGCGGGTACCCTCACCTGGGCACCCTGGGACTCCAATGTGCTGATTGTAGACCCAGTTAAAGGTACTGGGCCTACCTGGAACATTGTAGCCTCGGGCTAAAGGTGCCCGAGACTCCTCGGCCAGTCCATGCACCCCCAGGTGGCACACTTCCCCCTGGGACTCACTCCCCGGCACTCCTCTCGGTCATTCCTCCCTAAACATGGAGTCTTCCCCTTATATACCCTCTCCCGGCATGCACAGCAGGCAAAGCCCCGCCCACCGCATGGCAGCAGAGAGAGGACATCCAATTACGCCACTGTGTCACCTGAGGTTCGACCCTAGGCCTGGGCAACAGTGCCCCCCACAGGCCAAAGTGGAACTGTACACCAGACAACACCACAGCAGAGCAGAGTCCAGTATTAAATTAGAAGGCCTGAGCCAAACTACTCCCTTAAATTTGGGCATAGCGACCCCCTAAATGTAAGGGTCCGCTACAGACATTTCTCTCGGTTCCAGCCTCCTCTCCTGGTCTATGCAGGTCAATTGGCTTGCACGGCGACGGCAATGTTGTTATATATAGGTGTATGGGTAAGCGCTGGAGGTCTGCTTCCCCGTCTCCCATGCTATCACCCGCTTAGCACGGGCCAGCCGGCCAGGCGTGACGCCACTCGCAGCCTTGGAGGGGGAGTCGAGGTATGCGTGCTGTCTCCTCTGACTCACGTTAGTGTGGTTTCTATGACAACATGTTTTGGAGAAGCCTCCTTCTTCAGGTAACGCCCTCATCCTCTCTGTTATTCTTTTATATGCAGCCGTCCGTGCCCCTCCTCCTATATAGCCAATGAAAATACCATAGACCAGGAGCCAAGAGTTTACAAGTGAATAATTATACAGAGAAAGTTTTTTTTTTTTTACCCATACACCCATACATAACAACATTGCCGTCGCCGTGCAAGCCAATTGACCTGCATAGACCATGAGAGGAGGCTGGAACCAAGAGAAATGTCTATATGTGAATATACAAGCACATGTTTGTGAGTGCAATCCTCTTTATTTTAACTGCTAAGTCTTAACAATAAATAGAGTGTTACACTAGGGCGCATGCGCTCTTTTCTCCTTTTGTATACTTCCAGCCATTATTAGGGTAGGTCAAAGCTTTAAGATATGGCTATTGTGAGGCTTAAGTGTTCAAAATATTATAAGAGTTACTGTTAGATTTCATTTTATAGGATGATTTTAGGGTTAGGGTTCAGGTTTGTGTAAAGTTTAGGTTAAGAGATAGCGAAAATTAGGCATCAGAGACATTGGGGTTGATTTACTAAAACTAGAGAGTGCAAAATCTAGTGCAGCTCTGCATAAAAAACAATCAATTAATTTAACAAACTGAAGATAGAAGTTGTTTAGCTACCATGCACAGCCACACCAGATTTTATACTCTCCAGTTTTAGTACATCAACCCAATTGTTTCATACTCTTTCCTTTCAGCATTGAGAACTAACAGCATCAAAATCCCTTCTCCAAAAACCAAACCACTGATCGCATACTGCAGTCTTGATGGATATACTAAAAGTCTTTCCGTCAAAATACTACAACAGAATTGTAAATGCAGTAGTCTTACATTAATACATATTTAAAAGATCTTTCACGTATTATTATAGTTGTGCATGTCCTCCATTGTCAGTTTTCTTTTATACATTACTTAATCTTACATTTCACGTGTGTTACTTCTGGAAATAAAATGATCAGAGTAGGGACACGTTTCAGGTTTATGCCATGATTTGGGCTTATTTTATGCATTTCTTAATGGCAGCATCCCAAGTACAGTCTGCCAGATGAGTACAATAGGGTTATTCTACTTCTGTTTAAAAGGTTACAATTATGTTCATGTGACAGCAGTAGATATTTTCTAACTTAAGGCTTTAAGCCGTAACATACATTCAACCACTGGGTTGTACAATAGGTAATGACAACCATAATAAATATTCCTTCCTGTCTGGGATTTGTGCCTGCTATGAAAACACAATAAGCTTAGACAGTATATATTTGATTGGCTGTGCTGGCATTTCAGGCAATCTGTTAAAATGGCATTATGCCCAAGCCGCAAGTTGGTTGTACGCTCGCCCTAGGGCACAGGTGCTGAGAAACCACAGGAGTCAAAGAGCATAGCTCTGAAAATTCCATCACTTTTTGTCACAATAGCTGGGTGACAGCATTCAGGAAATGCAAACAGATAACTTTCCTGTATACAATCTGTTGACAAATTTAGTGCCAGTGTGTTCTAATAAAAAGAAGTACTCAGGGGGCATAGGTAGAGTTCACAAAATGAGTTATATTTCGATTGGCTGTGAGATGCTAAATTAGATGTGTTGCTAGGGATTGTAAATGTGAAATATTTTGTGGATTTATCATCAGGTGTATCTTTAAAGACCTAGGAAATAAAAAGGGAAACCATGTTTAATAAACCAGTCTAATTCTGTTATTTCCAGAGCAGGTTAATGAGTTTAAGAATCTGAAGTCCAGTTAAGTCCAGTTAGGTGGAACTAATCATAGTTCTACCATTGCTTAAGGAGTAGAGATTATTTTGGATATAGTGGCGAGGGGTTAGAACCACTGCCAGGTTTTTATTGTTGTTCCTGTTTGGGGAATTCGCCCTCTCTATTTATCCTGATCCATGTCACCGGGACTGAAAGTCAGGAAATATTAAAACTTTGAGTTGTCATCATAACAGCATTAGAGAGGAAATCCTCCATTGGGGATACTGTTTCCGATGACAATTGTCTAGCAGAGATTTTCCTTCAGGCGAAGAACAAAAATCTCCCCGATTGTACATGACTGTCAATAAAGAACAGTAGATTTAACCAATCTTCTATTTAAAAAAAATGGCTTTAGATATAATTTGGGCTATCACTACACTATAGTCAGAAGCCAATGACAATTATCTACATATATACGTTTTTTCTGAAATTATTAGAAGTCCTCCTGTATGTCATTTCTAGAAAATAAAGCACTAGGCAAATATTAAACAAGGGGAGGAAAAAATCTTACACAAAGAACTTAGCAGTTTATATTAAGCAGTCTTCATTAGAACAAAAAGGGTCAGAATTCAGCAGGTTAATTATTTTTGCCATACACTGTGATGTAAAAAAAAAACTGCTCAAGTGTCTCCTGTCATTAGCATCCAGAATCTAGCATATGCGATGACCAGAGCAGCAAAAGCAAGAAATGTAAAACTCTTGGTTGTAGCAATCAACCTTCAGAAATCACATTTGCACCGTAAAAGCCTCCTCTTCAAAATCTAAATCATGGAAATCACCAAAAAGTCTCCAATATGTCTATATCTTGTCATTTGAGCAGATATGCACGCTTCTCTCCTTCCCACTAATTATTTTTTTATTTGCTTGTGTACATTTACTCAAAATGTACCCAAAGACACAAGATGGCAGTCATTATTAATCTTATGTCTATAGAATCCCCTAAACCAACCAGATGGCTGCCATACATGTAAGCCTAATTCTGATTGGCTTGCTGTTGGCTCCAAATCCCTTAAGCTCCCATCCTGCATCTTCTTGGATGTGAACTACAACCCACTGCTGGTATTTTTTAGCTTTTACCATATTGTGTCATAGGCCTGCCCATGACCTACATGTCTATTAGACTTTATAGTCACAAGAAAGAAATAACAAAACTATCCAGTATCACTTGGCAATCTTTGCCAATCCCATATAGTGGATGGTCCGCAGCAGTCAAATGTGAAAGCCGCACATTGCACATCACTGTTAAGCCTATTTCACTTAATATCCCTCTCCTCCTCTTGAGAGCATCACTGTGTTGGAACCCAGCTCCCGAATGTCACCCTCTCACTCCCCAGGGTCATCCGTACTCATTTAGAGAGCTTTGATTTGCCCAGTAGGCTCTGAGCATCCAGTTCACGATTCCATTCATGTCATGCCAGAGACAGGACTGCTGCAGCTGCTCCATTAGATGTACACTTCGTCCAGGCGTCACTATATTTTCCAGGGGCATTTGTAGGCACACCTGAGGACCCTTGGCCTGGTCTAAAAGGCCTGTTGCATGTTGCATCCCACTTCAATAAAAGTAACAAAAGTGTTGACAGGTCAATCAGCCTATCCTGATTGCTATTGTCCCCTTGGCAGCCTCCAGTTCCCCACCCCTTCTTTTCATTTACATAAACTTTTAAGGTTCACAGAGTAAAATACATCCTGCATATATTTTTAAAAAAGGTTAGATGCCAGAAAAAAATTATTGGCTTCTCAAGTTTATAGGTATCTTATAGTAGAATCAATAGCAATTGGATCATATTTTCTAGCTTGCCCAATTACTTTTTTTTCTTCTGAGAATGTATCATGTGACCTAGCTAAAAATGGATGGATTACCAAACTGCCATCCCATGTCTACGAGTAGCTTTATAAAATTGTTAATGTTTTTTGTGCCTTACTATTTCTCATGTCAAGTGTGTTGGTCAGCTATGGAATTTTATAGTTTACTAAAGAAAAAAAAAATACATTATCGAGAAGGTTATCATGTAATTGATTTATCTCTGCAGTCCCTTAGCAAGACAGCTAACTACATTTTCTAATATGTCTATGTCGTCTATTCAATAACTGAAATGTAATGACAAGACAACACAATTATTACTTTTAAACAAATTTACATTAATATCTAAAAAACTGAAAGCACACTGCATTTTCCCAATATATTGCTTGGACCCAGGCTCAAATTTAACTTGGCAGCGAGAAACACTACATTTCACACATTAAAAACCGATATGTTGGTGCCCAACAGCTTTATATTAATAAGATGGGAACTGTAAAATATTTACTAATCTCTTGTGTATGTGTGTATATATAACAGCCTCCTCTTTCTCACACAGCTTCACCATATTTTTCTCTCCTATTTATGCGCCCATCTTTTTCCAAGTTTTTTTTTTTTGCTCATTTACTTGCTGATTCCTTCTCACATTATGCTCATGTTAATTGATACACTTAATTATATTTTCATTAGGCTTATCAGCAGGATTGTTTGATGCAGGAGTACCTCAGCCAGGCCTACAGGAATACATATACTGTTTAAGCTTTAGAACTGTATTAACTAACAAGAGATTTATAAATAAATAATTGTTGTTATTAGGTATTTGGATATGTGATGAAAAAAAATATTGTATACACAGAAAATGCATTGTTAGTGTTCCTGTGGAAATTTAATGTGGATGACTGTCTACTACTTTCATTGATTAATGGAGACAATTTGGAGTCACACAAGTGGGGAAAGCCCAGCATTTTCCCATTAAATTTTTTTACTTTATTTTATTTTATTTTTTGTATAGTTTTGTTTTTAGTTTTCAATTGAAAGGTGAAGAGGAAACTTTATTTGTTTCACCTTACTATTCCATGAAGGTTCTGGAAATCTGGAAGTGTTGGCTTAATAAAAGACCATATATTAAGAATTTGTGATATTTAAGCCTGAACTCTAAGCATAAACAAATTGTACAGATTAATACAGCTCTTTCACATGTCATTAAACTTATTTTTTCAAATGCAAGCAGCATAAGTACCTAAATTTTAAATGGTATCAGCCTCTTACTATCCCTTTACAACAGAACTGGGATGTGAGAGGAAGAAGCAGTACAAGGAAACAATCAGTTAAAGAAGCATTCTAATAGGTAGAAAAGCAGAGTGACAAAGAGATGGGCACATTGCTGTGCTACTTCTCTTTTCACTGTTCAGTCACAGTTTGAGGCTTGGTTCACACTATCGCGGCATCCGTCGCACAGCAGGAGTCCGGTGCATGCTGGTTCACCGTTTCAGGTCCGATTTCAGCCCGAATTATGGGATGAATTCGGACCTGAAACGTTTTTCCGGCAATTCGCACCGGACCTGCTGCAGAGATATGTGAACCGGCTCCATAGAGAGTCAGTCACATTCTCCTGCTATGTGAATTGGATGCGGGGAAATCCGCATCCAATTTGCATAAGTGTGAACCCAGCCTTAGGCAAGTCTAGGATGACCTGGGCTCAGAGGAAGTGGGTTAAATGATGCTGGTCATTTGACTGAGAACATCATGCAGCATGAAAAGAAAGTACTGCAGGGGAAGCTGTTGCAGCAACAGCTGGAATTTGTACAAAACAAAAACATTATACACTCCCTTTAAAGAGGAGTTTCGCTCCCCCACTAAAAAATGAAAATTCAGAAGCTACAAATATTGTAGCTGCTGACTTTTAATATTAGGGTAATCACCTGTCCATCGATCCAGCGATGTCGACACCCCAGTCGATTTTCCGATTGGATCTCAGGTGCTGTCACCACCATTCGTGGTAAGAGAAACTGGCAGTGAAGCCTTTTGGCTTTGCAGCTGGTTCCCTACTGCGCATGCGTGAAGCATACTGCACTTTCTAACTGGCCCGGCGGCGAAGGAAGGAGGAGGGGGGCTAAGGTCGCCACGGCGCAGTCTACCGGCAGTGGATGAAGGTTACCTCTCAAAAACGGGTACCTGCTCCCCCCCCCGAAAGATACCAAATGTGGCACCAGAGGGAGGGAGGAGGCAGATAAGCAGAGCTTCCACTTTTGTGGAACTCTGCTTTAACTACTGCCTGTGTTCCCATTATGGTGACCTCTGTTCCTGGAAAAAACACAATAACTAGAGTTTCATGGTTGAACACAATTGTGCCTAGTGCAGGAAATCTGACAATTCTCTATCAAGAGTTTAAGCAGAGAGAAAGAGAAATGAGACTCCTTCCTATCACCCATCTAAAGGCGAAAATTAGATAAAATGATTGAGTAATATATGTTTTTTTTATGTGGTGTCACATCCGCATGTACAGGTGAATTGGTTAGGAGTCTGAAGGTCCCCCTTAAACCAGTTCACTAGAGGAGGGGGGGGGGGGGGAACTTGCAATACATGGAGATTTCCTCTTAGGCAATGGAGGGGCCAAAGAGTCCAGTGCCTATAAGCACCTGGCACCATGCTTTGGGAGGAGGACCTCTGTCACAGCCCCCTATAACAATGCTGAAAGGCATTGGAACTGGTGTTATTGCAGTGGGGCTTCACACTCACAGATTCCTTACTCTGGGGCTGGCAGCCTTTACGCCTGGTGGGTTTGGTTGGTTAGCTCTGCGAGGAGGAGCGGCATATGCCTAATTTTAACAAAAAACAAATAAATAATCACAATTAAAAATAAATTTTGCCAGTAATAGCTTTCCTTTGTACTAAATCTTTAAAAAAACACAGAAGCTGGAATCCATGGTGCTGAAAAACTATTGCTTGCAGATGTACCTGCAGCCTTTCCAAGTCCCTACTGATGTTGTACATGTGAGATTTGATAACTGTTTACTGGCATTAGCTTTTGCCAGGTAAAAATTAACCCTTTTGTAAAAAGGGTGAAGGTGACTAAGAAATGCAAGCAGGATCCTGATGAATCTCACTTGGGTGAATATCTTTTGATTATTCACTTACACAGTGAGTTATTCATACATATACCAGTAATGATAATACAGAAGAGAAAAGGGATGAAGCCTGCCATGTCACAAACAAATTTAATACATTGCTAAAGCACTCGTCAAAATTGCTTCTTCAGTATGACCTTTGGTAAATCTTAGAATCTAAGCCTGAGTACAGGAAGATTGCATTTTCTCATTTGCCTGTCCTTTGTGATATTCTGCTTCACCTTTTAAAAGTCATGGAGAAAAACTTTTTGTTTTCTAAAATTCTGACAACAACAGTAGCTTTAAATGCCTAAAATCAAAGCAAAGTTTTTACAGGATGATGTCACTGAGGTGCTAAGTACAAGCTGCATTATATTTTCTGGGAAATATATGCAAATAGACCTCTACAAAGTGAGAAAAGGCTTCTCAGAAAATTGAATTTATAACATCAGATAGCTAGTGTTGCACTGTGTGCTATCCAATGCGTAAGCACAGCAGCATTCCTTCTATGGCACTTGGCTGATGAACAGTTAGATAAGTTAATTTCCCACAGTTATGAAACTATAACCAAATGTTGGGAGATTCTTATTCCCTACTTTAAGAATGCTGCACTACCCTACCTGTGGACTTTGTAATGCCATGTCTTTGGAACTGTTTTGTGCAAAACCAAGGTTTGTTCATTTTGTAACTCAAGTTTCCCTTAAGTAAAGAAGTATTAGAGGATGGGATGGCCTCCAAGTGACATATATTGACATTAGTAGCATGTAAAGTTGGCACTGCTAAAAGGCTGCAGGAAGTCAGGTATAGTAAGTAAGTAAGTAAGTAAGTAAGTAAGTAAGTAAACTTTAAAAAATACTGTACCAGACTGATTGTGGTTTCAAGGAGTGGTAGTGCACAGCCAATTTTTGAGTAATCCTCTGTTAGCGGCTGTGTTGGAATTAGAGTGGATGTGGTATGTAGGGCAGTTTTTCATTTTTTTAATATGTTTATTTTGCATTAAAAATCAATATAAATACATTAAAAGTAAGTAGAGATTGCTCAATAGTGTCAAAGAATAAAAACAGGGTGATACAGGACCATGAATACCATAAGATGCAAGAGAAATAGACAATACAATGTACACAATATGTAAAGCTAGGCTTTTAATAATTATTAATTTAACTTACTTAAATCACTAATAACCGTAGTACTGTAATAGTTTTATGTTATCAATTATGTTTGTGTATAATCACTTCTATCAATATACAACATGTCTACTGTGACATCTGATATCTCTATTCTAACGGGTCATTTGAGTTTCCATTCTGAAATAAAGAGGAAGTGGCTGAATCAAGTGGACTGTCGCCTCCAGGAATTGCAAATTAAATTGTGAATTCCCCTGGATTGAATAATGCTGTATTTATCTATTTTATCATCTGTAATACATCTTAAAACCAAGCTAAAAAAAAATCCTTTTATTATTATACTTTTGCATTGTCTGAAATGATTGCACTTCATCCACATATCTGAATGATTAAACATAGGAACTCTGAAGTAATAAAGTTTAATCATTTATTACATGGTCATTTACAGTGGTCAGGTAGAGGCTTCCACTGAAAAGATTCTTCTAATGCAATGGCTGAGGTGTCTGGGCACCCATGTTGCTCTGGCCCCAAGTGTGAACATGACCACCCATAAATTGAACCTGTAAGCACAGGAGTAATAAAGGCCTCAGAAGTGAAGTGTGTAGTTTTCCTATCTGGGACCATGGCCTGAGAGGTCAAACCATAGAAATGTCTTTACTGTGGAACCAGTGGGGCAAAGTGAAGCTTCATTCTTTAAAAGCTGCTTTGCTGCGCAAAGGGCACCCTATAGGTGAAGATACAAGGCAGAGGCAGCATGGCAGGAAAATATTGATACCCTTTTTCTAGGTCCCTTTTTTGTTGTTTTGGCAACAGACTTGCTTTGTTCATAAGGGATAAGTTACAGGTCATTATTTGTTTGGGGAGCACTTTATTTTTCACTTGTTATTAGTTGTTGTTAGGTAGAAATCACTCTGTCATGACAGAAATAAACACACAGTCATTACATTGTTCCTGTACACATTTGTAGTGGTTCCTGCTCATGTCTGCTCATCTGGGGATCATTAAAATCTGTTGAAAGTTGAGCAGCAATGTGTCCAGGCCCCATGCCTCATTACTTTGAAACACCAAGGGAAAAATAAAATTACACTTTCCTACCCCACTGCCTTAAGCTAATCACTGTATTTTCTTTATAAAAAATAAATAAATGAAAGACCTAATTTCTTATCTGAAATTGTGTTCATGATCAGCAATTTATTTCTTCTGGTCTGTAGCTTAAATGTTCTGCTGTGTAGCATGGAAGGGTCCTTCTTCCAGTGCCCATAATCCTTGGTGGCTGGATGTTTCCCAATGGCTTTCCGAACAGTCTATCACTGAGGTACTCAGAGGATCCTAAAGACTTCAAGTAATGGCATCATGATGTCATGGCATGAGGGACAGCAAGAAGACTACATTATAATTGATAATATTGCATAAACACATCTACACATAAAAAAAAAATCACTAACTGTGGAAGGGATTTTCACATCTTTGTTATACTAACAGTAAAGAACCTCTTACACAGTTTAGGATTAAATTGCTTTTCATCCAACTTCAATGTTTAGCCTTCTGTCATTTTCATAGACCTTATGTTAAACAGTTTTCTCCCAATGCTACAGTCAGTCACCATTGAAAGGTTTTTTATATTGTGATCATATATCCTCTTAACCACTTCAGCCACGGAAGGATTTACCCCCTTCCTGACCAGAGCATTTTTTGCGATTCTGTACTGCGTCACTTTAGCTGAAAATTGCACGGCCGTACGACGTTGTACCCAAACAAAATTGACGTCCTTTTTTTCCACAAATAGAGTTTTCTTTTGGTGGGATTTGGTCACTAGGGATGAGCCGAACACCCCCTTGTTCGGTTCGCATCCAGAACATGCGAACGGACCGAAAGTTTGCGCGAACTTTCGAACCCCGTTAAAGTCTATGGGACGTGAGAAATCAAAAGTGCGAATTTTAAAGTTATTGTCGTAAAAAGGGTATGGGGACCCGGGTCCTGCCCCAGGGTACATGTATCAATGGCACAAAAAGTTTTAAAAACTGCAGTTTTTTCGGGAGCAGTGATTTTAATGATGCTTAAAGTGAAAAAATAAAAGTGAAATATTCCTTTAAATTTCGTGCCTGCGGGGTGTCTATAGTATGCCTGTAAAGTGGTGCATGTTTGCCGTGTTTAGAACTGTCCCTGCACAAAATGAAATTTCTAAAGGAATAAAAGTCATTTAAAACTGCTTGCGGCTTTAATGTAATGTCTGGTCCCGGCAATATGGATGAAAATCATTGAGAAAAACGGCATGGGTACCCCCCCCCAAGCCCATTACCAGCCCCTTTTGGGTCTTGTATGGATGTTAAGGGGAACCCCACACCCAAATTAAAAAAAAGGAATGGCGTGGGGCCCCCAGGCCCTATGTACTCTGAACAGCAGTATACAGGTGGTGCAAACAAGACAGGGACTGTAGGGTTTGTTCTTAAGTAGAATCTGTTTGTTATTTTGAACTGATACATTTTTAAAGTGTAGCTCCAGCCAAAAAATCTATTTTTAAGCTTTTTGGAAAACATAGGGAAGGGTTATCACCCCTGTAACATTTGTTTTGCTGTCTATGCACCTGTTCAGAAGATTTCCCTTCACTTTCTGTCCCAATGACAATTGGATTTTGAAAATTTGTGGTTTTTAGTAAAACAAGGATTGGTGATAAAGCATTAGTGGAGAGGAGACACGTTTTTCACATATTAACTCTAACAGGAGAGAATTTCCCTTCCTAGGGGTAGATTTCCTCTCACTTACTGTTGTCTTCCTCCGTTTGTAAGTAGCAGTTGTTTGAAAGTCTGATGTTTGAAAGTAGGGGCCTGCCCTATATACTCTGCAGAAATTTGGGCCTTAGGTGTTGGTGTTGGCACAACACTGTAAGGCCTTGCAGTTACTCTTGGTGGGCCCAGAAATGGGCCCTGCTGTGAAATATTAGAACAAGAATTGTAATTACATGCCCCTGTTGAACAGGGGCAGAAAAATTGGGCCTTAGGCACAGGTGCTGGTGCCACAGCACTGCAACCCCTCGCAGAAACTCTAGTTGGAGCGCATAAATGAGCCCTGCTGCAAATTATTGCAGCAAAAATTGTAATTACACGCCCCTGTTAAACAGGGGCAGAAAAATTGGGCCTTAGGCACCGGTGCCACAACACTGCAACCCCTCACAGAAACTCTAGTTGGAGCGCAGGAATGAGCCCTGCTTTAAATTGTTGCATCAAAAATTTTAATTACACGCCCCTGTTAAACAGGGGCAGAAAAATTGGGCCTTAGGCACTGGTGTTGGTGCCACAATACTGCAACCCCTCACAGATACTATAGTTGGAGCACAGGAATGAGCCCTGCTGCAAAGTATTGCAGCAAAATTTTTTATTACACGCTGCTGTTAAACAGGGGCAGAAAAAATGGGCCTTAGCCACTGGTGGCAGTGCCCAGAACCAAAAATGTTCTTACAAGCTATCAGCATGATCATTGAGGAGGAAGAGGATAGTCACTCAGCATAACAGGATAGTCACTCAGCATCAGTATAGGCAGCCTTGAAGGGATCTCACATTAAAAAAAAATATATTCGGTTACATCAGCATCAGGAGCTGATCCAAGACTGATTCATTTTATGAAGGTCCGCCGATCGACCGAGTTGGTGGACAGGCACACCCTGTGATCGGTTACAAAGCCTCCAGCAGCACTGAATGTGCGTTCAAAAAGAACGCTGGATGCAAGACAGGCCAGTAGCTCAATTGCATACTGTGCAAGCTCTGGCCAGTGAGCCATCCTCAAGACCCAGTAACCCAGAGGATTTTCGGTGGGAAAGGTGTCCAAGTCTGATCTTGCCCCTAGGTATTCCTGCACCATGTAAATCAGATGCTGGCGATGGTTGCTGGAACCGATCATACCTTGGGGCCATGGACTAAAAAATTGTCTGAACGCATCGATCAGACGGCCACCTTCTCCACCGCTCCTTCTGTAACTGACCGAAGCCTCAGCAACACGTTGTCCAGGACCAGGAATTTGTAACCTCCCAGTCTCTGGAAACGTGTTGCACAAACCTTTCTGCAAGGCCTCCCGAAGATGTTTCATCCTCTGCTCCCTCTGCGACAGCTGGATAATGTCTGCAACCTTACCTTTGTAATGTGGATCAAGGAGGGTTGCCAGCCAGTAATGATCCCTCTCCTTGATACCACGAATACGGGGATCCTTTCGCAGGCTTTTCAGGATCAGGGAGGCCATGCAGCGTAGGTTTGCTGGAGCATTCGGTCCGGAGTCCTCTGGGTCACTAAGGATGACATGATCCACAGCCACCTCCTCCCAGCCACGTACAAGTCCATTGGTTTCTTGGGACTGTAAATGATCCCTTGAAGACTGCTGCTGATGCTGAGTGCTAGGCTCCACCTCCATGCTGACACAATCCTCCTCCTCCTCGTCCTCTTCCTGTGTGATCGGCGGGCCAGCAGAAACACTGTCTGGATAAAGGGGGCCTTGAGAGGTAAGGAAGTCCTCCTCTTTCTCCCTCTGTTCTTCCTCAAGTGCCCTATCCATTATTCCACGCAGTGTGTGCTCCAACAGGTGGACAAGAGGGACAGTGTCACTGATGCATGCACTGTCACTGCTCACCATACTCGTGGCCTCCTCAAATGGTGACAGGACAGTGCATGCATCCCTGATCATGACCCACTGGTGTGGCAAAAAAAACAAGCTCCCCTGACCCTGTCCTGATGCCATAGTCACACAGATGCTCATTGATGGCCCTCTGCTGCGTGTGCAGCCGCTGCAGCATGGCTAACGTTGTGTTCCACCGGTGGACATGTCACAGATTAGGCGGTTCTTGGGCAGGTTTTATTCCTTTTGGAGGTCAGCCAGCCGAGCACTGGCATTATATTACTGGCGGAAATGCACACAGACTTTCCTGGCCTGCCTCAGGACATCCTGTAAGCCCGGGTACCTGCCCAAGAACCGCTGCACCACCAAGTTAAGGATGTGAGCCAAACAGGGCACATGGATCAGCTGTCCCTGTCGGAGGATGGAGAGGAGGTTGGTGCCATTGACAAAAATCACCATTCCTGGCTTAAGCTGGCATGGCGTCAACCACCTCTGAGCCTGCCCCTGCAGAGCTGACAGAATCTCTGCCCCAGTTTGGCTCCTGTCCCCCAAGCACACCAGCTCAAGCAGCGCATGGCATCTTTTTGCCTGCATACTTGCGTAGCCCCTTGAACGCATACGGAGCACCGCTGATTCCAAGGACAAATCAGCACAGGAAGAGGCCATGGAGGAAGAAGAAGAGGAGGGGGTGGAGGAGAGAGGTGTGTCAGAATCACCACAAGTAGCGTTTTGGAGGCGTGGTGGCGGAACAACCTCCAACACTTCTGCACCCTGTCCTGCATCCTTTCCAGCTGCCAGCAGAGTCACCCAGTGGGCCCTGAAAGATAGGTAACGTCCCTGTCCATGCCTGCTGGACCATTAGTCAGCGGTAATATGCACCTTACCACTAACCGCCCTGTCCAGCGAGGCCAAGACTTTGCCTTCCACATGCCGGTAGAGAGCCGGAATCGCCTTCCGTGAAAAAAAGTGGCGTTTGGGAACCTGCCACTGAGGAACCGCACATTCCAAAAACTCACGGAAGGGGGCAGAGTCTACCAACTGAAAGGGCAGCAGTTGAAGTTCTAGCAAATAAACCAAGCTAGCATTCAACCGCTGGGCATGTGGATGGCTGGGAGCGAATTTCTTTCGGTGGTGCAGCAGCTGGGGCAGGGAAATTTGCCTGGTACAATCGGACGTTGGTGTACCGATAGCAGATTGCCCGCAAGTACTTGGCAGTGACACACCTAATTCTACACCTTCATTCCTCTGAGTTCAGGTTTCTGAGAGGACTGAGTGTATAGTGGGGTTGGAGATCTCAGCTTATGAGGAGCAAGGAGAGGACTGCTTTGTTCTTTGGTGTGGGTCTTTTATGTATGCTTGCCAACGGACTGCATGGCAGGTCGACATATGTCTGGCCAAGCATGTGGTGCCCAAGCAGGTGATGTTTTGGCCACGCGAGATACGCTTCAGACATATGTTGCAAATAGCAACGGTGCGATCTGCTGCACACATCTGAAAAAAGGCCCACACCACAGAACTTTTGAAATAACGCGCAGAGACAGCAGCGCCCTGCACATGCGAGCTCTGCGGTGTGATACAGTCAGTGTGCTGCCCTTAAGCTGGCCCCTGGAGGGCATTCTGGAGATGTGCCTCCTCCTCCTCCTCCTTTCTCCTATCAGGCACCCATGTAGAGTCAGTGACCTCATCATACACTCCCTCCTCATCACTGGAGCAAACCTGGCAGTTTGCTGTCCTTCTTGGGCACCCCCTCTCTCTGGGCTCACGTTACTGCCTTCCTCAAGCTGGGTACCATCTTCGGAGCCTTCAAAATGCTGCGCATCCTCCTGCAGCATGTACCCAACACTGTGGTCAAACAGTTCGGGGGACTCCTTAGGACATGGTGGGGCTAGGGAAGGAGTGACTGATGCCATTGAGCCAATGGAAGAGGCCGCTTTGGCAGCTGCTTTGGCAGACAAAGTACCCTGAGGCTGGGTGAGAGAGGAGGAGGATGGCTTGGTCATCCACTCTACCAACTCTTCAGCATGTTGCGGCTCAACACGGCCAGCTGCCGAAAAAAAAAGGACAAGAGTGCGCCACGGCCACGTGCTGATGAGGATGCACCGTGCCCACGACCAGCACTGTTGCCTCTAGACACAGAGCCTGCTTGCCCTCTTTTATTGGCCTGTGAGTGGCTGCCTCTCCTGGCCTTCCAGACATACTTATTTGATGTATTGGAATGTATACAAGGAATTGTCTGCAGTTAGATTAGAGTTTAGATGCACACTGTGCCCAGTATAGAGTACACTGACTTAATATACTGCAGCTTAGCTCAACTGCCTGTCTGCATTATTTGAAAGAGAACAGGAATGGTCTGCAGTCATCTTTAGCTGAACACTGTGCCCAGTATACAGTACACTGACTTAATATACTGCAGCTAAGCTCAACTGCCTGCCTGTATTATTTGAAAGAAAACAGGAATGGTCTGCAGTCAGCTTTAGCTGAACACTGTGCCCAGTATACAGTACACTGACTTAATATACTGTAGCTTAGCTCAACTGCCTGCCTGTATTATTTGAAAGAGAACAGGAATGGTCTGCAGTCAGCTTTAGCTGAACACTGTGCCCAGTATACAGTACACTGACTTAATATACTGCAGCTTAGCTCAACTGCCTGCCTGTATTTTTTGAAAGAGAACAAGAATGGTCTGCAGTCAGCTTTAGCTGCACACTGTGCCCAGGATACAGCACACTGACTTAATATACTGCAGCTTAGCTCAACTGCCTGCCTGTATTATTAGTAGGAATAGAATAACAGGAATGCTCTGCAATGAGATCTAGCTAAACTGTATACAGTATATATATATACACAAAGCGTGCAGTGCATATATATACTAAATATACTGGATCTAACTAGCTCAATCAACTGAGGGACAATTTTGAAAAAAAAACAATATTTTTGACTTTTTGCTATAATAAATATCCCCAAAAAATAAATAAATAACTAATTTCTTCCACAGTTTAGACTGATATATATTCATATTTTTGGTAAAAAAAAATCGTAATAAGTGTATATTGGTTGGTTTGTGCAAAAGTTATAGCGTCTACAAAATAGGGGATATATTTATGGCATTTTTATTATTATTATTTTTTTTACTAGTAATGGCGGCGAACTGCAATTTTTATCGGGACTGCGACATTATGGCGGACACATCGAACACCTTTGACACTATTTTGGGAAGATTGTCATTTATACAGCGATCAGGGCTACAAATAGCCACTGATTACTCTATAAATGACACTGGCAGGGAAGGGGTTAAACACTAGGGAGCAATCAAGGGGTTAAGTGTGTCCTAGGGAGTGATTCTAACTGTAGGGCGATGGTCTTACTACAACATGACAGAAATCACTGCTCCCGATGACAGGGAGCAGTAGATCCCTGTCATGTTGCTGGGCAGAACAGGGAAATGCCTTGTTTACATAGGCATCTCCCCGTTATGCCTCTCCGTGTCACGATGATAGTGGGACGTGGCAAATTCAAAGGGACGTATAGGTACGCCCATTTGCCTGCCTGTGCCATTCTGCCAACGTAAATCGGCGTGCGGTGGTCGGCAAGTGGTAAAGCACCCCATGTCCAAGGAGAAAGAGTTTATTTGTTGTACTTGTTCCTCATAACTGAGGTCTTCCAGCCCCTTATTAGCCTTGGTGCTCTTCCCTTGACACACCCCTGTTCAAGCACATCCTTCCAGAGGATTAGTGATAAACACTAAGTGATAGAATTATAGTTTTATCTCTTGAATAAATACCCTTTAACCGCTTCCCGACTGCCGCACGCCGATATACGTTGGCAGAATGGCATGGGCATGCAAATGGGCGTACCTGTACGTCCCTTTGAATTTGCCGTGTGCTCCCTGGGAGTGTGCCCGTGGGTCCCACAAACTCGATATTCACAGGCGGCCCGCGATTGGGGCGAGGAGAGGCATTTCCCTGTTCTGCCTAGTGACATGACAGGGATCTACTGCTCCTTGTCATCGGGAGCAGTGATCGCTGTCATGTCAGTGGTAGCCCACCCCCCCACAGTTAGAATCATTCCCTAGGACACACCTACCACCTTGATCGCCCCCTAGTGTTTAACCCCTTCCCTGCCAGTGTCATTTGCACAGTAATCAGTGCATTTATATAGCACTGATAGCTATATAAGGCCCCTTTCACACGGGTGGAAAGAATTAATCTTTTAGCTGCGGATAGATCAAGTTATCTACCGCAGCTAAACTCAGACAATGATTTCCTATGTCCCCATTCACACACTGCGTTTAGCAACGGTTTCATTACATGGGGTTTGGTGCGGATAGGAAAAATAAATTTGGCTGCGTCCAGGAACGATTTAATGCAGCTATCTGCAGCTATCTGCAGCTATCTGCAGTGTACTATGTCACCCGCAGATAGCAGCGGCAACAAGGAAAGAAAAACAACAGAAAGCAATGGAACAGTGGAACAGAAATGGCAAGAATGTTCTAACGCAGCTAAACACGGCTAAACGCAGCCGCACGTAAACGCAGCTAATCGCAATGTACAACTGCAAGTGAACGCTGTGCCAGGATTGTCTGAATTTCAAAATAACAAAACATGCTTTTAACTGCGGCAGAACAGCCGCCCGTGTGAAAGGGGCCTTAATGACAATGGTCCCAAAATAGTGTCAAAAGTGTCCGATGTGTCCGCCATAATGTCACAGTCCCAATAAAAAACGCAGATCGCCGCTATTACTAATAAAAAAAAAATAATGATAATAAAGATGCCATAAAACGATCCCCTATTTTGTAGATGCTATAACTTTTGCGCAAACCAATCAATATACGCTTATTGCGCTCTTCTTTACCAAAAATATGTAGAAGAATACATATTGGCCTAAACTGAGGAACAAAAATCGTTTTTTTGAAAAAAAATATGTCGGATATTTATTATAGCAAAAAGTAAACTTGAAAGTGCCCTTGCAAGTGCAGTTGCTGTAGATCGCTGTAGATCTGAGGGGAAGCTCTGAAATGAGGGGAAGCTCTGCTGATTTTATCATCCAATCATGTGTAAGCAAAAATGCTGTTTTTGGTTTTCCTTGCATGTCCACATCAGATCTACAGCGACTGCACTGCAGTGCACTTGTAGTGCAAAGTGGATTTGCCTTTCGTAAATAACCCCCATTGTGTTTTTTTTTTCAAAATTGTCGCTCTTCTTTTGCTTATAGCGCAAAAAATGAAAACTGCAGAGGTGATCATATACCACCAAAAGAAATCTCTATTTGTGGGGAAAAAAATACGTAAATTTTGTTTGTGTACAGCGTCGCACGACCGCGCAATTGTCAGTTAAAGTGACGCAGTGCCGTATCGCAAAAAATTGGCCTGGTCATTGGGTAGCCAAACCTTCTGGGGCTGAAGGGGTTAAAAATTCATGATTATATTCTGCTAGCCTTGCTTGCTGCAGCTTGGCATTGCATGCTCTTGCTGAGTCTGTCATCTACAGGGACCTGCATCCTTAAATCCCCATGAGATGCTCTCCCTGGTAAGTCATTTGCATACATATTTTTTTAATTTCCAATTGCATTACTTTACAAGTTCCAATATTGAAAGTTGCTATATCCTGATGTGAAGTTTTTGCCCTACATAGCTTGGTATTATCAGCAAACACTGAGATAAGAAGACTGGTCAGCGGGTCTGAAATACGCTTCAGTGATAAGAAAAGGTGCCAGCATTTGTTATGTGACAACATATTCATGTAAGTAAAATCGAGTGGGAACTTTTTTTGTATTATTTCTTTCATCAGAGATGCACTATAAGTTTCAAGCATTAACAGACACATCACGTTTGTTTGCCCTTGTCATGTTTTCCTAATTATTACATATGCCCTCCTCATGGTACCAAAAAACATAAGTGTATTGTTCTGTGATCAAGACTGATTGGATTTTTTTTCTCAAACAATTGCTGTTGTTTCACTGATACCAGATCACTATATTAACATGCAAACTTGAGTGATATGAGCATAGATGTAATACAGATCTAAAACAAAATGCAGTATTCTTCATAAAAGTGGAATCTTTCTCTCGACGTTGTATAAAATACTCATCTCATAATTGCATGCTGCTCCTAATAGACATGTGCACACTGAAATATTTTGTTTCGGAATTTCGTTTTCATTAGAAAAATCAATTTATTTAGTTACTCCCGAAATTCGTTTTTATTTATTTCGTTTTTCCTTAGGAATTGCATTCGTCCAAAAATCTGAATTAATTAAGGTCGAATCTGTCATTGAAGGCTTATGGTGTCTGTCGAATGTTCAAAGAAGATTCGACGGAGCAGCGAAATCTTTTCTCTCTATAATGTCGAATCTTTTCTCTCTATGTCGAATCTTTTCTCTCTATAATGTCGAATCTTTTCTCTCTATAATGTCGAATCTTTTCTCTCTATGTAGAATAATCTTGGACTAATAGAGTTAAGGTTAGGCACATTCGACCACAGGTTCGATGGACACAGATTGTTATTGTCAGCCTCATGTCGAATCTCCTATCTATATCGAACTGTTGTTGCAACGAAAACGAACATAAAGCATTTGTTTATGTCGGGTCTTTCGGTTTTCGGATTCTGCATTTTCGTTTTCGTTTGTTAAAACGATAACGAAAATACCTGAAATTCGGACGAAAATGCATTCGGACGAAAACAAATGCACATGTCTAGCTCCTAATACTAATAAAGGTCTCTGTGTAGCTTATTTTCAGTTTATACAATAGACTCTTGCATATAATACAGTTAGGATGAGTTTACATCCCTATACTACATTTTATAATGAATAAATATATTTAGAGAACACATTTTCCACATTTCACATATCTGTCTATTGTACCCTCTACTTTTTTTATTAATACTACCCAGTTATTTTTAAATCATCTAGTTTATTACTGCTACAATTTTTCATCACAGTCACAATTCACAGCTATATTTTTCTTAATGCTATGCTATTCATATAGCATCACATAGCATTCTATAGTAATAAATTATCCTCTTCTGCAAGATGTCATAATATGCGATGTGTAAAGCTACATGGTGCCTTTGGGAAAATCACATCAAGGTTACAATTCAGTTTGCTCCATGTTTATAGCCACAGCTATACATTGCCATTTCCAAGGCGTATATTTTATATAACTAACTATTCATAAGGAAAAAGAACACAGCTGCCACAAGAAAATACACAACCTTGTAATTAATTGTCTGTTTTTTTTTTCTAGGTTGTATCGCTTTTTTCAGTGTGCTCTGTTTTTCAGTAGACGAGGTGAAAAAAAGTTCTTATTCTCTATGATAATATTTTTACAATTTACTTTTTAATTGCTTCCACTCTTGTAAAAGAATAATGAGGTTATTCTGTAAAAGTCACATTTTTTTTTTCTTTTCTGTCTTACAAAGGAGTTATTGCTGTTTCCTAGCCAACAATCATCTTCACAGATCTACGAAACCAAAACAGTTGCTTGTCTAAACACATTTAAAGGAAAAACTTTGAAAAAAAATCGGGCTGCTGTTATCAAATACTATTGGATAAATAGAAATAACATTGTGTTTTATGTATTTGGATTGATAAAGATTAGATTGCAGCTTTTAAAGTAAGACAATAAGCCAACATTTCAAAGGGAATTGTTTCCTATTAGTTCTATAACTTTCCTATGCAGTATTTTTTAAAAGCATGTTTGTAATGATTATATACAGCGTATGTAAATATAAATATACACTATATTACCAAAAGTATTGGGACACCTGCCTTTACACGCACATTAACTTTAACCACTTGCCGACCGGCTGACGCCAATATACATCTGCAGAATGGCACGGCTGCGCAAAACAACGTACAGGTACGTTGCTTTGAATTTGCCGCTGCGAGCTCTGTGACCGATGTCCGCCGGTGTCCCGCGATCGTATCACGGAGCTGCAGAACAGGGAGATGCCTATGTAAATGTAGCGATACCCCCAGCTAAGAGGGCCGCTGGTATGATTTGTTTCGGGCCCTGTAGCACTCACTGTCAACCACCGGCAATTGGCTCTACCCTCCCTTGGCACAGTTAGTAGGGGATGATAGGATTGTGTAACCTGTGATTCTTGGCAGCACAATCCCACAATAAAGGCACACACAGTATGGTGTAGCTATCACTAACCGGTTCTCCTACACAGTAAATGACACAAACAACTGATATACTTAACCCTGGTACTTTACTGAGGATAATCGTTAAGCAGATAAAACAGTATACATAAACATGTGCAGAGCCCTGCAATGAAAGAGTGTTTTAGCATACAGACAGATATACAATCCTATGACAAGAAACTAACAGACCCCGCTGCAGCTCTTCTCCCTCGTTGGCAAGATGGCACCCAGAATGTCACTACTACTAAGTCAGTTAACAACATGGCCTGGGGAATGCCCAGGGAAAAACCAAGCCTACTTACCGACCAGCTCGCTGACAACCAATTAACCTGTCTAACAGTATGCGTTAAAAACAGGGGTTTGTCCGCACGCATTTGCAAACGCATGCGTGAGCCACAGAGCCACGCCAAGGCCCCCTGGAGTCTGTGGTCCTACACTAACATTGAGTGTCCCCACAATGGAGGCACATGCATTCTGATGGTTAGATGAGGAAAGGTGGACTGAAGGGGAGCCACAGAGCCACGCCAAGGCCCCCTGGAGTCCACCTGCCCTCATCTAACCATCAGAATGCATGTGCCTCCATTGTGGGGACACTCAATGTTAGTGTAGGACCACAGACTCCAGGGGGCCTTGGCGTGGCTCTGTGGCTCACGCATGCGTTTGCAAATGCGTGCGGACAAACCCCTGTTTTTAACGCATACTGTTAGACAGGTTAATTGGTTGTCCAGTTGCCTATGTGAGTAGGAGTTTAACCCCAGCTGAAAAGAATTACCCCACCCACAAGTTGGAGTTTCTGGCCCTAAAGTGGGCAGTGGTAGACAAACTGAAGGACTACTTATATGGAGCTGACTTTGTGGTTAAGACAGACAATAACCCACTCACTTACCTTTTAACCACCGCAAAACTAGATGCCACCGGACACCGTTGGTTGGCAGCCCTCTCAGGGTTCAATTTCAGCCTGAAGTACAGGCCTGGGACCTGAAACTGAGATGCTGATGCCTTGTCCCAAAGATCTCATGCTCCCACTTGCATGGAAGAAGACTGGACCCAGGTAACCCCAGAGGGGGTACGAGCTTTGTGCCAGGGGGCAGAGCTCCAGATTGGTGGAGGATGCAGGGCAGAAGAAATTGGAGTCTCAGCTGTTGGAGTACCTAAATACTATTGTGATGCCACTCAGATTGGTGAAGAGGACTTGCCCAAATTATCCAAGAAGGATATAAGACGGGACCAGCTGGAAGACCCATTGGAGAAATTGTCTTTGGAAGCCCTGGAAGATCAGGATCCGGACAGACTCTTACATGATCCCTCCAAGGAGGCCCGCTTACTGCACAAGGAATGGGACAGGTTGCAGGTGCCTCAAGGGGTGGTCTACCGAAGGGGCCCCTCTGATGACCTGGAAGACAAGTGGCAACTATTTCTGCCAGAGAAACACCGAAAGACTGTTATGATTGTCCTACATGACAACCATGGCCACCTTGGAGCCGAGAGAACCTTTCAGCTCATAAGGAGCAGATTCTATTGGCCCTGTATGCGGGCTGAAGTGGAGAAATACTGTCACTCATGTGCTCGCTGCATACAAAGGAAAACATTGCCTCATCATGCTGCCCCAATGGGCCACCTGCAAAGCTAAGGACCTTTGGACTTGGTATGCATTTATTTTCTTTGTGTGGAACCTGACTTGGGTGGACATGGAAATGTTCTGGTGATAACCGACCATTTCACCCGTTACGCCCAGGGGCAGTGGTCAAACTCTCTTTCAGTTTAATGAAAGCCTCTTCACACTTCCCAGTCCACTGGTCTTCCACTGACTCTCCGGGTTTCCTGGGTCCTGAGTCATCCTCTTCTCCATCTGTCTTCAACAGCTCATTCAGAGGCTTGGCAATTTTAGCAAACCTCTCCACAAATCTGCGATAGTAGGAGCAGAACCCCAAAAATGACCTAAGCTCAGTCACTGTGGTGGACCGGGGCCAGGAGGTAACTGCCTCCAGTTTGTCGGGATCTGTGGATACTCCTTCTTCAGACACTATGTGTCCCAGGTAATGGACTGAAGACTGATAGAACTGACACTTCTCCCTGGAAAGCTTTAGCCCCTCATCACTGAGTCTCTTCAAGACCTTCTCTTCTCATGCTCCTCCAGAGTCTTCCCAAAGACAATGATGTCATCCAGGTATACTAAGACTTCAATGAGGTTCATGTCCCCCACCGTCTTCTAATCTCCATCAACCGCTGAAAAGTGGCAGGAGCTCCCGACAGACCTTGAGGCATCCGGTCAAACTCATAGAACCCCACTGGGGTGATGAAGTCAGTCTTCTCTCTATCTTCTGGGTGCATTGGGATTTGATAGTACCCACTCTTCAGGTCCATTACACTGAACCATTTGGCTCCAGATAGACTCTGCAGGGCCTCCTCTATTCTTGGGGTGGTGTATTGATCAGGTATTGTCCTCCTGTTGAGAGTCCTGTAGTCTATTCAGAGTCTCAATGACCCATTCTTTTTCCTGACTACTACAATTGGAGAGGCATATGGGCTCCTGGATTCTCGGATAACACCGGTTCTCTTGAGCTCTGCAAGTTGCTCACGCAGATCTCCCAGATCAGCCAGGGGAACTCGCCGGACTCTCTCTCGAAAGGGTTTGTCTTCCTGTAAGCGAATCTTATGAGTGGCACTTCTCGCACATCCCACATCGAACTCATCCTTGGAGAAGATCTTCCGCCACTTCGCCAACTGGGCCCTGGCCCTCTCCTTCCACACCGGGGGTAGGGCCGGGTTCTCCAAGGTGGGTTCCTCTTCTTCCTCCTTCTCCAAGTCGGACAAGGCAACTGGGGTAGCAGGGTTTACTTGGCCCAACAGCATCCGGGCTGGAATATTCACAGGTGAGTCAGGGGTGTTCCTGATGCTCACTGACACCCTGCCATTTGCTTTCTTCAGGACTCTCAGCGGGACTACTTCTGGGATAACTTCCAGTCCTGAGTATGCATTCAGGGGGTCTGGTTCCAGTACTACAAAGGGGCAAGGTTGTTCCCAGGTGAGCTTCACAGTGGCTCTCAAGCAGGCCACTTCACCAGGCTGCAGCATACTCTCTCTCCTCTCCAGTCTCCAAAATTTCCCCACCCCCTCTTCTGTGGCCTTCTTCTCCAACATCAATCGCTGATAAGCCAACTGCAACATGGGGTGGATTCTGGCTGTCGAGACGTCCTGCTCTTGCACTAGAGGGGCCAGTAGCCTCCTGACCAGGTCAGTGTTGGTTCCTATTATCAGGGAACTTTTGTTGGCCCCCAGTGAGCGGGGGCAGACCACTGCAAATGTGTCAAAGACCTCTGCCTCTCCTGCCACCGAGGGGTCGAAAGCCAATCTGATCGGAAGGTAACCGTCATAAGGAAAGCTCTGGGTGCCAATTCCCCATATTTCCAAGTCTTCCAACTTTTTTAAGGGCAAATGTCTCTAGTGTTTTTGATAAAAGTCCCTATACAAGATGGTTACTTGAGCCCCTGTGTCCAGAATGGCTTTCGTGTAGACTCCCTAAACTTGAATGGGGACTACTGGGGAGGGCCCCACTAACTTGGCTGGGAACTTCTTCGGGGAGGCCTCTTTCCTCGGACTCATGGGTTTATTTTTTTTGTTTTTTTTTCTTTTCCCATCGTTTCCTGGATCTTAATCCCTGTTGGGCCTGGTATGCATTGATTTCTTGTGACTTTTGGGGATTTTCCTCCAAAGGAGGGGTATTATGTGCTTTTGATGGGGAATTATTCCCCTCCCCTCTTGGTTTCTCTTTCTTTCTTATTCTAATGGAGCTTGCTGGAGATGATGGGCACCCGGTTGACTCCTTCACCGGGGCCCTCTGGAGTTTTCCGCCGGCTGGCGGTAGTTGCCTTGGGTCTTCCTTGGACTGGGGCACACTCGCCCAAAATGGCCGATTCCTCCACAGTTGAAGCAAACAGCTTCCCCTCTATCCCGCGGGGAGACTGGTGTTGAAACGCTCTGGTATAGCTCTTTCCTGACTTCTTATTTTTCTCCAACTCCTGAGTTCTTGGCCATTAAAGAGGTCAGCATCTCCAGTACTTGGGTCATCTGTGACTTTAAGACCTCCACTTCCGAGTCCCGTTCAGTGGTCATTGCGGATCTGACCCCAACTGAGGGGGGAATAGTGGGCTTCTCGGTCACCTGTTGGTCTTTCAGCAGAGCCTCTTCATCCCTTATTATTCGCACAAGGCCTGGGTAGTTCAAGGACATGACCCCACTAGTTGTTTTCATATGGAGCCAGACTGGATCGGAACGCAGTGCTCCCCTTAATATTTGCTTCATCCTAGCCGCATCTATGGCTTGTGGCAGCATCCCCTTCTTAAGGACAATTTGGCACAGCATCTTATTTAGTCTGCGAGCATATTCAGACAGTCTTTCTCCTGGAAGTTTAAGGGTGTGCTCAAACTGGTAGACTAAATCGACAACTTTCTCCAATTGGCTGAACTCTTCCTGTAACATAGTTAAATAGTCATAGGCAGTACAAGCAGTATTACTGAACCTGAGGTTCTTCACGGCTTCAGCGGCAGCCCCTTTTAAACTTTCTCATATGCGCTGCTTCTTTTGGGCCTCCGGTATTTCCCATCCTTCCACAGCTTGCATCGCCTGCTCCATCCAAGTGTCGAAATCCTCTTCTCCGAGTGGTACAGGTTGTTTCCCTGAAAAAATCCTGAGCTTCCGGTACCCAGCTTCTACATGTACCGTATTACTCTTCTGACACTTTGTGACAAAGTCTCCTAATGCATTTAGAAGTTCAGGACCCATAGTGGTTAGAGGTGTCCCTGAAGCTTTCATGTCTTTGGAACTTCTGGGAATTGTGGGTAACTGCGGAGGTTTCCTCTTTATAGCCTTTGCGTGCACCAAGTGGTATATCTTCTCATCTATGGACTGCACACTCTGGCCTCTGAAACTCTCAGGTATCTCTTCTCTCCATTCTACCAGTGCATAGGTACTTGAGATCAAGTAACCATGCCTTCTGGCTCGGGGACAACAACTTCATGAGCCACTCTACATCGCTTCCAGACCAGTCTTCCCCGGGAAGCTCAACAACTACAGCCTTCTCTGGAAAAGCGCCGGCTGATGCGCACCACTGGGTCACTGCTAAACAATCATTGCTGGTACTTCTGGCAGGCTTTATTGTGGTGTACAGGTATCCCAGACGAGCCCCCACGTATAGCTATACCCCCAACTAAGAGGGCTGCTGGTATGATTTGTTTCGGGCCCTGTAGCACTCACTGTCAACCACCGGCAATTGGCTCTACCCTCCCTTGGCACAGTTAGTAGGGGATGATAGGATTGTGTAACCTGTGATTCTTGGCAGCACAATCCCACAATAAAGGCACACACAGTATGGTGTAGCTATCACTAACCGATTCTCCTACACAGTAAATGACACAAACAACTGATATACTTAACCCTGGTACTTTACTGAGAATAATGGTTAAGCAGATAAAACAGTATACATAAACATGTGCAGAGCCCTGCAATGAAAGAGTGTTTTAGCGCACAGACAGATATACAATCCTATGACAAGAAACTAACAGACCCCGCTGCAGCTCTTCTCCCTCGTGGGCAAGATGGCGCCCAGAATGTCACTACTACTAAGTCAGGCCTGACTTTACTATATGAAAGTTCTGCAGAGAAAGATCTTTGCTAGCAAACGGTGGTGCACTTCTGGAGCGATTTGTAATCCAAAAGAATAAAGGAATTTGTTAACTTGGTGAACCCAGAACAAATCTACTAGCGTTATTCAATGCACTGTCCCTCCGACGTGCAACTGCAAACACTAAAGTTAGTTCCGAGCAACAGTTACTGGGTCTAGAGATCCTGTATCATTCTCATGAGCAAGTACTCTCTCACCCAACTGGACCAGTCCGTGTCCGTATCTTCCATTGCTGTGTCTTAGTACACAGATTCCACGACACCCGGGTCTTCGGTCCTCCTGGTAGTAGCAGAACAGCAGTAGGATGTGACGTCCCTCAGGCTCCTCAGTGGGTACGGAAGGCTCTTTGGAACAATACAGGTCTAGGCTTTAGGCCCTGTATTCTCAGCAGACTCAGCACAGAGTTCCACTTGCTGGGCGGGCGGTGTCCAAAGAGAGCGTGCTCCAGACCGCCCCCTGGTTAAATACCCCACCCCAGCAGTCCTTGCGCGGGGAAATGCATCCTGGGTATGGTAGTCTCTAGGCCTTAAAGCAAACACGTGCTACACAAACAAGGCATTTCCCTGTTCTGCCTGTTTACAGGACAGTGATCACGGCTCCCTGTGATCGGGAGCAGTGATCACTGTCGTGCCACTTGTATCCCAGCCCCCTCACAGTTAAAATCACTCCCTAGGACACACTTAACCCCTTCATCGCCCCCTAGTGTTTAACCCCTTTCCTGACAGTGTAATTTACTCAGTAATCAATGCATTTTTATAGAACTGATCACTGTATAAATGACAATGGTCCCACAATGGTGTCAAAAGTGTCCGATGTGTCCGCCATAATGTCGCAGTCATGATAAAAATCGCTGATCGCCGCCATTACTAATAAAAAAAATCATAAAAATCATAAAACTATCCCCTATTTTGTAGATGCTATAACTTTTGTGCAAACCAATCAATATACTCTTATTGCGATTTTTTTTACCAAAAATATGTAGAAGAATACATATCGGCCTAAACTGAGAAAAAAAAAAATATATTTTTTGGGGAAAGTAAAAACTATTGCTTTTTTTCCAAATTGGCGCTCTTTCTTTGTTTATAGCCCAAAAAAAAATACCGCAGAGGTGATCAAATTCTACCAAAAGAAAGCTCTATTTGTGGGAAAAAAATAAATAAATTTTGTTTGGGTGCAACGTCGCAATTGTCAGTTAAAGCGACGCAGTGCCGAATCGCAAAAAGTGCTCTGGTCAGGAAGAGGGTAAATTCTTCCGGGGCTGAAGTGGTTAATGGCATCCCAGTCTTAGTACGTAGGGTTCAATATTGAATTGGCCCACCCTTTGCAGCTATAACAGCTTCAACTCTTCTGGAAGGCTGTCCACAAGGCTTAGGAGTGTGTCTATGGGAATGTTTAACTATTCTTCCACAAGCGCATTTGTGAGGTCAGGCAATAATGTTGGACGTGTAGCAATTTTTGACATGTAGCATTCAACAATAAAGTCTTTACATTCAGCTGATTGAGTTGTAGTTGATTCACCATTTAACCTTCTGTCGGCCTCCTGTCCCAACATTCTCCAGGTTGTTTTTTAAATAATGTCTGACGAGAAGGCCTGGCTCACAGTCTGCACGCTAATCCATCCCAAAGGTGTTCTATCGGGTTGAGATCAGGACTCTGTGCAGGTCAAGTTCCTTCACCACTAGGGATGAGCTTCGAGTTCGAGTCGAACTCATGTTCGACTCGAACATTGCCTGTTCGCCCGTTCGCCGAACAGCGAACAAATTGGGGTGTTCGCGGCAAATTCGAAAAATCTATGGGAGAAATCTAAAGTGCTAATTATAAAGGCTTATATGCAAGTTATTGTCCTAAAAAGTGTTTGGGGACCCGGGTCCTGTCCCAGGGGACATGTATCAATGCAAAAAGAAGTTTTAAAAACGGCCGTTTTTTCGGGAGCAGTGATTTTAATAATGCTTAAAATGAAAAAATAAAAGTGAAATATTCCTTTAAATTTCGTACCTGGGGGGTGTGTATGATATGCATGTAAAGTGGCGCATGTTTCCCGTGCTTAGAACTGTCCCTGCAAAAAATGTAATTTTTGAAAGAAAAAAATGCATTTAAAACTGACTCGCGGCTATTAATGAATTGTCGGCTCCCGGCAATACATACAAAAGTCATTGATAAAAAAAAAAAAAAAAGCGTGGGGGTTCCCCAGAATTCAATTACCAGGCCCTTCAGGTCTGGAATGGATATTAAGGGGAACCCCGCCGCAAATTTAAAAAAAAATTGATGTGGGGTTCCCCCAAATATCCATTCCAGGCCCTTCAGATCTGGCATGGATTTTAAGGGGAACTCCACCCCAAATTTTTTAAAAAAATGGCGTGGAGTCCCCCTAAAAATCCATACCAGACCCCTTATCCGAGCACGCAACCTGGCCGGCCGCAGGGGAAAAGGGGGGGACGATGGAGAGCGGCCCCCCCTCCCTCCTGAACCGTACCAAGCCACATGCCCTCAACATGGGGAGGATGTCCCCATGTTGATGGGGACAAGGACCTCATCCCCACAAACCTTGCCCGGTGGTTGTGGGGGTCTGCGGGCGGGGGGCTTATCGGAATCTGGAAGACCCCTTTAACAAAGGGGACCCCCAGATCCCGGCCCCCCCCCCTATGTGAATTGGTAAGGGGTACATTGTACCCCTACCATTTCACGAAGAAAGCGTAAAAAAATGTTTAAAAAAACACACAAACACCTTGAAAAAGTCCTTTATTTAAAAAAAACATTCCAGCGGTGAAATCCAGTGTCCCGCGGCGATCCCGATGTCCAGCGCTGTCCTTCATTGGTTGTGCCTGAGCGGACCTGATGGGGAACTCCCTCTCAGTATTTTAAATGTATAGACCCGCCCCTTCTAAAGTTCCCCATCAGGTCCGCTCAGCGGACCAGATGCGGAACATGAGAAGGGGCGGGTCTATACATGTATTACCAAAGTGAGAGCAGTTCCCCATCAGGTCCGCCCCCTCGGTATGTCGGACCCGCCTACATCATTGGCTTGAGCGGGGAACTTCCTTCACTGTGTAATTTAAATTTACATAGTGAAGGAAGTTCCCCGCTCAAGCCAATGACGTAGGCGGGTCCGACATACCGAGGGGGCGGACCTGATGGGGAACTGCTCTCACTTTGGTAATACATGTATAGACCCGCCCCTTCTCATGTTCTGCATCTGGTCCGCTGAGCGGACCTGATGGGGAACTTTAGAAGGGGCGGGTCTATACATTTAAAATACTGAGAGGGAGTTCCCCATCAGGTCCGCTCAGGCACAACCAATGAAGGACAGCGCTGGACATCGGGATCGCCGCGGGACACTGGATTTCACCGCTGGAATGTTTTTTTTTTTTTTTTTTTTTTAATAAAGGACTTTTTCAAGGTGTTTGTGTGTTTTTTTTAAACATTTTTTTACGCTTTCTTCGTGAAATGGTAGGGGTACAATGTACCCCTTACCAATTCACATAGGGGGGGCTGGGATCTGGGGGTCCCCTTTGTTAAAGGGGTCTTCCAGATTCCGATAAGCCCCCCGCCCGCAGACCCCCACAACCACCGGGCAAGGGTTGTGGGGATGAGGCCCTTGTCCCCATCAACATGGGGACATCCTCCCCATTTTGAGGGCATGTGGCCTGGTACGGTTCAGGAGGGAAGGGGGGCGCTCTCTCGTCCCCCCCTTTTCCCCTGCGGCCGGCCAGGTTGCGTGCTCGGATAAGGGGTCTGGTATGGATTTTTAGGGGGACTCCACGCCATTTTTTTTTAAATTTGGGGTGGAGTTCCCCTTAAAATCCATGCCAGATCTGAAGGGCCTGGAATGGATATTTGGGGGAACCCCATGTCAATTTTTTTTTAAATTTGCGGCAGGGTTCCCCTTAATATCCATTCCAGACCTGAAGGGCCTGGTAATTGAATTCTGGGGAACCCCCACGCTTTTTTTTTATTTTTTATCAATGACTTTTGAATGTATTGCCGGGAGCCGACAATTCATTAATAGCCGCGAGTCAGTTTTAAATGCATTTTTTTCTTTCAAAAATGAAATTTTTTGCAGGGACAGTTCTAAGCACGGGAAACATGCGCCACTTCACATGCATATCATACACACCCCCCAGGTACGAAATTTAAAGGAATATTTCACTTTTATTTTTTCATTTTAAGCATTATAAAAAACACTGCTCCCGAAAAAACGGCCATTTTTAAAACTTTTTTTTGCATTGATACATGTCCCCTGGGGCAGGACACGGGTCCCCAAACACTTTTTAGGACAATAACTTGCATATTAGCCTTTATAATTAACACTTTAGATTTCGAACATTCGAGTCCATTGTATTTAATAGGGTTCTAAAGTTTACACGAACATTTTGTCTGTTCGCAGGTTCTGGTGCGAACCGAACAGGGGGGTGTTCGGCTCATCCCTGTTCACCACAAACTCGCTCATCTATGTCTTTATGGACCTTGCTTTGTGCACTGGTCCAAATCATTTAGTGGAGATGGGGATTATGGTGTGGGGTTGTTTTTCAGGGGGTTGGGCTTGGCCCCTTAGTTGTGAAGGGAACGCTTAAGGCATCAGCATACCAAGATATTTTGGACAATTTCATGCTCCCAACTTTGTGAGAATAGTTTGGGGTTGGCCCTTCCTGTTCAAACATGACTGAGCACCAGTGCACAAAGTAAGGTAACATAACAGTATGAGTCAGTAAGTCATGAGACACATGTCATCAAAAAAATATTTAAATTAGATACAAAAATGGAACTAAAAACATTTTTATGTGAGAAAAGATAAATAATAGTGCATACATATAAATCAACAAAGTCATGCTAAAATGAATAGAGTCCATATTGAGATGGTGAAAAGATGAAAAGATATCAAAGTAATCTTCTTTAAAAGTTAATTTAGAGCTCCAGAAAGGTCAAACAAGAAAAAATCACAACCATTAGTGAGATATTGTATGACCCTCTATGGACCTTGGACTGTCTCTCCTTAACCACTTGCCGACCAGCCACCGTCATTATACTGCAGCAGGTTAGCTCTCTTACGTGAATTGCCGTAGCTGTATGTCGGTGCGTGTAATAGATACAGTGGGTGCGCGCATGGTGCCGGAGCCAATATGCGTGACCAGCGGCCGTGATGTCCGCCGGCCGACCCCCGATCGCTCCACAGAGAGCCAGAATGGGGATCTGTAATGTAAACAAACAGATCCCTGTTCTGTCAGTACACTCCCCCCACAGTTAGAAACACCTCCTAGGGAACACATTTAACCCCTTGATCACCACAAGTGTTAACCCCTTCCCTGCCAGTGACATATTTACAGTAATCGGTGCATTTTTATAGCACTGATCGTTGTATAAATGTCACTGGTCCAAAAAAAGTGTCAAAAGTGTCTGATCTGTCTGCCGCAATGTCGCAGTCCCACTAAAAATCACGGATCCCCGCCATTACTAGTAAAAAAGATAATAATAATAAAAATGCCATAAATCTATCCCCTATTTTGTAGACGCTATAACTTTTGCACAAACCAATCACGCTTGTGATTTTTGTTACCAAAAATATGTAGAAGATTACACATTGGCCTAAATTGAGGAAAAAATTTGTATTTTTTATATATTTTTGGGGGATATTTATTATAGGAAAAAAAGTAAAACATATTGCTTTTTTTTTTCAAAATTGTCGCTATTTTTTTGTTTATAGCACAAAAAATAAAAACCGCTGAGGTGATCAAATACCACCAAAAGAAAGCTCCATTTGTGGAAAAAAAGGACATAAATTTTGTTTGGGTACAGCATCGCACGACCGCGCAATTGTCAGTTAAAGCGATGCAGTGCCATATTGCAAAAATAGGATTTTTATAACAGCTTACCTGTAAAATCCTTTTCTTGGAGTACATCACGGGACACAGAGCGACATAGTCATTACTAATGGGTTATATAGTTACCGTCAGGTGCTGGCACTGGCAACTTCCAAAACCGGAAGTACCCTCCCCTATATAAGCCCCTCCCATCCGGGAGCACCTCAGTTTTGTAGCAAAGCAATAAGTGTCCCCAAAGAGGGGCGGGAGCTCTGTGTCCCGTGATGTACTCCAAGAAAAGGATTTTACAGGTAAGCTGTTATAAAAATCCTATTTTCTTTCTCGTACATCACGGGACACAGAGCGACATAGTCATTACTAATGGGATGTCCTAAAGCAATGCCAAATGAGGGGGGGGATACACCATATATAAGCTGAGCGCTATCAGACATGAGGATCTTTTGCGGCCTGCAACACACTGCGCCCAAAGGCGACATCCTCCTGACTTCTAACGTCCACCTGGTAGAACCTAGTAAACGTGTGTACTGAAGACCATGTTGCGGCCTTACAGACCTGAGCCAGGGAGGCCTGGTGATGCACTGCCCATGAAGTTCCAACTGCTCTCGTGGAGTGCGCCCTAACTTTGAACGGAGGCGGTCTACTTCTCAAGCTATAGGCTTGTATTATGACCTGTCGAATCCACTTGGCTAAAGTAGATTTTGACGCTGCCTGACCCTTTCTGGGGCCTTCCGGCAGAATAAACAAAGTATCCGTTCTGCGAATCTGAGCAGTGGCTTTTAGATAAGCTTTAACTGCTCTTACTACATCCAAAGAATGCAATAACTTTTCCTCTACCGAAGTAGGCTTGGGGAAAAAAGAAGGAAGAACCACATCTTGGTTCAAATGAAAACTCGATACCACCTTAGGAAGAAAGGCTGGATGAGGACGTAACACTACTCTGTCCTCATGGATAACCAGATATGGCTCCTTACAGGACATAGCTGCTAATTCCGATACTCTTTTAGCCGAACAAATGGCTACTAGAAAAATCAATTTCCTGGTGAGAAGCACTAAGGAAATATGCTGTAATGGTTCAAATGGTTGTTTCTGTAGAACCGACAGAACCAAGTTTAGATCCCATGGACATATGGGAATATTAACCGGAGGACTAATACGCATCACTCCTTGTATAAAGGCTTTGACTAGTGAATGCGAAGCCAAGGGCCTTTGAAAAAATATTGACAAGGCCGAAATCTGACCTTTGATAGTACTCAAGGCAAGCTTCCTATCTACAGCCCATTGTAGGAAGTCCAGAATTCTACCTATTACGTATTTACGTGGATGCCATTTCTTGGCTTCACACCAGGCGATGTACGCCTTCCAGATTCTATAGTAGATCTGCCTGGATACCGGTTTCCTGGCATTGATCATGGTAGACACCACAGCATTAGAGAGCCCTCTCTTTTTTAGAATGTGGGCTTCAATAGCCAGGCCGTCAAACCTAGGGCTGGTAAGGAAGGGTGGTATATCGGTCCCTGCGAAAGCAGGTCCGGACGATGTGGGAGGGTCCAAGGACTCCCCACAGACATTTTTACGATCTCCGCGTACCATGCTCTTCGGGGCCACGCTGGAGCCACCAGAATCACTGGTTTCTTTTCTACCCTGATTCTGCGGAGTAATCGAGGTAACAATTGTGGCGGTGGGAATGCATATATCAGCTTGAACTGATCCCAAGGGAACACTAGGGCATCCGAGCCGCACGCTAGGGGATCCCTTGACCAAGAGACAAACCTGTCCACTTTCGTGTTGAACCTGGATGCTAGCAGATCTACATCCGGTGTTCCCCACCGCTGACATATTGTCCGGAAAACCTCGGGATGAAGGGACCATTCCCCTGGGCATAATTGTTGGCGACTTAGAAAGTCCGCCTTCCAATTCTCCACCCCTGGAATGAATACCGCAGATATGGCTGGGACATATCTTTCTGCCCATCTCAGGATGTAATTTACTTCCCTTTGGGCTGCACGACTCCTGGTGCCCCCCTGACGATTGATATATGCCACTGCTGTGGCATTGTCTGACTGAACTCTGACAGGGGACCCTTGGAGTTTGGATGTCCATGCTACTAGGGCATACCGGGCTGCTCGTATCTCTAAGAGATTGATGGGCAGGGCCTTTTCCGCATCCGACCATCTGCCCTGGAGAGACCATTGCTCCAGTACTGCTCCCCAGCCTATAAGGCTGGCATCTGTAGTGACCACCTTCCAGGAAATTGGACTGAAGGATTTCCCTCTTTCCAGATTCTGGGGAACCAACCACCAGCGGAGGCTCCTGCGAACGGAAGGGGACAAGGACATTGGTAAGTCCAGAGCCTGAACTTTCTTGTTCCAGGCTGACAGTATGGCCCTTTGCAACTTCCTTGAATGGAATTGACCGTAGGGTACTGCTTCGAATGATGCCACCATTTTTCCCAGTAGCCTCATGCACAGGCGTATGGATGGCTGTCTTTTTGAACCCACTAAGTGGATCAAATCTCTCAAAGACGACCCCTTTTTTTTTGAGGCAAGAAAATCTTTCTCTGGTCTGAATCCAGCCTTAGCCCCAAGTATTCCAGACTTTTGACTGGTTTTAGGGCTGACTTGTCTCGGTTGATAATCCAACCGTGATATTCCAGATACTTGATTGTCTCGTGAACAACCACTTCTAGTTTTTCCACTGAGTGGTCTATCAGCAACAAGTCGTCTAGATATGCCATTATCGTTACACCTCGTGTTCTTAGATTGGCCAATAATGGGGCCAGAATTTTTGTGAACACTCTTGGTGCTGTGGCCAGACCGAAGGGTAAGGCTCTGAACTGAAAATGGCGCCCTTCTATCGCAAAGCGTAGAAATTTTTGGTGGGCTGGAAAGATGGGGATGTGCAAATACGCATCTTTGATGTCGATCGAGGCTAACCATTCCTCCCCTTGTAGGGCAGTGGCTACCGATCGGATCGACTCCATCCGGAAAGTCCTGATATGCAGGAATTTGTTTAGCCCTTTTAGATTTAATATGGGCCTCACGTCCCCGTTTGGCTTCGGAACTGTAAAGAGGTTTGAGTAAAACCCGAACCCCCATTCTTCCAGGGGGACCTCTATAATTACTGCTTGAAGCAATAATTGTTCCAGTGCCAACAGGAGGGATCCTCTCTTCTGGGGATCCCTTGGCACGTTCGACCTTATAAAGCGGGAAGGAGGGGAGTTTTTTAACTCCAATTTGTATCCCAGATTTACTGCGGAGAGCACCCATCTGTCTCGGATCGTGTCCCGCCAGGTTTCTGTGAACAACTGAAGTCTTCCCCCCACCCGATTGGGTGGGGGCAACCCTTCATGCATTTGACTTTGGGGGAGGTTTTGTACCTCTCCTGCTCCAGGGCTTCTTGTTACCCTGCAACTGTCCCTGATTTTTACCTCCGGGATTTGACCGGGGAGGCCGTCGGAACTGTTTCACAGCCGATGTCCTAGGGACTGGAGAAGCCGGCCTCTTAAAAGAGGGACCTCTAACTCTATTTTTGACCGGCAAGAGTGTACTTTTACCGCTGGAAATTCTCTGGATATACTTGTCCAGGTCTTCCCCGAATAAACGCTCCCCATGAAATGGGAAGCTGACCAGCAATTTTTTACAGGGAGCTTCAGCAGACCAGTTTTTGAGCCATAGAAGCCTGCGCATATGTACTACAGACAGCGTAAGGCGGGAGGCCTGATGGATTGAATCCTTTATAGCGTCCACCGCAAAGCATAAGGCTCTAGGTAGATCAGCTAGAGCAAGAGCCTGCTGATCTGGCACGTCCCTTAAGACCTGTTTCAACTGATCCTTCACTGCTTGGCAGACCCCTATAGCTGCCACTGCTGGTTGTGTCACCAATCCTGCTGTAGAAAAAGCAGATTTCAATAAGGACTCCAATTTTTTATCTATTGGGTCCTTGAACATTTGGACATTTTCCACCGGACATGTCAGTGATTTATTCACACAAGAGATGGCTGCGTCCACTGTAGGGACCTTCCATTTTCTGACGAACTTATCCTCCATAGGATAGACCACCGGAAATCTCTTGGGGGGAGTAAATATTTTGTCAGGATGCTCCCAATCCTGGTAAATGAGCCCCTCCAATAAAGGATGGATCGGGAAAGAACAAACAGTCTGGGGAGCTTTTAGCGATCCCAACGAGGAGACAGAAGAGGAGGATGGCTCCGCAAGTGGCATTTTAAATGCTGATCGGACCATATTAGTCAGGGACTGAACCCATAACCTCTCAGCATGTGATGCTGAGAACGGCTCCTCCACTGTTGATTCCTCTACAACCGAATCAACCTCATCCTGATCCCCCTCAGGTAGGTCGACCTCTGTATGGGACTGTTGCTCTGTTAACAGGCACTCTGAGGGAGGAGACGGAGATCGAGCGCTTTTCTCCTGTGACAGGGAAGCAGCAATTAGTGCTGACAATCTCTCTTCCAGCCCTCCCAGAGCTGAGGAAAAAACCTCCTCTGTTACATACACAGGAGCAGGTGAACTGGGGACAGCCACAGTACCAGGTACTCCTGGGGGTGCCCTACGGTCACTAACCTCTGATTCTTCAGGGGAGACTGGTGCAGCCAAAGCATGCCCAAGATCCTCAGAGCCCGATGGAGACCCCCTATTCCTCCTGGAATTTCTAGTCCCGGAGTTTTTAGACGGCATATTCCTAAGCCACAAAGCTGAGGTATTCCAGCCGAAAATACACCAGTTACTGATAATAGTCTAGCATAAATGCTGCTATAATAAACAGTTGGTGTCTACTAATGTGCCTTTCTAGGGGATGCCTGTATCAACCGCTTGCTGTATGCCTTTAAATGTTGTCAGCTCTGTCTCTGTACTTCATAGCCAGCTTACTGCAATAATGTGGCTTTTTAAAACCTGCTGGGACGCCCGCACATGCGCAGAAGCGCTGCGGCGCGCACAGAGCGTCATCCCCCAGGCCCCGCCCCTTTTTCCGGCCACCTCTATATATAGAGGCGCGTGCACGCGCACGCGCGCGGCCACGTGCGCCTCGGCGCTAATTTTCAAACATGGAAACCAGGGACAGGAGCCAGGGCCCCCTTTGCCGCAGGCCGGGGGATAGACGAACACTGCAACATGGCAGAGGAAACAGTTTCCTGTAGGAGAACTCACCAGCTGCCTGGACTTTGCTCTCTGAGAAGAAACTAGTCCATATGACAAGAAAAACATTCCACAGCGGCCTCTAGTGGACAAACACAGGTACCGCAGTTTAATATACTAAACATATATAAGAAAACATTCTTTTTTTTTTTTTTTTTTCTTGACCACCATTAAAAATTATTAAATTTTTTTAGTAGTTACAGGCATGCACAGATATTAGCGGGAATACCGTTAGGTAACAGACAGAAAGACAAATTAGGCTTGGGGGTCCCCCAATAGAACCAAGTTCCTGGGGGCCCCCACTTACCTGTTCCCCGCCGCAGGACTTTGTTTGGTCCACAAAAGCCCAAACTTCACCTATCACGGCAGGCATTGTAATCAAACCTTCAGGGACCGGGTTCCCAAGGATTCCACTCCCCTGGACCTGTATAGCACCCTGCACAGAAAACATCTTGGTCGTGGGTATGACCAGAGCTCTGGATCCCAGGGTCCAGCTCTCCTAAGAGAAGCATTACAGGCAGAACCTTGCTCTTCTCTGCAAGGCCCGGGTACCGACCGTTTAGCTATGAAGCTTTTTTGGTCGGATCCGGAATAGCTTACTGAGGCCCAAAAGAACCTGTACGCAAGCTCAGTGAAAAACACATGTTTCTTCTTGGCCAACACCTTAGACACTGGCAAAAAACTGAGGTGCTCCCGGATGGGAGGGGCTTATATAGGGGAGGGTACTTCCGGTTTTGGAAGTTGCCAGTGCCAGCACCTGACGGTAACTATATAACCCATTAGTAATGACTATGTCGCTCTGTGTCCCGTGATGTACGAGAAAGAAATGGCTCTCCTGGGCGAAATTTCGTAAATATATACGGCTTTGCCAAGGAGAGCCACCAGAGGGCGCACGAGCACCGCCGGAGACCCGATGCACATGGCCGGCAGGTGCGATTGCGTGCATGAGCGCCAGCACAGGGATTTGTGTGTGTAAACACACAAATCCCCATGCTGTCAGAGGAGAGAAGACAGATTGTGTGTTTCTACAAAGTAGAAACAGCGATCTGTCATCTCTCCTAGTCACTCCCCTCCCACACAGTTAGAACACAGTGAGGGAACACAGGTTTAACCCTTTGATCTTCCTCTAGTGTTAACCACTTCCCTGACAGTGACAGGTATACAGTAATCAGTGCATATTTATAGCACTGATCGCTCTATAAATGTCAATGGTCCCAAAAATGTGTCAAAAGTCTCTGATCTGTCCGTCGCAATACCGCTAAAAATCGCAGATCACCGCCATTACTAGTAAAAAATAAACAAAATAATAAAAACGCCATAAAAATGCCATAAATCTTTCCCATAGTTTGTAGACGCTATAACGCTATAACTTTTGTGCAAACCAATAAATATACGCTTATTGCGATTTTGTTTTTACCAAAAATATGTAGAAGAATACATATTGGCCTAAATTGTTTTTAAAAAACATTTTTGGGGATATTTAGTATAGCAAAAAGTAAAAAATATATTTTTTTTCCCAAATCGTCACTCTTTTTTTGTTTATAGGGCAAAAAATAAAAACCGCAGAGGTGATTAAATACCACCAAAAGAAAGCTCTATTTGTGGGAAAAAAATGATGCAAATTGTGTTTGGGTACAGCATTGCATGACTGCGCAATTGTCATATAAAGCAGTGCCAAATTGTAAAAAGTTCTCTGGTCAGGAAGGGGGTAAAATCTTCCAGGGCTGAAGTGGTTAAGGGGGTAAATCATTCCAGTCCATAGCCTCCCTGGTGGTATGATTATGTCAGATTTTTGCGTCTCAAAGTGGTACAATTGTTTTGCATAGAAATTTGGCGTTTAATATTGTAGGCCTGTAATTCTTAATAAAAACACACTTTTTAGTAGACATCCCGGGTATGATAAAGTTTGAAACACAAAATCATAAATTATAATATAATAAATAACTATCAATAATTATAAAAAATAATAATATAATAATAATAAAATGAATTTCCCCGCGGTTTACTATCGCTCAATTCTGCAAGTGTTCTAATTTACTATTGCTGTTTTCTAGCTGGTCTATAACCACTTTTGACGTAAAGGGACACTTTTTGGTTGCCATGGATAATCTCAAGTTTCCAGGCAGAAAGAACAGTATATATAATATAAAAGTGCATGTGGGGCACTGGACAAAGCACTGGGGACAAAAGGGATGTGAAATTAATTGAATCAGTAATGTAATCTGTGTTATGAATTTTGTACTTTTTGAATTTGCCTGCGATGCTCGCAGGGAATGGAGCCCGGCACACAGAGGCATTGGGCGGAGGAAAGCCTGCAGACACAGTGGGGGGACATCGCAGGATCTTGGGGACAAGGTAAGTAACTTGAACCAGGATCCTGCAAAGAAATCTCGAGTGTGGCTCGGGGTTACCGCTAATGGTACTGAAATTTAACCCCGCTCCACACTCGGGAATACCGCCAGGGAGGTTAAGTGGTTAAAGTGTAACTTTACCTATAACAATGTGATAAAAAATAATGTTCTTTAACAAGGAGCATACAGTAGGTGCCGCCGATATTGTGTCAATCTCGCCGCTTCTAGCGGCGAGATTGGCACCCTACGAGCTCCGTCGCGCAAGCCAGCGCCGAGCTGTCTTGTCATCGGGAAAGGAAAAATGTTCCTTTCACGATGAGCGACACGCATTGCCGGTAGACGGAGATCTGACGTGGATTCCCGCCAATACCAGGCACTGTGTTTGGTATGAATCCTGAGCAGGAACTCCACGCCAATTTTTAAATAAAAAAACGGCATGGGTTCCCCCTCCAGGAGCATACCAGGCCCTTGGGTCTGGTATGGATTTGAAGGGGACTCCCCTAAGCTGAAAAATCGGCGTGGGGGTCCCCCTCAAAATCCAAACCAGACCCTTATCCGAGCACGCAACCTGGCAAGCCGCAGGGGAAGACGGGGGGACGAGAGAGCGGCCCCCCCTCCCTTCTGAACCGCACCAGGCCGCATGCCCTCAACATGGGGGGGTTTGGTGCTCTGGGGCAGGGGGGCGACCTGCGGTCCCCCCACCCCAAAGCACCCTGTCCCCAGGTTGATGAGGACAGGGCCTCTTCCCGACAACCCTGGTCGTTGGTTGTCGGGGTCTGCGGGCGGGGGCTGATCGGAATCCGGGAGCCCCATTTAATAAGGGGCCCCCCAGATGCCGGCCCACCACCCTATGTGAATGAGTATGGGGTACATCGTACCCCTACCCATTCACCTGGTGGAAAAAAATGGCAATAAAAAAAACACACACAGCTTTTTAAAGTAATTTATTGCACAGCTCCGGGGTCTTCTTCCGACTTCGGGGGTCTCCGGTGTCGTCGCCGCGCTCTCCGGTTCTTCCTTCCTTCTGCCGGGCCACTGCTATCTTCTTCCAGCTCTTTTGCTAGCGGGGCCCGGTCTTCTCCGTCGCCTTCTTCCCTCTTCTTCTCTCCGGTTCTTTCTTCCTTCTGCCGGGCCTCTGCTATCTTTTTCCAGCTCTTTTGCTAGCGGAGGCCCGGTCTTCTCCGTCGTCTCATCCGGCTCTCCGTTGTCCTTCTGCCGGCCCCTCCACTATCTTCTTCCAGCTCTTTTGCTAGTGGAGGGGCCGGTCTTCCCGTCGTCGTCGTTGGCGTCTTCTTCTCTCTTCTCCCCCTCGATGTTGACTCAGCGCTTCCTCTCGCTGTAATGCTAAATCTTCGGTCAACAGCGATTTATATAGGCTTCTCATGACGTCACAGTCACATGTTCCCATGACGTCACAGTCACATGCTCCGGGGCCAGTGAGGGAAGTTCCCCATCAGGTCTGCCCCCTCGGTATGTCAGACCGCGCCTACGTCATTGGCCTGAGCGGGGAACTTCCTTCACTGTGTAATTTAAATTTACACAGTGAAGGAAGTTCCCCATCAGGTCCGCTCAGGCCAATGACGTAGGCGGGGTCTGACATACCGAGGGGGCGGACATGATGGGGAACTTCCCTCACTGTGTAATTCATGAATAGACCCGCCCCTTCTCATGTTCCGCATCAGCCTTACACCGAGTCATTGGCTGAGCGGACCTGATGGGGAACTTTAGAAGGGGCGGGTCTATACATGTAATAGACTGTGGAGGAAGTTCCCCATCAGGTCCGCTCAGGCTCAGCCAATGACGGACAGCGCTAGACATCGGATCGCCGCAGGAGACACTGGATTTCATCGCTGGAATGTTTTTTATTTTATAATAAAGGACTTTTCCAAGGTGTGTGTGTTTTTTTTTTACATTTTTTGACACTTTCTTTGTGAAATGGTAGGGGTACAATGTACCCCTTACCAATTCACATAGGGGGGGCCGGGATCTGGGGGTTCCCTTTGTTAAAGGGGTCTTCCAGATTCCGATAAGCCCCCCACCCGCAGACCCCCACAACCACCGGGCAAGGGTTGTGGGGATGAGACCCTTGTCCCCATCAACATGGGGACATCCTCCCTATGTTGAGGGCATGTGGCCTGGTATGGTTCATGAGGGGGGGCGCTCTCTCGTCCCCCCCTCTTTTCCTGCGGCCTGCCAGGTTGCGTGCTCGGATAAGGGTCTGGTATGGATTTTTGGGGGGACTTTGGGGGGCCATTTGGGGGGCCATTTTTTTTAAATTTGGGGTGGAGTTCCCCTTAAAATCCATGCCAGATCTGAAGGGCCTGGTATTTATATTTGGGGGAACCGCACGCATTTTTTTTTTAATTTGCGGCGGGGTTCCCCTTAATATCTATACCAGACCTGAAGGGCCTGGTAATTGAATTCTGGGGGGACCCCCACGCTTGTTTTTTTTTTTTATCAATGACTTTTGTATGTATTGCCGGAGCCGACAATTCATTAATAGCCGCGAGTGAGTTTTAAATGACTTTTTTTCCTTCAAAAATGACATTTTATGCAGGGACAGTTCTAAGCACGGGAAACATGCGCCACTTTACATCCATATCATACACACCCCCTAGGTACGAAATTTAAAGGAATATTTCACTTTTATTTTTTCATTTTAAGCATTATTAAAATCACTGCTCCCGTAAAAACGTCAATTTTTAAAACTTTTTTTTGCATTGATACATGTCCCCTGGGGCAGGACCCGGGTCCCCAAACACTTTTTATGACAATAACTTGCATATAAGCCTTTATAATTAGCACTTTAGATTTTGAATGTTCGAGTCCATTGTATTTAATAGGGTTCTAAAGTTCACGCGAACATTCTGTCTGTTCGCAGGTTTTGGTGCGAACCGAACAGGGGGGTGTTCGGCTCATCCCTGCAAAAGACAGATTGATTTAATTGTGTCCTCAACAAAACTGTTAAACCATCAAATAAAATGGCTGGTGTCCTAACTGACCACATGTGCAGCACTAGGTATGAGCCCGATGTTTACGTTCGACTCGAACATTGGGTGTCCGCCCGTTTGCCAAATTTAGAACATTATGGGGCGTTTGCAGAAAATTCAAGTTCCCGTGGAACGCCCCATAATGCACTGTGAGATCACACTCCATTGACAGCTGCTGATTGGTCAAAGCACCTGACCTGCATGCTTTGGCCAATCACAGCGCACTCTGCTGTGAGAGCCATGATTGGCCACAGGCAGGGTGCCTGTGGCCAATCATGGCTCAGGGGGCTAAGTCCATGCTCCACACTACACACTATGTAAGGCTGCTTACATAGCGGCCGTACATAGTGTAATGAATGAGAGCAGCAAAATTACATTTCTAAAGGAAAATATATATATTTAAAACTGCTCGCGGCTATAATGTATTGTCGGATCCCGGCAATATACATACAAATCATTAAAAAAACTGCATGAGTCCCCCCCCAGGCCCTTCAGGTCTGGTATGGATATTAAGGGGAACCCTGCGCCAAAATAAAAAAAATGGCATGTGGGTCCCGCCTAAAATCCATACCAGGCCCTTCATGTGTGGTATGGATTTTAAGGGGAACCCCACACCAAAATTTGAAAAAAAATGGCATGGGGTCCCCCCCAAAATCCATACCAGGCTGTAACGGCACCCCAAATACGAAAGGGGGTTAACGCTGTATAAGATGTTCCCCTCTTCTGGACACACATCCACTCGCTACCAATCTTCCACAGCCAGGCGATCACTTCCCATAAGATTAATCCCTCCAGAAGAAACGAGACGTACTCTGTCTCTTCCAGGAACGAATGCCTTTTATTGAGAAACATTGTAACTTTTATATACATCTAATACACATTAGTTTAACATGAACAATGGCCCAGCTCCACCCACACATTACAAGGCTCAACACATTATTTTGACGTCTGTTAGGAGACAACAGACTTTAATAATCCCCTTTATGTTTGAATGACTATGCATGACCTTTATAGTCACCAGACTGTCTGATACTTTACAATACACACAAGGACAGACTTAATTTCCCCAATCCACATCACCACAAACAATGAACAGGTCTTCTAGAAGCTGGAATTCATTAACATTACACTAGACAGGTGATTGAGGCTGAACACCTTAGTATCTCTCAATTAACCTGTTGAGTTCAGAAACAGTAAATAGTCCTTTACAGATATCCTTGGGGATATGGTGGATAAATATTACAGACCCATTTTAGGTAGCCCAAGATATATTTCTTAATGTTCATTATTTTCTGGCTCACCCTGTGTCCAAAGTGACCCTCCTGTCACACATCTCCCCTTTCGGCAGGAGACTAACAGAGGAGGCGACCCCAGACGGGTTGACTCCGAAGTTAGTCCATAGGTCCATTCCTCTAATGCCGGTATCCACACAGTACCCCAAATAAATTGCTCCAAACAGAGCATTACTTACCCAGCCAACCTCTGCCTCTCTCAGAGAACATACCCGCCGCTGGGGAGAGGCCTGGACTGGCCCTTCTCCCTGGAGTCCTTTCAGCCGCTGGAGAGAAGACAGGGTGACTGGGCTCAGTCCGTTATGCTGTTGGGGATTTGGGTCGACTGCCCGGCATCCCTGGGGTATACAAGTGGAGGCTGAAGTCCCATCCCCTTGTGGCAGGTGAAAATCCCCCAGTGCTTGCAAAGCAAGGCTGACATCCTCCTGTCTCAGTGTCACACCATTTTTTGGGTTGTGTCAGTGAGGACCGAAGTCCCATCAAATACCACAGGAACTCCCTCTTCTGATAGTTGAGAGCAGAGGCCCGCGGCACTCTGCTCTGTTGCCAGCTCTTGTGCTGGGTTGCTGTGAGTGGAGACCACAGTCCCATCCACCGATATCCGCTCAAGTGGCAGTTGTGTGCAGCGGCCAGTAGCATTCTGCCCTGCTGCCAGTGATTCAGCTGGGGGTAAAAGCTTTACCACCTCAGCTTGTTTCTGGAGAGAGGGGCCAACTGCCCCGGCTCCCTGAAACTCCACAGTTGTTTCCGGTGCTGGGCAGAGGTTGCTATCACTCTGCCCTGTTGCCAGCACTTCTGCTGGGGACTTCACACCATCTGCTCTGGCTAACTGTTGGGGAGGGAAAAGGGCTGCTTCTCCTCCCTGCATCTCTGAAATCCCCTGGGAAAGAGGAACCATCACCTTCTCACCTCGGGCCTCCAAAACTGCCACAAGGTGTAGAGCTGGGGTCTGCAGTACTCTGTCCTGCTGCCAGTACTTGGGCAGGCGATGCATAATCCCTAACATCCTCTGAACAGTCCCTTAAGTCCATACCTTCTGTAATCTGTGGCTGGGGAGATGAGCCAACTGCCCTAGCTCCCTGGAACTCCATATCATCCACTTCGGCTTTAGGGATGGCAATCTCCAGATTTTCCACTGCTGATTCTTCAGCCAGGCTAGCTTCCTGGAACTCCATATCATCCACTTCGGCTTTAGGGATGGCAATCTCCAGATTTTCCACTGCCGATTCTTCAGCCAGGATTTCAGAGTTGCCCACTGGTATTTCCTGATAGTCCCAGGCAAAGGGGGCCCACCCTGCTGCTGAGCAGATTCTAGCAGCTGTCTGTAGGCGATCTCTGATTGCCGTATTTCCGCCATTCTCCGCTCATGTTGCCGCTCTAGTTCTCTCTTTTGTCGCTCTCGTTCTCTCTCTTGTTGGGTATCCTGCAGCTGGATGCCTCTAATGGCTTCCTGTATGCCGGTCTCTGATGGGTTAGCCCCATATAATGCCAACCGCTGTCGCACTCGTTGCTGAAACAAATCTTCAACTGACCAGGGTCCTGCATCACCCTTCTTCTGGTCCATCTCGTCTCTCAAGTAGGTCTTTCAGCGTGACTTTCCTGCAGGCTGCATAGCTGGTCATTCACTGTGGTGGTTTGGAGTGTCCCAGGAACTGGAGGGAAAATCCCACCGCTGCCAACCAATGTAACGGCACCCCAAATACGAAAGGGGGTTAACGCCGTATAAGATGTTCCCCTCTCCTGGACACACATCCACTCGCTACCAATTTTCCACAGCCAGGCGATCACTTCCCAAAAGATTAATCCCTCCAGAAGAAACGAGATGTACTCTGTCTCTTCCAGGAACGAATGCCTTTTATTGAGAAACATTGTAACTTTTATATACATCTAATACACATTAGTTTAACATGAACAATGGCCCAGCTCCACCCACACATTACAAGGCTCAACACATTATTTTGACGTCTGTTAGGAGACAACAGACTTTAATAATGAACGTTGATTGGGACGTGAACTGTTTTATTAATAACAGCTGAGAGATTTTTTTGGAGGATGTGTAGGTGACATTCCCATTTTTTTCTCTAGTTGTTTTTTTTTCCTTTTTTCTTTCTTTTTTTCCCCTTTTTTTTTTTCCCCCTTTTTTTACGTGCATATGTATTTACATCCAGCCGAGTGGAGTTTTTTTGCCTTCTCCATTCTCTGCTGTTTGTTATACTTTATTGTTTTTCACATTGTATATGCATATTGATTTCTGTCATCCTGATTGGATGATAGGGATTTAACATTTAATATTTGTTTCATTTAATGCTATGCATCAGGGTGAGCCTCCCTTCTTTCCTTAGCCTCCCCCTTGGTGCATTTGTATTTTGTGTTTCTTAATTATATACATGTTTAATTACCTGTATTTTTATATAGTTTTAGTTGATTCTAGGAATTATTGTATTGAACAAACTTTAACATGTAACTATGTTGAGCTGTTCTTTGTTTTGTATCATATTTTGGATATATTATCAGCCTTTTTATTTCCCCTTTTTTATTTTCGGGCGTAATTTATTGACAGTCTATGTGCTGTCTCCGGGCCAGTGATCTTCCTAGAGCGGAAGTTTCTGTCCCGGAGATGGAGGCTTTTCTGCAGTGATTGGGTGTACTTTTTTGCCCTCCCTTTGATAGTGATTTAGGCCCGCCCACTGAGTTGTTAATTCTATTGCCTTCGTATACTTTACAGAGCGTGATTACTCACGCAAGTGAAGCCGCGTTCATCTCGCCTTTTGCTCCGCCCACCAGTTACATCATACAGCGTGACCAATCATGCAAGCGAGGCTGCGTCTATCGCGCCTTCCGTTCTGCCTTCAGGAAGGACAGACGTACTCCTGGTTCATCTTCCTGTTTACGTGAACCGCACGGCCGTTTGCGCATGCGCGGCCGCGTCTGCTTTGTTTTTTGTTTACTTCCAGTTTTTGTAATATGGCAGCGTTACACATGCAGAGCCTTGGCGCTCTATATGCTACCAACACGGAACAGCTGAACATCTCGCCGCATTACCCTATCACAGGTTAGTGTGGCTATTGACCTTTTGTATTTATATGGGCGTGCTTGTATTGGAGGCCACGCCTCTGATGATATCCATTCGGATGAAACATGTCAGGCTGGCCGATACAAGCACACTGAGAGCCGCGGATATATATGTTTTTATGCCTTGATGATGGTCCTTTTTGTAAGTAGAATACAATAAATACCTTTGTCCTTTTACCTTATGGGCTTCACTATGTTAGTTTTTTCTCTCATTTGGTAAACTACTCCCTGCTGAGGATTACATATCATCTCCATTTCCAACTGAGCTCTGGATGTCGTATAATGAATGATGTAGGTGTGATCCATCAGGCTTGGAAATTTGTGTCTATACATTGACCTCCTGCAAATATATTTACATCGCTTGTGTATGTTTGCCTTCCGGTAAGCATTTTGTGAGCACATTGGGGTGGTGTGCTTTTACGCTTGCACACTGAAAGTTCTGGTGGTGGTTCCATATCAGTTTCCACATTCATCTTGTTTGCTGATTCTGCACTTGGACTGTTTTTTTCATTTTGATTTTTCAGTGAGCGCTGCACTTTGGACTTTAGACTTTAATAATCCCCTTTATGTTTGAATGACTATGCATGACCTTTATAGTCACCAGACTGTCTGATACTTTACAATACACACAAGGACAGACTTAATTTCCCCAATCCACATCACCACAAACAATGAACAGGTCTTCTAGAAGCTGGAATTCATTAACATTACACTAGACAGGTGATTGAGGCTGAACACCTCAGTATCTCTCAATTAACCTGTTGAGTTCAGAAACAGTAAATAGTCCTTTACAGATATCCTTGGGGATATGGTGGATAAATATTACAGACCCATTTTAGTTAGCCCAAGATATATTTCTTAATGTCCATTATTTCCTGGCTCACCCTGTGTCCAAAGTGACCCTCCTGTCACACAGGCCCCCTAAGATCCTTGCTCCCCCCTATGTGAATAGGTATCGCGTACATTGTACCCCTACTCATTCACCAACATTATTGACAACTCCTTTATTAAAAAATAATAATAATTCCCGCAATGTCCATTCATCTTCAATCATGGCATCCGATGGTCCCCAGATCTGAAAAACTCTGCCTCCATGGGAGGCGTCCCCACGACTGCAGCCATTTCGCGAGGACAGCTGTTATATAGCTGAGGGCGGGGCCACCCGGTGACATTAACGGGTGATCCCAACCCTTCTGACATCACATGACATCACATGACAGATCTGTAGGAAAATGACATGACACCAGCTGGTCGCTGGTGCAATGCTTTACAGGCTCCAAAAAAATAAAATAATAAATGCACATGTTTTTACCTGCAAAAAAAAAATGTGTATTTGTTTTTTCCTAAAAAGTGAACCTATCCTTTAACGTGCAGTACAATGCAATGCCTGCTTATAATGTCTGGGACCCTTTCTTTTCTAAAAATTGTCAGTTCTTAGTATGTGCAAAATGTATGTGTAAGCAAAAAGGTTAGATCTATACTTGTGGACAGGGCTTTACCACTCAATAAAGGAGAGGAGTCAACACAAGTTGATGTTTAAACAATACACTTCAGGAAGGCCCTTTTTTCCAACAGCAATATAATATGAGCTCAAAGACCTTTGAAGGATTAGAGCACTTCCCTTAAAGAGGAAGTAAACCCTCTAGAAAAAAAAACCCTGCAAGAGAAAGGCATAATGAGCTAGTATGCATAGCCCCCGAAGCGCTCCTCGTTCCCCTCCGCTGCCGCCGCCCTGGCTCCTCCGAGTGCCTTCTGGGTATCGCCGCTCCGGCGCTGTGACTGTCCGGAGTGGCGATGACGTCACTCCCGCGCATGCGCGCGGGACCGGCATGTTCCCATTCATAAACCCAGCATGCTCAGTGCACCTTCGCCTTTGTCAATGGCGCGCATGTGCCGTAGACATTGGTGCATACTTTTTGGTAAATATCTCCTAAACAGTGTAGGTTTAGGAGATATTGCAAACACCTACAGGTAAGCCTTAATCTAGGCTTACCTGTAGGTAAAACTTGTCAGAGAGGGTTTACAACCACTTTAAGGGATTATTCAGATAACAGAGTTGTTCCTTGCAGATTGTCCGGCTGACTTTTCTTTCTCATCAGGAACTTTCGCTAATATTATTTCTACTCTCTTCTTACCAAGCAGGGCTCTGTCCACAACTTACTTCCAAACTTGGCAAATCTTGTGGGATTTCAGCATCCAATAACAGACACTGGCTTCCACAAGATAGCCACTTGGAACCCATAACAGGGGACAACTTAGTCCCCAATGAATTCCTGCTAGCCTGAAAAAAATAACACAGTGTCATCTTTATGTTGGTAGAAAAATGTCATCATAACACCTGGCTTTATTCTTACCTTACCCTCACAATCCACATTGATGAGCATTATAGGGTTGATTTACTAAAACTGGAGAGTGCAAAATCTGGTGCAGCTGTGCATGGTAGCCAATCAGCTTCTATCTTCAGATTGTTCAATTAAGCTTTATAAAAAACGTGTTGCATAGAGGGGAGAGGGATTAGAAAACATGCCAGTTTTTATTGCCATCTGTGCCCCTGTTAAGGAGATTCACTCTCTCTATTTGTCCTGTTTACCATTATCATTGAAAGCAAAAGAAATTACTCAAATTTTGGGTTGTCCCCAGAAAAGTAATAAAGGGGACATCTTCCAATGGGTAAGTTCTGGTGGCCTGGGGGTCCCCAAGGAATTCCCTTGATTTACAGAGATTTCCTCTAAATTCCTGTTTGGCTATGGGAAAGGAAGTGACGGGAAATCTCCGAAATGGCACACAGATAGAGAATAAAAAATCTGATAAGGGTTTTAACCGTCCCTTGCTCTATCCAAAATGAAAAAAAAAAAGTTCTACTTTAAGTAGTGAAGATTAGCAGTTCCATGTCTACAATACAATCAGGAAGTCACTGACAATTTGCATAGAAGATCATCCCTGTGTTTTGGACATCCCAGGACACTTTCCGTGAAACATGTTTGAGGTCTCTGCAATACAATGAAAGTGTCAGATTAGCAGTTTTTAAGGCCTCATGTGTACACTTTGAATGAAATGAAAGAAAGGCTATTTTAACTTTCACATAATGGATAATTTAAAAGCCCTAAGGACATTATGGAACAAAAGGGAAAATTAATACATTTTATAAAAATGATTAACTCGCTACCTTGCCTTACAGTCTCACATTTTTCAGAAATATGAAGTTACATTCAAATAGGAAGTATATAATATTCAAATAAGTGAATGTATCTCATTAGATATAAATAAAAGCTAAATAAAATGTATTTGTCATATGCTACTTTTTCTGAACTAGTGAATTCAATTGAAATGTTCTTCCTGGACAATGCAAAACTGGGAAGACGTGATGAAACTTAAGCAATATGAAAATACGTGGGTGTGTGTGCTTCATGTGTATCTTAGAAGTATATTGCCATCAAATCTCCTTGGACATGCTGAATCATTCGACACTGTATTAAAAGGTTAATATCCGTTATATGAGGCACCAAGGTAAAATGCAATTTTCAGTTAGCGTTCATATTCTGTTACAGCTGTGATAGTGAAAAGTGAAGTGTGTTTAAGTATAATGACCTGATTAATTGGAAACAGCAACATACCCATTCCACATCTTGCAGCCAAACTAAGCATTTCTCAAGTAAGTAAACAAGCCAAACTTAGAGAGCAACGAAAAACCATTTCCTGTTGATGATTGTATATACACTTATATGTAAGAATCTCAGGCTGTAAAAGTCAAAACGCCATTTCAACTTCCTATATTATGAGATAAAAGATTACTGTTTAAAGCACAGTGGCTCATTTAATACACATAAATCTGCATGTACATTTGAGGAGAACATCCAAATGACATGTTATGTGGAATTACATACCAGTTTGCTTTGATGCATCAAAGTGTATTTCCACTTTTGCAGCCAAATTGCGATAACACCCACTTTAAATTTGTTACATGCCCCCATTCCTATAGAAAAACATGAAAAAAAAAACACTGTAACTTAGCTTTTTTAGATGTTTTATTCTGGACCCTCCATCAGCCCAAGATCCTGTATAGTTCTATTGGTTTATGAGGGGGCTGGGCAGCTGTATCTGCCATAAATAACCCTGTCTGAACTAGATTTGAACACAACCTGTCCCAACAAAGGGTTAAAGGTGTAGGGGCTGGGCTTCTTGCATTGTGTGTTAATGGGGACAGATTTAGGACAGGCTCATTCTAAAGCCGGGTACACACCAAAAAAAACCTGACAGCTCTGGTCAGAGACACTGTACTAACCATGCGAGGTTAGTCCAGCGATCTCCCCCGCTGAGCTGTTGTGTTCTGACAGCGGGACCACCCACCCCCCCGCCAGTAATACTTCATATTCCCATTGCACACATTCCTGGATGAGCTCTGGAATTTGGGTGCTGCAGCAACAACCAGCTGGATACTGGTTCAAGTCACAGTAAAGATATTTGCCAGCACACCATGGAACGACATGAATAGCGTCCAAACGGATAATTTATTGCATGATCACAACACAAGGAGAGTGCAACGTTTCGTAGTCATGCAGGACCCCTTCGTCAGGCATGTGAACACCGATGCTGTCTACCATTAGCTGAGAACGCTGATCAGTGAGTCAGTCAGCTCCTGGTTTTCCAGCATGCACGTCCGACATACACATGGGCAAAATGTCAGTCTTTTTTTTAACCGGCAAATGTCGCCTGACATTCTGTGCATGTGTACGGGGATTAACATTGTTCAAAAAATCCTTGACACCTTCTCCTGAGAAACAGCTAAAAGGTAGGAAACATAAAACAATTAGGCATGCTGTGTGAATGGGAACACATAACAAACATACAGTATAATGGGTTTTTCTCAAATTTGACTGCAAATGAGTAAATACAATTTAGGTTCTAAGAGCCGTAACTGAAAAATTCTGTACTGCAATGCACTCTGTGGAAAACCTATGTAATCATGAAATAAAAAGGTCACCAGTAGGGATGAGATTTCGGTTCTGGTTGAATGTGGGTTCAACGCAAACTCAGCCTGTTTGCAATTCAGGGATTAGCTAGCTTGGCATCCCAAATCCCTGGTTGCTATAATATAAGCAAACAGCCCAGGATCCCAGGAGACGTCATTGGGAAACGGCTAAATAGGTGGGTTTAGTTACACTTTAGCTCCATGTACACAGGACGTTTTTACAACCTCCCCTGAACGATTTAACTTGACAGATAGTAACCCACATTTAAATATCCGTTTTGCCACATTTACATGCCGCGTGTAGAGGCATTTAGCGGCGTTTTGCCGCGTTTGCGTTTAGAAGTGTTTCAATTTTTATTTTATTTTTTAAATGGTCAAAAACGAACAACGCCTATAAACGAAACGCGTTGGGTTACCGCGTTTAGCCGCGTTTAGAGGCATTTGGCGTCTGAAACGTTGGAAACTTCGGTGTCTGAACTCATTTATTTTGTCTTCAAGGAAAGGCCTATAAACGCAACTGCCTAAAAACAACAGTAAACAAACCTGTGTACATGTACTGTACACATAAGATAACATTAAATGAGTTCAGGGGCTGTTGAAAGAAGTTTCCAACTGCCTCTGAACGTTCGTTTAGCAGCAGCAGTGTACATGGGGCCTAAGTCAGGTTTCAGTTGGCTTCTATCAGCTTAGATATACTTTTTTACATTGGAGGACTGGCAGCCTGCAAAAAAATCGTATTTCCACAGAAAATTGTTGAGATTTTTGTGCTTCATTTGTGAACTTTATCATTGATTTTCCACAATGCTTATAGCTACAGGGGGGGAATGGGGATTTGTTTAGAAGTGTTTTACTACTTGTTAAAACTATGTAGACACTTTAGTGTGCATAGTCTGGGCACAGATTTGCTTTAAACATGGTGCATTGGTTCGCTCATCATTAATAATTACTATCGCTCGAGTTTGCATTACTTACCTTATTGACTACTTGCTTATTGCATTCTTTATTAACTCTATGTATTGTGGGACTTGTTTCATTATTGCATTTGATATGGATCTTCTTGGCATCAAGCATTGCAAATTGTAAAATAATGAGCATTGCTTTGTGTGTAACTGGAAGAACTGCGGCAAATGTTGCTTGGCTTTGCAGTCTTTTTATAAATCATGCCTAAAGCATATAATTTAGTGCATGCTGGCAGCACAAAAGCACATTTACATCTGACTCCATTCATTAATGTTAAAAAATGCTGGTCTGATCCAGCTGTGTATTTACTGTGTTTTGTGCCTTTGTTTGTAACCTTTCCAGTCCTATTTTACATTGCAAAAAAAAGATGGATTGTTCCATTAATGCAGTAACTGGCCGTTAGATATTATACACGCCACACGTTTATTTTCCTGATTTATCCAGTCAGAGCCATTAACTACATTTGGGAAGATGTATGTTGTGTTGGATTGATTTAATACACACTGTATTTATTCACATAATGTGCATGTTTGCATAAAACTCTAATGAATTGCACAGAGAAATATTTATTGCACAAAGATTTCTGCCATTGCTATTGCTAACTGTGTTTATTACTACTATGCTTCTTCGCAGGTTCGGTTGGACATACATGGCTGATGTTCACTGCCATGTGACTGTTGGGCAGGATACAAATGAAAGTGTATGTAATTAATTTATTTTGTAACACAACAGGATCATTCAATGAATCCCAGAGGAAGGTGACCTTCCCAAGAAGAATGAAGAGGATAAGGAAGACCAGGGGCTCAGGTTGTCACGGATGGAGAGTTTCTTTCAATTTCTTGGACTTGGACTTTTCCCACACCGGTGTCATTTTCTTGAAGGAAGCTGTCCTTTTTGACAAGTTGGTCATGGAGCTTGCTTGTTGTGGATTTGGATGCTGTCGAAGGATGCCCAGCTTCAGTAACAGACGGTCTCCGTCAGAGAATGAGGCAAATGTGTAGGATTTATTTTTGAAGAGAAATCTGAGGCTGAACGGGAAGAGCCACCAGTACTTAATATCCTGTTCCGCTAGTACCAAGTGGAGATGCTTGAGAGATCTGCGCTTTTGGATAGTAAACGGTGAGAGGTCAGCAAAAACCTGGATCTCATGGCCTTGGAATGATAACTTGAGTGTAATGCATGATTTACACATCACCTCCTCTTTGACAGCAAAGAAGTGCGGTTTAACTACAACATCCCTGGGGAGTACATCTGAGCATGATCCAGCTCAAGTTGGTGTTGAGGGATATCCGATAGGAGTTCTTTAACCATCCTGGCAGTATGATTACGTCAGATTTTTGCATCTCAAAGCCGTACATTTTTTGCATAGAAATTTGGCGTTTTATATTTTAGGCCTGTAATTCTTAGTAATAATTTGTCCAAACAAGAGTCTAGTTGACATCTCGGGTATGATAAAGTTTGAAACACTAAATCATAAATTATAATATAATAAATAACTATAAATAATTATAAAAATTAATAATATAATAATAATAAAATGTATTTCCTCACGATTCCCTATCACTCAATTCTGCAAGTGTTCTAATTTACTATCGCTGTTTTCTAGCTGGTCCACTTTTTGGTTGCCATGGACAATCTGAAGTTTCCAGGCAGCAAGAACAGTATATATAATATAAAAGTGCAGGCAGGGCACTGGACGAAGCCCTAGGGACAAAAATTTGGTGAAATTATTTCTTACAGCAATGTAATCTGTAAGATTACAGTTTACTGTATGTGTTATGTATTGTTTATTTTTTTAATTTGCCATCAGAATCTGCACCCATGCGTTGCAACGCTCGCAGGGAATGGAGCCCGGTACACAGAGGCATTGGGCAGGGGACACAGCCCGTGGACACAGTGGGGGGACATCGCAGGATCCTGGTGACAAGGTAAGTACACTGCACCAGGATCCTGAGATGCAATCCTGAGTGTGGCTCGGGGTTACTGCTAATGGTACTGAAATTTAACCCTGAGCCACACTCGGGAATACTGTAAGGGAGGTTAATGAAGGAGCGGTTTTGGGTACATCTTCAAAGAATTCCATGAGCCCCCGGATCCTAAAGTTATATCTCCTGTTTCTGTTTTAGGGATTGTCTGTTTTAGAAAAGGCTGTCTCAAGTTGATCCTGAAGGTCTTGGATGCAGTCTGTGTTTTAATTTGTTCTGGCAATAGTAGAATCCAATTTCATCTCAATAGCTTCTATGCGGGAGCCTAAAGTCTGAAGGTCCGCTTTAATGTCACTAGTGATTTTGGTAGCTGTTATGTAGGCCACAATCGAGTAGATCAGCAAACTTGGAAAGCGGTGCAGCCATAGCCGAAGGGTAGTCAGGGCCCAGGCCAGCCTGCTGTAATGATTTTTGGATTTGTGGAGGGCCTGATTCCATGGGGGATAGGCCCAGCTCCTCCGTAGTATGCCCCAGAAGAGATTCAGTGGAGGCGAATGAGGGGGGTCCCACATAGGAAGTACTCATATGTGAGCCCTGAGTGTGTGAGGGCACAGGAGAAAGCAGGAGAAAGGCCGAGGAGAGGAGCACGTGTCTGCATCTGCAGAGCGGTCACCATCTTGGAGGCTGCGGCCTTTGGAGTTCCTTCTCCAAATTGTCCCCGCAAGTCAAGGCAGACAAATCCTGCAGATATCAGGGGTAGCAGCAGAGGATCCTCCACCCGATGGCAGTTGGATGAGCCGTGTAGCGTGGGTGCGGATGGCGCTAAGGAGTCTCGAGCAGCTGGAGTCCATCTCAGGTGCTGCCACGCATGCACCTCTAATTAATTTATTTTGTTTGATCCCTTTAGGTCTGTTAAATATATTATTGAATGTTTTTTTGTTATATCTGTTCAATAAGTTCAAAAAATACTTGTTGATCCTGCCAAAAATCTTGTGTGCTGATAACTTTCTATATACTTTGCCTCTACTGACTGTGATCAGTTAGGATTGTTCCCAGTTCTCTTTTGTAAACTACAGAACAGCTCCCACTTATGTTGTAGAGTAGGGACAAGCTTCGTGTTCGAGTCGAACCCATGTTCGACTCGAACATCGGCTGTTCGATCGTTCAACGAAGATCGAAGATTATGGGCCGTTCGCGCCAAATTCGAGTGGTGCGTCACGGCCCATAATTCACTGCGGCATCGCAGTGCATTGCTGGCTGATAAATGGCCAAGCATGCACTATGACTCGCATGCTTTGGCCAATCACAGCGCGGTAATAACGGACAGCCATAATTGGCCAAAGCCAGGGTGGCTTTGGCCAATCATGGCTCAGAGGAGTAGGTACACGCCTGGAAGTCGGCCTTGTGTAGTGTGTTGGCGTTTGTGAAAGAGAGAGTTACAGAGAGAGAGACAGTGTAATTTATATTGAGTTAGCTGCTGTTCCAGTGTGTAGAGGATATATATGCATCCTATGTGTTGTGTATATATATTTATACATTGTATTTAGTTTAGCTAGATCCGTTACTGCTGTTCTCTATACTGTGACAGGCAGGCAGGTGACTGTGCTAGTTGCAGCAGAGTTTCACTTAGTGTACTGTGTGCTTTGCATAGCGTTCACCTAAAGTTTACCTGAATACAGTTAGTGGTGTTCTCATAATAAAAGAACAGGCAGAGTGCTGCATTAATTTCATGTAGTGTACTGCAGTAATTCTGTCCTTTGCAGAGCGTTCACTTAAAGGAACCTGAATAAAATTTGTGGTGTTCTCGTAATAAAACCACAGGCAGAGAGCTGCTAGTATTTTCAGTTAGTGTACTGTGTCCTCTACACAGTGTTCACCTAAAACTAACTGAAGACCTTTGCTGCTTTTCTCATACTAATCCCACAGCAGGCAGTGGAGTCTGATAGCTGCATTATATATATATACATATATATATATATATATATATATATATGTAGCGGGTGTTTTAATTTAGGGGAGGCATCTGGGTTGTAGTGTAACCCAGATGCACAAATTGCTAGGGGATCCCAGACCTTTTTCTGGTTCTTGGAGGACTCTGGTGGTGTGAGGTTCCTTGTGGTCCACGAGTGGCGCTGTTGCCCTGGGCTGGGGCTGAACTCACACCGCAAGACTGTACCCTTTTGTCCTCCCCTGGAGCTGGTACAGCGGGGCAGGGAACCCGCTGTGGCGCAAAGGGAGAGGGGATAAAGGGGCGGACGCCCTTACCACGGGGTTCAGAGTTGAGAGTTCGGAGTGGGAAATCGGAGGACTCGGCCGCACCCAGGCACCTTCAGCTTGGGTGCTGGCGTTCCAGTGCTCCAGGCCTAGGTGCCCTTGGCCTGGCCGGAGCGGAGATGGAGTCAATCCCAGGCACCTTTAGCCTGGGGTGAGGTACTATGGCGGATGCCTGGGGCTCAGTACCTTCGACTGAGTTCCGTGAGGGTGGAGGAATCTGAGGGGGCCCTAACTTCTTGGGTGCCCGTGTCTGAGTTCGTGAGATCTGGTGTGCGGAACTTCTCTGGAGACTCTGGTGACAGAGAGGCCTCCGGTTTCTCCCTTGGACGCATTTGCTTCCCCTTAAAGGGGCCGTACTAGCGAAGGTAATTCATGTTCTACCTCACATAGTCAGTGGCAGTGACTATTTACCACTGGTGATACCACAGTGGTTAGCAACAGAAGGGAAAGGATTGTGCCTCGATCTATCCCCCATTATTACTCAGTAGAAGAAACTGTTTGTTGTTTGCCAAGAAGAATAAAACCGAGTTGGACCTATTCACTGTGTGGAACTCTGGTTACTAGGAGCAAAGGAGTCAGGGACGAAGTACTGGACTTGACTCTAGGACACCTACACAAAACCAAATCTTCTGGCCTTCACCTCTTAGCTATGGAGGACATGGGCCGTGGTGTATCTCATCCCTCCCCCCAGCATTGACACCCCTAGAAGAAGAAAGACAAGCCGAATATGAGAAGGGGAGAGAGGGGTGAGGCCACTACATATACATCCCACCTTTGTGCAGCTACATCTCACTACAGGCCATTAGTATGTCTGGAAGGCAAACAAAGAGAGGCAGACAGTCACGAGGCAATAAAGGAGGGCAAGCAGGCTCTGTGTCTAGAGGCAACAGTGCTGCTCGTGGACACGGTGCATCCTCATCAGCACGTGACCGTGGGACACGCTTGTCATTCTTTTCGGCAGCTGGCCATGTTGAGCCGCAACATGCCCATGATTTGGTAGAGTGGATGACCAAGCCGTCCTCATCCTTCTCATCCTCTCTCACTCAGGCTCAGGGTACTTTGTCTGGCAACGCAGCTGCCAAAGCGGCCTCTTCCCTCGGCTCAATGGCATCAGTCACTCCTTCCCTAGCCCCACCATGTCCTCCTGAGGAGTCCCCCGAACTATTTGACCACAGTGTTGGGTACATGCTCCAGGAGGATGCCCAGCGTTTTGAAGGGTCCGATGATGGAACCGAGCTAGAGGAAGGCAGTAACGTGAGCCCAGAGAGAGGGGGTGATGAGGTCACTGACTCCACATGGGTGATAGGAGAAAGGAGGAGGAGGCACATCTCCAACGAGGCAGGATGCCCTCTAGGGGCCAGCTTAAGGGCAGCACACCGACTGCATCACACCGCAGAGCTCCGCATGTGCAGGGCGCTGCTGTCTCTTCGCGTTATTCCAAATGTTCTTTGGTGTGGGCCTTTTTTCAGACGTGTGCAGCAGATCGCACCGTTTCCATTTGCAACATATGTCTGAAGCGTATCTCATGTGGCCAAAACAACAGCCGCTTGGGCACCATGTGCTTGACCAGACATATGTCGACCTGCCATGCAGTCCATTGGCAGGCGTACCTAAAAGACCCACACCAAAGAACAAAGCGGACCTCTCCTTGCTCCTCATCAGCTGGGATCTCCAACCCCACTATACCTTCAGTCCTCTCTGAAACCTCCACTGAGAGGAATGAAGGTGTAGAATTGGGTGTGTCACAGCCAAGTACTTGCGGGCAATCTCCTTTCGGTACACCGATGTCCGATTGTACCAGGCAAATTTCCCTGCCCCAGCTGCTGCACCGCCAAAAGAAGTTCGCTCCCAGCCATCCACATGCCCAGCGGTTGAATGCTAGCTTGGCTAAATTGCTAGCACTTCAACTGCTACTTTTTCAGTTGGTAGACTCTGCCCCCTTCCGTGAGTTTGTTGAATGTGTGGTTCCTCAGTGGCAGGTTCCCAAACGCCACTTTTTCTCACGGAAGGCGATTCCGGCTCTCTACGGCATGTGGAAGGCAATGTCTTGGCCTCGCTGGACAGGGCGGTCAGCGGTAAGGTGCATATTACCGCTGACTCATGGTCCAGCAGGCATGGACAGGGATGTTACCTATCTTTCACGGCGCATTGGGTGACTCTGCTGGCAGCTGAGAACGACAGGTGCAGTAGTGTTGGAGGTTGTTCCCCCACCACGCCTCCAAAATGTTACTACTGGTGATTTTGACACACCTCTCTCCTCCACCCCCTCCTCTTCTTCTTCCTCCATGGCCTCTACATGTGCTTTGTCCTCGGAACCAGCGGTGCTCCGTAGGCGTTCAAGGGGCTACGCAAGTACGCAGGCAAAAAGATGCCATGTGGTGCTTGAGCTGGTGTGCTTGGGGGACAGGAGCCACACTGGGGCAGAGATTCTGTCAGCTCTGCAGGGGCAGGCTCAGAGGTGGTTGACGTCACGCCAGCTTAAGCCAGGAAAGGTGGTTTCCGACAATGGCACCAACCTCCTCTCCTCCCTCCGACAGGGACAACTGACCCATGTGCCCTGTTTGGCTCATGTCCTTATTTTGGTGGTGCAGCGGTTCTTGGGCAGGTACCCGGGCTTACAGGAGGTCAGGAAGCAGGCCAGGAAACTCTGTGGGCATTTCCGCCGGTCATATAATGCGAGTGCTCGGCTGGCTGACCTGCAAAAGGATTACAACCTGCCCAAGAACCGCCTAATCTGTGACATGCCCACCAGGTGGAACTCTACGTTGGCCATGCTGCAGCGGCTGCACACGCAGCAGAGGGCCATCAATGAGTATCTGTTGCAATATGGCACCAGGACAGGGTCAGGGGAGCTTGGATTTTTTTTCCCACGCCAGTGGGCCATGATCAGGGATGCATGTACTGTCCTGGCACCATTTGAGGAGGCCACGAGGATGGTGAGCAGTGACAGTGCATGCATCAGTGACACTGTCCCTCTTGTCCACCTGTTGGAGCACATGCTGCATGGAATAATGGACAGGGCACTTGAGGCAAGACAGAGGCAGGAAGAGGAGGACTTCCTTACCTCTCAAGGCCCCCTTTATCCAGACAGTGTTTCTGCTGGCCCGGCTATCACACAGGAAGAGGAGGAGGAGGAGGAGGAGGAGGAGGATTATTGTGTCAGAATGGAGGTGGAGCCTAGCACTCAGCATCAGCAGCAGTCTTCAAGGGATCAATTAGGTGGCTGTGGATCATGTCGTCCTCAGTGACCCAGAGGACTCTGCACCGAATGCCTCAGCAAACCTTCGCTGCATGGCCTCCCTGATCCTGCAAAGCCTGCGGAAGGATCCTCATATTCGTGGTATCAAGGAGAGGGACCATTACTGACTGGCAACTCTCTTTGATCCACATTACAAGGGTAAGGTTGCGGACCTTATCCAGCCATCGCAGAGGGAGCAGAGGATGAAACATCTTCGGGAGGCCTTGCAGAAAGGTTTGTGCAACGTGTTTCCAGAGCCTGGGAGGATACAAATTCCTGGTCCTGGACAACGTGTTGCTGAGGCTCCGGTCAGTCAAAGAAGGAGCGGTGGAGAAGGTGGCCGTCTGACCGATGCGTTCAGACAATTTTTTAGTACACAGCCCCAAGGTATGATCGCTTCCAGCAACCATCGCCAGTGTCTGGTTTACATGGTGCAGGAATACCTAGGGGCAAGATCAGACTTAGACACCTTTCCCACTGAAAATCCTCTGGGTTACTGGGTCTTGAGGATGGATCACTGGCCAGAGCTTGCACAGTATGCAATTGAGGTACTGGCCTGTCCTGCATCCAGCGTTCATTTGGAACGCACATTCAGTGCTGCTGGAGGCTTTGTAACCGATCACAGGGTGCGCCTGTCCACCGACTCGGTCGATTGACTGACCTTCATAAAAATGAATCAGTCTTGGATCACCACCAGCTACCAAGCACCTGATGCTGATTCAACCAAATATTTTTTTTTTAAATGTCAGATCCCTTCAAGACTGCCTATGCTGAGGCTGAGTGACTATCCTGTTATGCTGAGTGACTATCCTCTTCGTCCTCAATGATCATGCTGATAGCTTGAAAGAACATTTTTGGTTCTGGGCACCGCCACCAGTGGCTAAGGCCCAATTTTTCAGCCCCTGTTTAACAGGGGCGTGTATTTACAATTTTTGATGCAATGCTTTGCAGCAGGGCTCATTTCTGTATTCCAAGTACATTATCTGTGAGGGGTTGCAGTGTTGTGGCACCAGCACCAGTGCCATATGCTGCGTACACACGAACGTTTTTAATGTCATTTTCAAAAACGACCTTTTTCTCGACGTGATTTTTCTTGTTTCCTCTCAAGCCTGTCTTGCATACACACGTTCATTAAAAAAAACGCTTGAGCAAAGCGCAGTGACGTACATCACGTACAACGGCACTATAAAGAGGAAGTTCCGTTCGAATGGCGCCACCCTTCATGTTAGTAAAGTTTGTTGAGCGACGATTCGCGCTTTTCAGCCTTGTGCGTTTCAGTCCGTTACAGCGTGACGAATGTGCTATCTCCATTACGAATGCTAGTTTTACCAGAACGAGCGCATCCGTCTCATACTTGATTCTGAGCATGCGCGTTTTTTTCCCCTCGTAAAAGCATACACACTACCGTTTTTCACGTCGTTAAAAAAAACGACGTGAAAAACAACGTGAAAAAAGTAGGATTTTTAAAACAGCTTACCTGTAAAATCCTTTTCTTGGAGTACATCACGGGACACAGAGCAGCATAGTCATTGCTATGTGGGTTATATAGATTACCTTCAGGTGCTGGCACTGGCAACTTCCAAAACAGGAAGTACCCTCCCCTATATAAGCCCCTCCCATCCGGGAGTACCTCAGTTTTGTAGCAAAGCAATACGTGTCCCCAAAAGAGGGGTGGGAGCTCTGTGTCCCGTGATGTACTCCAAGAAAAGGATTTTACAGGTAAGCTGTTTTAAAAATCCTACTTTCTTGTTCATACATCACGGGACACAGAGCAGCATAGTCATTACTATGTGGGACGTCCCAAAGCAATGCCACATGAGGGGGGGGATACACCATACATAAGCTGGGCGCCATCAGGCATGAGGATCTTTTGCGGCCTGCAACACACTGCGCCCAAAGGCGACATCCTCCTGACTTCTAACGTCCACCTGGTAGAACCTAGTAAACGTGTGTACTGAAGACCATGTTGCGGCCTTACAAATTTGCGCCAGGGAGGCCTGGTGATGCACTGCCCATGAAGTTCCAACTGCTCTCGTGGAGTGCGCCCTAACTTTGAACGGAGGCGGTCTACTTCTCAAGCCATAGGCTTGTATTATGACCTGTCAAATCCACTTGGCTAAAGTAGATTTTGATGCTGCCTGACCCTTTCTGGGGCCTTCCGGCAGAACAAACAAAGAATCCGTTCTACGAATCTGAGCAGTGGCTTCTAGATAAGCTTTAACTGCTCTTACTACATCCAAAGAATGCAATAACTTTTCCTCTACCGAGCTTGGTTTGGGGAAAAAAGAAGGAAGAACCACATCCTGGTTCAAGTGAAACCTCGATACCACCTTAGGAAGAAAGGCTGGGTGAGGACGTAATACTACTCTGTCCTTATGGATAACCAGATATGGCTCTTTACAGGACATGGCGGCTAATTCCGACACTCTTCTAGCCGAGCATATGGCTACTAAAAATATCAATTTCCTGGTGAGTAGAACCAAGGAAATGTGCCGCAAAGGTTCAAATGGCTGCTTCTGCAGAACCGACAGAACCAAATTTAGATCCCATGGGCATATGGGAGCCTTAATCGGTGGAATAATACGAGTCACACCTTGCATAAAGGATTTGACAAGTGAATGCATAGCCAGGGGCCTTTGAAATAGTATTGACAAGGCCGAAACCTGGCCCTTGATAGTACTTAAGGCAAACTTCCTGTCTACAGCCCACTGCAGGAAGTCCAGAATTCTGCCTATAACGTACTTACGTGGATGCCATTTTCTGGCCTCGCACCAAGTGATGTACGCCTTCCAAACTCTATAGTAGATCTGCCTGGATACAGGCTTCCTGGCATTGATTATAGTTGATACCACAGAGTTAGAGAGACCTCTCTTCTTTAGGATGTGGGATTCAATAGCCAGGCCGTTAAACTTAGAGTTAGTAAGGAAGGGTGGTATATCGGTCCTTGCGAAAGCAGGTCCGGACGACGTGGAAGGGTCCAAGGACTCCCCACAGACATTTTGATGATCTCCGCGTACCAGGCCCTTCGGGGCCACGCTGGAGCCACCAGGATCACCGGCTTCTTCTCCAACCTGACTCTGCGAAGGAGTCGAGGCAACAATTGTAGCGGAGGGAATGCATATATCAGTCTGAACTGATCCCAAGGGAACACCAGAGCATCCGAGCCGCAAGCGAGGGGATCCCATGTCCGGGAGACAAATCTGTCCACCTTTGCGTTGAATCTGGATGCTAGCAGATCTACATCCGGTGTTCCCCACCGCTGACATATTGCTCGGAAGACCTCGGGATGAAGGGACCATTCCCCTGGGCATAACTGTTGGCGACTCAGAAAGTCCGCCTTCCAATTCTCCACCCCTGGAATGAAGACAGCTGATATACATGGGACATGCTTTTCTGCCCATTCCAGGATGTGACTTACTTCCCTCTGGGCTGCACGACTCCTGGTGCCTCCCTGATGATTGATATATGCCACTGCTGTGGCATTGTCTGATTGAATTCTGACAGGGGACCCTTGGAGTCTGGATGTCCAGGCTACTAGGGCGTACCGGGCTGCTCGTATCTCTAAGAGATTGATGGGCAGGGTTTTTACTACATTTGACCATCTGCCCTGGAGAGACCATTGCTCCAGTACTGCCCCCCAGCCTATAAGGCTGGCATCTGTAGTGACCACCTTCCAAGATATCGGGCTGAAGGGTTTTCCCTTCTGGAGATTCTGGGGGATCAACCACCAGCAGAGACTCTTCCGAACGGAAGGGGACAAAGCCATCGGGAAGTCTAGAGCCTGAACTTTTCCGTTCCAGGCTGACAATATGGCCCTTTGTAAATTCCTTGAGTGGAATTGGGCGTATGGTACAGCTTCGAATGATGCTACCATCTTTCCTAGCAGCCTCATGCACAGGCGTATGGACGGCTGTCTTTTTGCACAAAGCAGACGGACCAAGGCCCTCAAAGAGGATACCTTGTCTAGAGGTAAGAAAATCTTCCTCTGGTCTGAATCCAGCCGTAGCCCTAGATATACCAGGTTTTTCACTGGCTGTAGGGCTGACTTGTCCAGGTTGATGACCCAACCGTGAGACTCTAGATACTTGATTGTATCGACAATTACCACTTCTAGCTTGGCAACTGAGTGGTCCATCAACAACAGGTCATCTAGGTATGCCATTATCGTTACACCCCGTGTTCTTAGATCGGCCAACAGTGGGGCCAGAATTTTTGTGAACACTCGTGGTGCTGTGGCCAGACCAAATGGTAAGGCTCTGAACTGAAAATGGCGCCCTTCTACTGCAAAGCGTAGGAATTTTTGATGACCTGGAAAGATGGGAACATGCAAGTAAGCATCTTTGATGTCGATCGAGGCTAACCATTCCTCCCCTTGTAGGGCAGCGGTGACCGATCGGATCGACTCCATCCGGAAAGACCGGACGTTTAGAAATTTGTTTAGACTCTTTAGGTCCAATATGGGTCTTATGTCCCCGTTTGGCTTCGGGACTGTGAAAAGGTTTGAGTAGAAACCCAACCCCCACTCTTCCATAGGAACCTCCATAATTACTCCTTGGAGCAATAGTTGTTCTAACGCCAATAGGAGAGACCCTCTTTTTAGAGGGTCTCTTGGCATGCCTGACCACATAAAATGGGACGGAGGAGACTCTTTTAACTCCAACTTGTATCCCAGAGTTACTGCGGAGAGCACCCATCTGTCTTTGATCGTCTCCCGCCAGGTCTCTGCGAACAACTGAAGTCTTCCCCCCACCCGTTTGAGTGGGGGCAGCCCTTCATAGGCTTGACTTGGAGGCTGGTTTAGTACCTCTTCGGATCCAGGGCTTTTTATTACCCTGTGGCTGTCCCTGATTTTTACCTCCTGAGTTTGACCGAGGAGGCCGTCGGAACTGCTTAGTAGCAGACGTCGCAGGGATAGGAGAGGTAGTCCTCTTAAAAGATGGACCCCTAGACCTCTTTTTACTCGGTAAGAGAGTACTTTTACCACTGGAAATCTTCTGGATATACTTATCCAGGTCTTCGCCAAAAAGGCGTTCCCCATGAAATGGGAAGCTAACTAAGAGCTTCTTACAGGGAGCTTCAGCAGACCAGTTTTTGAGCCACAGAAGCCTACGCATATGTACCAAAGACAGCGTGAGGCGGGAGGCCTGATGGATAGAATCCTTGATGGCGTCAACCGCAAAGCATAATGCTCTAGGCAGATCAGCCAGAGCCTGGGCCTGCTGGTCTGGCAAATCCCTCAGGACCATTTTCATTTGATCCTTTAAAGCTTGGCAGACCCCAATAGCTGCCACTGCTGGCTGTGTAACAGCCCCTGCTGTGGAAAAAGCAGATTTTAATAAAGATTCCAATTTTTTATCCACTGGATCTTTGAACATTTGAACATTATCTACTGGACATGTCAGTGATTTGTTCACAGAAGAGATGGCTGCATCCACCGTAGGAACATTCCATCTCTGGGTGAACTTTTCCTCCATGGGATAGATCACCGGAAACCTTTTAGGCGGAACAAATAGTTTATCAGGATGTTCCCAGTCCTGGTATATAAGTCCTTCCAATAATGGATGTATTGGAAAGGAGCAATTAACCTGGGGAGCTTTTAGCGACCCCAATGAGGAGACAGCAGTAGTTGATGGTTCAACAAGAGGCATTTTAAATGCAGATCGAACCATGTCAGTTAGGGTCTGGACCCACAATCTTTCAGTCTGCGATGCTGAAAATGGTTCATCTACTGTCGATTCCTCAAAAACAGAGCTAACCTCCTCCTGATCCCCTTCAGGTAGGTCGGTCCCTTCCTGGGACTGTTGCTCTGCCAACAGGCACTCTAATGGAGGTGATGGAGATCTGGCGCGCTTTCTTTCCTGTAGAGAAGAAGCGATCAATGCTGCCAATCTCTGCTCCAATCCCTCCAGAGTTGAGGAAAAAACCTCCTCTGTTATATATGCAGGAGCAGGTGGACTGAGGACAGCCGCAGTACCTGGCACTCCCGGGGGTTCCTTATGGGTATTAACCTCTGATTTCTCAGGGGAGGAGGGTGCAGATGACTGCTCCAGATCCTCAGAGCCCGATGGAGACCCCCTACACTTCCTGAGAGGTATATCTCGGAGTTTTTTAGGCGGCATATTCCTTAGTTCAAAGCTGAGGTATTCCAGCCGCAATACACCCCTTACTGAAATAGTCTAATGCAATTTGCTGCTATGTACATCAGTGGGTGTCTACTAATGCGTCTTTCTGGGGATGCCTGTATCAACCGCCCGCTGTAAGCCCCTATACCATGCTACCAGCTCCTTTTCATGCTCTGTGTCCATAGCAAGCAGCGTGGACTGAGTCCTTTTATCTTGCTGGGACGCCCGCACATGCGCAGAAGCGCTGGGCGCACAGAGCGCGTCATCCGCCAGGCTCCGCCCCCTTTTTTTAAGCTAAACCTTATAAAAGGAAAGCATGTGTGCGCGCGCGCGCGCGTGCACGTGTGCGCTCTTGGCGCCATGTAGGGAGAGAAGCCAGGGTCCCTGTTTCACCAGGACTCGGGGATGGAAGGAAACTACTTGGCAGCATGACAGAGGAATGCAGCTTCCCTGATAGAGAGCTCACTCATCTGCCTGGACTTTCACCATGGAAGGAATAGTCCCAAGAAAAAAGACGTTCCACAGCGGCCTCTAGTGGACAAACACAGGTACCGCACCTTTGTCTTTTTTTTTTTTTTTTTTTTAAAACCTCCTTTATGAAAAAACATTTCCAGGTTTACAGTTTTTTTAAAACTTCCCTTATGAAAAAACATTTCTAGGATTTCTTAGGCATATACAGCTATTAGCGGGAATACCCTTTAGGTAACAGGCAGAAAGACATATTAGGCTTGGGGGTCCCCTCAATAGAACCAAGTTCCTGAGGGGCCCCCACTTACCTTTTCCCCGCCGCAGGACTTTGTTTGGTCCACAGAAGCCCAAACTTCACCTCTCACGGCAGGCATTGTACTAGACCTTCAGGGACCGGGTTCCCAAGGATTCCACTCCCCTGGACCTGTATAGCACCCTGCACAGATAGCCTCTTGGTTTTGGGTATGACCAGAGCTCTGGATCCCAGGGTCCAGCCCTCCTAAGAGAGGCATTATAGGCAAAACCCTGCTCTTCTCTGCAAGGCCCGGGTACCGACCGTTTAGCTATGAAGCTTTTTTGGTCGGATCCGGAATAGCTTGCTAAGGCCCAGAGAACCTGTACACAAGCCCAGATGAATACATGTTAACCTTGGCCAACACCTTAGACACTGGCAAAAAACTGAGGTACTCCCGGATGGGAGGGGCTTATATAGGGGAGGGTACTTCCTGTTTTGGAAGTTGCCAGTGCCAGCACCTGAAGGTAATCTATATAACCCACATAGTAATGACTATGCTGCTCTGTGTCCCGTGATGTATGAACAAGAAATAGAGCAGGTTCTCATTTTTTTAGGCCATTTTTCACGTCGTTAAAAATGCTCTGGAGCCTACACACGATCGTTTTTAATGCCCAATTTAAAAAATGGCATTTTAAACGACGTGAAATCATGTGTACACGGCATAAGGCCCAATTTTTCTGCCCCTGTTTAACAGGGGTGTGTAATTACATTTTTTGATGCAATACTTTGCAACAGGGCTCATTGCTGCGCTCCAAGTACAGAATCTGTGAGGTGTTGCAGTGTTGTGGCAACAGTGCCTAAGGCACAATTTTTATGCCACTGTTCAACAGGGGCTTGTAATTACAATTATTGCTCTAATAATTAACAGCAGGGCCCATTCCTGCACCCACCAAGAGTAACTGTGAGGGCTAAAGCCTCGTACACACGATCGGATATCCTATGGATTCTAATCCGATGGTTTTGTCCATTGGAAATCCGATGAAGCTGTCTTCCATCAGTCTTGCCTACACACCATCAGTCAAAAAATCGACCGTTCCAAACGCGGTGATGTAAAACACTCCGATGAGCTGAGAAAAATTAAGTTTAATGCTTCTGAGCATGCGTCGACTTGATTCTGAGCATGTGTGGGTTTTTTATCCGATGGACTTGCCCATAGACGATCGTAATTTGCTATCGGTTTTTGATCCATCGGAAAAATTTAAAACATGTTCTATTTTTTAAAACCGATGGAAAAAAGACCGATGGGTCCCATACACGATCGGTTTGTGCAATGAAAAAAGTCCATCGGACTGTTTTCATCAGTAAAACCGATCGTGTGTACAGGGCTTTACAGTGTTGTGGCATAACCACCACCACCTCCACCAAAAGCCCAAATTTGTCTGCCCCTATTCAACAGGGGCATGTGATTACAATTCTTGATCTAATATTTCACAGCTGGGCCCATTCGTGCGCCCACCAAGAGTAACTGTGAGGACTTACAGTGTTGTGGCACCAGCACCACCACCACCACCAAAGGCCCAATTTTTCTGCCCCTGTTCGACAGGGGCATGTGATTACAATTCTTGATATAATATTTCACAGCTGGGCCCATTCCTGCGCCCACCAAGAGTAACTGTGAGGACTTACAGTGTTGTGGCACCAGCACCACCACCAAAGGCCCAATTTTTCCTACCACTGTTCAACAATGTCATGTAATTACAATTCTTAATCTAATATATCACAGCTGGGTCCTTTCCTGCGCCCACCAAGAGTAACTGGGAGGGCTTACAGTGTTGTGGCAACACCTCCACCACCAGCACCACCACCACCACCAAAGGCCCAATTTTTTTGCCCCTGTTCAACAGGGGCTTGTGATTACAATTCTTGATCTAATATTTCACAGCTGGGCCCATTCCTGCGCCCACCAAGAGTAACTGTGAGGACTTACAGTGTTGTGGCACCAGCACCAGCACCACCACCACCACCAAAGGCCCAATTTTTCCTACCACTGTTCAACAATGTCATGTAATTACAATTCTTATGCCGCGTACACACGATCATTTTTCCCGTCGGGAAAAATGACATTTTTTTTTTTCGCCGAGAAAAACGATCGTCTGTGGGCTTTATGCCGTTTTTCTCGTTGAGAAAAACGGCAGGAAAAACGACGAGAAAAATTAGAACATGTTCTAAATGTTCTCATCGTTTTTTCCATCATTTTTTTCCGCGGCAGTTTTCCCATAGGGAGACACTGCCGCGGAGCCCACAGACGGTCGTTTTTCTCGTCAAAGAAAAAAATGACGGGAAAAACGGTCGTGTGTGGGGGAACATGCCGTTCCCTCGTTTCTCTTTTTTTTTCATGCCGTGATTCACGGCGGTGTTTTCACCGCCGTGAATCACGATCGTGTGTACGCGGCATTAATCTAATATTTCAAAGCTGGGTCCATTCATGCGCCCACCAAGAGTAACTGTGAGGACTTACAGTGTTGTGGCACCAGCACCACCACCATGGCATGTTATTACAATTCTTGATATAATAGTTCACATCAGGGCGTTCCAGCACCCAAGAGTAACTGTGAGGGCTTACAGTGTTGTGGCAACACCAACACCTAAGGGCCAAATTTCTGCAGAGTATATACGGCAGGCCCCTACTTTCAAACATCCAACTTACAAACGACTCCTACTTGCAAACGGAAGGAGACAACAGGAAGTGAGAGGAAATCTATCCCTAGGAAGGGAAATTCTCTCCTGTGAGTGTTAATATGGGAAAAAGGTGTCTCCTCTCCACTGATTTATCACCAATCCTTGTTTCAATAAAAAACCCACATTTTCAAAAAACATTTGTTATTGGGACGGAAAGTGAGGTGAAATGTTCTGAACAGGTGCACACTGCACAGACAGCAAAACAAATGTTACAGGGGTGATAACCCTTCCCTATGTTTTCCAAAAAGCTTAAAAATAGATTTTTTGGCTGGAGCTACACTTGAAAAATGTACCTGTTCCAAATTACAAACAGATTCTACTTAAGAACAAACCTACTGTCCCTGTCTTGTTTGCACTGCCTGCATATTGCGGTTCAGAGTATATAGGGCCTTTTTTTAATTTTGGTGCAGGGTTCCCCTTAATATCCATACAAGTCCCAAAGGGGCTGGTAGTGGCCTGGGGGGGGGGGGTACCCATGCCATTTTTCTCAATGATTTTCATTCATATTGCCGGGACCACACATTACATTAAAGCCTCAAGCAGTTTTAAATGACTTTTTTTCCTTTAGAAATGTCATTTTGTGCAGCCACTTCACAGGCATATTTTAGACACCTCCCAGATACGATATTTGACTAGATGGAGCCCGGGCCATAGACGAATGATGGCCTCAAGGTGGCTCTAGATATCCGGGAGAACGTCAATAGACGTCCTCGGCTCCAACGGCCACTGGGGGGGCGCGCGCACGCGCCCGGCGCGTCACTGACATGCTGATGCGCGTGCCTGGCGGCCGCGATGTCCGTCAGGCACCCGTGATTGGCCGGTACACAGACAAGGACGTGGATCTGTGTGTGTAAACACATAGATCCATGTCCTGTCAGGGAGAGGAGACCAATGGTGTGTCCCTTGTACATAGGGACAACCATCGGTCACCTCCCCCAGTCAGTCCCCTCCCCCCACAGTAGTAATCACTCCCAGGGCACACATTTAACCCCTTCCTCGCCCCCTAGTGTTAACCCCTTCACTGCCAGTGTCATTTTTACAGTAACCAGAGCATTTTTATAGCACTGATCGCTGTAAAAATGACAATGGTCCCAAAATGGTGTCAAAAGTGTCCGATGTGTCCGCCATAATGTCGCAGTCACAATAAAAATCGCTGATCGCAGCCATTACTAGTAAAACAAAACATATAAATAAAAATGCTATAAAACTTTGCCCTATTTTGTAGACGCTATAACTTTTGCGCAAACCAATCAATAAGCGCTTATTGCAATTTTTTTGACCAAAAATATATAGAAGAATACGTATTGATCTAAACTGAGAAAAAATAATATATTTTTTTTTAAAAATTGGGATATTTATTATAGCAAAAAGTAAAAAATATTGTGTTTTTAAAAGAATCGTCGCTCTTTTTTTGTTTATAGCGCAAAAAATAAAAACCGCAGAGATGATCAAATACCACCAAAAGAAATCTCTATTTGTGGGAAAAAAAATACGCCAATTTTGTTTGAGAGCCCCGTCGCACGACCGCGCAATTGTCATTCAAAGCGTGACAGCGTTGAAAGCTGAAAATTTGCCTGGGCAGGAAGGGGGTTTAAGTGCCCAGTAAGCAAGTGGTTAAAGGAATATTTTACTTTTTTTTTCACTTTATGTATCATTAAAATCACTGCTCCCGAAAAACGGCCGTTTTTAAAACTTATTTTTGCATTGATACATGTCCTCTGGGGCAGGACCCAGGTCCCCAAACCCTTTTTAGGACAATAACATGCATATTAGCCGTTATAATTAGCACTTTTGATTTCAAACGTTTGCATCCATTGTATTTAATAGGGTTCTAAAGTTTGCGCAAACTTTCGGTCCGTTCGCAGGTTTTGGTGCGAACCGAACCGTGGGGTGTTCGGCTCATCCCTATTGTAGAGAACAAGACATTACTTAGTCCTCCCCTAGAGTGAGTGCACTGCTCCTCCATAGGTTAACGTTAACTCCAGGATATAAAATGTGTTATTGACAGGATCACCTGGTAAAAATAAAGAAAACAAATAATAGCAATAATTGGAGATTTTGATGAGTTGGCTGTTTTCACAGAACACCAGCAGCGTATACAATATGTTACATGACGAGTTGGCTGGTTTGACAGAACACTGGATAAGGAGGAAAAAAATTGTCACCACCTTAGATGCGGCCATGTTGTTGGTTACTAGGTGGCGGACTAACAATGTCCACTCATTTAATCGTTAAAAAAGCTAACTCGTCCATACGGTATCTCCAATTACTGATGCTGGAGAGTCACCGGAAGTGACGTTGTTGGAGATTTTGGCGAGTTCGAGTTTTTGGGAGAACACCACCACAACTTAGGACCTTTAAGCAGCAATATACTGCACTACAGTTTTGTTCCTGGGTTCAGATACAGTTTAAAGCTGTACTAAACCTAAAAGCAAACTTTTATTATATTGCAGCTTTTTTTTTTAATGCTTTTTCTCTTCTATTTGTATCTACTCATCTGGCCAGTAAGTATTTTGTTTTTCAAAAGAAAAAGGTCTCTTGAAGATATCAGTGTACAGGGATGAGACAAACTATTTACCACTGGCAGGGGTGCTTACAATGATCAGTCTTTCTTTATTTATTCATGTAAAACTGTTTGCTGTAACAAATTATAAAGTATGAGCTGAAGTTTGGCTTCCATGTGTTAGTGTATTTAAATCTGTTGGTACCTCCCACCCCCTCCCTCCAGCAGACTGACAATTTTGCTGTCTGCTGTGCCCCCTGTTCTCATTCACCCAGAGTGTGGGGCACTCTAATATAGGATGTGTGCTACTGGTCAGATCACCAGGTAAAAGCAGAGGGAAAAAAGCCTAAAAGAAGGAAAACAAATGCAGTCACTACATCTTATGATTGGTAAGCTGAAATATATTACGTTTTGGGTTTTGGGTTTAATACTGCCTTAACACCTGTGCTATATAGAATATTTGTATATTTTAAAATGTTATTGCTGGTGGCAGGGGATGGGTGGCAAGTGACACACTGAATCTGGTGGCAGGGGATGGGTGTCAATTGACACGCTGAATCTGGTGACAAGGAACCAGTGGCAAGTGACACGCTGAATCTGGTGACAAGGAACCGGTGGCAAGTGACACGCTGAATCTGGTGGCAGGGGATGGGTGTCAATTGACACGCTGAATCTGGTGACAAGGAACCAGTGGCAAGTGACACGCTGAATCTGGTGACAAGGAACCGTGGCAAGTGACACACTGAATCTGGTGGCAGGGGATGGATGGTAAGTGACACGCTGAATATGGTGACAGGGGACGGGTGGTAAGTCACACGCTATATCTGGAGGCAGGTGACGGTGGCAAGTGACACACTGAATCTGGTGGCAGGGGATGGGTGGCAATTGACACACTGAATATGGTGACAAGGAACCGGTGGCAAGTGACACGCTGAATCTGGTGGCAGGGGATGGATGGTAAGTGACACGCTGAATATGGTGACAGGGGACAGGTGGTAAGTCACACGCTATATCTGGAGGCAGGTGATGGTGGCAAGTGACACTCTGAATCTGGTAGCAGGGGACCAGTGGCAAGTGACACGCTAAATCTGGTGGCAGGGGACAGTAGCAAGTGACAGGCTGTAAAGTAGAAATATTGTTCTTTAATTCTTGAAAGCAGGTGCGTAAATTGGGGCAAGCTTGTAGGGGCCCCATAGCATTACTTTGCCCAGGAGCCCATGATGCTATTAAGATGGCCCTGGAGGGGTGTACTCACGAGATACTGTATATATATATATATATATATATATATATATATATACACACCTTCTGGTTAGAGTGGCAAAGGTAGCCATTTTTCTAAGTATAACTGTTCTTATTTATTTAAAAAAAAAGCTTATTTATATGACTCATAACATGTTTTTGAGGGAGTTTGAGATCTTGCATATGAGGTTGCCATGGTAATGCTACTTGTGGTGGCTTTTAGACTTTGATTTATTTAGAGAAAATGTTAAATCACTGGTATTCAGAACTGTTCAGAGACATACATGTTTATCACATCTGTTTTGTATTTTGTAATGCTCTTGATTCGGCTACTTTAGTATAATTTATTTGCAACTATTATTCAATACGGAGCATGAATTATAGTTAACTATTAAAATAATAAAAATAATAACAAATGACAGTACAAAACATGCTACAAAATGTTTATCTAATGATCTAGAGGTTTCTGTTTATCTGACCTGTTCCTGATTTGGTAAATGTAACCAAAAAGAAGCTGTTTTATTTATGTGCTGCAAAAGTTTTAAACAGTCTTTTTATAACTGAAAAGTTTGGAAAGGATGTTATAATAGCTATTGTGTAAGAAGATAATAATGATGGGTAAACTCAATTCTGTAGACCTGGGATAATTGTTGCAGTGCTGTAATGCAAAATATTATGGCCGTGGCATGAATACACCCTCATCCACTGCGTTTGAGGCTTAAAGCAGAATTTTAGACAGAAAGTCCTAAAAGCTTACATTAGGTTGGCGTCTTTCGCAGGTATAGCTATGTAAAACTTTAAAAATAAGTTAAACAGGAGACAAGGTGCGCCAGACTAAGTGCAGTATGTCAGAAAACAATTTATTATAAAATAAAGCCAAATGGCTACTCACACAACACAGGTGAGGGATAAGCATGAACATAGGGATATCTGTGATCTCTATGAAGTCACTCTATGTTCCGGAGCTTTGTCCTGAGAAACGTCCCCGCAGGCTGCAGCAGATGGATCAGCAGGGCGATATACAGGGCCAGCCTGGTTCCTGATAGGCGGCGTGCGTGTCAGCATGGAACGCAGTCGGAGTCAGTGAACCGGAAGTGACGTATGGGCGTGTCAGATGACACATTTCAAAGCTTCTGCTTTTTCTCCAGATCTCTGCACCATCTTTCCTTTTCCTTTAAAAATAAGTGCCTATAGAAACCTTAATACCATCTGTTGCAAAGAGGACAATGATTGGGTTGCTACTTTTGTATGCCCGGAAAAACATTGCGATGCAGTGGAAAAAACCCTCTGCCCCGTCTCTGGTCCAGTGGAAATGTTTAGTTAATGGTAACCTTCTCTTATATAAGGATACATATATGAACAGAGGATGCCCCTTCAAATATGATAAGATCTGGCGTACATGGTTGGCTGAACCAACGGCAATTTACAGCACACGCTAATTTTGCTAGCATGAATATTAATGTGGAATACATGTTCCTTGCTAAATAATTTTTTTTTTTTATCAAGTTGTTATGGGTGAAGTTTTGCTTAAGGCCCGGTTCACACAGGGGCGACTCGTCAGGCGACTTGGTCGCCTGACGAGTCGCTTCCCACGCTGTTCAATGGAACCATTCTAATAGGAGCGACTCAGGTCGCTCCGACTTAGAAAAAGGTTCCTGTACTACTTTTGGGGGCGACCCAAGGCGACCTGCATTGACTTCTATACAGAAGTCTTTATGCAAATCGCCTCGGCGGGCGTCTCAAGTTGTCTTGAGATCGCGCCGCCGAGGTCGCCCCCAAAGTCGTGCCGCGTCGTGCCGCCCCTGTGTGAATGGGGCCTTAGGGGGGGCATTTGAGAGGCAGTAAAAATCAGCTTAACCCTTTTGCCCCAATGCCTCCTGGCCCTTTAAGAGGTTTCATATGTTGGGACATGGGGCAGGGTTTATGATCCTGTGACCGCTGTGATTGACTGGATGCCAAGGAGCGATCGGGGGACCTTTCCGTTAACCGCCGGGAACTGTGCAAGACATGCTAATTGTGTCTGCTAATTGTTACACAAATATGCAGTCGCTCTGCGCCAAGGCCCACCCACTGAGAGCCCCCATATTTGCATACTGTTGGCACCTAGGGGTTAACTGCATCTTTTGACTGCTTCCTAATCATAAGTATAGATGAGGCCTTAGGCTGTGAAGTCAGATTGCTTTCAAAATAATTATATATATCTCAATTAACAACCTACAAAGTGTATAAACACAAAAAAAAAAAACATCAAATCAATGTTTGGTGTGTCCGTGTATTGCCTTTAAAAAAGCATCAATTCTCCAAGTACTCTTGCACACATTTTTTTTTTTTAGGGACTAAGTAGGTAGGCTGTTCCAAACATCTAGGATAACTATTCACTACATTACTGCAGTGCCTATACCTTTGCACAGTGCTGTACTGTACATACATAGCTTGATCCTGCCATTGATTCAATGGTCCAATGTAATTCTTGTGAAAGGATGACTTGTCCTATGGGTTATCCTATGTTAAGATAATGAGTAATGGTAATAGGGATATTACAATGAGGCTGATGAGGGGGGAGAGTAGCAGACATAGTTGCTCCATCTTTTTGGTCAGGTTGTATATTACATATTGTGGCCTCCTGCACTGTTCAAGGATATTCAAACACTCAATGTGCCAGGATGGGAAGGAATTTTTGTGAGCATACCAACACTGGCAGCATATGGAAGCTGGTCCCAATATTTTCACAAACCTTCAAGAAACACAATTATCTAAAAAAATTGACAAATTTGTGATTATGTTAACAACTGTATTTTTGCTCTATGCCTTGGTGCCAGGGTATTACGGTAATTGGTCTTTCTCCAAAGCCCCTGCAGGGACTCACCTTTACCAAATTGAATCGTTTTATTCTCTGGTGAAATGTTTATGCCACATGCATGCTACTTGATCGCCACAAAAAGCATTCAAACTACACAGGCTAGCTTAAAATAACTATACAAATCAAAAGCCAGGCCTTTTCCACACACTGGTAGCAGGGGACACTAAGCCAATGGTCTATGTGCTGGACCCTTCTCTACAATCCAAAAATAGTTCCTGTATAAAATATAAAATAGAGTTCTGAGCATGCAACTGCTCTTGTGCTCTGCAATCATTTCTAGAGAATTCTTTACCCTTACTCATGGAGGTTTACATTGGGTACCCCCCATTAAACATTTCCACTGTATTACAAAGAATAACAGGCAATTATTCTGTACCTGCATGTGTTTCCCCACTACTGCCACTGAGCCTGTGTGCTTTTTCCTCTTGGCACGGTCCAGTACAGCTGACTAAGGTGCTGTCATGCCCCCAGGAACGTCACAGGCTATTGTTTTCCTCTTGTACCCAACAAGAAAACCTGCAGCAGCTGCATTTCCTTTTCACTTTGCAGGTATGCACAACAGGTTTCCTATCAGCAGCCCTGGTTGCTGTGTGTATGGGCCATACCTCGCATAGAACTTCACGCTATGATACTGGCACACATCCCAGGACTCAGCTGTAGCTGGACAACTGAGTAAAAAGCAGGAATATCTTGGTAAATCTGGGACAGTTAGTAAGTATACTTTTGGTAGGCAAGTTGTCCAGTTGGACCTGGAGAACATGCCTCAGTTGACCCTAAATAGATCAGCCTGGTATAAGGACCACTGTATCTTTATGTTGTGCGCAGCACATCAAAGAAGGGTAAAAGGGTTAAACATTTAGATGTGTAGTTTTTTCAACCACTTTTAAAAAAATGTCCTCTCTGAACTCAGCACCATAGTGTTGGAAACTAATATAATTCAGTTATGGAAAATCTCAGGCTCTCTCAATTAATCACTGTGTTATCTGTTGCAGCTGAGACTCTATCTTCCTCCGTCTTCTAGATGGATTTCCAAACAAATTCCAAGCTAAAGTCTCCTGATAATTGATTTTTTAAGACAAAGTAAATTTGCAGCTATCAGTTCTAAATAATGTGCAAGTTTCCAAGTTGCAAAAACAACATATCTAAATTAATAGTAGAAGTATAAAAAGGCAAAATGATTAATCATATTTTTCAATGTACAAAATGAAAAACAAACTTACTCGCTCTGATAGTAGCTGGAAAACTTTGTTAAAATGTTGTTTTTTTAGATTTGTTATCATTTTAATGGGCAGTTTCTTTTTTCTCATTAGTTAAATTAGTTAAAAGTTAAAAGTTAGACAAACATTACAGATGCCCCATTACTCAATAGACGGAAGGTCACAGAAGTGGTCTAGATGACACTGTTCTCCAAATTAAAAGTACAATAACAGTTAGGCAACCTGCCAGCATTTATATAAGATGGACCACAGAGCCACACTACAACCCATTAGATCTGCACCCTCACAAAAAGTGTACTTTTAAGGAAGATGTATGATAACAGTTGATAGAACATTCTATAGGAAGCCAGTCAGTAACACAATGAAATAGATTAAGTAAAGAGTGCTCACTTAGGAAAGTTAATGTTCACTGAGCTAAATAAAAAAAGGTGACGTTTTGTTAGCTTCAATCAACCACTCATGTACAGTATTAGCAAAAAATGTGTTGTTTTTTCTTTGTTTTTTTTAAACATGATAGGGTATTCAAAGTGAACATAGGTTCTCCTTATTCACTAACACTTTGCACAACAACATCTACTATCTTAGGCTGCATTCACACCTGAGCGTTTTTAGCTAGTAAAACGCCCGAAAAACACCCAACAAGCAAAATCCAATCCATTTAAATGGGCCCTGTTCACAACTGAGCGTTTGTAGCCTGAATGAAGCAAAATGCCTGAAGCTCAAAAAAGTACAGGACCTTCTTTTTGGGCAGATTACAGGCATTTTTCTGCTTTTTACATTGGTGACCTTTTGACCTGTGAAAATCGGGGCAAAAACGCGTCAAGAACATGGTAAAAGTCACAGAGAAGTCGCTGTAAAACAAGCAACTTTCTGCCTGAAAATGAAATGCTCAGGTGTGAATGCAGCCTTAATAAATCACTTTATGGAAGACTGGAAAATGTTTTCCTTCCTGTGACATAAAACGATGATCCAATTTTTCTTGTAAAGATAACATATATGACAAAAGTGATCCAATAATCTTATTCTCAACTTTTCTGATTCTCTTATCAGTTTCCTGCATACCTGTCACGAGCCGGACTGACGGCTAGTGGGGATACAGGAGGTGGATCCTCTGTACCAGAGAGGGGATGGCACGGATCGTACTGAGGGACCGGTTCTAAGCAACTACCGGTTTTCACCAGAGCCCGCCGCAAAGTGGGATGGACTTGCTGCGGCGGTAGCAACCAGGTCGTGTCCTCCAGTAGCGACTCCACCTCTCTGGCGGCTGAGATAGGCGCAGTACAAAAGGACTAGGCAGAGGCAAGGTCAGACGTAGCAGAGGGTCAGGGCAGGCGGCAATGGTTCGTAGTCTGAGACAATGGCAGCAGGTCAGATACACAGGCAAGGCAACTCACAAAACGCTTCCACAGGGTACTAAGACAACAAGATCCGGCAAGGACAGGAAGGGGAAGTGGGTTTATATCAGATTTGGGTGTGCACACAGTAATTGGGCCAGGCACCAATCAATGGTGCGCTGGCCCTTTAAATCTCAGAAGGCCGGCGCGCGCGCGCCCTAGAGCGCAGCGGGGCCGCGCGCGCCGGGAAGGAGCAGGAGGGGGATGGTGAGTAGGATGGGATGCGATCCGCGGACGGAGATGTGCCGCCGCGTGGATCGCATCCCCGCCGGTAACAGAGCAGCGCTCACGGCCAGGGGGGCTGACCGGAGCGCTGCAGGGGGACCGACGGCGGCGAGCGCTCCGGGAAGGATGGGACACCCGGAGCGCTCGGCGTTACAGTACCCCCCCTTAGGTCTCCCCCTTTTCTTGGAACCCAAGATCTACGGATGAGCTCCTTGTCTAAAATGTTGGTCTCAGGCTCCCAGGATCTCTCTTCAGGACCACAGTTCTCCCAATCAATTAAAAAAAATATTTTACCTCGGATGACCTTGGAGGCGAGGATTTCTTTCACCGAGAAGACATCGGAAGAAACAGAGACAGGAGCAGGAGCAGTGACCTTGGGGGAAAATCGGTTAAGAATGAGGGGTTTGAGAAGAGACACATGAAAAGAATTGGGGATACGAAGAGAAGGAGGAAGATGGAGTTTGTAAGAGACAGAATTGATTTGGTTTTTGATTTTAAAAGGTCCGAGGTAACGAGGGCCCAGCTTGTAGCTAGGTACCCGAAACCGAACATATTTGGAGGAGAGCCACACTTTGTCACCAGGGACATAGACAGGAGGAATTCTTCTTTTTTTATCTGCATGTCTCTTCATGCGGGCAGAGGCCAGTGATAGCGACTTTTGAGTCTCTTTCCAGATAGAGGTGAAGTCTTGAGTTAATTCATCCACGGCAGGAACTCCAGAATAAGTGGGGATGGGGAGGGGGGGGCAATGGGTGACGGCCGTAGACCACAAAGAAAGGTGATTTGGAGGACGATTCAGAGTTCTTGAAATTGTATGAGAATTCTGCCCAGGGCAATAGGTCGACCCAATCGTCTTGACGGGCGGAGACAAAATGTCGTAAGTAGTCACCAAGGACCTGGTTAACTCTCTCCACCTGTCCATTGGATTGCGGGTGATAAGCGGAAGAAAAATTCAACTTAATCTTTAGTTGAGTACAGAGAGCTCTCCAAAATTTTGAGATGAATTGAACGCCTCTATCAGAGACGATATGTGAGGGTAGCCCATGGAGACGGAAAATTTGAAGAAAAAAATGCTTCGCCAACTGAGGTGCAGTAGGCAGACCAGGAAGCGGGACAAAATTAGCCATTTTCAAAAAGCGGTCAACGACCACCCAGATGACAGTGTTACTATGAGACAAAGGAAGGTCCGTGATGAAATCCATGGCAATGTGGGACCATGGTTGTTCAGGCACAGGTAGAGGAAGGAGAAGACCTGCAGGCTTCTGGCGTGGAGTCTTGTCACGTGCACAGATAGTGCAGGCCCGTACAAAGTCAGTCATATCTTTTTCCTGGGTAGGCCACCAATAGTGTCTGGCCATCAATTGTATGGATTTTTTGATCCCAGCGTGACCGGCTAGATGGGAGGAATGGCCCCACCTGAGTATCTGGAGACGAAGGCATGGAGGAACGAAAGTTTTTTCCTGGAGGAACTGGCACCAGAGAAGCAGGAGCAGAGGAAATCAGACACTCAGGGGGTACGATGTGTTGAGGGGGAGTCCCGGTTTCAGAGGCATCGGAGGAACGGGACAAGGCATCAGCCCTGACATTCTTGTCTGCGGGACAAAAATGGATCTGGAAATTGAACCGGGCAAAGAACAATGACCACCTGGCCTGGCGAGGATTTAAGCGCCCCTGAGGTCCAATTTCGAAAAAACTTTTGCTCCGCGCAGACGGTCAAAGAGCTCCGAGATGAGAGGCAGAGGGTAGCGATTTTTAATAGTGATTTTATTGAGACCATGATAGTCTATGCAAGGGCGTAGTGATCCGTCCTTCTTGGCAACGAAGAAGAACCCCGCTCCGGCTGGAGAAGATGCCTCTCTTGAGGTTCTCCTGTATGTAATCAGTCATGGCCTTGGTTTCAGGAGAGGAGAGAGGGTAAATTCTGCCACGGGGTGGTGTAGTACCTGGGAGCAAGTCAATGGGGCAGTCGTAGGGTCTATGTGGTGGTAAGACCTCCGCCTGTTTTTTGCAAAAGACATCAGAAAAGTCCTGATAGGCCTTGGGAAGGCCGGGCAAAGGAGTAGCGATGGGAACTTGACTGGTGGGTACAGACTTAAGACAATGCTTGTGGCAGGAGTAGCCCCAGGATTTGATGTCCCCAGTGGTCCAGTCGAGGGTAGGAGAATGGCGCTGGAGCCAGGGTAGGTCAAGAAGGATGTCAGAAGTACAGTTCGGCAAAACAAAGAATTCAATTTTTTCTTGGTGAAGAACACCAACGGACATGAGAAGGGGTTCGGTGCGGTAACACACGGTACAATCCAGATTCTCTCCATTTACAGAGGAAATGAAGAAGGGTTTGATGAGACGGATAACAGGAACGTTGAACCTGTTGATGAAAGAGGCTTCAATAAAGTTTCCTGCAGAACCAGAGTCCAGGAAGGCCACCGCAGAGAAGGGGGAGCCAGCAGAAGGGGAAATCCGCACAGGAATAGTCAGACGTGGAGAGGAAGAATTCACACCTAGTAACGCCTCTCCCACGTTCACTAGGTGCGGGCGTTTCCCTGACGTAGAGGACGAATAGGGCAGTCCTTTAGGAAATGTTCAGAGCTCGCACAATAAAGGCATAAGTTCTCATTCCTACGGCGAGTCCTCTCTTGTAGGGTCAGGCGAGATCGGTCCACCTGCATGGCCTCCTCGACGGAAGACATAGTATCAGGATGCGTTGGATTCAGGAAGAGAGGAGCCAGGCGCGGATAACGCCTGGTGCGAACAAGATCTTTCTCCTGGCGAAGCTCTTGGCGTCTTTCAACGTAGCGTATGTCAATGCGGGTAGCTAAGTGGATGAGCTCCGTCAGGGAGGAGGGTATCTCTCGTGCGGCCAGACAATCCTTGATGTGGCTGGATAAACCTTTCTTGAAGGTCGCGCAGAGAGCCTCATTATTCCAGGCTAGCTCTGAGGCCAGTGTGCGGAACTGTATGGCATATTCGCCCACAGAGGAGTTTCCTTGGACAAGGTTAAGCAGGGCGGTTTCAGCGGATGAGGCTCGGGCTGGTTCCTCAAAAACGCTACGAACCTCAGCAAGGAAGGACTGAACGGTGGCTGTAGCAGGGTCATTGCGGTCCCAGAGTGGCGTGGCCCAGGCCAAGGCCTTCCCAGACAACAGACAGACCACGAATGCCACCTTAGACCGTTCTGTGGAAAACTGGTCTGACATCATCTCAAGATGCAGGGAACATTGGGACAAGAATCCCTGGCACATCCTAGGATCCCCGTCAAATTTCTCCGGAAGAGACAAGCGGATCTTCGAGGCAGCTCGGAAAGGGGAAGATGCTGGAGCTTGTGGCGGCAGACGCTGCTGGATCATGGTGGTCAACTGCGACAGCTGCTGTCCTTGTTGGGCAATCAATTGCGACTGCTGGGCAACCACGGTAGTGAGATCAGCGAGACTAGGCAGCGGCACGTCAGCGGGATCCATGGCCGGATCTACTGTCACGAGCCGGACTGACGGCTAGTGGGGATACAGGAGGTGGATCCTCTGTACCAGAGAGGGGATGGCACGGATCGTACTGAGGGACCGGTTCTAAGCAACTACCGGTTTTCACCAGAGCCCGCCGCAAAGCGGGATGGACTTGCTGCGGCGGTAGCAACCAGGTCGTGTCCTCCAGTAGCGACTCCACCTCTCTGGCGGCTGAGATAGGCGCGGTACTTTAAGGACTAGGCAGAGGCAAGATCAGACGTAGCAGAGGGTCAGGGCAGGCGGCAATGGTTCGTAGTCTGAGACAATGGCAGCAGGTCAGATACACAGGCAAGGCAACTCACAAAACGCTTCCACAGGGTACTAAGACAACAAGATCCGGCAAGGACAGGAAGGGGAAGTGGGTTTATATCAGATTTGGGTGTGCACACAGTAATTGGGCCAGGCACCAATCAATGGTGCGCTGGCCCTTTAAATCTCAGAAGGCCGGCGCGCGCGCGCCCTAGAGCGCAGCGGGGCCGCGCGCGCCGGGAAGGAGCAGGAGGGGGATGGTGAGTAGGATGGGATGCGATCCGCGGACGGAGATGTGCCGCCGCGTGGATCGCATCCCCGCCGGTAACAGAGCAGCGCTCACGGCCAGGGGGGCTGACCGGAGCGCTGCAGGGGGACCGACGGCGCGAGCGCTCCGGGAAGGATGGGACACCCGGAGCGCTCGGCGTTACAGTACCCCCCCTTAGGTCTCCCCCTTTTCTTGGAACCCAAGATCTACGGATGAGCTCCTTGTCTAAAATGTTGGTCTCAGGCTCCCAGGATCTCTCTTCAGGACCACAGTTCTCCCAATCAATTAAAAAAAATATTTTACCTCGGATGACCTTGGAGGCGAGGATTTCTTTCACCGAGAAGACATCGGAAGAACCAGAGACAGGAGCAGGAGCAGTGACCTTGGGGGAAAATCGGTTAAGAATGAGGGGTTTGAGAAGAGACACATGAAAAGAATTGGGGATACGAAGAGAAGGAGGAAGATGGAGTTTGTAAGAGACAGAATTGATTTGGTTTTTGATTTTAAAAGGTCCGAGGTAACGAGGGCCCAGCTTGTAGCTAGGTACCCGAAACCGAACATATTTGGAGGAGAGCCACACTTTGTCACCAGGGACATAGACAGGAGGAATTCTTCTTTTTTTATCTGCATGTCTCTTCATGCGGGCAGAGGCCAGTGATAGCGACTTTTGAGTCTCTTTCCAGATAGAGGTGAAGTCTTGAGTTAATTCATCCACGGCAGGAACTCCAGAATAAGTGGGGATGGGGAGGGGGGGGCAATGGGTGACGGCCGTAGACCACAAAGAAAGGTGATTTGGAGGACGATTCAGAGTTCTTGAAATTGTATGAGAATTCTGCCCAGGGCAATAGGTCGACCCAATCGTCTTGACGGGCGGAGACAAAATGTCGTAAGTAGTCACCAAGGACCTGGTTAACTCTCTCCACCTGTCCATTGGATTGCGGGTGATAAGCGGAAGAAAAATTCAACTTAATCTTTAGTTGAGTACAGAGAGCTCTCCAAAATTTTGAGATGAATTGAACGCCTCTATCAGAGACGATATGTGAGGGTAGCCCATGGAGACGGAAAATTTGAAGAAAAAAATGCTTCGCCAACTGAGGTGCAGTAGGCAGACCAGGAAGCGGGACAAAATTAGCCATTTTCAAAAAGCGGTCAACGACCACCCAGATGACAGTGTTACTATGAGACAAAGGAAGGTCCGTGATGAAATCCATGGCAATGTGGGACCATGGTTGTTCAGGCACAGGTAGAGGAAGGAGAAGACCTGCAGGCTTCTGGCGTGGAGTCTTGTCACGTGCACAGATAGTGCAGGCCCGTACAAAGTCAGTCATATCTTTTTCCTGGGTAGGCCACCAATAGTGTCTGGCCATCAATTGTATGGATTTTTTGATCCCAGCGTGACCGGCTAGATGGGAGGAATGGCCCCACCTGAGTATCTGGAGACGAAGGCATGGAGGAACGAAAGTTTTTTCCTGGAGGAACTGGCACCAGAGAAGCAGGAGCAGAGGAAATCAGACACTCAGGGGGTACGATGTGTTGAGGGGGAGTCCCGGTTTCAGAGGCATCGGAGGAACGGGACAAGGCATCAGCCCTGACATTCTTGTCTGCGGGACAAAAATGGATCTGGAAATTGAACCGGGCAAAGAACAATGACCACCTGGCCTGGCGAGGATTTAAGCGCCCCTGAGGTCCAATTTCGAAAAAACTTTTGCTCCGCGCAGACGGTCAAAGAGCTCCGAGATGAGAGGCAGAGGGTAGCGATTTTTAATAGTGATTTTATTGAGACCATGATAGTCTATGCAAGGGCGTAGTGATCCGTCCTTCTTGGCAACGAAGAAGAACCCCGCTCCGGCTGGAGAAGATGCCTCTCTTGAGGTTCTCCTGTATGTAATCAGTCATGGCCTTGGTTTCAGGAGAGGAGAGAGGGTAAATTCTGCCACGGGGTGGTGTAGTACCTGGGAGCAAGTCAATGGGGCAGTCGTAGGGTCTATGTGGTGGTAAGACCTCCGCCTGTTTTTTGCAAAAGACATCAGAAAAGTCCTGATAGGCCTTGGGAAGGCCGGGCAAAGGAGTAGCGATGGGAACTTGACTGGTGGGTACAGACTTAAGACAATGCTTGTGGCAGGAGTAGCCCCAGGATTTGATGTCCCCAGTGGTCCAGTCGAGGGTAGGAGAATGGCGCTGGAGCCAGGGTAGGTCAAGAAGGATGTCAGAAGTACAGTTCGGCAAAACAAAGAATTCAATTTTTTCTTGGTGAAGATCACCAACGGACATGAGAAGGGGTTCGGTGCGGTAACACACGGTACAATCCAGATTCTCTCCATTTACAGAGGAAATGAAGAAGGGTTTGATGAGACGGATAACAGGAACGTTGAACCTGTTGATGAAAGAGGCTTCAATAAAGTTTCCTGCAGAACCAGAGTCCAGGAAGGCCACTGCAGAGAAGGGGGAGCCAGCAGAAGGGGAAATCCGCACAGGAATAGTCAGACGTGGAGAGGAAGAATTCACACCTAGTAACGCCTCTCCCACGTTCACTAGGTGCGGGCGTTTCCCTGACGTAGAGGACGAATAGGGCAGTCCTTTAGGAAATGTTCAGAGCTCGCACAATAAAGGCATAAGTTCTCATTCCTACGGCGAGTCCTCTCTTGTAGGGTCAGGCGAGATCGGTCCACCTGCATGGCCTCCTCGACGGAAGACATAGTATCAGGATGCGTTGGATTCAGGAAGAGAGGAGCCAGGCGCGGATAACGCCTGGTGCGAACAAGATCTTTCTCCTGGCGAAGCTCTTGGCGTCTTTCAACGTAGCGTATGTCAATGCGGGTAGCTAAGTGGATGAGCTCCGTCAGGGAGGAGGGTATCTCTCGTGCGGCCAGACAATCCTTGATGTGGCTGGATAAACCTTTCTTGAAGGTCGCGCAGAGAGCCTCATTATTCCAGGCTAGCTCTGAGGCCAGTGTGCGGAACTGTATGGCATATTCGCCCACAGAGGAGTTTCCTTGGACAAGGTTAAGCAGGGCGGTTTCAGCGGATGAGGCTCGGGCTGGTTCCTCAAAAACGCTACGAACCTCAGCAAGGAAGGACTGAACGGTGGCTGTAGCAGGGTCATTGCGGTCCCAGAGTGGCGTGGCCCAGGCCAAGGCCTTCCCAGACAACAGACAGACCACGAATGCCACCTTAGACCGTTCTGTGGAAAACTGGTCTGACATCATCTCAAGATGCAGGGAACATTGGGACAAGAATCCCTGGCACATCCTAGGATCCCCGTCAAATTTCTCCGGAAGAGACAAGCGGATCTTCGAGGCAGCTCGGAAAGGGGAAGATGCTGGAGCTTGTGGCGGCAGACGCTGCTGGATCATGGTGGTCAACTGCGACAGCTGCTGTCCTTGTTGGGCAATCAATTGCGACTGCTGGGCAACCACGGTAGTGAGATCAGCGAGACTAGGCAGCGGCACGTCAGCGGGATCCATGGCCGGATCTACTGTCACGAGCCGGACTGACGGCTAGTGGGGATACAGGAGGTGGATCCTCTGTACCAGAGAGGGGATGGCACGGATCGTACTGAGGGACCGGTTCTAAGCAACTACCGGTTTTCACCAGAGCCCGCCGCAAAGCGGGATGGACTTGCTGCGGCGGTAGCAACCAGGTCGTGTCCTCCAGTAGCGACTCCACCTCTCTGGCGGCTGAGATAGGCGCGGTACTTTAAGGACTAGGCAGAGGCAAGATCAGACGTAGCAGAGGGTCAGGGCAGGCGGCAATGGTTCGTAGTCTGAGACAATGGCAGCAGGTCAGATACACAGGCAAGGCAACTCACAAAACGCTTCCACAGGGTACTAAGACAACAAGATCCGGCAAGGACAGGAAGGGGAAGTGGGTTTATATCAGATTTGGGTCTGCACACAGTAATTGGGCCAGGCACCAATCAATGGTGCGCTGGCCCTTTAAATCTCAGAAGGCCGGCGCGCGCGCGCCCTAGAGCGCAGCGGGGCCGCGCGCGCCGGGAAGGAGCAGGAGGGGGATGGTGAGTAGGATGGGATGCGATCCGCGGACGGAGATGTGCCGCCGCGTGGATCGCATCCCCGCCGGTAACAGAGCAGCGCCCACGGCCAGGGAAGGATGGGACACTCGGAGCGCTCGGCGTTACAATACCATTATTTGCATCCAAAAGAACAGGACACCCACCTACCTAAGATTAAACAGCTTTCACCAAAAAAAAATAAAATATATATAATTTCTGCCCAATATGTATAAAGTGTATGTATAGCCAAAACTTTTTTTTTTCTTAAGTTTGAATTCTAGTAGAGAAAGGCTAAAACTACTGTAGGCTTATTTTGTTGCTGTCCCAAAAATGTGAGGGGAAGTCCCCTCTTAAACAACTGTCCTTGGAACAAGGGTCCCCATTAAAAGATTTTCCCTTGCCTCTTGCTCTGTGAACAACTCTAAAATGTTGGATTTCCCCTCACTATCTTTCTAGGTGATAAAGTTTACCGGTGCAAATAGAGTGGTGAATGTCCCCAATAAAGACAGCAATTGACAGCTTGATAGAAGGTCTTGCAAAGGTTGCAGGAAAGAAATTCAGAGAGAGTGTTGATGCAGGAATCCCTCCTGCTGGGCCTTTGTCTTTTCCTGGTGGGGGGGGCGGGGGAGGGCATGGGAAGTCGTCCCCGCCAGGAGAAAATAGTGATTATTGCTATCAGCTAGCAATAATCGTAGGCAAAACCTTGCATGCTGGTTGTACCCAAGTTGATTGATCGATCAACTTGGGTACATTCAGCCTGCCCATGCACAGTTCGAATCTCGTCCGGTTCCTGCTGAAGTTGAGTTAGGTATCGGATCCACAGATTCATTCGAACTTTCAGCTTATACTTAAAAGAGTCACCTATATATGATTTGCTCTCCTGCAGGCTCATTTGCATAAAAAGACTTATTCTCATGAACAAACGTGTTCTTGTGCACTGAACAAACATAACTCTTATGCCGCGTACACACAGCCGGACTTTTGACCGGCCAAAACTCAGTCGGAATTCCGACGGAAAAATAGACGTAAAAATAGAGAACCTGCTCTCTATCTAACTCCGTCGGAAATTCAGATGGGAAAAGTCGGATGGGGCATACACGCGGTCGGAATATCCGATGAAAAGCTCCCATCGGACTTTTTCCATCGGAAAATCCGACCGTGTGTACAGGGCATGAGCTCCAGTTCACATATATGCAATGAGAGAAATGCAGTAAATCCTGACCGTTTCCCGCACCGCACTGAACTTGCACTCTAGTCATGCAATCTGCCACCAGTGTCAATGTTAAATTAATGACACCCCAGAACAGATCGCAAAACGCATTGCGATTGCAAGAATTGGATTGCATAGTGGGGAGCACCCATACGATCTGACTCCAGTGGATCGTATGGGTGTCAATAGGCCCATAGTAACTCTTGAGAAGCTGCAGAGATCCACAGCTTAGGTGGGAGAATCTGTCCACAGGACAACTATTAGTCGTGCAATCAACAAATCTGGCCTTTATAGAAAAAAAAAAAGATGCCTGCACCTTTTTGTGCCGTGCAGTGCGAATTGAGCCCATACAAAATTAATGGGCTCAAATCTCACTGCAAAGAATCACATGTGATTTGAATAGGAATGCGGTACAATTCCTATCTGAATCACATGCAGTGTCCCGCACCCCACAAGTGTGAACCCAGGCTTAATGTTTTTTATTCTATTGAAAACACAATGCCAATGTAAATCATGGATTTACAATGTGGAAATAAATGGCACAAATATTGAACCACCACTGGTTGAATATGAATGTGACAGTCTAGTGGAAGAGAATTTCTCCCTACCTAACCAGAACAACATGGAGATACAGAAAGGAAATGTCATAAATGAAATAGGGAGGAAGATCTGGGGGCATAAAGTTGTTAATTTGTTCAGTACACTGCAATATGGGTTACACTTGAGAACATGGCTAATGCCACAATAGAAAAATTAAGGTATATGTAAAGTGTGATTATGTTTTGATAATTTGCTTGTATTGTTTTAATGTTGTTTGCATATAAAAATAATCTGATTTAAAAAAAAAAAAACTATATATAAAGTCAAATTTTTTTTTTTTCAATGTAGATACTCTTTGATCACCTCTATAGCCTAGGAGGACCAGAGCGATGTATGATATCACTTCCAGTCTAGGCTTGAACTAAATTTTATTTATTTTTTTAAAGGAAAAGATGATGTAGTTTTGACCCCAGATCACTTCATAAAGAAAACCTGGCATCCTTATTTCTATTACAGGGGATGGTTACATTTCTTGTAATAGGAATAAAAGTAAAAAAAAAATTAAAGGGACAGTGTAAAAATAAAAAGTAACATAAATAAGAAAAAAATATATATAAACGCCCCCATGCTCGCACACAGAAGCACACATATGGAAACAGTGTTCGCACCACACATGTGAGGTATCGCGCAAACGTTAGAGCTAGATCAATAATTCTAGCACTAGACCTCCTCTGTAACTCTAAACATGTAACCTGTAAAGGCGTTTAAAACGTTGCCTATGGAGATTTTTAAGTACTATAGTTTTCCGCCATTCTACGAGTGTGCACAGTTTTAACCACCTCCTGCCCACTGTATTGTCAATTGACAGGCAGGCAGTGGCTCTCTTGCTCTGGGGCAACGTCATATGACATCATACTACTCTTGCAGGGGAGTGCAGCACGGCGATCGGTGGTGCGCTCTTTCCCGGCGCATCACAGATCTGGGCAAAGAGCCGATGATGAGGCCCTTTACTCATGTGATCATCTGTGTCCAATCACAGCTGAACACATGTAAACAGGAAAATGCCGGCTATCGGCATTCCTCTCCTCACACTGACAGCATGTGAGAGAGGAGAGCCAATCAGCGGCATTTCCTCACAGGGGAGATCTGCAAAGATAATCAGGGCACTGATTATCAGTGCAGTCCCAACAGTGCTCAGCAGTGATGCCAATCAGTACCAAGCAGTGATGTAAGTCAGTGCCCAGCAGTGATGCAAATCAGTGCCCAGCAGTGATGCCGGTCAGTGCTGCCTTTCAGTGCTGCCCATCAGTGCCCATAAGGGGTGCCTATCAGCGCCCATCAGTACCACCTATCAGTGTCCATCAGAGCCGCTTATCAGTGTTTACCAGTGCTGCATATCAGTGCCACCTTTCAGTGCCCATCATGGCTGCATATCAGTGCCTCCTCATCAGAGCCACCTCATCAGTGCCCTTCGGTACCCTATCATCAGTACCCATCAGTGCTGCATCATCAATGCCCATAAGTGCAGCTTATCAGTGTGCATCAGTGAAGCCTCATCAGTGCACATCAGTGAAGAAGAAATATAATTTTTTTGCAAAATTGTATGTAGCGGGGTCTCTCTTAAGGCCCCAGGACTACGTTACCCAGAACCCCATTCAGCCCCAGGGCGGAAGTTCCGCCGCAAAGACTCATGGGAGGGCCTTTTTAAGTGAGAGGCGAGGCGTCTCTTTGGACGCCGCGCTTCAAGCAACCAGTCATCCTGCGCGGATCTGCTGCGGGGTAAGGCCTGAAGCCTTAGGCCTTACCTGAAGTCTGAAGAGCCTTCCACCATCCTGCGGAGCCTGGGTGGATCCTGGATCGTCGGTGTAGGACTCCAGTTGGATCGGGGACCCGATCGTTTGCAGACGCCGTGTGCGACGGACACACGCGGTGGAAGACCCAGGCTGGGATCGCGCCTGGAGCGGTGAGCGGGCACCTGCCCATATCCATAGACTGAGCTGTATTCAGGCCTGTAGACTGCCTAGGCCCACTGTTCGCTCACCCGTGTTTCCTTGGGGGGTCCGGTAGTTGGGACAGAGCTGAAGTGCCTACCCCACCCCCGTTTGCATACTGTTGCTACAAGTTACCACCCTTTGGATTACAATTTGGTCATTTTCTCCAAGTGCACCAACGAAAGCTGGCCGGTGAAGAAAACCTTACTTCCTTAGGGAAAGGGGACTATCTCATACACTGTCAGGCCTGATATAGGTGGGGGAAAATTATAAAGTTTGTGTTACTTTGCCATAGGGCGCGCACGCCATAATAGCTCCGCGTGGTGGATACTGAGCGGCGCCATATTATAGTGCTGCTTCTGATACGCTGATTATTGCAGGGCTCTGCAGGTCCATGTATGTGTTACATGCCATGTTTTATGCCACCATTTTACAGTAAAGCTATTACTTATTTATACTCTTGCTTCAGAGTGTTGTCTGCCTATTTAGAAACTGTTGAGTATTATACACCAGAGAGTGATAAGAAGTTAACCCTAGACTAACTGTGCCAGAGTGGGTCGTGTCAGATTGCCGGGGGTTGGCGGTGCTGTATACAGGGCCCGAGAAAACAAACCAGCGGCTCTCTTAACTGGGGGTAGCGCTACACGTGGGGGCTCTCGAGTCCGGGATCCTGTTGCAGCAAATAGCAGCCAAGAGACACCAGCATGGACCCACTAGAAGTAGTAAAGTGGTGCGCAGCAGGAAAAACAGATCCGCATGAAGTAGTGATCATAGAACTTTCAGGGATCTGGCAAGAAGATGCAGTGAAACAGTTAGTGATGTCGCTGTCCCCGCAACAAAAAGCATACATAGTGGATGTCAGAACAGAACCTCCCTTGACATATGTACTGTTAAAATGGAAAGATGGAATCCCAGAAGACTTCAAGAAGCCGAGCATAGAAACGGCGGATAAACAAATCTTTAAGTTAATACGCGCTCCACCCGACTTAAAAGATGTCAAGAAAGAGATGAATCCTGGGTCGCCACAAGGCACTCTCAGCACAGAATTATGCGCGGTTCTAGGGGAAATCATAGCGCAATGCAAGAAAGATCCTGCAGATTACCAAACGTCGGGATACCGGAAACTCAGGATGTTTTCAGGAAGGAAGCCTGTACCCTCAGGTGAAGAGGGGTTTGAGGAGTGGTTAGACGGCGCTACTCAAGCCTTAGAGGAGTGGGAAGTCCCAGACCACAGAAAGAGGCAGAGGATTGCTGAGAGTTTAAAGGGGCCTGCCTTAGAGGCCATACGCAACCTTAAGATGAGCAAGAAAGACTGTGTTGCACAGGACTATCTGGACATTCTGCAGAATGTGTTTGGAGGAACAGAAAAGATCACTGAGCTTACCTACCAACTAGAGCACTGTTACCAGAAGGCAGGGGAGAAGCTATCAGAGTTCATGATGCGCCTAGATAAAATACTGCACAAGATGATCCTAAAGAAGGGGATTGACCCAAAGAAGGTGGATGAGGCCCGGATCCAGCAGGTCATGAGAGGATCTCAACCCCTGGATCCCATCGCACTGGCGCTATGTACAAGACAGGATGGGAAGAGCCTGGAGTACCCTGACTTGATCCGAGTAGTCAGAGAAGAAGAAGCTATACTGGAGGAGAAGAAAAGGAGCCAACCCGTCAAGCTGGTGCAGCCCCCTCCAGTGATGGTCAGGGCCGCCACGACCTTAGAAAGAGACGCAGAGGTGGATACCTTAAAGTCACAGATGTCCCAAGTGCTGGGAATGTTGACCTCCCTGATGGAAAAGGAGTCAAGGGCGTCTGAGAGGAACAGCCCAAGGAAGGAGTTGTTTCCAAATACTTCAGCACCCGCATCCCTGGAAGATAGGGGGGATATGATCTGTTTCAACTGTGGAGGAGTTGGTCACGCGGCCAGAGTGTGTTCCAGTCCCAAAAAGAGGAAGATGAACAACCGCAAGCCGCCGGAAAACTTCAGCGGGCCCCGGTGAAGGAGTCAACCGGGTGCCCATCATCCTTACGGAGCTCCATACTGAATGAGAAGCACATGAAGGAAGGAAGCAGGACCCCGCAGGGGAAATCAAGGGTTCCTCAGAAGGAACGCACTCCAAAGAAACATAGTAATGTCCCTCAGTGGGTAGCTACACCCAGACAGAGGAGGGAAATCAGTGCATACCAGGCCCAGGAGAGACTTAGGTCCAAGGAAAAATGGAAGAAGGAAAGTCAGAGAGGGAAATGCAAAGATCAAAAGAAGCAGACCCCTTCGAAGCAGTACCCAGAGAAGCTGGTGGGTCCCTCTCTAATCATATCCATTCAAGTGGAGGGAGTCTACACAAGAGCCCTGTTGGATACTGGAGCACAGGTGACCCTGTTGTACCGAGACTTCTACGACAGACACCTGAGTCACCTGCCCATCTGAAAGCTTGAAGACTTGGATATATGGGGAATCGGAACGGAAAAGTTTCCTTATGATGGATATCTGCCCATCAAATTGACTTTTGACCCATCCATAGCTGGGAAGGGGGAAGTGTTCGACACCTTAGCTGTGGTGTGCTCCCGACTGCCTGGAGCTAACAGGAGTTCCTTGATAATAGGAACCAACACGGATCTGGTCCGAAGGCTTTTGGTCCCACTGACGAGAAGGAAGAACCCCACAGTCACTGAGATTCATCCAATGTTGAAGACTGCCTACCAACGGTTGATCCTAGAACAAAAGGCCCCGGAAGAGGGGGTAGGGAAGGTCTGGAGACTGGGAAGAAAAGGGATAGTACTGCAACCCGGTGAAGTAAGCTGTTTGAAGGCCACAGTGAAACTCACTTGGGAGCAGCCGGGCCCCTTTGTAATGTTGGAACCCGATCCAAGGGAAGAACCCTCGGGCCTGGAAGTAGTCCCGGAAGTGGTCCCGGTGAGGGCCCTGAAGAAGGCCCATTGCAGGGTGCCAGTGAGTGTCAGAAATACCACGGATGGTCCAATGGAAATCCCAGCTAGGCTGTTGCTGGGTCGAGTGAGCTCAGCCACACCAGTTGCCTCCTCAGATGTAGAGAAGACAGATGGAGAAGATACTGTGTGGGAAAAGCTCTTTATGGAGAATCCAGGGCTTGGAGAGAGAGCCCGGAACCAGTTGACTCGGTGAAAGAGGATCTTCTCCCATGATGAGTTTGATGTGGGGTGTGCTAGGAGTGCCACCCATCGAATCCGCCTCCAGGAAGACAAGCCCTTCAGGGAAAGGGTGAGGCGGGTTCCACTGGCAGACCTTGAAGATTTAAGGGAACAGCTTGCCGAGCTCAAGCGAACAGGTGTAATCCAAGAATCCAGAAGTCCGTATGCCTCCCCCATAGTGGTGGTACGGAAGAAGAACGGGTCGCTAAGGTTGTGTATCGACTATAGGACCCTCAACAAGAGAACCACTCCGGATCAGTATACCACCCCAAGGATAGAAGACGCCTTGCAGAGCTTGTCCGGAGCCAAGTGGTTTAGCGTTATGGACCTGAAGAGTGGGTACTATCAGATCCCGATGCACCCAGAGGACAAAGAAAAGACGGCTTTCATAACCCCAGTGGGGTTCTTTGAATTCAACCGGATGCCTCAAGGTCTGTCTGGAGCCCCAGCCACCTTCCAAAGACTTATGGAGAAGACCGTGGGAGACATGAACCTCATTGAGGTCCTTGTATACTTGGATGACATCATAGTCTTCGGAAGAACTTTGGAGGAACATGAAGAGAGGCTGGAGAAGGTCTTGAAGAGACTTAGTGAGGAAGGACTCAAGCTCTCCCCTGAAAAATGTCAATTTTACCAATCCTCAGTCAACTATCTGGGACACATAGTGTCTGAAGATAGGGTGTCTACGGACCCTGAAAAACTGGAGGCTGTCACCTCCTGGCCAAGACCCACCACCGTAACAGAACTTAGGTCCTTCTTGGGGTTATGTTCTTATTACAGAAGGTTCGTGGAGGGGTTTGCTCGAATAGCAAAACCCCTGAATGAGTTGCTGAAGACGGAGGGGGAAGAGGATGACTCGGGCCCCAGGAGGCCGGGAGAGTCAGTCAAGGACCAGTGGAACGAGAAGTGTGAAGGTGCCTTCCAGATGCTGAAAAAGAGCTTGACCACTGCTCCTGTCCTGGCCTATGCGGACCCGAAGAAGCCTTACGAACTCCATGTGGATGCCAGCCATGATGGTCTGGGAGGAGTGCTCTACCAGGAGCATGAAGGACAGCAGAGACCTGTTGCATATGTGAGCAGAAGCCTGACCCCCTCCGAAAAGAACTATCCCACCCATAAGCTGGAGTTCCTGGCCCTCAAGTGGGCCGTAGTCGACAAACTTAGAGATTACTTGTATGGGGCAGACTTCACGGTCAAGACGGATAACAATCCTCTCACCTACCTGTTCACCACAGCCAAGCTGGACGCCACAGGACATAGATGGTTGGCGGCACTGTCTGCTTTCAATTTCAGCCTGAAATATAAACCTGGGGTGGGAAACCGAGATGCGGACGCCCTGTCCAGAAGGTCTCATGCCCCTACCCACAGTGTCGAAGACTGGACCCAAGTAGCACCTGACGGGGTGCGGGCCCTCTGCCAAGGGGCTGAACTCCAAGCCAGGGGAGACTCAAGAGCGGAAGAAATAGGGGCCACTATCGTAGGAGTCCCCAAGCAGTACTGCGAAGTAGCCCAACTGGGGGAAGACAACTTACCCAGACTAACGAAGAAGGAGTTGAGATCCGACCAACTGGAAGACCCTGTGGGGAGGTTGGTCCTAGAAGCATTGGAGAGGCAGGATCCAAACGTACTCCTACGTCATCCCTCAAAGGAAGCTCGCCTACTTAAGAAAGAGTGGGACAGACTGCTGGTGCGTCAAGGAGTGGCCTACCGAAGGGGCCCCTCTGATGACCAAGAAGACAAGTGTCAGTTGTTCCTGCCGGAGAAACACAGAGAAACTGTCATGATTGCTCTACACGACAACCATGGACACCTAGGAGTGGAAAGGACTTTCCAACTTGTTAGAGACCGTTTCTATTGGCCTTGCATGAGGGCTGAAGTTGAAGAATACTGCCATTCCTGTGCACGGTGCATACAGAGAAAGACACTACCCCATCAAGCGGCCCCAATGGGCCATTTATAAAGTGAAGGTCCACTTGACCTGGTATGTATTGATTTCCTCTGCCTCGAACCCAACCTGAGCGGACAAGGAAATGTTCTGGTGGTAACCGACCATTTCACCCGATATGCACAAGCCTTTCCTACCAAAGACCAGAAGGCCTCCACTGTGGCCAAAACACTCGTGGAGAAATACTTTATCCATTACGGATTGCCAAAAAGTCTTCATTCAGACCAGGGCAGGGACTTTGAGAGTAAACTCATACGGAAGCTCCTGGATGCCTTGGGAATCAAGAAAACCAGGACTACCCCTTATCACCCACAAGGTGATGCTCAACCGGAGAGGTTTAACCGAACCCTGCTCAACATGCTGGGAACTTTAAGTAGCGAAAGGAAGCAACATTGGAGTAATCATATAGCGGCCCTTGTGCATGCTTACAACAGCACTGTCAGCGACGCTACAGACCCTTACAGACTCATGTTCGGGAGGGAAGCAAGATTGCCAGTGGATCTGGCCTTCGGCACTTTCATAGACCATTGTTCTGCTGCTTCCCACAAGGGATATGTGGATAGACTTAGGCGCAATCTGAAGATGGCCTATGAGCAAGCCCAGGCAGCCTCGGATCAACGGGGGGCTCGCAATAAGAGAAATTTTGACCTAAAGGTTAGGATCCAAGACTTGCAACCAGGAGACAGAGTGTTGCTGCGGAACCTGGGAGTCCCTGGAAAACATAAGCTTGCGGATAGATGGAGACCCGAACCTTATGTCGTTTGCAAAAAACTACCGGGCCTACCCGTTTACAGACTTAAACCTGAGGGAAAGTTGGGGCCATTGAAGACTTGGCATCGGAACCACCTACTTCCTCTGGCTGAAGCGGTTCGGTTACCTCCTAGTATGGATTCCCCTGAACCCATGTCTATTCCAGACACCCCTAGACCCAACACTCGGTCTCAGACCCCTCGAAAGGGGGATACAGAGGATTCGGAAATAAGTGAAGATGAGGGAGAGGAAATTGGCTGGCTTTGGCCTCCCCAGGAACCAACGACTTCTGCTGTTGATCTTCAGCCTGACGAAGACACCGAGGATCACACACTGAATGCAGAAGCGACAGAGTTTATCCCTTCCTGTCCTTGGTTGGATGCTTGGGAAAGTGCCAGTGAACCATCTGTAGAGGAAGATCCAAGAGAAGCCATGTATCTTCCTGCTCCGGAGACGGATGTTCCAGAGGAAGGGGGAAATCCTGAGCTAGAAACAGAAGAAGAGTCTGCTCCAACAGAAAGCCCGAGAGGACAGAGGTAGCGGAGGGCAATAAAACCTCCCAGGAGATTAACCTACCCACAGATGGTTGAAAGTGCGGAAGACACTGTTGTTACTGCCAGAAGGAGTATGGAAGACCATGATCCTCCCACTGTTCATTTGGTGGGAGGCAACCCCAGCTCACTCTCTGGCACAGTTAGGCAGGATGCGTATGTTAATGTGTCCTGTGGGCAGAGGAGTTCACTGCCTCGTTTTTGGTGGGAATTTCCTCTGCCGACATCATATGAAGAATTGGTAGATGTGGTCAGAGCTGTAATCTAAGTTATGTTATCTTTGGGGACCAAACAGTTCAAGTGGGGGGAGTGTGTAGCGGGGTCTCTCTTAAGGCCCCAGGACTACGTTACCCAGAACCCCATTCAGCTCCAGGGCGGAAGTTCCGCCGCAAAGACTCATGGGAGGGCCTTTTTAAGCAAGAGGCGAGGCGGAGCTCGCTCTCTTTGGACGCCGCGCTTCAAGCAACCAGTCATTCTGCGCGGATCTGCTGCGGGGTAAGGCCTGAAGCCTTAGGCCTTACCTGAAGTCTGAAGAGCCTTCCACCATCCTGCGGAGCCTGGGTGGATCCTGGATCGTCTGTGTAGGACTCCAGTTGGATCGGGGACCCGATCGGTTGCAGACGCCGTGTGCAACGGACACACGCGGTGGAAGACCCAGGCTGGGATCGCGCCTGGAGCGGTGAGCGGACACCTGCCCATATCCATAGACTGAGCTGTATTCAGGCCTGTAGACTGCCTAGGCCCACTGTTCGCTCACCCGTGTTTCCTTGGGGGGTCCGGTAGTTGGGACAGAGCTGAAGTGCCTACCCCCCCCCCATTTGCATACTGTTGCTACAAGTTACCACCCTTTGGATTACAATTTGGTCATTTTCTCCAAGTGCACCAACGAAAGCTGGCCGGTGAAGAAAACCTTACTTCCTTAGGGAAAGGGGACTATCTCATACACTGTCAGGCCTGACATAGGTGGGGGAAAATTATAAAGTTTGTGTTACTTTGCCACCGTGGTGGATACTGCGCGGCGCCATATTATAGTGCTGCTTCTGATACGCTGATTAATGCAGGGCTCTGCAGGCCCATGTATGTGTTACATGCCATGTTTTATGCCACCATTTTACAGTAAAGCTATTACTTATTTATACTCTTGCTTCAGAGTGTTGTCTGCCTATTTAGAAACTGTTGAGTATTATACACCAGAGAGTGATAAGAAGTTAACCCTAGACTAACTGTGCCAGAGTGGGTCGTGTCAGATTGCCGGGGGTTGGCGGTGCTGTATACAGGGCCCGAGAAAACAAACCAGCGGCTCTCTTAACTGGGGGTAGCGCTACACGTGGGGGCTCTCGAGTCCGGAATCCTGTTGCAGCAAATAGCAGCCAAGAGACACCAGCATGGACCCACTAGAAGTAGTAAAGTGGTGCGCAGCAGGAAAAACAGATCCGCATGAAGTAGTGATCATAGAACTTTCAGGGATCTGGCAAGAAGATGCAGTGAAACAGTTAGTGATGTCGCTGTCCCCGCAACAAAAAGCATACATAGTGGATGTCAGAACAGAACCTCCCTTGACATATGTACTGTTAAAATGGAAAGATGGAATCCCAGAAGACTTCAAGAAGCCGAGCATAGAAACGGCGGATAAACAAATCTTTAAGTTAATACGCGCTCCACCCGACTTAAAAGATGTCGAGAAAGAGATGAATCCTGGGTCGCCACAAGGCGCTCTCAGCACAGAATTATGTGCGGTTCTAGGGGAAATCATAGCGCAATGCAAGAAAGATCCTGCAGATTACCAAACGTCTGGATACCGGAAACTCAGGATGTTTTCAGGAAGGAAGCCTGTACCCTCAGGTGAAGAGGGGTTTGAGGAGTGGTTAGACGGCGCTCTCAAGCCTTAGAGGAGTGGGAAGTCCCAGACCACAGAAAGAGGCAGAGGATTGCTGAGAGTTTAAAGGGGCCTGCCTTAGAGGCCATACGCATCCTTAAGATGAGCAAGAAAGACTGTGTTGCGCAGGACTATCTGGACATTCTGCAGAATGTGTTTGGAGGAACAGAAAAGATCACTGAGCTTACCTACCAACTAGAGCACTGTTACCAGAAGGCAGGGGAGAAGCTATCAGAGTTCATGATGCGCCTAGATAAAATACTGCACAAGATGATCCTAAAGAAGGGGATTGACCCGAAGAAGGTGGATGAGGCCCGGATCCAGCAGGTCATGAGAGGATCTCAACCCCTGGATCCCATCGCACTGGCGCTATGTACAAGACAGGATGGGAAGAGCCTGGAGTACCCTGACTTGATCCGAGTAGTCAGAGAAGAAGAAGCTATACTGGAGGAGAAGAAAAGGAGCCAACCCGTCGAGCTGGTGCAGCCCCCTCCAGTGATGGTCAGGGCCGCCACGACCTTAGAAAGAGACGCAGAGGTGGATACCTTAAAGTCACAGATGTCCCAAGTGCTGGGAATGTTGACCTCCCTGATGGAAAAGGAGTCAAGGGCGCCTGAGAGGAACAGCCCAAGGAAGGAGTTGTTTCCAAATACTTCAGCACCCGCATCCCTGGAAGATAGGGGGGATATGATCTGTTTCAACTGTGGAGGAGTTGGTCACGCGGCCAGAGTGTGTTCCAGTCCCAAAAAGAGGAAGATGAACAACCGCAAGCCACCGGAAAACTTCAGCAGGCCCCGGTGAAGGAGTCATCCGGGTGCCCATCATCCTTACGGAGCTCCATACTGAATGAGAAGCACATGAAGGAAGGAAGCAGGACCCCACAGGGGAAATCAAGGGTTCCTCAGAAGGAACGCACTCCAAAGAAACATAGTAATGTCCCTCAGCAGGTAGCTACACCCAGACAGAGGAGGGAAATCAGTGCATACCAGGCCCAGGAGAGACTTAGGTCCAAGGAAAAATGGAAGAAGGAAAGTCAGAGAGGGAAATGCAAAGATCAAAAGAAGCAGACCCCTTCGAAGCAGTACCCAGAGAAGCTGGTGGGTCCCTCTCCAATCGTATCCATTCAAGTGGAGGGAGTCTACACAAGAGCCCTGTTGGATACTGGAGCACAGGTGACCCTGTTGTACCGAGACTTCTACGACAGACACCTGAGTCACCTGCCCATCCGAAAGCTTGAAGACTTGGATATATGGGGAATCGGAACGGAAAAGTTTCCTTATGATGGATATCTGCCCATCAAATTGACTTTTGACCCATCCATAGCTGGGAAGGGGGAAGTGTTCGACACCTTAGCTGTGGTGTGCCCCCGACTGCCTGGAGCTAACAGGAGTTCCTTGATAATAGGAACCAACACGGATCTGGTCCGAAGGCTTTTGGTCCCACTGACGAGAAGGAAGAACCCCACAGTCACTGAGATTCATCCAATGTTGAAGACTGCCTACCAACGGTTGATCCTAGAACAAAAGGCCCCGGAAGAGGGGGTAGGGAAGGTCTGGAGACTGGGAAGAAAAGGGATAGTACTGCAACCCGGTGAAGTAAGCTGTTTGAAGGCCACAGTGAAACTCACTTGGGAGCAGCCGGGCCCCTTTGTAATGTTGGAACCCAATCCAAGGGAAGAACCCTCGGGCCTGGAAGTAGTCCCGGAAGTGGTCCCGGTGAGGGCCCTGAAGAAGGCCCATTGCAGGGTGCCAGTGAGTGTCAGAAATACCACGGATGGTCCAATGGAAATCCCAGCCAGGCTGTTGCTGGGTCGAGTGAGCTCAGCCACACCAGTTGCCTCCTCAGATGTAGAGAAGACAGATGGAGAAGATACTGTGTGGGAAAAGTTCTTTATGGAGAATCCAAACCTGCCCAGGGCTTGGAGAGAGAGAGCCCGGAACCAGTTGACTCGGTGGAAGAGGATCTTCTCCCATGATTAGTTTGATGTGGGGTGTGCTAGGAGTGCCACCCATCGAATCCGCCTCCAGTAAGACAATACCTTCAGGGAAAGGGTGAGGCGGGTTCCACTGGCAAACCTCAAAGATTTAAGGGAACAGCTTGCCGAGCTCAAGCGAACAGGTGTAATCCAAGAATCCAGAAGTCCGTATGCCTCCCCCATAGTGGTGGTACGAAAGAAGAACGGGTCGCTAAGGTTGTGTATCGACTATAGGACCCTCAACAAGAGAACCACTCCGGATCAGTATACCTCCCCAAGGATAGAAGACGCCTTGCAGAGCTTGTCCAGAGCCAAATGGTTTAGCGTTATGGACCTGAAGAGTGGGTACTATCAGATCCCGATGCACCCAGAGGACAAAGAAAAGATGGCTTTCATAACCCCAGTGGGGTTCTTTGAATTCAACCGGATGCCTCAAGGTCTGTCTGGAGCCCCAGCCACCTTCCAAAGACTTATGGAGAAGACCGTGGGAGACATGAACCTCATTGAGGTCCTTGTATACTTGGATGACATCATAGTCTTCGGAAGAACTTTGGAGGAACATGAAGAGAGGCTGGAGAAGGTCTTGAAGAGACTGAGTGAGGAAGGACTCAAGCTCTCCCCTGAAAAATGTCAATTTTACCAATCCTCAGTCAACTATCTGGGACACATAGTGTCTGAAGATGGGGTGTCTACGGACCCTGAAAAACTGGAGGCTGTCACCTCCTGGCCAAGACCCACCACCGTAACAGAACTTAGGTCCTTCTTGGGGTTCTGTTCTTATTACAGAAGGTTCGTGGAGGGGTTTGCTCGAATAGCAAAACCCCTGAATGAGTTGCTGAAGACGGAGGGGGAAGAGGATGACTCGGGCCACAGGAGGCCGGGAGAGTCAGTCAAGGACCAGTGGAACGAGAAGTGTGAAGGTGCCTTCCAGATGCTGAAAAAGAGCTTGACCACTGCTCCTGTCCTGGCCTATGCGGACCCGAAGAAGCCTTACGAACTCCATGTGGATGCCAGCCATGATGGTCTGGGAGGAGTGCTCTACCAGGAGCATGAAGGACAGCAGAGACCTGTTGCATATGTGAGCAGAACCCTGACCCCCTCCGAAAAGAACTATCCCACCCATAAGCTGGAGTTCCTGGCCCTCAAGTGGGCCGTAGTCGACAAACTTAGAGATTACTTGTATGGGGCAGACTTCACGGTCAAGACGGATAACAATCCTCTCACCTACCTGTTCACCACAGCCAAGCTGGACGCCACAGGACATAGATGGTTGGCGGCACTGTCTGCTTTCAATTTCAGCCTGAAATATAAACCTGGGGTGGGAAACCGAGATGCGGACGCCCTGTCCAGAAGGTCTCATGCCCCTACCCACAGTGTCGAAGACTGGACCCAAGTAGCACCTGACGGGGTGCGGGCCCTCTGCCAAGGGGCTGAACTCCAAGCCAGGGGAGGCTCAAGAGCGGAAGAAATAGGGGCCACTATCGTAGGAGTCCCCAAGCAGTACTGCGAAGTAGCCCAACTGGGGGAAGACAACTTACCCAGACTAACGAAGAAGGAGTTGAGATCCGACCAACTGGAAGACCCTGTGGGGAGGTTGGTCCTAGAAGCATTGGAGAGGCAGGATCCAAACGTACTCCTACGTCATCCCTCAAAGGAAGCTCGCCTACTTAAGAAAGAGTGGGACAGACTGCTGGTGCGTCAAGGAGTGGCCTACCGAAGGGGCCCCTCTGATGACCAAGAAGACAAGTGTCAGTTGTTCCTGCCGGAGAAACACAGAGAAACTGTCATGATTGCTCTACACAACAACCATGGACACCTAGGAGTGGAAAGGACTTTCCAACTTGTTAGAGACCGTTTCTATTGGCCTTGCATGAGGGCTGAAGTTGAAGAATACTGCCATTCCTGCGCACGGTGCATACAGAGAAAGACACTACCCCATCAAGCGGCCCCAATGGGCCATTTATAAAGTGAAGGTCCACTTGACCTGGTATGTATTAATTTCCTCTGCCTCGAACCCAACCTGAGCGGACAAGGAAATGTTCTGGTGGTAACCGACCATTTCACCCGACATGCACAAGCCTTTCCTACCAAAGACCAGAAGGCCTCCACTGTGGCCAAAACACTTGTGGAGAAATACTTTATCCATTACGGATTGCCAAAAAGGCTTCATTCAGACCAGGGCAGGGACTTTGAGAGTAAACTCATACGGAAGCTCCTGGATGCCTTGGGAATCAAGAAAACCAGGACTACCCCTTATCACCCACAAGGTGATGCTCAACCGGAGAGGTTTAACCGAACCCTGCTCAACATGCTGGGAACTTTAAGTAGCGAAAGGAAGCAACATTGGAGTAATCATATAGCGGCCCTTGTGCATGCTTACAACAGCACTGTCAGCGACGCTACAGGGTATTCCCCTTACAGACTCATGTTTGGGAGGGAAGCTAGATTGCCAGTGGATCTGGCCTTCGGCACTTCCATAGACCATTGTTCTGCTGCTTCCCACAAGGGATATGTGGATAGACTTAGGCGCAATCTGAAGATGGCCTATGAGCAAGCCCAGGCAGCCTCGGATCAACGGGGGGCTCGCAATAAGAGAAATTTTGACCTAAAGGTTAGGATCCAAGACTTGCAACCAGGAGACAGAGTGTTGCTGCGGAACCTGGGAGTCCCTGGAAAACATAAGCTTGCGGATAGATGGAGACCCGAACCTTATGTCGTTTGCAAAAAACTACCGGGCCTACCTGTTTACAGACTTAAACCTGAGGGAAAGTTGGGGCCATTGAAGACTTGGCATCGGAACCACCTACTTCCTCTGGCTGAAGCGGTTCGGTTACCTCCTAGTATGGATTCCCCTGAACCCATGTCTATTCCAGACACCCCTAGACCCAACACTCGGTCTCAGACCCCTCGAAAGGGGGATACAGAGGATTCGGAAATAAGTGAAGATGAGGGAGAGGAAATTGGCTGGCTTTGGCCTCCCCAGGAACCAACGACTTCTGCTGTTGATCTTCAGCCTGACGAAGACACCAAGGATCACACACTGAATGCAGAAGCGACAGAGTTTATCCCTTCCTGTCCTTGGTTGGATGCTTGGGAAAGTGCCACTGAACCATCTGTAGAGGAAGATCCAAGAGAAGCCATGTATCTTCCTGCTCCGGAGCCGGATGTTCCAGAGGAAGGGGGAAATCCTGAGTTAGAAACAGAAGAAGAGTCTGCTCCAACAGAAAGCCCGAGAGGACAGAGGTAGCGGAGGGCAATAAAACCTCCCAGGAGATTAACCTACCCACAGATGGGTGAAAGTGCGGAATACACTGTTGTTACTGCCAGAAGGAGTATGGAAGACCATGATCCTCCCACTGTTCATTTGGTGGGAGGCAACCCCAGCTCACTCTCTGGCACAGTTAGGCAGGATGCGTATGTTAATGTGTCCTGTGGGCAGAGGAGTTCACTGCCTCGTTTTTGGTGGGAATTTCCTCTGCCGACATCATATGAAGAATTGGTAGATGTGGTCAGAGCTGTAATCTAAGTTATGTTATCTTTGGGGACCAAAGAGTTCAAGTGGGGGAAGTGTGTAGCGGGGTCTCTCTTAAGGCCCCAGGACTACGTTACCCAGAACCCCATTCAGCTCCAGGGCGGAAGTTCCGCCGCAAAGACTCATGGGAGGGCCTTTTTAAGCAAGAGGCGAGGCGGAGCTCGCTCTCTTTGGACGCCGCGCTTCAAGCAACCAGTCATCCTGCACGGATCTGCTGCGGGGTAAGGCCTGAAGCCTTAGGCCTTACCTGAAGTCTGAAGAGCCTTCCACCATCCTGTGGAGCCTGGGTGGATCCTGGATCGTCGGTGTAGGACTCCAGTTGGATCGGGGACCAGATCGGTTGCAGACGCCGTGTGCAATGGACACACGCGGTGGAAGACCCAGGCTGGGATCGCGCCTGGAGCGGTGAGCGGGCACCTGCCCATATCCATAGACTGAGCTGTATTCAGGCCTGTAGACTGCCTAGGCCCACTGTTCGCTCACCCGTGTTTCCTTGGGGGGTCCGGTAGTTGGGACAGAGCTGAAGTGCCTACCCCCCCCCCCCCGTTTGCATACTGTTGCTACAAGTTACCACCCTTTGGATTACAATTTGGTCATTTTCTCCAAGTGCACCAACGAAAGCTGGCCGGTGAAGAAAACCTTACTTCCTTAAGGAAAGGGGACTATCTCAAACACTGTCAGGCCTGACATAGGTGGGGGAAAATTATAAAGTTTGTGTTACTTTGCCACCGTGGTGGATACTGCGCGGCACCATATTATAGTGCTGCTTCTGATACGCTGATTAATGCAGGGCTCTGCAGGCCCATGTATGTGTTACATGCCATGTTTTATGCCACCATTTTACAGTAAAGCTATTACTTATTTATACTCTTGCTTCAGAGTGTTGTCTGCCTATTTAGAAACTGTTGAGTATTATACACCAGAGAGTGATAAGAAGTTAACCCTAGACTAACTGTGCCAGAGTGGGTCGAGTCAGATTGCCGGGGGTTGGCGGTGCTGTATACAGGGCCCGAGAAAACAAAACAGCGGCTCTCTTAACTGGGGGTAGCGCTACATGTATAACAGAAACTAAGAAAAACTTTTTTTTTTCTTTTTAAATGTTCTTTTTTCAGCAAAGAATAAAAAACTCAGTGGTGATTAATAAATACCACCAAAAGAAAGCTCTATCTGTCTATAAAGAAAAAAAAAAATGTTGTTTGGGTACAGTGTTGCATGACCGCGCAATTGTCATTCAAACTTCGACAGCGCTGAAAGCTGAAAATTGGCCTGGGCAGGAAGGGGGTAAAAGTGTCCAGTAGGCAAATAGTTAAAGCGTGACAGGCTAGACATCTATTTATTCAGCTTATTTCACATTTTACAAAATAATTGGGGTACATATTGTGTTTTTGTTTTTTCATTCATTAAATGTTGAAAAACTGCTGCGCAAATTCCGTGCGACATAAAAAATTGCAATGATCGCAATTTTATTCCCTAGGGTCTCTGTTAAAAAAAATATATTCATAATGTTTGGAGGTTCTAAGTAATTTTCTAGCAAAAAATACTGATTTAAACTTGTAAACAAAAAGTGCCAGAAAAGCCTGGTCAGCAAGTGGTTAAGTTTGATGTGCAAAAAACCCCCACAAAAACTAGATAGGACAATTTTTTTACAAGGTATGCTGAAAAACATCAACCTTAAATGGACACTAGGCAGCTTCTTTGTGAACTTAGTATAAGACCCATATACCCTTTACTGTACAGGAAAAAAATATGGTGTGCATCTAGCAGTGAAAACATAAGATTGCTCATTCAGCTATGTTAATTTGAAATTATCAGAGACAAAGACTTTTAGGGACAGATCTAAGATTGTTGGCAAATTAGTGACAGATGGCAGCTACCGAGGTAACTTGCCAACGGCAAAAATAATAATCACGCCTTACTGCATGATCTGTTGCGCACAGCACATAATGATTGCAGTTGACTTCAACCTATACTGTACCCGTCACTTGTTTGTTGGTGTTAGAAATAGGTACCGGTATATTAATGTTAATAAACATATCAGTATTAACACACATACAAATGCAGAATGTCAAGGTTGAACACTAGGTAGATAATAAAAAAAGAAACCACAATTTAATAGTTAGACACAGCTAGTATAAGTATGTCAAATCTGCCTTTTTATTAGCTTTCTGTACTCTCCTGAACAGCAGGACACAGGGAAGGATGGCCAGCAATGCGGTCAATGCTTGCTCCAGTGTGTATGTCTATAATATTGTAGCACGCAAAAAAAAAAGATTTTAAGCTTCTTTGAAAGCATGGAAAATGTATTGCTGTTACAGAGTATACTGTACATATATCAAGACAGTAAGTACAGTACATAAAAGGCCTTCTTGAGAGAGCATCCGCATCCCTGTTCCCAACTCCCGGTCGATATTTCAGACTAAAGGTGAAACCCGAGAGGGCAGCCAACCACCTATGTCCTGTGGCATCCAGTTTGGCTGTAGTGAGAAGATAGGTGAGTGGATTGTTGTCAGTCTTGACCATGAACTCTGCCCCGTAGAGATAGTCTCTCAATTTATCCACTACAGCCCACTTCAAGGCAAGGAACTCGAGCTTATGCGTTGGGTAGTTCCTTTCAGCGGGGACCAAACTCTGACTCACATAGGCAACAAGCCGTAGGTGACCGTTATGTTCTTGATATAGCACCCCGCCCAACCCATCTCGACTGGCATCGACGTGTAGTTCGTAGGGCTTGGTGGTGTCAGCATAGGCCAAGACCGGGGCAGTGGTTAGGCTCCTTTTCAACTGACTGAAAGCCTCCTCACACTTGGAAGTCCACTGACCCTGGATGGACTCTTTAGGTTTTCTAGGCCCTACTGCAGGCTTCACAGGTTTGACTGGTTCTGGGACATCATGCTCTCCTTCACTCCTCAGTAGTTCATTGAGCTTCTACAAATCTTCGGTAGTAGGAACAGAATCCCAGAAATGACCGAAGCTCGGTCACATTAGTGGGTCTTGGCCAAGAGGTGACGGCATCCAGCTTCTCAGGGTCTGTGGCTATCCCCTCGGCAGACACGATGTGGCCAAGGTAGTGGACCAAGGACTGATAGAACTGGCACTTCTCCATGGAGAGCTTCAGGCCTTCTTGATGAAGTCTCTTCAGGACCTTCTCCAACAGTTCTTCATGCTCTTCTAGAGTCCTGCCAAACACTATGAGGTCGTCCAGGTACACCAGCACCTCGATCAGGTTCATGTCGCCCACTGTCTTCTCCATCAGCCTTTGGAAGGTGGCCGGGGCTCCTGACAACCCTTGAGGCATGCGATCAAACTCAAAGAACCCCACTGGGGTAATGAAGGCAGTTTTCTCTTTATCCTCAGGATGCATGGGGATTTGGTAATACCCACTTTTCAGGTCCATCACACTGAACCACTTGGCTCCTGACAGGCTCTGCAGGGCGTCTTCTATCCGGGGGGTGGTGTACTGGTCAGCAACGGTCCTTCTGTTCAGTGTTCGGTAGTCAATGCACAGCCTTAGTGAACCATATTTTTGCCGCACCACCACTATTTGAGAACCGTAGGGGCTCCTGGATTCTCTGATGATCCCCGATTTTTGAGTTCAGCCAGTTGTTCACATAGGTCTTCCAAGTCCCCCAGAGGAATCCGTCGGACCCTTTCTCTGAATGGTTTGTCTTTTTGTAGACGGATCTTGTGGGTGGCACTCTTTGCACACACTACATCAAATTTGTTCTTGGAGAATGCAGTCTGCCATCGGGCGAGCTGGGCTTTAACTCTTTCTCTTCATTCTGGTGGGAGGGCGGTGTCTTCCGGGTAGAACTTCTCTGCTTGGATCTCACCCTTCTCCTCCTTTTTCAAGTCAGATGACGCGACTGGGGTGGCTGTGTTCACTTGGCCCAATAGCATTCTGGCTGGTACTTTCACAGGTGAGGTGGTCGTGTTGCGAACGCTCACTGAGACCTTCCCATGATTCCTCCGCAGGGCCTTTAATGGAACCACTTCAGGGATTATTTCTATCCCCTTTCCTTCCTTCCGTTGGTCCGTTTCAAGGACAATAAAGGGGCCTGGTTGCTTCCAAGTAAGCTTGACAGACGCTCTCAGACAAGTTACCTCCCCGGGCTGCAGCACTCTCTCTCCTCTATCCAAACGCCAGATCTTGCCTACTCCTGCTGTAGCCTTCTGTTCTAGTACTAGGCGCTGGTACGCCTGTTTCAGCATGGGGTGCACTCCTGCAGTTGAAGCACTCCGCTCCTGGGCCAGAGGTGTTAGTAGTCTCCTAACTAGGTCAGTGTTGGTCCCTATGATGAAGGAACTTTTACTAGCCCCTGGTGGGCAAGGGCAGACCACTGCCAAGGTTTTAAAAGTCTCTGTTCCTCCTGCCACTGAGGGGTCAAAAGTTAGTTGGATTGGTAAGTAACCACCATAGGGAAAGTTTTGAGTCCCAATGCCCCATATCTCCAGTTCTCTCCAAGGTGTCACTTTTGCACGTAGCTTACGGACTACAGTTTGTGCCTATCAAGAATTTAGCTCCCTCCGATGTACGTCTTATGTTAGGCTACTAACGTTGTTTGGTTCAGTTATTGGATAAAGCATTGTGGGTATTGTGGCGTCAGAGACAAAGACTCTATTGGCGTGGATAGAACGGAGACTACATTACCCAAAAGACCACTGTCCTACCAAAAGTGCCTGGCACCACGCACGGCCTGATGGGAGAACTTATTTAGGGCAAGGCGGGCTTCTGGTTCACTCTCTCGGGACGCCATCTTCAAGCAGGCAGGAGGCCTGTGTTTAGGCCTGGAGTGAGCGTGCTTAGGCCGGAGAAGCCTGGGGCTAAAGTACGGAGACCGGATCGCCTGACGGAGGGATTTTGGTTACAGCCCTGCTGATCAGAGCAGGAAGAGGGACCACTCTACACTCCACACCATCTAGAGTCACCCATCCTTCGGCACCTCTTGAGCGACTGTGCAGAGGATCAGGAACCACGACCTGCCGAGAGGCTGAGAACCAAGAAGGGTCAAGACAGAGCATACCGGCGAAGCGAGGCCTCATTTGGTGAGAGGGCACCTGCCCACCAACATAACTACCTGGGTTGCAGGAAGGTGACTTCCATAGTTTCACTTGTACTCGTGGGCAGCTGCAGTGCCGTAAGTGGAGACACGTTACGCCCGGGAGTGATATAGCGCTTGCCAGGATCAGCGTTTCTCTTGCCTTTGTACTGCATACTTCAAGTGTTCATTCTTTCTTCACCTTGTTTGTTGGAATACAAATACTCAAGTGCACCAACAAAGCTAGCCGAAGATTACTGGAAACTGTTAGGAATACTCATCAGTTCAGATCATTGCTTAGGTTGATACAACGGGACACGCACCAGTTGAGCTGCCCACTAGGGGGAGCCAAATAGTTTCTTGAACTCACATGTGTAAGCTAACTGTTTGCATTAATTTGTATTATCATTGTGCCATTTCAGTGAGCTGGGTGGGACTTGGTGGAGAAGTACCCCATTGCTGTCATTATTGCGTTGGGAGATTCCTCCACCATGTGCTTCCTCAGGTCTGACCCTAAATTGTGTTAATTGGGTTCTTTTGTGTAGTGAAACCCTGAAATTGTTATGCATATGTATGTCAGTTGATTCTCACAGGGACCTGTTTGAGTCAAATGTTACTTGTGTAAACTTTATTCTATTTTCTCTACCAAGTAAACGTATTACCTTTGGTTACACTGCATCTTCTGTGGGACTCTGTCTTTTGCAGCCGTGTGGCAGGTAAACCACACTAAGGTAACAATATTTAACTACATTTATTGTTGTGTGGTATCATTGTGGCCCTCTATAGCCTTTTAGGGGCCCACAATCACATTGTTGTCCAGTTGTGCCAAGGGGGAACCAAGCTAAATTATAGGGGTTGATAGACAGTGTACAGGCCCAAACTTAAACCAGCAGCTCCTATGAGGATTGTGCTATATATATAGAGAGAGAGAGAGTAAGAGAGAGAGAGAGAGATACCATATGTATGTGTTGCCTTATAAAAGCTTAAACTGTATGTCTGGGGAAAATCAAGAAAAAAAAAACATATGCAGCAAATGCACATTTGTTCCAATGCTGTACAGACAGAAAAATATCTGCCAAAAATCCAGGGAGCTCCTGTCTTTGTATAGTGAGATAAAAACGCTGCCTCTGCCGCAGTGCCAAGACAATTTCACCCAGCGCCCAGGTCGAAGATGGCAAACTGCGCCCCCCCCCCAGATGGAAGGGGCAGGGCTAATAGCGGTGAACGGAGCAAAAGGCTTCATTCACACATTTGCAGATGTGATGGAGTGTGCATGTTTTTGCACAGCACTTATAGGGCAGACTTGTGTATCAAAGGTTTGATTCAGAATGTTAGAAAAGGATCAGAGAGCTGCAGGGGATAGAAGGGTTACAACCACCAATCTACAGTACTTTAGGGACCATAGGATAGATACTGTATTTAGCACAATTTGTTCTATATAACCTTACAATATATAGTGTTCATGTCTTGTACTTTCTGATGTTTATTTCCATTTTCTACACATGATTCCTATAATGAGTCATCTTCCCTAAGTATAAGGTGTGTGGACTGCATACAGGGAAATGATTAATGTGCTTTAATATCTTACTGTGTAATATTTTTTTTCAAAACCACACAATATTTCTTGTTTTAAAGTTATGCATCATATAATTACATTTAATGAACATTTGCTTGTATACATACCTCTTGTGTTTTTTTAACTTTTAAAATATTTTATGTGTCATTTTTCAAGGTTTCATCGTGCCCAGCCTTTTTGTCCCCAAAATGTCAGAGCATGCCATTACATGTGGTTAAATGAAGTTAGTATTTTATGGCCCAATGTAGTTATCAACCAATTAGACCTTTAGCTAAACCTCATATAAACAGTGTGATGAAAGGCAAGGTGATTAAGGGATGCTATGGGATTGATTTACTAAAGGCAAATAGACTGTGCACTCTGCAAAGCGCAGTTGAACTCTGGAAGGGCAGTTGCTCCAGAGCTTAGTAAATGATATTAACCAATCACATGCAAGGAATATTAAAAAAATAAACATTTTTGCTAGCACATGATTGGATGATGGAAGTCAGCAGAGCTTAATCTCATCTACTAAGTTTAGGAGCAACTTTTAAAGGGTGCAACTCCACGTTGCAGAGTAAACAGTATATTTGCCTTTAGTATATATAATCAAAGGGGTGAACAGCGCTGATCAGCAGACATAAATAGGACCCTCAGAGGCAAAGTAAAAACTTTTTATTATTGTTAAAAAAAAAAAAAAATGAAGATGTTCACAAAGGCATACAGCAGTCAATTGATGGTCATGCAGAGGCTTGAATTTAAAAAACTGACAGTACCTGGAGGCTGGAGCCGCATGGATGACACAGTGGCTCAGGGAAACCCAGCACAAAGCCGTTGGACAAAGAACACAGGAGCGCCCCTGGTGGGGGTCCGTCCAGGACCGTGAGGCCAGGGGTCCGATGAAGGGGGAACCAAACTGCAGGCAGAGGAACTGTAGGGGCCAGTATACAGCACCCGCTCACACTGTGTACAAAGCCCGGAAGTGATGTCACAGCCTGGCGGAAGTCAGCCAAGGGAAACCGAAGCGTATGGGCAAACCCTGCTGCTAGGGCCAATTAGGAACTGCCGATGCCAAGGGAGCAAAGAGAGTCACACATCGCCGACTGGAGACACTACATTTTCGGGGACACGCCCCTTCTTCAGGTTATCTTCTGATGATGCCTTTCTACAGTAAAGTTATATTACCTGTTCTAAGGCTGGTCTGAAGTTATTCAGAGGGGTGCATGCTGGTTCTAAACCTGGGTCTGTAATTGAAGTAACACTACCACAAAAAGTTAACTTGGCAAGGAAGAGAAGTGTAGTTCTTATGGGTAACCAAGTGAAGGAACAATCTACAGCAACCAGTCATTAAGCATGGTACCTGGTAAGGTGACAGGTCCTCAGTTAGTGTGGGGGTCGATGTTTTGGCTCCCTTCCTAGCAGTCCAACTTCCATAGCAACCTGGAGCAGGCTAGCGTTATGGAGATCTATTGCCCAGTCACACGGTACAGGAAAGAGTTAAGTGAGAGCACTCATGAGGACCATGCTAGGTGCTCGGCAGATTCCCATTCTGTTACTGGGAGTGAGGTAACAGAGGTACGCTGACTGGTGGAGTGGGCGCAGGCTCAGCACCTCCCTAATGCAACATACAAGTACAGTGTATAGTGACATTGGACAAGTCGCTTTTCTGAGAAACTCTGCACTTTATTGTTGCACACAGTGAGTTTCATCTCTAAGTCAGGAAACTGCCTTAACCTTTTAAGGACCAGGAGGATTTTCCCCCTTAATGACCAAGTAATTTCTTGCAATACGGCACTGCATCACTTTAACTGACAATTGCGCGGTCGTGCAACGTTGTACCCAAACAAAATTGATGTCCTTTTTTTCCTACAAATAGAGCTTTCTTTTGGTGGTATTTGATCACCTCTGCGTTCTTCTTTTTAAACAGAATGCACATGAACATGTGTGCATTATACAGCTGTTGCACGTTACCCATAGTCATTCGTTGCTCTGAAAGTTTAGAAGCTCCTAGCAAAATTAGTTAATAATTTTTCCATAACTTTAACACTCTATATTTCTCTTTTTTCCAGCATATGTTGCTGTCATCACCCATAACACAATTCTGTCGCTTCAACAATGTACCCCTGGTAGTTTTCTTAGGATAATGCCGCGTACACACGACCGTTTTTCATGACGAGAAAAATGCCATTTTTTAAATTGGTCATTAAAAACGATCGTGTGTAGGCTCCAGAGCATTTTTCTCAACGTGAAAAATGGGCATTAAAATTTTAGAACATGGTCTATTTTTTCTCGTCGTTTTTCACGTTGTCGTTTTTCTCGTCGCGAAAAACGGCCGTGTGTAGGCTTTAATGACGGGAAAAAATGTGCATGCTCAGAAGCAAGTTATGAGATGGGAGCGCTCGTTCTGGTAAAACTAGCGTTCTGAATGGAGATAGCACATTCGTCACGATGTAACGGACTGAAGAGCACGAGGCTGAAAAGCGCAAATCGTCTCTCACCAAACTTTACTAACACGAGGATCAGCAAATGCAGCCCAAAGGGTGGCGCCATCCGAATGGAACTTCCCTTTTATAGTGCCATTGTACGTGTTGTCGAGCGTGTTGTACGTCACCGCGCTTTGCTATTTTTTCATGATAGTGTGTATGCAAGGCAGGCTTGAGAAGAATCACGTCGAGAAAAACGTTGTTTATTTCAGTGACATTAAAAATGGCCGTGTGTATGCGGTATAACATCTAATGCTTTTAGCCTAATGGTCCTCATATAAAGCTATAAAACTGAACATTTTCTTTTTTTTTGTAAGCTTGATCACAATACAGTTTGTGGCAACTGATATTTACTATAACCAAAATCACATCATGTCAGCTTCCTCTAAAAGGTCATATATCCTTTTGATGTTATTTCTTTTTCTGTCTGTAGAAATGAGTAAGATTTAATACAGAGGTCAAATGCTTCAATAAACATCAAAGACTAGTGCATCAAATGCACTAAGCTAATTTTTCAGCTGGTTTCTGGCTGTATATTTCATAAAGTCTGTGCTATAATGGCTGAATTGACATTATTTAATTAAGGAAGTATATAGACCTAGATAGTCAGTAATAACAGCAAAAAGGAAAATAAAAAATAACACTTAAAAGTGCCCATGAATGACACCCAAGTACAAATGATCCCCCAAAAACAAACAATTAGGAATTCAAATGTGCAGATGTTGTGCACGGAGTCCTTTAGGAGGGGGGAGAAGAGAAGAGTGGAGGAGTCATTGTGCTGTAGCTGTTCAGTGTCTTCAGCTAGCTCAACAATGGCCCAGAAGGATTGCTGTGAAATGGCAACCAGTAACAGAAAACAGCATGTGCAAAGTGTTTTCTTTTTGAGGCTTTAATGTAAAGAGATTGGATAAAGGTGTCTGCCAGCAGTGTCTCTTCTGCCCATTTACCAATCCTGATGATACCAAGGCTCAAGGAAATAGGATGCCCCGGAACTGGCTCTTGAAGAATCTGCAACCAGTGAAGGGTGCCTGGCTGTGCACCTAGCAATGCTGGAATTAAGCTGAACCCATACTGGTGATTATGAGAGTGACCCCCGACAGTCACTAGGCTGACAGGGAGCTGGCAATACGGGATCTGCTCGCTCACTCGCTGGAGACTCCGAGCTGCCTAGGCCACGGCGCCTGCTCGCATTCCCCGGGAGTGACCGGGTCCCTGCTCTCAGCTGAAGGCCATGGTCCCAAAAGAGAGACTCCTTCCCAGACCAGGCTATTTATGTCCTCACCCAGCATTCTTCTCTCTCTTCCAGCCAGCTGGAACTTGTAGTCTGCAGCATTCTGGCTTCAATGCTAATCCTGGCTCCTCGGACCCCATATCCCACGATCCCTTGGTCTCAGCTGTGGTCTCTGCTTGCTCTGCATGAGATGATGAAGGAACAGCTCACGCATTAAAGGCCCATAATTTCTTAACTGTTTTACAGGACATCTTTATGTCCCAAATGGTGGATTGCCCTACTAGAAAGAATGCAGATCTGGTTGCAGATGTGGAAATACGGGACAACTTGGGAACCAGCGATCACAGCATAATTACATTCAGCATAAATCATAGGAAAATTAGGCACAAGGCTAGTACAAGAACACTACATTTCAAACAAGCTAACCTTTCTAAAGTGCGCTCAATACTACAGGATATTAAATGGGACCAAATACTAGAAACATTGAACACTGAGGAAAAATGGGCAATAAATATAAAAGAGTTAAGGTTAAACCTGGGTGACTAAACCATGCTGTAAAAAGTCGTATTAAAGAGAAAAAAATGGCATTTAAAAAATATAAAGACGAGGGGTCTTTGTCAGCATTTCAACTCTATGAAGAATGCAATAAGAAGTGTAAGAATGCAATTAGGGCGGCTAAATAAGACTACGAGAGACACAGTGGTGGAGAACAAAAAAAAGAAATGTTTTAAATATATTAATAGTAAAAAAGTGAGGTCAGAACATATTGGCCCCATAAAGGATGATGAAGGGAAGTTGGTTACAAATGACAAGGAGAAGGCAACTGTACTTAATTCCTTATTCTCCTACAGGAAAAGTAGAGGTATATAAATCAAGACTGTATCATTAGTAATGTATACACAGAATGTATCCTTGTGGCTAACAGAGGTCAGTGTCCAAAAAAAACTAGAAAAGCTTACCACAAATAAATCACCAGGACGGCCAGGATGGCTTACACCCGAGAGTCCTCAAAGAACTCAGTCAGGTTATAGCCAGACCACTATTACTAATTTTTAAGGACAGCATACTGACAGGAATGGAAACACTTAATTTACAAAATGAGGTCTGTTGGCATGGACCATAGGGTATCTACCTGGATAGAAAAATTTGTTACAGGGGCGTGTCCAAAGGGTGATGATAAATAGCAAGTACTCAGACTGGTCTGGAGTGGTACGGGGGTACCCCAAGGATCTGTCCTGGAACTAATTCTGTTTAATGTATTCAGTAGTAAGTAATTTCATAGTAGGATATATAAACTTTACAAGATAACCTGAATAAAATAATGGGGTGGGCAACTACATGTCAAATGAGGTTTAATGTTGAAAAATTTAACGTAATGCACTTGGGGGCTAAAAATATCAACACAAGTTACTCCTTAGGAGGAGAACCTCTGGGGGAATCTAGGATGGAGAAAGATCTGGGGGTCTTAGTAGAAGACAGACTTAGCAATAGCATGCAATGTCAAGCTGCAGCAAGCAGAATATTAGCATGCATTAAATAGGGAATTCGCTCCAGAGATAAAACTATAATCCTGCCACTTTATAAAACTCTGCTTCAGCCACAGCTGGAGTATTCCATCCAGTTCTGGTCATCAGGTCCTCACTAGTCCTCAGGAAGGATGTGCTGGAACTGGAGAGAGTCCAGAAAATTAATCCAAAATTAATTGAGGACTTAAATTTATTCTCCCTGGAGAAGAAACACTTCTTGGAGGAGAAGCAGTTTAACCTTAGGCTGCATAGGGTTTTTTTCTCTGACACCCCCACACTGGTTTAACTGGATGGACTAGTGTCTTTATTCAGCCTTACCAACTATGTACCTATGTAAATAGCTCAGCTGGGGTAATGGCCAATACACATTCCTGAATAACCGGTTATTAGCAAAGACACTAAAACTTTATTATATTTTATAATTTCTGAAATAATGACAGGACCACCAGAATAAGGACATATTTACCTCCATCAGTTAATTAGTAATGTTATAAGTCCAAACACCCATTTATTGGACAATATGAGGAGCTAACGAGACACATTAACCCTGCTAGGTAAAGTAGCCATCCTAAACCTTTCATATTTATATCCATTTCAAAGCTAATTCCATTTTGGACAATAATATGCACGTTGACAAACTGTAACCTGTAGGTATTCAGAGATATTAATAACTATAGCAAACTGGATCTGTGGATCTTTAAACACAGAGACATCCAATGGCCACCCCTCAGCCTCTTGATTGATCAGATCGTTTCTGACAACACCCTCCTCACCGACAAGAAAAGGTGACTGTCCTTGAAGTAGTCAGCTTTCGTGTGTCATCAAATGAAAGGAAGATCTGTCAAGTTTTGAGAGCCTATATATCACCTTGCTCATTGATTGAAGTCTGCTGAAACCAGGACTTGCAAGTATTTTCATTATTCACCCCTTTTGTCTTGCTGTTGCATTATTGTCTTTTTGTATCTTTGTAATATCTTTTTTTGTACATATTTTATTTGCACCACCTTTTCATTATTAAACCATATTTTGAAAAGTGTTAAAACTGTCTCAAATGCGCAAACTCAAATAATCTCTGTCTCTTGAAAAGAGCTACTGTAGTTTAAATCTCTGAATATACCTGTCTTTCGTGACAGTGTATGTTACAGACATTTTTTCTAAAATCATAGTTGCTAACATTGGAAACGTTTCCTAATTCTCAGTAAAAAAAGTATGTGGTGGCAGTTTAAAGGGTTAATTGCTTAGTTAACTAAACTCAGTGACAATGGCTCTCAGCCTGGTGGCACTAAGATTGTGGTCCCGCAGGCTGGAAAATCTTTGTGCAAGGTATGGCTGAGAGTGTCATTGTTGTGAATCAGTGACAGCACGCTGTGCGGCTGACCAGTCACTTGTCACAAGTTGTTGAAAAGGGCAGTGGTCTGACCTGCGTTTGTCACAGAACCACACGGCCGAGAATCCCATCAGGAAAAAAACTTAGTTTTTCCTGATGAGATTCCTGGCAAGCTTTTCTTGCCAAGCCGTGCATACGCCGTTCTTTTGAATGGCAAGAACGCAGTGACGTCATCGACTACGATGAGCATGCGCTCGTCACATTCAATGCCGTTGCCGCCATCTTGCTTCACCCTACACTACCCTTGTAAGCTACCGTGCATGCGTCGAAGTCTCATCGAGTATGTGCGGGCTTACCGGAGGACAGGTAAGCTTGTAGCCGCATACACACACACAGTTTTCTCGTTGGGAAACAGGCCGACGAGAATCCCAACGAGAAAAAAGAGAACAGGTTCTTTATTTTTCTCATCGAGTTTCCCGGCAGTTTTCTCGACGAGAAAACATACACATGACCAGTTTTCTAGGCAAAAAGCTCTGCCAGCAGTTTTCTTGCTGGATTCTTGCCAAAAAAAAATGTTGTGTGTACGAAGCCTAAGAGTTTTAACACTTCCCGCTGACACCACTGATTGTGGAAGGGCATTCCACATCCTTACCATTAGAACAGTAAAGAACCTCTCATGCAATTTAAGGTTAAACCACTTCTTGACCAACTTCATTGAGTGGCCATGTGTCCTCTTGAGTGACCTGAGACTGAGCAATTTTCTACCTAAGCTAGATTTACCATTTAAATATTTATATATTGCAATCATATCACCTCTTAAGCATCTCTTCTACAGGGAGAATACTTTTAATGTTTGTAGTTGTTTCTCATAACTGAAGTCCTCCAGTCCCCTTATTAGCTTTGTTGCCCTTCTCTGAACTCTTCTCCAATTCCAGTACATCTTTCCAAAGAACTGATGACCAGAACTGGAAGGCATACTCAAAATGTGGCCATACCAGAGTTTTGTAAAGTGGTAAAAATACCCTTTTAATGCATTCTAATAGTGTGCTGGCCTTGCTTGCTGCAGTTTGACATTGTATGCTATTGCTTAGTCTGTAATCAACTAAGACCCCTAGATTCTTTTCCATCCTTGAGTTCCCCAAGGGTTCTCCCCCTAGCATGTAGTTTGCATTTAAATTTTGAGCTCCCAAGTTAATTATTTACATTTATTGATTTTAAATCTCATTTTCCATGTAGTTGCCCACCCCTCTAATTTGTTGAGGTCTTCTTGTACAGTTTCAAAAACATTTTGTGCAGATATGACCCTGCTTAGCTGTGTATCGTCAGCAAACACCAAGATTAAACTATTTGTACAAATCTCTATATTGTTTTATGAACAAGGTAAAGAAAATTGGTCCCAGGACAGAGCCCTGGGGTACCCCACTCAAGACTCCAAACCATTCAGAAGATCTGTTGTTTATCACCATCCTTTGCACCCTTGATTTACACTTCCTGATGTGCACTTTCTCTTCTCTGATGTAGTAGCTCTGAGCTCAGAGTTTTAGAGCTCACTCCTGTGATGGTGAAGGTGAACAATAATAACTGGGCCTCGCTAAGCAACATCCTAGCAATGTCTTAGGAGTTTTCGAGTTAGGCTTCATGAGGTACATAAATAGCCTACACCTATTGCAAGGGCATCATTCAATTTTAGTCAAAGCTGCACATTTTGTTTTTATCTACAGATGCCCACTATCTGTATAGGCAGTTTTTGGTAAAGATGAACTAACCCTTTAATTACTTTCACTTATTAGCCAAACAATTGTTCTAGAAAATGTAATGCCTTTTAATGCATTACTAACATTAATGTAAGGTCTTGCAAAGGTTAGAAATACTAGTTAAACGTGAAATTTTCTTACAGGCTAACATAAGAAATACTTATTATTATATTTAAGCTAATGATTTCTATAATCAGAGGAGTGATATGCAGTGAGGATAGATGAGCTTTGCGTAATGAGATCGGGACCCACCAGCAGGTGGAAATAAGATATATATGCAGCTCTGAACTCTTTAGATTTTACCATGCTGTGTTTACTTTGTACATGGATGCAAAAAAAGGGTACTTATCACAATTCTACATAGCATCCATTAGTTGCATAGGAAGGACAGAAAATGCTGCCATCAGTTTAAGCAGGGTTTTTGTTTTTTACAGTAAGAGTGCTTCACTTGTGGATTATCCTGCCACAAAGCTCAGTAATGGTAAACTCAGCCAAAAATGTTCTAAGAAAGTTTGTTCATTTTTCTAATCATTAGTGGGTCAAACCAATGACAAAATTTGAAGGAACAGGATGGAAATTTTTTTCTCAAATGAAGAATTTCTAATAGTATGTGGATGTTTTTATTCGGTAAAGTCCATTTATTCCAAAATCAAATGTAAAAAGCCAACAAATATTCTGAAAAAGTTTTGAGAATTTCTGTACAACTTTTAAATAAGCTTTTTGATAATATGTTTTTTTTTATTCTATCTTCCCATGGCTAGCTTAAATTATACAGTATATTCTAGTTCCATGTAAATATTTTTTATTGAATTCATAACTGGATTTAATGGTGTTGTTATTTCTGGCTTGAGTAAGATTTTGAAATAAGGACTAGATTATTTTCATGATTATTTTGATTCCGGAAAAGGTCTAATTCACTTTAGAAATCAGGAGATATTTCCTTTTTCCCCCGTAAAGAAAATGTGACCACAGACCTTCAAGATTTTTTTTGCCTTCCTCTTCACCAAAACAGTATGGGTTTAGAGATGTTAATTTTGATAGATATAAGATCTTCTTTCAACTTTTCAACGAAACTATGTATTAGTGGCCAAAGACTGTAAAAAATAAGAAATGTTAGTTGACACAATGGGGTTGATTACTAGAGCAATTGAACATATTTGGTTTTAAAGTGAATTTTCACTTACAGTGAATTAATTGTAACAAGATTTTTGTATGCACGTTTGGATGATTTACGTCAGAAAAACACCTTTTCTTGTTCATACATCACGGGACACAGAGCAGCATAGTCATTACTATGTGGGTTATATAGATTACCTTCAGGTGCTGGCACTGGCAACTTCCAAAACAGGAAGTACCCTCCCCTATATAAGCCCCTCCCATCCGGGAGTACCTCAGTTTTTTGCCAGTGTCTAAGGTGTTGGCCAAGGTTAACATGTATTCATCTGGGCTTGTGTACAGGTTCTCTGGGCCTTAGCAAGCTATTCCGGATCCGACCAAAAAAGCTTCATAGCTAAACGGTCGGTACCCGGGCCTTGCAGAGAAGAGCAGGGTTTTGCCTGTAATGCCTCTCTTAGGAGGGCTGGACCCTGGGATCCAGAGCTCTGGTCATACCCAAAACCAAGAGGCTATCTGTGCAGGGTGCTATACAGGTCCAGGGGAGTGGAATCCTTGGGAACCCGGTCCCTGAAGGTCTAGTACAATGCCTGCCGTGAGAGGTGAAGTTTGGGCTTCTGTGGACCAAACAAAGTCCTGCGGCGGGGAAAAGGTAAGTGGGGGCCCCTCAGGAACTTGGTTCTATTGAGGGGACCCCCAAGCCTAATATGTCTTTCTGCCTGTTACCTAAAGGGTATTCCCGCTAATAGCTGTATATGCCTAAGAAATCCTAGAAATGTTTTTTCATAAGGGAAGTTTTAAAAAAACTGTAAACCTGGAAATGTTTTTTCATAAAGGAGGTTTTAAAAAAAAAAAAAAAAAAAGACAAAGGTGCGGTACCTGTGTTTGTCCACTAGAGGCCGCTGTGGAACGTCTTTTTTCTTGGGACTATTCCTTCCATGGTGAAAGTCCAGGCAGATGAGTGAGCTCTCTATCAGGGAAGCTGCATTCCTCTGTCATGCTGCCAAGTAGTTTCCTTCCATCCCCGAGTCCTGGTGAAACAGGGACCCTGGCTTCTCTCCCTACATGGCGCCAAGAGCGCACACGTGCACGCGCGCGCGCGCGCACACATGCTTTCCTTTTATAAGGTTTAGCTTAAAAAAAGGGGGCGGAGCCTGGCGGATGACGCGCTCTGTGCGCCCAGCGCTTCTGCGCATGTGCGGGCGTCCCAGCAAGATAAAAGGACTCAGTCCACGCTGCTTGCTATGGACACAGAGCATGAAAAGGAGCTGGTAGCATGGTATAGGAGCTTACAGCGGGCGGTTGATACAGGCATCCCCAGAAAGACGCATTAGTAGACACCCACTGATGTACATAGCAGCAAATTGCATTAGACTATTTCAGTAAGGGGTGTATTGCGGCTGGAATACCTCAGCTTTGAACTAAGGAATATGCCGCCTAAAAAACTCCGAGATATACCTCTCAGGAAGTGTAGGGGGTCTCCATCGGGCTCTGAGGATCTGGAGCAGTCATCTGCACCCTCCTCCCCTGAGAAATCAGAGGTTAATACCCATAAGGAACCCCCGGGAGTACCAGGTACTGCGGCTGTCCTCAGTCCACCTGCTCCTGCATATATAACAGAGGAGGTTTTTTCCTCAACTCTGGAGGGATTGGAGCAGAGATTGGCAGCATTGATCGCTTCTTCTCTACAGGAAAGAAAGCGCGCCAGATCTCCATCACCTCCATTAGAGTGCCTGTTGGCAGAGCAACAGTCCCAGGAAGGGACCGACCTACCTGAAGGGGATCAGGAGGAGGTTAGCTCTGTTTTTGAGGAATCGACAGTAGATGAACCATTTTCAGCATCGCAGACTGAAAGATTGTGGGTCCAGACCCTAACTGACATGGTTCGATCTGCATTTAAAATGCCTCTTGTTGAACCATCAACTACTGCTGTCTCCTCATTGGGGTCGCTAAAAGCTCCCCAGGTTAATTGCTCCTTTCCAATACATCCATTATTGGAAGGACTTATATACCAGGACTGGGAACATCCTGATAAACTATTTGTTCCGCCTAAAAGGTTTCCGGTGATCTATCCCATGGAGGAAAAGTTCACCCAGAGATGGAATGTTCCTACGGTGGATGCAGCCATCTCTTCTGTGAACAAATCACTGACATGTCCAGTAGATAATGTTCAAATGTTCAAAGATCCAGTGGATAAAAAATTGGAATCTTTATTAAAATCTGCTTTTTCCACAGCAGGGGCTGTTACACAGCCAGCAGTGGCAGCTATTGGGGTCTGCCAAGCTTTAAAGGATCAAATGAAAATGGTCCTGAGGGATTTGCCAGACCAGCAGGCCCAGGCTCTGGCTGATCTGCCTAGAGCATTATGCTTTGCGGTTGACGCCATCAAGGATTCTATCCATCAGGCCTCCCGCCTCACGCTGTCTTTGGTACATATGCGTAGGCTTCTGTGGCTCAAAAACTGGTCTGCTGAAGCTCCCTGTAAGAAGCTCTTAGTTAGCTTCCCATTTCATGGGGAACGCCTTTTTGGCGAAGACCTGGATAAGTATATCCAGAAGATTTCCAGTGGTAAAAGTACTCTCTTACCGAGTAAAAAGAGGTCTAGGGGTCCATCTTTTAAGAGGACTACCTCTCCTATCCCTGCGACGTCTGCTACTAAGCAGTTCCGACGGCCTCCTCGGTCAAACTCAGGAGGTAAAAATCAGGGACAGCCACAGGGTAATAAAAAGCCCTGGATCCGAAGAGGTACTAAACCAGCCTCCAAGTCAAGCCTATGAAGGGCTGCCCCCACTCAAACGGGTGGGGGGAAGACTTCAGTTGTTCGCAGAGACCTGGCGGGAGACGATCAAAGACAGATGGGTGCTCTCCGCAGTAACTCTGGGATACAAGTTGGAGTTAAAAGAGTCTCCTCCGTCCCATTTTATGTGGTCAGGCATGCCAAGAGACCCTCTAAAAAGAGGGTCTCTCCTATTGGCGTTAGAACAACTATTGCTCCAAGGAGTAATTATGGAGGTTCCTATGGAAGAGTGGGGGTTGGGTTTCTACTCAAACCTTTTCACAGTCCCGAAGCCAAACGGGGACATAAGACCCATATTGGACCTAAAGAGTCTAAACAAATTTCTAAACGTCCGGTCTTTCCGGATGGAGTCGATCCGATCGGTCACCGCTGCCCTACAAGGGGAGGAATGGTTAGCCTCGATCGACATCAAAGATGCTTACTTGCATGTTCCCATCTTTCCAGGTCATCAAAAATTCCTACGCTTTGCAGTAGAAGGGCGCCATTTTCAGTTCAGAGCCTTACCATTTGGTCTGGCCACAGCACCACGAGTGTTCACAAAAATTCTGGCCCCACTGTTGGCCGATCTAAGAACACGGGGTGTAACGATAATGGCATACCTAGACGACCTGTTGTTGATGGACCACTCAGTTGCCAAGCTAGAAGTGGTAATTGTCGATACAATCAAGTATCTAGAGTCTCACGGTTGGGTCATCAACCTGGACAAGTCAGCCCTACAGCCAGTGAAAAACCTGGTATATCTAGGGCTACGGCTGGATTCAGACCAGAGGAAGATTTTCTTACCTCTAGACAAGGTATCCTCTTTGAGGGCCTTGGTCCGTCTGCTTTGTGCAAAAAGACAGCCGTCCATACGCCTGTGCATGAGGCTGCTAGGAAAGATGGTAGCATCATTCGAAGCTGTACCATACGCCCAATTCCACTCAAGGAATTTACAAAGGGCCATATTGTCAGCCTGGAACGGAAAAGTTCAGGCTCTAGACTTCCCGATGGCTTTGTCCCCTTCCGTTCGGAAGAGTCTCTGCTGGTGGTTGATCCCCCAGAATCTCCAGAAGGGAAAACCCTTCAGCCCGATATCTTGGAAGGTGGTCACTACAGATGCCAGCCTTATAGGCTGGGGGGCAGTACTGGAGCAATGGTCTCTCCAGGGCAGATGGTCAAATGTAGTAAAAACCCTGCCCATCAATCTCTTAGAGATACGAGCAGCCCGGTACGCCCTAGTAGCCTGGACATCCAGACTCCAAGGGTCCCCTGTCAGAATTCAATCAGACAATGCCACAGCAGTGGCATATATCAATCATCAGGGAGGCACCAGGAGTCGTGCAGCCCAGAGGGAAGTAAGTCACATCCTGGAATGGGCAGAAAAGCATGTCCCATGTATATCAGCTGTCTTCATTCCAGGGGTGGAGAATTGGAAGGCGGACTTTCTGAGTCGCCAACAGTTATGCCCAGGGGAATGGTCCCTTCGTCCCGAGGTCTTCCGAGCAATATGTCAGCGGTGGGGAACACCGGATGTAGATCTGCTAGCATCCAGATTCAACGCAAAGGTGGACAGATTTGTCTCCCGGACAAGGGATCCCCTCGCTTGCGGCTCGGATGCTCTGGTGTTCCCTTGGGATCAGTTCAGACTGATATATGCATTCCCTCCGCTACAATTGTTGCCTCGACTCCTTCGCAGAGTCAGGTTGGAGAAGAAGCCAGTGATCCTGGTGGCTCCAGCGTGGCCCCGAAGGGCCTGGTACGCGGAGATCATCAAAATGTCTGTGGGGAGTCCTTGGACCGTTCCACGTCGTCCGGACCTGCTTTCGCAAGGACCGATATACCACCCTTCCTTACTAACTCTAAGTTTAACGGCCTGGCTATTGAATCCCACATCCTAAAGAAGAGAGGTCTCTCTAACTCTGTGGTATCAACTATAATCAATGCCAGGAAGCCTGTATCCAGGCAGATCTACTATAGAGTTTGGAAGGCGTACATCACTTGGTGCGAGGCCAGAAAATGGCATCCACGTAAGTACGTTATAGGCAGAATTCTGGACTTCCTGCAGTGGGCTGTAGACAGGAAGTTTGCCTTAAGTACTATCAAGGGCCAGGTTTCGGCCTTGTCAATACTATTTCAAAGGCCCCTGGCTATGCATTCACTTGTCAAATCCTTTATGCAAGGTGTGACTCGTATTATTCCACCGATTAAGGCTCCCATATGCCCATGGGATCTAAATTTGGTTCTGTCGGTTCTGCAGAAGCAGCCATTTGAACCTTTGCGGCACATTTCCTTGGTTCTACTCACCAGGAAATTGATATTTTTAGTAGCCATATGCTCGGCTAGAAGAGTGTCGGAATTAGCCGCCATGTCCTGTAAAGAGCCATATCTGGTTATCCATAAGGACAGAGTAGTATTACGTCCTCACCCAGCCTTTCTTCCTAAGGTGGTATCGAGGTTTCACTTGAACCAGGATGTGGTTCTTCCTTCTTTTTTCCCCAAACCAAGCTCGGTAGAGAAAAAGTTATTGCATTCTTTGGATGTAGTAAGAGCAGTTAAAGCTTATCTAGAAGCCACTGCTCAGATTCGTAGAACGGATTCTTTGTTTGTTCTGCCGGAAGGCCCCAGAAAGGGTCAGGCAGCATCAAAATCTACTTTAGCCAAGTGGATTCGACAGGTCATAATACAAGCCTATGGCTTGAGAAGTAGACCGCCTCCGTTCAAAGTTAGGGCGCACTCCACGAGAGCAGTTGGAACTTCATGGGCAGTGCATCACCAGGCCTCCCTGGCGCAAATTTGTAAGGCCGCAACATGGTCTTCAGTACACACGTTTACTAGGTTCTACCAGGTGGACGTTAGAAGTCAGGAGGATGTCGCCTTTGGGCGCAGTGTGTTGCAGGCCGCAAAAGATCCTCATGCCTGATGGCGCCCAGCTTATGTATGGTGTATCCCCCCCCTCATGTGGCATTGCTTTGGGACGTCCCACATAGTAATGACTATGCTGCTCTGTGTCCCGTGATGTATGAACAAGAAAGTAGGATTTTTAAAACAGCTTACCTGTAAAATCCTTTTCTTGGAGTACATCACGGGACACAGAGCTCCCACCCCTCTTTTGGGGACACGTATTGCTTTGCTACAAAACTGAGGTACTCCCGGATGGGAGGGGCTTATATAGGGGAGGGTACTTCCTGTTTTGGAAGTTGCCAGTGCCAGCACCTGAAGGTAATCTATATAACCCACATAGTAATGACTATGCTGCTCTGTGTCCCGTGATGTACTCCAAGAAAAGGATTTTACAGGTAAGCTGTTTTAAAAATCCTACTTTTTCACTAACGTGAACTTTCTCTTTGCAAAGGATGTTTTCACTTAACTTAAGGTATAACCAGTGATTATATAAATTAACAAGCTCGAAAATATGATTGTAATAAACCCAACATAGCATATTTGGTACTGGAAACCAGATGCAGGACCTGTTGGTGTGAGGACAAATGTGACCTGCATACTAAACTATGCGTTTTTTTTTTTTTTTTTTTGCCTAGTCCCCTTTCACGTCTTAATGATTTTTGCTTGGAAATTCCATTATATACATTTTTTCCCAGAGAAAATGCAGCTTCCTGCCCTCACTCTCCAGTGGTTTATGCAAGTAGAGCTGAGTAACAGCTACGACCCTCAGCACAAGTGGCACCACAGAGAGATGTATTTCAGAGAAACGGAGAGGGTATGTCTGATGAATTTCGTTATTGTCTGCTGATTGCTGAGTGTACTTTCAAAGTGCAGTGTCTAAGGCAGTTTTCTTTCGCTTGATTCCCCCATCAACACATTTAGTGTTGATTGAGGAATCCCTCCTACTGCACTATTGCATTCTGACAGCGGGAGGTTTCCCGCACATCAGAATACAAGAATTACTGCTGCTGGCGGCAGTGATTGCCCTTTAAAAAAAAACAGGCTGACTGTAGCCTACCTACCCAACCAGCCTACCTATAAATGTATAAATTCCTGCTGAACTGTCTGAATTTCTATTTAAATTAGTACAAAATCTCTCTAGATGCATCATTTTCTGTGGGTATAGTTGGACTTTCACTCTGGCTTTGCCAATATACCTGCTGTTTCAGGTAAATGACTCAGAAGGTCTTGAAGCCAGCAGCAGCTGGACAACAAGAATTTAAAAAAAGAAGTCAGAAATGACAGCCTCCATATTTCCCTCAGTACAGGTTTCTTTTAAAATGAACATGCCCCAAAGAAAAGAGCATTTGTAGATACAGAATTTCTTCTTAGTCCGCCTTTCTCTACAGTTATGTTGTAGTCTGAGATGGAAGATTCTGCCCCAGTTCGATTTGTGGATGTTTATCAAATCCTGTCTAAGTCTGACCATACACAGAACATTTGCTTGATTTCCCCATCAACAGCGTTGATGTGGGAATCCCTCCTGCTGGGCCATTGTCTTCTCCTGGCAGGGGGGACGTGAGGGTGGGGGAAGAAGACAGTGATTATTGCTAGAGGCTATAGCAATAATAATCACAGTTAAAACCCGGCATGCTGGGTTTACCCAAGTTGATCAGTCGAGCGACTTGGTACATTTAGCCTGCCCGTACATGGTTTGAATCTGGCCCGGTTCCTGCTGAACCGGCCGAGATTTGCACCATGTATGGCCTGCCTAAAATTCTCAAGACCCAAGCTTAGCATAAAATGGCTTATTGTGACAATTTGGGTATAGTAGTTCTTTGCCATTTCACAGATGCACACAGTTTTGGGGCTTGACATGTTTGGTATCTTTGTACTTGATGCAATGTTAGCTTTTATATTTTATATAAAAAATGTATATTATATTGTGTTCATATGCACTATAGTTAATTTGAATATATTTATGTAGCTGGTATATGCTTTTCTATTATGTTTGAATTTGGTGGGGGATCTGTGATGTGTGGTTCCCTGGGGCCCAGCGGGTGGCGCTGTCACTTTGGGCCCAGGGTTGAGCCATCGTTGCAGTGGCATACCCTTTTTGGCCTCTCGCAGCATGAGTACAGTGGGGCGGGGGCTCCGCTGGGCTTGCTGGGGGAGGGTATAAAGGGGTCGGCCATTTTGGTGACGGGTCGTCGAGTCCCGGGCACCTTTAGCCTGAGGGCTGTGGTTCGTGGTCGGTGTCCAGGCGGCCTAGGCCTGGACACCCAGAGCTCGTGTTCCACCCCAGGCACCTTCAGCCTGGGGTGAGGTACTCGGTTGGAGGCCTGGGGCCTAGTGTCCTCCACTGGGCTCTGCGAGGGAAGGATTTCCCAGGGGACCCCGGGAGTGGGGTACCCAAATCCAGAGGCGTAAGGGACCGGAGGAGCTACTCACCCGAAGACCTGGTGCAGCAGATTGCCGGTGCCGGGTGAGCCTCAGGAGACCGCCCGGAGGGGTATCTTCCCAAACAGGGGCCGAGTGCAGTCAGGAGGAAGGTTCACCGTTCATCCGGTCGGTGGCAGCGAACAAGATTCTCAACGGGTGGCATAGATCATGTGCCAAACCTATTCGCTGATAGAGGAATAGGAGAGTTCATTGTGCCTGGGCCTACTCATATCCACACCCCCTGTCTGTTCGTTGAGGGAGTCCAACTGATTGTGTTTCATCCTGACATTGAAGAATAAAGGAGTGTTGGACTTTTATTGGTGTGGGGCTCATTTACTGGCAGACACTGTTCCCACAGAAGGAGCGGAGGCTTCTAACACCGAACACCGTCCCGAAGGTAAAGAAACTTTGCTCACACCACACAAACATCTGCGGTGAAGGCTTGGCGTGTTGACCCTGCACTCTCTCCTCCAAGGTACCCCTAGACAAGCAGAAACCAGCCAACAGCGGAGTGAGAGAGTGGAGGCCGCTACACGTTATTGACAATAAGGGCTTAATAAACTAGTTCAACAGTATCGTATGACATAAAAAATTGCAATTACTATTATTTTATTACATGTGTGCAAAAAATAGACCTGGTCACAAAAAGGTTTAAAGTTTAACAGAACAACTCAAAACCACAAACCCACATTTTCTGAACCCCATCCCCACATTTATTAATCCCAAAATATTCTAAAGATAAACTTCAGGTATATGTTTAGTAGAAATTGGCTAGCATTAGGCCAGTACACAACCACTTGAATGAGCAGTAATAAAAATTAGAGTGTATTTTCTGAGAAGCAATAGCTACAAATTCAGATCATATGTAAGCAGCTTGGTTGGCCAGAATGGCAAGCAGAATAAGCCAGAAATTCTACACATACCTGGGGAGTTGCCAGCAGCTCTGGACCAGTGTCTCTCTTGTCCCCCAGGCATATGGGCCTCAAGGGGATTGTCTAAATTTAACAGTAAATTTAACGGCAGCTATAGCAATAGGGGCAATAAATATGTGGTGTCTGAGTGCACACTACTGTATCGCACAAGTATGCAGTGACATGCTGTAAATAAAAGTTAGCTTTACTGTCAAACTAATATGCAGTGACATGCTGCAAATGGAAGTCAGCTTTGCCTGTGCCAGCAACAGAATCTTGCAACAAAAATACAACTTTGAAACAATAGACCCTCGCCCAATTTTTTAAACAAATAGAAATAAAAAAAAATGGATAAATATATATTAAAAAAATATATAAAATAAACATAAAGCAAAAAAAAAAAAAAGATTGCAAGGTGGGACCGAGCAACTAAACAGCACTGACACACAGCAAGAATCATTTTTGCATCTCTGAACTGGGAACACTTGGAAATGTAGACCACCACACTGTAATTCACAGTATACCGTATGTGCTCAATATAGCACATTATAGAGTTGTATAGCAACTAACTACTGGGAACCCACCACTTTATAGTGAGAGATGAGTATAAATCAAGGGGCATTGGATCTTGTGACATAATTGTCCAAGTGTGGTCATGTCCATATTTGATCATGTCCAAGGGACCCAGTGCTTATACCCAGCTCTAATCTGCTGGATCTGTAATTCACTGGCGATAACTTGCCTATTAGCCTTGAAATGGATAGAATTTACTATCGATATTTACTCTTTAATGACATCACTAAGATTCACTGCTAAGTCTAGGTTGTGCAAATTTTAAATAGAACTTCAACCCCCTGCAGATTGCCTAAATATTACTATCTGTATTACTAGCTTAAAAAAAAAAAATGTTAGACTGTGATCACATATATTTGAAATATTTTGAAAAATTTTGAAAATTGCTCCTGTCATTTATTGTAACCATTTTTACCTGCATCTTCCTTAAATTGTACCAAATCATTCTGTTCTGGCACAGCAGAAGAATGACACTTGGTAAAGGACAATAAGCATAAATCAATACACAAGGTATTATGAGTTCTATCTTGACAGCTTGTTTTTCAGCAAAATAATATCAGACATATTTCTTCCCTTTTGCTGACACCATATTTTGTCCCTGGTTTGACTACAAAAGGAAATAGCAGTTTATTGGAAATATTTCTCATGATGCAGAACACATACTGTATACTGTACTTTTTGCCATGTTGGATAAGACCACCTAAGTGCTCGTTCAATCTATTTATCTATCTATCTATCTTTCTATCTATCTATCTATCTATCTATCTATCTATCTATCTATCTATCTATCTATCTATCTATAAATCTATCACTTATTGATCTGATCCACCTTATTTTTTTTTTTTAAAGGTAGAGTATTATTACGTACGTTATTGTTCCTTCGGAGTACTTTTTTTAAATTTAGATATAATGATGAAAGGGTAGAACCCCTTTCAGGTTTTATCCAGGCACGGTAGTAGAGATTAAGTATGGCTCCGATGGGGGAATCTGATGTAAGAGGGGCTCTGAATCAGGAAATTTGATGTAAGGGGGGCTCTGATGGGGGAATCTGATGTGAGGGGACCCAGATGGGGGAATCTGATGTAAGAGGGGCTCTGATGGGGGAATCTGATATAAGGGGGGGGGGGCTGATGGGGGAATCTGATGTAAGAGGGGCTCTGATGGGGAAATCTGATGTAAGAGGGGCTCTGATGGGGGAATCTGATATAAGGGGGGCTCTGATGGGGGAATCTGATCTAAGGGGACTCAGATGGTGGAATCTGATGCAAGGGGGGCTCTGATTGGGAAACCTAATGTAAGGGGGCTCTAATGGGGGGAATCTGATGCAAGGAGGGCTCTGACTGGGGAATCTAATGTACAGGGCTCTGATGGGGGAATCTGATGTATGGGCTCTGATGGCGAAAACTCATGTAAGGGGGCTCTGATGGGGGAATTTGATGTAAGGGGTCTCTGATGGGGGATGTCTGATGTAAGGGGGCTCTGATGGGGAAATCAGATTTAAGGGGGGCTCTGATGGAGGAATCTGATGTAAAGGGGGTTTTGATGGGGGAATCGGGAAAAAGGGGGCTCTGATGGGGAAATCTGAAATAAGGGGGCTCTGATTTGGAAATCTGATGAAAGGAGAATCTGATGTATGGGAGCACTATGACGTGGACACATTATGTAAGGGGGCATTCTGATGGGGGAACTTGATGTTTGGGGGCGCTCTGATGGGCACACTTGATATAAGGGAGTACTGTGATGGGGCAATTGAGCTAAGAGGGCACTCTGATGGGGAACCTGATGTAAGGGAGCCCTCTGATGGGGGCAACTAATATATGAGGGTATTCTGATTGGGTTCCCTGATTTATGGGGTTACTCTGTTGGGGGCACCTGATGTAATGAGATACTTTGATAGCGGCATATGATATATGGGGGCCCTACACCTTGTACATAGCACACTTTTTAACTCTACGCTCTGTATATAGCGCACTTCTTAACTGTACACCCTGTATATAGTGCACTCCTTAACTCTGTGGGGTTGATTTACTGAAGGCAAAAAGACAGTTGCTCCAGAGCTTAGTAAATGAGGTAAGGCTTCTCATTTGCAAAGAATACCCAATCACGTGCAAGGAAAATAAAAAAAATGCATTTTTGCTTGCACACAATTGGATAATGAAGGTCAGCAGAGCTTCTGCTCATTTACAAAGCTCTGGAGCAACTGCATTTGCAGAGTGCAAATGCACTTTGTAAAGTGCACATTCTATTTGCTTTTAGTAAATTAACCCCTGCGTGTCTTTGTGTGTATGTACATACATACATATACATACACACACACACACACAAGTGTGTTTAAGCTTTGGGGTGCACAACCTAATGTAATAGGCTGCCAACACCTATGATGTGATCCAATTGAAGCTGAACACATAGATGAGAGGCTGATTTTGAGCATCCCGCATCCGTCAATCCAGGTCTGGGATTTCTCCCAAAAACGCTTTCAGACATTAGATCTTTCAAGGTCTAACTATCTGGTAAGCAGTAGTGTTGCATTGAAGTGGTGGCTGGTTCACAGTGGTTGTGTACTGAAGATGTTTTTGCTGCACACTCTTCGAAAACCATCTTATACCCTTTACATATGGTGGAGTGTTTGTTTGGTCACTGGACTGTCTGTATGACACTGTTTACTGGATTTCATTTTTGTTTATTGTATCTGTATGTAACACATTCTATGTGGAAAAAGGATTTTTTTTTACACTTTTTTTATATTTACAGTGCCATGAAAAAGTATGCATACCTCTTGAAATGTTCCACATTTTGTCATGTTACAGACAAAAATGTAAATGTATTTTATTGGGATTTTATGTAATAGACCAACACAAATTGGCACATAATTGTGAAGTGGAAGGAAAATTATAAATGTTTTAATTTTTTTTTTACAAATAAATATGTGAAAAGTGTGGCGTGCATTTGTATTCAGCGCCCTGAGCCAATACTTTGTAGAACATCCTTTTGCTGCAATTACAGCTGCAAGTCTTTTTGGGGTATGTCTCTACCAGCTTTGCACATCTAGAGAGTGACATTTTGCCCATTCTTCTTTGCAAGATAGCTCAAGCTCTGTCAGACTGGATGGAGAGCATCTGTAAACAGCAATTTTCAAGTCTTCAGCGGAGAACAACAAGTCAAAACTGAATGGCGCACGAGAGGGTATCAAAACTCACTTTAAACAACTAAACGTCTACAAAGTCAAGGAAGTATAAATATGCAGCATTATTGGCAGCTCCCTTGAGAGCGAAGCAGTCTCTGGAAGAACAAATAGGAGAAAAGCAAGGTGCGCAAAAACGAAGTGCAGCAGAAGATGCAACGAATAGAGATGTCCCGAACTATTCGCCGGCGAATAGTTCCCGGCGAACATAGCTTGTTCGCGTTCGCCGCGGCGGGCGAACATATGCGATGTTCGGTCCGCCCCCTATTCGTCATCATTGAGCAAACTTTGACCCTGTACCTCACAGTCAGCAGACACATTCCAGCCAATCAGCAGCATACCCTCCCTCCCAGACCCTCCCACCTCCTGGACAGCATCCATTTTAGATTCATTCTGAAGCTGCAGTCTTAGTGAGAGAAGGGACAGTGTAGCTGCTGCTGATTTAATAGGAAAATCTATAGCTAGGCCAGTGTATTCAGTGTCCACTCCACTCCTGAAAGACTCATCTGATCTCTGCTGTAAGGTAGGGTGACCAGACATCCCCAGTTTCAGGGGACAGTCCCCGGATTGAGGACACTGTCCCCGGACCAAGTCTGTCCCAAGTTTTGTCCCTGGATTGGAATTCAACAGGGGCTGGGGCAATTTTAAAGACAGTCAGTGCAGAATTAATAAAAAAAAATCTGAAATACACACCCCCACTCCTACTAGCTTAGAGGGGGTCTATTTTTTCCATTATCTGTGCCCCTTTCTGATGACCATGTGCTGGTCGGAGCGGAGGGAATATTTCTTCATGTTCTTCTGCCTTGGCTTAAGTCCCAGCCAGCCGCCTGCCTGCTTATCTCCTTGCCTTCCCTGGTGGAGTGATCTTCCTCCGCTCCCCATCCAGTAGTAGCCAGGGCCCGGAGAGTGAGACTTGAGAGGCTGTGAGGCGGGCGGCGGAGGCGACGGGCAGAGAGTCGCTGATTGCCGCCTATACTAGTAATAAAAAAATATGTCCCCGGATTTCATTTTAAAAATCTGGTCACCTTACTGTAAGGACAGCGTCCTGACAGCACCCCAAAAAGCCATTTTTAGGGCTAGTACATACATCAGTCTGCCTTTTTTATTTTTTTCTGTAATCTAATTGCAGTTGCCTGCCAGCGTGTGTGTGACAGGCTCACAGCGTATACTGTGCCCACTTGCCCAGTGGCACCACTCATATATCTGGTGGCACAGTAGATTACTAGTGAGAGGAGGGACAGTGTAGCTGCTGCTGATTTAATCGGGAAATCTATAGCTAGGCCAGTGTATTCAGTGTCCACTCCAGTCCTGAAAGACTCATCTGATCTCTGCTGTAAGGACAGCATCCTGACAGCACCCCAAAAAGCCCTTTTTAGGGCTAGTACATACATCAGTCTTCCTTTTTTTGTTTTCTCTGTAATCTAATTGCAGTTGCCTGCCAGCGTGTGTGTGACAGACTCACAGCGTATATTGTGCCCACTTGCCCAGTGGCACCACTCATATATCTGGTGGCACAGTAGATTACTAGTGAGAGGAGGGACAGTGTAGCTGCTGCTGATTTAATAGGGAAATCTATAGCTAGGCCAGTGTATTCAGTGTCCACTCCAGTCCTGAAAGACTCATCTGATCTCTGCTGTAAGGACAGCGTCCTGACAGCACCCCAAAAAGCCCTTTTTAGGGCTAGTACATACATCAGTCTGCCTTTTTTTTTTTTGTAATCTAATTGCAGTTGCCTGCCAGCGTGTGTGTGACAGGCTCACAGCGTATACTGTGCCCACTTGCCCAGTGGCACCACTCATATATCTGGTGGCACAGTAGATTACATTTAAAAAAAAACAAACAATTTTGACTGCATTAGAATAGCAGTCAGTTGCCTGCCAGCGTGTGTGTCAGGCCTACAGTGTCTACTCTGCCAACTTCTGCCAGTGCACAGTGCCACTCATATCTGGTGTCACAGTAGTTTGCACGCATAGTACAACTAAACTAATCTAAAAAAAATGACAGGCAGAGGCAGGCCACCCCACAGGGGCCGTCGTGGTCGAGGTGCTGTGATTCCCTTTGGCCCTAGAATAATGCCCAGTGTTCAGAGGCCACGTACCCTGAACTCAAAAAGTTCTGAGGACATAGTTGACTGGCTAACACAGGACACCCAATCTTCTACAGCTTCCGCTCGGAACCTTGACGCACCATCCTCCGCCAGCTCAGCTTCGGGCACCTCTCAAGTTGTACCACTCGCCCGCCTGCCGTCACCACCAACAATAGCACCACAGCTGCTTCACTTTATCTGTCAAAGGAGTTATTTACACATGAGTTGGAAGAAATGACTGATGCGCAACCATTATTGCCAGAGGATGTAGATAAAAGGGATATGTCTCAGTCAGGCAGCATTACACACATGGACGTACGGTGTGATGATGATGATGTTGTACCCGATGCTGCTTCCTTTGCTGAGTTGTCAGATACAAGTGAAGCGGTTGATGATGACGATGTGTCCGTGGATGTCACGTCGGTGCCCGCTCGAAGAGAAGAAGAAAAGGGGGAAAGTTCAGATGGGGAGACAGAGAGGAGACAGAGAGGAGGAGGAGACGAGTTGGAAGCAGGGGGAGGTCGTCGCAAGGAGCTAGTGGCACAGTCAGACAGCATGTATCGGCACCCGGGGTCAGCCAGACAGCACGCCAATCAACGCATGCTGTTGCCACCACCAGAATGCCATCATTGCAAAGCTCAGCAGTGTGGCATTTTTTTTTGTGTGTCTGCCTCTGATAACAGCGATGCCATTTGCAACCTGTGCCAAAAGAAACTGAGTCGTGGGAAATCCAACACCCACCTAGGTACAACTGCTTTGCAAAGGCACATGATCGCACATCACAAATGCCTATGGCAGTGGTTCTCAACTCCAGTCCTCAGGGCCCACCAACAGGCCAGGTTTGCAAGATAACTGAAATGCATCACAGGTGATATAATTTGCTGCTCAGGGATTGCAGTATTCTAGTCTGCATCTCACCAAGGTAATACTTAAAATCTGGCCTGTTAGTGGGTCCTGAGGACAGGAGTTGAGAACCACTGGCCTATGGGATCAACACATGATGACGAGTACAAGCAGCACACAAGCTCAAAGCCACCATCCTCCTCCTGGTCCAGCATCTTCAGCCACGTCAACCACTGCTGCCCTCCTTGCCCCCTCTCAACCATCCGCCACTCCGTCTCTCGCCTTGAGCAGTTCCTGCTCATCTGCCCACAGTCAGGTGTCTGTCAAGGACATGTTTGAGCGTAAGAAGCCAATGTCACAGAGTCACCCCCTTGCCCGGGGTCTGACAGCTGGCTTGTCGGAACTCTTAGCCCGCCAGCTTTTACCATACAAGCTGGTGGAGTCTGAGGCCTTCAAAAAATTTGTAGCTATTGGGACACCGCAGTGGAAGGTACCCGGCCGAAATTTCTTTTCACAAAAGGCAATCCCCAACCTGTACTCTATTGTGCAAAAGGAAGTCATGGTATGTCTGGCACACAGTGTTGGGGCAAGGGTCCATCTGACCACTGATACCTGGTCTGCAAAGCACGGTCAGGGCAGGTATATCACCTACACTGCGCATTGGGTAAACCTGCTGACGGCTGCCAAGCATGTAATGCGTGGCTCTGCAGAGGAGTTGGTGGTGACACCGCCACGACTTGCAGGCAGGCCCGTTGCCACCTCCTCTACTCCTCCTACTCCATCCTCTTCGATAACCTCCTCGGCTGAGTTCTCTTCTGCTGCTGCGTCTTGCTCCACATCAACTGCACCCCCCAGCTCCCCAGGGGCTATTCTACATCCCGGATACAACAGTGTCACGCCGTCTTGGGGTTGACTTGCCTGAAAGCAGAGAGTCACACCGGACCAGCACTCCTGTCCGCCCTGAACGCACAGGTGGATCAGTGGCTGGAGATGGGCAAAGTGGTGTGTGACAACGAAAGCAATTTGTTGGCGGCATTGAACTTGGGCAAGTTGACACATGTGCCGTGCATGGCACATGTGTTGAATCTGATTGTACAACGCTTTGTGCATAAGTACCCAGACTTACAGGACGTCCTCAAGCAGGCCAGGAAGGTGTGTGGCCATTTCAGGCGTTCCTACGCGGCCATGGCGCACTTTTCAGATATCCAGCGGCGAAACAACATGCCAGTGAGGCGTTTGATTTGCGACAGCTCGACACATTGGAATTCAACACTCCTAATGTTCGACCGCCTGCTCCAACAAGAAAAAGCCATCAACGAGTATTTGAATGACCTGGGTGCTAGGACAGCCTCTGCGCAGCTGGGAATTTTTTTGCCACGTTACTGGACGCTCATGCGCAATGCCTGTAGGCTCATGCGTCCTTTTGAGGAGGTGACAAACCTAGTCAGTCGCACTGAAGGCACCATCAGCGACATCATCCCATTTGTTTTCTTCCTGGAGCGTGCCCTGCGAAGAGTGCTGGATCAGGCCGTAGATGAGCGTGAAGAGGAAGAGGAAAAGTTGTTGTCACCATCACCACCAGAAACAGCCTTATCAGCATCACTTGCTGGACCTGCGGCAATGCTGGAAGAGGAGTCTGAGGAAGAGGAGTCAGAGGAGGAATGTGGATTTGAGGAGGAGGAGGAAGACCAACCACAGCAGGCATCCCAGGGTGCTCATTGTCACCTATCTGGTACCCGTGGTGTTGTACGTGGCTGGGGGGAAGAACAGACCTTCAGGGAGATCAGTGAGGATGAGGAACGGGACATGAGTAGCTCGGCATCCAACCTTGTGCAAATGGGATCTTTCATGCTGTCGTGTCTGTTGAGGGACCCTCGTATAAAAAGGCTGAAGGAGAACGACCTGTACTGGGTGGTCATGCTACTAGATCCCTGGTATAAGCAGAAATTGCCTGAAATGTTACCGAATTACCGGAAGTCGGAAAGGATGCAGCAGTTCCAAAATAAATTTAAAAGTATGCTTAACACAGCGTATAAGGGTGATGTCACAGCACAACGGGAATCTAACAGGGGAAGAGGTGAAAGTAATCCTCCTCCTACAACGACCACGCCGGCAAGGACAGGACGCTTTACAGACGTGTTGTTGATGGAGGACATGCAGAGCTTTTTAAGTCCTACGCATCGCCACAGCCCTTCGGGGTCCACCCTCAGAGAATGACTTGACCGACAGGTAGCAGACTACCTCGCCTTAACTGCAGATATCGACACTCTGAGGAGCGATGAACCCCTTGACTACTGGGTGTGCAGGCTTGACCTGTGGCCTGAGCTATCCCAATTTGCGATAGAACTTCTGGCCTGCCCCGCTTCAAGTGTCCTTTCAGAAAGGACCTTCAGTGCAGCAGGAGGTATTGTCACTGAGAAGAGAAGTCGCCTAGGTCAAAAAAGTCTAGATTACCTCACCTTTATTAAGATGAATGAGGCATGGATCCCGAAGGGACTGACAGTGGGCAATACATTTGACTAAAAAAGGCCTGATGAGATGAGCTGCCTTGGGCTAAAAATGGTCCACACGCTGCTGTATTTTATCTCTGCATTCCGGATGACTTGCGTGACTTATCCACCACCAACTAGGGTTCAAGCCGCAATGTTTTAGGGCACTTTCTGCCTGGAAAACATCAATTTTTCTGGCCGCTGCTACAACAGAACTTCTGGCCTGCCCCGCTTCAAGTGTCCTTTCAGAAAGGACCTTCAGTGCAGCAGGAGGTATTGTCACTGAGAAGAGAAGTCGCCTAGGAGTGTGTTGGCAATGGCAATGTTGGCACACCCCAGATGATAGGTCGTTGCTTCATTGTGAACAGACCAAAAGTGATCGGCTGGATAATTTTGCATAGAAAAAAACATTAATTTTCTTTGTGATCATCTAAGGCAGTGGTTCTCAACTCCTGTCCTCAGGACCCACTAACAGGCCAGATTTTAAGTATTACCTTGGTGAGATGCAGACTAGAATACTGCAATCCCTGAGCAGCAAATTATATCACCTGTGATGCATTTCAGTTATCTTGCAAACCTGGCCTGTTGGTGGGCCCTGAGGACTGGAGTTGAGAACCACTGATCTAAGGTGATCATTAAAGCCTTGCGGTTGTGCAAATGGACTGTCTGTGGTTGTTTGCGGTGCGTTAAACGGGGAGTTTGGTCTGTCAGAGTTTGGTCTGTCACTGTGAAGCGGGCGTAACCCTTATACTACCTGATTTATACAACATCATACCTGATGGTTTAAAGCACGTTATTCCAAACAATTTAGGAATGTTAGGTGATTTATGCCCTTTATGGATTAAAACCCGACTCTGCGTCAACTACGTAATTTTCCATGGGAGTTTTGCCATGGATCCCCCTCCGGCATGCCACAGTCCAGGTGTTAGTCCCCTTGACACATACTATACTATACACATACTGTATGTGATAAGATTGGACATTATTCTACATACTCATCTGTGATGCCTTATATGAGTTTGTCTCCACCTACATTATATTTTCATTTTTATTTTTGTTTATTATGGGTATGATCAATATTCCAGTTTAATTGCTGGTTTTTGTTGTGCACTTATACCCCATACCAATTATTTCACTGTTAGTATTCACTTACATTTTTATCACATTCATTTGTGTCCACCTATTGTGTGCAAATGTTTTGTTTGACACCATATTTTTATGTGCACCATTGTGCTATACATAAAGTAGGGTTTTTTACTACTTCTCTCAAAGCGCCACATTATATATTTTTTATATGCCCCTGCAGATGCCTGTTAGTGTAACACAAAAGAAAAAAAACTACGAGCAATAAGGGCTAGCTTCAGGTGTATAATGTGTAGGAATCACACTACGCCTGCTTTAAGTGCTGCAGATGCCTGCCTGTGTTACACAACAGGAAAACACAGCAATAAGGGCTAGCTTCAGGTGTATATTTTTCAGGAATCACACTACACCTGCTTTAAGTGCTGCAGATGCCTGTTAGGGCTCTTTCACAGTTTTTTAGGTGGACCTGAACGGATGCTACATGTCCTCCTATGGAGCCACGGATGTCAGCGGTGACATGTCCGCTGACATCCGACCCGCTCCGATCCGCAAAAGTGTGACGGAGGAAAACCCTATTTTTCCTTCCGTCTGCGGATCGGATCGGATGACAACGGACTCTACGGTCCGTCATCATCCGATCCCCCCATAGGGGAGAGCGGCGCTCTGACAGGGCGGTCCCTGCACAGTGTGCGGGAACTGTCCAGTCATCCGCCGGCTCAGCGGGGATTAACGGAGCGATCCCCGCTGAGCAAGCGGAGCTTCACGGGGCGGATCATTACTGATCCGTCCTGTGTTAAAGAGCCCTTAGTGTAACACAAAAAAAAAAACTACGAGCAATAAGGGCTAGCTTCAGGTGTATATTTTGCAGGAATCACACTACGCCTGCTTTAAGTGCTGCAGATGCCTGCCTGTGTTACACAACAGGAAATCACAGCAATAAGGGCTAGCTTCGGTTGTATACTGTGCAGGAGGCTTAGCAAAAATATCACTGACACTGTCCCTACCTATCCTTCTCTCTCCCTGCCCACAAGATTTAGCAGAATATCACTGACACTGTCCCTACCTATCCTTCTCTCTCCCTACACACAATATCACTGACACTGTCCCTACCTATCCTTCTCTCTCCCTACACACAATATCACTGACACTGTCCCTACCTATCCTTCTCTCTCCCTACACACAATTTCTCTAACACTGTCCCTGCCTATGTACGTCTTTCCCTGCAAGCCAACACACTACACAAGGCCGCCGCGCTGGCGACCTTTTATAGTGTGGGGCGTGTACTAAACCCCCCTGAGCTATAATTGGCCACAGGCATCCTGCCTGTGGGCAATTATGGCTCTCCTCGCTGCCGGCGCTGTGATTGGCCAAGCATGCGGGGTCACAGTGCATGCTTGGCCAATCACAGCGCCGGGATTTTGGGCCGTTCGCGTCACTCGAATTTGGCGCAAACGACCCAAAACGTTCGATCTTCGTCGAACGAGCGAACACACGATGTTCGAGTCGAACGTATGTTCGACTCGAACGCGGAGCTCATCCCTATTGTATATATATTTATACTCTGTATTCAGTTTAGCTAGATCCGTTCCTGTTATTCTCTATACTGTTACAGGCAGGCAGGTGATTGTGCTAGCTGCAGTGTTTCACTTACTGTACTGTGTTCTTTGCATAGCGTTCACCTAAAGCTTACCTGAATACAATTAGTGGTGTTCTCATAATAAAATCACAGGCAGGGAGCTGCATTAATTTCATTTAGTGTACTTCTGTCCTTTGCACAGCGTTCACTTAAAGGAACCTGAATACATTTGGTGGTGTTCTCATAATAAAACCACAGGCAGAGAGCTGCAAGTATTTTCAGTTAGTGTACTGTGTCCTCTGCACAGTGTGCACCTAAAACTAACTGAAGACAATTGCCGCTTTTCTCATACTCATACTAATACCACAGCAGGCAGTTGATTCTGATAGCTGCATTATAATCAGTATATATATATATATATATATATATATATATATATATATATATATATACAGGTCCTTCTCAAAAAATTAGCATATTGTGATAAAGTTCATTATTTTCTGTAATGTACTGATAAACATTAGACTTTCATATATTTTAGATTCATTACACACAACTGAAGTAGTTCAAGCCTTTTCTTGTTTTAATATTGATGATTTTGGCATACAGCTCATGACAACCCAAAATTCCTATCTCAAAAATTTAGCATATCATGAAAAGGTTCTCTAAACGAGCTATTAACCTAATCATCTGAATCAACTAATTAACTCTAAACACCTGCAAAAGATTCCTGAGGCTTTTAAAAACTCCCAGCCTGGTTCATTACTCAAAACCGCAATCATGGGTAAGACTGCCGACCTGACTGCTGTCCAGAAGGCCATCATTGACACCCTCAAGCAAGAGGGTAAGACACAGAAAGAAATTTCTGAACGAATAGGCTGTTCCCAGAGTGCTGTATCAAGGCACCTCAGTGGGAAGTCTGTGGGAAGGAAAAAGTGTGGCAGAAAACGCTGCACAACGAGAAGAGGTGACCGGACCCTGAAGAAGATTGTGGAGAAGGACCGATTCCAGACCTTGGAGGACCTGCGGAAGCAGTGGACTGAGTCTGGAGTAGAAACATCCAGAGCCACCGTGAACAGGCGTGTGCAGGAAATGGGCTACAGGCGCCGCATTCCCCAGGTCAAGCCACTTTTGAACCAGAAACAGCGGCAGAAGCGCCTGACCTGGGCTACAGAGAAGCAGCACTGGACTGTTGCTCAGTGGTCCAAAGTACTTTTTTCGGATGAAAGCAAATTTTGCATGTCATTCGGAAATCAAGGTGCCAGAGTCTGGAGGAAGACTGGGGAGAGGGAAATGCCAAAATGCCTGAAGTCCAGTGTCAAGTACCCACAGTCAGTGATGGTCTGGGGTGCCATGTCAGCTGCTGGTTTTGGTCCACTGTGTTTTATCAAGGGCAGGGTCAATGCAGCTAGCTATCAGGAGATTTTGGAGCACTTCATGCTTCCATCTGCTGAAAAGCTTTATGGAGATGAAGATTTCATTTTTCAGCACGACCTGGCACCTGCTCACAGTGCCAAAACCACTGGTAAATGGTTTACTGACCATGGTATTACTGTGCTCAATTGGCCTGCCAACTCTCCTGACCTGAACCCCATAGAGAATCTGTGGGATATTGGGAAGAGAAAGTTGAGAGACGCAAGACCCAACACTCTGGATGAGCTTAAGGCCGCTATCGAAGCATCCTGGGCCTCCATAACACCTTAGCAGTGCCACAGGCTGGTTGCCTCCATGCCACGCCGCATTGAAGCAGTCATTTCTGCAACAGGATTCCCGACCAAGTATTGAGTGCATAACTGAACATAATTATTTGAAGGTTGACTTTTTTTGTATTAAAAACACTTTTCTTTTATTGGTCGGATGAAATATGCTAATTTCTTGAGATAGGAATTTTGGGTTGTCATGAGCTGTATGCCAAAATCATCAATATTAAAACAAGAAAAGGCTTGAACTACTTCAGTTGTGTGTAATGAATCTAAAATATATGAAAGTCTAATGTTTATCAGTACATTACAGAAAATAATGAACTTTATCACAATATGCTAATTTTTTGAGAAGGACCTGTATATGCATCCCACCTTTGTGCAGCTACATCTCACTGCAGGCCATTAGTATGTCTGGAAGGCAAACAAGGAGAGGCAGACAGTCACGAGGCAATAAAAGAGGGCAAGCAGGCTTTGTGTCTAGAGGCAACAGTGCTGGTCATGGACACGGTGCGTCCTCATCAGCACGTGGCCGTGGGACACGCTTGTCCTTCTTTTCGGCAGCTGGCCATGTTGAGCTGCAACATGCCCAAGACTTGGTAGAGTGGATGACCAAGCCGTCCTCATCCTCCTCATCCTCTCTCACCCAGGCTCAGGGTACTTTGTCTGGCAAAGCAGCTGCCAAAGCGGCCTCTTCCCTCGGCTCAATGGCATCAGTCACTCCTTCCCTAGCCCCACCATGTCCTCCTGAGGAGTCCCCCGAACTGTTTGACCACAGTGCTGGGTACATGCTCCAGGAGGATGCCCAGCGTTTTATAGGCTCGGATGATGGAACCCAGCTAGAGGAAGGCAGTAATGTGAGCCCAGAGAGAGGGGGTAGTAACGTGAGCCCAGAGAGAGGGGGTGCCCAACAAGGACAGCTATCTGGCAGTCATGTTCCCCCAGCTGCAGCATACTGCCAGATTTGCTCCAGTGATGAGGAGGGAGGGGATGATGATGTCACTGACTCCACGTGAGTGCCTGATAGGAGAGAGGAGGAGGCACATCTCCAACGAGGCAGGATGCCCTCCAGGGGCCAGCTTAAGGGCAGCACACCGACTACATCACATCGCAGAGCTCCCCATGTGCAGGGCGCTGCTGTTTCTGTGCGTTATTCCAAAAGTTCTTTGATGTGGGCCTTTTTTCAGACGTGTGCAGCAGATCGCACACGTGGGTGGGGGGGCGGGTACCCATGCCATTTTTCTCAATGATTTTCATCCATATTGCCGGGACCAGACATTACATTAAAGCTTTTTTTCCTTTAGAAATGTCATTTTGTGCAGGGACAGTTCTAAACACGGGAAACACGTGCCACTTCACAGGCATACTTTAGACACCCCCCAGGTACGATATTTAAAGGAATATTTCCCTTTTTTTTCACTTTAAGCATCACGAAAATCACTGCTTTTTAAAACTTTTTTTTGCATTGATACATGTCCCCTGGAGCAGGACCCGGGTCCCCAAACCCTTTTTAGGACAATAACTTGCATATTAGCCTTTATAATTAGCACTTTTGATTTTGAACGTTCAAATCCATTGATTTTAATAGGGTTCTAAAGTTCGGGCAAACTTTCGGTCCGTTCGCAGGTTCTGGTGCGAACCGAACCGGGGGGTGTTCGGCTCATCCCCAGTGTGTAGATGTTGACAGGAGAGGAGAGGAACAACCGGTCGGACATCCCTTTCGTCGTCTTGGAACCAGCATGGAACGCACTCTGAGTCGCATTGGAAGTGACGTCAGAACTTGGAGATAACGTTTCAAAGCACTCGCTTCTTCGTCAGATCTAAATGGCTATTCATCAATATCTACTCACCACCATACACCGGGGACTCGCTGAGTGACCACAGTATTATACTGTTATATGCCTAATGATCTTTATAAAAGTGTGAGTAGCCATTTGGCTGATTTTAATGAAATATACCATTCTTTGCATCTTCTTCTGCACTTATGTTTGGGTGCACCTTGCTTTTCTCCTAATTGTCAAGTCTTGTCACAGACTCCCAATTGAATTTAAGTCTGGACTTTGACTGGGCCATTCTAACATTTGAATATGCTTTGAGCTAGACTATTACATTGTAGCTCTGGCTGTATGCTTAGGGTCGATGTCCTGCTGGAAGTTGAACCTCCGCCCCAGTCTCAAGTCTTTTGCAGACTCTAACAGGTTTTCTTCTAAGATTGCCCTGTATTTGGCTCCATCCATCTTTACATCAACTCTGACAAGCTTCACTTTCCCTGTTGAAGAAAAGCATCCCCACAACATGATGTTGCCACCACCATGTTTCACGGTGGAGATGGTGTGTATAGGGTGATGTGCAGTGTTCGTATTCTGCCACACATAGCGTTTTTCTTTTAGTCCAAAAAGTTAACTTTTGGTCTCATATGTCCAGAACGCCTTCTTCCACTTGTTTGCTTGTTTGCTTTCTTTTCACTTTCTTTCAACGATGGCTTTCTTCTTGCCACTCTTCCATAAAGGCCAGATTTATGGAGTGCACAACTAATAGTTGTCCTGTGGACAGATTCTCCCAACAGGGCTGTGGTTCTCTGCAGCTCCTCCAGAGCTACCATGGGCCTCTTGACTGCTTCTATGATTAATACTCTCCTTGCCCGGCCTGTCAGTTTAGGTGGACGGCCATGTCTTGGTAGGTTTGCAGTTGTGCCATACTCTTTCCATTTTCAGATAATGGATTGAACAGTTCTCCGTGAGATGTTCAAAGCTTGGGATATTTTTTTATAAGCTAACCCTGCTTTAAACTTCTCCACAACTTTATCCCTGACCTGTCTGGTGTGTTCCTTGGCCTTTATTATGCTGTTTATTCACTAAGGTTTTCTAACAAACCTCAGAGGGCTTCAGAGAACAGCTGTATTTATACTGAGAGTATATTACACACTGGTGGACTCTATTTACTAATTAGGTGACTTCTGAAGGCAATTGGTTCCACTAGATTTTAGTTAGGAGTATCAGAGTAAAGGGGGCTGAACACAAATGCACGCCACAATTTTCAGATATTCATTTGTAAAACAATTTGAAAACCATTTATCATTTTCCTTCCACTTCACAATTATGTGCCAATGAAATACATTTACGTTTTTGGTTTTAACATGACAAAATGTGAAAAATTTCAAGGGGTATGAATACTTTTTCAAGACACGTTATATATTTTCTCATGTATATATACACCTCCAGTTATTGGAATTATTTATCCATTTTGAATGTTTACATTTTTCTTAATTTTTTTAACTATTTATTTATTTTGTGATTGGCATTTATTTATTCACATTTTTTTTAGTAAAACACTTTTTAGTTGTTTATAGGCGTGTGTGTATAATTGGTGCAAGCAGCTGTCCAATTAATTTTGTATATATACACTATATTTTTAAAAGTATTTGGACACCTGCCTTTACACGCACATGAACTTTAATGGAATGCCAGTCTTAGTCCGTAGGGTTCAATATTGAGTTGACCCACCATTTGCAGCTATAACAGCTTCAACTCTTCTGGGAAGGCTGTCCACAAGGTTTAGAAGTGTGTCTATGGGAATGTTTGACCATTTTTCCAGAAGCGCATTTGTGACGTCAGGCACTGATGTGGATGAGAAGGCCTGGCTCGCAGTCTCCGCTCTAATTCATTCCAACGGTGTTCTATCGGGTTGAGGTTAGGACTCAATGTGCAGGCCAGTCAAGTTCCTCAACCCCAAACTCGCTCATCCATGTCTTTATGGACCTCTAGCTGAGTTTTTGAATAAAGGTGGACCTTTAACCAGTTGTCAACCGGCCGCCGTCAATTGACGGCGGCAGGAAGACATTGTTATCCTGGGTGGACGTCATATGACGTCGCGCCTTTAAAGTCCACCCGATGCGCGTGCCCAGTGGCCGCGATGGCCGCCGGGCACCCGCGATTGCCCAGTAACCGAGCAGGACCGTGGATCTGTGTGTGTAAACACACAGATCCACGTCCTGTCAGGGAGAGGAGACCCATGGTGTGTCCCTTGTACATAGGGACAACCATCGGTCACCTCCCCCAGTCAGTCCCCTCCCCCACAGTTAGAACACATCTAGGAAACACATTTAATCCCTTCCTCGCCCCCTAGTGTTAACTCCTTCCCTGCCAGTCACATTTATACAATAATCAATGCATTTTTATAGCAGGGATCGCTGTATAAATGTGAATGGTCCCAAAAATGTGTCAAAAGTGTCCGATGTGTCCGCCGCAATATCGAAGTCATGATAAAAATCACAGATCGCCGCCATTACTAGTTAAAAAAAAAAAATGCTATAAATCTATCCCCTATTTTGTATCTGCTATAACTTTTGCGCAAACCGATCAATATACGCTTATTGCGTATATTTTGCGTATACAAAAATATGTAGAAGAATATGTATCGGCCTAAACTGAGGAAAATTTTATTTATTTATTTTTTTTAAATGGATATTCATTATAGCAAAAAGTAAAAAATATTGTGTTTTTTTTTCAAACTTGACGCTCTTCTTTTGTTTATAACGCAAAAAATAAAAACCGCAGAGGTGATCAAATACCACCAAAAGATAGCTCTATTTGTGGGAAAAAAAGGCCGCAAATTTTGTTTGGGAGCCACGTCGCACGACCGTGCTATTGTCATTCAAAGTGTGACAGCGCTGAAAGCTGAAAAATGGCTTGGGCAGGAAGGGGGTTTTCGTGCCCAGTAGGCAGATGGTGAAAGGTGTTACACAAAATGTCCAAAAACTTTTATAATAACAAAAAAACAAAAGGAATCAATTAACCTACTTAACAGCGTATCATTTACTGTACCACTGATCACAAAATACATAATATTTGGGGTGGGGGGTGTTATGTAATTTCTTAGACAAAAATCCAGATTTTAACCACTTGCCGAACGTATAGCATAGATACATGGAGGAAAGGGGGCCCTGCTGTGCCAGATTATGTACCTAGTACGTGATCTGGCACTTCTGGGTAGGGGACAGGCGCACGCGCCACCGGCGACCTGGCTCTGCTGTGATTTTACACAGTAAATGCCGATTAGCGGGTGCCAGCCAATAGATTATCACAGGCTCCTGTCGATCGTCTGGAACACATACAGGACAGGGCTCTGCCTACAGTATGTAAACAAGGCAGAGCTCTGTTCTGTCAGCGGGGGGAAGTAATGGTTTTACTTTCCCCGCAAAGCAGGGAATGAAATCGATTACTTCACCTAGTAAAAGTGTACACAGAAACACTGGCTAGGCACACATTTAACCCTTTGAGAACCCTATATGTTTAACCCCTTCCCAGCCAGTGTCATTAGTACAGTGACAGTAGGTATGTTTAACACGTATCTCTGTATTAGTGTCACTGGTTCCAAAAAAGTGTCAAAAGTGTCAGTTAGTGTCAGAATGACTGCCGCAATATCGCAGACCTGCTAAAAAAAAAAAAAATATCCCATAGTTTGTAGATGCTATAACTTTTGTGCAAACAAATCAATATATGCTTATTGGGATTTTTTTTTAACAAAAATATGTAGCAGAACACATATTGGCCTAAATTGATGAAGAAATTTGATTTTTTTTACATTTTTGTTATTAGATATGTTTTATCGCATAAAGTAAAAAAAAATATATATATATATATATTTAAATTGTCAGTCTTTTTTTGTTTATAGTGCAAAAAATGAAAACCACAGAGGTGATCGAATACCACCAAAAGAAAGCTCTATTTGTGGGGGGAAAAAAGGACATTGTATTTGTGTAAAGTGTCGCATGACTGTGCAATTGCCAGTTAAAATAACGCAGTGCCGTATTGCAAAAAATGGATTGGTCATTAAGGGAGGTCAAGTGGTTAACATGTCTGGGAAAAATAAATAAATGCTCCATAGGCAAAGTAGGTAAAGTATAACTAAAGGAAAAGCATTTTTTGTGGACAGAGTGGAGATGGATTAGAACATCAGTTTTTATTGTCACCTTGGACCCCATTAGGTAGATTCACCTTCTCTATTTGTCCTGTTTGCCGTTATCATCAACGGTGAAAGTGAAAGAAAATCCCACATTTTGGGTTTGCCCCAGAACAGTAATAGAGTGGAAATCTTCCAAAAGGGCAATGCTGTATCCTGGCCTAGGCCAACAAGGCCCAGGCCTAGGGCAGCACTTTGCAGGGGGGCAGCACGGAAAGAGTCTCCACCGGCTTGCGCTACACTGTTAGTGTAACGCAAGCTGCTTCTAATTTTAACTGTACCTTCCTCACTGTGCTATATGTTTTCTACTGCACCATTGGCATGGTTATATCTTCTTAGTCCTCTCCATAAAATTATCAGAAATTTGTTCTACTTTAAAGCTGAACTCCAGGCACTGGTGGAGCAAAGGTCAGTATAGAAGGTTGTTGAGGAGTGGAGGATCAGGTACATAAAGCTGCTTTTTGTACCCCTTATGCCGCGTACACACGACCGCTTTTCTCGACGAGAAAAACTGCATTTTTTTTTTTCGCCGAGAAAAACGATCGTCTGTGGGCTTTATGTCGTTTTTCTCGTCGTGTTCTAAATTTTCTCATCGTTTTTTCTAGCATTTTTTTCCGCTGCAGTTTTCCCATAGGGAGACACTGCCGCGGAGCCCACAGACGGTCGTTTTTCTCGTCAACAGAAAAAATGACGGGAAAAACGACCGTGTGTAGGGAACCAAGCGGTTCCCTCGTTTTTCCTGCATTATTCACGGCGGTTTTTTAACCGCCGTGAATAATGATCGTGTGTACGCGGCATAAGACCTAAACAAGCAAGGCAGCAATTCACCTTTCCCTGGTGGAGATGGGCTTTAATTAAACTTATCAACTTGTAATAATTAGTTTTTAGTTTTATAGACACACTGGGCAAATATATTTGATGTTTATAATAGTAGCGCTCACACAATGGTTCCTCCTATCACTCTGCAATTTTATGACCAATTGTCTGTCAATAGACTTTGACTAAAAGGAACAAAATCAAGGGTAGCTCTGCAAGGTCAGGAAAAGCAGCAATGGATGTGACAGTGCTTGTTATTGTTCACAGGTTTTCTGGCATTTTAGAAAATGTTTGTGCCGCCAAACGCTGACTGCTAGTTTTTCTGTGGAGAAGGGAGAACAGACCTCAAATATCCTGCATCCATTTATTAGGTGATAAAGGAAAAATGACTGCAGTGGATCTTGGCAGTGTGGAAAGTCAAGCTAGATCTACCAGCTTATGTCCACTGCAAGTTAGGACTGTACAACCCAAAGACATAAAATATGATGACCAAAGCAAGCGTATAAACATGTGAAAGGCATTTAAACAATGACTTCAGGTAAACTTTGCAATAATCCAAAATGATTATACTGTTTATAGAAAATAGTTTTCCACTTTCCTCCGAATCTACATGCATTCAACAGCATGAATCATTTATGCAGTGAGATGCAGAGTTTTTCTGTGATTTATATTGTACGGCAGATTGTTTTCTTAGCCATTTATACATTGATTTTAAAATATTGGAGTATAAAAATAGCCTTATTTAATGAATGCAGTTCAAATACCTAAAGTGGACCTGAACATTTAGATATAATAACTGTGTCTAAGCAATACCCTGAAAAAATGGACCATTTGTTTTGAATTTCAGAAAAAATTGTAGCGCACTTCCTGGTGTGTGTGTGTGTGTCTGTGTGTGCCCCTTAACCCTTTCGCTGTCTGTGCTGTTTTTGCGGTTTTTGCACACGCGTTTAAAAAAAAAATATTTCAGGGCCTGAAGATTACACAAAACCCACAAATATTAGATATTTTCTGAAAGCAGACACCCTAGAGAATAAAATAGCGGTAGTTGAATTTTTTTATGTCACACGATATTACCGCAAAGGTCTAGGAAACGCAAAATGTCAGTAAAAAACACACTACCGTGAATTTTAGGGCAAACAAAAACAACAAATTACCCACATTTTTGGTAAAATATAAAATACGAGGTTACACTGAGTAAATAGATACCCAACATGCCAAACCTTAAATTTATGTGCGCCCGTGAAATGGCGACTGACATCAGTACCCTATATTTTTAATAGGCGACGCTTCAAAAGCCCTCGATAGGTATCAGTTTAGTGTTACGGAGGAGGTCTGGTGTTAGAATTATTGCTCTCAGTCCAGCGTACGCAGCAATATGTAACATGTGTATCGCAATTTGCATTTTCACACGTAGGCGCCCCGACGCATGCATTTACGTTTGTGCGTGTGTATATGTAGGGGTGGGGGGGACATCAAAAATTCTTGGGGGTGGTGATTTCATGTGCTTGGGTGTAACTTTATTTTTTTGCAAAAAAAATTTATATATTTTTTACTCTTTATTGAGATATGCATGTCTCCCCTGTACTCCACTAAATGTTTTGCATTGCAGATCTCATTGCAAAACATCCTTTCTCGGCAAAGCAAGCCAGGGACACCGAGAGCTTGACCCTGGAAGTGATGTCGCTTTCTAGGTAACAAAAATAAGGGGAGGAGTGTGGACGTGTGGCACCCACCATGGAGATCCTGGGCCCGCCGATGGGCAAGTGGAGCCCGGTAAGCATGGCGGGGGGAGCGCCGGTACCAGGGGTGTGTGCGAGCGATCAGGCGGCAGTGGAGCCACCCGTATGCTCTCACCTGACAGGCAGGAGTCTGCCTGTCAGTTTCACACACAATCCGGGGCCTGCAGCCATCGGATTGTGTGTGATATCCGCCGCCGTTAGGTCTGTATGACTTACGGACCTGGCGGCGAAAGGGTTAAAGCAGAAGTAAATCCATTGATTTAACAGTTTCAAAAAACAGTTACAATCCCAGCACATCCTGGAAATGTAACGGTCACATTGGTTGTGCTCTCAACCAAACTGCCAAACCATCCAATGGCTGGTGTCATAACTGATCACATGTGCAGCTTCATGGCAGTTGAAAATTAAACGGAGGCCAAGATGGCAGCTTCCTTGTCTGAAAACAATAGGAGGGTTTACTTTCACTTTAAGCCCCCTAGGAAAAGAGAGTCTTGAGTGATACAAGCATAGGTGGACATTAACACAGAAAGGGTAAACAGTACGTTACCCCAACATTTCATATTCCTGATATGTGCCTGGTGTACCATGTACCATGTACTTGTGTTAAAAAGTATCCTGTTCTCTTTGTATTTCTTGTATTGTGTGAAATACCTGGTGATCCTGCCAGGCTCACTGCTTTCCTATTTCAAACTGACCACATCAGGACATTAAAAACATATCCATCCCAGTGTGGCCAGTTTGCTTATTTGCATTCAGCTTGGAAACACAGACTGTATTCCAATGGTCAGACTCCTGCTGACATGGCCCCCTGCACAGCTATTCATTGGAAAGATCAGTGTACTGCTGTTTTTCTGCCTACTGCTGACACCCCCACCCCTTCCCCGCCCCGCACAACATGGTATTTCTGTCTCGGAATTTTGCACTGGACCGTGTCTGTACTCAATTTAAAGTGTTACTAAACCTACAACAGTAAAATCAGTCTGTATATACGGTAAAGCATGCTTGTTATACTCACTGTTATACTCACTATGGGGTTAATCCTCTGTATTGTGTAAAAAGGCTGTTTGATCCTGAATGCACAGATTCTCCGCTTCTTGCATTGTCTCCAAAACATGTCCAGATACTGGAGTCAGGCCATACATGCTCAGTTTGGTGTGTATTGGTAGAGAGTTTTTTTTTCTTGGGAGAGTGCATGTGATCAGCACAGGGTCAATCAGCACTGTCTAGACCAGTGGTTCTCAACTCCAGTCCTCAGGGCCCACCAACAGGCCAGGTTTGCAAGATAACTGAAATGCATCACAGGTGATATAATTTGCTGCTCAGGGATTGCAGTATTCTAGTCTGCATCTCACCAAGGTAATACTTAAAATCTGGCTTGTTAGTGGGTCCCGAGGACAGGAGTTGAGAACCACTGGTCTAGACAGAGGGTCAGGGGACTTGCATCCTGATAGGACAGCCAGTGCACTATGAAAACTCCTCCTACAAGCTTTAACTAGGCACTGATAGAAGTCACAAGAATGCTATATACTGCTGATGAGAAAAGGTATTTAGCAGTTTATATTTACAAAAGTTATTTCATTGCCATGTTCTGTGTACTAGGGGAGACAAGATATAGGGAATGCAGGGTCCTGGGTTTAATAACACTTTAAGTTGATTTTGTCACACCCCCTCCATCGTCATAAGGAGTCTCCACCCCTACCTCTCTAGTCTCATGAAACTGAGACCAGAGATCCTGTGATCACTTATAAACAAAGAAAAAAAAATATGTAGAATGTTATGCCTTGCATTTCTATTTAACCAGTTGCCGACCGCCTGCCCGCATTTTACTGTGCAGTGTCTTCCGGGTTCAGGGCACGTGTGCACGATTTTGTCAACAGGTTCTAGCCAATGATTCATGACTGAGACCTGCTCATCAGCTGAATCCAATAACAGCTCAGAACCCTGCGTTGACAAACACACAGGGCTCTGTACAGAGGGAACAATCTGTTAGTTTCTTCTCCCTGCAAAGCAGGGAGAAGGAACAAACAGATATTTAGTAAAAAGCAGTACACATTACACACATTAACACTTGTTGGGCACACACTTAACCCCTTGATTACCCCGAGATGTTAACCTCTTCCCAGCCAGTGTCATTAGTACAGTGACAGTGTATAGCATTTTCTTTCTCGTACATCACGGGACACAGAGCGACATAGTCATTACTAATGGGTTATATAGATACCGTCAGGTGCTGGCACTGGCAACTTCCAAAACCGGAAGTACCCTCCCCTATATAAGCCCCTCCCATCCGGGAGCACCTCAGTTTTTTGCCAGTGTCTAAGGTGTTGGCCAAGAAGAAACATGTGTTTTTCACTGAGCTTGCGTACAGGTTCTTTTGGGCCTCAGTAAGCTATTCCGGATCCGACCAAAAAAGCTTCATAGCTAAACGGTCGGTACCCGGGCCTTGCAGAGAAGAGCAAGGTTTTGCCTGTAATGCTTCTCTTAGGAGAGCTGGACCCTGGGATCCAGAGCTCTGGTCATACCCACGACCAAGATGTTTTCTGTGCAGGGTGCTATACAGGTCCAGGGGAGTGGAATCCTTGGGAACCCGGTCCCTGAAGGTTTGATTACAATGCCTGCCGTGATAGGTGAAGTTTGGGCTTCTGTGGACCAAACAGAGTCCTGCGGCGAGGAAAAGGTAAGTGGGGGCCCTCGGGAACTTGGTTCTATTGAGGGACCCCCAAGCCTATTTTGTCTTTCTGCCTGTTACCTAAGGTATTCCCGCTAATATTCTGTGTATGCCTGTTACTACTGAGAAAATGTAAAAATTTTAATAGTAGGCAAGAAAAAAAAAAAAAAATGTAAGACTGCAGTACCTGTGTTAGACACTAGAGGCCGCTATGGCTCTTTTTTCTTGTAATGTGGATTTTTTTCTTCCAGAATCAAATCCAGGCAGTTGGTATGTTCTCTCCTGGGAAGCTGTCTCCTCTGCCCTGTTGCTGCGCTCATCCATCCCCGGGCCCTGCGGCAAAGGGACCCTGGCTCCCATCTAGCTCCTAGTTGTTTTCAAAAAAGGCGCCGAAGGCGCACGTGCCCGTGCGCGTGCACGCGCCTCTATTCATAGAGGCGATCTGGAAAAAGGGGCGGAGCGGGTGGATGACGCTCAGGTGTGCGCCGCGGCGCTACTGCGCATGTGCGGGCGTCCAGCGTGTTTTAAAGCACATTATAGCTGGCTGTTGAAGTGCACAGACAGAGCTAGCAACAATATAAAGGCACACAGAGGCGGTTGATGCAGGCATCCCCTAGAAAGGCACTTTAGTAGACACCAACTGTGATATAGCAGCAATTGTGCTAGACTATTCTCAGTAAAAGTGGTGTATTACGGCTGGAATACCTCAGCTTTAGGCTTAGGAATATGCCGTCCAGAAGCTCCGGAACTGCATCTTCCAGGAAGCAAAGGGGGTCTCATCGGGCTCTGAGGATCTTGGGCATACTTCTGCTGCACCAGTCTCCCCTGAAGTTCAGAGGTAAGTGACCGTAGAGACCCCGCAGGGGTACTTGGTACTGTGGCTGTCCTCAGTTCACCTGCTCCTGTGTATGTAACAGAGGAGGTTTTTTCCTCAGCTCTGGGAGGATTAGAGAGAGATTGTCAACATTGATCGCTGCCTCCCTGTCAGGGAAAGCACGCCCGATCTCCGTCTCCTCCTTCAGAGTGCCTGTTAGCAGAGCAACAGTCCCATACAGGGATCGACCTGCCTGAAGGGGATCAGGATAAGGTTGATTCTGTTATAGAGGAGTCAACAGTGGGGGAACCTTTTCTCAGCATCTCAAGCTGAAAGATTATGGGTTCAGTCTCTGACTAACATGGTCCGATCAGCATTTAAAAATGCACCTTGCGGAACCATCAACCACTACTGTATCCTCGTTGGGGTCGCTAGAAGCCCCCAGACTGTCTGTTCTTTTCCACTTCACCCTTTACTGAAAGGGCTTATTTACCAGGATTGGGAACGTCCTGAGAAAATATTTATTCCCCCAAGAGATTTCCGGTGGTCTATCCCATGGAGGATAAGTTCATCAAAAAAAAAAAAAAAATGGAAGGTCCCTACAGTGGACGCAGCCATCTCTTGTATGTATAAATCACTGACATGTCCAGTGGATAATGTCCAAAGGTTCAAGAACCCAATAGATAAAAGATTGGAGTCCTTATGAAAGTCTGCTTCTTTCTACAGCAAGCTTGGTGACACAACCAGCAGTAGCAGCTATTGGGGTCTGCTAAGCAGTGAAGGATCAGTTGAAACAGGTCTTGAGGGACTTGACAGATCAGCAGGCTTTGCCCTAGCTGATCTACCTAGAGCCTTAGGCTTTGCGGTTGACGCCATAAAGGATTCAGTCCATCAGGCCTCCCGCCTTACGCTGTCTATAGTACATATGCGTAGGCTTCTATGGCTCAAAAACTGGTCTGCTGAAGCTCCCTGTAAAGAATGGCTGGTTAGCGTCCCATTTCATGGTGAACGCTTATTCAGGGAAAACCTGGACAAATATATCCAGAAAATTTCCAGCGGTAAATACTCTCTTGCCGGTTAAAAACAGAGTTAGAGGTCCCTCTTTAAGAGGCCTGCTTCTCCAGTCCCTGAGGCATCGGCTGTGTAACAGTTCCGACGGCCTCCTCGGTCAATTCTCGGGGGTAAAAAACAGGGACAATAGCAGGGTAATGAGAAACCCTGGGTCAGGAGAGGTACAAAACCTCCCCCAAAGTTAAATTCATTGAAGGGTTGCCCCCACTCAGTCGGGTGGGGGGAGGACTCCAGTTGTTCGCAAGAGACCTGGCGGGACACGATCAAGACAGATAGGTGCTCTCCGCGGTATGTTTGGGATACAGTTTGGAGTTAAAAGACTCTCCTCCTTCCCATTTTTGAGGTCAAACGTGCCAAGGGATCCCCGGAAGAGAGAGTCCCTCCTGTTGGCACTAGAAAAACTATTGCTCCAAGGAGTAATTATGGAGGTTCCCCTGGAAGAATGAGGGTTCGGGTTTTACTCAAACCTCTTTACAGTCCCGAAGCAAACGCGGACGGGAGGCCCATATTAATTCTAAAAGGGCTATACAAATTCCTGTATATCAGGACTTTCCGATGGAGTCGATCCGATCGGTGGCCACTGCCCTACAAGGGGAGGATTGGTTAGCCGCGATCGACATCAAAGATGCTTATTTGCACATTCCCATCTTTCCAGTCCACCAAAAATTTCTACGCTTTGCAGTAGAAGGGCGCCATTTTCAGTTCAGAGCCTTACCCTTCGGTTTGGCCACAGCACCACGAGTGTTTACAAAAATTCTGGCCCTTTATTGGCCAATCTAAGAACACAAGGTGTAATGATAATGGCATATCTAGATGACTTGTTGCTGATAGACCACTCAGTGAAAAAACTAGACGTGGTCGTTCACAAGACAATCAAGTATCTGGAATCTCACGGTTGGATTATCAACCGAGACAAGTTAGCCCTAAAAACCAGTCAAAAGTCTGGAATACTTGGGGCTAAGGTTGGATTCAGGCCAGAGAAAAATATTCTTGCCTCGAGGAAAGGTGTTGTCTTTGAAAGATTTGATCCACTTAGTGGGTACAAAAAAGACAGCCGTCCATACGCCTGTGCATGAGGCTGCTGGGAAAAATGGTGGCATCATTCGAAGTAGTACCCTACGGTCAATTCCATTCAAGGAATTTGCAAGGGGCCATACTGTCAGCCTGGAACAAAAAAGTTCAGGCCCTAGACTTACAATGTCCTTGTCCCCTTCCGTTCGCAAGAGCCTCCGTTGGTGGTTGGTTCCCCAGAATCTGGAAAAAGGGAAATCCTTCAGTCCGATTTCTTGGGAGGTGGTCACTACAGATGCCAGCCTTATAGGCTGGGGAGCTGTACTGGAGCAATAGTCTCTCCAGGGCAGATGGTCGGATGCAGAAAAGGCCCTGCCCATCAATCTCTTAGAGATACGAGCAGCCCGGTATGCCCTAGTAGCATGGACATCCAAACTCCAAGGGTCCCCTGTCAGAATTCAATCAGACAATGCCACAGCAGTGGCATATATCAATCATCAGGGGGGCACCAGGAGTCGTGCAGCCCAGAGGGAAGTAAATTACATCCTGAAATGGGCAGAAAGATATGTCCCAGCCATATCTGCGGTATTCATTCCAGGGGTGGAGAATTGGAAGGCGGACTTTCTAAGTCGCCAGCAATTATGCCCAGAGGAAGGGTCCCTTCACCCCGAGGTTTTCTGGACAATATGTCAGCGGTGGGGAACATCGGATGTAGATCTTCTAGCATCCAGATTCAACGCAAAGGTGGACAGGTTTGTCTCTCGGACAAGGGATCCCCTAGCTTGCGGCTCGGATGCCCTAGTGTTCCCTTGGGATCAGTTCAAGCTGATATATGCATTCACACCGCCACAATGGTTTCCTCGATTACTCCGCAGAATCAGGGTAGAAAAGAAACCAGTGATTCTGGTGGCTCCAGCGTGGCCCCGAAGAGCGTGGTACGCGGAGATTGTAAAATGTCAGTGGGGAGTCCTTGGACTCTCCCACGTCGTCCGGACCTGCTTTCGCAAGGACCGATATACCACCCTTCCTTACCAGCCCTAGGTTTGACGGCCTGGCTATTGAAGCCCACATTCTAAAAAAGAGAGGGCTCTCTAATTCTGTGGTATCTACCATGATCAATGCCAGGAAGCCGGTATCCAGGCAGATCTACTATAGAATCTGGAAGGCGTACATCGCCTGGTGTGAGGCCAAGAAATGGCATCCACGTAAATACGTAATAGGTAGGATTCTGGACTTCCTACAATGGGCTGTAGATAGGAAGCTTGCCTTGAGTACTATCAAGGGTCAGATTTCGGCCTTGTCAATATTTTTTCAAAGGCCCTTGGCTTCGCATTCACTAGTCAAAGCCTTTATACAAGGAGTGATGCGTATTAGTCCTCCGGTTAATATTCCCATATGTCCATGGGATCTAAACTTGGTTCTGTCGGTTCTACAGAAACAACCATTTGAACCATTACAGCATATTTCTTTGGTTCTTCTCACCAGGAAATTGATTTTTCTAGTAGCCATTTGTTCGGCTAAAAGAGTGTCGGAATTAGCAGCTATGTCCTGTAAGGAGCCATATCTGGTTATCCATAAGGACAGAGTAGTGTTACGTCCTCATCCAGCCTTTCTTTCTAAGGTGGTATCGAGGTTTCATTTGAACCAAGATGTGGTTCTTCCTTCTTTTTTCCCCAAACCTACTTCGGTAGAGGAAAAGTTATTGCATTCTTTGGATGTAGTAAGAGCAGTTAAAGCTTATCTAAAAGCCACTGCTCAGATTCGCAGAACGGATACTTTGTTTATTCTGCCGGAAGGCCCCAGAAAGGGTCAGGCAGCGTCAAAATCTACTTTAGCCAAGTGGATTCGACAGGTCATAATACAAGCCTATGGCTTGAGAAGGAGACCGCCTCCGTTCAAAGTTAGAGCGCACTCCACGAGAGCAGTTGGGACTTCATGGGCAGTGCATCACCAGGCCTCCTTGGCTCAAATCTGTAAGGCCGCAACATGGTCTTCAGTTCACACGTTTACTAGGTTCTACCAGGTGGACGTTAGAAGTCAGGAGGATGTCGCCTTTGGGCGCAGTGTGTTGCAGGCCGCAAAAGATCCTCATGTCTGATAGCGCTCAGCTTATATATGGTGTATCCCCCCCCTCATTTGGCATTGCTTTAGGACATCCCATTAGTAATGACTATGTCGCTCTGTGTCCCGTGATGTACGAGAAAGAAAATAGGATTTTTATAACAGCTTACCTGTAAAATCCTTTTCTTGGAGTACATCACGGGACACAGAGCTCCCGCCCCTCTTTGGGGACACTTATTGCTTTGCTACAAAACTGAGGTGCTCCCGGATGGGAGGGGCTTATATAGGGGAGGGTACTTCCGGTTGTGGAAGTTGCCAGTGCCAGCACCTGACGGTATCTATATAACCCATTAGTAATGACTATGTCGCTCTGTGTCCCGTGATGTACTCCAAGAAAAGGATTTTACAGGTAAGCTGTTATAAAAATCCTATTATCACTGCTCACTGTATTAGTGTCACTGGTGATGTCAGTGTCAGTCAGTGTACTTTCCAGCCAGCGTCAGTTAGTGTCAGATTGCCTACCGTAATCACAGTCGTACAATAAATCACATTTACCACCATTAAAAGTATAAAAAGTAAATAAAAAAAAATTCCGAATATACCATAGATTGTAGACGCTTTAACTTTCACAGAAACCAATCATTATACACTTATTGGGATTTTTTTTTACCAAAGACATATAACAGAATACATTTTGGCCTAAATGTATGAAGAAATTCTAATTAAAAAAATATATATATATATTTATTGGATATATTTTACAGGCAAACGTAAAAAAATATTGTTTTTTTTCAATATTTTTTTCAATTATATAAAAGAAAAAAAAATGGTGATCAAATACAAAAAAAAGAAAGCTCTACTCATGTAAAAAAAAATTATATAAATTTAATTTGGGTAGAGGGTTGCACGACTACGCAATTACCAGTTAAAATAGTGCAGTGTTAAATAGCAAACAAAAGGCCTACTTAAAGGATAAAATATATTATGGGTAGCTCTGTTAGTTTGGGCTACAAAGACATGGGCTTATAGGGCAAGGCTTGAACTTCAGAAAAGGCTATGCTGAGGCAAGTACTACTGACCTGAGCAACTTAACTTCTTCCCAACCAGCCGCCGCAATTATACTGCGGCAGGTTGGCTCCCCTGGACAAACCGTCGGAGCTGTACTTCGGTTCACCTTTTGACCACTAGCGGGCGTGCACGTGCCTGCAGCTCGATGCCGGAGCCGATGCGCGTGCCCGTTGAACTCCAGAAAAGGCTATGCTGAGGCAAGTACTACTGACCTGAGGAACTTAACACCTTCCCGACCAGCCGCCGCAGTTATACTGCGGCAGGCTGTCTCCCCTGGGCGCACCATCGTAGCTGTACGTCGGTTCGTCTTTTAAACACTAGGGGGCGTGCGCACGCCTGCTGCGCGACACTGAAGCGTGCCCGGAGATCGCTCCACACAGAGACAGAGCGGAGATCTGTCAATGTACACAGACAGATCTCCGTGCTGTCAGGGGTGAGGAGACCGATCTGTTGTTCATATAAGTATGAACAACGATCGGTCTCCTCACCCAAGCAGTCCCAACCCTCACAGTTAGAATCACTCCATAGATAACACAGTTAACCCCTTGATCGCCCCCTACTGTTAACCCCTTCCCTGCCAGTGACATTTACACAGTAATCAGAGCATTTTTATAGCACTGATCGCTGTATAAATGCCAATGGTCCCAAAAATGTGTCAAAAGTAGGGATGAGCTTTATGTTCGGGTCGAACATGAGTTTGACTCGAACATTGGCTGTTCGCCTGTTCGCCGAATAGCGAACAATTTGGGGTGTTCGTGGCAAATTTGAAAGCCGCGGAACACCCTTTAAAAGTCTATGGGAGAAATCAAAAGTGCTAATTTCAAAGGTTAATATGCAAGTTATTGTCATAAAAAGTGTTTGGGGACCCGAGTCCTGCCCCAGGGGTCATGTATCAATGCAAAAAAAAGTTTTAAAAACTGCAGTTTTTTCGGGAGCAGTGATTTTAATAATGCTTAAAGTGAAACAATAAAAGTGAGTGTCTATAGTATGCCTGTAAAGTAACGCATGTTTACCGTGCTTCGAAAAGTCCCTGCACAAAATGAAATTTCTAAAGGAATCAAAAGTCATTTAAAACTACTCGCGGCTATAATGAATTGTCGAGTCCCGGCAATACAGATAAAAGTCATTGAAAAAAACGACATGTCCCCCCCCCCAGTCCATTACCAGGCCCTTTGGGTCTGGTATGATTATTAAGGGGAACCCCGAACCAAAAAAAAATAAAAAAAATGCGTGGGGGTACCTCAAAATTCCATTACCAGGCCCTTCAGGTCTGGTATGGATATTAAGGGGAACCCTGCGCAAAATAAAGAAAAATGGCGTGGGGTTCCCCCCAAAAATCTATACCAGACCCTTATCCGAGCACGCAACCTGGCAGGCCGCAGGAAAAGAGGGGGCGAGAGAGCGCCCCCCCTCCTGAACCATACCAGGCCACATGCCCTCAACATGGGGAGGATGTCCCCATGTTGATGGGGACAAGGGCCTCATCCCCACAACCCTTGCCCGGTGGTTGTGGGGGTCTGTGGGTGGGGGTCTTATCGGAATCTGGAAGCCCCCTTTACCAAAGGGGACACCCAGATGCCGCCCCCTCATGTGAATTGGTAACGGGGTACATTGTACCCCTATTATTTCACACAAAAAAGTGATTTTTTTTTTTTTAAAACACACACACAGCTTGGGACAAGTCCTTTAATAAAAAATAATAATAATTCCATTGCCGTAATCCTTCTACCAGTCTGACCCGCCTGCTACGAACGATACCGCCTCCATAGGAGGCACCCGGCCGAATGACACGCGAGCTGTCTGACAGCTCTTAAGTAACCAAAGGCGGGGCCACCCGTGACGTGGACGGGTGACCCCGCCCCCCCTGACACAACGGGGGTTTCTGGCAGCTTCCCTGTGGTGTCATGGGTGACCCCGCCCCCTCTTATGCATCACCGGAAACCCCCGTTGTGTACCCCGTCACCAATTCACATAGAGGGGACGGCATCTGGGGTCCCCTTTGTTAAGCCCCCCGCCCTCAGACCCCCACAACCACCGGGCAAGGGTTGTGGGGATGAGGCCCTTGTCCCCATCAACATGGGGTCATCCTCCCCATGTTGAGGGCATGTGGCCTGGTACGGTTCAGGAGGGGGGGGCGCTCTCTCGCCCCCCCCCTCTTTTCCTGCGGCCTGCCAGGTTGCGTGCTTGGATAAGGATCTGGTATGGATTTTTGGGGGGAACCCCACGCCATTTTTTTTTATTGTGGCGCGGGGTTCCCCTTAAAATCCATACAAGACCTGAAGGGCCTGTTATGGATTTTGAGGGGGACCCCTACACCATTTTTTTGGGCAGGGTTCCCCTTAATATCCATACCAGACCTGAAGGACCTGGTAATGGAATTTTGGGGGACCCCCACGCATTTTTTTTTATTTTTTGGTTCAAGGTTTCCCTTAATATTCATACCAGACCCAAAGGGCCTGGTAATGGACTGGGGGGAATCTCCTTAACGGGGGCACAGACAGCAACAAAAACTGACAAGTGTTCTAATCACTCTCCAATCCATCCAAAACAAAAAAAAATATGTTTTTCCTTTAGTTCTACTTTAACCACTTGCTTACTGGGCACATATACCCCCTTCCTGCCCAAGCGAAATTTCAGCTTTCGGCACTGTCACGCTTTGAATGAAAATTGCGCGGTCGTGCGACATGACTCCCAAACAAAATTGACGTCCTTTTTTTCCCCACAAATAGAGCTTTCTTTTGGTGGTATTTGATCACCTCTGCGGTTTTTATTTTTTGCGCCTTAAACCAAAAAACAGCGACAATTTTGAAAAAAACACAATATTTTTTACTTTTTGCTATAATAAATATCCCAATTTAAAAAAAAAAAAAATTTCTTTCTCAGTTTAAGCGTATAGTGATTGGTTTGTGCAAAAGTTATAGCGCCTACAAAATAGGGCATAGAATTATGACTTTTTTTTTTCTTTTTTTTACTAGTAATGGCGGTTATCTGTGATTTTTGTCAGGACTGCGACATTATGGCGGACACATCGGACACTTTTGACATATTTTTGGGACCATTCATATTTATACAGCGTACAGTGCTATAAATATGCACTGATTACTGTATAAATGTGACTGGCAGGGAAGGGGTTAACACTAGGGGGCGAGGAAGGGGTTAAGTGTGTTCCCTACTAGTGATTCTTACTGTGGGGGGAGGGGAGTGACTGGGGGAGGTGACCAATTTGTGTCCCTATGTACAAGGGACACAGAATCTGTCTCCTCTCTATGACAGGACGTGGATCTCGGTGTTTACACACCGAGATCCACGTCCTTGTCTGTGTAACGGCCGATCGCGGGTACCTGGCGGACATCGCGGCCGCCAGGCACGCGCATCGGCACCGCAGTGACGCGGCGGGCACGCGCACGCACGCCCCCCAGTGGCCGGAGGAGCCAAGGCCGTCAATAGACGGCCACCCGGCCCTGAGGAGCCGCCTTGTGGCCGTCATTTGACTATGGCCCGGGCTCCAAGCGGTTAAGCCTTTAGAAGGGTTGTCCACCCACCTACCCATTTGCAATATGTTTTTCACAGCTTTATTGGTGATTTGAATTTGCTTGCTAGCATTCCAGATTGCTGTAATACCCTCAGCTCGCCCATCCTCCTCCTCCTGCCACAAGTACACCACCAGAGCCACAGCCTCCAAATAAGCGTGCAGTGAGGTGTGGAGGGAACGCTGGGAAGGGCAAGGGCGTGGAGGGAAAGCTGGCAAGGGAAGGGAAGGGCCTGGTTATTGGCAGTCCTTTCCTCCCACAATGTGTCTGTGGGAGGGAAGGAGAGCCATTAAATGGCAAACCTGTCAACACATCATTTACACCAACACTAATAGTAAAGACAGGCCTTTTAGACTGTATCAGGTAATTGTTCATCTGTGCTCACAGTATAATTGTGATTGGCACTGGTTATATTGCTATGTTATATTTTTCAATAAAGTTGTGGCCTTGCTCTTTCCAACTTAATCGGTCTCCATGTCATCTTTGGGCATGGTTACTTGCTTATGGTTATGGCTTTGAGCCTATGCTTCTTACTCTTGTGCCTAGGCACTCCTGTGCTTACAGCTTTAAAGCGCTATACCTGCAGTTTGACATCTAAAGCTGCTTCTGACTGCTTTTTTAGGAGATTTAAAATGAGATGTGGTGATGTCACTAATATACTAATATACTGCTTGCTGATTTTCTTGCTGACGTCTCCGACATGAGGACAGAAAACCCCACCAAGGCAGCTGCCTCAGAGACGCTAGGTATAGTAAGTCAGTGATGGGAAGGGATCAGCTGCAGAGAGATCACAGGCACTACTGGTGAGTGGCCATTTGTCCTCTGCCTGCCTTTGTTTAAAAAGCATCTTTAAAGTGTATTTCCACTTTTTCAGCCATATTGGGATAACACCTATTTGTTCCCATTTACATAGCATAGCGATAACACATTTTTACAAATTGCTGCTCACCTTTATCTTTTTGAAAATTCAAAGGGGTTGTAAACCCCCGTTTGTTTTAAAATAAAAATAACAAACATGCTTATACTTACCAGCTCTGTGCAATGGTTTTGCACAGAACAGCCCCGATCCTCTTCTTCTGGGGTGCCCCGTCGGTGCTCCAGGCCCCTCCTCTTCATCTGGTGCCTCCACAGAAAGACCCTTTCCTTGGGGGTACCTATGCAGGCTCGCTCTCGATTCCTGCTGCTGTGTCCATTGATACAGACACCGGGACTCGGCCCCACCCTAGATTTGATTGATTGTCCAATCATAGCTGATCACATGTAAACAGACTTGCTGGATATCGGCAGTCCTTTCCTCCCACAATGTGTCTGTGTGAAGGAAGGAGAGCCATTAACTGGAAAACCTGTCAGCACATTGTTTACACAGTTCCTCCTATCAGTGCTGATCAATGCCGCCTATCAGTGCATCTTCATCAGTGCTGCCTATCAGTGCCCATCAGTGCTGCCTATCAGTGCCCATCAGTTCCACCTATCAGTGCCAATCTGTGTCGCCTATCAGTGCAGCCTCATCAGTGCCCATCACTGCAGCATATCAGTGCACATCAGTGTAGCCTTTCAGTGCTCATCAGTGTAGCCTTATCAGTGCACATCAGTGAAGAAGAAAAATTACTTATTTGCAAAATTTTATAACAGAAAAGAAGAAAGACATTTTCTGTCTTTTTTCATTTGTTTAGCAAAAGATAAAAACCCAGTGGTGATTAAAGCGCGGAGCTCAACTCAAAGGGGAAGCTCCACTTGTCTGCCTCCTCCCCTCCACCGCTGCCACATTTGGCACCTTCTGGGAGGGGGGTAGGGGGGAGTGGGTACCTGGTTTTGACAGGCACTCACTCTCACTTCCGGCTCAGCTTGCCGGGGCAAACTGAGTCTGAAAATCCCCCCCCTCATTCCCCCCCACAGCCATCTGGGACACTTCATAGGTCCCAGAAGACTGCAGCCCATTTACAGAGCGCAGCACACTTTGTGCATGTGCAATAGAAAACCACCTGTGAAGCTGTAAGGCTTCACTGGCAATTTCCCTTAGTCAAGATGGCAGCGCCAGCACACGATAGCCGATTGAAGAATCAGCTCGAGTGAGGACACCGCTGGATCCCTGGACAGGTAAGTACCCTAATATTGCCCAGTATTTGTGTAGCGGCCTCACCCCTCTCCCTTGCTTTATCGGTTATATGGCTGTTGTCTAAGGGTACCTGGGGGAGAGATATGAGACACACCACGGCCCATGTCCTCCCGTAGCTAAGAGGTGAAGGCCAGAAGATTGGGCTTTTGTGTAGGTGCCCTAGAGTCAAGTCCAGTCCTTCGTCCCTGACTCCTTTGCTTAGTAACCCAAGTTCCACACAGTGAATAGGTACAACTCAGTTTTATTCTTCTTGCCAAGCAATAAAACAATCTTTCTCCTTTGGAAAATGGGGGACAGATCGAGGCACAATCCTTTCCCTTCTTGCTGCTGCCCACTGTGCTGTCACCAGTGGTGAATAGTCACTGCCACTGACTAGGTAATATAGAACGTGAATTACCTTCGCTCACTTTGCCCCGTCAGAGGAAGAAATCCGTCCAAGGGAGAAGTGGAGGCCTCTCCGTCACCAGCGATGCTGCGCCGGACTCTTCGGAGAAGTTACTGCGCACCAGTCCTCACAAACTCAGACACGGGCACCCAAGGCGTTAGGGCCCCCTCGGATTCCTCCACCCTCGCGGAACTCAGTCGAAGGTACCAAGCCCCAGGCATCCACCATAGTACCTCACCCCAGGCTAAAGGTGCCTGAGATGGACTCCATCTCCGCTCCAGCTAGGCCAAGGGCGCCTAGGCCTGAAACACCGGAATGCCAGCACCCAAGCTGAAGGTGCCTGGGCACGGCCACGTCCTCCGACTCTCCCCCTAAGGTCAGGGCCTCCGCCCCTTTTATAACCTCTCCCTTTGCATCACAGCGGGTTCCCCGCTACATTTGTAAGTGCCCAGTATTGTAAGTGCCCAGTATTTGCAGCTGCTGACTTGTAATTTTTTGGGAGGGAGCCTGGAGCACCTCTTTAAATACCACCAAAAGAAAGCTCTATCTTTCTAAAAAAAAAATGATAAAAAGTTCATATGGGTACAGTGTTGCATGACTGCGCAATGGTCATTCAAAGTGCGACAGCTGAAAATTGGACTGGGTAGGAAGGGGATGAATGTGCCCTGTATTGAAGTGGTTGAAGCTGGAGCCTCATGAATCGGGGGGCTAAATGCCCTAATAACCTAATACCAAGTCAAATTCAGATACTTTTACTAGCTGCATTAAATAATACATTTAATTACCTTTGGTGAACGTATTATTGTATTGATCAGAGTTTTTTCATATGGCTGTTTGCAATTCACCCTAAAGAATCAGCACACACAAGTTCACATATTTATTAGCAAAAGGCAACGGATGATTACCGGCATTTTTATAAAAGATTTTGTATTGTATCTCACATAGAAGCCAGCAATTTTATCTCCCGGAAATGGGATACATAAAAAGAAAGAGTTGCAAGTTCTGCAGGGCAGGATCATGTTCTCCCCTATGATTTCTTTGTACACCATCAAACCCTGTTTCTATAGATATAGATATATAAAAATGTATGGCTGGACACTACAGAGGATTCCAGGAGTACAACATCCATTCTGATTACTGGCTTCAGGAAACGCTCCGACGTCTTCTGTTCTGAGAAATTAGTGGTTATTCCAGCCACTAGTAGGAGCCTCTAGTGTAAACAAAGAACAGATTAATAATAACAGCAGTAATAAAACCAATACTAATTCATTTTTATGTGACTCAGATGGATTGTGCCGTTTGCTACTTCAATTAATAATAGCTGAATAAAGTCAAAGAAATTCACTGCTCATAGGACATCCTGGCTTATGTTACTTACTTCTTGAAACCTCTAAAGAATTATGACAGCTTATCACCTTCAATTTAATTGGAGGAACTATATTGTTAATGTTTGGTCTAGATTCAACAGAGGAGAGAAGCAAACTATGCTATGTGTTGGAACTGCTGATCCCAGAATGTTCTGCTGGCACATAAATGCTGGGACTTGTAGTTCGGCAACTGCTGCCAATCTACAAGAGGTCGTTGCCGACCCTAGAGGAAGAATCAAGAAGTCATTGGTGGGATAACCTGCACCATGACATTGTATTCTGACAGCAGCACTGCACTGTCAGAATTCACTGATCAGTGGTTACAGCCAATGATTGAGAAAAGCTTTCCAATATACCCCTTTAAAAAAAAGTTGATCAAATGATTGACTTCTGTACAGCAGGGACAGCCTATTTGGGTGATATTCAGTCTGTTGCAATGCTGTGCATCATAAACAATTGCCATTTTAACAAAATATTTTTTTCCCCTTTGTTGCAACTCCGTGCTGCTGATCTCCTGCATCCTCTTTGCAGCCATTTCCCATCTAGTGTGAGGGAATCAGGAAGTGAAGTGTTCCGGCTTCACTGCCTGGTTCCCTAGTGCGCATGCGCGAGTCGTGATGCGCCGTCCTCACTGGTCCCCGCTGTGCTCTGGGAGCCGAGTGTTTCCCAGAACACAACGGGGGGGGGGGGGAAGTGACGTACTACCCGCAGTTTCCCGCAGAGTGTATGCCCAGAAGTGGATGCAAATACCTGTCTTAGACAGGTATCTGCACCCCCTCCCCCCTGAAAGGTGCCAATTGTTGCACCGGAGGGTGGGAGGAATCCGATGAGCGGAAGTTCCACTTTAGGGTGGTGCTCCGCTTTAAGGTAGGAATGATGCCTCATCGTTGGCGTCTGTGGGAGGAATGGTGACCCATTCTTGGTGTCTGTTGGTGGAATGATGCCCCATCATTGCTTTTATTGAATGGCATGGTGCCCCAAGGGTCAGATAAAGGCAAGTAAGGGGCCACATCTGGCCCATGGGCCGCAGTTTGGAGACCACTGATCTAGCTTATTAAATAAGCAGGCAAATGGCAAAATGAAGGAGTATGCAAGACAAGCTGACAATGCAACCAATCAGTGGTGGCTGGTGCTCATTTTTTTTGGGGGGTGGCAAACAAACCTGGCCCCCTCACTCCCCCTACCCATCGCTCGATCGATCGATTGATCGCCCGCATGATTGCAGATTCTTTTGCCTGCTCTCCTGTCGCCTGCCAAGCCGCCCGAAAGCACTTACCCCATCCAGGTCACAGCTTCCCCCCTATATCTCCTCATGAGTCTCAGCGGTCGCTTCTCCTCCCGGCCAATCGGATCTTAGGACTCCCGTACAATCGGGTCTCAGGACCCGCTTTCTGATTGGCCGGGAGGAGAAGCAGGAAGACATTAGCGAATATTAATTCGCTAATTTCACACAACTGCGTGGGCTCAGGGTGCAGTGCTCTGCGCCCCGAGCCCACCCTTTTTGAAGCCAATTAGAGCCTCAGGCTCTTATCATGTGCTTAAAAAAAATAAAAAAACATTGGAATCCATGTGTCTGGTGCCCTGCATGGAGATCAGGGGCCCCGCGCATGAAGTAGGGGGGTGGTCCCTCATGAGCGGCCACCACTGCAGCCAATTATAAGACAATGGGGTTGATTTACTAAAGTAAAATAGATTATGCACTGTGCAAAGTGCAGTTGCACTCTGCAAGAGGAGTTGTTCCAGAGCTTAGTTAATGAGGTAAAGGTTCACTTTGCAAAGAATACCCAATCAAAGGCAAGGAAAAAAAAAAAGCATTCCACATAATTGGATGATGGAAGTCAGCAGGGCTTCTGCTCATTTACTAAGCTTTGGAGCAACTGCTCCTTGCAAAGTGCACAGTCTTTTTGCCTGTAGTAAATCAACCCCAGTGGCTTAGTGTTGTCAGCATGCAACAGGAAGTGCTGTTCAGTAGTGTATTTAGGATTTGTGCTGCCCTAGGCCTGACTAAACTCGTGCACCCCCTAATTTAAATATGACCCACCCCTTCCTGTTAAGGCCACACCCTATTCTGTTTAAGACCCGCCCTGAAATGTTTGAGCTGGGACACTAGTTCTGGTAGCCGGGGGGGGGGGCAATGGATTCCCTTAATTTGCATAGATTTCCTCTCACTTCCTGTTTGGCTATGGGGCAGGAAGTGAAGGGAAATCTCTGCAATGGGACAGGGATGGTAAAAAATAAACTGACAGGGGCTATAACCATCCATTAAAGTGTTGCCTATAGTTCTACTTTAAGCACAAATTTCGGATAATTTTATGGAGAGGACTAAGAAGATATAACCATGCCAATGGTGCAGCAGAAACATATAGCACAGTGAGGAAGGTTTGTGGTCCAGGATGATAGGACAGTCAAAATTAGAAGCAGCGCCGCCCCCCCCCCACAGTTGCGGAAAGCCGGCCGCCCGCATACCGGAAGCAGTGCGGCCACTTTATGGGGACACTAGACTAATTTGCCTCTCAGCCCAGTCCGCCCCATCAGACTGGCGCTACACTAACAGTGTAGCGCAAGCCGGCGGGGACTCTTTCTGTGCTGCCCCCCTGCAAAGTGCTGCCCTAGGCCTGGGCCTTGTTGGCCTAGGCCAGGATACAGCGTTGGTGCTGTTTTTGGCAGGTTCTCCGGGTAAGGATAATTGCAACAGAAAAAAGTATTTTATACACTGAGTGTATAAATGACACATACTGAAAAAAACGATTTTGGCTTTACCTACACTTTAAAGGGGTTGTAAAGGTTCATGTTTTTTCACCTTAAAGTGGTTGTAAACCCACTTATGCAACTTGCACCTACAGGTAAGGCTAGATTAAGGCTTACCTGTAGGTGCAAGAAATATCTCCAAAACCTACACGGTTTAGGAGATATTTGCAAAAAAAGACGGTACATTCACAGGGTTAATCCCCATTCACAAATCCGGCCTTGCCCATGCGCGGAATGACGTCTTTGCAGCTCCGGCCAATCACAGCACCGGAGCGGCGCTGTGATTGGCTGGTGCGGCGATACCCGGAAGTAACCTTCCCGGTATCTGTGGAGCGATGGCTGCAGCTGGAGGGGGAGACAAGGATGGCTTCGGGGGCCCCGATCTAAGGTAAGTGATGCATAATTAGCTAGAATGCTAGTCATACTAGCTCATTATGGCTTTGTCTTGCAGGTGGGTTTTTTTTTCATCCGGGTTTACAACCACTTTAATGCATCTTATGATCACTGGCCCCCCAGCCCCCCCGTTTTACTTACCTGAGCCCTAGAAAGTCCTGCGTCGCGAACGCGCTTTTCCTTTGCTCGGTCTTCTCCGCTCTTTATTGGATAGCTTGATAGCAGCGCAGCCATTGGCTCGCGCTGCGGTTAATCAACTCCAATGACGCGAGGGCTGGGGGGTGGGGCCGAGCCCTGTAGTCGGCGGCTATGGACGCCGAATACGGGACTCAGGAGCATGCCCGCAAGGTAACCCCCTTGGGAGCGCACTTCCCAGAGGGGGTTATCAGAAGCAGGGAGGAGCCGAGACAGCAGCCGTGGGACCCCAGAAGACGAGGATCGGGGCCACTCTGTGCAAAACGAGCTGCACAGTGGAGGTAAGTACTGTATGACATGTTTGTTATTTAAAAAAAAAAAATATTCAAACCTTTAGTGTCACTTTAATGCAAAAAGATGCATTATTTACATAACAATTTTGAATGTCAACATTTTAAAAGAATCAACATTTTCGAAAAATGCATTTTTAAAGGTCATCTACTAAAAACACAAATATCTTCGCCACTCCAAAAAATCACAAATATGTTTTATCCAGTCATATTTTAACATTTCAGAAGGTTCGAATATAGTCAGACTTATCTTAATGCATATGGTAACACTGTACCTGATTTAGAAATTGTGGGCAATCAGTTGTTATTTTTTAACTTGTGTATTCTGAAACATTCTGGCAAATATTCTCTGGGGTTGCTTTACAAGGGGTTGTAGCGACTGTTCACTTAGCAAAGGGAATGTTTACTTAGCTTATTAAAAAAATTCCCATGCAAATGATTAGGTATTTAATGAGAACACAGCTTTGCTTTATTTACTAAGCTAAGTGAACAATCATTTACTAGGCTAACTGAAAAGTCTCTACAACTTTAGGCCGCATTTACACCTATACGATCACGTTTTTTACGGCTTGTTTAGCTCTTTTGTTGCACAGCAGCACAGGGCAACCCTATCTCTTGAATGGGCTGCCGTAAGTGCAACAAATGCACTAAAGTAGCTTATGCACCTTTTTTTCACAAGACGAACGAGTGACTAAATTCACGGCTGTTACCTATGTTTAGGGTGCCATTCAAAATTAATGGGATTCCTATTAGATTGTAAGCTCTTCTGAGCAGGGCCCTCTTAATCCTCTTGTATTTTATTGTATTATAACTGTATTGTCTCCCTTTTATACTGTAAAGCGATGCGTAAACTGTTGGCGCTATATAAATCCTGTATAATAATAATAATTCCTGGAACTCTAAAGTGTAAATAAAGCCTTAGTAAATTATTCTCTCTAAATCTAATGCCGCGTACACACGATCGGAATTTCCGACAAAAAAAGATTGATGTGAGCTTTTGGTCCGAAATTCCGACCGTGTGTAGGCTCCATCTAAATTTGAGAGCTGGTTCTCAATTTTTCCGACAAGAAAAGTTCTTGTCGGAAATTCCGATTGTCTGTATGCAATTCCGACGCACCAAAAAAAACACGCATGCTCTGAATCAATTTGACGCATGCTCGGAATCATTGAACTTAATTTTTCTCGGCTCGTTGTAGTGTTGTACGTCACCGCGTTCTTGACGATCGGAATTTTGTGTGACCGTGTGTATGCAACACAGGTTTGAGCCAACATTCCGCCGGGAAAAAAAATCCACGGTTTTCTTGTCGGATTTTCCAATCGTGTGTACGCGGCATTAGCCTGTTTCAATGATATGACATTATAGACTAACTGAAATCTTATTATATTTTCTGCATGACTTTTATATTTTTGCCAAAGATGTATAGTGCATTATTAGAGGCCAAAAAGGCAAAGGTGGTGCATATAACAAACAATCAAATTCTATGTTCTTTCTCTTCAGTACAGCTTAAAAATGTAATATAAAAGCTCAATTGGTTGTTTTTGGCAATAAGCAAAAAGCCCCATTGAACATATTTCAGAAGTATGAGGTCAAAGCAATGACAAAATTGTATCTCTGCAGGTCAAGGCGTAAAATCTGCAGGAAAAATCTCTGTCCTCTTCTGAAGTGTTTAACAGTGCAACATAAAACAGCTTGTGAGATCAGAGGGCAGCATATTGTATTACAAAGTGATCTATAGTAACATAAGGTAAGTACATCTTAGATTTTTACAAGCCAAGCATCTAGAGACTTTGTTCCAAAAACCTAAACTACCATCACTGATGTTAATTACATACTTGTGCCCTATTTAAAGGATGGGTCATTTTTTTTTTTTTTTTTTTACAAGACCCCCTGGCCTTGTGTAGCAAATGAGGGCATTCTCTTCTACAGATTTACAGGTTACGCCAGTAGGAATGAGCACGGTATGGGGCCATCTAAGTAGCACCAATGTTCCTACAAGCAGCAGTCCTAAAACAGCTGTTTGACCAAAGGCTGTTGGACCCCTCCAGAGAGGGAGGAGATACTTCCCACTAATGTCTGTAAGGTGTAGGTTTTTCCAATCTTATCTCTCCAGTGATCTCCAATAAATCACTATGTTGCTTCATTTTACTGTACGGAACAAAACAGAAGGTGCCTATGCTATTGCTGATTTGCAGACCATGTTGAGAACATATTAGTACTGTAGCATATCATCTGGCAGCTGTGTTGCTTTCCTGAGAGTCACAAGCCTTTCTTCAGAGAATGTATTGCTACAAGCTGGGATTTCAGATCAATAGAGCTTCTAAAAAGAGTAAACAAGACAATTTTTTCCCCCATGACACTTTACTACTGAAGCTCATTTAAACCATTAAAATAGCTTGCCCTGGGTGAATTAAACACTTTCATGACAGCCTATTTCTGACATTTGGTGTTTACAAGTTAAAATCCGTATTTTTTGCTAGAAAATTAGTTAGAACCCCCAAACATGATATATATATTTTTTAGTAGAGAATCTAGAGAATAAAATGGCGATTGTTGCAAAACTTTATGTCACACAGTATTTGTGCAGCGGTGTTTTAAATGCAACTTTTTTGGAAGAATTAACTTTCATGAATTAAAAAAAAATTCAAAAGTAAAGTTAGCCCAATTTTTTTGTATAATGTGAAAGATGATGTTACGCCGAGTAAATAGATACCAAACATGCCATGCTTCATAATTGCACGCAGTCGTGGAATGGCAACAAACTACGGTACCTAAAAATCTCCATAGGCGACGCTTTAATTTTTTTTTTTATGGTTACCAGGTTAGAGTTACAGAATTATTGATCTCGCTCTGACAATCGCGGCGATACCTCACATGTGTGATTTGAACACCGTTTACAAATGCGGGCGTGACTTCCGTATGTGTATTCTTTGCTGCGCGAGCTCGGAGACAGGGGCGCTTTAATTTTTTATTTTTTTTTTATAATCTAAAATTGTGTTTTTTAAAAAAAAATTTGCATCACTTTTATTGCTGTCACAAGGAATGTAAACATCCCTTGTGACAGTAATAAGTGGTGACAGGTACTCTTTATGGAGGGAACCGGGGGGTCTAAAAGACCCCCAATGCCTCCTTTGCACTTCAAAGTATTCAGATCGGCAAAAACAGCGATTCTGAATATTGTGTACTTTTTTAAATCCGGCGTCATTGGCAGCCGAGTATTTGTATAACAAATTCATTGGACATTTTATAACCATCCCATTAACCAAAAACCTGAGAAAATGAAAAAAAAAATGTCCATTCCTTAAAAATGGGATATTGTATAAAATCTCATATGTGTCAATGAAAGTGTGGCTGTAGCAGGACATTGTTCAAAAGCTGAGAAAGTGACCACTTATAGTTTTACACAATTAAATGAAAGCAATGGTTGGACTTGATGGACATGTGTCTTTTTTCAACCTCACCTACTATGCAACTGTAGCGGGGTCCCTTTAAGACTCTTGGGACTACCTTGCCCAGAATCCCTTTCGGCATGTTTCCACCTCAGAGACTCATGGGAGGGGTTATAAAAGGAGGAGGCGTTCCAAAATAGTAGAATCCCCTCTGTCTGACCATTCAATGGTCACCGTGACCACACACAGATCCTCAGGAGAGAGAAAGGCGCCCAGATGGTGACTACAAGAATCCCTTGAGTGACCCAATACATTGTTCTTTGGTGGAGGCGGCCATTAAAGAATATTTCCTGATAAACGCTACGAAGGAGGTCTCCCCTCAAATAGTATGGGCAGCACACAAATCTGTCATTAGAGGGAAAATCATTCAGTTATCCTCAAAGCTCAAAGCGGAACGCAAGGCAGATACACTCAGGCTCACGGAGGAATTTCACTCCCTAGCCAAAGCGCATAAACGTAACCCAACGCCCAATTCCCTGGCTAATTTGGACAGAGCCAGGGTACTTCTTGACCTACACTTAACTACGGCAGCAGAACAACATCTTAGATGGACAGGGGCAAAGTTCTATTCCTATAAAGACAGGATAGGCTCTAAATTAGCAGCAAAACTTACTCCGAAACACCGTCCACTAGCCTTCCCTAAAATCAAGACAACAGGGGATGACTTGACACAGAACCCGACTAAAATTATGGACACCTTTTTAAAATTCTATTCGGACCTTTACAAACAAAACCAAAGGGCCCCCAACAAGCATGATGAAGACTTTTTAGCGAACCTGCAGTTACCCTCCTTGACGGATGATCATAGGGACATCCTCGAAAGTCCCTTTACTCAAGAGGAAATCTTGACTACCATTAATTCACTTAAAGTGGGGTCCGCTCCGGGCGGGACGGCTTTTCCACCGGGTATTATAAAAAATCCGGACCAATACTGACTCCACATTTGTCTCAGTTCTTCAACTCTCTCAGGGATGGAGCTCAGCTAGGAACAGACCTTAACACTGCTTATATCTCAGTCATACCCAAACCTGATAAAGACCCGTGCGAGGTGAGCAATTACAGACCAATCTCTCTTATTAATAACGATATTAAACTTATAACTAAGATTATAGCTAACAGAATGTCAGGTTTCATCTCCTCCTACGTCCACAAGGACCAGGTGGGTTTCATCCCCGGGAGACAGGGTCCGGACCAGATTAGAAGATCCATTGACATTGTATCACTTTTACAGTCACGGTGGGATGGGGGAAGCCAACAAACCGGTTATTTGCTCTCAATTGATCTACACAAAGCCTTCGATTCCATAGATTGGGCGTATCTTTCTGGTACCCTTGTGAGATGGGGATTTGGTCCGTATTTCCTCAATCTTATACGCTCCCTTTATTCTGCACCCACTGCTCAGATACGTTTGATGGGGAGGTACTCAGATTCCTTCCCTGTTGGTAGGGGTACCAGACAGGGTTGCCCCCTCTCTCCCCTGCTATTTGCAATAGCAATGGAGACGTTAGCCATTGCTCTCCGATCAAACCCTGACTTTAAGGGAGTCAATTGCGGACCCCAAGAACATAAATGCGCACTGTACGCAGATGACCTACTCCTCTTTGTTACATCCCCACTAACATCTACCCCGGTTATTCTTAAAACTTTGAAGGCCTTCAGTGAGGCCTCGGGCTTGAAAATCAACATGAATAAGTCAACGGCCCTAAACGTAACTGTCCCGCAGGACATGCTTTCACTACTCTCTAAGAACTTTGAGTTTGCCTGGGCCTCCGGGGCAATACCATACTTAGGTATCAAATTGACTTCTGACATAAGCAACCTCTTTAAGGCAAATTACCCCCCTATTCTACAGAAATGTAGGAATGACTTGAACAATTGGTCGAGAAGCGGTCTATCTTGGATTGGCAGGATACACGCCATTAAGATGACTCTTCTCCCACGTATGCTGTACTTATTCAGATCCCTCCCTATCCCGATCAAGAAACAGGTTCTGGATAAACTACAATCGGACATTATCCGCTTTGTTTGGGGAAACAAAGGATACAGATGTCCCTCGGGAATCTTATTCTGCCTTAAATCTCAGGGAGGCTTGGGACTCCCGAATATTTGGAATTATTACCAGGCAGCTCAACTGGCACAAATCTCAATGGTCTTCTCAAAGGGACAGAAACCGGACTGGCTCTCTATAGAAAGGCAAGCAGTCCCCATGAATACCATTGACTACTTGCTATGTTGTAACCCAAAAACCAGACCTGCAATACTATCTCCCACACTATCTCACTCAGTCGCATTATGCTCCCAGATATACAAGCGCTCATCTTTGACCTCTCCACTGAAACCTTTAGCCCATCTGTTCCACAACCCTGCCTTCCCTCTGGGAATGAACATCAGAGCTTTTAAATGGTGGACTGATAAGGGCTTGTACCGAATTGGGCACTTTCTCTCTCCTGCAGGCCCTATATCTTTATCGCACTGCAAAAAGACACTAGATATGCCCGACTCTGAGCTTCTACGTTTCTCCCAAATCTCACATTTCTTGCACTCCATCGAGTCTAACAAGACTGTCCCACATACGATTACACCCTATGAACACTGGTGCTCGAACACGCCGGATCAGAGGGGAGGAATCTCTCTAATATACACAGCTCTGTCAACTAAGTCGACCAAACCCTCATATGCTCAGAGATGGGAGGAAGATGTGGACGGCTCATGGGACACTGAGATTTGGTTTCGAGCATCACAGCAAGCTTTTAAGGGTATACTCAATGTATCTTTGATAGAAGCTAGTCTGAAAGTTTTGGTAAGGTGGTATTACGTTCCTTCCAGGCTGGCTACAATGTACTCAGGCACATCACCAGTTTGCTTCAGAGGATGTGAACTGGAGGGCACTATGCTCCACACATGGTGGTCCTGCCCACGCATCAGATCTTTCTGGTGCAAGGTTTTCCGCACCCTTAGTTCCCTGACGGGCATACAGATCACACCTCGACCCAATATAGCACTGCTGAACCACCCAATCCCCAATTTACCCAAACTATCCCAGAAGCTCTCATTTTATATATTGTTAGGAGCCAAATTAACCATAGCCAAGGCCTGGAAGAATCCCACAGTATCGTTCTTGGGTTTCAGGAAAAAGGTTTCCTGGATCATGGCCCAAGAGCAAATTGTCGCTAAACTTACTGATAAGAGTGAAAAATTCATAGCCACCTGGGATCCTTGGGCCACCTACTGCAATGTCTCTCTGATACCCGGAGTACAACCTGGTTTTCTGAGTACTAACGTTCCACCTTCTTAGCATGAGAATTTCTACACCACCTTCCTTCTCACGTTTCTAAGTCTTCTCTTCTCTTGCCTCCCTTGGCTTTCTGGGGTTTTCACTACAGATCTGATCGAGGTGCTCTCATAAACACTTAATTCATGTTATACAATTGTGTTCGTTTTTTATTATCTTTCTTTATACTTGCCCAGAGTGGGGTCCTCCTATTCCGACGCTTCCTACTGTGAGATAATATAGTTGAAATATTTCAGCTCTTCACTTACACTACCTTACCAACCTGATGGAAACTTCCATGGGTACTGGATCCTCCACTCTCCGGGATGCAGTATGAGCCCTTAGGGGCATCCCGGGAGTCGGAGACTCAATGTTAGGATGGTAGGGATCTTTACCCATCTGGTTATGGTTATTCATTACAGAACATGGGAGGATAAAGCTAGGACACTGTTGATCACAGTTCAGAGCTAGAGTCATTTATGTTTATTATTTTGGACCATAGGTTGATTTGATCGCAAGTTGCATTATTGTACTGTACAGACTACTTGTTGTAGATTCTTCTGTATCGCCTAAAAATTTCAATAAAAATATTTAAACTAAAAGGAGGAGGCGAGGCTGGGCTCGGCCTCTTTGGGACACGAGACTTCAGTGACTGATCCTCCTGTGCGGATGTGCCGGAGTGCAAGGCCTGAAGCCTGAGGCCTTGCGCAGCACCAAAGAGCCTTCCACCCCTGCGAGCCTGGGTGGCATCTGACTTTGCTTGTCTACAACCTTGGTTGGATCGGGGACCCGATCGCTGGAGACACTGTGTGTGTGAGGACACAGTCGGTGGAAGTTCCCGGACTGGGATCGCGTCCGGATGGGTGAGAGGGCGTATGCCCAGACCATATACTGTTGTTGCTAATGTGCCTATAGACTGCCGTGGCCCACAAGTTATTTCTGATACTCTCACTGGAGAACCTTATCAGAGCTGAACTCAGAGTTCACATAGCAAAGTGTTTATTTCATCTCTACCTTCCCATTGGATTACAAATGGTATTCTGTTAATGTACACCACCTTTAAAGACTTGCCGGTGAAGAAAACCATCATCCCCTATAGACTGAGTCGTAGATATCTGAGCCAGGCCTGGCCAGCTAGTTAGTTCATTTGGTTACTGCGTAACAGGACGCCTAGTTAACGGTCGCCCACGCGGCGCACCTTTACTGTTCATTCTAAATGTATAGTGTGTTATTGCTGCAGGGCTCTGCAAGTTATTATCTGTGAACTGTTACCACTGTTAACTTTTCTTACAAGAAAGCTTGAAGTAAATTTGATACCCTTTTCATTATTGTCTTGGTGTCTGGGTTTACTCGTACAGTATAAGAAAATATATATTGCTGCCAATACTAACTGTACCAGAAGGGGGTCGAGTACATTTCCGGGGGTTGGCGGAGCTGTTTTCAGGGCCCAAACTAAACTTGCGGCCTTCTTAGTTGAAGGTATCGCTACACGTGGGGGCTCGTCCGGGATCCTGATACAGCGATTAAACGCCAGAGGTGCCGCCATGGACCCGCAAGGAATAAGAGCATGGTGCGAAGTGGCTAAGACAGACCCAAGCCAGTCAGTGGTCACCAACCTACCAGGGGAGGAATGGTCAATTGAAACGATAGAGGAGTTAATGAAGTCAATGGTCCCAGATCACACACCGTGGGTGATGGGAATAAAGTCAGACCCAGAAATCTCATACCAGTATGCACTAGTGGAATACTTGGACGGGATGCCAGAGGCTTGTAAGCGCAGCTGTATACAGACGCCAGATAATAGATCCTATAGGTTGGCGCACGCAATTAAGAAGGAGCCATCACCGACGGGATCACCGCAGGCTGCGGCCCGTACCCCACCTGAAAGAGGAGACAGGACGACGCCTCGGGTGGCACCTGCACCTGTCACTGCTATATCACCAGAACTGATAAATGCAATAGGGGATCTGCTGACCAAGTGTCAGAAGACGAGCACGGTCCATGTAGAGACTAGCTACCGGAGACTAAAGACATTCTCAGGGAAGCTCCCTGTCCCTGCAGGGGAAGAAGATTTTGACACCTGGGTGGAGCAGGCATTGCAGGCAGTAGAGGCATGGGAGGTGCCTGAAGCGCAGAAGAGGCAACGAGTGATAGAAAGCCTTAAAGGCGCAGCAGCAGAAGCAGTAAAAAGTTTTCGGTTAGGAAATGCAGATTGCGCGGCTCAAGACTGTCTAGCCATGCTACAGGAAGAGTTTGGTCAATTGGAAAAGGTGACAGAGATAGTCTACCAATTTGAACATACTTTCCAACAACCGAAGGAGAAACTTTCAGAATATGTTAGGAGACTGAACAGGTTGCTGTGTAAGATTGTGTTAAAGAAGGGAATGAAGCCCCAAGATACAGATGCGGCAAGAATGAAACAAGTTTTAAAGGGAGCATTACGCTTGGATCCAGTCTGGCTGCACCTGAAGACCTCGGGAGGAGGAACGCTGCTGACTTATGCTGACTTGATAAAAATCTTCAGAGATGAGGAAGCACTACAACAGGACCAGCAAATGATTAAGGCAAATGTTGTACCCGCACAGGTGCTAGTCAATCCAGTACTGACCCCTGAAAGAGACTCAGAGGTAGACACTCTAAAAGCTCAAATGTCCAAGGTGTTAGAGATGTTGACCTCTCTGATGGCAAAAGACACAGAGGGTCCCAAGAGAGAAACACCAAGGAAGGAATTATTCCCAATTGCCTCAGCACCCGCATCTTTACAAGAATGGGGAGATATAGTCTGCTTTAACTGTGGAGGAATTGGCCATATTGCAGCTACATGTTCCAGTCCCAAGAAGAAGAAGCTAGACAACCGCAAGCCGGCGGGAAACTCCAGAGGGCCCCAGTGAAGGAGTCAACTGGGTGCCCATCACTTTCAGTGAGCTCCAAGCTGAATGCGAAGCAGAAGAAAAGAGGAGATAAAACACCTCAGAGGAAACGTAACATTCCTCAACAGAGATACACCCCAGAAAAAGGGGGCAAGACCCCTGAGAAGGGACACAGCACTCCCCAAAGGGGGTGCACACCTAAGAAGAATAATAGTATCCCTCAGCGGTCCGTACACCCATTGAAAGGAGGGAAATCAATGCATACCAGGCTCAAGAAAGACTAAAGTCCAAAGGGAATTGGATGAGAGAGAGTCCGAAAGGGAAGGGTCAGAAGAAGGCCCATCTCCTATAGTGCCCATTCAAGTGGAGGGAGTCTACACCAGAGCCATCTTGGATACTGGGGCCCAAGTGACCCTGTTATACCGAGATTTCTACGATAAGCACTTGAGTCACCTGCCCATCCAGAAGATAGAGGGACTAGAGATATGTGGGATTGGAACCCAGAATTTCCCCTACGATGGCTATTTGCCTGTCAAGATGATCTTTGACCCATCTGTGGCTGGAAAAGCCGAAGTGTTTGACACCCTGGCGGTTGTGTGCCCTCGGCCGCCAGGAGCCAACAAGAGTTCCCTTATAATAGGGACGAACACAGACCTGGTCCGAAGACTTCTGACCCCTCTAGTGAAAGAGAAGTGGTCAGCAGCCACCGAGATCCACCCCATGCTGAAGACGGCTTACCAACGGCTGGTCCTAGAGCAGAAGACCCCTGGAGAGGGGATAGGGAAGGTGTGGAGACTTGGAAGAGAAGGGATAGTGTTGCAGCCCGGTGAAGTAACCTGTCTCAGAGCCACTGTGAAGCTTACTTTGGAGCAGCCTGGACCCTTTGTCATGTTGGAGTCTGACCCAAGGGAAGAGTCCCCCAGCCTGGAAGTGATACCAGAAGTGATTCCGCTGAAGGCCCTGAAGAAGGCCCATTGTAGAGTTCCAGTGAGTGTTAGGAACAATACAGATGGCCCCATGGAAATCCCAGCCAGGATGCTGCTGGGCCAGGTGAGCCCTGCTGCCCCGGTCAACTTGTCAGAAGTAAAGGGGGCGGGCAAACGAGGAGATGCTTGGGAGAAGCTATCCATGGAAAACCCGAACCTGCTCAGGGCTTGGAAGGAGAGAGCCAAGGCCCAGTTGTCCAGATGGGAGAAGATCTTCTCCAAAGATGAGTTTGATGTGGGGTGTGCAAGGAGTGCCACCCATCGGATTCGCCTCCAAGAAAATAAGCCCTTCAGAGAGAGGGTCAGGCGGGTCCCACTAGTGGATCTGGAGGATCTAAGGGAATAACTTGCAGAACTAAAAAGGACTGGTGTGATACGGGAGTCCAGAAGCCCCTATGCCTCCCCAATAGTGGTGGCCAGGAAGAAGAATGGATCGTTGAGGCTCTGTATTGACTACAGGACTCTTAACAGGAGAACCATACCCGACCAATACACCACTCTGAGGATAGAGGATGCCCTACAGAGCTTGTCTGGAGCCAAGTGGTTCAGCATTATGGATCTCAAGAGTGGGTACTATCAGATCCCTATGCACCCAGAAGACAAGGAGAAGACAGCTTTCATAACCCCAGTGGGATTCTTTGAATTCGACCGGATGCCCCAAGGTCTGTCTGGAGCCCCAGCTACTTTCCAACGTCTCATGGAGAAGACTGTAGGAGACATGAACCTTATTGAAGTCCTTGTATACCTGGACAATGTCATTGTCTTTGGAAGAACCCTGGAGGAACACGAGGGGAGGCTAGAAAAAGTCTTAAGGAGACTTAGTGAGGAGGGACTCAAGCTTTCGCCTGAGAAGTGTCGTTCTACCAGTCTTCTGTGAACTATCTGGGGCACATAGTGTCTGAAGAAGGGGTGGCCACAGACCCTGAGAAATTGGAGGCAGTCATCTCCTGGCCACGACCCACCACAGTAACAGAACTCAGGTCCTTCTTAGGGTTCTGCTCCTATTACAGGAGGTTTGTGGAAGGATTCGCCCGAATTGCTAGACCATTGAATGAACTGCTCAAGACTGAGGGAGAAGAGGACGACTCAGGGCCCAGGAAGCCGGGAGAGTCAGTCAAAGATCAGTGTAACCAGAAATGTGAAGAGGCCTTCCAGGCATTGAAGAAGAGCCTAACCACTGCTCCAGTCTTGGCCTACGCAGACCCAACCAAACCCTATGAACTACACGTAGATGCTAGTCATGACGGTCTGGGAGGAGTACTTTATCAAGAACACGAAGGGCAACTATGGCCTGTTGCCTACGTGAGCAGGAGCCTGACCCCCTCTGAGAAATACTACTCCACTCACAAGCTGGAGTTCCTGGCCCTTAAGTGGGTGGTAGTAGACAAGCTCAAAGACTACCTGTATGGGGCAGAGTTCACTATGAAGACCGACAACAACCCCCTGACCTACTTATTCACTACAGCAAAGCTGGACGCCACTGGACACAGGTGGCTGGCCGCATTGTCTGGATTCAATTTCAGCCTAAAGTACAGGCCAGGGATTGGGAATCGAGATGCAGACGCTTTGTCCAGAAGATCTCATGATTCCACCCATGACATGGAAGACTGGACTCAAGTGGCACCAGACGGGGTGCGGACCCTATGTCAGGGGGCTGAATTGCAAGCTAGAGGGGGCTCAAGGGCGGAAGAGATAGGAGTTACCATGGTAGGAGTCCCCAAACAATACTGTGGAGTAACTCAACTGGAGGAAGACCATCTGCCGAAACTGTCCAAAAAGGAGCTAAGATGTGACCAATTAGAAGACCCCATGGGGAAATTAGTTCTGGAAGCTCTGGAGAATCAGGATCCAAACAGACTTCTGAGTCACTCCTCAAAGGAAGCTCGCCTGTTGAGGAAAGAGCGGGACAGGTTACAGGTACATCAGGGAGTGGTCTACCGAAGGGGCCCCTCTGATGACCTGGAAGATAAATGGCAATTGTTTCTTCCGGAAAAGCACAGAGAGACTGTTCTGATTGCCCTACATGACAATCATGGCCACTTAGGGGCGGAAAGGACTTTTCAACTTGTCAGGAGTCGGTTCTATTGGCCCTGCATGAGGGCGGAAGTAGAGGAGTACTGCCATTCGTGTGCATGCTGCATCCAGAGGAAGACTTTGCCCCATCAAGCTGCCCCAATGGGCCATCTACAAAGTCAAGGCCCAATGGATCTGGTATGCATTGATTTCCTCTGCCTCGAACCCGATCTGAGCGGACTAGGAAATGTTCTGGTGATAACCGATCATTTCACCCGGTATGCCCAAGCTTTCCCAACCAAAGACCAGAAGGCTTCCACAGTAGCCAAGGTACTAATGGAGAAGTTTTTTGTCCATTATGGGCTGCCCCAGCGACTTCATTCAGATCAAGGAAGGGACTTTGAGAGTCGACTGATCCGGAAACTCCTGGATTCGTTGGGAATCAAGAAGACTCGAACTACACCTTACCACCCACAGGGGGATGCTCAGCCGGAGAGGTTTAACCGAACCTTGCTCAACATGTTGGGGACTCTGGAGAGTGAGAAGAAACAACATTGGAGCAAACACATAGCAGCCCTAGTACATGCTTACAACTGCACCACCAGTGATGCTACAGGCTACTCCCCATACCGACTTATGTTTGGGAGAGAAGCGAGACTACCTGTAGACCTGGCCTTTGGCACCTCTTTAGACCATTCCTCAGCCACATCCCACAAAGGATATGTGGACAGGCTCAGACACAGCCTGAAAGTAGCTTATGAACAAGCTCAAGCGGCCTCCGATCAAAGGGGAGCTCGAAACAAAAGAAACTTCGACTTGAAGGTCCGGGTACAAGACCTGCAGCCCGGGGATCGAGTACTGCTATGCAATCTGGGGGTCCCTGGAAAACACAAACTTGCAGACAGATGGAGATCTGAACCCTATGTCATCTATAGGAAGTTGCCAGGCCTACCTGTCTACAGGTTGAAGCCAGAAGGAAAGGTAGGCCCACTGAAGACGTGGCATCGGAACCACCTGCTCCCACTTGCTGAAGCAGTCAGGATACCTCCAGTGGGAGACTCCCCTGAACCAGTTTCTATTCTGGATACCCCCAGGCCAAACACCCGGTCCCAGACCTCTCGGACTGAAGATATTAAAGCTTCTGAACCCAGTGGAGATGAGGAGGGAGAGCTTGACTGGCTGTGGCCTTCCCCAACTCAAGGGACTTCTGCTATAGATCTTCCAACTGCTGAGGACACTATAGATACACAACTGAATGCAGAAGCCATTGAATTCATCCCCTATAGCCCTTCATTTGATTACTGGGAAGATGCCCGTGATGTTTCCCCTGAACAGGACCCTAGAGGCTCTATGTACCCCTCGGCTCCTGAAGCAGATGTTACAGAGCCTGATGTGTTGCCTGAGCCTGTTACAGATACAATACAAAAGTTTCCCCTCACAGGGCGGGACTTTATAGGCATGAATTTACATAACCACTAGGGTAGAGTATAAAAATAATTTATTACAAAAGTAGAAAGCATGATTACATAAAATTGTAGGCCAATAAAAAAGACTTGATATATGCAGAAAATACAATCAATGAATCAATAGAATAGATGTTGAATTATGCCCAATGCATCGCATGCCCAGGGGAAAGGATTATACCCTAGACTGCAATGCTAGTGCACAATTATATGAAAATTGGAATAGTAATTATATAGGTCAGATCCTACGCGTTACGGAGATAACTCCTTCTTCAGGGATAATCCGACATATAATTCAGAATTGAAATCTAAAACAGAGAAGAATACAGTTGTCTCATATGATGGCATTCATTAAACATAAAACACAAAACAAAACATAAACAATAAATATGCAAATGAGGGTGAGCATGGAAAACACCCAATTGGCAGAGTACTCACCTCTGCAGCCATATATCAAGCTTATATATCAGTCATCATAGAACCACAACACCAGAAAACACAAGGGTTATGGTTTGAAAACAAGTGGTGAAAAAAATCCCCTATATGGGGAAATGGGTGGAAACTGCGCACATGCGATGTCCAGACAGCGACCCGGGACCGCAAACGTCTCCAAAGGGAAGCATAGAAAAATCAATATACCTGAGGTAAAAAGAAAAATTCTCAAATTAATTATGGATTAATGCACATAAATGCGTCAAAGAAGCATATTGTACACTATATGGTATTGTCCCAAAATTTATACCCTTTTCCCCAAGGGGAGGGATTCAAGGGTTAATAGTATAAAAAAATTAAATATATTGTTGACACAAGATGGAAATCAAGTGGAATTCACATGGATATTGGATAGATTTTTCTTACCTCTTCCCAAAATACTGTATAATTATGGGAAATGGGGAGATGAGGGAAGGGGCATGCAGATAGACAATATGGAGAACTTTTGATGTAGTATGCACAGCTCCCACAAGAAGGAAAAAACAAGATACAGGTGGAGTCCTCACAGATCCAGCATACACGGAAAACGGAGGAAAGGGAGACCAACTCCCTATCTTGTATTGCAAGTCCACTCATCAAGCAAAATTGCCTATGGAGTCTATATGAGAGGAGAGACAAAAGAAAAGACACAAGATTGCATCATTACTTAATGCATTTGTAGTATCACCCTACATCTGTGGTCTCAAATGGACCCAGAGTGGGGGATGATAGTCATCTGCTAATATTGCCAAAAAGTCACTGCCACGAGTTGAAGATCAAAAAATCACATCTCACCTGGTTATTGTCCTGCCCCACGTGCTCTCTCCCCATCAGCCACAGCACTATTGAAGGACTGACTTCGTCGCTTTTAAAGAGCATCAAGGCACAGTGATTGGCTTCCTCAGCGATACACGTGGGTGTCAAACACCACGTGTGCCCTGTCATTAGAATGCTGCGGTCCCCCGGGCGCGCGGCGCACCACCAAGTCCTCCCCCCAAAGGCGAGATAGCCAGTGAGTGAGAGCCACGTCATGCACCACACTCCCACCGACACATGAGTGCGGCACAAGGGATTCACACATGATCCCAGTGGACGAATGGAAACGGAGAGGCCGTCAGACATCAGATGGTCCCGGGTTGCATGAGTGGCAGTGCCGCAAAAAATAGGCCAAACCGACGCAAAAAGCCGGCTCATACAGATGGCAGCATCCATAAGAGATCCGGCCAGCAGCCGGAGAGGCCTACGTGTGCCGGGATCGAATCCAGACAGGGAAACGTGCGCAGCAAAAGGCCCCATAATTGCCACCACTGCTGTTCAATCTTGAACAGGCCAATACAGATTTCATAAACTACTGAAAAGTATTTGTATTAAGGGCCAATAGCCACAAAATGTATCCAAACGGAATAGAGATAAATAGGCAGCTGCAGAAGTGAGTAAATATCACCAAATCAGAAATTGCATAAAATTAAAAATAAAAACAAACATATAAATCTGAGAATACAAAAAATTGATTACTACATACATAAAATATGAAGCGGGCATCCCTGTGAGAACACATGGGACATACCTCCAAATCCTGATTAACAGAAATAGGCATTGTTTGCAAACACAGAAATTGTTTTGATTGCAAGAAACTCCATAGGATTAAATCAAATTATAACATACAATGAAATAAGTATTCCAACATGTGCAACACAAAATCCCAACTGATTGTTGGACAGATCTTATTTCTCCATGCCTCCCGATACAAAACCCTCCAAGAAGGGCCTGTAATTGACAGCCTCATTGAGGCCGGGGAAGGTGGTGGCATGGAGGAGAAAAGATCAATCTCAACTCTCTCTGTAACAGTAGCTTGTTCCAGTCACCTCCTCGTGCATTTGGATGCACTCTGTCAAGTACTATGAATTTGACCTTGGGGAAAGTCCCATTATGAAGAGCAATGGTGTGTCTTCCCAAAGGGAAGTCAGGATTGCATCCCTTCATGCTCCATATATGTTTGGTCATTCTTGTTCGTAGCTCTACTTTGGTCTTCCCAACATAGAAAGAGCCACATTCACAGAGCAGGAGGTATACTACCCCCTTGGTGTTGCAGTTGGCATAGTGAGCAGATTTAAAAGTCCTTCCACTAGGCAGTATACACGTAGGTCCCACATGTATATAGCGACAAAAACTACAGCCTCCACAGGTGTAGGTTCCCTTGATTTTACATGGATCCCCCCGGTTTTCACCCTTGAATTCACTGTGAACCACTCGATCACGAATGAAAGTTGCCCGCCTAAAAGTGATGGATGGTTTGGTGGTCACAAATCTGCCCAGATTAGAGTCCATAGACAGAAGGTGCCAATATTTTTCAATGACATTGCGGATCTTATTATGCTGATTAGAGAATGATATTATCAATCTAGTTTCACTATTGCTAGGACGTTCTTTTTCAGGTTTCCGTGAATATAGAAGTTCGCATCGTGTCTTTATCAGAGATTTTTTGTATGCCTTTTTGAGGCAGGTCTTAGAATAGCCTCTCTCCAAGAGACGCATTTGTAGTTTTTTTGCCTCTGTTCGAAAAATTTCCATATCTGAACAATTTCGTCTTATGCAAAGATATTGGCTAAATGGTATCGACGCCATAAGTGGGTTGGGATGGAAGCTAGATGCGTGCAGCAAGGAGTTGCCCGCCGTAGCTTTCCGAAAGAGACGTGTCTGTATTGCCCCTTCCTTCCCCCGGAAAACAGTAACATCGAGGAAAGTTATCTCATCAGCATCATGCATCATCGTAAATGCTAGATTGAATTGATTTTTGTTCAACCTATTGAGAAACGCTGATAGCATCTCCATTGGTCCATCCCAGATCAAGAAAACATCATTGATGTATCGTACCCACATAGTAATGTGGTCAGTGAATATTGTACAAGAATCATCAGCCATCAAAGCTCGCTCCCACTCCCCCAGGTACAGATTGGCGTACGATGGGGCACAGCAAGTCCCCATTGCAACACCCTGTACCTGGAGGTAGTGGGAGCCAGCAAATGAAAAGATGTTGTGATGTAGAATGAAATCAAGGGATTGAACTATAAAGTCACTGTATGGCCACTGATCGTCAATTTGTTGTGACAGTATGTGATGTATGGCTGCTAAACCTAAGGTGTGGGGAATGGAACTATAGAGTGCCTCGACGTTGATCGTGACCAGCGTCGAGTGCTCTGATATAGTCATGCCATCTAGAATTTTCAAGAAGTGAATTGTGTCTTTTACATGGGACGGAAGACTAACCACAAATGGTCGCAGATGTTCATCAATTAGGCGGCTCAATTTTTCGGAAATTGAGCCATTGCCAGAAATTATGGGGCGGCCCGGCGGATCATGCTTGTTTTTATGTATCTTTGGGAGTGCATAGAAGGTTGGAATTTTGGGATGCTCAGTTCGTATGTATTTCCACGTAGTGGCTGTGATTATTCCCTCTCTTCCAGCTTTGTCTATTAGGTCGTAAAAATCACTGTTGAATTTTTTGATAGCGTTGACAGATATCAAACGGTACCAGTTATCATTCAACAGGATTTTTTTACACATATCTATGTATTGGGTATCATCCATTATTACGGTGTTTCCACCCTTGTCGGAAGGTTAAATTACTATAGAACAGTTTTTTGACAAATTTTGTAAAGCTCGCTTTTCTCTTGCCGTCAGATTCTCTTCAGACTTGATAGTACCTGACATCTTATCTATTTCACGTGATACAAGTTTTAAAAAAGTGGCTGTATTAGGGTTGGAACTAGGTGCCGGAAATTGATCTGATTTTGTTTTTAGCAGGGATTTGGGTTTGGATATTGGGTCTACCGATTTTGCCCCAGCATCAAAAAGGAGTTGTTCTATGTTCACACTATCGATCAGATCAGATTGATCGTTCTCCTCTAATAGGGAGATAAGCTGTTTAATCGCCAAATCCTCCTTTTTACTAAGTTGTGTGGTCGGATTAATATCCTTACTGTACATGTTTCTCAATAGAAGTTTCCTTACAAAAAGTTGCAGGTCCCTTATTAATTCAAATTTGTCAAAATCTTCATTTGGACAGAATCCCAAACCCCTCAATAGAACATCTCTCTCATCCAAACTTAAAGTATGTGAAGAGAGGTTGATTATGTTCATGGAGGGAATGGGATTGGGAGAGTCAGTCCCTCCATTTTCTAACTCACTGATGGCATTGTATTTAATGTGGGTCCTTTTTGAATGTGAGACATCGAGCGGGTCTGAAAAGAAGAAGAGGAGGAAGAGAAAATAGGTGCCACGGGAGTGGAGACAGTTTCTTTACGATCTAATGAATATCTGATGTCTATCGGATCATGCAGATCTTCGCATGAAGATATAGAGGATAGTTCCACAGCCACACCCATATGTGAATTACCTGTTACCAAAGAAGTGGAAGGACACCCAGAAACCTGCATGTTTTGTGTTGAATGTGTATTTGGTCCTCGCATAGATTTTTTCACTGTATGTTCCTGTGGTTCCTCCTGTTGTCTCGATCGTTTAGTTCGTCCATTGCCCCTATGTCTAGAGGGAGGTTGTTGTTGAGAGGAAGAAATGTTAGAAGAAGACTGTGAAACATTGTTTACATATGTTTTGGATAAATTGAAATTAGATTTAGATGGCATTTGAGATTGATAAGTTGACCACTTATACGCTTTCCCCTCCCTAAAAGCAGTTCTATCTCTCATCATCTTCTTTTCTTTTTTGACAAGAATACCCTTGTTGAATTTTTCCAAGCGCTCTGTCATGAGCTTTTCTCATTCACTATAGGATGCTTGTCCCTGCAGGGGCTGTAATAAAGCCAGAGTCTGATCCAGATCTAGTTCTAGATCAGACATCTGTCTCCTATAGGCCTCTATTAGATGTTTCATCATGTCTCTGGAGCATTTGTTCAGGGTTTTTTCCCATTCTTTCTTAAATACATTGTCATGAATCTCAAATGTGGGAAAGATTTGGACACGAAGTCCAAATGGGTTAATATCTTCTTTTATATAATTTTCAAAAGACTGTATATGCCAATAAAGTGACGACTTCTTTTCCAAGACTTTGTTTAGCCGGAAAAATAATGCCGTAAGATCAGATTCCAAACGCTCAGTTTTACTAAAACTGGTCAAATAGCTCGTCATTCGCAAATCCCAATCCTTGCCTCTAAAGTTCGCCATGGTAGGAGATACCCCAGGAGAATGTTAAAATAATGTAAACAAAAAATTATATATAACAAAACAAAAATGAATACCAAATGAGATCAGCTGAGGATTCCCTCTCTTAGCAGATCATCTAAGGTACTAAGTTGGTGGATAAAGAAATTAAGTAAGTATTTTTCACAACCAGATACCTCCTATGGGACGGGGAAAGCAAAAATTGGCATCTACTGCCTGGGGATAGATATCAAGGAAATAGGAGGTTGTAGAAAACAGGTCTGGAGTGATGTAGCCAACATCCCTAACTGATACAATACAAAAGTTTCCCCTCACAGGGCGGGATTTTATAGGCATGAATTTACATAACCACTAGGGTAGAGTATAAAAATAATTTATTACAAAAGTAGAAAGTATGATTACATAAAATTGTAGGCCAATAAAAAAGACTTGATATATGCAGAAAATACAATCAATGAATCAATAGAATAGATGTTGAATTATGCCCAATGCATCGCATGCCCAGGGGAAAGGATTATACCCTAGACTGCAATGCTAGTGCACAATTATATGAAAATTGGAATAGTAATTATATAGGTCAGATCCTACGCGTTACGGAGATAACTCCTTCTTCAGGGATAATCCGACATATAATTCAGAATTGAAATCTAAAACAGAGAAGAATACAGTTGTCTCATATGATGGCATTCATTAAACATAAAACACAAAACAAAACATAAACAATAAATATGCAAATGAGGGTGAGCATGGAAAACACCCAATTGGCAGAGTACTCACCTCTGCAGCCATATATCAAGCTTATATATCAGTCATCATAGAACCACAACACCCAGAAAACACAAGGGTTATGGTTTGAAAACAAGTGGTGAAAAAAATCCCCTATATGGGGAAATGGGTGGAAACTGCGCACATGCGATGTCCAGACAGAGACCCGGGACCGCAAACGTCTCCAAAGGGAAGCATAGAAAAATCAATATACCTGAGGTAAAAATAAAAATTCTCAAATTAATTATGGATTAATGCACATAAATGCGTCAAAGAAGCATATTGTACACTATATGGTATTGTCCCAAAATTTATACCCTTTTCCCCAAGGGGAGGGATTCAAGGGTTAATAGTATAAAAAATATAAAATATTGTTGACACAAGATGGAAATCAAGTGGAATTCACATGGATATTGGATAGATTTTTCATACCTCTTCCCAAAATACTGTATAATTATGGGAAATGGGGAGATGAGGGAAGGGGCATGCAGATAGACAATATGGAGAACTTTTGATGTAGTATGCACAGCTCCCACAAGAAGGAAAAAACAAGATACAGGTGGAGTCCTCACAGATCCAGCATACACGGAAAACGGAGGAAAGGGAGACCAACTCCCTATCTTGTATTGCAAGTCCACTCATCAAGCAAAATTGCCTATGGAGTCTATATGAGAGGAGAGACAAAAAAAAAGACACAAGATTGCATCATTACTTGATGCATTTGTAGTATCACCCTACATTTGTGGTCTCAAATGGACCCAGAGTGGGGGATGATAGTCATCTGCTAATATTGCCAAAAAGTCACCGCCACGAGCTGAAGATCAAAAAATCACATCTCACCTGGTTATTGTCCTGCCCCACGTGCTCTCTCCCCATCAGCCACAGCACTATTGAAGGACTGACTTAGTCGCTTTTAAAGAGCATCAAGGCACAGTGATTGGCTTCCTCAGCGATACACGTGGGTGTCAAACACCACGTGTGCCCTGTCATTAGAATGCTGCGGTCCCCCGGGCGCGCGGCGCACCACCAAGTCCTCCCCCCAAAGGCGAGATAGCCAGTGAGTGAGAGCCACGTCATGCGCCACGCCCCCACCGACACATGAGTGCGGCACAAGGGATTCACACATGATCCCAGTGGACGAATGGAAACGGAGAGGCCGTCAGACGTCAGATGGTCCCGGGTTGCATGAGTGGCAGTGCCGCAAAAAATAGGCCAAACCGACGCAAAAAGCCGGCTCATACAGATGGCAGCATGCATAAAAGATCCGGCCAGCAGCCGGAGAGGCCTACGTGTGCCGGGATCGAATCCAGACAGGGAAACGTGCGCAGCAAAAGGCCCCATAATTGCCACCACTGCTGTTCAATCTTGAACAGGCCAATACAGATTTCATAAACTACTGAAAAGTATTTGTATTAAGGGCCAATAGCCACAAAATGTATCCAAACGGAATAGAGATAAATAGGCAGCTGCAGAAGTGAGTAAATATCACCAAATCATAAATTGCATACAATTAAAAATAAAAACAAACATATAAATCTGAGAATACAAAAAATTGATTACTACATACATAAAATATGAAGCGGGCATCCCTGTGAGAACACATGGGACATACCTCCAAATCCTGATTAACAGAAATAGGCATTGTTTGCAAACACAGAAATTGTTTTGATTGCAAGAAACTCCATAGGATTAAATCAAATTATAACATACAATGAAATAAGTATTCCAACATGTGCAACACAAAATCCCAACTGATTGTTGGACAGATCTTATTTCTCCATGCCTCCCGATACAAAACCCTCCAAGAAGGGCCTGTAATTGACAGCCTCATTGAGGCCGAGGAAGGTGGTGGCATGGAGGAGAAAGATCCATCTCAACTCTCTCTGTAACAGTAGCTTGTTCCAGTCACCTCCTCATGCATTTGGATGCACTCTGTCAAGTACTATGAATTTGACCTTGGGGAAAGTCCCATTATGAAGAGCAATGGTGTGTCTTCCCAAAGGGAAGTCAGGATTGCATCCCTTCATGCTCCATATATGTTTGGTCATTCTTGTTCGTAGCTCTACTTTGGTCTTCCCAACATAGAAAGAGCCACATTCACAGAGCAGGAGGTATACTACCCCCTTGGTGTTGCAGTTGGCATAGTGAGCAGATTTAAAAGTCCTTCCACTAGGCAGTATACACGTAGGTCCCACATGTATATAGCGAAAAAAACTACAGCCTCCACAGGTGTAGGTTCCCTTGATTTTACATGGATCCCCCCGGTTTGCACCCTTGAATTCACTGTGAACCACTCGATCACGAATGGAAGTTGCCCGCCTAAAAGTGATGGATGGTTTGGTGGTCACAAATCTGCCCAGATTAGAGTCCATAGACAGAAGGTGCCAATATTTTTCAATGACATTGCGGATCTTATTATGCTGATTAGAGAATGATATTATCAATCTAGTTTCACTATTGCTAGGACGTTCTTTTTCAGGTTTCCGTGAATATAGAAGTTTGCATTGTGTCTTTATCAGAGATTTTTTGTATGCCTTTTTGAGGCAGGTCTTAGAATAGCCTCTCTCCAAGAGACGCATGTGTAGTTTTTTTGCCTCTGTTCGAAAAATGTCCATATCTGAACAATTTCGTCTTATGCGAAGATATTGGCTAAATGGTATCGACGCCATAAGTGGGTTGGGATGGAAGCTAGATGCGTGCAGCAAGGAGTTGCCCGCCGTAGCTTTCCGAAAGAGACGTGTCTGTATTGCCCCTTCCTTACCCCGGAAAACAGTAACATCGAGGAAAGTTATCTCATCAGCATCATGCATCATCGGAAATGCTAGATTGAATTGATTTTTGTTCAACCTATTGAGAAACACTGATTGCATCTCCATTGGTCCATCCCAGATCAAGAAAACATCATCGATGTATCGTACCCACATAGTAATGTGGTCAGTGAATATTGTACAAGGATCATCAGCCATCAAAGCTCGCTCCCACTCCCCCAGGTACAGATTGGCGTACGATGGGGCACAGCAAGTCCCCATTGCAACACCCTGTACCTGGAGGTAGTGGGAGCCAGCAAATGAAAAGATGTTGTGATGTAGAATGAAATCAAGGGATTGAACTATAAAGTCACTGTATGGCCACTGATCGTCAATTTGTTGTGACAGTATGTGATGTATGGCTGCTAAACCTAAGGTGTGGGGAATGGAACTATAGAGTGCCTCGACGTCGATCGTGACCAGTGTCGAGTGCTCTGATATAGTCATGCCATCTAGAATTTTCAAGAAGTGAATTGTGTCTTTTACATGGGACGGAAGACTAACCACAAATGGTCGCAGATGTTCATCAATTAGGCGGCTCAATTTTTCGGAAATTGAGCCATTGCCAGAAATTATGGGGCGGCCTGGCGGATCATGCTTGTTTTTATGTATCTTTGGGAGTGCATAGAAGGTTGGAATTTTGGGATGCTCAGTTCGTATGTATTTCCACGTAGTGGCTGTGATTATTCCCTCTCTTCCAGCTTTGTCTATTAGGTCGTAAAAATCACTGTTGAATTTTTTGATAGCGTTGACAGATATCAAACGGTACCAGTTATCATTCAACAGGATTTGTTTACACATATCTACGTATTGGGTATCATCCATTATTACGGTGTTTCCACCCTTGTCGGAAGGTTTAATTACTATAGAACAGTTTTTTGACAAATTTTGTAAAGCTCGCTTTTCTCTTGCCGTCAGATTCTCTTCAGACTTGATAGTACCTGACATCTTATCTATTTCACGTGATACAAGTTTTAAAAAAGTGGCTGTATTAGGGTTGGAACTAGGTGCCGGAAATTTATCTGATTTTGTTTTTAGCAGGGATTTGGGTTTGGATATTGGGTCTACCGATTTTGCCCCAGCATCAAAAAGGAGTTGTTCTATGTTCACACTATCGATCAGATCAGATTGATCGTTCTCCTCTAATAGGGAGATAAGCTGTTTAATCGCCAAATCCTCCTTTTTACTAAGTTGTGTGGTCGGATTAATATCCTTACTGTACATGTTTCTCAATAGAAGTTTCCTTACAAAAAGTTGCAGGTCCCTTATTAATTCAAATTTGTCAAAATCTTATGGCGTCGATACCATTTAGCCAATATCTTCGCATAAGACGAAATTGTTCAGATATGGACATTTTTCGAACAGAGGCAAAAAAACTACAAATGCGTCTCTTGGAGAGAGGCTATTCTAAGACCTGCCTCAAAAAGGCATACAAAAAATCTCTGATAAAGACACGATGCAAACTTCTATATTCACGGAAACCTGAAAAAGAACGTCCTAGCAATAGTGAAACTAGATTGATAATATCATTCTCTAATCAGCATAATAAGATCCGCAATGTCATTGAAAAATATTGGCACCTTCTGTCTATGGACTCTAATCTGGGCAGATTTGTGACCACCAAACCATCCATCACTTTTAGGCGGGCAACTTCCATTCGTGATCGAGTGGTTCACAGTGAATTCAAGGGTGCAAACCGGGGGGATCCATGTAAAATCAAGGGAACCTACACCTGTGGAGGCTGTAGTTTTTTTTCGCTATATACATGTGGGACCTACGTGTATACTGCCTAGTGGAAGGACTTTTAAATCTGCTCACTATGCCAACTGCAACACCAAGGGGGTAGTATACCTCCTGCTCTGTGAATGTGGCTCTTTCTATGTTGGGAAGACCAAAGTAGAGCTACGAACAAGAATGACCAAACATATATGGAGCATGAAGGGATGCAATCCTGACTTCCCTTTGGGAAGACACACCATTGCTCTTCATAATGGGACTTTCCCCAAGGTCAAATTCATAGTACTTGACAGAGTGCATCCAAATGCACGAGGAGGTGACTGGAACAAGCTACTGTTACAGAGAGAGTTGAGATGGATCTTTCTCCTCCATGCCACCACCTTCCCCGGCCTCAATGAGGCTGTCAATTACAGGCCCTTCTTGGAGGGTTTTGTATCGGGAGGCATGGAGAAATAAGATCTGTCCAACAATCAGTTGGGATTTTGTGTTGCACATGTTGGAATACTTATTTCATTGTATGTTATAATTTGATTTAATCCTATGGAGTTTCTTGCAATCAAAACAATTTCTGTGTTTGCAAACAATGCCTATTTCTGTTAATCAGGATTTGGAGGTATGTCCCATGTGTTCTCACAGGGATGCCCGCTTCATATTTTATGTATGTAGTAATCAATTTTTTGTATTCTCAGATTTATATGTTTGTTTTTATTTTTAATTGTATGCAATTTATGATTTGGTGATATTTACTCACTTCTGCAGCTGCCTATTTATCTCTATTCCGTTTGGATACATTTTGTGGCTATTGGCCCTTAATACAAATACTTTTCAGTAGTTTATGAAATCTGCATTGGCCTGTTCAAGATTGAACAGCAGTGGTGGCAATTATGGGGCCTTTTGCTGCGCACGTTTCCCTGTCTGGATTCGATCCCGGCACACGTAGGCCTCTCCGGCTGCTGGCCGGATCTCTTATGGATGCTGCCATCTGTATGAGCCGGCTTTTTGCGTCGGTTTGGCCTATTTTTTGCGGCACTGCCACTCATGCAACCCGGGACCATCTGACGTCAGACGGCCTCTCCGTTTCCATTCGTCCACTGGGATCATGTGTGAATCCCTTGTGCCGCACTCATGTGTCGGTGGGGGCGTGGCGCATGACGTGGCTCTCACTCACTGGCTATCTCGCCTTTGGGGGGAGGACTTGGTGGTGCGCCGCGCGCCCGGGGGACCGCAGCATTCTAATGACAGGGCACACGTGGTGTTTGACACCCACGTGTATCGCTGAGGAAGCCAATCACTGTGCCTTGATGCTCTTTAAAAGCGACGAAGTCAGTCCTTCAATAGTGCTGTGGCTGATGGGGAGAGAGCACGTGGGGCAGGACAATAACCAGGTGAGATGTGATTTTTTGATCTTCAACTCGTGGCGGTGACTTTTTGGCAATATTAGCAGATGACTATCATCCCCCACTCTGGGTCCATTTGAGACCACAAATGTAGGGTGATACTACAAATGCATCAAGTAATGATGCAATCTTGTGTCTTTTCTTTTGTCTCTCCTCTCATATAGACTCCATAGGCAATTTTGCTTGATGAGTGGACTTGCAATACAAGATAGGGAGTTGGTCTCCCTTTCCTCCATTTTCCGTGTATGCTGGATCTGTGAGGACTCCACCTGTATCTTGTTTTTTCCTTCTTGTGGGAGCTGTGCATACTACATCAAAAGTTCTCCATATTGTCTATCTGCATGCCCCTTCCCTCATCTCCCCATTTCCCATAATTATACAGTATTTTGGGAAGAGGTAAGAAAAATCTATCCAATATCCATGTGAATTCCACTTGATTTCCATCTTGTGTCAACAATATATTTATATTTTTTATACTATTAACCCTTGAATCCCTCCCCTTGGGGAAAAGGGTATAAATTTTGGGACAATACCATATAGTGTACAATATGCTTCTTTGACGCATTTATGTGCATTAATCCATAATTAATTTGAGAATTTTTCTTTTTACCTCAGGTATATTGATTTTTCTATGCTTCCCTTTGGAGACGTTTGCGGTCCCGGGTCGCTGTCTGGACATCGCATGTGCGCAGTTTCCACCCATTTCCCCATATAGGGGATTTTTTTCACCACTTGTTTTCAAACCATAACCCTTGTGTTTTCTGGGTGTTGTGGTTCTATGATGACTGATATATAAGCTTGATATATGGCTGCAGAGGTGAGTACTCTGCCAATTGGGTGTTTTCCATGCTCACCCTCATTTGCATATTTATTGTTTATGTTTTGTTTTGTGTTTTATGTTTAATGAATTCCATCATATGAGACAACTGTATTCTTCTCTGTTTTAGATTTCAATTCTGAATTATATGTCGGATTATCCCTGAAGAAGGAGTTATCTCCGTAACGCGTAGGATCTGACCTATATAATTACTATTCCAATTTTCATATAATTGTGCACTAGCATTGCAGTCTAGGGTATAATCCTTTCCCCTGGGCATGCGATGCATTGGGCATAATTCAACATCTATTCTATTGATTCATTGATTGTATTTTCTGCATATATCAAGTCTTTTTTATTGGCCTACAATTTTATGTAATCATACTTTCTACTTTTGTAATAAATTATTTTTATACTCTACCCTAGTGGTTATGTAAATTCATGCCTATAAAGTCCCGCCCTGTGAGGGGAAACTTTTGCATTGTATCAGTTAGGGATGTTGGCTACATCACACCAGACCTGTTTTCTACAACCTCCTATTTCCTTGAGCCTGTTACAGAAGAAGAGCATGTGGCGCCAGAGCCAGAAACCCCAAGGGAACAAAGGGCCCGCAGAGTCATAAGGCCTCCCAGAAAGTTGACCTACCCACAAATGGGGAAGAGCTCAGAAGATTCTGTGATCACCGCTAGGAGGAGTGTAGAGAATCCGGACCCCTCCACTGCACATTTGGTAGAGGGCAACCCCCACTCACTCTCTGGCACAGTTAGGCAGGTCACTCAGGATAGTATGACCTGTGGTAAAGGAAATCCAACCCCTCGGTTTTGGTGGGAATTCCCTATGCCAACCTCTTATGCAATGTTGTCTGGGGTTGTACGCAGTGTACGCTAAGGTTTCTTTGGGGACCAAAGAATTTAAGTGGGGGGGAGTGTGTAGCGGGGTCCCTTTAAGACTCTCGGGACTACCTTGCCCAGAATCCCTTTCGGCATGTTTCCACCTCAGAGACTCATGGGAGGGGTTATAAAAGGAGGAGGCGAGGCTGGGCTCGGCCTCTTTGGGACACGAGACTTCAGTGACTGATCCTCCTGTGCGGATGTGCCGGAGTGCAAGGCCTGAAGCCTGAGGCCTTGCGCAGCACCAAAGAGCCTTCCACCCCTGCGAGCCTGGGTGGCATCTGACTTTGCTTGTCTACAACCTTGGTTGGATCGGGGACCCGATCGCTGGAGACACTGTGTGTGTGAGGACACAGCGGTGGAAGTTCCCGGACTGGGATCGCGTCCGGATGGGTGAGAGGGCGTATGCCCAGACCATATACTGTTGTTGCTAATGTGCCTATAGACTGCCGTGGCCCACAAGTTATTTCTGATACTCTCACTGGAGAACCTTATCAGAGCTGAACTCAGAGTTCACATAGCAAAGTGTTTATTTCATCTCTACCTTCCCATTGGATTACAAATGGTATTCTGTTAATGTGCACCACCTTTAAAGACTTGCCGGTGAAGAAAACCATCATCCCCTATAGACTGAGTCGTAGATATCTGAGCCAGGCCTGGCCAGCTAGTTAGTTAATTTGGTTACTGCGTCACAGGACGCCTAGTTAACGGTCGCCCACGCGGCGTACCTTTACTGTTCATTCTAAATGTATGGTGTGTTATTGCTGCAGGGCTCTGCAAGTTATTATCTGTGAACTGTTACCACTGTTAACTTTTCTTACAAGAAAGCTTGAAGTAAATTTGATACCCTTTTCATTATTGTCTTGGTGTCTGGGGTTACTCGTACAGTATAAGAAAATATATATTGCTGCCAATACTAACTGTGCCAGAAGGGGGTCGAGTACATTGCCGGGGGTTGGCGGAGCTGTTTTCAGGGTCCAAACTAAACTTGTGGCCTTCTTAGTTGAAGGTATCGCTACACAACTATGTAATGATGAGCAGCCAACAGTCTTATTACCCTTTCCAGATGGCAGGCGCAAACCCTATTAAAATTTGTAATGCCAGAGGTGTTACATGGGCTTCTTAGTCATATGATTACTGTAATTGGATGTCACAATAATCACATGATCAGCAGCCCACCCTATTGGCTCCTAGTTATAAACAGTTATGCTGACCATGACAGCGCACTAATTCGTACAGCTTTGGCTAGATAGTGGATGCACAGTCCAGGGAAATGTACATAAAACGGCATTGTAAGCATGGGCCACCCTCACTTACATGGTTGGCCTATGCCTACAGTCAGGGCAGGACTTAGGGTGGTGGGGGCTCCTGGGCTTGAGTCACTTTCAGGCCCTACCTTCTATACAATACAAAAAAGGGCTTGGCTCAAATGGGCGTGGCTTGGAAGAGGGTGTGGTTAGAGTCTGAGATAAATGAGGGATGGAGGGAGAAACAAAGCAGAGTCATGGGGGACGCCGGTCAAATGCACCTTGCACTGAGAGGGTCATTAGACACTCATACATTATATAGCGATGCATGGCACTTAGTGAGAGATGGTGGCACTGACCCTAAAGTGGCACTGACTGGGGCATGGGGGCACTGACCATAAAGATGCACCCTGCACTGACAGACAACGGACACCGACCATTATGTTGCACATCGCAGTGAGTGAGGCATGAGGCACATACCAAAAGGTTGCACTGAGGGGGGCACTAACCACAAAATAGCACCTTGCACCGAGCGAGGCATTGGGCACTCATGCAGTATATAGTTATGCATGGCTCTTAGCAAGGCACTGACTAGGGCATGAGAGCATTGGTCATAGAGTTTCACCTTGCACTGACAGAGGCATCAGACATGGACTACTATAAAGTTGCACCTTGCACTGAGTGAGGCATGAGGCACTGAGTGGGGCATGAGGCACTAACCATAAAGTAGCACCTTGCACTAACAGAAGCCTGAAGCACTTACCATAAAAAAGTTCCACCTAGCACTGAATGAGGCATAAGGCACAGACCATAAAGTCACACTGACGGAGGCACTGAGGATAAAATTGCAATGAGTAAGGTATGAGGCACTGACCTGGAGCAGTATATAACGTTATGCATGACACAGAGAGAGGTATGAGGCACTGATCTGCAGTATAGAAAGTTATGCATTGCACTGATATAGGCAGCACTGACAGAGGTAAGAGGCACTGTCGCTGACCTTGGTGCTGGGGATTAGGGATGAGCTCGGTGTTCGAGTCGAACATAGGTTCGACTCGAACATCGGCTGTTCGCGCGTTCGGCGAACAACGAACGATTTGGGCCGTTTGCGCCAAATTCGAGTGACGCGAACGGCCCACAATACACTGCGCCATCGCAGTGCAATCCTGGCGCTGTGATTGGCCAAGCATGCACTGTGACCCCGCATGCTTGGTTAATCACAGCGCCGGCAGCGAGGAGAGCAATGATTGGCCACAGGCAGGATGCCTGTGGCCAATTATTGCTGAGGGGGTTTAGTACACGCCCCACACTATAAAAGGCCGCCAGCGCGGCGGCCTCGTGTAGTGTGTTCCGGCGCAGGGAAAGAGAAGGATAGGCAGGGACAGTGTCATATTTTTTCTTTGCTAAACCTTGTGTGTAGGGACAGAGAAAGATAGGTAGGGAGAGTGTCAGTGTCATATTCTTTGCTAAACCTTGTTTGTAGGGACAGAGAAGGATAGGCAGGGAGAGTGTCAGTTTCATATTCTTTGCTAAACCTTGTGTGCTGAACCATATTGCTAAACCTTGTGTGTAGGGACAGACAAGGATAGGCAGGGAGAGTGTCAGTGTCATATTCTTTGCTAAACCTTGTGTGCTGAACCATATTGCTAAACCTTGTGTGTAGGGACAGACAAGGATAGGTAGGGAGAGTGTCAGTGTCATATTCTTTGCTAAACCTTGTGTGCTGAACCATATTGCTAAACCTTGTCTGTAGGGACAGACAAGGATAGGTAGGGAGAGTGTCAGTGTCATATTCTTTGCTAAACCTTGTTTGTAGGGACAGAGAAGGATAGGCAGGGAGAGTGTCAGTGTCATATTCTTTGCTAAACCTTGTGTGCTGATTAGGCAGTCGAGAGTGTCAGTGTCATAATCTTTGCTAAACCTAGTGCGCTGAACCATATTGCTAAACCTTGTGTGTAGGGACAGACAAGGATAGGCAGTCGAGAGTGTCAGTGTCATAATCTTTGCTAAACCTAGTGCGCTGAACCATATTGCTAATCCTTGTGTGTAGGGACAGACAAGGATAGGCAGTCGAGAGTGTCAGTGTCATAATCTTTGCTAAACCTAGTGCGCTGAACCATATTGCTAAACCTTGTGTGTAGGGACAGACAAGGATAGGCAGTCGAGAGTGTCAGTGTCATAATCTTTGCTAAACCTAGTGTGCTGAACCATATTGCTAAACCTTGTGTGTAGGGACAGACAAGGATAGGCAGTCGAGAGTGTCAGTGTCATAATCTTTGCTAAACCTAGTGTGCTGAACCATATTGTTAAACCTTGTGTGTAGGGACAGACAAGGATAGGCAGTCGAGAGTGTCAGTGTCATAATCTTTGCTAAACATAGTGTGCTGAACCATATTTCTAAACCTTGTGTGTAGGGACAGACAAGGATAGGCAGTCGAGAGTGTCAGTGTCATAATCTTTGCTAAACCTAGTGTGCTGAACCATATTGCTAAACCTTGTGTGTAGGGACAGACAAGGATAGGCAGTCGAGAGTGTCAGTGTCATAATCTTTGCTAAACCTAGTGTGCTGAACCATATTGCTAAACCTTGTGTGTAGGGACAGACAAGGATAGGCAGTCGAGAGTGTCAGTGTCATAATCTATGCTAAACCTAGTGTGCTGAACCATATTGCTAAACCTTGTGTGTAGGGACAGACAAGGATAGGCAGTCGAGAGTGTCAGTGTCATATTCTTTGCTAAACCTAGTGTGCTGAACCATATTGCTAAACCTTGTGTGTAGGGACAGACAAGGATATACAGTCGACAGTGTCAGTGTCCTATTCTTTGCTAAACCTTGTGTGCAGGGAGAGAGAAGGATAGGCAGGGGACAGTGTCAGTGTCATTGTTGCTAAGCCCCCTGCACAGTATACACCTGAAGCTAGCCCTTATTGCTGGTTTTCCCATCTCCCTGCAGGCCATTAGAATGTCTGGAAGGCAAACAAGGAGAGGCAGACAGTCAGGAGCCAATAAAAGAGGGCAAGCAGGCTCTGTGTCTGGGGGCAACAGTGCTGGTCGTGGACGCGGTGCATTGTCATCAGCACATGGCCATGGGACACGCTTGTCCTTCTTTTCGGCAGCTGGACATGTTGAGCCACATCATGCCGAAGACTTGGTAGAGTGGATGACCAAGCCCTCCTCATCCTCCTCATCCTCTCTCACCCAGGCTCAGGGTACTGGCAAAGCAGCTGCCAAAGCGTCCTCTTCCCTGGTATCAATGTCATCATCAGTCACTCCTTCCCTAGACCCACCATGTCCTCCTCCTGAGGAGTCCCCCGAACTGTTTGAGCACAGTGTTGGGTACATGCTCCAGGAGGATGCCCAGCGTTTCGAAGGGTCTGATGATGATACCCAGCTAGAGGAAGGCAGTAGCGTGAGAGCAGAGAGAGGGGATGCTCAAGAAGGACACCAATCTGGCAGTCATGTTCCAGCAGCTGCAGCATACTGCCAGATTGGCTCCAGTGATGAGGAGGGAGGGGATGATGAGGTCACTGACTCCACGTGGGTGCCTAATTGGAGAGAGGAGGAGGAGGAGGATGAGGAGGAGGCACATCTCCAATGAGGCAGGATGCCCTTGGGTGGCCAGCGTAAGGGCAGCACACCGACGGAATCACACCGCAGAGCTCCGCCTGTGCAGGGCGCTGCCTCTGCCCGTTATTCAAAAAGTTCTTTGGTGTGGGCCTTTTTTGAGGCGAGTGCATCAGATCGCACAGCTGCTGTTTACAACATATGTCTCAAGCGTATATCGCGTGGCCAAAACATCAGCCGCTTGGGCACCACATGCTTGACCAGACATATGTTGACCTGCCATGCAGCTCGTTTGCAAGCCTACCTTAAAGACCCACACCAAAGAACAAAGCGGACCTCTCCTTGCACCGCATCAGCTGGGATCTCCAACCCCACTATACCTTCAGTCCTCTCTGAAACCTGCACTGAGAGGAATGAAGGTGTAGAATTAGGTGTGTCACAGCCAAGTACTTGCGGCCACTCTGCTAGCAGTACACCGACGTCCGATTCTAGCAGGCAAATTTCCCTGCCCCAGCTGCTGGACCGTCGAAAGAAGTTCACTCCCAGCCATCCACATGCCCAGCGGTTGAATGCTAGCTTGGCTAAATTGCTAGCGCTTCAACTGCTGCCTTTTTAGTTGGTAGACTTGGCCCCCTTCCGTGAGTTTGTGCAATGTGCGGTTCCTCAGTGGCAGGTTCCCAAACGCCACTTTTTCTCACGGAAGGCGATTCCGGCTCTCTACCGGCATGTGGAAGGCAATTTCTTGGCCTCGCTGGACAGGGCGGTCAGCGGTAAGGTGCATATTACCGCTGACTCATGGTCCAGCAGGCATGGACAGGGACGTTACCTTTCTTTCACGGCCCATTGGGTCACTCTTTTGGCAGCTGGGAAGGATGCAGGACAAGGTGCAGTAGTGTTGGAGGTTGTTCCACCGCCACGCCTCCAAAATGCTACTACTGGTTGTGACACACCTCTCTCCTCCACCCCCTCCTCTTCTTCTTCCTCCACGGCCTCTTCCTGTGCTTTGTCCTCGGAACGAGCGGTGCTCTGTAGGCGTAGGGGCTACGCAAGTACGCAGGCAAAAAGATGCCATGCCGTGCTTGCGCTGGTGTGTTTGGGGGACAGGAGCCACACTGGGGCAGAGGTTCTGTCTGCTCTGCAGGGGCAGGCCGAGAGGTGGTTGATGCCACGCCAGCTTAAGCCAGGAATGGTAGTTTGCAACAATGGCACCAACCTCCTCTCCGCTCTCCGACAGGGACAACTGACCCATGTGCCCTGTGTGGCTCACGTCCTTAACCTGGTGGTGCAGCGGTTCTTGGGCAGGTACCCGGGCTTACAGGATGTCCTGAGGCAGGCCAGGAAAGTCTGTGTGCATTTCCGCAGATCTTATAATGCCAGTGCTCGCCTGGCTGAGCTGCAAAAGGAGTTGAACCTGCCCAAGAACCACCTTATATGTGACATGCCCACCAGGTGGAACTCAACGTTGGCCATGCTGCAGCGGCTGCACACGCAGCAGAGGGCCATCAATGAGTACCTGTGCGACTACGGCACCAGGACAGGGTCAAGGGAGCTCGGTTTTTTTTCACCACGCCAGTGGGGCATGATCAGGGATGCATGCACTGTCCTGGCACCATTTGAGGAGGCCACGAGGATGGTGAGCAGTGACAGTGCATGCATCAGTGACACTGCACCTCTTGTCCACCTGTTGGAACATACGCTGCATGGAATAATGGACAGGGCACTTGAGGCAGAACAGAGGCAGGAAGAGGAGGACTTCCTTGCCTCTCAAGGCCCCCTTTACCCAGACAGTGTTCCTTCTGTCCCACCCATCGCACAGGAAGAAGAGGAGGAGGAGGAGGAGGAGGATTGTGTCAGCATGGAGGTGGAGCCTGGCACTCAGCATCATCAGCAGCAGTCTTTTAGGAATGATTTACAGTCCCAAGAAACCAGTGGACTTGTACGTGGCTGGGAGGAGGTGGCTGCGGATCATGTCGTCCTTAGTGACCCAGAGGACTCTGGACTGAATGCCTCAGCTAACCTACGCTGCATGGCCTCCCTGATCCTGCAAAGTCTGCGGAAGGATCCTCGTATTCTTCGGATCAAGGAGAGGGACCATTACTGGCTGGCCACTCTCCTTGATCCACGGTACAAGGGTAAGGTTGCGGACCTTATCTTACCGTCGCAGAGGGAGCAGAGGATGAGACAACTCCGGGAGGCCTTGCAGAAAGGTCTGTGCAACGCGTTCCCAGAGACTGGGAGGTTACAAACTCCTGGTCTTGGACAACGAGTTGCTGAGGCTTCGGTCAGTCAAAGAAAGAGCGGTGGGGAAGGTGGCCGTCTGACCGAAGCGTTCAGACAATTCTTTAGTCCGCAGCCCCAAGGTATGATCGGTTCCAGCAACCATCGCCAGCGTCTGATATACATGGTGCAGGAATACCTAGGGGCAAGGTCAGACTTGGACACCTTCCCCACCGAAAATCCTCTGGCTTACTGGGTCTTGAGGATGGATCACTGGCCAGAGCTTGCACAGTATGCAATTGAGCTACTGGCCTGTCCTGCATCCAGCGTTCTTTCAGAACGCACATTCAGTGCTGCTGGAGGATTTGTCATGGATCACAGGGTGCGCCTGTCCACCGACTCTGTTGATCGACTGACCTTCATAAAGATGAACCAGTCTTGGATCACCACCAGCTACCAAACACCTAAAGCTGATATAACAGACTAATTTATTTTCAAATGTCACATCCCTTCAAGACTGATGCTGATGCTGAGAGTTTGTCCTGTTATGTTGACTGACTATCCTCCTCCTCCTCAATGATCCGATTGACGATGATAGCTTGGAAGAACATTTTTGTTTCTGGGTGCCGCCACCAGTGGCTAAGGCCCAATTTTTCAGCCCCTGTTTAACAGGGGTGTGTTATTACAATTTTTTATGCAATGCTTTGCAGCAGGGCTCATTCCTGCACTCCAACTAGAGTATCTGGGAGTGGTTGCAGTGTCGTGGCACCAGCACCAGTGGCTAAGGCCCAATTTTTCAGCCCCTGTTTAACAGGGGCGTGTAATTACAATTTTAGATGCAATACTTTGCAACAGGGCTCATTGATGTGCTCCAAGTACAGTATCTGTGAGGGGTTGCAGTGTTGTGGCACCAGTGCCTAAGGCTCAATTTTTCTGCCCCTGTTTAACAGGGGCATGTAATTACAATTCTTGATCTAATAATTCACAGCAGGGCCCATTCCTGCGCCCACCAAGACTAACTGTGAGGCCTTACAGTGTTGTGTCAACACCACCACCACCACCACCACCAAAGGCCCAATTTTTCAGCCCCTGTTCAACAGGGGCATGCAATTACAATTCTTGATCTAATAATTCACAGCAGGGCCCATTCCTGCACCCACCAAGACTAACTGTGAGGCCTTACAGTGTTGTGTCAACACCACCACCACCACCAAAGGCCCAATTTTTCAGCCCCTGTTCAACAGGGGCATGCAATTACAATTCTTGATCTAATAATTCACAGCAGGGCCCATTCATGCGCCCACCAAGGTAACTGTGAGGGCTCACAGTGTTGTGGCAACACCAACATGTAAGGGGCAAATTTCAGCTGAGTATATACGGCAGGCCCCTACTTTCAAACATCCAACTTACAAACGACTCCTCCTTGCAAACGGAAGGATACAACAGGAAGTGAGAGGAAATCTACCCCTAGGAAGGCAAATTCTCTCCTGTAAGAGTTAATATGGGAAAAAAAGTGTCTCCTCTCCACTGATCCTTTATCACCAATTCTTGTTTCAATAAAAAACCCAAATTTTCAAAAAACATTTGTCATTAGGACGGAAAGTGAGGTGAACTGTTCTGAACAGGTGCACACTGCACAGACAGCAAAACAAATGTTACATGGGTGATAACCCTTCCCTATGTTTTCCAAAAAGCTTAAAAATATATTTTTTGGCTGGAGCTACACTTAAACAATGTACCTGTTCAAAATTACAAACAGATTCTACATAAGAACAAACCTACAGTCCCTGTCTTGTATGCACCGCCTGTATACGGCTGTTCAGAGTATATAGGGCCTTTTTTATTTTGTGTGCGGGGTTCCCCTTAATATCCATACAAGACCCAAAGGGGCTGGTAATGGGCTGGGGTAAGGGGGGGTGTGTGATGGGGTAGCTATGCCATTTTTCTTAAAGATTTTCATCCATATTACCGGGACCAGACATTACATTAAAGCCGCAAGCAGTTTTAAATGGCTTTTTTTCCTTTAGAAATGTAATTTTGTGCAGGGACAGTTCTAAACACGGGAAACACGTGGCACTTCACAGGCATACTTTAGACACCCCCCAGGTACGATATTTAAAGGAATATTTGACTTTTTTTTTTCACTTTATGCATCATTAAAATGACTGCTCCAGAAAAACGGCCGTTTTTAAAACTTCTTTTTGCATTGATACATGTCCCCTGGTGCAGAACCCGAGTTCCCAAACCCTTTTTAGGACAATAACATGCATAATAGTCGTTATAATTAGCACTTTAGATTTTGAACGTTCGCATCCATTGTATTTAATAGGGTTCTAAAGTTCGTGCGAACTTTCGGTCCGTTCGCGGGTTCTGGTGCGAACCGAACCCGGGGTGTTCGGCTCATCACTACTGGGGATATAGGTAGGTATTTAGGGTGACTCCCATCATGCAATGTGGCGCCAACTAGGACAGCGGTGGAGCCTGCTATTGGCTGCTGCCGCTGATGAGGGTGTAACGGGGGGGAACTTTTAATGTGTGTCGGCGGTGATGTTCTTTCTGTCACGCTAATCTGACAGAACGCCGGCCCGCTCACGGCTCACCCCGCCAGCCTTTGCCTAATTAGAGAGCCGCCTCTGCAGGCAGGGGCCCCCTAGTGGACGGGGCCCATGGGCTTGAGCCCAGTCAAGCCCAATGGTAAGTCCGGCCCTCCCTACAGTGCCATTATATGTACGTGCCTTTGGACTGGGCATCCACTATCTAGCCAAAGCTCTACAGATCTAGGTCTGACTTAGAGAAGATGCTTGTCATTGGCCAACAATATGCAAAGCTTGACACCAACCAAAATGCCTCAAAGCACGTGATTGGACAGTAAAGGAGAAGCATCAGTCTGATGAGTTCATCTCTGTCACTCTGCACTTTCCTCATATGAGCATGCTCAATATCAGCATATGAATTGACTGGCTCTTTGTACTATTTCTCCCTCTACCCCCTCTTGTCCCAGCAAATACAGTGTTCTCTGTTTATTTGATCCCTTGGGTACATCTGTACACCAGGTGAGTGTGGGATGACCCCCCTATTTTGACATCTCAAGCACTGTCAGTTGACCAATCTTTGCAAGAGGGTCCTGCAGCTCTGGTAAGCTGTTTTGCTGTGCACAGTGGTAATTAGTGATGAGCCGAACACCCCCGGGTTCGGTTCGCACCAGAACCCGCGAACGGACCGAAAGTTCGCACGAACTTTAGAACCCTATTAAATACAATGGATGCGAACGTTCGAAATCTAAAGTGCTAATTATAACGACTATTATGCATGTTATTGTCCTAAAAAGGGTTTGGGAACCCGGGTTCTGCACCAGGGGACATGTATCAATGCAAAAAGAAGTTTTAAAAACGGCCGTTTTTCTGGAGCAGTCATTTTAATGATGCATAAAGTGAAAAAAAAAAGTCAAATATTCCTTTAAATATCGTACCTGGGGGGTGTCTAAAGTATGCCTGTGAAGTGCCATGTGTTTCCCGTGTTTAGAACTGTCCCTGCACAAAATTACATTTCTAAAGGAAAAAAAGCCATTTAAAACTGCTTGCGGCTTTAATGTAATGTCTGGTCCAGGTAATATGGATGAAAATCTTTAAGAAAAATGACATAGCTACCCCATCACACCCCCCCCCCTTACCTCAGCCCATTACCAGCCCCTTTGGGTCTTGTATGGATATTAAGGGGAACCCCGCACACAAAATAAAAAAGGCCCTATGTACTCTGAACAGCCGTATACAGGCGGTGCATACAAGACAGGGACTGTAGGTTTGTTCTTATGTAGAAGCTGTTTGTAATTTTGAACAGGTACATTGTTTAAGTGTAGCTCCAGCCAAAAAATATATTTTTAAGCTTTTTGGAAAACATAGGGAAGGGTTATCACCCCTGTAACATTTGTTTTGCTGTCTGTGCAGTGTGCACCTGTTCAGAACAGTTCACCTCACTTTCCGTCCTAATGACAAATGTTTTTTGAAAATTTGGGGTTTTTATTGAAACAAGAATTGGTGATAAAGAATCAGTGGAGAGGAGACACTTTTTTCCCATATTAACTCTTACAGGAGAGAATTTGCCTTCCTAGGGGTAGATTTCCTCTCACTTCCTGTTGTATCCTTCCGTTTGCAAGGAGGAGTCGTTTGTAAGTTGGATGTTTGAAAGTAGGGGCCTGCCGTATATACTCAGCTGAAATTTGCCCCTTACATGTTGGTGTTGCCACAACACTGTGAGCCCTCACAGTTACTCTTGGTGGGCGCATGAATGGGTCCTGCTGTGAATTATTAGATCAAGAATTGTAATTGCATGCCCCTGTTGAACAGGGGCTGAAAAATTGGGCCTTTGGTGGTGGTGGTGGTGGTGGTGTTGACACAACACTGTAAGGCCTCACAGTTAGTCTTGGTGGGCGCAGGAATGGGCCCTGCTGTGAATTATTAGATCAAGAATTGTAATTGCATGCCCCTGTTGAACAGAGGCTGAAAAATTGGGCCTTTGGTGGTGGTGGTGGTGGTGGTGTTGACACAACACTGTAAGGCCTCACAGTTAGTCTTGGTGGGCGCAGGAATGGGCCCTGCTGTGAATTATTAGATCAAGAATTGTAATTGCATGCCCCTGTTGAACAGGGGCTGAAAAATTGGGCCTTTGGTGGTGGTGGTGGTGGTGGTGTTGACACAACACTGTAAGGCCTCACAGTTAGTCTTGGTGGGCGCAGGAATGGGCCCTGCTGTGAATTATTAGATCAAGAATTGTAATTACATGCCCCTGTTAAACAGGGGCAGAAAAATTGAGCCTTAGGCACTGGTGCCACAACACTGCAACCCCTCACAGATACTGTACTTGGAGCACAGCAATGAGCCCTGTTGCAAAGTATTGCATCAAAAATTGTAATTACACGCCCCTGTTAAACAGGGGCTGAAAAATTGGGCCTTAGCCACTGGTGGCGGCACCCAGAAACAAAAATGTTCTTCCAAGCTATCATCGTCAATCGGATCATTGAGGAGGAGGAGGATAGTCAGTCAACATAACAGGACAAACCCTCAGCATCAGCATCAGTCTTGAAGGGATGTGACATTTGAAAATAAATTAGTCTGTTATATCAGCTTCAGGTGTTAGGTAGCTGGTGGTGATCCAAGACTGGTTCATCTTTATGAAGGTCAGTCGATCAACAGAGTCGGTGGACAGGCGCACCCTGTGATCCGTGACAAATCCTCCAGCAGCACTGAATGTGCGTTCTGAAAGAACGCTGGATGCAGGACAGGCCAGTAGCTCAATTGCATACTGTGCAAGCTCTGGCCAGTGATCCATCCTCAAGACCCAGTAAGCCAGAGGATTTTCGGTGGGGAAGGTGTCCAAGTCTGACCTTGCCCCTACGTATTCCTGCACCATGTATATCAGACGCTGGCGATGGTTGCTGGAACCGATCATACCTTGGGGCTGCGGACTAAAGAATTGTCTGAACGCTTCGGTCAGACGGCCACCTTCCCCACCGCTCCTTCTTTGACTGACCGAAGCCTCAGCAACTCGTTGTCCAAGACCAGGAGTTTGTAAACTCCCAGTCTCTGGGAACGCGTTGCACAGACCTTTCTGCAAGGCCTCCCGGAGTTGTCTCATCCTCTGCTCCCTCTGCGATGGTAAGATAAGGTCCGCAACCTTACCCTTGTACCGTGGATCAAGGAGAGTGGCCAGCCAGTAATGGTCCCTCTCCTTGATCCGAAGAATACGAGGATCCTTCCGCAGACTTTGCAGGATCAGGGAGGCCATGCAGCGTAGGTTAGCTGAGGCATTCAGTCCGGAGTCCTCTGGGTCACTAAGGACGACATGATCCGCAGCCACCTCCTCCCAGCCACGTACAAGTCCACTGGTTTCTTGGGACTGTAAATCATCCCTAAAAGGCTGCTGCTGATGATGCTGAGTGCCAGGCTCCACCTCCATGCTGACACAATCCTCCTCCTCCTCCTCCTCCTCTTCTTCTTCCTGTGCGATGGGTGGGACAGAAGGAACACTGTCTGGGTAAAGGGGGCCTTGAGAGGCAAGGAAGTCCTCCTCTTCCTGCCTCTGTTCTGCCTCAAGTGCCCTGTCCATTATTCCACGCAGCGTATGTTCCAACAGGTGGACAAGAGGTACAGTGTCACTGATGCATGCACTGTCACTGCTCACCATCCTCGTGGCCTCCTCAAATGGTGCCAGGACAGTGCATGCATCCCTGATCATGCCCCACTGGCGTGGTGAAAAAAAACCGAGCTCCCCTGACCCTGTCCTGGTGCCGTAGTCGCACAGGTACTCATTGATGGCCCTCTGCTGCGTGTGCAGCCGCTGCAGCATGGCCAACGTTGAGTTCCACCTGGTGGGCATGTCACATATAAGGCGGTTCTTGGGCAGGTTCAACTCCTTTTGCAGCTCAGCCAGGCGAGCACTGGCATTATAAGATCTGCGGAAATGCACACAGACTTTCCTGGCCTGCCTCAGGACATCCTGTAAGCCCGGGTACCTGCCCAAGAACCGCTGCACCACCAGGTTAAGGACGTGAGCCACACAGGGCACATGGGTCAGTTGTCCTTGTCGGAGAGCGGAGAGGAGGTTGGTGCCATTGTCGCAAACTACCATTCCTGGCTTAAGCTGGCGTGGCGTCAACCACCTCTCGGCCTGCCCCTGCAGAGCAGACAGAACCTCTGCCCCAGTGTGGCTCCTGTCCCTCAAACACACCAGCGCAAGCACGGCATGGCATCTTTTTGCCTGCGTACTTGCGTAGCCCCTTGAACGCCTACGGAGCACCGCTGGTTCCGAGGACAAAGCACAGGAAGAGGCCACAGAGGAAGAAGAAGAGGAGGGGGTGGAGGACAGAGGTGTGTCACAACCAGTAGTAGCATTTTGGAGGCGTGGCGATGGAACAACCTCCAACACTACTGCACCTTGTCCTGCATCCTTCCCAGCTGCCAAAAGAGTGACCCAATGGGCCGTGAAAGAAAGGTAACGTCCCTGTCCATGCCTGCTGGACCATGAGTCAGCGGTAATATGCACCTTACCGCTGACCGCCCTGTCCAGCGAGGCCAAGACATTGCCTTCCACATGCCGGTAGAGAGCCGGAATCGCCTTCCGTGAGAAAAAGTGGTGTTTGGGAACCTGCCACTGAGGAACCGCACATTGCACAAACTCACGGAAGGGGGCCGAGTCTACCAACTGAAAAGGCAGCAGTTGAAGCACTAGCAATTTAGCCAAGCTAGCATTCAACCGCTGGGCATGTGGATGGCTAGGAGTGAACTTCTTTCGACGGCCCAGCAGCTGGGGCAGGGAAATTTGCCTGCTAGAATCGGACGTCGGTGTACTGCTAGCAGAGTGGCCGCAAGTCCTTGGCTGTGACACACCTAATTCTACACCTTCATTCCTCTCAGTGCAGGTTTCAGAGAGGACTGAAGGTATAGTGGGGTTGGAGATCCCAGCTGATGCGGTGCAAGGAGAGGTCCGCTTTGTTCTTTGGTGTGGGTCTTTAAGGTAGGCTTGCCAACGAGCTGCATGGCAGGTCAACATTTGTCTGGTCAAGCATGTGGTGCCCAAGCGGCTGATGTTTTGGCCACGCGATATACGCTTGAGACATATGTTGCAAACAGCAGCTGTGCGATCTGATGCACTCGCCTTAAAAAAGGCCCACACCAAAGAACTTTTTGAATAACGGGCAGAGGCAGCGCCCTGCACAGGCGGAGCTCTGCGGTGTGATTCCGTCGGTGTGCTGCCCTTACGCTGGCCACCCAAGGGCATCCTGCCTCGTTGGAGATGTGCCTCCTCCTCATCCTCCTCTCTCCTATTAGGCACCCACGTGGAGTCAGTGACCTCATCATCCCCTCCCTCCTCATCACTGGAGCCAATCTGGCAGTATGCTGCAGCTGCTGGAACATGACTGCCAGATTGGTGTCCTTCTTGAGCATCCCCTCTCTCTGCTCTCACGCTACTGCCTTCCTCTAGCTGGGTATCATCATCAGACCCTTCGAAATGCTGGGCATCCTCCTGGAGCATGTACCCAACACTGTGCTCAAACAGTTCGGGGGACTCCTCAGGAGGAGGACATGGTGGGTCTAGGGAAGGAGTGACTGATGATGACATTGATACCAGGGAAGAGGACGCTTTGGCAGCTGCTTTGCCAGTACCCTGAGCCTGGGTGAGAGAGGATGAGGAGGATGAGGAGGGCTTGGTCATCCACTCTACCAAGTCTTCGGCATGATGTGGCTCAACATGTCCAGCTGCCGAAAAGAAGGACAAGCGTGTGCCCATGGCCATGTGCTGATAACAATGCACCGCGTCCACGACCAGCACTGTTGCCCCCAGACACAGAGCCTGCTTGCCCTATTTTATTGGCTCCTGACTGTCTGCCTCTCCTTGTTTGCCTTCCAGACATTCTAATGGCCTGCAGGGAGATGGGAAAACCAGCAATAAGGGGTAGCTTCTGGTGTTTATTTTGCAGGAAGCACACTCCGCCCGCTGTAAGTGCTGCAAATGCCTGTCAGTGTAACACAACAGGAAAAAACAGCAATAAGGGCTAGCTTCAGGTGTATACTGTGCAGGAGGCTTAGCAACAATGACACTGACACTGTCCCCTGCCTATCCTTCTCTCTCCCTGCACACAAGGTTTAGCAAAGAATAGGACACTGACACTGTCGACTGCCTATCCTTGTCTGTCCCTACACACAAGGTTTAGCAATATGGTTCAGCGCACTAGGTTTAGCAAAGATTATGACACTGACACTCTCGACTGCCTATCCTTGTCTGTCCCTACACACAAGGTTTAGCAATATGGTTCAGCACACTAGGTTTAGCAAAGATTATGACACTGACACTCTCGACTGCCTATCCTTGTCTGTCCCTACACACAAGGTTTAGCAATATGGTTCAGCACACTAGGTTTAGCAAAGATTATGACACTGACACTCTCGACTGCCTATCCTTGTCTGTCCCTACACACAAGGTTTAGCAATATGGTTCAGCGCACTAGGTTTAGCAAAGACTATGACACTGACACTCTCGACTGCCTATCCTTGTCTGTCCCTACACACAAGGTTTAGCAATATGGTTCAGCGCACTAGGTTTAGCAAAGATTATGACACTGACACTCTCGACTGCCTATCCTTGTCTGTCCCTACACACAAGGTTTAGCAATATGGTTCAGCACACTAGGTTTAGCAAAGATTATGACACTGACACTCTCGACTGCCTATCCTTGTCTGTCCCTACACACAAGGTTTAGCAATCTGGTTCAGCACACTAGGTTTAGCAAAGATTATGACACTGACACTCTCGACTGCCTATCCTTGTCTGTCCCTACACACAAGGTTTAGCAATATGGTTCAGCACACTAGGTTTAGCAAAGATTATGACACTGACACTCTCGACTGCCTATCCTTGTCTGTCCCTACACACAAGGTTTAGCAATATGGTTCAGCACACTAGGTTTAGCAAAGATTATGACACTGACACTCTCGACTGCCTATCCTTGTCTGTCCCTACACACAAGGTTTAGCAATATGGTACAGCACACTAGGTTTAGCAAAGATTATGACACTGACACTCTCGACTGCCTATCCTTGTCTGTCCCTACACACAAGGTTTAGCAATATGGTTCAGCGCACTAGGTTTAGCAAAGATTATGACACTGACACTCTCGACTGCCTATCCTTGTCTGTCCCTACACACAAGGTTTAGCGATATGGTTCAGCACACTAGGTTTAGCAAAGATTATGACACTGACACTCTCGACTGCCTATCCTTGTCTGTCCCTACACACAAGGTTTAGCAATATGGTTCAGTGCACTAGGTTTAGCAAAGATTATGACACTGACACTCTCGACTGCCTATCCTTGTCTGTCCCTACACACAAGGTTTAGCAATATGGTTCAGCACACTAGGTTTAGCAAAGATTATGACACTGACACTCTCGACTGCCTATCCTTGTCTGTCCCTACACACAAGGTTTAGCAATATGGTTCAGCGCACTAGGTTTAGCAAAGATTATGACACTGACACTCTCGACTGCCTATCTTTGTCTGTCCCTACACACAAGGTTTAGCAATATGGTTCAGCACACTAGGTTTAGCAAAGATTATGACACTGACACTCTCGACTGCCTATCCTTGTCTGTCCCTACACACAAGGTTTAGCAATATGGTTCAGCACACTAGGTTTAGCAAAGATTATGACACTGACACTCTCGACTGCCTATCCTTGTCTGTCCCTACACACAAGGTTTAGCAGTATGGTTCAGCACACTAGGTTTAGCAAAGATTATGACACTGACACTCTCGACTGCCTATCCTTGTCTGTCCCTACACACAAGGTTTAGCAATATGGTTCAGCACACTAGGTTTAGCAAAGATTATGACACTGACACTCTCGACTGCCTATCCTTGTCTGTCCCTACACACAAGGTTTAGCAATATGGTTCAGCGCACTAGGTTTAGCAAAGATTATGACACTGACACTCTCGACTGCCTATCCTTGTCTGTCCCTACACACAAGGTTTAGCAATATGGTTCAGCACACTAGGTTTAGCAAAGATTATGACACTGACACTCTCGACTGCCTATCCTTGTCTGTCCCTACACACAAGGTTTAGCAATATGGTTCAGCACACTAGGTTTAGCAAAGATTATGACACTGACACTCTCGACTGCCTATCCTTGTCTGTCCCTACTTACAAGGTTTAGCAATATGGTTCGGCACACTAGGTTTAGCAACGATTATGACACTGACACTCTCGACTGCCTATCCTTGTCTGTCCCTACACACAAGGTTTAGCAATATGGTTCAGCGCACTAGGTTTAGCAAAGATTATGACACTGACACTCTCGACTGCCTATCCTTGTCTGTCCCTACACACAAGGTTTAGCAATATGGTTCAGCGCACAAGGTTTAGCAAAGAATATGACACTGACACTCTCCCTGCCTATCCTTCTCTGTCCCTACAAACAAGGTTTAGCAAAGAATATGACACTGACACTCTCCCTACCTATCCTTGTCTGTCCCTACACACAAGGTTTAGCAATATGGTTCAGCACACAAGGTTTAGCAAAGAATATGAAACTGACACTCTCCCTGCCTATCCTTCTCTGTCCCTACAAACAAGGTTTAGCAAAGAATATGACACTGACACTCTCCCTACCTATCCTTCTCTGTCCCTACACACAAGGTTTAGCAAAGAAAAAATATGACACTGTCCCTGCCTATCCTTCTCTTTCCCTGCGCCGGAACACACTACACGAGGCCGCCACGCTGGCGGCCTTTTATATTGTGGGGCGTGTACTAAACCTCCTCAGCAATAATTGGCCACAGGCATCCTGCCTGTGGCCAATCATTGCTCTCCTCGCTGCCGGCGCTGTGATTGGCCAAGCATGCGGGGTCACAGTGCATGCTTGGCCAATCACAGCGCCGGGATTACACTGCGATGGCGCAGTGTATTGTGGGCCGTTCGCGTCACTCGAATTTGGCGCGAACGGCCCAAAACGTTCGTTGTTCGCCGAACGCGCGAACAGCCGATGTTCGAGTCGAACCTATGTTCGACTCGAACACCGAGCTCATCCCTAGTGGTAATGTATCTACACTTATGGCTTTTTCATAACCACTTAAGCCCCGGACCATTTGGTAGCTAAAGGACCAGAGGTGAATTCAGAATTTTGCACTGCGCTGCTTTAACTGTAAATTGTGCGGACATGCAATGTTGTACCCAAACGAAATTTGCGTCCTTTTCTTCCCACAAATAGAGCTTTCTTTTAATGGTATTTGATTGCCTCTGCGATTTTTATTTTTTGCGATATAAACGGAAAAAGACCAAAAATTTTGGAAAAAAATTATATTTTCTACTTTTTGTTATAAGAAAAATCGAATAAACTCAATTGTAGTCATACATTTAGGCCAAAATGTATTCAGCCACATGTCTTTAGTAAAAAAAATGTTAATAAGCGTATATTTATTGGTTTGCGCAAAAGTTATAGCGTCTACAAACTAGGGTATTTTCTGGAATTTACACAGCTTTTAATTTATGACTGCCTATCTAATTTCTTGAGGTGCTAAAATGTCAGGGCAGTACAAAACCCCCCCAAATGACCCCATTTTGGAAAGTAGACACCCCAAGGAAATTGCTGACAGGTATGTTGAGCCCATTAAATATTTTTTTTTTGTCCCAAGTGATTGAATAATGACAAAAAAAAATAAAAAATTACAAAAAGTTGTCACTAAATGATATATTGCTCACACATGCCATGGTTATATGTGGAATTGCACCCCAAAATACATTCTGCTGCTTCTCCTGAGTACGGGGATACCACATGTGTGGGACTTTTTAGGAGCCTAGCCACGTACGGGGCCCCGGAAACCAAGCACCGCCTTCAGGATTTCTAAGGGCGCAAATTTTTGATTTCACTCCTCACTACCTATCACAGTTTCGAAGGCCATAAAATGCCAAGATAGCACAAAACCCCCCCAAATGACCCCATTTTGGAAAGTAGACACCCCAAGCTATTTACTGAGAGGCATGATTAGTCCATGGAATATTTTATATTTTGCCACAAGTTGCGGGAATATGACAAACTTTATTTTTTTTGCACAAAGTTGTCACTAAATGATATATTGCTCACACATGCCATGGGCATATGTGAAATTACACCCCAAAATACATTCTGCTGCTTCTCCTGAGTACGGGGATACCACATGTGTGGGACTTTTTGGGAGCCTAGTCGCATACGGGACCCCAAAAACCAAGCACCGCCTTCAAGGTTTCTAAGGGCATAAATTTTTGATTTCACTCCTCACTACCTATCACTACCTATCACAGTTTTGAAGGCCATAAAATGCCAAGATGGCACAAAACCCCCCCAAATGACCCCATTTTGGAAAGTAGACACCCCAAGCTATTTGCTGAGAGACATGATGAGCCCATTGAATATTATTTTTTTTTGTCCCAAATGATTGAATAATGATAAAAAGAAAAAAAAAGAAAAAATGTACAAAAAGTTGTCACTAAATGATATATTGCTCACACATGCCATGGTTATATGTGGAATTGCACCCCAAAATACATTCTGCTGCTTCTCCTGAGTACGGGGATACCACATGTTTGGGACTTTTTGGGAGCCTAGCCGGGTACGGGGCCCCAAAAACCAAGCACCGCCTTCAGGATTTCTAAGGGCGTAAATTTTTGATTTCACTCCTCACTACCTATCACAGTTTCGAAGGCCATAAAATGCCAAAATAGCACAAACCCCCCCCCCAAATGACCCCATTTTGGAAAGTAGACACCCCAAGCTATTTACTGAGAGGCATGTTCAGTCCATGGAATATTTTACATTTTGCCACAAGTTGCGGGAATATGACAAACTTTGTTTTTTTTGCACAAAGTTGTCACTAAATGATATATTGCTCACACATGCCACGGGCATATGTGAAATTACACCCCAAAATACATTCTGCTGCTTCTCCTGAGTACAGGGATACCACATGTGTGGGACTTTTTGGGAGCCTAGCCGCGTACGGGACCCCAAAAATCAAGCACCGCCTTCAAGTTTTCTAAGGGCATACATTTTTGATTTCACTCCTCACTACCTATCACAGTTTTGAAGGCCATAAAATGCCAAGATAGCACAAAACCCCCCAAAATGACCCCATTTTGGAAAGTAGACACCCCAAGGAAATTGCTGAGAGGCATGTTGAGCCCATTGAATATTTTCTTTTTTGTCCCAAGTGATTGAATAATGACAAAAAGAAAAAAATAAATAAAAATGTACAAAAAGTTGTCACTAAATGATATATTGCTCAAACATGCCATGGTTATATGCGGAATTGCACCCCAAAATACATTTGGCTGCTTCTCCTGAGTACGGGGATACCACATGTGTGGGACTTTTTGAGAGCCTAGCCGCGTACGGGCCCCCGAAAACCAAGCACCGCCTTCAGGATTTCTAAGGGCACAAATTTTTGATTTCACTCCTCACTACCTATCACAGTTTTGAAGGCCATAAAATGCCAAGATAGCCCAAAACCCCCACAAATGACCCCATTTTGGAAAGTAGACACCCCAAGCTATTTGCCGAGAGGCATGGTGAGTATTTTACAGCTCTCATTTGTTTTTGAAAATGAAGAAAGACATATTTTTTTTTTTTTTTTTTCAATTTTCAAAACTTTGTGACAAAAAGCGAGATCTGCAAAATACTCAACATACCTCTCAGCAAATAGCTTGGGGTGTCTACTTTCCAAAATGGGGTCATTTGGGGGGGTTTTGTGCCATCTGGGCATTCCATGGCCTCCGAAACTGTGATAGGCAGTGAGGAGTGAAATCAAAAATTTACACCCATAGAAATCCTGAAGGCGGTGCTTGGTTTTCGGGGTCCTGGACATGGATAGGCTCCCAAAATGTCTCACACATGTGGTATCCCCGTACTCAGGAGAAGCAACGGAATGTATTTTGGGGTGCAATTCCACATATAACCATGGCATGTTTGAGCAATATATAATTTAGAGACAACTTTTTGTACATTTTTTTTTCTTTTTGTCATTATTCAATCACTTGGGACAAAAAAAAAATATTCAATGGGCTTAACATGCCTCTCAGCAAATAGCTTGAGGTGTCTACTTTCCAAAATGGGGTCATTTGGGGGGGTTTTGAACTGTCCTGGCATTTTATGCACAACATTAGGAAGCTTATGTCACACATCATCCACTCTTCTAACCACTTGAAGACAAAGCCCTTTCTGACACTTTTTGTTTACATGAAAACATTTTTTTTTTTGCAAGAAAATTATGTTGAACCCCCAAACATTATATATTTTTTTAAAGCAAAGGCCCTACAGATTAAAATAGTGGGTGTTGCATTTTTTTTTCCACACAGTATTTGCGCAGCGATTTTTCAAACGCATTTTTTGGGGGAAAAACACACTTTTTTTTATTTTTAATGCACAAAAAAACACTATATTGCCCAAATGTTTGATGAAATAAAAAAGATGATCTTAGGCCGAGTACATGGATACCAAATACGACATGCTTTAAAATTGCGCACAAACGCGCAGCGGCGAGAAACTACATTCATTTTTAAAAGCATTTAAAAGCCTTTACAGGTTACCACGTTAGATTTACAGAGGAGGTCTACTGCTAAAATTACTGCCCTCGATCTGACCTTCGCGGTGATACCTCACATGCATGATGCAATTGCTGTTTACATATGACGCTAGACCGACGCTTGCGTTCGCCTCTGCGCAAGAGCAGGGGGGGACAGCGGTGCTTTTTTTTTTTTTTTTTATTATTTATTTTGCTTTTTTATTTTATTTTTAAACTGTTCCTTCCATATTTTTTTTTTATCATTTTTATTGTTATCTCAGGGAATGTAAATATCCCCTATGATAGCAATAAGTAGTGACAGGTACTCTTTTTTTGAAAAAAATGGGGGGTTAGACCCTAGATCTTTCCTCTGCCCTCAAAGCATCTGACCACACCAAGATCGGTGTGATAAAATGCTTTCCCAATTTCCCAATGGCGCTGTTTATATCCGGGGGGGGGGCATTCCCTCCCACTGCTTGTAAAAGCAGTCTAGAGGCTAATTATCTGCTAGAATTGCTTTTACATGAAAGCCGGCCACTGGCTGAAAAGAATGATACCAAGATGATACCTAAACCTGCAGGCATCATTCTGGTATAAACATTCAAAGTCCAGCAACATACCAGTACGTTGCTGGTCCTTGTTGGACATGTATTGTAATCTTTTTTTTCATGCAGCCTGTTGGCTGAACGAAAAAAAGAGATTGATCGGTGGGTATGCCCACCATTAGAATACCTCCCTTCATCCACCCACTTCTAATGATGGGCATATATGCCGAAGCATGGGGGCATCCTCCCGCAAAAAAGTTATGCCGCGTACACACGGTCGGACTTTTCCACGGGCAAGCCTTTGTCGGAATTTCGACCGTATATACGCGGCATTAGGAGCAAAATCGCTCCTCCGCCCCTGCTGCCCCCATGCTTCGGCATATATGCTCTTTTTTTAACTGTGGTGGTGAAATCACCTCCTACAGCGTTGGAGTCACGGCTTTATGTATCGTGGGAGCAAACGCTGTTGCTGTCAAGATAAATAAATCCGCGATGCAACTGAATGGCGTACCTGCTAAGCAAATGATGGTTAACATTAAAACAAAGTAACATTACAGTACAACAGTAAGACCTTACCATACCATACCTGCAAAGCAAATACCAAAACAAAACCTAGTAAAAAATAAAAAAATTTTTTAACGCAGCCTGTGCCTAAAATATATATATGCCGAAGCATGGGGGCATCCTCCCGCAAAAAAGTTATGCCGCGTACACACGGTCGGACTTTTCCACGGGCAAGCCTTTGTCGAAATTTCGACCATATGTACGCGGCATAAAAGGTTATGCCGCGTACACACGGTCAAACTTTTCCACGGGCAAGCCTCCGTCGGAACTTCGACCGTATATACGCGCCATTAGGAGCAAAATCGCTCCTCCGCCCCTGCTGCCCCCATGCTTCGGCATATATGCATTTTTTTTTAACTGTGGTGGTGAAATCACCTCCTACAGCACTGGAGTCACGGCTTTATGTATCGTGGGAGCAAACGCTGTTGCTGTCAGGATAAATAATTCCGCGCTGCAGTTGAATGGCGCACCTGAAAACAAAAAATTACATACCTGAAAAGCAAGCATGATAAAACATTGCAGAATGGAATACAGTAAAAAAGAGCAGAACAATAGAGAGAAAATAGAGAGAGCGAGAGAGAACAATAAAACGACAACTATTATTGGTTTTTTTATTTAATATTTTTTTTGTGTTTTTGTTTTTTACGTTTTTTTTTTCTTTTTTACACTTTTTTTTTTAAACTTTAACAACTGTAATGGTTCGGGTCTCTCAAAATGTAATGGCATCTTGGGAGACCCTGTGTAAGTGTGTCCTAGTCTGTGAAATGCTGTACCCTACGCTAAAACTTCACTTTTGAGTGGTAGCGTTCAAAACATTCACCAAGGCAAAGACCAGGTTTGTCAGGACAGAGTGGACAATAATAACGGGTGTCACGCCTAAATCCACGCTTGCTACAGACACGACATCTTTTTTGGGGGGCTCGTTGGGTAGGGGTACTCGGGAGGACATGCGTATAATGCCTCTCATGCAGCCGGCTTACTGCATTTGGTAGGGGATGGTGAGGTGCAGAACCGCCTGGATACAGGAGTTCTGTGACTATCTCATTCTGGAATTTTAGAAGAGATAAAGTCCCGCCTGAAGCTCTGTATAGCACATGAGCGTTCAGCAAAGCCAATTGGAATAAGGATAGAGACACTTTTTTGTACCAGCGTCTCGCCTTACGGTCAATTAGATACGGCGCCATCAACTGGTCGTTGAGGTCCACCCCTCCCATATTTTTGTTATATTCGTGGACACAGAGGGGTTTCTCCACAACACCAGTCGCGGTACGAATTTGGACTGTCGTGTCTGCATGAAGGGAGGTAAGAAGGAAAACATTCTTATTGTCCCTCCACTTCATAGCGAGCAAGTTATTACACTTTACGCAGGCTCTCTCCCCCAGCCTAAGACGGGCATCTACAAGCCGCTGGGGAAAGCCCCGGCGATTAGGTCGCACGGTGCCACATGCTCCAATCTGATGATCAAACAAGTGACTAAACAGTGGCACGCTCGTGTAATAATTGTCCACATACAAGTGGTACCCCTTTCCGAATAAGGGTGACACCAAGTTCCACACTATCTTGCCACCGCTCCCTATGTAATCCGGGCAGTTGACCGGCTCAACCTGACTATCTTTTCCCTCATAAACCATAAAGCTCCATACATAGCCTGTTGCCCTGTCACAGCACTTATAGAGCTTGACCCCGTATCTGGCACGCTTGCTGGGAAGGTACTGCTTGAAAGCCAAGCGGCCAGAAAATTGAATCAGGGACTCATCAACGCAGACAGCTTGATCGGGAATAAACAAGGCTGCAAAACGTTCGTTGAAGTGGTTTATGAGGGGCCGAATTTTATAGAGCCGGTCGTATTCAGGGTCCCCACATGGACGACAAAGTTCATTGTCGTTGAAGTGCATGAACCACAAAATCTGCTCGTATCGTTTCCTGGGCATGGAGACAGAGAACACGGGCATGTGGTCAATTGGGTGCGTGGACCAATAAGCACGCAATGACGGGAATTTATGTGTGCCCATGTTGAGGGAAAGGCCCAGAAAGGTCTTAAATTCGGAAACCGTAATTGGTTTCCAATCTTTGGCAATGGAAGGCAACTGGGGATTAGCGGCGATGAATTGACCAGCATATAAATTACTCTGGTCCACAATAGATCTATAGAGATCTTCCCTGAAAAACAGCGAATAATAATCGATTGGCATAAAATCAGCTGTTTCCACCTGAATACCGGGTTGGGCAGTGAATGGGGGAAGTACGGGTTCTGCAGAAGTGGTGGGGACCCAATCAGGATAGGCGAATTCTGCAGGAAGAGCACTATGGGTACGACGGGCCTGCCTTTGTCTTCTTGGTGGCAGCGGGACACTACTTGTGCTTGCCACCTCGCCAGCTTGAACTGCACTTATGGGACTCGCCACGTCACCACGTGATACTGCAGTGCTGGATGTACGCCCAGGCTGTACTAGGCCGCTGGTGCTTGCCAATTCACCAGAAGGAATAGCGGCGCTAGTACTCCTCTGCTCCATGATACGAGAGCCCTGCGGTTCTTGCTCCTCAACAACCTCAGAAGATCGGGATCGGGTACGCCTGACCTTAGCAGGGACCTCAACTTCGTCGTCAGAGCTATCTGACGTGGGGCCGCTGACGTCACTGTCTTCTACGGGAAGATATTCTGAGCCTGAATCTGACAGATACGTGACCTCCTCTTCACTATCTGTCATGCTCAGAATCTCGTAGGCCTCTTTACTAGTGTACCTTCGACTTGCCATTTTGGGCTCTAAATTTAGGGGTACACTAGTAAGATTCACAGGAAAAAAAGCACCCGACTGTCGTCAGCAAATATATCAAACGCTACAAAAAAAACTGTTAGCGGTCGCAGGGATCAGGACTGTCTCTGCGAACGCTGCAGTTATGTGTTTTGTGTTTGGTAAGTGACAGTGATCGATCGATACTGCACTTGGGTGGGCTGGGCTGGGCTGGGCTGGGCGGAGGGGCTAAACGCAGGTGCTAGCAGGTATCTGGGCTGATCACGCTAACACTGCGTTTTTGGGAACCCTAAACCGCTGGGGACGCTAGTATAGATCTGATCAGATACTATACCACTAAGGGAGGTGTATGCTTTGCGCGTGGGTGTTAGCGTTACTGGCACTAACCTAACGCTGCCTGGGGCGACGCAGACCCTCTCTGGCGCTAAAACCTAATTGATCTCACCCGCCGGGCGATCAGGGGGTTAAACCTTTATTGGGTTATATACGGCGGGTGCCCTGATGCTATAAAAAGCAAACTAACCAACCAGTGTCACCCGTAACCTTTATATGGTGATCACTGGTGAAAGGGTTAACTAGGGGCAATCAGGGGGTTAAAACCTTTATTAGGTTAAATATGGGGGTACCCGACGCTATATAAAAACCTGACGGGTTACCTAAATAACTAAATAACTAACTGGGTAACCAGTGTCACCAGTGACGCTTATACAGTGATCACTGGTGAAAGGGTTAACTCTAGGGGCAATCAGGGGGTTAAAATAATATATGGGGGTACCTGACGCTCTAAAAACCTGCGGCGAAAGTAAAAATAAATAACTGGCTATCTAGGGCACCACCGGCACTAAATACAGCGATCGAAAATACGATCGCTTAGTGACGCTGGCGTTAGGGGGTGAAAGGGTTACCTGGGGGGCGATCAAGGGGTTAAACCTTTATTAGGGGGGGTTAGGGGGCTACCCTGGACCTAAAGGGGCCTAAACCTAACTGCCCTGCAACTTTTTACTATCACAGATGACACTAAATGCAGTGATCAGTAAAATAAATGATCACTGCAATCAGTGACACTGTGATTGGGGGCTGGGGGGTGACCTGGGGGGTGATCTGGGGGTGACTGGGGGGTGAAATGTGTGCCTATGTGTACCTATGTGTCAGTGGACTGTTGGTGCACTAACCTGCTTCCTCTCTCCTCGGCGCCGGAATCGAAAAGACCGCCGCGAGGGAGATGACATCACTTCCTCCTGCCTGTGTTTACATCACATGGCGGAGGAAGCATTTTCATTGGCCGGGAGCGATCGCGAGGGGGTGGCCGAAATCGAATGGTCACCCCCTCATCTCTGATCGCTCCCCAACGATTAATGGCCACTCACTGTATAGGAGGGGGGTCCGATCGGACCCCCCAACTGTACAAAGGCGATCACGTACACTCTACGTGATTGTGCCTGTCGGTGCCATTCTGCCGACGTATATATACAGTGAACGGTCGTTAAGTGGTTAATGAGATTAACTTGTCTCACCGATACTGCACCAGTCAAATATATGGACTTGTCCTCGTCATCACATATTATTTGTGTATTTTTCTTCGCTTTTTTGACTGTTCATTAATTGAGGAATGGTTATCGCTTTTATATCACTTGTGTAACCTATGAGATTTTCATCATTGGCATATTATGTGGTTTATGCATGTGATGATTTATGATTTATAATTTGCATTTTTATCACATTGTTTAATTTATGCACATTCATATTATATATACTAGTGGTTGTGCGTGATGCACAACACTGCAGTATTTCTGTTTACACATTTTATATCACATTTTCAATTTGTGGTTAATAAAAAGTTGATAAAATATATTTGTAATGCTGCGTACACACGATCGGATTTTCTGTCGGAAAAACCTTGGATGGAATTCCGCTCAAGCTTGGCTTGCATACACACGGTCACACAAAAGTTCTCTAAACTTTCGACCGTCAAGAACGCGGTGACGTACAACACTATGACGAGCCGAGAAAATTAAGTTCAATGCTTCAGAGCATGCGTCAAATTGTTTCCGAGCATGCGTTGGAATTTTGCATGTCGGAATTGCTACAGACAATCGGATTTTGAGAACCAGCTGGCGGAAGTTCCGACAGCAAAAGTCCGATGGAGCATAAACACGGTCGGAATTTCAAACCAAAAGCTCACATCTGACTTTTGCTGGCGGAATTCCGACCATGTGTACGCGGCATTAGAGTTGAACTGCAGGCAAACAGCTAAATACACATATGAATTACATACAAGGAATATGTTATACTAGCCAAAGGCTTTGTATTTCTTTTCATTCACTTCTAAGATTTATACAGCTCAGCCACACCACAGAGCCCTATCTGGCAGGGGAGAGGAGGACGCTTGGAGGTCTCCTTCCCACCCCTACACCGTGATTGGACAGTGAAAGGAGAAGCAGCAGACTGATGAGATCATCTCTTCTTCAGTCTGCTTTCTCCTCCTTTGAGAATGCTCTTTGCAAGGCAGCACAACCCATTGGCAACTTGTGTTGCTTTCTTCCTTCCTTGGCCTCAGTTATGCTGAGTCAAATTCAGATATGCACGTTGCTTGCATTTACAAAATACATTTAATCATGTATTAATAAATACAGAGTTGCTGTAATTTATTTTTATCTGCCTGGAGTTAAGCTTTAAATAGGGAACTAATTCTTAGTACAGAACCATTTAGACTTCATAGAACCATTCAGACTAGTGAAAGATGTATTCTGATTGGTTGCAGGAGGACCCTCACGGAGGAGGTATTGAGGAGGATGAGACCCATGGCACCAATGCTGACAAACACTGCTATTTTCAGATAAATTACTGCAATGATTTTGGGAATAAAGGAAATGATTTATGGAGTTTATTTACAAAAACATTCATGATTGATCACTTAGCAAAGTCAACATTGCAAAGCAAATAAAGCCAGCCATAGACGGTTGGAATCTTAGCCAAGATTCAAACCATGTATGGGCATGCTGAATGTATCCAAGTTGATTGATCAATCTATTTGGGTACAACCAGCCTGCCAGATTTTACATAGGATTATTGCCAGTGGCTGTTGTAGCGGCTAGCAATAATCACTGTGTTCACCCCCCTCTCCCCCTGACTGGGAGAACACAATGGCTCCACGGGAGGGATTCCCCTGAAAACACTGTCTGTGTTGATGGTGGTTGCAGGAAAGAAATTTGCTCTATCTATGTTTAGCCCTAGGCAGGCCATACATTTTCTTTCCTTCAACCATGGGTTAAAGGAAAGAAAATTGCTTAATTGTCCCATCAACACATTCAGTGTTGATGAGGGAATCTCTGCCGTGGAGCTGTTGCATTCTGACTGCCAGAGGTTTCCTAGCTATCAGAGTACAACGATCACTGCTTGTGGCTATAATAATGAAGAAATAATGGCGCAACTGCGACCCTAGGAGAAAAAAGTACAGTCATGCAGGGTGATGGCAGTAGCTCCTTTGGATAAGTCCTGAGATAACCTAATACACATTTGCAAAGAAAAGAAAGGGGAGGGGGCGCACCATCTAAATGTACTTGTATTCAAATTTGAAATACTTGAGGATAAATGCCCTCATATGAGTCGGAATCAGTGAGTGGCTGTTGAATGCATAGGTCGGCAGGTAAGCAGCTGTATCGGCAGAGGTCAGCTGGGAAGAGGCTGGAAGGTAGATGGAAAGATTTGCTGCTGTGCTTGGAGCGGTTGTGCACTTGAACTGCTTGTGGCTATAGTCACTGGCAGTGATTGCATTAAAAAAAATCTGACAGGCTGGTTGTACTGAATTTGATCGATGGATCAACTTCAGTACGACCAACCTGCCTATACATGGATCAAAATTCGGATGGTTCCTGCTGAAATCGCCAAATTTTCATCTGTCTATGGCCAGCTTTAGATGAAGCTGTGTTCACTTCAATCATCCAATCAATTTTCTCGCTAAGCTCTAGTGCAATTGAAGTTTAATAGCGCAAGTGATGGGTCAGGATCGAGCGTGATGCCAACCAGGGTGGAGGCCATTCCGAAAATTTCAGTCTAAAATTGCTGTACAACTGGGCAAGTCCACTAGATGTGGGAATGAGTACCCTCTTGACCACAAGTGCGAAAACACAACGAGGAGTAACCATTTACAAGTTTGGCAATCCTTGCCGGGATCAAATACCAGCACATGAGAACTTTATAGTTCGTCTCAAGTGCTAAAATGTTCTGAGAGGAGGATTTAGTGGTCATCCATATAGCATCCCCATCTTCCAACTCCAGATCCACCTCAAGGTCTCTAGACCATTGTGCTGTGTAGGATGGCATAGTGGATGAGGGGGAGTAACACCTTCTTTATTAAAGTGCACATATGCCCAGACTATGGATATAAAACTATTTAGATATTCATAACAAGCCATAAAATAGCTTTAAAACAAGTCATCCCTGACCCATCTAGCTGCTTTAAATGTTGAACAATTATAGTGTGCCAGAATGTGCTGCTCCAAGCAAAAATGCAACATGACCGTTCTTTTTTTTTTAAGCACACCAATGGGCTGCATTGATGTTCACCAAGGCAATAGGACAAATTGTCTTGTCTATGCGTTGGGCAACAATGCCCAACTCAGCCCAATAAAAGCCTGAAGGTGTCACAATTGCATTGTGGTCTGTCGCAACATGCAGTAATAAGTTGCCATGCCTCATGTGTGATTTTTGGCATGTTAGGGTGCATTGGCAGCCCATTTGTTATAAATGGACTGCCGAAATTCAACACATGTTAAAATGTAATATAATATAAATGAATAAACTGGAATTAAAAACATTGCATTACTCAGTATGTGGGCTTAATATAATGTAAAAATCATAATTCTAGTTATAGTAATACTATAAAATATTACTACCAATTCTTACACTTGTGGGATTACTTAAAGTGTTACTAAACCCACAACAGTAAAATCAGTCTGTATATGCAGAATAGCATGCTTATTATGCTCACTGTGGAACTTAAAGAGTTAATCCTCTGTATTGTGTATAAAGGCTCTTTTATCCTGTATGGACAGATCCTCCCCCTCCTGCAGGGTCTCTCTTGGCAAGGCCAGATAAGACACAGGCAGAGCGGTACTGCTGCACATGCTCAGTTTGGTCTCTATTGCTGGAGAGAACATTCCCTGTCTTGAGTTGAGATTTTCAGGTCACATGATATGACATCACACATTTGGGCATGTATACAGATCCTAAATGACAGCCCAGTCCCTCCCTTCTCTCCTCCATGCCCAGTAACTAAAAAAAGAACACAGTGGGTGGGACTTCATATCTTGATTCATGGAAGATCTGCCTCCCATATCAGCATGAGGACACAGACTGTAGTGGAAATTTCCTCCTACCTGAACACAGCACTCAGGCAGACCCTGCAGTTTATCATGTGACCGTTGTATACAGATCAGCCAAAAAGGTATATAGTGACAATATTTTAATGGAAAAAGAAGATTTATAAGCTGTGGGGTAACAGATTAACTATTTTCATATTATTTTTTTCTTTTACTTTTTTCATCGCCTTGAGGCGATTTAGTTTGCATTTGTAGCGCTATACAAGTTTCTCACTAACTCACACTCACTGGGTTTAGTAACATTTTAACTAAGAGTAAAAGAAATAGCCGTACACATCACAGCTCGAAAAAAACTAAAATGTATCAGTTTTACACAAAAGCAAAATGTGGACATTTAAAACATTTAAAACATATATTCCAGCACCGGGATGTACTGTGAACATTTGCCCCCAATAAGTTGAAAACATGCCCCAATGTGTCTTGTACATCGTCGAATGTCTCTATCTGGTGTTATGAAAAATTGCTGTAATTACTGAATATGTCCTGTTTGACTCAGGAGTTGATGGGTTTTAGCACTAACAACATTGCAGCCCGTGTGAGGACAAGTACACCGTCCTCTGGGATTCCTCATGAAAAATTCTCTCTGATGAATGTTGACCAAAACAAGGTGATGCAGAACCCACTGCTCTGTTCTCCCCGACAGCACATCCAATAGATGCCAAAGATTTGTTGTATTAATAGTCACATATTAATCATGTCTTCTACAGGATCATTCCAATATCACTATCACCTTTGCCTCATCAATAACCTGCTTTGTCAATATTTTTTCCCACTCATGTTGAGAATTTAACTTTCTATAGAAACAGCAGTCAGAATTCAATATGAGTGGTACCTAATATATTATTTATGTAAATATCTTAATAATTTTGCTTGGATGGTGTACATATAATTTTAACCATACTTCGGATAGTTATTTGGCTATTGCAATAGCAATTTACAAACTGCATACTGTATGTGTTCTCTTTATAGGCAGAAAACAACCAAAAGTATCTTTACTTAGATAAAAATTTATAGTATTGATAAATATTTGGTGTGGTGCTTGGAATATATTTGTTTGAAAGCCTAAAGTCACTTAGGTTCCATGCACATTAGCAATTTTTTTAGGCTCCTAGAAGCTGTTACAGTGAAACCTCGGATTGCGAGTAATGCCCTGTACACACGACCGTTTTTTTCCGAATGGAAAACTGCGAGGAGAGCTTTTGGCTGGGAATCCTGGCCGTGTGTATGCTCCCTCGCAGTTTTTCCAACGGGAAAACTGCCAAACCCGCCAGCCAAAAGAAAGAGAACCAGCTCTCTTTTTTCCCGCCGGGATTCCCGATGGACTTTTTCCCGTCTGAAAACCCGGCCGTGTGTAGCAGAAAACAGCCATTTTTGGCAGTTTTCCTCTGGGGGAAAAAGTCAGATGGAGCATAAACACGGTCGGGATTCCCGTGGAAAAGCTCTCATTAGAGCTTTCCCAACGAGAAAACCGATCGTCTGTACGGGGGAAAAGTAGAGAGCAGGTTCTCGGTTTTCCCCTTGGGATTTCCGACGGACCTTTTCCCGTTAGGAATCCCGGTCGTGTGTACAGGGCATAAGTTACACAATAGGGGCTATTTAACAAAAAATCCTGAATCGATTTGCGAACGTTGTCTCGCAAGACGAGAAGGATTCAAGCCTGGTGGGGTGTGCAGTACTGCATTTGGCCAGAGGTGCGGGGGCGCCGGTGATGCTCTGAGACACTCAGAAACACTCAGAGACACTCGGTTCCCAAGTGTCTCTGAGCGTCTCTGAGCGTTTCCGAGTGTTTCAGAGTATCTCCGGTGTCCCCGCACTTCTGGCCACATGCGGTACTTCATACATCGGCGCCCCCGCACCTCTGGCCACATACAGTACTGCATACACCAGTAGTCACTGTGGAACAAATTATCTGAGTTTCCATTGATTCCTATGGGGAAACTCGCTTTGATATACGAGTGCTTTTTATTACAAGCATGCTTCTGGAACAGATTATGCTCATAATCCAAGGTACTACTTTATTAGCATTTTTTTTTCTACTCCTAGAAGTTAAATAGTGTTATCCTATGTGTGCATGCACACTACTTTAGGCTATTTGCGTTTTTTGAGCTTCAGCATCTAGGAGCAGAAAAATAAATGTTTTTGTAGAGATTCTTGGAGCATTTTTTTAGCTTATGTTTCCTTTTACTGAAAGAGTGCTAATAAAACGCTAACGCTCCTAAACGCTCTAAAATGCCCCTAAAATGCTGTTAAAACGCTACTACAAAAAGCTATTACCAGGGTTTGGTATCCAGCATTTTTTCCAGTGTTTTTTTTAGCTTAAAAAAAACAAACGCTAGTGTGCATGAAGCCTATATGTGTTAGTGGGAGCAATCAACTAAAATACGAATCTAGAATTACCATGTGATAGCACAAAGCAATAAACACTTCTTACCATGAATTACTGCAATGTACAGATATGAAGCCAGTCTTTATAAAATGATGAAATGCATTCAAAATACTTGCTGCATCTTGTGTGGTTTTTGTAAAAAAATGCAACACGCCATACCTACATCGCACCAAAACGCATGGGTTTAGTTCCCAATGATTTTTATTCTAAAATTGTTTAAGGTATACAGAGCCAACATTTGCCATTGTATCAAATAACAGTCGCTGGTTATAAACCAGGGTACAAATCTTATGCATCATTGAAAAAAAAAGTAAAATTTTGTCGATAAACCTGGTATATCATCATCTACATTTCAGAAATATAAAATAAAATGAAAAACAAAAAAGAAAACAGTATAACAAAATAAATAGGCATCAAGCAGTAAAAAAAAAAAAAAAACACAATATCCCATCCTGTCACATCTCAACTCTCTAAAGACAATCAAAATGTGGGAGGAGACGCTCAAATAATGCAATTTTAATGCTAGAGTAACCCGTCTAATCCAAGAAAGTAGAATAGTATATTGAAGGGAAAATAACCCCCACTGCATCCGCTTGATGCAACCATCTAACTCAACTCTCCTGTAGTCACGAAGACCTCAAGGGGCCAGAAGGCCTGTCCAGAGGTAAACATACAAAGAAAGAGGAAAATATTACTAAAGGAGAAGAAAAGAAAAAAAAAGAGGAAAAGGAAAAGAAAATAGACCATAGATGGAAAGAAGACAGGGCCAAAACACATGGGTTTGAATAAAGACTAAGGCCAGCCTTAGATGGAGAAAATTTATTTCCAGAAGCAGAGAAATTTGCTAGATTCCCCCATCAACACAGTCAGTGTTGAAAGGGGAATCCCTCCTGTGGAGCCATTGTGTTCTCCCAGCGGAGGCGACTTCCCCAGCCGCATGCAATAATTGGATGTCAAATCCTGCAGGCTGGTTGTACCTTAGTTGATCGATTGATCAACTTGGGTACATTCAGCCTAACCCACACATGGTTTGAATCTTGGCCGGTTCCTGTCGTTTATGGCAGGCTTTAGGGGGCAACTTATAAAGCAATCATCCAAAGATAGTCCTGCACACAGCATGAGTTCTCTTAAAAGTGTACTAGTATTTATACAAAAAACTATACAAACAAGGCAGTCATGCTAACGCGTTTCAGACAAAGATCTTCTTAACCACTTCAATACCAGGCACTTACGCCCCTTCCTGCCCAAGCCAATTTTCAGCTTTCTGCGCTGTCGCTGTTTGAATGACAATTGCGCGGTCATGCTACACTATACCCAAACAGAATTTGTATCATTTTGTTCACACAAATAGAGCTTTCTTTTGGTGGTATTTGATCACCTCTGTGGTTATTTTTTGCTATACAAATAAAAAAAGACTGAAAATTTTGAAAAAAATAAGTTTTTCTTTTTTTTCTGTTATAAAATGTTGTAAATAAGTATGTTTTCTCCTTCACTGATGGGCACTGATAAGGCGGCACCGATGAGGCGGCACCAATGAGGTGGCACTTATGGGCACTGATATGCGGCACTGATGGGCACTGGTAGGCGGCACTGATGGGTGGCACTGATATGCAGCACTGATGGGCATTGATAGGCAGCACTCATGGGTGGCACTGGTTGGCACTGATTGGCGCTGATAGGCGACACTGATGGGCACTGAGAGGCTGCAATTATGGGTACTTAAGGGTGTCACTGATAGGCGGCACTGCTGGGCACTGATGGGCACTGATAGGCGGCACTGCTGGGCACTGATGGGCATTGATACATGGCACTGATGGGCACTGATGGTACTGAGATGCGGCACTGACATGCGGCACTGATGCATATCCCTGGTGGCACTGGCAGTGGTAGGCATTGTGGGTGGGCACAGATTGGCAGCTGCCTGGGAAATAATTGGCAGCTGCCTGGGCACAGATTGGCATTGCCTGGTGGTCTAGGGGGGCATACCTGGTGGTCCAGTGGGTGGCCATCCTGGTGGTCCTGGGCGGCTTCCCTGGTGGTCCTGGGCGGCTTCCCTGGTGGTCCTGGGCGGGATCCGAGGGGGGCCATGCTAATAAACTATCAGCACAGACCCCCCTGTCAGGAGAGAAGCCGATCGGCTCTCCTCTACTCGCGTCTGTCAGACGCGAGTGAGGAAAAGCCATACAAATGGCTTTTCCTGTTTACATTTTGTTCAGCCGTGATTGGACATGGCTGATCACGTGGTAAAGAGCCTTAGTCGGAGGCTCTTTACCAAGATCGGTGTAGCGGGGTGTTAGACTGACACACCGCACCACCGATTGCCATGATGCGCGCCCCCACGGGCGCGCGGCGGCTGTTATCCTGCAGGACGTCAATAGACGTCCAGTCAGGATAACTGAACCACTTCCCGGATGTCAACTTGCTATTGACCGGGCGGGAAGTGGTTAATCATAGCTAGCTAACAAGTAAAAACACTTCATTTATATAATTCTGCTGATGGAAAATAGGTGGGGTAACAACAATTTATTAGTAAATATCTGTGTATAATGGAAGCTCCTCTGTGTGTCCCTTCATAGAAACCTCATATTATAACAAAGAAACAAAGAGATACATATGAATATCATCAGCTGCAGACTTCCAAATATTGATATACATATTGATACATATTATATTATCCCGTTAAATAAATGTGAACTAATCTTACTACTACCTTTATTAATATACCCATATTTCAGCAATTACTTTTCTTATCTACTTCTAAAGGCTGAAGTGTTTTTTACCTTGATGCATTCTCAGCCCTCTCTTAAGCCCCGTACACACGGTCGGACTTTGCCCAACAAAATTCGTTTTGAGCAAGTTGGACCAACAATCCGACCGTGTGTACGCTCCATCGGACAAACTTTTTTCGTTTGGTTTTGGATTTCATCGGACAAAAGTTGGGTCTGCAAACGGACAAACTTTTGCCCAACAAAAGTCCGATGGAGCAAAGTCCGACCGTGTGTACAGATAACCATCGGACTTTAGTCCGATGGACAAAACAACTAATGTTAAAATCAACCAACAATAGCAGAAGTTGACCAAAGGGTGGCAGTAAAGATCAGAAAAGAGCAGAAAAAACACGTGATGTTGTAAGAAGTTTTAAGAAAGTTTGCAGAAAAGTCCGAGCGTGTGTATGCTATGGGTGTTCCCAACCAACTCCGTTCGGACAAAAAACCACGGAAAAGTCAGATGGAAGTCCGACCGTGTGTACGAGGCTTTATACTTACCTGAGCCTGATCTTGATCCAGCACTGTGCCCGAGAGCAGCACTTCCTTCTAACAGGACAGGTTAGAAGCAACAGGAGCCATTGGCTCCTGATGCTGTCAATCAAATCCTGTGACGAGGGAGTGTGGAGAATGGTGGGGACATATCTTCTGTGTCTTCAAAATATGTTTTGACACACTGGAGGGTAGTGATACTTTCTTTCTGTGACCATCGCAAAATAATGTTCCCCAGTTCTGATTCCGAATCCCACATCAGGGACCAGCCAAGATTCAATCCTTCTACAAGGCAGGCTGGTTGTACTGAAGTCAATCTATTGATCTCAGTACAACCAGCCTGTTGGATTTGTTTCATGCAATGACTGCTGACAGCTATAGCTGCCTGTATTAATCATTGTGTTCTGCCGGCCAGGATGACTCCCCACCAACAGAACTGAATAGCTCAGCGGGAGGGATTGCCCCATCAAAACTGACTTAATACGATCAATACATGCTCTAACTGTATACAGTTTACAAAATTCCGTATTTTTCAAGATAATGTCTAACTACTTTAGCTTTTTCAATGTGTCTAGTATATCCAAAGAGTGAAGAGGTTAAATACGCTCATGGTGCTTCCTGAGCTGTCCCGGGGTGAGCAGGAGGAGTGTGGAGAACACCCATTCCTGGATCCCCTCTGCAAAAGTGTGAACATGGAAGTGCTTAGCTATGAGCGCTCCTGGTTCAGCCCTGTTAAAATCTTAGCTAGAAAGACAGGTAGACAACTGGTTGGGTAATATTTGGCTGGAATAGACCCTTGATATCTCCATAAAGAGAACCTGTGACCTGCCCAATGTTATCACGCAGGTGGCTTGTTAGTCCTCTTGTGACAGCAATAAGATATTGTAAAAAAAGTTAATTAAAAATATATTTAAATTAAGAAAAATATAAAGAAAAATGTAAATACACCCTGACGCCGCGTGCACACACATACCAACACAAATGCATAAGTTGGGGGTACACATGTGAGTAAACAACAATTGTGTAACACATACTGTACTGGGTATCGTTGCGCATACCAGAGTAAGAGCAATAGTTCTATGTTCAGTTCTAGCTGTAAAGAAATTAAAAACATTGCCCATTGACAATTTTTGGGATTTTGGATATTGTAATTTTTCACCGTTTCGCAGGCAGGCCTACCACATTTGATGTCTATTACTCAACACAGCCTCATCTTTTATTTTGCACCAAAAAATCAGGAATTATTTTGTGTTCATATGTGCTAAAATTAGTTTTAGTGTATTTTTCTCCCAGAAAATTTTGATTTGATAAACAGTTGCTCAAATATCATGCGACATACAACATTTTAACTATCTTCTTTTTATTCTATAGGGCCTTCTTTCAGAAAATATTATTCTGACAGATTAGTGGTTATGGCAGGAAAATATTCTGACAGATTTTAAACATAAATAATGATGTAAATTGCTAATTTTAACATGTGTGATAAATTAAAAACGATTTCTCCGGAGGGGAAGGGGTTAAAGAGACCCTGTCACCATATCATCACATGGTAGTCTCATAGCCAAACAAAGGATGGCTAAGGAGTTTCCTATAACCTTTGAACAGCTACAATCCATCTCTAGGACGTCCTCTTTCTCCTTTTGGACCTATAGACAAATCAGACACTTCCTCTCTACTCACACCCACCAGTCTCTTTGGTCCAGACAACTCACCCCCTTCGAATCCCTGTGTCACCGCAAAGTTCCACAAAGACACCTGATTTCTTTCCTCTACACCCTCCTCTTGGAGACCCCCGCTCAGACTCCGGCTGCCTCACTAACTTCCTTGAATCGTGATCTACAAATGACTCTATCTACTGCAGATTGGAACACTATCTATGAATATGCTCACAAAGGCTCATTAAACGTGGCCATTCAAGAGAATGGTTACAAGATAATTACCAGATGGTACAGGACCCCGTCCCATCTCCATAAATTCTCGCCGGACATCCCTGACACGTGTTGGAGATGTGGATCGGATGTAGGCACCATGCTTCATGTGTGGTGGGCCTGTGAGAGACTCCAACCCTTTTGGAGGGAGGTCCACAGTCTCATCACACATATCACTACTTACACTTTAGACTTCACCCCAGCCCAGTTTCTCTTGCACCATACTTCATTATTCAAAAAAGACTACTACAAATCGTTGGCCATGCATATGGTCAATGTGGCTAGATTATGTATCCCCGTGCATTGGCGATCCACCCAAATCCCAACAATTCGAAAGTGGTTCGGGAGAATCTCAAAAATTAATGAGTTGGAGGAATTAATTCATGTTTCGTCAGATAGTATAGACAATTTTTCAGCTACTTGGGCGTGTTGGACCCACTTCACGACCACTGACAGGTATCACCATGGTGCTGCCCAATTTTGATCTGTCAGGCTAGACCCGACCGGGGTTGTGGGTGGCGGGGTGGGGGGGGGGGGCTGGGTGAGGATCCATCTATCCTCCCCTGTTTTACGCTCTCTTGGGGTTTTAACCCTTCCCCTACCGTTTTCCCTCTGTGTCTCCCCCCTTCTTTTATTCTTCTTTTTTTTTTTCTTTTTCTCTCTTTCTTTTCTTTTCTTTGGCTCTTTCTTCCTCTCTATAGCCCCGCTCCCCTTCTTTATTTTCTTCCCTTTACTCAATGTTCATAGAGGTACCTCTCATTTGTGAGCACATAGTTATACACAGGTTACGCTGCGCCTTGGACTCTAAATGAGTCGGACCTGGTACGCTTCTTCCTTCCCTTGGATATATCGAGGGGGGGAGTGTGGGGGGGGGGGGAAAGTGCCGCCCTGCCCTCCTAAACTACTTTACATGTATGTCTGCAGATTAGGGTCGTGTAATCCCGATTGTGATATTTTTACTGTATCTTATACTTGGTACCCTCTATAATACTTTGTTATTTTGCTGTCATGTCTTCTTTATTTTGACATGTATGTTTATTTTTTTTACTATGTGCTTAATAAAAACCTTTTTTTGGAAAAAAAAAACAAAGGATGGCAATCTATATGAGGTGTACATAGAAAACCCATGTCTGATGTCTAAGCAAAGACATTAGAACCACTATAAGCCAAAAAAATCAAGATTTCATGGAGGAGAGCAAGATTGTGAGATTTCCGTTCGACTCACAGCTTATCCCCCCACAACCCTTAGATCATCACAGAGTCTTCTAAGATTGGCAAGAATAACAGCTGCAAGGTAATTAAAGACAGTGACCTTACCGTGTAATGGATTTTAGTGCCAATTTTGGGAATTTTTTTGTACTTTCAGCAGAAATTCTGTGACGACGAAGGTTCATAGGGAAGGAGCACTGCAGGCAGCACTGGAATCTCACAATTTAATGTTCCAGGAAGTATACATTTTTTTCAGACAAATTGTGGGGCTAATTAGAACTCCTAGGCCTTATTTATGCTGGCACTGGCAAACCTGCATTTATATCCATTTATGGGATGTTTGTAAATGCATAGAAAAGCAGGTTATGTTTTTCACAAGTATATTTGACACTGTGAATTTATCTGCCTAATGCCCCATACCAGGGGAGGGCTGGGCCAGGGGGCAGGGTGGCAATTGCCCTAACTTATGTTCAAAATGGCCAGCAGCCGCTGCCCGCTACCATTTTCTTTTTTATTCTGGTCTAGGAAGTCGGGGCGGGGGCATGGCCATGGCGGCCGACCACTAGCTGTTGCATTCCGGGAGTTGTTGTCCGCACTCAAGCTTCTGGTGGGTGGAAAACACAGCAGCGCAGAGGAAACTACAACTCCCTGGGACCGGATTCTTAGAAGCAGGCAGAGGCAGGGCGTGCCAGGGAGTCGGGACGCAGGGCTGCAAGGCTGTGGCTGGCTACAACTTGACCCCGGGATCAGGAGCGTTACCCCCCCCAGTAGACCGTGGCGTGCAAGGACCTGCTAAGCTGAGATCGCTGAGGTGAGAGACCCTGACACCCCTAGCTGACCCCCCATCTCCTCTCATACACCCCATGTAACCTGCCCCAGTGATCAGGCTGCATTGATGGGCACTGGAGTTGGCTGCACTGATGGGCACTGGTGAGGCTGCATTGAAAAACCAGGTGGGCCATGGATGGTGAGCTGATTCGGCGGTTCAATGGGCCACTTGACTGGACTTGCCCCCCAGGCCTAAGGCCGCCAGCCCTCCCCTGCCCCGTACACATGATCGGAAATTCCAACAAGAAAACCGTGGATTTTTTTCCGGCAGAATGTTGGCTCAAACTTGTGTTGCATACACACGGTCACACAAATCTTGTCGGAAATTCTGAACGTCAAGAACGCGGTGACGTACAAGACGTATGATGAGCCGAGATCAATGAAGTTCAATAGGCAGTTCGGCTCCTCTGCTTGATTCTAAGCATGTGTGTTTTTTTGCGCCAAGAACTTTTTCCGTTGGAAAAATAGAGAACCTGCTCTCAATCTTTTGTTGGCAGAAATACAGACAGCAAATGTTGGATGGAGCATACACACGGTCGGAATATCCGACCAAAAGCTCCCATCGAACATTTGTTGTCGGAAATTCCGACCGTGTGTATGCAGCATTAAGCTACATTCATACTAGCCTCCTACATGGGAAGAATAAACAAACTTTGTGCTTCCCAGATCATGATGTTACCTCCTCATTCATGTGACAGTGCTTGTTTGTAGTGATCCCCCACGAGACAAGTTGTGGTAAACTTGAAAATTATAGAGGGCTGATTTGCAATCCCAAACCCAAACTTTCAGAGCCTTGGTGCTACCCTACTTTCTGTTGTGAATATTATAATGCTTTTTACACCCTCAGACAGGGAAGCCATACAATCTGAGCTAATCCAGTGGACTCCTGCACTTTCTTCTCTATTCTCCTCACTATTCTATTCTTCCTTTTCTTGTGTATCCCTTTTTCTGTGTGTTCTTTTCTTTTATATATATATATATATTTTTTCTCTTCGGCTCTATTTTTTATTCTTTTACTGAACAGTAATGAAGTATTATTCTATTTAACAAATTTTAACAGCTCTGGTCCAAGCTAATACTCTACATGGTAGCATTATTTCAATCGTAGTTAATTATTCTTAGTTATATTAACTAATTTACTTTTCTTTTCTGTAATGGTCAAATAACCTACCTAAGGCCCCTTTCACACTGGGGCGTTTTTCATGCGGTTTAGCGCTAATAATAGCGCTGTTATACCGCATGAAAAAATCCTGCCCTGTGCCTTCAATGTGAAAGCCCGAAGGCTTTCACACTGAAGCGGTGCGCTAGCAGGACCGCTCCAAAAGTCCTGCTAGCCGCTTCTTTACAGCGGTAAAGGAGCGGTGTGTTCACCGCTCCTTTACCGCGGTCTCCCATTGAAATCAATGGGACAGCGCGGTAATACCGCCCGCAAACCGCGGTTTGCAGGCGGTATTAACCCTTTTCCGGCCGCTAGCGGGGGTTAAATTAACCCCCCTAGCGACCGCATACCGCGGTAAGAACGACAGTATAGCAGCGCTGAAAATCGCGCTGCTATACCGCCACCACTCCTGCCCGCCCCAGTGTGAAAGGGGCCTAACAGTAGCTACTTAGTGGACCTTAAACTTCTACCATTTATGTTAAACATGATTTGTTTACTGTTGTATTATTTATTACAACTGCTTGTATTTACTTGTTGATCCAATCAATAAAATATTTTGACAAGGAAAATTATAGAGGGCCTCAAGTGCGGCCCTGACACTTCCAGAGGGCTGCACAATAGCAGTGCATTGTCACAGCCCAACACCCTAAAATTGTGGTCCTGCTGCATTTTTTGCAGTGAATGACAATATACACTGAAGAAGATGGAGCACGAAAACCCCCAGCATTGGTGTCAGTGAATGCAATAATAACCCCATCATTAGTTTCAGTGGGCACACCAGTGGCGGCTGGTGCTCAATTTTTTTTTGGGGGCCGCAAACAAACTGAAAAAAAAAACATCAATTGCAGCCACTGTGCCCATTAAACGCAGCTATTGTGCCCATCAAACGCAGCCACTGTGCCATCAAACGCAGCCACTGTGCCATCAAACGCAGCCACTGTGCCCATCAAACGCAGCCACTGTGCCATCAAATGCAGCCACTGTGCCATAAAATGCAGCCACTGTGCCCATCAAACCCAGCCACTGTGCCCATCAAACACAGCCACTGTACCCATAAATTGCCGTCACTGTGCCATCAAATGCAGCCACTGTGCCCATCAAACGCAGCCACTGTGCCATCAAATGCAGCCACTGTGCCATCAAATGCAGCCACTGTGCCCATCAAACCCAGCCACTGTGCCCATCAAACGCAGCCACTGTACCCATAAATTGCCGCCACTGTGCCATCAAACGCAGCTACTGTACCCATCAATTGCTGCCAGTGTGCCCATCAATTGCTCCCTGTGTGCCCATCAATTGCCACTACTGTGCCCATCAATTGCTGCCAGTGTGCCCATCAATTGCCGCTACTGTGCCCATCAATTGCTGCCAGTGTGCCCATCAATTGCCACTACTGTGCCCATCAAATGCTGCCAGTGTGCATCCCCCGCCCGCCCGGCACTTACCTGTCTCGGTGGAGCAGCAGGTCACGGCTGTGTCCTCCATGCTCCTAAATGTCTTCTCCCGTCCTCTCCTCCTGTCCTCTGCTATGATTGGACGACTCTCATTGAGAATGTCAGATATGACGAAACGCGTCTTAGGACTAGGAGCGTGCTGACGTCAACGCGTTATCGTGTCTGGACAGGGGTTGATCTAAGAGCCAGCTGGCTTTATTTTTATCGCTTCATTTTATCTACTTAATTGTAAGTGTGTTTCTATTTATTTTTAATAAATACTTAAACAGATTCACACTATGGTCCCCTATTTTTCCTCTTTTGGGTGATTTTTATACATTGAATACGGCACTACCTGCTGGGTGTCTGAGGATTACAGCAGTCTTTTAGCTTCAGTGGACGGTTCTCCCCAAAGGCCCTGGCTGGGTTTGGCCATATGCACATTACCTAAAGGCATCTGGTAAGCAGGTTTTCCCTGTGGTGGTGGTGCACTGGTTGTCTTTTAGTCACGGGTGTTATCTATGCATTTGGTGCCTATTGCTTCAAGAGACATAGGCACATAGTGTGATCCATAACAATATTACGCTATTGTTGTTCTTTTCTGTTTAATCCACTATATTGTGCCACGAATGTTTATGCCACTATACGAAGCCCGTGGGATTTAGGAATCGATCACTTAATGTTGTGGGAGCCACCATCATCCACAGAGGATTTCGTGATCCCTTACTGGGAGAAAGGCCCTGGCTGGGTATAAGCCATCTGTGCTAAAGGCTTACAGTCTGGTAAGCATTCATTGCACCTGTTAGTTGGTACTGTTTGAGATTCAAGTTTCCTTTGAACAAGTATATGAACTTTCGCTGGTATTATTGAATTGATCTCTACAATTGGACTTTTTAAGCGCAAATTTTATTTATGATTGGACGACTGATAGGCGTCCAATCACAGCGCCTGTAGTTTCAGCCAATCATGTAACTGGTAACAGACCCAAGCACCTGATTGGCTGAGAGGCGGTTCAGTGTTAGGAAAGCAAATATTAATTTGCTTTCCTAACACAACGCCCGCTGTTCACCTTTTTGGACGCCTTTTAGAGCCTATGGCTCTAATGAGGTGCTTCCAAAAAATACCCTGTCGCTGTAATTCAGGCTCCCGGCACCCGAAAAGGTGCCGGTGCTGAATAGGGGGTGGCAGCGGTGACCATAAATAGATTCATGCAATGCATGAATCTATCTATTGGTAATAGACAGGTGGCAGGAGAGAGGTGACGGCACCCGTGCGCCCCTTATGGATGCACCGCCACTGGGGCACACTAATAACCCCCAACATCAGTGTCAGTGAAAACAATAATAGCCCCCTTCAATGGTGTCAATACTATTAACCCAGCACACCCTCTGCATCAGTGGTCACTGACAGTGACATTTATTGCCCCCTGCATTGGTGTATAGTGGCAGTGATATTTCCTCTCCCCTTGCAATGGGGGCCACTGGCACTGAAATTTACCCTTCTTGCATGGGTGGTCTCTGGCAATGAATGTTAACCCCCCAATCCTTGCCCCTGTATTGGTGGCCACTGGCAGTGAGATTTAACCCCTCCTCTTTCTGCATTGGTGGTCACCATTGGCAGATAAATGTAATCCTCTACCTCCTCTGCATTGGTAGTCACTGGCAAAGAAAGTGAAATGTACCCCCCCCCCCTCCTAGAATTTTACACCCCCTGCATTAGTGGACAGTAGCAGTAAAAGTTAATTTATCAGCATCGGTGTTCACTGGCAGTGGAATTTAACCTCTATCCTTTCTGCAATGGTGGCTCTAACAGTGAAATTACTTCCCCCTGCATTGCTGTTCACTGGCAGTGAAATTTAATATCCCTACATTGGTGGTCACTGACAGTGAATGTTAACCCCTCCCCAATCCCTCCCTGCATTGGTGTTGACTGACATTGAAATTTAACCTCCCTACATTGGTGGTCACTGACAGTGAACGTTAACCCCCCAACCCCCCCCACCTTCATTTGTGGTCACTTGCAGTAAAACTTAACCCCCCATCTCCCTAGCATTGGTTGTCACTGCTGGCAGTGAAGTTTAACCCCCAACCTCCCTGCATTGGTGGTCACTGGCAATGATATTTAAACCCCACCCCGTGAATTGGTGGTCGTGGCAATTAAATGTTATCCTTCTTACATTGGTGGTCAGTAGCAGTAAAAGCGAACCCCTACCTTGGTGGTCACTGCGAGTGAATCTTAACCATGTGCATTGGTGTTCACTGGCAATGAAATGTAACCTCCCTACATTGGTGGTCACTGACAGTGAACATTAATCCCCCCCAACCCCCCCACCCTGCATTGGTGTACACTGGCAATGAAATTTAACCTCCCTACATTGGTGGTCGCTGACAGTGAATGTTAACTCCACCCCAATCCCTCCCTGCATTGGTGTTCACTGGCAGTGAAACTTATTCTCCCTACATTGGTGGTCACTGGCAGTAAAAGCTAACCCCCCCCCCACTACAATGGTGGTCACTGAGAGTGAATCTTAACCCTGTGCATTGGTGTTCACTGGCAGTGAAATTTATCCTCCCTACATTGGTGGTCACTGACAGTGAACATTAACCCCACCCCAATCCCTCCCTGCATTGGTGTTCCCTGGCAGTGAAATTTAACCTCCCTACATTGGTGGTCACTGGCAGTAAAAGCTAACCCCCTCCCCCACTACATTGCTGGTCACTGAGAGTGAATCTTAACCCTGTGCATTTGTGTTCACTGGCAGTGAAATTTAACCTCCCTACATTGGTGGTCACTGGCAGTGAATGTTAACCCCCCTCGCAATGGTGGTCACTGCTGGCAGTGAAATTTAACCCCCAACCTCCTCTGCATTCTTGATCACTGCAATGACATTTAACCCCCAAACCATGAATTTGTGGTTGTGGCAGTATAATTTTAGCCTTCCTACATTGGTGGTCAATAGCAGTAAAAGCTAACCCACACACACACAAACACACACACACATTGGTGGTCACTGAGAGCAAAACTCAACCCTCTGCATTATTGGTCAGTGGCAGCGATAGTTAACCCCCCATCTCCCCTAGCATTGGTGGTCATGGCAGTGAAATATAACACACCCCCCCCCCCATTCCCTTTCCTCCACACAGCACACAGGAACAGAGCTGAGCCTGTCAATCAGCTGGAGGTCCCACTCCTGTCACCATTTTTCTTTTGGTGTCAGGAAAACTTGGTAGAAGTGAATCATGCTGATAGCAGAGGAATGAAGCAGCAGACAAAAGTGTCACTTAGGTGCTCTTAGTGCTTAAAGTGTTACTAAACCTAAGACCCTGCATTCACTATATCTGGTCTCCCACAGTACACAGAACATGGAAATGCAATTATTTTAGTATATGTAAACTGCTAAATACCTTTTATCATCCACAGTATATAGCAGCCTTGTGATTTCTATGAGCGGGGATCTGGTTAAAGCTTGTAGGAAGAGTTTTCATTCTCCTCTGACTGTTTTATGAGGCTGCAGGACCCCTGGCCCTCTGTCTGGAGACGATCACATGCAACCAGGGCCATCTTTAATATTGATTGGACCCTGGGCAAAAAAATTCTTGGGTCCCTCCTACATGCAGTTTCTCTCTTGTTTCGATCAATGGCAATGCTGATTCTTTTTTTTACTGATTACCAATATAAAGAGGAGTTTCAACACTGGCCACCAATGTAATAGGGATTTACACTGACCACTAATGTAATAGGGGTTTACACTGACCACTTCTGCAATAGAAGCATTCACAGTAACCACCAATGTAAGGAGGGATTTACACTGACCACCAATGTAAGGGGGACCTTCACACTGACCACTAGTGTGAATGAAAGGATTGTACACCAAGCCCCAATGTAATGAGAAGATTTACACCGACCACCAATGTAACTGAGACATTTAGCCTGCTTTCACATTTGTGTGTGCCAGGAATGCATGCAAAATCACTTTCCTGACATCACAGAAAGATGCTGCCCTGTCGCAGATACACAGCAGTGCCATTAATTGTTAATGACACCCTCATGCATCTGCAGACATGTGCCTTGGCACGTGTGATTTTGAAAAAGGGTTTGGGACTTTCTTCCGCATCTGTAGCGCATAGAGCAGCCCATTGAAATGAATGGGCTGCCCTACACATGACCTGCATCTTTTTTTCATCCTGTCAGTACACCTTTGCATCCTAAAACCAATGCTAACCTCGGCACCCCAGACCTCCCCCATCCTCTCCACTCCCCCTCCCCTTTAACTCTACCTGCCTCCTCTGCTCATCTTTGCACCCACCTTCCTTACCTCCATACATCCACTCATTGCTCACCTGTGCCTCCCAAACTCCTTCTCTTCCTACCTCTGCACACTCCACACTAACCCCCCCCCCCCCCCCACCAATTTGCTTACCTTTGCAGAACATGCTGATGGTAGGCTTAATGACCACAGTTGTAGGCAGGACTTTCAAGCATGCCCCTTTATCTCCCCAGTGGGCAGCATTCAGAATAGGTGATGGTGGATATGACCTCAGAGAGGCATTATATACATATGAATACCACCTCTATTTACATATGAATGCTGCCGATATTTACATATCAATGGCGGTATCTACATGTAAACACAGGGTCTGCAGGTACACAACATCTGTACATCTGTACACAACAATAGGGCAGAGCTGGGCAGCATTAGTAACAGAACTTCACACTGAGATATCAGGACACAGCATAGGACTAAAACCTCAAGGGATGAAGGAATTTAAACTGGGATAGTTGGCAAGTATGAGGCAGCTACTTTGGGCCCCACAACAATGACAGGGCCCATGGCAGCTGCCCCTTTTGCCCTACCTTAATGACGGCCCTGCATGCAACCGCCCAAGAAAAATACAACTCTTTAGCAATACACACCAAACTGAACATGTGCAGACTGCCCCCGAGGCTCTGATCTATCAGGAGATGGATTGGTGACTGTGGAAGAAGGGGAGGATCAGAGAAGACAGGCTCAAACAGACTTTTTATCCACTTAAGGACCAGCCACTTTATATATATGTCGGCAGAATGGCTCGTACAGGCACAATCACATACCTGTATGTCCCCTTTAACTGCCCGACGTCGGGGTCGCGCGTGCGCCGCCGCCGGCACGCTCGCGACCCCCCTGCCTGGGAAATGGCCCTAGTCTAGTCTATTTCTAGTCTATTTTCTATTTTTATTCTAATCTTTTCTAATTGGAATTTGAATTCATTCTATACGAAATTCGAATGTCGGAACATGATCTTTTCTATTCGGTTGGAATAATTTCAAATCCGGTTGAAATATTATCGAATCCGGTTGAAAGACGATCGAATCCAGTTGTAATTTTGTTGAATCCGGTAGAAATATTTTCGAATTTGGTTGAAACATTTTCGAATGCGACCGACTTTTCGAATTCCAATTAGAAAAGATTAGAATAGAAATAGAAAATAGACTAGAAAAAAATAGAACAGAATAGAATAAAATATAATATATATATATTGTATTTTATTCTAGTCTGTTCTATTGTTTTTCATTTGGATTCTTTCCAATATTTTCGATTCTATTCTAATTATTTTCAAATTCGAATCGACTAGAATTTTTTTCGAATTCGATTCAATTTTTTTTCGAATTCGAATTCGTCCGTGGTTTTTCGATTCGAAACGTTCGTATTCGGTTGAATTCGTTAGCATTGTAATTCGTTAATTCGAACGTCCGAATAATGAAAATTTGTCCGAATTTCGATTCGGAACGAAACGAAATGCACATGCCTAACTCCCAGTGGCAGATGCTCGTGGATTTATACATCCCACTGAAATAGAGCCTGAGCAGCACACTAAGTTGCATTGGGTTGCATGCTTTACTGCATATACAGACTGATTTTACTGTTGTGGGTTTAGTAACACTTTAAGTAATGTACAAGTACACACTATAGAGGGATATGCTTTGGTCATATTTTATGTCTGGGGTTTACAGTCACTTTAAGCTGCAAAGGCATTGGACTGGCATGTATACATGCTGTGGGTTCAATGCTTTTCATTGCGGCATGCGCAGCTCAGTGTGCATTCAATAGAAGATTGCAAGCAGGCAGGTAAGTGTGTGTTTTTGCAGAAAAGACATTGCTTGTCTCTTTTGCAATAAAGAGCTACCTGCTTGGAGTTTTTTTATTATTAAGCTTTAAAGTGGTTGTAAACCCACTAACTTTTTTTTTTTTTTTTTTGCCAACCTGCAAGAGAAAGGCATAATGATCTAGTATGACTAGCATACTAGCTCATTATGTACCACTTACCTTAGATCGGGGCCCCCGAAGCAGTCCGCGTCCCTCTGCCCAGATGCAGACATCACTGCGGCGATAGCCGGAATGTTACTTCCGGTTATCGCCGCACCAGCCAATCACAGCGCCGGAGCGGCGCTGTGATTGGCCGGAGCAGCGAAGACGTGACTCCACGCATGCACGCGGGAGCCGTCACATTCGGCTACGCCCAGCGATTGCTGGGAAGTAGACGATTTTGTGAATGGGATTAACCCAATGAATGTGCCGTTGTCTACGGCGCGCATGCGCCGTAGACAGCGGCGCCTGTCTTTTTAGTAAATATCTCCTAAACCGTGTAGGTTTAGGAGATATTTCTTGCACCTACATGTAAGCCTTAATCTAGGCTTACCTGTAGGTGCAAGTTGAAAAAGTGGGTTTACAACCACTTTAAGCCCCGTACACACGATCAGAAAATCATACGAAAAATACTGCTTTCGAAGTAATCGTACGATAATCTGATCGTTAGTACTGAGCTTTTGAGATCCAATCATCACACTTCATCCGATATTATCCGATCAGACAAGCACGAACATTTTTTCGTACTTTGCCAGATCGTACGATTTTCGTTTATTCAGTGAAGCTGTCCTTTGAAAATGCAATGCAAATGCATTACAACACATGACATCACTTACAAATTTTTATTCTGTCGTACTAGAAGTTTTGTAACTTTAGTAAACTCTTCAGGTTCGATATGAGACTAGCATGCAAAAAAAAGCATGATCATTTGTCCGATAATCTCATTGTGTTTACCAGGCATTAGTTCCACTTTAACTTTGACAAACACATACGCGTAAGACTAGTAGCGATTTTTCTCGTAGAAATTTGTTTGTTTCCAATAGATTTGTCAATTTTTTTTTTTCACTTGCGCTGGTCTAAGCCGATTGTCAAATCTTCCCGATAATCGGACGGATGTTCAGAAAAGTGGCTGCTTTCACAGTTTTTTTTGTATCTAGCTTTAGTTCCACTTTAACTTTGACAAGTGCGCACGCATAAGACTATTAGCGATTTTTCTTGTAGAAATGTGTTTGTTCCCAATAGATTTGTCAATTTTTTTTGACTTGGCGATTGTCAAATCATCCCCTTTAACGCTTAGATAATCAAATAATTATTCTGAAAAGCGACTACTTTCCAACGTGCAACGCCAGTCTTACCCGATGCCTCTGTAATTATGGTTTGCATTAAAACAATGCTTAGAGTAGAGCAGGAGCTCCCAGTGAAAGGCAAGGAAGGAGTGGAAGAGATGCATAGGTTCCAGTCCTCCTATGTGCCAGCAGAAGGGCTTCTGAATGCAGTCTAGCAATGAAGGAGAAATGTGCAGAGTGAGTTGTGCAGTGAGTGAGTGCTGAGCCCCAGTCCATGGAATCCATCTCTGTGTTTGCTGTGAGCTGTGTACAGACAGGGAGGTAGGGCTGGGAGTAGAGGGAGCAGGGTAGCACAAGCTGACTTTCTCCCAGTCTCCTTGTAACAGAGAGGAGAGACAGACACCCATAGAAGAGGCACAGACACAGAGAAGAGGCACAGACACAGAGAAGAGGCACAGACACAGAGAAGAGGCACAGACACAGAGAAGACACAGCGATCTGTGTCCTCTCCACATGCACTCAGCTCCTCATGCTTCACCCTCCTGGGCTCCTAGGATCTGAACTCCTTCTTCTTCTCACCATCACTAGTACTTCTTGGCAAGATTGGAAAGCAAGCTTCTCTTCCTCCGAGGATTGATCTCCGTTCATCTGATACACAGCACACCTATTTTTGTGTTTATTTTTAGGATTCTTTTTTTTTTGATTGATCTGTCACCAAGGATTAATGAAGCCAGAACAAGTCAGCGGTGGTTAGTTCCTATGGGCGTTGGGGGTATGAGCTCCTTGTGACTTCCGACACATCCATGCACTTCCAAGTGTAACTAGTGCCAGGCGCTCGCAGTGCTCAACAAAGTGGAGTTGTGCCCAGCTGTACGGAGCCGGCTTTGTGTGCCTCCTTGTAGGATGAGGAAGGGGCTGGAGACTGCCAGCTGTGGGCTCAGGCTGGGATACATCCTCCAAATGTGTTTCTTACCTGCCCTGGCCATACTTACCGCCGGCAGCACCTTCGCCGCTCAAGGTAACAACTTACCAGGTGGGCAGGGTGGCGGGGAGCGCTGGGTGGGCATGATGATGGGGATGAAGGCTTCCAGAGGAGGACCAGACCTTCTCACCTGTCCTGCTGTGTCTCTTATTGAACAACCATCACTCTATAGGTTCTTCTCTATACTCTATATGTTCTATTCTATTGCTGCTCTATGCCCTGCGTGTTCTGAGACCCTTTCCTAACCCTATATGTTCTGAGACCTACCCTATATGTTCTGAGACCCTTTCTATGCCCTATATGTTCTGAGACCCTTTCCTAACCCTATATGTTCTGAGACCTGCCCTATATGTTCTGAGACCCTTTCTATGCCCTATATGTTCTGAGACCCTTTCCTAACCCTATATGTTCTGAGACCTACCCTATATGTTCTGAGACCCTTTCTATGCCCTATATGTTCTGAGACCCTTTCCTAACCCTATATGTTCTGAGACCTACCCTATATGTTCTGAGACCCTTTCTATGCCCTATATGTTCTGAGACCCTTTCCTAACCATATATGTTCTGAGACCTACCCTATATGTTCTGAGCACCTTTCTATGCCCTATATGTTCTGAGACCCTTTCCTAACCCTATATGTTCTGAGACCTACCCTATATGTTCTGAGACCCTTTCTATGCCCTATACGTTCTATGGGATCTTCTCTACCCTATATGATCTAAAAGATCCCCTCTGTACCCTGTATGATCTATGGGATACTCGCTATACCCTATAGGCTATACAAGACCCACGGAGTGATATTATCTCTATGCCATGTATGTTCTATGAGACCTTCTATATACCCCCATATGATCTCTCTATGCCCTGTATGTTCTATAAGATCTTCTCTACCCTATATGTTCATTGAGACTCTAGCTATACTCCATATGTTCTATGATATCCTCTCTATACTCTATATGATCTAGACAGTCCTCTCTATAACCTATATGATCCATGGTATCCTCTCTACACCCTGTATGATCTATAATAGCCTCTCTTTACCTTATATGATCTATGCTTTCCCCCTATACATATATGATTTATGATACCCTCTCTATATGTTCCAAGTGATCCTCTCTACCCCTTAGGCTCTATGGAATCTTCTGTATACCCTATATGATCTATGAGATCCTCTCTATACCATATATGTTTTATGCTACCTTCTCTACCCTGTACGTTCTATGAGATCCTCTCTACAGCCTATAGGCTCTATAAGATCCCTATATCCTATATGTCCTTATGAGATCTTCTCTATCCCCTAAATATTCTATGAGATCCTCTCTATACCCTATACATTCCCTGATACTATCTCTATATCCTATATGTCTTTATGAGATCCCCTATATACCATGTATGTTCTGTGAGAACCTCTCTATGTCCTATGTGTTCTATGAGATCCTATATATGTCCTACATGTTCTATGAGATGCTGTCTATATCTCATATGTTCTTTGACATCTTTCCTGTATCTTATATGTTCTGTTCTCTGAGAACTCCCCTATGCCTTTATTTTTTTACGAGAACTTCTGTATGCCCTCTATGAGATTTTCTCTATGAGATCTTCTTTATACTCTATAAGCCCTGTGGGATCTTCTTTACTCCCTATTAGTTCTATGAGATCTGTATTCCGTATAGGTTCTGTGAGCTGGTATACCTTATATGTTCCCTGATATCTTGTTTATTCCTTATTAGATGTAAGAATTTTTATTTATTTTTTTGCCTATATGTTCTATGAGATCCATATGTTCTATGAAATTTTCTTTATTCCCCTTAGGTCCTATGAGATTATATACCCTAAATGTTCGATGAGGTTTTTTTTTCTTCCCCTATAGGCTCTATGAGATCCTAGCTCTGTCCTGTATATTCATGTTCTATGAGTTGGTATTTATTCCCAATATGTTCTATGGGATGGTATTTATCCCCTATATGTTCTATGAGATGGTATTTATTCCCAATATGTTCTATGAGATGGTTTATATTCCCTATATGCTCTATGAGATGGTTTTCATCACCTATATGTTCTAGGAGATTGTGTTTATTCCCTATATGTTCTAGGGTATTTATTCCCTATATGTTCTAGGAGATGGTATTTATTCCATATGTTCTATGAGATGGTATTTATTCCATATGTTCTAGGAGATGGTATTTATTCCATATGTTCTAGGAGATGGTATTTATTCCATATGTTCTAGGAGATGGTATTTATTCCATATGTTCTAGGAGATGGTATTTATTCCCTATATGTTCTAAGAGATGGTATTTATTCCCTATATGTTCTATGAGATGTTCTTTACATCGTGAGATTAGTGATTGTGTATTTGTCGGAGGAGACGGTATGTGAGTCTGGTGAAGCAGTACTCTCGCATTTCTCAGTGACAAGGGCAGAGGATCGTGAGATGCCACTGTCTAACAGAGCTTTGGGTTTAGGGGGGCAGAGTCCTGGCAAAGTGTGCGGGGTGTTAGCACTCTGCTTGCCTGCCTGCTGCCTGCCTACTTTAGATCAGACCGGGTCCTGCGAGTCATCAGGGACTTGCGCTGCTCCGCTGAGAAATATGTTTCCACTGCAAACACACCAGGACACCATTCCCACTGCTCTTCTAAGCCTTTAATTGTTTTATTAGCTCCAGTGTCATTGCTTTACACGGTGCTATGTGATTGTACTGATCGAGACTTGTACCTTATGTATTCCTTATGTATTCCAATTCATGTATGGACCACAGATACTAGAGAATGGAACTATCTCTGGAAAGAAAAAGTGCAAGCTAATACTTCCTCCAACATACATGGGCTCAGTAGATAATAATACAAAAATATATATTGTAAACAATATACAGTCTGCTATATGTATGTGTGGGTGTGTGCTTCTTTGTTTGTTTTGTCACTCTATCTATCTATCTATCTATCTATCTATCTATCTATCTATCTATCTATCTATCTATCTATCTATCTCTCTCTCTCTCTCTATCTATCTATCTATCTATCTATCTATCTATCTATCTATCTATCTACCTATCATAAGTTTGTTTGGCATACATTGAAAGTGTATGTCTGGCATTAATTATGATGATGTATATAAAGGTTTAAGCAAAGTACTTGCACTCTTTAAGTATTGTGTTGCTGCTTGTAAAGCAATTCCCTGTTAACCAAGTAAACTTTATAATTAGAACATTCTCACTATACAACATGCTAAACAGTTAACTGACTTAGAGACGCAGTATATGCTGGCCCTTAATCACCCATGATATATATATAACTTATAGAATGTGTGTCTGTGTGTGTATATATATATATATATATATATATATATATATATATATATATATATATATGTGTGTGTGTCTGCTATAATATATATATATATATATATATATATATATATATATATATGTGTGTGTGTGTGCGTCTCTATGAGAGAGAGAGATTATATATATATATATATGTGTGTGTGTGTGTCTTTATAATATATATATATATAGAGAGAGAGAGAGAGAAAGTATATATATATATATATATATATATATATATATATATATATATATATATATATGTGTGTGTGTCTCTATAATATATATATATATAGAGAGAGAGAGAGAGATAGTATATATACACATATATATGTATGCACACATACATGATGACACTAAAATGTGTATCTTAGAAGAAGTCTCGAGAGTCTGTAAGTCTATACCTTGCCCTCTCTGTGATGTACATCTATTATTTGCTTGTAATAGCTCCCAACCTCCAGAACAAACCCAAAGGCCATATAGGAGATTTAAAGTGTCAAAGAAAGTCAATCCCGTGGAGTTGACTTGAGAATATTGCACAAGGAAAGTCAACAGAGAAATGATTCTCTAGCTCTGAACTGTATTATTATGATTGTGTGTTTAAATGAGATAAACCATTGCAGCCTCCTGTCTGTTTTGATATGCCCATGCTGATGTTGAACTTTGAAATTATATATTTTTTTTTTTTTTTTTTTTTTTTTGTGAAGTCAGAAAGTTACATAATAGAGAAACAGTACGCATTAATGCTGTGACAGTATTTTTGCTCATGTGGCTTCCAAATAGGCTTCTTACTTAGATAAAATTCTACAGAGAAACCAGGATGGGCTAGTGGGAAACAAGATCAATAAAGACAATCAGGCAAGAGATAAAGGGATTACTACCTTGAGAAGAGAATGAGACAAGAGAACCAAGGCACATGTTTCCGCTATGTCTCTGCATGTGGATTTAAATTGATAGCTGTTTATCAAGTGCATTTGATATCCACCCCAAACCCCCTCTGACTGTGAGGACAGAGTTCAGTATATGACAATATTTTGCAGCAGTGGAGTGATTTTTTTTCAATCCATTATGATCTATTAACTATCAGCATATATTTTCAAAGGTGGTTTCCACTTTTTTTTTGGGCAAAAGCATAAACTCCTTTAAGTTGCAAAAGAACGATGTCTGGATGTTTGACATATGCAGATAAAGATACATTTATATACTGTGTGTGTGTGTGTGTGCTTATATATTATGCTGATATTTTAGAAGCTAGTTGTGACATCTTTGAAGAAGAAAAGAAAAAGACATTGAATGTAAACATTAACCATTAATGTGACTGGTTTGGATTGGTCTAGTTTGGATTGTCTCTCGTGTATAATAATATATGGAAAATGGCAAAGTGAGGTTCATTTTGGTTATAGTAATGCATTTCAATTCTCTTGGATACATGTAGTGTCCACATCTTGCTTATAGCAGTTCCGAAAAATAGGATGGCAGATAGAATCTTTAACAAGGCATTTGTAAAAAGAACCTTGGTTCAAGTGCTTTAGAATTTAGAAAACATCGGACAATAAAACATAGACCATGGTTATGAAAAGATCCTTGGCCATAGCCTTGGAATTCCACAGTAGACAGGACCTATTGTACTGTGAAGTGTTGATGATGGTTCAGCTCTTTTCCAAAGGGCTCATTTTTTTTTTAACTATATGACTGGATTGAGCTTCTCCTATGGAAAGCTCTTCAGACCAGACCCAGCCTATCAGGATGAACCATGGGAAGCATCTTTTAAAGCAGTAGCTGTCTATTCTCAAAGAGATGGGTTGCATGTCATCACTTTATCATATGTCTTGATCTACAGACATGGACTCAACAAAGGTCAGAGGAGATAGACATCACAGCACCTTCCAGAAATCAACAAAGTACAGATTATTTTAATCTGTGTAACACAAGTAGCCCAGCCAGTCACAGTTTTACTAGATTAAACCTTTCATCTCTGTTCCCAAATTCTCTAATGAAGGCAGTTCATTGTGGAATTTAATAATCCAATAATTCATTGCTTCACTGACTCTGAGCTAGCCGGTGTGTAAATCATCCGTTATTAAAAGTATTTATTAATTTACTCATAGAGCACTAACTTCATCTTCAGTACCATACTCCAGCCTGGTTGCTATTTGTCTGATTTTCAGGCACTTTTCCAGGCTTTGTAGATTTTGTATTGTGAGTTTTCAACCTATTGCACAAAAAACTCCATCTGTGCCTGATAGACTACATTTTTATTATCTGTTTACTTCCTGAAGATTTTTTATGTTTCTATTACACAACAACCAATGTTTACATGCAAAATATATGCCAGCGCAAGAATCAGGGCGTAACGTTGAAATGTAAGGGTCCTCTTAGACAGTACGGTTGGGGTTTGGTGGCTCAGCAGCAGTGTTGGCAACTATTCAGCAATGTAGGATAATAGGTCAAAAACCTACGCAGATCAGTATAATAGGTGGGGAGGGCCATGTTCAATGTATTTGTCTGTGTAACTTCATATATATATGGCATGTGCTAATAAAAATCCCAGCACAGTGACTAGAAGCAAGTTGTTCTGTTGAGTGGGAGTATGGTACAGAAAATAATGAAGATGAGCAGATTTGTTAATGCTTGGGAGGAAGCTGTTTTATGGTTCCTGGAAAAAATGCTTAGGTTCTTTTTTAATCAGCTGAACTAAACAGTCTAAACCTTTTAGAGTTTGTCATGAAACCGTGGAAATGGTATTGATGGATCCTATGGCTGGAGTGCTTTGGTACAAGATGGGACTGATTTACCACTAATTTTGTTTACACAGTGAAACCTGCACTTAGTTTAGCAGAGAAAAAAAATTGACTTAATAAAAAACAATACAATCCTGGGCAGTAAATTACGCTTTTCAATGATTATGAATAAGGTTGTAAGTACTTTCCTGTCTAATAATATCCTAACTACTGTATTCTTATCCCGCTGTTCAAAATACTGTAATTGTATGAAAATAGCAGTGAATGTAATAAAAAGTATCCTTATATTTTAAATACAACTAGAAAGCTTATGCTCATGAACAAGGCTAGATTAACTATGACATTTCAATACCTGGAGAACCAAAGATGAGCCCTTCATAATGTAAAATAGATCAAAATATAACATCCCAACACAGTTTATGTACAAGATATAAAGGGAAATGCAGATTTGTTAATACGTGTAAGGTCTATCAAGTCTATTTCTTCTTACTAGTGGTATCTGTTGCGACCTGTACCCTTGAACTAAATGTACTTAATCTTTGGAGCTCCTTTTCAGACATACTAGGGTTGATTTACTAAAATTGGAGAGTGCAAAATCTGGAACAGCTCTGCATAGAAACCAATCAGGTTCCAGGTTTTATTTTTAAAGCTTAATTGAACAAACTGAAGTTAGAAGCTGGTTGGCTACCACGCACAGCAGCACCAGATTCTGCATTCTCCAGTTTTAGTAAATAAACCCCACTATTTTTTAGTCAAATGAAACTCTGTGGGATTGATTTACTAAAACTGGGGAGTGCAAAATCTGGTGCAGCTATGCATGGTAGCCAATTAGCTTCTAACTTCAGCTTGTTTAATAAAGCTTTGACAATGAAACCTGGAAGCTCATTGGTTTCTGTGCAGAGCTGCACCAGATTTTGCACTCTCCAGTTTGAGTAAATCTACCCCAGTGTTTCATTCATTATGATTTCCATAGAATATACAGGCATACATTCACCAACCTCTCAGTTCTAATGCAGCTTTGTTCCCAACAAATTCAATGTCTTGAGCAGTATTCTCTCAAAGTAATGGAAGTAATGGATGTATCAGTCCCAAGGTCTCCTCCTGGTCAACTGCCAAGAGCTTGGAGTCAGTCACCCTAAGCCTCCTTTAATTCTTAGTTATAGCCATCGTAAAATGGAGTAGTGTGTAGCCAGCTGATTTACATTACACAGATTTTGATTCAATTTCTGTCCCAGGGACACATCAGGAAGTAAGAGGAAACCTTTCCAAAATGACAACAGTATATCCCATCTTAGACAGCTGCCACTGGAACTGGTGCCCCCATTGAAAGGGTTCCCCTTACCTCCTGTTTATGTGACTCTAGAGGGGCATAACTATAAAGCAGTGAATGTGACAATAACTAAACATTCACTGCAGGTGCATGGTTGGTGAATGTCACATTCACTGTTTTATAAATGTACCGCCATAATGTTTGATTTGCCATCACTTTCTGTCCCAGAGATAATGGTCACAAGGACAAATATAAGGGGTGACTCTCCCCACTAGAGACACAGGCAGCAATGAAAATCTACGACAGGAATTAAAGCAGTAATAAACATTGGGGGAAAAGACAAACCTCTCCCTGAAAGAGGTACATTATGAAAGACCTTAAAATTAAGCCCTCCTGTCACTGCTGCAGAAGCTTCTATCTTCACGCAGTCTTCCTTCCGGGTTCATGGGCTGTGGCCGCTTGAAAGGCCAAGCCGCAATGAAATCACTCCCGCACATGCACGCGGGAGTCACAGCTGGAGCACAGAGCTCTGAAGGAACGTCACAGGTATACCGTTCCTTCAGACCGCATGCGTTGGTGATGTCACTGGCCGCTGCTCACTAGAATATCTCCTAAACGGTGCACATTTAAGAGATATTCATTTAACCTAGAGGTAAGCTTTATTATAAGCTTTTAAAGGTGAAAATTCTGCGCTAGTTCAAAAATAATATGTGTACTAAATAAATGCAGCAAACTTAAAGGAATTAAATACTAAATCCAAACCAATAATTATAAACAAAAAAAGTTGGGCAAAATTAGCACATGTGACTAAGAAAATGTGAATAGGTGTCACTGTAAGTGAATGTGAAAAAACTTAGTGATCATAAAAAGTTTCAAAAAATGAATAAATTACTGTGACACAAAACTAAGTGTCAAAAAATTATAACCTTACCTGTAGGTAAAAATAAAAAATGGCAAGTTTACTACCATTTTAAACACTCGCAAAGCAAAAATAATTATAATAATTTTGACTTTTTAAACACTTTACCTTTTTTTTCCTTTTGCCTCACAAATACCTTACCATTTTTATTAAGCGTCCTTTAGAACAGTGTTTTCTCAATCATGGTGCTGCAGTACCTTGAGGTGCTATCTGGGTTTTATCCAGGGTAGGTACCAAAAGCACAGGACCCAGTTTGCCCTCAATCAGCATCTTGAGGGCAGCTTGATAAGAAGAAGGGCTTAGCTGTGGTGGGAGAGTCTCTGACATGAAGGGGGGCTTCTGATGGGAATTTCATTTCATTAGGGCGATTGTGTGCATTGTCCAAGGCTCAGGTTAACCATGGAGAAGTAACATTTATGTTCTATGAAGCACCCGTGCCACCCTCCTTCTCCACTCTTTGGCTCGTTCACTGAAGAGGAAAGCACGCACGGTCTCCACCATGCCCGTACCCCCTGGGTTGCAGAGGTTAAGCACACTTAGTTTCACTTACGGGTCTTTGCAGCAGGCCCCCCGGGCTGGCCTCCATCCCCGCAGTGCAAGGACAAAAGTCTCCATGCCCCAAGTAACTTCAAGGTCCACACCAGCATCAACTCCAACATAGAGTTTATTTCTTTATGCACGAACATCCACAAATGAGGAGAAGAGAAAGGTGTTAGGAAGACAGATGTGCTCAGTGCTCCAAACATATGTAAAGTGCTCCAGTGCAAAAAGGTGCTCTTTAAAAGAGTATGATTGGCCCCTTACCAGACAGGGAGATCTCAAATTATAGAGCTCAGTGCTAAACATCTCTCTTGGATCGAAGAGGCTCTCACCAACGGCATCCGGTTAGCTAATGACGTCATTACGCTGGAGCCGGTTGGATGGTCCCGCGGCCATGCTCTGTTACATTGCGATTGTATTGCTGGATATATGTAAGCGCATTTTTATGTTTTAATAAAAGGAGATCCTTTTAGTTGTATTACGCTATGGCTAAAGGTGCTGGGCCCAGGGTTGAAGTTGCAGTCCCAGGACAAAAGGTGCCTGGGACTGAAGTGCACGTGGCCCCATGGCCTGGAGGGCCACACGCCACGCACCAGGGCTCCGACTCTGGAACCAGGAACGAACAGAAGACCCCTCCCAGGCGGCGTCTGCCCCTTATGTATCCTCTCCCGGCATGCTCAGCAGGTTCCCCACACCCACTGTACGGCTGCCGAGAGAGGACACCAAACCGTTGCCCTATTACCTGTGGTTCAACCCCGAGTATAGGTGACAGCGCCACCCACACTTCTAAGGGGAACTGCACACCAGGCAAAACAACAGCAAGGCAGAGTCCAGCAAATTGAAAAGATTCGAGCCAACTACCACTCGAATCACCCATTAAATTTGGCATAGCAGTCCCTAAATTTGGTACCCCCGCTACATCTATATATGTGAGACTGGGGTGCCTTGAGATTTTGCATACTTTTAAAGGGTGTGCTATCCCTTTAAATCTGATAACCAAACCAGTGTAAAAAAATTATATATACAAAATTGCATACAAATAAAGGCGTAAATTCATGTGCATTACTAAAATTCATAAACCTGCTAATATAAATAACCATACATAAAAAAAAGTCCATCATTAGTGAATTCATATTAAATCACGATATACGGTATCCAAGTGCTTCCAAAGTGCTCAGTGCTCCAAACATATGTAAAGTGCTCCAGTGCAAAAAGGTGCTCTTTAAAAGAGTATGATTGGCCCCTTACCAGACAGGGAGATCTCAAATTATAGAGCTCAGTGCTAAACATCTCTCTTGGATCACAGAGGCTCTCACCAACGGCATCCGGTTAGCTAATGACGTCATTACGCTGGAGCCGGTTGGATGGTCCCGCGACCATGCTCTGTTACATTGCGATTGTATTGCTGGATATATGTAAGCACATTTTTATCTTTTAATAAAAGGAGATCCTTTTAGTTGTATTACGCTATGGCTACTGATTGTGTGGACGTGGAGTACGATACGAGGCAAACACTCCAGCAGTGAGGACACTAGCTCTATCTTACTGATGGGGTTACTTAGCTAACCAGATGCCTGTTGGTGAGAGCATCGGCTGTCCAGAAGAGATGTTTAGCGCTGTTTGATCTCTAATTTGAGATTTCCTCTGTCTGGTAAGAGGCCAATCACACTCTTTTGAAGAGCACCTTTTTTGCACTGGAGCACTTTACATATTTTTGGAGCACTGAGCACTTTGGAAGCATTTGAATATATCATGATCTAATATCAACCACCACCATCAAATCATTCTCTGCAGCTATTACCTTTTGTACCACCCCCCCCCCCCCTTTAGAATGTAAGCAGCTCTACGAGCAGGGCCCTCCTGTACCTTCTGTATTGAACTGTACTATAATTGTGCTGTCCCCCCTCTACATTGTAAAGCGCTGCGTAAAATGTTGGCGCTATATAAATCGTGTATAGTAATAATATAATAATACAGTAATATAAATTCACTAATGATGGACTTTTTTTAAATGTATGGTTATTCATTTTTGCATGTTTATTAGTTTTAGTAATGCACATGAATGTATTTGTATGCAATTTTGTATATATCATTTTTTTGCACTGGTTTGGTTATCAGTTTTAATGGTATGGTGCACTTTTTTTATTTTTTTTTTATTTTTACAGTGTCTTTAATCCAGTACTCAGGATTTAGTTGTAGCAGCCCCATTCCAAAAATCATCTATTGCGAGGTTTATTTATAATGAAATACTTTTAAAGGGTGCCGTGAAAAAAAGGTTGAGAAATGCTGCTGCAGAAGTATGATTATCAAAGCCTATTGATCACTGTAGGTCAAGTCAAGCAGGTTAAGATATCATAAGCTTGACAACTTACTTAACGGCCGGCATATGTGGACATTTGTCTCTAGACAGCCTGTTATGCTCTCATTATTAACACTGGTTACTTCTAAGTCATATCGTATTTCGGCCCTACAGCCTTTCACCAATGACTTATTTGCTGACTGATCATAAAGAGGATTGGGAGGGGGGTTACTTGAACCCTGCAGTAGACACAATGTCACAAAGTGAGCATTTGAGGGCAATATACTGAGGCTCCAGACCACTGGTATGTGAGCCATTACTGATTGTGTAGAAGCCTAGTTGTAAGCGTGATACGCTTGAATTGGGCGAATGAGCATTGCCTTAGATATTACCCTTGTGGTTTCATCATTCTGGATACAGATAAGAAATGTTTTTTCCCTGATTGACACAGAGGCAGGCAAGCCTTTCAGAGCCTGGATCAGACATGCTTTGCTTTTCGTTTTGTGTTTTGATAGACACAGTCAGTATGGGTTGCAGTTTTATCTGGATGTAGATTAAAAGGCAATGCTGGAAGAGGTTACGCTTCATAGCCATAACTAGCCTAGATAAGTCAGACATCTGCATAAGGTAGACTAAAGGCATGGTGGTAAAAGGTTTACAGTCTTAGCACATAAGGAAGTATTTGTATTATATTTTTAAAACATGTCTGCATTATATACCACATAAAAAAATATTGTTTTTTTTTTGTTTTGTTTCTCCTTCTTCAGGCGGCCCTTTTATGAAACCATTACCTTTTTTTTTCGTAAAACAATAAAACATGAAGCAGCCTCTTGCTCTGGCCTGGAAGCTTTATGTATAATTTCATGCATTACACATTTTAAAGTGTGTCATAAACACTGGCATTTGAGTGAGATTCTGCGAACTGTATAAACACTGCATACATTTGCTTGCAGTAGAATGCAGGGAACCAAAACATTTTGTCACATTATAGTATTATACTAATCAACTGATGTTAACCCAGCAATACAGAAGCCATTATCCATAGCTTGGACTGATGAGCTCCAACAAGCTTGCAAGTACTGATTGAAAAGTAGATGCTTGGCTCTTTATACCGGATGGAACCTGCTCTATGAAATAGCAGTTATGTGTGCACTGTTGCCAAATGCCCATTGAGTTGAAAGAGGATAAAATTCATGTCTTTATTTCCAAACCCTTAGGGCCTATTTTATATGCGTGCATAGAGTTACAGTTTTTGTAGCGATAGGCAGTGTGTCAACGTACACTTTGACATCTGTATTGATACCGTATTTGAATTTAGAATTTGGAGAGGATAGGGTTAACAGCCATCGCCTAAGGGTTGTTAATACCTGTTGCCAAAACATCAAAATGCATCTTATATGCCTTTTGATGCATTGCCATTGATTTATATTATGGACCTTACAATGCACTAAAATGCAGAAAAAAAGACATATATTTTTCAAAATTGACTGCACTGCAGGGCTCAGATGGGAACAGATATTGTTTTGTTTTTTTTTTGTATGGGGAAGTTGGATGTGTTGCAATGTGTTTGTTAAAAAATGAGCCCTAAGGCTGGGTTCACACCTCCGACGGATGCGGCTCGCCGTAGGGGTCCGGTGAGTCCCTGTTCTCTGTTTCAGGGACGAATCAGGGATTTTTTTTTGCCTGAATTGGGCCCTGAAACTGAGCCAAAGACACACTGTGCAAGCTGCTCTCCAGCCGCAATGGAGATATGTGCACCGGCTCCATAGAGAGCCGGTCACAATCTCCTGTCATGCGAATTGGATAAAGGGAAACCCGCATCAATTTCGCATAGATGTGAACCCAGCCTTAAAGTGGGCCCTTAACGTCCCTTAAAGTGGAATTAAAGGTAAAAATACCTTAGTTCCACAGTCCAACGCCTGCAAAGTCCCTCACCGCCATCTTCTCTCTGGTTTCTTCCAGGGGCCAGTCTTCCACCATCTTGCTTGACCGAAGCAGCATGACGTCACTTCTACGCATGCACAAGAGGGCAGTCATCCTGGCACAGAGGCAGTGTGCTGGAATGTAAGCTGAGATGTGCATGCACTGCTCAGAATATATTCTGCAGGGGATTGCGAATAGGCACATAAGTGTATTTTATTGCAAAAGAGATCTTGCATGTTTCTTCTGCAATAAAGACCCCACTCATACCTCCAAATTTTTTGATAAGGGAACGAGGGACACCTATTATCTAAAGTATGTAAGCATAGGACAAACCCCCTGCCACGCCCCCTTAAAGCAGAATTATACAAAGAAAATTATTTGTTAAACCCACAACTGCTTTTTTACCCCTACTATTCCTTTATACAGACTTTTGAAATTTACAAATGCAGCAATTTAGAATTTTAATGAAAGTGTTAGCACTGTGAAACACTATTTGAAAGATAAGTAGTGAGTTTTCTATACAACTATACAGATGAGACCAAAACAAGGGGTAAATGAGAAAAGAGGAACAGAGGGACTTTATTGCAAACCAGGGAGGGTCCCTCAAAATCAGGGACAGTTGGGAGCTATGCCCACCTGTTTACAGTTTTGTATTTTCTAACTCTAGTTCCACTTTCAGAAAGAGCAAGTATGCCGTTACCCACAATAAGACAAGTTCCAAGTGTGTCTCTATAGCCAGAGCATACATCCTGACTGCTATAGAGACCAGCTGTAAAGGGATCCAGTATGTCCTAGCTTCATAAAGCTTCATACAGGCAGTAATATCATTAGTCATACAAAGGTTATGTGTCATACTTAGTTACTCAACTGACATATATGTTGCAGTCAGCTGCCACATATGTGTTAGGTTGATAGAGAATTTGGACCTTGTCTTAGCTTTGCAGAATTTTGCCTATAGACTAATTTGTAGACTATTAGCTTTGTTGAGCAGGGTTTTTTATTCCTCATATTAGACCCATATTTTTGATGGCAAGTTTAAACTGGGGTGTTTGATTTAGTAAATTTTAACATATTGTGGAATTCTGATGCAAGAAACGTTTAGGTAATATTGGTGGTTTTATTTACATACCGTTCTTTTTTTTGTTAAGGTAGTATTTTTTTTTGTTGGCATTAGGTGTTAGGTTAGGGGGTAATTTTAGGTGTAAGATTGACAGTAAAGTTGGCCATAGGCAGATTGAATCTGAGGCGGTTCAGCAGGGACTGGCCGAGATTTGATCCATCTATGGAAAGGCTGATTGTACCCAAGTTGATCCATCGATTTACTTGGGTACAATCAGCTTGTTGGGTTTTTTACATATGAGTACTGCTATCGCCAGTAGCAGTAATCATTGTGTTCTGCCGGCTAGGAAAATCAAGCAATTTTGTTTCCTTCCAACCATGGTGAAAGGGAAGAAAATGTAATCATCTATGGCTTGCCTAAGTTTATCTTTATGAAAAAGTTTTGGTCTAATGCTAAAAAATATGTTTAGGTATTTGGTTCAAGTTTTAAAAAAAAAATCCAACAGAGATTTTATTGAAAATCGAAAATACATCAGCATACATTGCCAACATTACACATCGACCTATTTTACAGTGGAAACCAACCAGAAATGGAAAGCACACAACTAGAAACCATTAAACCAAAGAGTACATCACCAATGGCTGTTTGCAAACAAAGAGAAAACACAAACATACTTAGTAGTTGCACCAATCCACTGAACATGACTGTCACTTCTCGAGTATTCTATCTGAATACCCTGAAGAGATGAATCTCTTTAGCCCACATCGAGCATAAATAAATCCATGGTCAGATCCACCGGTGCGAGCCCCGAAACATCCAACCATGGTACCCATACATACCTCCCAACATTTTGAGATGAGAATGAGGGACACCTACTAGAAAATGTATGTAGGCATAGGACATGCTCCCTGCCACACCCCCTTAAAGGAGAATTAACAAAAAAAAGGTTAATTAAATCCACAAGGGACTTTTCTTTTTTTTTTACCACTACTATTCCTTTATATTGGCTTTTAAAATTTATAAATACAACAATTTATAATTTGGATGAAAGGTTTAGCACTGGGAAACACCTTTTGAGAGATAAAAAGTGCATTTTATATACTTCTATATAGATCAGACCAAAATGAGGGACAATTTATGGGGAAAGAGGGACAGATGGACATTGCTCCAAATCAGGGACAGTCCCTCAAAATCAGGGACAGTTGGGAGCTGTGCCCATTTCCTCTTAAACTTATACGCATTACCCCTATGTTGATATACAAGTTTGTCCTTTCTCAGCTGTTCACCTACAGTTTTCTCCCATTCCCTCACAGCAAGGGGGATTTGGTTCAAGTTTAACCACTTCCATACAGGGCTTTTTATACCACTTCCATACCGGGCCTATTCTGGCACTTCTCTCCTACATGTACAAATCATCATTCTTTTGCTAGAAAATTACTCAGAACCCCCAAACATTATATATGTTGTTTTTAGCAGACACCCAAGGGAATAAAATGACAGTCGTTGCAACTTTTTATCTTGCACGGTATTTGCGCAATAATTTTTCAAACGCCTTTTTTTGGGGAAAAAAATGGTTTCATGAATTAAAAAATAACAAAACAGTAAAGTTATCCCAATTTTTTTGTAAAATATGAAAGCTTATGTTACACCGAGTAAAAAGATACCTAACATGTCACGCTTTAAAATTGTGCACACTCATGGAATGGTGCCAAACTTTGGTACTTAAAAATCTCTATAGGCGACGCTTTGAAATTTTTTACAGGTTACCAGGTTAGCGTTACAGAGGAGGTCTAGTGCTAGAATTGTTGCACGCGCTCTAACGCACGCGGCGATACCTCACATATGTGGTTTGAACGGCGTTTACATATGCAGGCGGGACTTACATGTGTGTTCGCTTCTAAGCGCAAGCTATTGGGGACGGGCGTTTTAAAAAAATATATATTATTTTTTATTTTACTTATTTTTTTTTATTTTTACTTTTTTTTTACACTTTTTTTTTTTTTGATCACTTTTATTCCTATTACAAGGAATGTAAACATCCCTTGTAATAGGAATGTGTGTGACAGGTCCTCTTTATGGAGAGATGCGGGGTCAATAAGACCCCACATCTCTCCTCCAGGCTAGAAAGCATGAGATCGGTGAAAAAAATTTCACTGATCTCATACTTACAGCCGCAATGGCGGCTTTGTTTACATTTGAGGACCCAGGCGTGACGTCATCACATCGCGCCCGGGCCTCCGATGATCATAGAGATGACTGGTGACCATCTGGTCACCAGTCATCTCTATGCTCGTCACGTGACCCACCACCGGCGCTGGACGATTCTCTCCGGGTCCCCGATGGCACGGGAGAGCCCGGAGAAGCACCGGATGGCGGCGGGAGGGGGGGATGTCCCCTCCCGCCGCCTATAAGAACGATCAAGCGGTGGAACCGCCGCTATGATCATTCTTATGGTGCGCAGAATCGCCGGCACTACAAAAGGATATCTGAATGATGCCTCTAGCTGCAGGCATCATTCAGATATCCCACCTCAAACCCAGGACGTCATATGACGTCCACCCGGAGGGAGAGAGGGTTCCTGCCGGCGTCATTTGACAATGGCCCGGTATGGAAGGGGTTAAAGTAGCTCAGGGGTTGGGTCAGATTATCAAATAGAGGGTCCTTTATAAAAGTGCAATTTATGCTTCTCTGTGTTACTGCCACTGCACCCGCAGTGCTGCCTGTCATCCCAGTATATTGTAAACAAAGCTTCCCTTAACCATGAACTTGACATCTTCAAAGCTGTGCTGTTTTGGACATGTGAAGTTAGTCATCACTGCTTCACCATTCTATTTATAAAAGCTAGTTCTGTCTTCTACTCATTAATAGCTTGCTTTAGCAGTTTGAAGCAAGTGAAGCCATGTTTATACCATTGAGGATTTCAACGCTGTAGTAAAAAATAGATGGAAAACTGACCTCGCTACTACACCAAGGCTGATCTGGAGGGGGGAAAAAGTTGGAACTAACCCATACAAGTCTACACTGACTTGTCAGAGGTTAATGTCACATGCATGCACCCCACTGTAAACTAGTTTTATTTTTCTTAGTTGTTGTGAAGTTGCTATTCACTTGCAGCTCTCACAATAGAGCACTTGGCCTTGGAAATAAAGCCCAACTCCTTCCTATCTCGTGACCATAAAACAGGTCAACAGGTCAAGTGACAACAGTTTTCTCTGCTCTGCAGTATGTTCTCTTCTGCGATATACAGAGAACACACCATAGACATCATACACAGTATACTGCAATCTGAATCTTTATAAATATAGTGCTATATGCAGGCATATTATGGAGTGTATATTGCTCATATATAGCTCAGTCCTTTATAAACAGGCTCCTTAGTTTTATGACTTAGTAAAAAAGGGGAGGGTTATGTTTAGGGCTGCAGGTTCACTCCAGTCAAAACTGAGAATGTAACTTTGAAACATATACCAGGAGCACAACCCTAGTTTGCATGTCCTCCCTGTGCCTTTGTGGGTTTCCTCTGTGTCCTCTGATTTCCTCCCACTCACCAAAGACATGCTGGTAGGTTAATTGGCTACTGTGCAAATTGGCCCTAGTATTTGTATGTATAAATGTCAGTTAGGGACCTTAGATTATGGGCTCCTTGAGGGCAGGGACTGATGTGAATGTACAATGTATATTTAAAAGTGCTGCGTAAATTGACGGCACTATACAAGTCCCTGAAATAAATAAATGCATTTTATTCGCCCCATACAATGTAAAATGTAGCCCTCCCCCACCCGTCAAACGATATGCTGCCTTCTATCATGTGTTTGAATTTTAATTATATAACTGTAAAAGCAGACTACCCTGGTGCCCCCCAGGAAGACTTATCTTTAGCTCAACAATAAAGTGCAAGTGCCTAATCAAAATATTAAAGTGTTACTAAACCCACAACAGTAAAATCAGTCTGTATATGCAGTAAAGCATGCTGGTTATACTCACTGTGGAACCTAAGTACTGAAGTACTAAGATCAGCGTGTGTAAAATTGTGTAAAAAGGATGACATCAGATTGTGACGATACGTGTCGGGAGGAGTGACGTGCTGACGTCACCGCGCTGTTACGATTCCAGAAGGACGGGTGTTTGCTATTGCCGGCTGGCTATTACACATTTTTACATACTGTATTCTGATCTTAGTGCTTCTAAATGTAAGTGCAATATTAAGTTTTTTATTAAAATGCCATTGGTTTTACACTATTCCGAGCCTTTGTTCTTTTGGATCATCCCTCTGAGTGCAACCACTTGAGTAAATCCATTTCTTTTGGATCCCTGGGAGGTTTTGGACCATCCATATATTTCTACTACATGTAAAGCTTCCCGATAATACGAGTCGCCATTGGTTCCTAATCTGAGGACAGGGCCCTGGCTGGGTATAATGCCACAAGTGTTCTCATGCTTGCTGTCTGGTAAGCGTGCAATTTATGTGGTGGAGGTTTTCCTTTGGTCGTGTGTGAATCACTGACTACACAAAGAGAATCTCTTTAGTGATATTATCTCTTCGCAATTTTTTCATGAGTGGTATTATTATCACTATGGACTTATGTTGTTGGTTCAATTTATGTATTTAGATGTGCAGCAAAGCTCTAATTTCTCTATATTGTTTATTACTGTGTGTATCTCGCAGCAAGAGCTGCTGATTTTGTTATTTTGCTGATTTTTAGCGCAGTTTGATTTTCTTTTTATACATTTAGCAGTTTATATTTACTAAAACTATCACATTTCCATGTTCTGTGTACTGTGGGAGACCAGCTATAGTGAATGCAGGGTCCTGGGTTTAGTAACACTTTAATTACATGTACAGTACTTATGTTTCAAAAGCGCACATAAGCTATCTGCCTGGACCCCAGTTATTTTAACTTACTAATAAAGTTTAAGCACAATAAAGCTAATCATTTTAATTCCAAAAATAAAACAAATATGAATTTTGCTACATTATTCATAGCAAAATGTAGTATATATGACAATAACTTATATACAACCAATTCTAGATGCATGATGATCTAGTTGGTCAGTAAAGCGCTTTATTTGCATTAGGCACAGTGTGTTTGTTTCTAGAAATGTTTGTGAGTGCTCTGTAATATAATATATTATAAGAAACCCAGCTCTGTCTTTCCAGATATCAGTAGAAGATTACTTGTCTTTAGCTGCAGCCTATTATTTTCCCACAAAGGCCAATTTACATACAGTGGGGCAAAAAAGTATTTAGTCAGACACCAATTGTGCAAGTTCTCCCACTTAAAAAGATGAGAGAGGCCTGTAATTGTCATCATAGGTATACCTCAACTATGAGAGACAAAATGTGGAAACAAATCCAGACAATCACATTGTCTGATTTGGAAAGATTTTTTTTTGCAAATTATGGTGGAAAATACGTATTTGGTCACCTACAAACAAGCAAGATTTCTGGCTCTCACAGACCTGTATCTTCTTCTTTAAGAGGCCCCTCTGTCCTCCACTCATTACCTGTATTAATGGCACCTGTTTGAACTTGTTATCAGTATAAAAGACACCTGTCCACAACCTCAAACAGTCACACTCCAAACTCCACTACGGTGAAGACCAAAGAGCTGTCGAAGGACACCAGAAACAAAATAGTAGACCTGCACCAGGCTGGGAAGACTGAATCTGCAATAGGCAAGCAGCTTGGTGTGAAGAAATCAGCTGTGGGAGCAATAATTAGAAAATGAAAGACATACAAGACCACTGATAATCTCAATCGATCTGGGGCTCCTTGCAAGATCTCACCCCGTGGGGTCAAAATGATCACAAGAACGGTGAGCAAAAATCCCAGAACCACACGGGGGGACCTAGTGAATGACCTGCAGAGAGCTGGGACCAACGTAACGAAGGCTACCATCAGTAACACACTACGCCGCCAGGGACTCAGATCCTGCAGTGCCAGACGTGTCCCCCTGCTTAAGCCAGTACATGTCCGGGCCCGTCTGAGGTTTGCTAGAGAGCATTTGGATGATCCAGAAGAGGATTGGGAGAATGTCATATGGTCAGATGAAACCAAAGTAGAACTGTTTGGTAGAAACACAACTCGTCTTGTTTGGAGGAGAGAGAATGCTGAGTTGCAACCAAAGAACACCATACCTACTGTGAAGCATGGGGGTGGCAACATCATGCTTTGGGGCTGTTTCCCTGCAAAGGGAACAGGACGACTGATCTGTGTACATGAAAGAATGAATGGGGCCATGTATCGTGAGATTTTTAGTGCAAACCTCCTCCCATCAGCAAGGGCATTGAAGATGAAACGTGGCTGGGTCTTTCAGCATGACAATGATCCCAAACACACCGCCCGGGCAACGAAGGAGTGGCTTCGTAAGAAGCATTTCAAGGTCCTGGAGTGGCCTAGCCAGTCTCCAGATCTCAACCCCATAGAAAACCTTTGGAGGGAGTTGAAAGTCTGTGTTGCCCAGCGACAGTCCCAAAACATCACTGCTCTAGAGGAGATCTGCATGGAGGAATGGGCCAACATACCAGCAACAGTGTGTGACGACCTTGTGAAGACTTACAGAACACGTTTGACCTCTGTCATTGCCAACAAAGGATATATAACAAAGTATTGAGATGGACTTTTGATATTGACCAAATACTTATTTTCCACCATAATTTGCACAAAAAAAAAATATTTCCAAATCAGACAATGTGATTGTCTGGATTTGTTTCCACATTTTGTCTCTCATAGTTGAGGTATACCTATGATGACAATTACAGGCCTCTCTCATCTTTTTAAGTGGGAGAACTTGCACAATTGGTGGCTGACTAAATACTTTTTTGCCCCACTGTAATTGGTGTGACTTCAGTGTCTATCAGAAATGCTTGTATTCACAGTAACCTCCTGCAGAGCTCCTGCGCTATTCCAGAACAGACTCGTACTACAAGCATGCTGATCCTCAGGAGAAGTGCTAGAAAGCGTGAGAGGGTCCCCCCAGCCTTGTTCACATATACACCCTTTTTTGCCACTGATACAGTCCTACTGTACACCATGGGAATGCAGTTAGCCAAAAGGGGCCCAGGCATGTTTTTTTTGTAAAATGGAGAGGAAGACGCAACTCAACTGCAGCTTAATGAGGGCGCTTCAATTGTAGTACAGTAATGGGGGATGAAACATGGGTTATTTTCAGTGGCCAGACCTTTCACCAAACCTTTGTCAATGCTCCACACAGAATTATTCCCTACTGTTCTACAGGTGGCCCTGCACAGACCAACTACTTTGATTAATTTTCAAGGCATTGCTGTGTTGCACCAGTCCATCCTGGAACCTTTTTTTCAGCAATCTGGTGACCTGTCAACCCCTACTTGTGATGCTAGAGCAGTATTATCTAAAACACCCACTGCTGGCTCCTATGTCTCTTGCAGGAAACCCTATATAAAAACAATGGCATAGCTGTTGCACAGTCACCAGTCACTGCCATATATGTTTGGTGATACAAAATAGTTGATAGAGCAAGTTACACCACACATGCATCAAAACATACATATCGAGTGACCATGCAAGGTGATTTTGGGATACTGCAGTACAGTCCATAGGCCGGTATCAATTGTGCTGCAGTGTTTGTTGGGTGACATTGGTAGTTTATTAGGTTCTTTCATCTTTTGCCTGGGATAGCTCCTTAATTTTGGTTTTAGGTCTAAGGGATGTGATCAGTATGACCGTAAGTTACACTGTTACTTTTCAGATGCACTTGTTTTTGTGGGGTGTGATCATTTACATTTCTGGCTATCTTTTAGCTGTATATTGGGTGTGAGATTTCTCTGCACTGACAGTCCATGTGCCAAAACTACCAAAAACGATCACTTACAAAAATAGTGTACCAAAGGATCACGCCAACGCAGATACATGAAGAAATGTTGTATACCTCACTAGAAATGTGTCTGCTTTATTCCATTTCTCTAACGCAGGGGTCTCACAACTTTTTAAACAGGGGGCCAGTTTATTGTCCTTTAGACTTTACGGGGGCCAGACTGTGGCAAGCAAGAGAGGAAATTTTCCTGGCATCGGTCGGAGTAAACATCACCACATTTGTTATGAGGGGGAAGATCAGTGGTCCTTGTATCATTGGGAGGAACAGTTCCCCATTGTTGGTGTCAGTGGAAGAAATGGTGCCCCATTGTTGATGTCAGTTGGCAGAATTGTGTCTCATATCAGTCGGAGGAATAGTGCCTCAAGGGCTGGATAAAGGCAAGCAAAGGGCCACATCTGGCCCCCAAGCCCTAGTTTGGAGACCACTGCTCTAAAGCATCAGAGTACAGGAATTTTATGATGATGGTGATTATGCTGATAGTAATAAATACAGCTAAAATAAATAAAACATTACATTGCAGTATATTGTCTTGTAATTAGTGCCATTTGCAATAACATTTCAATTTTGATGTTGTAAACATTAACAAAACTTTAGAAAAGCATTTATAAAGCAAATTAAGGTCAGGCACTGAATGGAAGGCAAATAGATAGTTGTATAATTTTAAATAAAATCTTTCTCATTTACTGCAGCAGTGTCTCACTGTGCCCAGACAACCTCATGAGTCAGATTAGGAATCAAACTGGCAGTTTACTGGATATAAAAGGTGGGCAGGCATTATGCTGTCCATCCTAGATGACAGTATACCAGGAGGGGGGTGACAGTTGGAGAAGCCTGCAATAGCATTGACGTCTGCAGATATGAACTTGGCACATAAAGAGGCACAGTGTGTTTTTCATTAGCAGTCTCAGCAAGTAGATCTTAAATGATGTCCTGTATTAAAGTAGAAAAGGAGCTATTCCCTTATCCCATCCACAATAAATACATCCTTCAGTCTTTCAATTATGCATGGGATTTCAAGCCTCCCTTAACAACACCTATTTTTATTCATTTGCATTAATGAAAACTGCAAAAGTGTTTCATACCATCAATGAACTGTCTTGTGAAATATACTGTGCTGCAGTATACTAACATAGGAAAATACATTTATTTATTTATTTATTTATTTATTATGTATCCATTTTCCTATGCAGGCACCATTGCAGTTCGTAGTAAAGATTATACAAATTAAAAATAGAAAAAGATAAATTGCTATACTACTTGTTCTGTCTCAGTGCTTGAGGCTAAGCTTGAACCTTAATGGGGTTAAGAGAGCACAGACCAGGCAATTAAAAGCAGTCGGTTACATTGGTTAGGGTTGAAACGCTCCTGTCAAAAGGGAGGAAAGGAGATCAGAAGCAAACAGAGATCAGAAGCAAATGACAGGTCCGTTGCTGATTATGAGGCTGAGTAAATGACTGCAGGGGGTGCCCAGTTTGTATACCTACAGAGACTACTGCAAAACCTATTAGAAGACCACAGCAATAACATCCTCAATAGGGACATCATTATTTTAACATTTCCAGGAAAGTTTTACCTTCTTTGACTTTTAATTGGTCAATCTTTTTTATGTGAGCATAGAACACCAATTTGTGAAACATAATAGTAAGTCAAAAGCATACATCAATATAGTAGTTTAGTTACTGTATTTATTGGCGTATAACACTCACTTTTTTAACATGAAAATAGAGGGTAAACTGTGCCTGCGTGTTATACGCAGGGGGCTGTGGAAAGTTTTTTTCCTGAAACTTCCCTCTTAAAGTTAGGGTGCGTGTTATATGCCTGTGCGTGTTATACGCCGATAAATACGGTATATAACTCATCGACTTCACTTTATCACCTGGCTTAATTCCTACTTACCTTCCAAGTTTGGGTTTGTCTGTCCACTTTGGGATAGTCTTGCCCTTAGTCTTGCATTTTTTGGATGTTCCTGTGTAACGCAAGATGTTCACAGACTTGCGGTAGCATTTAATGCTATGTTCAGTATATGGAAAACCCAACATGAAAAATTAGACCCCCCTTGCAATAGTCACAGCAGGTGTGCTGGCCTGGGAATTTAGGCGCAGAGCTCTTGTCACCAGATTCTGTGAAATGTATTACAAACAGTTAAGTGCTTTAACTCTCCAGTACTTACTAAAGCTAAAATCTCAGATTCAGGTTACCTGACCCTTTTGAGTTTATATTCTTTCAGCTTAGCCCATGATCCCTTGCTGGAACAGATGCTGATTGATGTAATACTTATTAAATGCTATGAGAAAAATTACAGTTTAGAAGATTCACAAAATGGCTATTCACTAATTTCCATCAAGGTGTTAATTGTTGCCATGATGAAAAACCATTACGGAGTTTTGGACTATTTATAATGCTGAGACTACTATCTCTTTGGAATGCAGTCAATGCAAAAGAGCAATTGTTTTTACTCACACTTGGTGAAGTTATAGTATACATTTTGCTTTATTTCATGTGTTTTCAATTGGCATAAGAAGAAAGATTGACTTTGGGATAGATGAACAGCACAGCTTTCACCTACTGTGCTGCATTACTAAGCAGAAAGCAAAGTCCAAATGTAATACGCCAATATGACTCTCCCTGTGTATCTTAGGCTATGCAGAATTTTGGTATACGAGTGGTAACACAACATTCACTACACTGACAAAGCCTTTTATCTTGTGACCACATCTAAGATCTTGGCACACAACTCCACTATTCACTAAGGCTGGCCATAGACAGTGGGAATTTTGCACACTGAAGAAATCTGCATGATTCCCCCATCAACACAGACAGTGTTGACAGAACAACTACCAAACAATTGTCTTCTACTGGGGGGGGGGGGGGGCTGCTATGCCCCTGGTTACACAGACCACAAAGCTCTAATATGCAGAAAATGATTGGCTAAATCACACACGTGCTATTTTGACCTCTATTTTTCCTTGGCTTTTCAATACAACAAATAACAAATTGATGATATTAAAAAAAAAATGAAATATAGAGCAGTGGTCTCCAAACTGTGGCCCATGGGCTGGATGCGACCCTTCTCTTGCCTTTATCCAGCCCTTGGAGCACTATTTATTTCACTGATACAAGGCACTGTTCCTCCCACTGACAACAAGGATGAGGCACCATTCTTTTCATTGGCACCCAACAGTAGGGCATAATTTCTCCCACAGACACCAACAATGGGGCACTATTTCTCCCACTGAAAGAAACAAAGGGGCACTATTGCTTCCACTGACATGAAAGGATGGGTCATGGTTCCTCCTACTGACACCAATGATGGTGCATTATTCCTTCCACTGACACCAACAATAGGGCACTATTCATTCCACTGACACCAATTGGGGCATCATTCCTCCTACCAATACCAATGATTGGGCATTATTCCTCCTCCCACCGACCACAGGCGCTATGTGATGTCCTTTACATTGACCACCAAGCCAAATGTATTGTTTACTTCCAATAACACTGGGGCATTTTCTAACCCCATGTTCCATAGTCTGGCCCCCCTAAAGTCTAAAGCATAGGACACCAGTCCTTTGCTTAGAAAATCTGGGGAACCCTGATACAGAGGAGGGATAAAAGGTTTAGTACAGCACTTTTGGTAGTAAAATAGTACATTTTGTATAGAGATCACACACATCAGACAAAAAAATGGTCAACAGAGAGGGACAATCCCTCCAAATGGGGGACAGTTGGGAGTTATGTATAAGGCCTAATCTGGCCAAAAACTGTCTTGTATATGGACAAGCTGCCATTACTGAACTGCCCATACAATTTAGAATATTAATTGGATCCTTACTATATTAGTACAGTATATTTTAGTAGAAAATGCAGACTTTCAACAGTAATCAACCCTTTACAACAAGTGTATCTAAAGACACGCTTTATTTTTTTAAGTGTTGGATGAAGTAGGGAGGGGCTTACATATTTGTCACAGACTCTGTCTTTCTGTGTGGAGACCTCTCTTTGTACTGGTGACCATTTTCATCAAGACAGAAAGTGGTGGAAAATGCAAATGTTTACAGTTGTCACCAGAACAGTAATAGATGAGGTATCTTCCAATGGGGACACTTGCAATTGTGATGTTTAGGAGGAAAGTGCATATCCATAACAGGAGTTCTAATTATTCTCCACTCTATCAAAAAAATAAAAGATATTGAAAAAAAAAAAAGGTTAGGTTAATTTTTATTAGGGCAGAGGATAGCTACTTACATGCCCCCAGTATAAACCTCCTCCTCCAAAAAATCCTGGGGTCCATTAACACTAAGCTTGTGTTTTCAGAAGGAGCTATTATTTATTTATTACAGGTACTTATATAGCGCAGTTTACATATATAATGTACATTCACGTTAGTCCCTGCTCTCAAGTAGCTTACAATCTAAGGTCACATTTGTACATACACATACTAGTGCCAATTTAGACAGGAGCCAATTAACCTACCAGCATGTCTTTGGAGTGTGGGAAAAAAACCAAAGTACCCAGAAGAAACCCATTCAGGCACAGGGAGAACATGCAAACTCCGCGCAGGTAGCGCCGTTTTGAACCAACGACCTTAGTCAGAAGTGCTAACCACTTAGCCACTGTGCTGCCCACTGTTTTTGCCCTCCTAACTTGTAGCATTCACTCACGATAGAACGTAAGTCGGCTGGTATTAGCATTATAAGGATACTGTAATGCGATGAGAATGCCAGGGTTGGTATCTTCTAGGAGCTGTAATTCGTAATTTTTAAAACAATTTAAAAATAGACATAAAAAAAAAAGACAGATCTTATGTGATCTTATGAAGGGGGCGTGGCCTGGACGTGAACGGCAGCGGACGCTTTCTGGAGGAGCTCCGGGTATTCCAGGCACAATCCGCCACCATCTGTGGATTTAACTAAGAATCCTCAACCCAAAACCTCCCTGCATGGTCAGCACAGTCCCCTGCAATATCCATCGCAACTATTCCGGGGAAATTCGGCCAGAGGACACTGGAATTGCATCTCCTGGAGACCCGGAGGCCGCAGCCATCTTGTAGGCCAGAGGCCCTCCTGAGGAACCAGTCTCCAGCAGTCAAAAAAGGTACAGAGACCAACACCTGTCCCTCCCTGCCACCCATCCACCCATCTAGGGGGGTCCGGAGCTCGTTCTTAGTCTCGGGGACATCCGCGGCAGGTGCGGCCTAGTGAGGCCTCAGGATCCCCGGACTTTCCTAAAACTGCGCCCCGCCGGAGCGCACCGCGGCCGGTCCGCTTCCGCCCCAGAGGTGCAAGCCCCCCCACAGCACTCATCCAGACACCCCCCCTTGGCCCATCCACAACTGAGGGTGCCAGAAAGCACTACCTACCTACATGAGCTTTAAAAGTCTGTAAGGCAGACATACGGCGGCCATCTTGGTACACCTTTGCAGACTCCCCGGGCCTTCAAACCACCTGTAGCCTGACACTGATCTAATCCCTCCACCGAAGCATCTGATCTGGTCAATACGGCGCCCTGGTGGAAGTTTGTGGCGGGTTTCATCCATTAAAGCAGATAGCAACTGCAGCCAGGACCCCAAAGCTCTGCTGGGCGGACATCTTGCTACACCCGGCCACAAGTTCACAAAGGTCTCCCTTACCCATTTGCAGTAGATCTCTTCCCTGTAACCAGATAAAAGTGACCAGGCCTGAAAGACTATAAACAGAAGTCACCAGCAAAAAAGGGAGAGGGGAAGAGTAAAAGGAGGGGGAAGTTGAAAGAGAAGAGGGGAGAAAAGAGAAGGAAAAAAAAAAGTAAAGAGAGAAGAAGCAACTCTAACCACTCATTCCTCTCTATAGGGAACAGAGAACAGCGCTAATATTTTCCTCTCCCCAAGGCCATCGCAGAGATCCCTTCCTCAATAGGCTGCGCATCACAGCCATTAAACAACGGACAGTTTACTGCACCCAGAAGCGCCATCATGGCCTCCTTGTCTCCTCTCTATTAGAGCTACATATCCCCCCCCCCCCCATCTAACCACCATGGTAAATATGTGATAAAACCCTGAGCAGAGGGGACGCATGCACGACGCGATGCGAGTAGGACGTGAGTGACCAGAGCTCCGTTATACCCGTTCAAAGCAGGCGAGATACCCACGGCTATATCGCTTGAATATCAGCACAATCTCTCGGACCCCCCGTGGGAACAATCAGTATATGCCAGAAGGGAGAAACAGGCGTTCTCGCCGCTCCACCCACAACCTAACTAACTTTCTCCTAGAACCTGAATCCAAGCAGCACAAGATGTCTCAGGGCGGCACGAAGGCCAGCACACACGCGGTCACGGGGAAAAACCTACAAGATCATCCCCCCTCAGAACCAAACTGTGAGTACACTATACCATTATCTAAAGCTGACTTAGATGCAAGCTTAACATCCATATTTGATAAATTAGTAGACAAAATAGAAACAGAAGTACACAAATCCACAACCGCCCTATCTCAGGAGATTGCAAGCATAGGAAATAGAACCGATCTATTAGAAGCAAAGCACGATGAACTTTCACTGGCCCATAATGATTTGAGAAAAGACTATGAAACTTTGGCGGATAGCTTTGCGTTTATGCAGGCACAGGTTGAAGACCTAGATAATAGAAACCGCAGACAGAACATCAGAGTACGCGGGGTTCCGGAATCGATCACCGATCTCATGCCAACTGTATCAAAAATTTTTCATAATCTCCTTCCTGATAAACCAAAGTCAGCTTTCACCTGTGATAGAATCCACAGGGCCCTCCGCCCTAAACCCACACCTGATAAACCGCCTAGGGATATCATCATGTGCTTGAAGGATTTCCTGGTCAAAGAGGATATAATGCGGGCAGCTAGGAACTCTTCTGACATAAATTTGGACGGCAAAAGAATTCAAATATACCCTGACATCTCCCCAGCCACATTAGACAGGAGACGTAGGATGAAGGAAGTCACTAATGTTCTACAAACAGCAAGGATAAGATACAGATGGGGCTTTCCTTTCAAGCTCACCGTCCCACACAATGGTTCTACATATACGGTCTATAATGTGATTGAGGGTAAAGAACTGTTGGTGAAACTGGGCTTGCTGGATCCGGAGCCTCCTAGCCGCCCGCCATCAACCCCCAGATCTTCCCCGATATGGTCAACACCTTCCTCACACCGCAACCAAAAAGGCCAAAGAGATCAGAGACGCTGGAGACAATCATTTCAGGACCAGAATCCCTGATCAATGCTTCTACTCCAGAAAGCCTGGAAATATAATCTTAAATAAGAGGCTGCTTTTATCATATAATGCCGGAGTTTCAAATGTTTGAGGAGACTGCAGTATGCCTGAGTAACACCGTCCCATATTCCTCAGAAATTACTATTACTGTTATCATTCGGTTTGACTCCCACTGCAGAAAGAGCTTTTTAGACATGGGAAAGTGGACTCTAAATTTCTTACCTACTTTTTCATAGGCTACCTGAAGTCCTGTCTCATAGACTGACGTAGAAACTCGGCAGAACTCCTGAATATTATCACCTTATTTTCATTTCAATCCCCTCAGAAATGACTCTCCTCAATGTTGATTATTTTATATGTTTCCCTTACATAGCGATCTTTATACCTGACAGCAATGCCTCTCTACCCTCTAGTGATAGTTACACATATCACATGTTTTTCTAAGATGCCTGCTACATCCGTCGTAGTTAGTTTGTCCCCCGGTCCTGCTCTCCGGGATGGAGCCACAGCTCTCGCTTTTAGAGATGCGGTGCCCTTCCAGGTTTGCAGGAATTGGACTTATTTGTCCTCTTGTTGCTTACGTAAGTTTTTTTGACAGGTTATATCTTGTCCCCATCTTAGTTCTGTTCATGTCTCTCATTTTTGAAATTTTAGCCCATAAGGCTTATAATGTTTTCACTTTAAAAAAAGGAAGTCCTGTTATCTACGTACGGGTATTGATGCTAGACATAGATTTCATAACTCTAGACTACTTTGGCAATCACATAAGGTATAATGTACATTACTCTGCTAGTATATCAACCCTTTTTCTTACAATACCTCCGGTCACAATCACAACTTTAGCTTTAGACTTAGTCACTATCTATATCCAGAATTTACATTACACATATAACCCAAGCCTGTTATCTCTCCATCACGGAATCATAAAGCCTCACACCCTTAACCGTTTCAATGGGTTTTAAAATAATATCGCACAATGTGCAAGGTTTCAATTCCCCCCACAAACGAAAAAAGGCTTTTCAGCATTATAAAAGAATAGGAGCAGACGTCATACTCATTCAAGAATCCCACTTTTGCACGACCAATCACCCGAAATACTTTGATAAAGCATACAACCAAGTATACTATACAACATTCCACAATAAGACTAGAGGAGTTGCAATCTTTATACGCAACTCGATTATATTTGATATTCACAGCATATTCAGAGATATGGATAGTCGTTACATTATCTTAAAAGGTACTATTGATAATAGGGCCGTAACAATAGCATCAGTATATGCTCCCAATGATTCACATTCCTCATTCTTCACAAACTTTTTTGAAACTCTAGACCGCTATACCTCCCCCCACATCATTTTGGGTGGGGACTTTAATCTAACCTCACATCCGGCCCTAGACAGGAGTAGAGTCGCACCCTCATCTAAGGCATTTCCAAAGTCACTGAACCGCTCTCTCAGTAATTTTCAACTTATAGACTCATGGAGAGCTCACAATGTCGGCATCAAGGCATACACTTACTATTCACATCCCCATAATGTATATGCCAGATTGGATTACATATACTGCACCCCTATCCTGCTAGCAAACTCTTCTAAAGCTGTCATTCACCCCTGCCCGTGGTCGGATCATGATATTACCTATCTTGAAACCACTTATATTGGTCTTAAACCATCCCCTTTCAACTGGCGTCTAAATGACTCCTTGCTATCTGATCCTACAATAGCGCAATCTGTCTCTACACATATAGAGAATTATTTCACTGAGAACATTAATGACGAAACACCTCCCTCCTCTATCTGGGTAGCTCACAAGGCAGTCCTACGAGGTCAATTAATCAGTCTCGCTGCCAAAAAAAATAAAGAAAGGCTCTCAGACATTAGATGTCTTACTAAAGAACTCAATAACTTATACAACAAATTACAACACACCCCCTCCCAGGATCTTACAGATCAGATCAAATCCAAACGCCTTGCCTTAGACCAAATTTTATCTGCTAACACTGAAAAATCTCTCAGATTTTCTAAGGCTAAATTCTTTCTCCATAGCAACTCCTCCTCCACTATGTTCGCCAGAAAACTTAATCAAGCCAACAATCCACCTCATGTCTATAAGCTTAGAGATAACGCGGGTAACATCGTTACTCACCCACAAGAGGTGCTGAATATTTTCTCCTCTTTTTACAAAGACCTCCTTTCAGGTCCACAATCCCAACCTAAGCAGTCCTCCAAAATTTGGTTAGATGATATCCCTTTACCCACCCTCAACACCCAACAGATTGAATCTCTCAGTGCACCATGTACAGACTTAGAAATAATAAATATAATTAAATCCCTTAAGACTTCTACAGCCCCAGGCCCGGATGGCTTCTCCTCCACATATTATAAAAAATTTGCATCTCTTTTAGCCCCCAACTTATCCAAACTCTTCAATCACGTGCTAGACGGACATCAATTCCCAAAAGAAATGCTCTTGGCGAACTTATCTTTAATACCCAAGCCGCTTAAAGACCATTCTCTCCCGCAAAATTTCCGCCCCATCTCAGTTCTCAACAATGACTTAAAAATCTTTGGGAGACTTCTTGCAGATAGATTGGCAGCAGTAATCACTAGCTTAGTACACATAGACCAAACAGGATTCATTCCTGGACGCCAAATAACGGACAATATTAGGTTGGTGACCAACATCATACAAGATGCCAACATATACTCCAAAGAGCTATGCCTCCTCAGCCTAGACATCCACAAGGCCTTCGACAGCGTATCTTGGTCGTACCTTAATCATATCTTGCCCAAATTTGGTATCCCGGATAAGTTCCTCTATGGCTTTAATGCACTATATCACTCCCCCCAGACCCGTATAAAGATCCCAGGACATAACTCAGAATTCTTTCCTCTTAGTAGGGGAACTAGACAGGGATGCCCTCTATCCCCACTCCTGTTCGCACTAGCAATGGAACCCCTGGCCCACAAAATTAGAAACAGCCCTGATATAAAAGGAGTTGTCAAGGGTGAAGACGAGTACAAAATTAGCCTTTATGCGGACGATGCATTAATCTTCCTTACTGAACCTCACATATCTATTCCCTCCCTTCTTAAAGAGTTGAAATCATTTCATAACATATCGGGTTTAAAAATTAACATGAATAAATGCTCTGCCCTTCCCATCAATCTCTCGGAACACTCAAAGACCATGCTGACGAAAAATTTCCCTTTCATATGGTGCCCTCACTCGTTGAAATATCTTGGTGTCTCTATCACCTCCTCACACAGCCTACTATTTAAAACCAATTATATCCCTCTATTCAATAATATATCTATACTCCTCAAGACCTGGTCAACCCTTCATATCTCATTTCTAGGCAGAATTTGTGCCATTAAAATGACAATTCTTCCCAAACTACTATACTACTTCCGATCCCTTCCCATTAACATCCCTAAAACTAAACTTGCTTCTCTCCAAAAAGAAATCAATAAATTCATATGGTCAAACAAGAAACCTAGATGCAGCCACGCACACATGCACAGACCTCAAACTATGGGCGGGATGGGTCTCCCGAACCTGTGGCATTATTTTCTTGCCGCCAAACTTTCTCAGTTAGCACAATGGTTCTCGCCCATTCAATGTATCCCTTGGAAAAAGTTTGAATCATCCTCAATCTCCCCCTGGTATTTACAGGGAATCCTTTGGTCCAGAACAACCTCATACAGCAAACTATTCAAATACAATGTAATTGTAGCTCACTACTACCAATTGTGGCTCAAAGCCCAACATACCTTTGAATTATCTTCACTCACCCCCCCCCTGGCTTCCTTCCTAGGTGACCCGAGATTTACCCATGCCTATGGAAACTGTCAATCGTTTGCCTATTGGATCAATAACAATCTTACTACACTCAAATCTTTACAATCTAAATGGGAATTCTCCTCATTCACCGCTTTGCAAGATAAATATGGCACTCCCCTATCCGAATTCCAACACTACAACCAAATCAAAGCTTTCTATGCAGAATATTACTCTCTCTCCACCCTTCCCGCTGTAACAACCTTTGAACGGATTTGCATATCTTCATCTAGAGATAAGGGCATCATATCCTGCCTATACAACCATCTCAATACTTTTCACTCACCTGACAAGTCCGTTCAAATGCTCCATTGGGAATCAGACATAGTTAGCTCCTTCACAGTGGATGAATGGCATAGCATGTCAGATAATCTACGCAAGAGTAACAATGCTATCTCCTTCAGAGAGACTCCCACAAAAATATTCTCTAGATGGTATCTCACCCCGTCCAAACTTCACTCCTTCTATCCCTCAATCTCCCCAAACTGCTTTAGGGGTTGTTCGGAACCAGGCAACATCCTACACATATTTTGGAGCTGCAAACACCTACTTCATACATGGCGCAACGCAGTAGAAATTTTTGAAAACTCCACCAAACAAAGGTTCCCCATATCCCCACAAATATGCCTTTTATATGCTAAGGTTCCTAATATTCCAATCCCTTGCATGAGACTCTTTCACACTTTATGCAGCTCCATCCAATGGATGATTGCCTCTAATTGGAGATCCAAAGATCTCCCTTGGTCGCAGGTACTAGCTAGGATGGAGATGATGAAACTTTCGGAGAGAATCTATCACACTCTCCATGATACCTTCCATGTATATGAAAGGAAATGGTCATATTGGCGTACAACATAATTTAACAATTTAGTCCCTAAGGCTCCACTTACTCTCTTTCGCAATACCCTGAATTCTAGACCTATAGTGCTTGATTTGTGTGTTTGTGACATATACCCATGAACTATTTCTTTGTACCTTATTACTATGTCTACAACCAATATTTGCATATATGAACTCTACGTTTTTTATATTGATTACCTTTATCAACACCCTATGTACCTGTACATTTGAACTTCCAAATAAAACTTTGTAAACAAAAAAAAAAAAAAGACAGAACAGCAGATCCAAATGCTGCAAAACAGAGCTGGATGGGCAACCTGCTGGCTTTGCTCATCTCATATTTATACATAATGACTGTCAGGAAGACAAATTGTGTTTCTTGGGAAGATGTATTCTGTGTTACTGGAAACGGAATATGTTCAAAAAAAGTATGCAGTTGTATTGATGACAACAGGAGGCAGTGTTGTCATCCCGAACACTGAGAGGCAGGAACACAGATCAGACACCAGGGACCATTCCCAGAGAAGAACATCTTGCAGATAAACAGATAACACATAGACAAAACATGGTAAATGACTGCAAAACAGAAAGAATTTTCAAAGAGCATATAAAAAGTGACATAAGATACGAGTGATAAGAGTACGATGAAATAATCCTATTGCAAAATATTGATTCTGCCCAAAGATGTCAGTGGCAAAAATCATTTGATGTTATTTTTTCTTTCAGTGATTTTTTTAGTTGATGCAATTCAAACTCTACCAATATTTTTACAATCTTATGCATTAATATGACACACAAATACAAAAGGAGCAGCAATAAAGACATCATAATCATCATACCAGTGCAAGCTCGGTCAGCAGGTTTATGCTATGCTGTGATATAACCCTTTAAAGAAAGAACATCGTGAAAATGCTTGATGCGGAAAATGTGAATTATAACATGAGAATAGTGTAATCTTTTGGGGATACACTTTTAATTAAGTGCCTACACGTTTCTTGTTTCACAAAGACTTAATTATCTCAGTGTTAAAAAAAAAAAAAAAAAAAAGACCATTTTATTTGTAGATTTAGCAGAGAAGTGTCTCGTGTGAATCAGTCAATAAAGCACTGATCTGCAGATCACTGCAAACTCATAAGGGTGCATTAAGACTGCTTTTTAAGCGGCATGCAAATGAATGAGTGTGTTTGTAGTCAGTCAAAAATGAAAAATGGCCATAACAGGAACATAATGCATTGTTAGACCAATAATTGCACAGTAATGAATGCTTGTCCTCTAACCTTGCACAGGCAAGACATAACATCCTTTATTGGTTTAACCCCATAGTCTCAGGGCATGATTAGGAAGCTGTACACAAGTAATTCCATTAAACTGGCTGCTAGAAAATAGACATTGTTTTCTTTATTTTTGCAGACTGTAATTTTGGATGAATATTTACCAAAACATAACAGATAAATACATAGTTGAGATACTGTATATGCAGGGCACCTCCAGCACTGATTGTATGTAAGGGATGCTGGGGTGTGATGGAGGGTCTACTGATGCTGGCTGCTGGGGATCTATTGTTGCTGGAAGGGGTCTATTTTTGTGTGGTGGCCTATTGTTGCTGGGGAGGTCTATTGTTGCAGGTGGGGGATATATTGTTACTGGGGGGAGCTTATATAGCTGGGGCGGGTCAATTGTTGCATGAAGGGATCATCTTTTGAGGGCAGGGTCCATTGTTCCTGACTGCTGGAGAGTCTATTTATGCTGGCTGCTGAAAGATCTGCTCTTGCTGCCGAGGGGGGTCAATTGTTGCTGGGGTGATATTTTGTTGCAGGGATCCTATGTTGCTGGGGGGGGGTCTATTGCTGCTGGGGAAATTAATTGTTGCTGAGGGGTGTATTGCTGCTGGCTGCAGGGGATCTATTTTATTGCTTTTCTTGTTATCATTACCAAATTTCATACAAATTACTTAGCACGGCATATTGATACTTGGCTCTGTATTCTCTAAATGAGGTGGGTAGGGGGTGGAACCAAGGGACGGTACTCAGAGGTAGGTAGGGACTCAGAAGGGGGGGCCGGCACCAATTCCCTGATAAAAAAAGCCCTGTGCATAGGTGACCTCTTTTACTGAGGGCCATTTCACGTTAAAATGCACAGCGATCAAAACACACTATAGTTGTGATCACACTATAGTTGTGATCTGCAATGGGTTTCAGTGGTAACTGAGGTCTCATGCACACTGGATATTTTTTCTGCTGCTCCTAAGGGCATTTGCCATTTTTTCCTGCCTCTAAATGCCCCTACATGTGTCTATGCATACATAGACATCAATATTATTATTATTATTATTATACAGGATTTATGTAGCGCCAACAGTTTGCGCAGCGCTTTACAACATCAGGGAAGACAGTACAGTCACAATACAATTCAATACAAAGGGATCAGAGGGCCCTGCTCGATAGAGCTTACAGTCTAGAAGGGAGGGCCAAGTGAAACAAAGGGTAGTAGCTGTAGGGGGTGATCAGGTGGACAAAATGAAAATACAGTTGTTAGGTGTGGGTAGGATGGGCTTCTCTGAAGAGAAGGGTTTGTAGGGATCCTCTAGACATTTAAAGGAGTTTAGAGACAGGGGGGTTTAGAGGTAGAAAAAAAAAACCCACAGCCAGTGCGTCCAGAAGCAGCAGAGTTTTAGCAGAAAAACACTTAATGCGCCTTAAGCCCTGTACACACGATCGGTTTTACCGATGAAAACAGTCCGATGGACTGTTTTTTAATCGGACGAACCGATCGTGTATGGGCCCCATCCGTCTTTTTTCCATCGGTGTGAAAAAATAGAACATGTTTTAAATTTATCCGATAGACAAAAAAAACGATAGCAAAATCCAATCGTCTGTGTGGAAATCCATTGGATAAAAAAACCCACGCATGCTCAGAATCAAGTCGACGCATGCTCAGAAGCATTGAACTTAATTTTTCTCGGCTCATTGGAGTGTTTTACGTCACCGCGTTTGAAACGTTTTTTTGACTGATGGTGTGTGGGCAAGACTGATGGAAGACAGTTTCATCAGATTTCCGATGGAAAAGACCATCGGATTAGAATCCATAGGATATCCGATCGTGTGTATAGGGCTTAAATGCGCCTAAGCACTAGATCCATTTAGTGCTTGAGCATTAATTAATTTCAGTGGCCAGAAGAAATTATTATTCTGGCCAGTGAAATTAGTTAAAGCGTTACTACACCCACAACAGTAAAATCTGTGTTTATATGCAGTAGAGCATGCTTGTTATACTGATTTTGGAACCTAAGGGGTTAATCCTCTGCAGTGTGTAAAAAGTCTGTTTGATCCTGTCTTCTCTATTCCTCCCCTTCTTCCAGAGTCTCTAATCTATCTGCTGATAAAACAGAGCCTTGGGGTCAAGCTGCACATGCTCAGTTTGGTGTGTATTGCTAGATTTTTTCTTTTATTTTTTCTTGGGAGATTGCATGTGATCAGCACAGGACCAATCAGCACTGTCCAGACAGAGGGTCAGGGGTCCTGTAGCCTCATAGGTCAAACAGGGGAGAATGAAAACTCCTCCTACAAGCTTTAACCAGACACTGATAGATGTCACAAGACTGATATATACTGCTTATGAGAAAAAGGTATTTAGCAGTTTATATTCACTAACATAATTGCATTTCCATGTTTCTGTGTACTAGGGGAGACAATATATAATTAATACAGGGTCCTGGGTTAAGTAACACTTTAATGCCCAAATGCTTGATGCGCCTAAACATGTTACACAGGTTTGCAAGCGTCAAGCATGTCTTCTGTCAAAAGGCTAGTGCCAGGAGGAAAGGAGTCAAGTTAGCAAAACGTCTAGTATGCATTGACGCCCCAAATACAGGTTGCAAACACAGTGCATTTGCCTACACTGGGTCACATAGTACAGTAGTAGCATGTGACCCGGTTGCTGTGCATTTTATAAAGTAGTACATACAGTGCTTTTGGTGCAGTTTAGCGTGATTTCAGCCCATTCAAAAGAATTAGCTGAAATTGCACTGCACCAATTGCTGCGATTAATGGTGTGAACTGGCTCTCACTGAAATATTGGTCAATCAGTTCAGTTAGTCTTGTGGTTTGTGCATTGCTGCCGTACTGTGTAGTTAGATGGTTATAGCATAATATGGATTTGAAGCATCCTGTATCACATTCTTGCCTACAGCCTATTAAATTATGAATTTAAAGAAGAGGTCCGCCCCTTCCACAAAATTTTTTAAGTCAGCAGTTACAAATACTGCAGCTGCTGACTTTTAATATATGGACACTTACCTGTCCAGGGAGCTGTCTGGTGCAGCCGCCGCCATTGCATGTAAGGAAACTGCGTTTTCTAATTGGCCCGGCCGTGGAGGAGGGGGGCCAAACTTCCCGAAGACGGCGCTGTTGCGCCGTCTCCAGAAGTGGGGAAGGGAACCTGTCGAAAACAGGTCCCCGTCCCGCCGCCCCCCCCGCCGCTGAAAGGTGCCAAATGTAGGTGGAACTCTGCTTTAACCACTTGACCTCTGGAAGATTTACCCTTCTTCATGACCAGGCCATTTTTGCAATACAGCACTGTGTTATTTTAACTGACAATTGCGCAGTCATGCGACACTGTACTCAAATAAAAGTTATGTCATTTCTTTCTTTTAGGGGTATTTGGTCACCAGTGTGCTTCTTATTTTTTATGCTATAATCAAAGAGAATAACACAATTTTGAAAAAATAAATAATAATATTGTTACTTTCTGCTATACAACATATTCAATAAAAAAATCGAATTTCTTAATAAATTTAGGCCAATACGTATTCTACTGCATGTTTTTGGAATTTTTTTTCCCCAATAAGCATATATTAATTGGTTTATGCAAATGTTATAGCGTCTACAAACTATAATATATATTTATGGATTTTTTTTAATACTAGTTATGGCGGCTATCAGTTTAATTTATTTTTTTGGACGGTGATATTGCAGCAGCCAATCGGACGCTAACTGACACATTGGACACTTTGCAGGAACCATTGATACTAATACAGTGATCAGTGCTAAAAATCTGCACTGCCATTGTACTAATGACACTGGCTGGGAAGGGGTTAAACATCTAGGGCGATCAAAGGGTTAACTGTGTGCCTAGCCAGTGTTTTGTGTGCTGCTTTTAATAAGGGAAGAAATGGATTTTATTTCTTGCTTTGCAGGGACACACAATCCATCCCTTCCCCCCTGTCAGAATGGAGATGTGCCTTGTTTAAATAGGCAGACCTCTGTTCTGTGTGTGTTACTGCAGATCGGCTCCTGCTGTAATTTAATCACAGCAGAAGCGGTGTGCGCCCCCTAGGCGGAAGTGCAGAATCCCGTATATATATATATATATATATATATACAGTATATATACCGTATGTGATCCTGCACAGGAGGGCTGCCCTGAAGCAGTAAATCTGCTATATTGTGGTCCTGAAGTGGATAAAACATCACATTGTTGAGGTCCTCCCAGCAGTCTCCTCCTTGTAAAGGCATGTCTAAATACCTTGCCTTTTTATTATTTGTTAAGTGTTAGTAAAGTTTAATAATTATTCTTAAAAATGCTGCCTCTCCTTCCTCCTACCTATCCTGCATAGCCTGTATAAAAAGATCTCTGCAGCATATTTGGAAAGTACAGAACTACAGTATATATAAAATAATATGCAAAAGTGGTTGGAGGGAAGCTTCAGAATGGCAAAGATGTTTTTATTACAAATTATGTGAGCAGACTGCAGTTCCTCTTTAACTGCAGCAGAGAAAAAGCAGGTCTCCTCCGCTGTCAGACAATACAGTGGGGTGTGACAGAGCTGTACAAAATGGATAGACAGAAATTCAAATGCTTTGGTATGGAAATATCACCATTATAAGTATTTATCTATGTATTTAGCAGTTTACCTGGCAAGTTTATTGTCTTATTTAATAAAAAGAGAAAACACATGGCGCAAAACATCCTATAGTGTAGGTTGAAACCATAGTGAATTTATTAAATGATAAGGTTACAGATGCACTCACAAAGGCAGGAGGGCGGTTGGGCCAAAGAACCCAAAATCAAATTGAACCCACCACCTTGGCCACCAGCATGGAGAGATGGACTGGACCTGGATTGTAGTGCTGCTGAGCCCTAGGTGTCTGTACCGCTAAAGGTAGTGTGCAAAGCCTGAAATGGAAGCCATAAACCGAAAGCCCTCTTCTGCCTGACGACATTCATGGTTTGGTTTGGACCATAATTTATGATGCATACATGTAAATGTCTGTGCTGTCATATATATATAGAGAGGGCAGTGACCCCCTCACGGTTGGTGGCAGCGACTGTGCGCCAAGCCTGTTCGCGCTATAACGGAACAGGAGAAAACCCAAGTTCAAGTTTGTGCCTGGACCTCCTCTCCACTGTGTTCTGAAGTGTTCTATGTCTAACCAGTCGCTCTTAAAGGACTATTTATTGCTCTGAAGAATAAATAAGTGTTGGACTTTCAGTGGTGTGGAACTTGACTTTCCGGGAGCTAAAGGGTCCTACGTCCACCTGCATGGAGGGTGGGGATCATCCTCAAGGGAAGTTTTGGCTCTGGACAGGGACACAGGCCCGAAGGTAAAAGGTTATAGCTCACACCTCTGCACACAAGAGGATACGAGTTGGTGGTGCGCCACACTCTCCTCCCTGGTCCCCTAGACGAGAGCCATTGATCAAGAAGAGAAGGAGGGAGTGAGAGGTGAGGTCGCTACATATATATATATATATATATATATATATATATATATATATATATATACATTGTAAATGGGTTAATGGACCCATGCATATGTGCCGTTGCTCAGGGCCAACTTCAATAGTGTAAAATCATTGGTGGCAGTGCAAGCACAGAATGTCTTTGGCCTTCAGTCATTCAGATGACTGAAGGTTGAGGATATTCTGTGCATGCATGTGACTCATTCAGGGCCAACATAAAAATAACATTGTGTAATCAGAAGCAGAGCATGCACAGAATGTACACATATCAACTCAAATGGATGTATGTCCACATGATTTCAGATGTAGTACAGACAAATTTTTAGGCTGCCAGCAAGATTCTGCATAAAAACTATACAGCTGTGTTTATGAGGTCTTATTGGGGCTGCCTGTCCATTAAGGGCGCACGGGCGGCGCCTCCCCTATCCATGCATCCCGCCCCTTTCAGGACACCAGCGCATGGATTCCAATGGGGAGAGGCTGTTTTTTTTGTTTTTTTTTTAAGCACCAATTAGAGCCAGAGGCTCTAATAGGCTTCAATATAGGGTGGGCTCAGGTCGTAGAGAGTGCGCTCCGAGCCCACCCAGGTGTGTTACAACAGTGAATCAATATTCAATGTTGTAACACTAATCCTCCTCCCGGCAAATAATGAAAGCTGGTTTTGACACCCGAAACCCGATTTTATGAAAGGACAGGCGATCCTATTGGATGCCTAGGAGGAGGAGTGGAAGCTGCCGGGAGGCAGAGAGGACACAGGAGCTGCTGCCCGCCGCCCTAGGAGCCTGCAACTCGCTGCTCTTAGGAGGCCGCAACCTGGCCGCTGCCCGCCGCCCATAGGAGCCCACCCACCTGCAACTGAAAGGGTAAGCGCCGGGGTAGAGGGGGTGCCGCTGACCAACCGACCGGGTGGTTGTTTTCCTGCCCCCCCCCCCAAAAAAAACAGCTGCCACTGGGTCTCATACTGTAAATTAGCGCACAGCGACACAACAAACAGTTTGTATCCCCATATTTCTATTTTTATGTGTTATATCACAAAAAAATTGATGTACCCAAATCTAATTTCCAAACACTATTCTTGTCTAGGCAGCACACTACCACTGAGAATTCAGATCTCCATGATCTCAAAGCTCTTTTATTGAAAATAGGAATACAATTCATCCTATGTTCTTCAAAGTATTTCAAAGTATTGTGAAATAGTTAGAGTTAAAACAAATTGCAGTTTTTACATACAGTTGGATACTTTTACATCTGTAAACCTTTGGCACAAAGCTTGATGTTAGTGACCGGTCATCTATAAATAAAAAAAAAATACATAGCAAAAATAAAATAAAAAATATAAAGCTTTAAGAGACAGTCTTTTGGTATTCAAGCTTTTGAAATCCCTTGATACTAAGTTGGTATTTTAAGTGACTTAGCAGCATGGAAGCATGAAATATTGACATAAGTAACGGTTATCCTTCAGATAAACTTTTTCTTTTGTAGACAACAAAGGTAAACTGATTTATGTGCACATTTGCTTGCAGAAGTTTGTCATACAGCATTTCAGTTAAGCTATCATATGAACCGAGGCAATTGCTTTAAGTACCGTAACTAATATGCTCTGTAGATGCTCCTTTAATGTTATTTGTACCAACAGACTGCATACTGAAATCCATTGTTACACTGCTTTTTTTTTGGACAAGCAAAACATCTCTATTGAAGATCAAAACCATACAAATTATATATTTTTTTAAACATCATTTTATTTCTTAATCTCTCTTTTTTTTTTAATAGCAACGACTGAAGAAATGAAAACACAGGTAGTAAGACTACTCAGCTGAAGCAAAGAGAGAAAGCAGATTGAGACTGTAATGAGGAATGCAATGTAATGTAGTGGGAATCTTGGTAGTACCCCAGGCCCATAGTTGCTAGGGGCTCAGTTTTCTCATTCAGGACCTGTGATCATGTAATGGTTTTCCTAAGACAGAATACTGTATAATGACTTATTAAGATGAGGAATTCAAGTCCACAATGCAAATATTAGGAAAAACACACTATGCAAAAGCCATAGCCTTACTGATTTAGAAAACTCTTAAAATTATCCCAGGGAAAAGAATAATACAAATAGCTAGCTAGCCCAGTGTTTCTCAACCTTTTTTCAGCCAAGGCACCCTGTAAAATTATGGACAATCTCAAGGCACCCTCTGAAATTTTGGACAGTCTCGGTGCACCCCATTCTAAAATGTAAGAAACTATTCTAATAATTTTACATAATACAATAACATCCACACATGTAGGACACCCAACATTAGAGGTGATATATTCTTCCAAATCCAATACACATTTGCACACTGGTACTGACTATGTTTCTCTTCTCCCTCAGTTTTTCTCCATCACTCAGCTAATGTGACTCCAGTGCTGGCAGGGGAGGGTCATTGGTTTTTAGGATGTCTACAGCTAGAAGGTCATGATGGTGTACAATGAAAACCTGTGGCTTTGTGTAACACACATGGTCGGAATTCCCGACAGAAAAAGTCAGATGGGAGCTTTTGGTGGGGAATTCCGACTGTGTGTATGCTCCATCAGACTTTTCAATTCCTGACAGAAATAGATTGAGAGCAGGTTCTCAATTTTCCCGTCAGAATTTCCAACTGACATTTTCCCGTTGGAAATTCCGACCGTGTGTACGGGGCATAAAAGGCAGGCTTCATCCATCTGCTGTCTTGTATACAATTTTGGGGCAATTTTTATGCATTTTGCCAAGGCACCCCTGAAGAAACCTCATGGCAGCCCAGGGTTCCTGGGCATCCTGGTTGAAAGAGGCTAAGCTAGCATTTGCATTCTCCTATAGGCTAAAGAGATCTAAAAAATATTAATTCTGTTTGACATGCTAACACCACTAGTCTTTCTCAGAGATGGATAAACGTTCATACAATAATAAAAATAAAATTGTATAAAAATGTATGAAAATGTATTGCAAAATTTCATCTTGTACCCCTGGCTGACAGATAAATACAGTGTTGCAGAATTGCAGAGATTTTACTTACATGTGTGCAGAGCTCTGTGCAGTTTCTAAAGCTGGCCATACACGGATTGAAATTCGGCCAGTTCAGTGTGTGAAAGTCCTGGCGGGGGGGGCTGAGGTGTTGGGGATTCCACCATCCACCTTATTTGTGTGGCTGAACATAAAGAACAAACAGCCAAGGCAAGTTTATAGCCTAGTACTCACGGGCCGAATGTAAGGCAGCATCGGCTGGTTCCATAGAAGCTGGCTGGCATTCGGCCCGTGTGTACTGGAGATGGTCTGAAAGAAGCCCGTCATTCAGTCGGCTTCTGTCGAAGGGACATGATTGAAAACGTTCTGCTGACTGGCTCCCGGTCAGCGCTCTCTGCCAATAGCTGGGGGCGCTGACCAGAGTGTTCTGGAGGGGGGCTATCAGGAATGAAGATAAAAATGTTAAGCCCCCAATTGAAGAAGCACTATTGCTTTCTGTCTTTGCCCCAGCAGGTGAAATCCAAAGCTGGCCATATATGGACCAAAATTCATCCGGTTCAATAGGGACCGGCCAAATTTTGATGCATGTATGGGCAGGCTGATTGTACCCATGTCAATCCAGCCTGTTGGATTTTTAGCATGCCAGCAGCTATAGCTTGTAGCAGTAATCATTATGTTCTGCCAGCCGGGAAGGCTCCCCGTGCCCCCCTCCCCTCCCCACCTAAAGAACACAATAGCATTGCGGGAGACATTCCAGAATCAACACTGAATGTGTTGATGGGGGAATCAAGCAATTTTCTTAAAATCTAATCATCTATGAGTTGCAATAGGAATCCTGTCCTTCTTTCCTGGAGATATGTGACGTCACACTCTCCACCTCATCCATTAAGAGACGCTTTGCATTAATTTAGAAAATGCAAAACATTTTCTCAATGTCAACTGTGCCGTGCGGCCGACTTCCTGTGTTCAGAATACAGCAGGTTGGCCACTCAGCATGGGACCCGGAATCAAGTAGAGATCACTGAACTAACAGTGTCTAAATCATTGATTTTTCAGCTTTCAGGGGCATTAGCCAAGTATGGTATATACATAGTTACCAGGGGCAACCCGTTCATTAAATGCGCATGGGCGCCGCCCCCCCATCCATGCGTCTGGCCCCTTCAGGATGCCGGATGCATGGATTCCCATGGGGGGTGGGTGTTTTTTTGAAGAACCTCATTAGAGCCAGAGGCTCTAATAGGCTTCAAAATAGGGTGGACTTGGGGCACATAAAATGGGAACTGAGCCCACCCAGGTGTGTTACAATAGCAAATTAATATTCCCTATTTTCACACTGATCCTCCTTACGGCCAATCAGGAAGTGGGTCTTGAGACCCGTTACCCAATTGACTGAAAGGACAGGCAATCTTATTGGATGCCTAGGAGGAGGGGAGGAGATGCACAGACGCGGCGGAGGAAAGGACATTGGAGCAGCTGCCCGATACCCAATGCTCGCTGCCCGCTGCTGATGCCCGATGCCCGCCACCTAGATGGGGTATGTGCCAGACGGACCAGCAGACAGTGAGTGGGTGGGGGGATTGAGGTGCCTCCGCCGGGGGGGTGGTTGTGTGCCCCCCCCCCCCAAAAAAAATAAACCCCAGCTGTCACTGATAGTTACATTGATCCAAGCTGGACCAATGTAACTACAGTATATATATATACCATATCTGGAATTCCTCTTTAAGAATTATTTTTTGCTCAGTGATTGGACAGATAATGCAATAAAGCATATCAAAAGCCAAAAAGAAAAATGTAATATATTGTGGTTTACCTGTCCTTAAATGTGATGGCTGCCTTCGTTTTCAATTACAGAAAAAAGACTTGTCAATCTTGTCAGAAATGCAGGGTCCTTGTCACTTACTGTGATCTGAAAGAAAGCATAAATAACCTTATCTAGTGTAAACTAGTAGTCCCATCAATCTATTATGTAGTAGAGATGAACAAAGGCAGCCATGTTTGAAGTCCAGCCTGTATGACAACCATGGCTCTTTACTACTCAGGATGATGGTTTCATTTACCACTGATAATACTGTAAGTGAAAATATGAAGAGAATGTGAAATTAAGAGAGACTGGGGTAAATGTACTTAAACATGTACATTACAAATCAAATAATGACATACCAGTATTATAGTAATCTAAAAAGCAACATATAAAGCAAATATGTTACCTACTTGCCTGGGACCTAAAACTGCACCAAGTATATGGATGATACCAGTCTACCACTGGATTCTAGGCCAATGTGTGCTAAGCCTAGCTCAGTACAGTCTACTAAAAGCAGCATATGCTGTATACTGTATGCACAGAAGATCATCTGAGCTTGTACTAATGTATTCAAACACAGCAGGCTTTCTTGGACTTTTTAAAGTTGCCATGTTAAGACTGACTACCACCATCCTTCACAGACACAAACATTGTAAAATCTGCAGTCGTTTGGAAAGGTATATGACAGCTGCCCATTTGCTCTAATAGGCCAAGAAGCGCTCCACCTCATATGGTAAACATGCTCTGAACTTTACAGTCAAATATATCATAAAATAAATGCATTAATCACTTCACACATGGGACACGGCAAACAATAAAACGCCACCATTAATTGTTTTGCATGACTACTACCAGTCATTTCATTTTAATTCTGTGAAAATAGATTGAATCATTAAATCTACTGAGCAAGAAAGTTCACCTCAGGAGCTGACACTATTACTGGGAAGATTATTTCCATTCTCTATTTCACATGCTATCATAAAGTGCAGATAATAAAAAGTCTCATTAGTTTTAAACAGCCTTGATTAAATTAATTATTTGGGCACCATAAAATTAAGAAATGTGTTGATTTGTAATCACTGTTAAAGGCTTATAAATTGTGAGATGTCTCCTTAATGGGGGTGAGGTACATCAATTAGTTCAGTACATTACAATGGAAGTATATGGTAAGGGCACAGCTACTCAGATGATTTGTCAGTCACTCTTGTCACACTTTAATAGAGGACGACAGGTGCCACCAAAGAATTACTGTCTTTTAATAAATATCTCAACATGCTTTGGTCTTTTTGTTTAAATATTCTGTTTCAAAAACCCATTATAAGATTTCTCTTAACCTCTTTTCAACAAAGGTAATAAGCAATGGCTTCTGAAAGGCGCTACTGGACCTGGTTGGGGTTGGTGTAGTAATAGCCTCAACTAAGGCTGGCCTTAGATTTTATTTAATTTTTTTCCAATCATCTTATCAAAATAAAGAAAAAAGCCGATTCCTCCATCCACACAAGCGAGATAGATGGAAGAACCCTTCCTGCTGTGGCTTTGTGTTTGACAGCTGGACTCCTCTGCTGTCACAATACTCTGATCAGCGGTTGCACCTGATTGACTGCAGCCACCGATTGAGAAAAGTTTTCTAACATTCCCATTGAAATGAAGTCGATAGTTTGAGTTATTTCTGTCCAGCAAGATCGGCTTTCTATACATGGATCAAAATTCAGCTTGTGCTTGCTGAACATGCCGAATTTCACTCCTTCAATGCCCAGTTTAACTTTCAAATGTTTTCCCCATTTTTTTGCTAAATTATAAATGTTTTTGTAGCACCAGTGCTCCTGAACTGATATCCATTGCATCTTGATAGACATCCTCCATGGACATATCTTATTTCCTCTTAATAGGTTATTTGCTGTCACTCACGAGCAGCCTGATTGAAACTGTATGTGGAAGTTTAAAACAAATTAGTGGTACTGCAAAGAGATTTTTATATTTTTAAAGGATAGCAGTGCTAACAAAAATGATACATTTAGCCTTTTGATCTAATGTATGCGTCCTAAATCCTAAATGTAACCCCCCCCCCCACAAATGCACACTTTCCTGTATCAAAAATCCGTTACCATGCCTCCATGATTGATCCATGAAGACTAATATTACATTGTAGATCCATGTGTGATCCATGCACTCTATGTACAGTAGATCTATTGTATGATCCATGATTACATGTAGATCCATGTAGACTTCACTGACTGCCTTCCAAGCATCAACTGTTTCAGCTAGAGGTAATGATGAGTACCATGGGCCACAGCTGTCCAATTTGGGTAAAGGCAGAAGGTTTTTTTATCTTAACACATTCTATGCATTAAGATAAAAATCCTTACGTGTGCAGCAGCCCCCCTAATACTTACCTGAGCCCCATCTCTATCCAGCGATGTCCACAAGTCCGTCAGCCGTTGTTCTGTCAAAAGAGCCAATTCATCAAAATCTCCAATAACGTCACTCGTAGTGACTTTACAGCAGCAGTAATTGCAGTTTTCGAGGACTTGGCTGTTTTTTCACAACACCGGCAGCGTATACACTATGGTACATGACAAGTTGGCTGTTTTGACAGAACACCGGCTAAGGAGTAAAAAAGTTGTCACTGCCTTGGAGGGGGTCATGTTGTTGGTTACTAGAGGGCGGACTAACAATGTCCACTCATTATATCGTGAACCATAGTGTACAGTATATGCTGCTGGTATTCTGTCAAAACAATATTGTAAAAATGGAAAAAATCCGCGCTAACCGTGATTAGAATTAGTGAATTAATTGAATAAGAGAACCATTATATATATATAAAAATAATAATGGTAAAATTAATAAAGTGAATTAGTGGGTGCTGCAAAAAAAATAGCTGGAATAACCACTACACAAATATATGCAAAAAGAATTAATAAAAATGCGCTACCCTTAACCACCTCCCTACTGTGCACGAAAACCCCCTTCCTGCCCAAGCCATTTTTCAGCTTTCAGCGCTGTCACACTTTGAATGACAATTGCGCGGTCGTGCGACGTGACTCTCAAACAAAATTTGTGTCCTTTTTTTCCCACAAATAGAGCTTTCTTTTGGTGGTATTTGATCACCTCTGCGGTTTTTATTTTTTGCGCTATAAACAAAAGAAGAGCGTCCAGTTTGGAAAAAAAACACTATTTTTTACTTTTTGCTATAATAAATACCCATTTTTTTTTTAAATAAAATTTTCCTCAGTTTAGGCCGATAGGTATTCTTCTACATATTTTTGGTAAAAAAAAAAATCGCAATAAGCGCGTATTGATTGGTTTGTGCAAAAGTTATAGCGTGTACAAAATAGGGGATAGATTTATAGCATTTTTATTTTTTAATTTTTTTATTAGTAATGGCGGCGATCTGCGATTTTTTATTGTGACTGCGATATTGCGGCGGACACATCGGACACTTTTGACACATTTTTGGGACCATTCACGTTTATACAGCGATCCCTGCTATAAAAATGCATTGATTACTGTATAAATGTGATTGACAGGGAAGGGGTTAACCACTAGGGGGCGGGAAGGGGTTAAATATGTTCCCTCAATGTGTTCTTACTGTGGGGGGAGGGGACTGACTGGGGGAGGTGACCGATGGTTGTCCCTATGTACAAGGGACACACCATCGGTCCCCTCTCCCTCACAGGACGTGGATCTCTGTGTTTACACACAGAGACCCACTTTCCTGCTCGTTTCCCGGGCAATCGCGGGTGCCCGGCGGCAATCGCGGCCGCCGGGCACGCGCACCGGGGCCTTGTGAACGCGGCAGGCGCGCGCGCGCGCCGCTGGCAGCGAGCGCGCGCCCTCTAGCTCGTTTTAAAGGGAGGACGTCATATGACGTCCTCCCAGAACGAGAGTGTCCTCCGCCCGCCGTCAATTGACAGTGGGCGGTGGACAAGTGGTTAAACAAGCAATCATAGTGCTAATAATTCATATGTGTTCACACACACCAAAAAACAAAACAGAAAAAAAGTCCTGTTAATGAAACACGGCAATATATCTGGAATATCACCTGTGCACAGATAAATGAATAAAAATTAAAAATATGTATATAAAAAAATGTGAAAGAGAGAAAGTCCAAATGAAGTTCATAAACAAAACAAGCCACATCTGCTGATGTATATATAACAGACTCTTCTAGGCAGCTGTAGGCGAAATATCCACATCCAACTTGCTCAAACGAATTATAGAAGAAATAGCAGCTTACCAGATATGATAGATCTCTGTCACGGAGATCTATAGGGGCTCAGATTCATATGATGATCCCACCGGACATTCAGCCACGAAACACTGGAATCGAACGATATCCTCCTCCTCCTGGATATTTATTCCAAGAAAAGAGCTCTCCCTCCAGGTATCAGCTGATGTAATTGGCTCATGCAGCACAATGAATGTTTGATGATATGGAAGAAAAATAAATAAAACCTCATGGTGCAGTATTCCTAATAAAATAGGATTCCCTTTATTTATCCTGGGTAAAAAATAACATCCAGCAGGTTTTCAAAACAAGAGCGGCAAAACTCCAAAGAAACGAATGCTGGTACTCAGCTGCGGTCTGTGCCGATCAGCTGTAGCGTAGTGACGTCACGTTCGTTAGCTCCACCCGACGCTGCGTTTCGTCGTAAGAGGCGTCCACTGGGAAAGGAGGCAAAGGAGGAAATCAGCCTCCTTTCCCAGTGGATGCCTCTTACGATGAAACGCAGCGTTGGGTGGAGCTAACGAACGTGACGTCACTACGCTACAGCTGATCGGCACAGACCGCAGCTGAGTACCAGCATTCGTTTCTTTGGAGTTTTGCCGCTCTTGTTTTGAAAACCTGCTGGATGTTATTTTTTACCCAGGATAAATAAATGGAATCCTATTTTATTAGGAATACTGCACCATGAGGTTTTATTTATTTTTCTTCCATATCATCAAACATTCATTGTGCTGCATGATCCAATTACATCAGCTGATACCTGGAGGGAGAGCTCTTTTCTTGGAATAAATATCCAGGAGGAGGAGGATATCGTTCGATTCCAGTGTTTCGTGGCTGAATGTCCGGTGGGATCATCATATGAATCTGAGCCCCTATAGATCTCCGTGACAGAGATCTATCATATCTGGTAAGCTGCTATTTCTTCTATAATTCGTTTGAGCAAGTTGGATGTGGATATTTCGCCTACAGCTGCCTAGAAGAGTCTGTTATATATACATCAGCAGATGTGGCTTGTTTTGTTTATGAACTTCATTTGGACTTTCTCTCTTTCACATTTTTTTATATACATATTTTTAATTTTTATTCATTTATCTGTGCACAGGTGATATTCCAGATATATTGCCGTGTTTCATTAACAGGACTTTTTTTCTGTTTTGTTTTTTGGTGTGTGTGAACACATATGAATTATTAGCACTATGATTGCTTGTTTAAGGGTAGCGCATTTTTATTAATTCTTTTTGCACATATTCTGTCAAAACAGCCAAGTCGTGGAAATCTGCATTTACTGCTGCTGGAGAGTCACTGGAGGTGACGTAATTGGAGATTTTAATGAGTTGGCTCTTTTGACAGAACACCGTCCACGATTCTCTCTCCTGATTGGCTGAGACACAGCAGCGGGGCCATTGGCTCCCGCTGCTGTCAATCAAAGTCAGTTAGCATAGCAGGAGAGATAGGGGGTGGGCTGAACTGCAGATCCATGTCTTAATGGACACACAGAGCTGCAGCTTGGCTCGGGTGCTCTTGCTGTTGAGTTGAGTTAAGTTGAGAGGTATCTTAATATAGCGCGGTCTTACCCCGAAGGGTCCCGACGCGCATAGCAGAGTTCCTGGGGGGGCACTCGACAGGTGGGAGGGGTCAGGAGCAGCGAAGAGGGAAAATAGGAGGATCCGGGCCACTCTGTGAAAATCCACTGCACAGAGGAGGAAAGTATAACTTGTTGGTTATTTATTTTTATTTTTTCCAAAAAATAGACTTTATAATCACTTTAGGGTCAGTGGAAGGAGTAAGCCCATACTTTCTCATTTAAAGAAGCAGACCCACCATAATTTTTTGATGTTAACGCAACTACAGTGCCTGTTTAATAGCATTAGCAGTTTTGTAATTAGTTTCCATTGCTCCCTGACATTTCTCTTAAATGTATAAAAAAAATGCACAAATCTATTGCTATTCAGTGTGTTCTACTTAGGTCATTGGAGAATAATAGTTCTCAGAATGTACGGACCTTGAAACACAAGAAAACAATAGATTAAAAGGTTAAAAAAATATACATTTTATATATACAGTACATATATTTCGTTTTTTAGTGTTAATACACTGCATGTTTCTTCTATGTGTAAGATTCACATTGCTTACCATGAAAACATGTAATCCAACCTTGATAAATATACCATGCCTGTGTGTTATTACAGGAATGTAAGCTGTGCAGAGTGTCAAGATTCAGAGCTTTATAAATAGGTGATGACTGGTGTCAGTGTGTGTTTGACCCACTTTAGCGGAGCTGCAGTCCAATTGTGTGAAGGCTGTATGCATTATTTGTGACATCAACCTTCTTTCACCACCCCCCTCCCTGAGAAAGCAAAATGGATCGCTCTATGAAGAGAACAGCAAATGTTTAAAGCTCTGAGTCAACACTGAACTCTGATCAGGTTTCAAGTTTTGACAAATAATTTAAAAGCCAAATGTGCACCCAAAAGCTGATACCCTTTCTGTATTTTTATCTTGCTCATCCGTTTTCGAGTTTTATTGATGGTGCTCCTTTTATTGTCATGTGTTGAAACTTGCTGACAAAACAATCAAGCAGTGGTGGAGCCAAAAAATTCGGTGATTCATTGGTCTAAGAGTTGTCTGTTCAGATGAAAGGTTTGTACATCTAACCCGAATGAAAATGTAGCAGGTATTTGGCATTCAGTTTATTAAAATTGTTTCCAACCTAAATTCCTTAGAGATCAGCCCTAGAAAGCTACCAAATGTGCTGCAGCAAATATTTATCTACCAGAAAATCATTATTCATCAAAGTGTGTGTGCGTAATATGGTGTAAATCCCTTGTGACTTGTATCTGAGGAGTGGATATGGGTTTAGCATGCCAGTTCTGCATGGAAATGTATTTCTTACATGATGCTGCTAGATTTCTTAAAGGGAACCTGTGCTGTTTCTTTGTCATGGATCCAGGAAAAGTGTAGTCCAAACTTCGACAGCAGGGACTCTAAAAGGATTCAGGTCACTGGATCAGCTGTATGCCAATGGGCACCAAGGATGTAGCTATATGCCTCAATAGGACTTTATTCAGATATACAAATTTTTATGACCTATACAATTTTATACTTATTTTACATCTTGCTGTTATGTGCTGCCCAGTCTACATGTGAATATACATATCTTATACCGTTTTGACTTCAATAATTTATTTATCTATGTGTTACTAAGTTGACATTATGTATATGTGTTGATGTTGGTTGTGTCATGTGCGTATGTACATGCTACCTTATACATGCAATATATTACAACTATAAACTTATGCAATGGAAAATTGTTTATTTTCAACTCAACCCCAGCCAGTCAACTGCTTCAATTAAAGTCCCAAAATGCCCCTTTCTTCATTACTTGAACCCGGGATGGAAGCACATTTATGATGTGCTTCAATTAAAGTCCAAAAAAACTCCCCACTTTTTAACAGTACGCCGAGCAACTATCATTTTTATAGGTTAATCGGTGGCAGCCTTCATATTTTCTCAGTATAGATTTCCTTTACCTGTGTCTTAGCCAAAGGTAACAAAATGAATCAGTACGGTACATTAAATAGCGGTTTTATTAAACACAGAATACTACATGTCAAGTTTCCTTTATACCACACAAGAAAATATGTGTTTTTAAGGCATTAATAACTTTTACTATGTTATCATTATTATTGTATGTAATCCTAACATATTTGTTTATATAGTAAAACCTTGGATTGCGAGCATAATTCGTTCTTCTACATATTTTTGGTAAAAAAAATAAGCGTTTATTGATTGGTTTGCGCAACAGTTATAGCGTCTACAAAATAGGGGATTCCCTGATGTAAAGCGCTACGCAAACTGTTGGCGCTATATAAATCCTGTATAATAATAATAATAATAGTTTTATGGCATTTTTATTATTATTATTTTTTTACTAGTAATGTCGGCGATCAGCGATTTTTATCGTGACTGTGACATTATGGCGGACACATCGGACCCTTTTGCCTACCCCTGGTCTATGGGCACAAGTCGGATAGAAGTCACCTTGAAGTAGTACAGGAAACTTTTCTAAAGTCGAAGCAAGTTCAATAGTGCTAATTAAGACCGCTTGCATTGACTAAAATGGGACGTGACCCTACTGCAAGTCATCGCTCGTTTGTCAAGTTAAAATTTATAAAAAATAAAAATAAAACACTCGCAGAGCAAGTTACTCACAATCCAAGGTTTTACTCTATTGTCTTAATTTTTAAAGTGCATGGCCCAAATTTTACTGGTTTCTCTACTAATGGACCTTGTTGTCTATTGTCCACAAACTAGGCATGGATTTGTTGGTGCTTGGGGAGCAACATTTTGGGGATTTACAGACTGAATCTTGTTTCATCAGTTTTGCATGTATATCTTTCACATTTGTTCAGTGATAGCATTTTTAGCAATTAACATCTGGGGTATAAAAAAACTGTGTAGAAATTAAGATTATTTTTTGGTTTCTTATTTGTCTTGGATAATTTTGGATGAAGCACACATACTATAATTTCTGAATCTGTTCTTGTCCACCTGGAAGGTTTGGGTGTTCCCACCAAATTATTTTGTGTCCCAGCTTCCCCTGTTCCATTCTGCATATTATAATTTAAACAAAAATTCCAACAAAGAGTAAGAGTGAGACCCCCTTGTATTTGTCGACACAAGTGTACAGTTCAAGGAATTCAAATGCACAGATCCCACCAGTAGAGTCCTCTGGAAGAAATTATTTGATGGTTTAAAGGCATATTGCACATTTTGTAAAAGTTTTCTAAATGCATCCACGCTAATAATATAACAAATGTGAATTTATTAAATGTATGCACTAGAGCTTGAAGACCATTTCAACTGTGATTAGTGATTTTCAAATGTAATACACAGTCTACTGTAAACCATTTCCCCAGCCCCAATCAAAATTACTGAGGTAAGTGAAATGGGAGGGGGGGTGGCAACAGACATTATTTCTTGACCTATTCACTATTCAGCATCTACTTAAACCTGAACTACCAATTCTGAGTAGACTAAGGCAGGCCATACACAGTTAGAATCAAACCATGTATGGGCAGGCTGAATGTACCAAGTTGATTGATCGATCAACTTGGGTACAACCTGCATGCCGGGGTTTACCTGCGATTATCACCCAGCAGGAGGGATTCCCACATCAACCCATAGCTGCAGGCAAGAAATTTACTCCGTGTTTGGCTGGCCTAACTCAAAAATGCAATCCTGCTTAGAAGCTGCAGAAGGCAAAACGATACACCTGAGAGTATATTTAGGACTTGTTTGGAAAAATTATGGAGCACCAAAAGAGAGCCACCAAATGGGATAAAATATAAACTTAGAGCAGCTAGGACCTTGAGCATTCAGAACTTTATTGCCCAATGAATGACGTGCTGCTAAAGTGTTATACCCCCCCAGACAGATTGCTGTCCATGCTGATGTAACCATTCACTAAGATGTTACAAACAGTCAAGGCTTCCATTAAATATGCAGTTTATTGAGGAACAATCAAATGATAATAAGCATTTCAAAGTAACAAAAACCTTTATTGTGGGTTAAAGAAACCATCTGGTATGCTTTAATATGTATTTATTTAAAAAATGAGCAAAAAGCATTTTGCTCACGTATGGCAAGCTATATGGATATGAAGCTTTGCTTTTCTTAACGGATAGTCACTAAACATGAGTGCTTATTGTACGACATGTTAAATGAATAAATAAATTATGAACACATGTAGACACGTATTATAGCAACGCTAGGTTTAATTGAAAAATGTATGTAAAATCAATACACTATATTTGACCTAGTTAAAATTCCTCTGTATTTAATTGAATTTTATACCAGGAGGGTTGAGCCATTAAAAAAATAATTCTATTAGTATCTCCTGTCACGACAATAGAGATAAAATGTAAAGTACGATGTGTTACTACAGGGTGCAACTATTTGATTATGAAAGTCCTAATTGGAATCAGCTGTGCCCACTAATGTTGCATTAAGCATTGCTTTCTTTCTTCCCTCTCTCAGTCTCCCTTCTGTCTCGTTCTTGTTAAAAGATAACCTCATCTGGGTAGGATCTGTAATGGTTTCCCATCAGCCAGTGCTAGTAATTCATCTGTCCCAGGGCAGATCATGACTAAACATTTGGAGTTTTAGCTACAAATGATTCTGAGTCAAATGATAGGCAACAATATAAATTTTGTTGTGTTTACTTTATAATGTTCAAATAGCTCATAGATATACAGTATAATCCTTCTGCTTGTATATGAATGAAACAATTGGTATTTCCACCAGCTATTTCTTTTCAAGTCACTTTTTCCCCAGGTATATGCAACATTTTGATTTCAAGCCACTGAAGAGATGGGTTAGAAAAGGTCTTCTGACTGAAGTCATGTCCACCAAGAGGGTGCCATTGGGACTCATTGACAGTGTTTACAATTTTCCGTACCTAAAACTGAACTACAGGCAAGCAGCTAAATATACAGATAAAATACATACATGGGAGATATTTTTCCAGCCAAATAATTAGTTTTTCTCTCCTTTCAGCCCTGAGATTATCCCAGATTTGTCCCATAGAAAAGCCCTGTCTAGCAGGTGGGTGAGAGCAGTGGCGCAGCGTGGGGGGGGCAGGGGGGGCCGTTGCCCCGGGCGCAACATTTGGAGGGGCGCAGTGACAGATGGGAGATTAGTTTAGGAGACTGTGAGCAGCTGTTCGCTATAATAAAACAGAAGTTGCGGTGCCGTCCCGGCTTAGGCTCCAGCGCCGCGGTAACACTGACACGGTGTCAGTGTTACCGCGGCGCTGGAGCCTAAGCCGGGACCGCACCACAACTTCGTCTTCGGCATCATCGTCTTCACTCACTCTGCACTGTTCAGTCACTCACTGCGGTGTCAGTGACACCGCAGTGAGTGACTGAACAATGCAGAGTGAGGGAAGACGATGATGCCAGGGAATGTGACGGTGCAGTGGGCGGACAGTGGGGGTTGGGGGGAATTTAGGGCAGCCAAGGGCGGCATCCTCCGTCTCCATTACACGTGACTCCGAGTCCTCCAGGATCCCCGCTCGCTCTGCCCGCGTTCTCTTAGCCCGCCCCACAGCCCGGACTTTCACCGCCGCTTCTCCTGAGAGTTGAGTCTGACTCCTGATTGTCACTGTGCTGTTACGGGGCCCAAGCACTCTGACTCTGCACCGACCGGACCACCCCAGGACTGTCTGGAGGAAACCCAGGCCAGGAGGAAGAGGATGCAGTATCCACACAGACAGAAGCCCCGGCCCCTCCTCACCGCCAGCCTGCACGGACACTGTGAGTACTCGCTCTGTATGTACTGCATGGTGGCAGCCGAGCCTAGGAGGGGAGGGGAGCTGAGCTGAGGGGAAGAGAGCTTTGTATTTGGGGGAGATGTACACTGATGTAACCCCTCAACCCTGCACGCCGCACACCCTCAACACCGCACACAGCGCACTCCCTCAACCCTGCATGCCGCACACAGCGCACCCCCTCAACCCTGCACACAGCGCACCCCCTCAACACCGCACACAGCGCACCTCCTAAACACTGCACACAGCGCACCCCCTCAACCCCGCACACAGCACACCCCCTCAACTCTGCACATCGCACACAGCGCACCCCCTTAACCCTGCACAGAGCACACTCCCCCACCCTGCACGCCACACACAGCGCACCCCCTCAACCCCACATGCCGCACACAGCACACCCCCTCAACTCTGCACATCACACACAGCGCACCCCCTTAACCCTGCACAGAGCGCACTCCCCCACCCTGCACGCCACACACAGTGCACCCCCCTCAACCCTGCAAGCCGCACACAGCGCACCCCTCAACCCTGCAAGCCGCACACAGAGCACCCCCTCAACCCTGCACGCCGCACACATCGCGCCCCCTCAACCCTGCACTCCACAGACAGTGCACCCCCCTCAACCCTGCACTCCACACACAGTGCACCCCCCCTCAACTCTGCAAGCCACACACAGTGCACCCCCTCAACCCTGCACGCCACACACAGCGCACCCTCTCAACGCTGCATACAGTGCACCCCCTTAATCCTGCACTCCGTACACAGCGCACCCTCTCAACCCCGCACGTCGCACACAGCGCACCCCCTAAACCCTACATGTCGCACACAGTGCACCCCCTCAACCCTGCATGCCGCACACAGCACACCCCCTCAACCCTGCACGCCTCACCCAGCACACCCCCTCAACCCTGCACGCCTCACCCAGCACACCCCCTCAACCCTGCACGCCGCACACAGTTTCCCCCTCAACCCTGCACACAGCGCACCCTCTCAACCCTACAAGCCACACACACTCAGAAGGGACTCAGGGGGTGCTAAAAGTCAGCGGATTAGGGGGCGCAAATTTCTTGCCTTGCCCCGGGCGCTGACAACCCATGCTACACCACTGGGTAAGAGGACCTAAACGTTCTCACTTAGATTGACGATAAGTGAGCTATGCTCACTTAGAATACCCAATCATGCAGGGAAAATTTAAAGAAAAAGGATTTTGCTTTGTATATAAACTTGACCATACAGTGCTCAAATATCACAGGATTCCTACTGGCTCAAGTAAAGTTTAAACATTATGTGGTTCTGTTGGCACTTTTGTGGGAGGAGCCTCAATTGGACATTTTGGGGCCATTCAGCACCTGCAGTTAATCAGATGCAGGCACTATTTTGGTGCCAGTACAAGGCATTCGTCCATGCGTGCTGTTAGCATGGATGGAGAAATCTGTTACATTTTTTTTCAGCCCACAGGCTAAATAAACATAAAATATGCATGTCTGTATGGCCAGCTCAAAGTGATCACAGTTGAAATCTGGCCATAGATTGATTGAAATGTGGCTGGTTCAGCAGGGACTGAATGAATTTTGAACCATCTATGGCTGTTTTTTTCCAGAAAAATTGATCTAATAACCTGGCTTGTTGGAAAATTTTCCTTCGAACAGTGCTGCAGCCAATTGGCTGCAGTGGTGATCAGTGTATACTGACAGTGCAGGAGACCCCATTGTTGGAATACAATAACACAGCAGGGAGGATTCGTCCATCAACCTCGCGTGTGCGGATGGTAGAATCTGTCTAGTTTTTTTGGTTAGCCCGCTGGCTGATCACAAAAAAAAATTGATCCATGTATGGCCAGCTTTAGTTTATTCACGTTTCTATATTAGGATCCTCTACTGCTAACTTTACTGTACAGCTAATTATTTTGCGTTGTTAGGCTAAAGAAGTAGCAATTGATATTATTCTTTCATAAGAGCTAGCTGTCCAACCGATTAATTGAATCATCGCAAGTATCATTTGCAACATGTGTGGATCATCCATCTTTTCAAAATTTCTCTCATCATTCTCTTGCCAATGGAGAAAATGGAATGAAGGTGACACTGAGGCTGCACTACATTCACTGGGTAACCAAGTCAGAAAAAAGATTCTGTCCCGAGTTTCGGACGGGTAGTGATATGTTTGAGGACAGACATTGCTTTTTATTCCTAGGGAGACATTTGCCTATCTATGGCTAGCATAACTGATGACTGTGAGGCAATGTCTAAATCTGCAGAGGACTGGACATATGCAGCTATCTGTATTCCCAGTTTTACGCCAACGCATCATATGGCTATAGTTTGAACACACTACTGCTACAGAGCCAAATTGCTGGTGATTTAAAGCACAGTGTAATTATTTTTCTCACAAAAGACAAATTGGTCTATCACACAGTTGGACTTATTGAATAAGGTAAAGCGTAGCTTGGTAAATGAGGTGATGCTGTTTTCATTTCAAATACCTATTGATGTGCAAGAAAAATTAGGGAAAAAAATGATTTTTTTTCATGCACATGATTTCATCATTGAACTTCAACTTATTTTTTAAGTTAAGTGAACATTTGTTTTACTAACTAAACAGTCTCTCTAAGCCAACCCTTCGCTCCCCATAGATCCCACACTGTTTTCTAGTGGATACAATTCTGCAAACCTATTAATACAAATAATTATTTCCCATTTTAACAGTTGTACTAACCAAAACTCTTAAAACTCAGTCAACTAATAGACTTGAATCACTAGCGGCTTTATTAAGTGATTCTGTTTAGGTGATTTAAGAAGTTCCTGTAATAGTCTTGAATCGTGTAATGTGTGATTTGCCTTTTGGAAAGTGCAAGCATACATGTTTATATTGGAAAGCTCAGTGAATGAAAGAACATAACTTAGCTGCCTGGAATGAGGTTAGCTGTAATCCACTGGGAAGAAACGTTAGAAAAAAAGTCAAGAGATCGAGGCTTGCAATAACACTGCTCCATTGTTGGAATGTTTCACAAGTATGCTATTAAGAGACTTTCTTAAACATATCCGTCTACTAAATGTAGTCATTCATGTGTAAGTAGTTTTCATTAAGCAATATATAAGGAAATGCATTATATAACCAAAAACATTTAAACATATACATGTTAGGATGAGAGGAAGGTGCAAAGTAAAAAGGCCCAAATATGCACTGCTCGGCGCCTAAATGCTAAATTGCTATTACAGAAAATAACCTCTCCAGCTAAGCAGTTAAGAGGTTAATTAGGAATAGGAGACAACAGTAAACTCAAATTCATCAAAGTTAAAACTTATGATAAAAGTTATAGATAAATAAATAGCAGCTATTTAAATTCTATACACATGAGAACCTCATATATATAAAATAATAAAAATAAATACAAAAAATCATATTAAAAATTCATAGTCCATATGATAAACAGCGCTAATTATGGATAAGTGTCCAAAAGCACACGGTACATTTGAGTGATGACTTTGCAACAGTCTAATTGAAAGTAAAGTTTCTTCTGTGTATATGGTCTGTAGTGCACCCTACACCAATCAAAAAAATCTTCACCACGAGTGAGGCACACTCCCCCTTTGGGGTTCAAACTCACCACAAGGATGAAAAAGATAAGCCTTTCAAATCTGTAGATAATCTCGCTCCAACTTCAGTCATCACCACCAGGGTAGTAAGGGTTAAAATCCTCAGGAACACATATAAGGACATAAAGCACCAGATAGTGTAATACTGTTTTAATAAGGAAATCCCCCAATACAATATCCCTGTATCAAATGCACGTACATAAAATTCACTTGTTAAAAGCACATAGAAATGAAGAGTGTATTCACCGCTAATCCGACCCAAGAGGGCGTCCGTGTTGCAAACGTGACGCTGTAATATCTTTTCCTAGTATGGGACAGCTGGCCGTGGAGTTCACTCTGCACTTCCTGGTTGCAGAGACGCTGCGGTGTCTGAGCCCTGAGCCCAGGGCTCAGACACCGCAGCGTCTCTGCAACCAGGAAGTGCAGAGTGAACTCCACGGCCAGCTGTCCCATACTAGGAAAAGATATTACAGCGTCACGTTTGCAACACGGACGCCCTCTTGGGTCGGATTAGCGGTGAATACACTCTTCATTTCTATGTGCTTTTAACAAGTGAATTTTATGTACGTGCATTTGATACAGGGATATTGTATTGGGGGATTTCCTTATTAAAACAGTATTACACTATCTGGTGCTTTATGTCCTTATATGTGTTCCTGAGGATTTTAACCCTTACTACCCTGGTGGTGATGACTGAAGTTGGAGCGAGATTATCTACAGATTTGAAAGGCTTATCTTTTTCATCCTTGTGGTGAGTTTGAACCCCAAAGGGGGAGTGTGCCTCACTCGTGGTGAAGATTTTTTTGATTGGTGTAGGGTGCACTACAGACCATATACACAGAAGAAACTTTACTTTCAATTAGACTGTTGCAAAGTCATCACTCAAATGTACAGTGTGCTTTTGGACACTTATCCATAATTAGCGCTGTTTATCATATACATGTTAGGAACTAGCCTCTAATACACTATGAGAATGATCTGTATTTTAATAAACATCAGCCTTCCTTTTAGTAGTTAAGACATATATTCAAGGGTTTTATACTTGTGCTATAGAATCTACAAAGTGTATATACTGTACATGTAATAATTCTACCACAATTAATTTTTATGGTTTACTGTAATGTAATACAGACACAAACATTTGGTCAGAGCGAGTGACTAGCTAAATAAATGGTAACAATCTCAGCATGCAATGACTTAGTCAGTTTGTCATGTACAGTATTCAGCTACTTGGCAATGTGGAAGTCAATAGAAACACAAGCCCAGGAATTAATAAAATCAGATTTCACTTTAATGTTAAAAGGCATAACATGCAGGAGTGCCAAGATCGATACATCGCCAAGCCAGTGTAGAGGAGAAACACATAACCCCAAATGCTGAGGGATAACAGATGATCCTGGACCCAACAGTAGGTTACACGCCCAAGGAGCCTAAGGACAGTGGGAGAAGTATGTAGATTACGGCCTGTAACAGTAGGTAGTGCTTTTTAAAAGTAGCATATGAGGCAGAGCGGAATGACAGCGATCGTTCATACAGGTAATTGGTCTTAACTAAGTTGAGAGTTTTAGATGGACTGTGTGCCAGCTACAAACTCCAGTGTCTCACTATAGTGGTTCTGGCTGCATGTAAAATATGAGTGCCTATAGTACGAGAGTTGATTGGAATACTCAAAACTTTTAGATTTAAAGTGGTTCAAAAGCTTAAACATTTTTTACCTTAATGCGATCCATGGGTAAAAAATGTTCAGGCATTGATTTTGACCCCTCACCCCCTCTTTACACTTGCCTGAGCCCTCATTCGATCCAGTGATGTGCACTTCTGCAGCTCTTCTCCCCCTCACTTCTGTGTCTCACTAGCTTCGCTGGGGCACCGGGCACCATTGAATCCCAGTGCTTTCAATCAAAGCCAGGGATGAGGGAGCGGGTGGTGGGGCCGAGTTCTGCTGTTTGTGCCAATGGATGCAGCAGTGGAGCTTGGGAGCGAGCACGCACAAGTATCCCCATGGAAAACGGCTTCCTGCGAGGCACTGGACAGAGAAGAAGAGCCCGGAGTTCCGGCTGGGGACCCAAGAAGAAGAGGTTCAGGGCTGCTCTGAGCAGGTAAGTATAGAAGAAAAAAATATTTTACAATCATTTTAATAGCGCTAAAGCAGGGCTAGGTTGTGTTAGTATTCCAGTTATATCGGAGATAAGCTGGAAGATCTTCCACCAGAAGCTAATCAAGTTTTTACATGACTACCGTATGTGAAATATAGTTCCTGTTTGACCGAATTGAAGGCTTTGAGCCACTGGGAGGGGATACAAGTTTAAATCTTTTTCCATTTATTGGACTTTTAGGGTATTAATACATATCTACAACACAAACAACATTTTAAGTTGAGTATTTTAAAACTTGGTCTAGTGATCCTTAAAGTAATGTTGGTGTACAAATATCTAATTCCAGTCCATCGCTTAAAGTCATTTCTAATCATGCACTGCTGAATTGCTAGAAAGAAAAGACATTAACGGTAGACATTTTGAGATGCATGTAATTTGCGCTGAAATGCAAGCTTGTCCACCATGCATGTTGCTTTTTTATTATATTGTCCCATATATGCTTAGGGTTTGACAATGAGTCAACATAAATCTAACTAAACATATACACAAATGCATTTCTTTACACTGGCTATATTGTTGTAAGGATATAGCTGAAATTTAGGGCTTCCATCTGCTGATAACATGGTGCTAGTTTCAGGTTATACCCTGCTTATCTCTGCCTCTGCAAGTTGAGTTAGGCAGCCTACAGTGCTGAAAGTGTTATAAATGGCAGACAGGCAGACAAGTTACCAGGTCAATGACAGTAAGTAATTTCAAACAGAGTAACTTCTGTGATTTATCAGTTGTGTGCCTTAGTAAATGATACATTGATATCATATGAACACGGCATAATAATGTGTACGTTTATAACCTCAGATACATTAGTGCATGCAGAGTGTTCACTGTTCACCACTGCACTGAACAAGGATTGTCTTGAAAACTGCAATCCAATTTGGAATACCAGAACTGCTCAGCAGTACATGCAGATATTTGTCAAAGTTGCAGGTCCTTAAAACAGACAGAATACTTTATTTTATATCTCCTATAATAAAGTAAACATGCCCTCAAAGATATATAAGGGCTGCCAAATCTTGTTTTAAAAATGCCAGCTCTCTGGCTGTGCCTGTCTATTATACTTCCAGCCTTTAGAAATACAGAAAAGAATGCCAGACCAAAACTGGATTTAAGAATTCAAGATCATATAAAAACATCCAACACATTTTGGGGGCATACCTCACAATGGAAGCTGGGATGACAAGGGTGGCTTGCGCAATTCCCACCCAAGCACCCTGGGTAGTGAAGACAGGGACTACTAGGACAATGGAAGGGCGAAGGTGCCAGAAAGCTGTATTAATCTGGAGCTTGGAAACATAGGAGTCCTTCCAGTGGTAGTATAGTGTCTGGTCACAAGCCGTGTTCAGCAGCAGACAGGTGCAGGGTCAGGATCAAGTTCAGGGTCAGAAACAGGCAGAAGTTGTTAACATTGATAACAGTGAGGTACCAAGTCAGGAGGCAGAGACGTGGTCAGAAATTTAAGCCAAGGTCGAGCAGCAGACACGGCAAGCAGGCTCAATCCAAGAGAGGTGTCAGATGTAGCCGGGTCAAGAGCAAGGTTAGCAGACTTTCAAGAACCAGGAAAACAGGTACCAGAGCTAAAGACAATCCAGTACTGAGGCCAGGCAGACTCTCATTTTTATTAGGTCACTGAATGCCCCGACCTGTGGACGTGTGCGCACTCATACACCTACATGTGTGCGCACGTATGCGCCTTTGCACATACGCATGTGCAGTCTAGTTAGGCTTCTATGCTCACGATCCTGCACATGCTAATAAGAATGAGCACCTGCTGCACAGAAATGATAAACTGCTGTATGAGATCACTGAGAGGACAACACCACTCCCTGTTTATCAGGGCTCAACACAGGATAAAAGCTGGATGGACTTAGAAAAAACAATGATTTTCCAGATGTATATTATACATTTTATCTAAACTTCATCAACAATTATTGTGTATTTTTAAAGCAATTAGTATAGGTATCTAATTTGACTTGCAATCCCCTGCACAGGAGAGCTCAGATAGGAAGAGGGATAACAACCATCTGGTTGTGCTGCAGTACTTATGTATGAATAATAATAGTAATAACTGTTACTATTATTAATAGTATACAGGATTTATATAGTGCAAACAGTGTGTGCTGTATTCTACAAAGTGATAAGGATCATACTATTAGAAAGAGAGAACAGAATGACAGAGAGATGAGTTCATCGGTTTGCTGCTGCTCCTTCATTGTCCATTCACAGGCTGGGGGCAGGGATAAAGCCTAGTTGTAGTAAGTGCAATAGAGTCTGGTCTCCAGGCTGGTTATGCTGTGTGATGGGGCTGTGTAAGTCACAATTAACTGAGGAAAACTGCAAATATATATGAATTATTTGTAAACCCCTTGGTATTAAATCAAAACGTACATTTAGTATAACAATACAGGTATAATTAGGAGGCCACATGCCTGCATCCTAAATGTTTCTGTATAATATTTGTTCAAATGTAAGGTTATAATTATAAGTTTTTCTTTATTTAACTGCAGCTTACAAAAAATGAATTTTTGTTACTAAAATTCAACAGCACATAAGAACTTTGAACTAAGTTAGTTAACATGGTGATTCTGAATCAGCACAATTAAATCTGATATGCCACATGCTATAACAACTTATGCTGAAGGAAATAAATCAGTTTGTTAAATCGGATGTAGGCAATTAGCTCCAAACAGCAAGGCAACCCACTTATTTGTGATGCTAACCATTGGCACAGATTGCATGTCTATTCCATAGCTCTTCGAGGTTTAATGAGTTTACGAAGTTGAAATACACTTTACATCAGCTGTGCAGCAACTGTGAATAACAGAAGCCTTTTGAGGTCCTCTTAGAGTAGTTGACCCTTTACGTTTTTGTTGACCTTGTTTCATTTGAATAAACTTTTTTCCTGCACTCTAACCATGTATCATATTTCATGTTGTCTGACCTAAGGAGCAAGGGCACAGACTCTGGCCGTAAGGCGTCTATGCATTACATTAGATCATTTAGCTTTGTATAATTGGGTTCTTATTTTCAAGCCAAAGATTTAGGTAGAACAACATAATCACAGAGACCAGTTACAGTATATATTCTTAAACATTAAAGTACAATACTGTAAAATATGTTGACCCTTGATAAAAGGATAATAATATAAACAAAAATATATTTTAAAAGCTTTACTTTGCATCCTTTTCTAAACCTGGGTAAAACTGGTCCCACGGTAGGTTTAAACCATAATGTGCTAGTATGCCAGACTTACCTATAAAACGGATCCTTCCAGCGGCACCCTTATTATAGACTTACCTGTAAGTGTAAGATACAAAGTGGTGTTTATTGCTGCTTTAATATACCAAACAGTATCATACTGCATATTGGTGGATTTTATACAAAGGGACAGTTAGGCCATATTTGTTTATGATGGCAAATTAGGTTGTCATCACACGGTGAATAGGCTAAAGCTAGATACACAATATATAATATTTTTTTCATTCAGATTTACCAAATCCATATAATAAGAGGTCAAGCCTTTAGAGTTTCAATTTGTATGCAATCAGGCAGACCCTTGCACTATATGGTTTTGGTAAATCTAAAGGAAATCAGACAACAAACAATGTATAGTGTGTATGGGTTCTTAGTGTCCAACTCTACAACTTGACTTGTCTGTAATATAACAGTTAGAAACCACCTATATGTAACTTACATTTTTTGTAGAGGTTCACAGTAGACCCCAGCATAAAAGAAAGAACTTTCATTGGTCACACACTACATAGGAAGAGGTGAAAGATGTTTTATATGTATTTGAATATGGGTGTAGATGAAAAGTACTTACAACATACAGTATATTCAGATTTTTTTGTTGTTGTTTTTAAAAAATTATGTATCTATTTTTGTAATAACGTTAATGAACATTTACATACTGTTTTCTTTGTAGTGTAATTTAATTTTTATTGGTTGGTTGTGAACCATTCTTACAGTAGTCCATTTGTTCTAATTGTGTAGTTAAGGGCACTTTCACGCTGGGGTGGGCGTGCGTTGGCGGTAAAGCGCCGCTATTTTTAGCGCATGCTTTACCGTTGATTTTGCAGCACTTTTCGGCAGCTAGCGGGGTGATTTTAAACTGCCGCCAACGGCCGAAAAAGGGTTAAAAGCGCCGGCAAAGTGCCGTTGCAGCGGCGCTTTGCCGACGCTTCGGCGGTGCCTCCATTGATTTCAATGGGCAGGAGCGCTTTCGGAGCAGTGTATATACTGCTCCTAAAGCGCCTCAAAGATGCTGCTTGCAGGACTTTTTTTTAGCGTCCTGCCAGCGCACCACTCCAGTGTCAAAGCACTTTCACACTGAAGTGACAATAGAGGCGCTTTGCAGGCACTATTTTTAGCGCTATAGCGCCTGTAAAGTGCCTTAGTGTGAAAGTAGCCTTACTGCTCTGTATACTGTACATTACTCTTTAGACTACTAAAGCAAATCTAAACCCAAACATTTTATATATTGCAACTTACCAGTCCTTAGCTAAAGTGGCTGCATTGTGTTCCTTTGTTCCTTTTATTTTCACCTGATAATCCTAGGAATAACACACTTTCTTTGGGTGGATATACTCACTGCTCCAGTGGAGGGAGTCATAGTTTCTACAGAGTCTGAACTATAAATGTGTCTTCCTCTCTTTTTATCCAGTACATGAAGGAATGGGAAATTGGCAAAGTATGAAAGGAAGATAACATTGTTTGTGCTTTTAGCTCATCTCACAAAAAGTGAGAAGGCATTTCTGGCAAGATCAAACAATATTTTCCATACTTGCTAAAACTGATGCATCCACCATATTTAAGAGCTGGTTACCTTCAATATACTAAGTTTTTATTAGGGCTGTTATAAAGTGTAGGATAGAAACATGCTTTTCGCTTATAAAAATTAACATTTAAGAAACTGTAAACATGTACATCGCATTGAAACAGCTAGTAGTATCAAACTGTAGATTTTCCCATTTTCAAATAAGAAAAGTATAAATCCATTAAAGTGTTGTAGTAATTATATTATTGTATTAACTAAAGAGATTTAAAAAAATACTTTCAGAAGACCTGCATTCCAGACAATCATCCCTGAACACCTAGGGCCCTAATAGCGAGTACCTCTGGGTACCGCATCTGGGGCTGGAGACTGCACCTGTGCCTCCCGTATGCACTAAAAGCCTGGGATGCAACTAGACGCCCCCCATGTGCAAGAGGCCTAAGATTTTAATCACACAGAGAACAAAGTGATTTCAAATAGATGTCAAGTCAAAGTGCTTGAGTTCCTAGAGTAGAAACTGCTACATTAGAAAAATGAATGCTCACTTAGAATAGTGAACATTGAAGGAGCAGATTATTATGAGGATATCCTTATAGTTGCTTACCTTTAACACAAGCTGTTGGACCCTGAGGGCCCGCAAGCCACCTGTTAAAGATGACTCTTTGCTCATCCTGTACTGAAATCCAGTTTATTGCAATAAAGGTATTATTAGTCTACTTTACCAGTGTTCTGAGCACTAACCTTTTATAGTTACTGTTTCATTTTTGCAGGTGTAGTTGAATGTGTTTATAATAAGTGAAGATAAATAATCCTATGTGTAGCGCTACCCCCAGTTAAGAGAGCCGCTGATATTGATTTGGGCCCTGTAGTGCACTGCTGTCAACCCCTGGCAATCGGCTCTAACCTCCCGTGGCACAGCTGGTGATAGAGGGATAGGACCGCGTGACCGCAACTGTTGGTGACGCAGTCCTATAACAAACATACACAGAATATACTTTAAAACTCCTATTAAAGTAAGCGGAACTGACACCAAATGTACTTTACCCAGATATTTTACTGAGGCTAATGGGCAAGTAATAAACAACAGTATAACAAGTTGCAGATCCCTGCAATAAACAGTAATAAAGATAAACAGAGTAATCAGAATAATAAAGTATTGCTATGCAACTCTAGTGCTGCCCTTTTACAGCTACTTCCCCTCATGGGTAAACTAACACCCAGCAATGTCTACCTATGCAGTCAGGCCTGACTGATCTAAATGGAAGTTCAGTGAAACAATATTCACTAGCAATCTTTTCGGTGGTGCACTTGAAGAACAACTTTGTAATCCCAACGAATAGTAAAGATAAAGGATCTGTCTTTAAACAGCTCTCACCACCTGGACAAGTCCAAGTCCGTTTCCTCCATCGATTCGTCTAGGAACAGGAATCCACCGACATCCAAGTCTTCAATCCTTCTGGTGTACTGCAGCAAGGAGGATTAGATGTCTCTAAGGCTCTGCTAGGCTGGCAGAGGGCTCTTTGGAAAGGAGCACACGGCCCAGGCTTCAGGCCTTGTGCACACAGCAGTTCAGCACAGAGATCCTCTTGCTAGGAGAGGGGTGTCCAAAGAGGCCGACCAAAACTCTGCCTCCCCTTTATAAAGTCTGCCCCAGCAGTCTCTGTTCTGGAGCAATGCACCCTGGGTGCTGCAAGATGTACTGGGAGATGTAGTCTCTCTCTCCTCTGCTTTCACTTCCATAATGTCTCTTTACTTCCTCCCGACTCACCTCTCATCTGGAACTTCTTGTCTCTCTGCATTAAAGGGGAACACCCCGCTACACACTCCCCCCACTTGAACTCTTTGGTCCCCAAAGACATCTAACATTTTTAGATCTGCAAAACATTTTAGCTTCAATGCGGTTGCATAGGATTAACAGAGGAGCCTCCCACCAATCATCATAGGATGGGGAGCTGTCCTGTCTACAGGTCGCTTCAGTGGGGGCGACCTGTCTAACTGTGCCAGGAAGTGAGCTGGGGTTGCCCTCCACCAAATGAACAGTGGAGGGATTCGGATTCTCTGCATTCCTCCTGGCAGTGACCACAGAATCTTCTGAGCTATTCCCCATTTGTGGGTAGGTCAACTTTTTGGAAGGCCTTATGACTCTTCGAGCCCTTTGTTCCACTGGCTCAGACATGGTAGGCTCACTAGCCTCTTTGAGTACTTCTGCCTCCTGCAGATTGGTTTCTTCCACTACTGCTATGGATCCTTCTTCTGGCAGTGAGGGTAAGGGATCACATCTGGGGACAGCAGGGGCTAAAAGCCGTTTCACCAGATCGGTATTGGTCCCAACGATGAGAGAGCTTCTGGAGGGCCCTGACAGCCAGGGGCAGACAATGGCCAGTGTCTCAAAGTCCTGGGGCTCCCCAGCCCTCAATGGATCACACGACAACTTGATCCGCACACATCCATCACAAGAGTACTCTTCTGCTTGGATACCCTTAATCTTGGTGTCTCCCATCTCTTCCAGGGGCAGGTATGATAGGTACTTCTTGTAAAAGTCTCTGGTCATTAGGGTAACCTGAGCACCTGTATCAAGGATGGCTCGGGTGTAGATCCCTTCGACCAGAACAGGCACTACAGGCAGAGGACCTACCAATTGGGTAGCAGTCCTTTTGGAAACACCTGTAACAGCAGGCTGGCATACTCGAACTTGTGATCTCTTCAGCTTCCGGCGCTGGGAATGCCGTTTCTGGCTTTGTTTGGAAGGCTGATAGGCGTTGTTCACTGAGACGGCATAAACTGCAGGTGTCCTCCACCGTTCCCTTGTAGGTTCAGAGAAAGTTACTTTTGAAGGTCCGGATCTTCTCTCCATTCTTGGGCTTGGACATTCTCGCTGGTAGTGGCCTACACCTCCACAGTTTCTACAGATGTCTTGCTTCGTGGGCTTTTGGGCGGACAATCCAGTACTTTCCGCCATCAATTTGTTCATCATCTCCACCAGCTGGGACACTTGCACCTTCAGTGTGTCTATCTCAGACTTGACATCCAGTGACCCGGTCACCATCTCCATTATTTTGGACATCTGAGTCTTCAGAACCCCAAACTCCGAATCTCTGTCGGTTGTGCTTGCCACCAGCACACTGAGTTCCCGAGTGTCTGAGGGGACATCTATGTGCTGTACTTTGGCACTTGTGGTGATAGGAGGTTGAAGTTTCCTCTGTTTTTGGTCCCTCTCAATCTCCATCTTATCTGCTTCATTCACTTTCTCAATGAGGATCTCATCCGGAGTTGAGGGGTCTTCCAAATGCTGCTTCAGTTGTAGCTTGATATAGTCACTCCTCAATCCCGTAGTCACAGATCTCTGGAATTTCTTTTGGACTAGCTCGGCTCCAAAATGCTCCCCAGTCCCTTCTTCCTCGGATGTGGACAACAGGCGGTCCTTGAGCTCAATGGCCCGGAATAGGAAGTTCTGAGGAGTCTCTCTACTATCCTGGGTTATATTTATCAGTCGATGAAATAACTCAGCGGCATCTTCCTCCTCATAGTAGCTTTTCAGTATCCTCTTTAGCTGGTTCAGGGTCAACCCACTCTTCCTCTCCAACATGCCCCTAATACTTGAACCTGGGCTGATGGCATGGATTACAGCCTCTCTAATTTCAGATTCCTGATATCCTTTCTGTAACCCCAACTCTATTTGGTGTAGGAGGTTGGTGTAGGACAGTTTGTCCTTCTGCCCTCTTTCTCCTATCTGGCCATCAATGCGGAAATCCTTCCGGATGGTTACTTCCTGCAGGCGACCCTGAGCTTGTTTCTTCGGTACCTTCCCAGGTTTGGGCTTTATCTGACCATCTTTCTGATCCTCAGGAGCGACACGTAACTCCTTAATGCGTTCAGCTATCATACTGGAAGTCTCCTGAAACCTCTCTTGTATGTCACGGTACTGTCGTTTCAGATCAATCAGCTGTTGCTCTGCCTGCGATTTAACAGCAGCCCCTGCTTTCCTGTCCAAGGGTTCTAACTGCTTCTGACTAGGATGTGTCAGGTGGAATTCAGTCTTTTCGGACAATTTTATACTGGCACCGTGGAAGTTTTCAGGGACATCCTGTCCCCACTCTATCAGTGCATAGGTGCAGTTGGTCCTTGAGTCTGGTCTCATTGCGACCACGTAAGCCTTTCTATCCGGGGACAATATTTGTACCACCTCTTTAATTTGTTTCTCTCTCCAGTCACTCCCTGGAAGTTCAATGGCCACGCTCGCTTCTGAGCGTGTCCCTTCTGCTTCGCACCATTGGACTACTTTGATGGGGTCCATGCTGGTACTTCTGACTGGCTTGATTGCAGCGTGCAACGTACAGGTATCCCGGACGAGAACCCCCACGTGTAGCGCTACCCCCAGTTAAGAGAGCCGCTGATATTGATTTGGGCCCTGTAGTGCACTGCTGTCAACCCCTGGCAATCGGCTCTAACCTCCCGTGGCACAGCTGGTGATAGAGGGATAGGACCGCGTGACCGCAACTGTTGGTGACGCAGTCCTATAACAAACATACACAGAATATACTTTAAAACTCCTATTAAAGTAAGCGGAACTGACACCAAATGTACTTTACCCAGATATTTTACTGAGGCTAATGGGCAAGTAATAAACAACAGTATAACAAGTTGCAGATCCCTGCAATAAACAGTAATAAAGATAAACAGAGTAATCAGAATAATAAAGTATTGCTATGCAACTCTAGCGCTGCCCTTTTACAGCTACTTCCCCTCATGGGTAAACTAACACCCAGCAATGTCTACCTATGCAGTCAGGCCTGACTGATCTAAATGGAAGTTCAGTGAAACAATATTCACTAGCAATCTTTTCGGTGGTGCACTTGAAGAACAACTTTGTAATCCCAACGAATAGTAAAGATAAAGGATCTGTCTTTAAACAGCTCTCACCACCTGGACAAGTCCAAGTCCGTTTCCTCCATCGATTCGTCTAGGAACAGGAATCCACCGACATCCAAGTCTTCAATCCTTCTGGTGTACTGCAGCAAGGAGGATTAGATGTCTCTAAGGCTCTGCTAGGCTGGCAGAGGGCTCTTTGGAAAGGAGCACACGGCCCAGGCTTCAGGCCTTGTGCACACAGCAGTTCAGCACAGAGATCCTCTTGCTAGGAGAGGGGTGTCCAAAGAGGCCGACCAAAACTCCGCCTCCCCTTTATAAAGTCTGCCCCAGCAGTCTCTGTTCTGGAGCAATGCACCCTGGGTGCTGCAAGATGTACTGGGAGATGTAGTCTCTCTCTCCTCTGCTTTCACTTCCATAATGTCTCTTTACTTCCTCCCGACTCACCTCTCATCTGGAACTTCTTGTCTCTCTGCATTAAAGGGGAACACCCCGCTACACATGCAAAGCTGACACTTTCTTATGTGTCAGAATAAGTGTTGATCATCCAGATGCTTTCATATCAATTGTTGTTTAAGGTTCCCTATAGTGAAACCTAATAATCGTTTCTAGTTTTATTCAGCGTCTACTTTTCTATTTTGGACTATGTTTTCTCCTAAAGAGCAACTGCAGTCTGCAATAATTTGTAATAAAAACATCTTTGCCATTCTGAAGGTTTCCTCCAACCACTTTGCATATTATTTTATATATACTGTGATTCTGTACTTGTTATATATTCTGCAGAAATCTCCCTTCACCAAGTCTGGCTGCAGCCATTTTAACTGTGGGCAGCTGAAGCTGCTGCCTGTTCACTTCCTGGATTTACACAGACACACAGAGGCACACAGACACACACACACATGTACAGACAGACAGACACGCTGACACCATTGCTTGCCTGCTCTTTTCTCCTCTATGGATGAATACGCATGGATTTCTGCCATCTCCTGTTATCTCCTCCCTCATCCAGCCCCTTCCAGCTTTGCAGTTCTGCAGCTCTGATTGGCCCTCCTATGACTCATCGCCCCTCCCTTGCTGGCAAATTCTCATGAGTGAGAGAGAGAGAGAGAGCTGTGCATGATGTCATAAGCCTAGGCTTTTTACCAGACAAGAAAGAGGAAGTGGGCTGTATAAGGTATTTACTGGCAGAGAAAAAATGTTTTACTATCCAAAGTTAAAACCACAAGGGCAGAAGATTTAGATGGAAAGTTGAAAAAGTGACTGAAGGTCCACTTTAACCAGTTAAGGACCAGCCGCGGCAGTTATACTGCGGCAGAATGGCTCCCCTGGGCGAATCGCCTTAGCTGTAAGTCGGCTACTTTAAGACCACTAGGGGGCGCGTGCATGCATGTCACAGAAGGCGCATGCGCCCGCAGCACGACAGAGGAGCCTATGCGTATGCTCAGCGGCCGCGATGTCTGCCGGGCACCCGCGATCGCTCCTGAGAGAGACAGAACGGAGATCTGTCAATGTAAACAGACAGATCTCTGTTCTGTCAGGAGAGAGGAGACAGATCTGCTGTTCATACTGATTATTAACAGCAATTGGTCTCCTCCTCCAGGCAATCCCATCCCCCACAGTTAGAAACACTCCCTAGGACACACATTTAACCCCTTGATCGCCCCATAGTGTTAACCCCTTCCCTGCCAATGACATTTATACACTAAACAGTGGCTATTTTTAGCTCTGATCTTTGTATAAATGTCAATGGTCCCAAAAAACTGTCAAGTGTCCAATCTGTTCACTGCAATGCCACAGTCCCGCTAAAAATCGCAGATCACCGCCATTACTAGTAAAATAAATAATAATAATAAAAATGCCATAAATGTATCTATTTTGTAGACGCTATAACTTTTGCGCAAACCAATCAATATTCGCTTATTGCGATTTTTTTTTTACCAAAAATATGTAGAAGAATACATATCGGCCTAAACTGAGGAAGACATATTTTTTTTGGGGGGGGGGGGGGATTTATTATAGCAAAAAGCAAAAAAAAGTAATTTTTTTCAAAATTGACGGTCTATTATTGTTAATAGCGCAAACAATAAAAACCACAGAGGTGATCAAATACCACCAAAAAAAAAAGCTCTATTTGTGGAAAAAAAAACACATACATTTTGTTTGGGTACAGCGTCGCATGACCGCGCAATTGTCAGTTAAATTGATGCAGTGCCGTATTGCAAAAAATGGCCTGGTCATTAAGGGGGCAAATTCTTTCCGGTCCCTAAGTGGTTAATTTCTAGGTGTGCTTGCATTATTTATTATATAAATATAGTTTAAGGATATTAGCCCATATGAAAGTACTGTATATACAGTATTTAGATTTTCCTTTTTCTCATTGTGATATTGTGCATTCACGTATCCTAAAGTGCTACTAAACCCATAACCTGTAATCACTATATCTGGTCTCCTACAGTACACAGAACATGGAAATGCAATAGCTTTAGTAAATATAAACTGCTAAATACCTTTTCTCATCAGCAGTATATAGGAGTCTTGTGACTTCTATCAGTGTCTGCTTAAAGCGGAGTTCCGCCCAATTTTTTTTTTTTTTAAGTCAGCAGCTACAAATACTGCAGCTACTAAAATATGGACACTTACCTGTCCAGGGCACCCACAATGTACTCATCCGAAGCCGATCTGTCCCTTGGCTCTTGGGTGGAGGCGCCTTTTATTCGGTAAGGGAATCAGGAAGTGAAGCCTTGCGGCTTGTAGGAGGAGTTTTCATCCTCCCATGATTCTCTGTCTGGACAGTGCTGATTGGCCCTGCGCTGATCACATGCATTCTATCAAGAAAAAAACAACAACTCTCTAGCAATACACACCAAACTGAGCATGTGCAGCCTGACTCCTAATGCTCTGTTCTATTGAGAGGAGGATCAGAGAAGGCATGACCACACAGCCTTCATACACAATGCAGAGGATTAACCCATTAGGTTCCACAGTGAATATAAAAAGCATGCTTTACTGCATATGCAGACTGATTTTACTGTTGTGAGTTTAATAACACTTTAATTAAGGTATTAACAACACATGTACTATATTTTCTTTTGAATTTGTCATATATCCACATACATTGCTGTAACACATTTTTGTTGCTGGAAGTAAGTACAATTACTATAGGTTTGTAACCATTTTAAACCTTAAAGGGATATTCTGTTAATACAGTATGAAAGTTGTAGCTATTAAAATGCTAATATAGACAGACAAAAATGCAACAGAGATATTTTATATAGCAAAACATAGCTATGGGCTATCGATTCTGCAACACACAGATTTTATATGATATGAATTGGTAAGAACATTTGACTTTAACAGCCTCTGAATATTTTTTCAGCATACATCTACAAAGGTCCTTTTGAATGTAATATATGCAATGTCTTATCCAATAAATGTTCAGTGTTTTCTAGTGGAGGAGGGGTCACTCAAAAGGAAATAGCCTTTAATGATTTTTGGCAGTTTCCCCATGTAAAACATTCCCATATGCCAGTGGTTTTCTAGTTTGGTATAGCTTGTGTGATTACTTGTGAATTTTGTTATTATTCAGAAAATATAAAGCTTAGATTTTTTTTTTTTTTTTTATGATTCTTTAGAGGGGGCCACAAACTGTATTCGAAGCTGAGAATGCAACTGCCATTATGAGTCTTTTATAATAATATAACATATCTAAGAGAGGTAGTCAAAATAACACAACTAATTGTAGCATGAATCATTGCCCCTTCTTCTGGCAGTGAACCTTTGTTAGCGTGACCACCATTCATTCTATGGCTAACATAGTTTTGCTCATTTTATAACAAACCCATAAAAGTTTTTTCCTTGTGTATCCAGTTGTGTATCCAGTATTATGCAATCAAGGACAAAAGTTAAAATATCAATATTTGTACTGTGGATAATAAAAATTAAATAATCAGTCTTACAACCTTATTAGAGTCATAGGGGACCTGTACAGGGGTGAGTGGAAATCAGAACTGTACACAGTCCTGGAGCCTAGATACAAGAGACACATTAAATTAGTGTGGATTTATTTTTACTGCTCACAGGTCAAAAAAAGTTTGTGGTCTGAGTCCAGGTTTATTGTTATCCTAATACTAATATTTAGTTGCTTTTCTTGTTCAATAATTTTTATTGAATTTCAAGAAGACACAGAGCATATTGTACATAACAAGCTACATCACAACAATAGATGTACAGGCTTTATATAAAGACAGGTGATTAAAAATTTGTTTTCTAAATATCAAAATGTTTAGAAAAATATACTGAGTCAACAGTACTGGTTGCACATTAGGATCTCATATTTGCTTCGGTACTGAGTGTCCCATCGGGTTGCAAATGGAGCTTTTGTACCGAATAAGGAAGGGGAAGAAAAAAGAAAACATGGAAAGAAGAAAGGACAAGAGAGGAGAAGTGGGAAGGCTGGGGGGAAGCGATGGAACATGAGGGAGGGGAGAGTCGGTTCATGAGGTTCTGGGGGGTATGCTCCCCAGAGTGTTGTGAGGTAGGCTATTAAAGCTCCAGTAGGTGGTGGTTAAAGTACCTCCGATGTGCCGTAATCCAATGATTCCAAACTCAACAGAATTTGGGCAAAGTATTTTGGAGTCATGCTGTTAATTTTTCAATGATCATGGTCCAGTGGACTCAGGATTTGACCTCTGATATGGGAATCAGTGTCCACTATTGCTGCTAATAAGTGCCCACCAGTGCTGCTAATCAGTGCTCATCAGTGCTGCCAACCAGTGCCCATCAGTGCTGCCAATTAGTGCCTCCTCATCAGTGTCACCTATCAGTGCTGCCTATCAGTGCCACCCACCAGTGCCCATCAGTGCCGCCTATCAGTGCCCATCAGTGCCGCCTATCAGTGCTGCCTATTAGTGCCCTTCAGTGCCGCCTCCTCAGTGCCCATCAGTGCCACTTATCAGTGCCTATCAGTGCCACCTCATCAGTGCCACCTTATCAGTGCCTATCAGTGCACCATATCATTGCCACTTATCAGTGCCTATTAGTGCCCCATCATCAGTGCCGCCTTATCAGTGCCCAGCAGTGCAGCCTATTAATGCCCATCAGTGCAGCCTTATCAGGGCACATCAGTGAAGGAGAAAAATTACCTGTTTGCAAAATTTTGTTTGCAAAATTTTATAACAAACTATGAAATGTTATTTATTTTTTTTAATTCTGTCTTTTTTCATTTGTTTAGCAAAAAATAAAAAACCCAGTAGTTATTAAATGAAAAAAATGATAAAAATGTCATATGGGTACAGTGTTTCATGGCTGAGCAATTGTCATTCAAAATGGGACAGCGATGAAAGCTGAAAATTGGCCTGGGAGTAAAAGTGTCCAGTAGGCAAGTGGTTAAGGGTATCCCCTAACCTTTAATGTACCTGCCGATGTTTTAGATTATTGGGGGAAATACACACAACCACAAGGAGATCCGGTAAATTTAGGCATTTAGCATCTTTAAATAAGCACATTTTAGCAGGAACAAAGATGACTCAGCAATCATTTTGCTAGGCAAAATTCAATATAAGATTATCCATATACCAACATTTTTAGCATGGTAAAAACAGAATTGTGGCTTTGGGTAGCAGGAACAATTGCATATCTATATCTGGTGCTGGTTTTGGTGTTATTTTTCATTTCTCGGTAATATGTCCCAGATGATATAGAATACACAGAGAAACTGGATACTAAAGAGGTTAATGCATTATTTAGGAAGAATTCCGTTTCACATTTAATGCTGCTCTATGACACTGTATCCCCCTTACATTAGGATACTTTATCTGCTGATAGCATTTGCTTTGCCTGTGATGATGAGAACATTAGGAAATATGATTCAGTGGTGGATTAAATCCTGTGATGAATTTAGCCAGGTTAGGAAAATAAAGTATTAAGTATAAAAATATATTATTGCTTCAAACTACAGTAGAGCTTCTGTTTTTGTTTAACAGTCAAAAACTGAGATTTATTAATTTCCCTGTCGGAAATGTACTGCTAATGAGAAGAAAATACCTTCTTTTCACAAGCAATGTATACAGCCTGCAACAAAATCGCCAGCAAATGGAAATGACTGAAAATGGAGCCAGTTTTAAAAACGTTTCATTTTATATACCAGCACAATCTAGTGACCTTGGGTTTGTTTTCAATTGGATGACAGTCACTAAATCAAGAAAAAGGTTCTTGAAATAACACACTTGAGGAACGAGATTTTTATATCAATAGCCCATTCTTGCTAATAGCCAGTAACTGCACATAACCCCACTGACATTAAAAGTCCATTAGCTAAACCCAGTTTAAACAGCAGCTGATGCTATGTCATCTAAATGTGTATGAGAATTTTTTATTTTTTTTAATGGAGAGAGGAGATTTTAGTAATTTTTCTTAGGCTGTAAGACTGTAGTAACTAAAGCAAATATTGAAACCTGGTGCTTAATGGACTATGGTTTGTAAACAAAATAAAGTCCCTCTTTTTTCTTTTCATTGCTTTCTTTAACAAGATGTAAGCTTTTGGACAGGAGATGGGCATGTGCTGGAATTTGAAGTAATAGGTTTATGTTCAATAACATGCTCAAAGCGCTTACATTTTCGGATGATGTCAGAGTCAATTACACGCAGTTCCCTATATCCATCAGCAATATTTTACATTACACATCAATGGTTCATTAATCTTTGAGGCATTTGCGCTAATGAGGAGGAAGACCACCAGAGAACCTTCAGATCTGAGTTTTCTGTTTTATGTTATTCAGCAAAAGAGTGCCACCTCTAGCAGATTTAAAGCAGTGCACATGTCAAGACAGATAGAAGGGTCATGTGTAAACCATAACAATCCAGCTGAGCATTTTATCCACCACTCCACTCTGTATGTATTGACCATTAGAAAACTCAGCAAAACATGCATATTTGTTGGCCAATCACTAAAAACAATTAATGTTTTAAACTAAAGAGCATAGTTGTTGCCAGATATTAATTACATTTTCTAACTAACATTCATAATCTGGCTGATTGTAAAGCCCCGTACACACGATCGGATAACTTATGGATTTTCGTCCGATGGATTTGTCCATCGGATATCAGATGAAACTGTTTTCCATCAGTCTTGCCCACACACCATCAGTCAAAAAACCGACCGTTCCAAACGCGGTGACGTAAAACACTCTGATGAGCCGAGAAAAATGAAGTTTAATGCTTCTGACCATGCGTCGACTTGATTCTGAGCATGCGTGGGTTTTTGATCCGATGGACTTGCCCATAGACGATCGGAAATTCCCATCGGTTTTTTATCCATCGGAAAATTTTAAAACAAGTTCTATTTTTTACAACCGATGGAAAAAAGACCGATGGGTACCATACACGATCGGTTGGTCTGATGAAAACCATCCATCGGACGGTTTTCATCAGTCAAACCGATCGTGTGTACGGGGCTTTAAAGTCAAAACCTCTACTAGTATTAAATTTAACATGTTACCTAAAGAACAAACTTGTTTTTGGGTTCGTGTACAAAGTCTCACCAAGCCTAAAGTCTAACATTGGGCAAAAATTGATTTGAACATGCTATTTAATATGTATTACCTTACTCCACAGGGTTCTACTCACTTACCTATTTGCCACCCATCTCACGGTGCATACTCTCTAGGTTGTAGTTTCCTCAATGAGGGGTCACTGAGGTCCAACCACTTAACTCCACTTGTTAACTCTTCTGTGACCAGTCCCCCCATGGCTATGAAGCAGTTTGAAAGGACCCCATCATTGGACATGCCACTGCCACCAAAAGGAGGTGTCCACATCCTGCAGACCTATATGCTAAAGATGGTTTGCACCTGAATGGAAGGGGGCCTGCTGTGCTGGGGGAGAGGTTTATGGGAATTTTGGAGTAGTATTTAAACTAGGATTGAGGGGGGAGAGTGAACTAGAATTCAATCGGGCAGACAGGTCATTTAGGGGTCAGACATTAATAGAGGGTGGAATGAGGATAGAGTTTGGGAGGGTTATGGCAGGTGACAAGAAGGTTCCCATGTGGCAAACAACCATTGGAGATTATAGTGCTGTTTGTACTACTAAAAGGCGTATCCTAAAGAATTGAGCTCGGTCATTTCAAAGCCATTGTATCTAATTTTTAGGGACTTGTTAATGACTGGAATAGTACCACTGGATTGGCATAGGGCCAATGTGGTGCCTATATTTAAAAAAGGAAAAAAGTCTTTACCAAGTAACTATAGACCTGTTAGTTTAACTTCTATAGTCGGGAAAATATTGGAGAGTTTAATAAAAGACCACATAGATGAGTTCTTGCTGGAAAAAAAAAAAAAAATTAAGCAACAGACAGCAGGGGTTCATGGAATACAAAAGTTGTCAAATAAATCTGAATTTTTTTCTATGAAAAGTTAAGTAAAACCTTGGACAGAGGGGTGGCTGTGGACGTGGTATACTTGGATTTTGCAAAATTGTTCAATACAGTTCCCCACACACGGATAATGTGTAAGCAGGGATGAGCCGAACACCCCCCTGTTCGGTTCGCACCAGAACCTTCGAACAGACAGAATGTTCGTGTGAACTTTAGAACCCTATTAAATACAATGGACTCGAACGTTCAAAATCTAAAGTGCTAATTATAAAGGCTAATATGCAAGTTATTGTCCTAAAAAGTGTTTGGGGACCCGGGTCCTGCCCCAGGGGACACGTATCAATGCAAAAAAAGGTTTAAAAAATAGACGTTTTTACGGGAGCGGTGATTTTAATAATGCTTAAAATGAAAAAGTAAAAGTGAAATATTCCTTTAAATTTCGTACCTGGGGGTGTGTATGATATGCATGTAAAGTGGCGCATGTTTCCCGTGCTTAGAACTGTCCCTGCACAAAGTGTCATTTTTGAAGGAAAAAAAGTCATTTAAAACTCACTCGCGGCTATTAATGAATTGTCGGCTTTTATCAATAGATAGAAGAGTCATTGATAGAAAAAAAAAAAAAAAGCGTGGGGGTTCCCCCAAATTCAATTACCAGGCCCTTTAGGTCTGGAATGGATATTAAGGGGAACCCCGCAGCAAATTTAAAAAAAAATGGCGTGGGGTTCCCCCTAAATATCCATACCAGGCCCTTGAGATCTAGCATGGATTTTAAGGGGAACTCCACCCCAAATGTAAAAAAAAATGGCGTGGAGTCCCCCCAAAAATCCATACCAGACCCTTATCCGAGCACGCAACCTGTCCGGCCACAGGGGAAGAGGGGGGGACGAGAGAGCGGCCCCCCTCCCTCCTGAACCGTACCAGGCCACATGCCCTCAACATGGGGAGGATGTCCCCATGTTGATGGGGACAAGGGCCTCATCCCCACAACCACCGGGCAAGGGTTGTGGGGATGAGGGCTTGTCGGAATCTGGAAGACCTCTTTAACAAAGGGGACCCCCAGATCCCGCCCCCCCATGTGAATTGGTAAGGGGTACATTGTACCCCTACCATTTCACGAAGAAAGTGTCAAAAAAGGTAAATAAAAACACACACACCTTGGAAAAGTCCTTTATTAAAAATAAAAAAAATACAAAAAAAAAAAAACATTCCAGCGATGAAATCCAGTGTCCCGCGGCGATCCCGATGTCCAGCGCTGTCCGTCATTGGTTGTGCCTGTGTGGACCTGATGGGGAACTTCCTCCGCTGTGTTTTAAATGTATAGACCCGCCCCTTCTAAAGTTCCCCATCAGGTTCGCTCAGCGGACCAGATGCGGAACGCGAGAAGGGGCGGGTCTATTCATGTATTACACAGCGAACAAAGTTCCCCATCAGGTCCGCCCCCTCGGTATGTCCGACCCCGCCTACGTCATTGGCCTGAGCGGGGAACTTCCTTCACTGTATAATTAAAATTTACACAGTGAAGGAAGTTTCCCGCTCAGGCCAGTGACGTAGGCGGGGTCGGACATACCGAGGGGGCGGACCTGATGGGGAACTTCGTTCACTGTGTAATACATGAATAGACCCGCCCCTTCTCGCGTTCCGCATCTGGTCCGCTGAGCGGACCTGATGGGGAACTTTAGAAGGGGCGGGTCTATACATTTAAAACACAGCGGAGGAAGTTCCCCATCAGGTCCGCACAGGTACAACCAATGACGGACAGCGCTGGACATCGGGATCGCCGCGGGACACTGGATTTCATCGCTGGAATGTTTTTTTTTTTTAATAAAGGACTTTTCCAAGGTGTTTGTGTGTTTTTATTTACATTTTTTGACACTTTCTTCGTGAAATGGTAGGGGTACAATGTACCCCTTACCAATTCACATAGGGGGGGCGGGATCTGGGGGTCCCCTTTGTTAAAGGGGTCTTCCAGATTCCGATAAGCCCCCCGCCCGCAGACCCCCACAACCACCGGGCAAGGGTTGTGGGGATGAGGCCCTTGTCCCCATCAACATGGGGACATCCTCCCCATGTTGAGGGCATGTGGCCTGGTACGGTTCAGGAGGGAGGGGGGGCGCTCTCCCGTCCCCCCCTCTTCCCCTGCGGCCGGGCAGGTTGAGTGCTCGGATAAGGGTCTGGTATGGATTTTTGGGGGGACTCCACACCATTTTTTTTTTATTTGGGGTGGAGTTCCCCTTAAAATCCATGCCAGATCTCAAGGGCCTGGTATGGATATTTAGGGGGAACCCCACGCCATTTTTTTTTTAAATTTGCGGCGGGGTTCCCCTTAATATCCATTCCAGACCTAAAGGGCCTGGTAATTGAATTTGGGGGAACCCCCACGCTTTTTTTTTTTTTTTTTATCAATGACTTTTCTATGTATTGATAAAAGCCGACAATTCATTATAGCCGCGAGTGAGTTTTAAATGACTTTTTTTCCTTAAAAAATGACACTTTATGCAGGGTGTGAGGGAGTTAGCTCGGCAGCGGGTGTGTGTGACCCCCGGGATGGGCTCCCCACACAAAACAGGCCCAGCAAACGGAGGTTGTGGTTTTCAAAATCAAAAAGGTGCGGTTTATTTTCTATTTACAGTGACAAAACACAGCAAAGCAAAAGAAACATAAACAAAATAAATCCTGGTCAACTTGACCTCTGACTAAACATACAGGTTTCCTAACTAACAACTGGGATCAGCCTAGTGCTGTCCTAGTCCCTAAGTCCCTGGTTTTAAATGTCCAAGCAAATAGCCACACAGGCTTTGTCTCACCGCACAGGGGTTCACTCTCCCTAGACAGTCCACACAGGTCTGGTTCCAGGCATGAGCTAACACCTAATGAATCTGGGAGTTCTTATAGAGGCCTAAATGAGCTGACAAGCTTCAGCTGGTCTCATCAACTCCCTGTCTGCACGACGCCCCACACTCTCCCTAGAGGTATGAGTCATCCATGAGCCCACTAGCCTCAGCTGGGCTTATACAACTCTCCACCTAGTTGTATAAGTCGGCGTAAAGCCTGAATCTGGGCGAAATATATCTACCCCCCTGGATGCAACCAGGTGACTTTACCTTCCTGCTGTCACATACCCCCCCCTCTTGTTTTAACCTCGGGGTTGGAACACCAGCAATCAGGCATTCATGTACTCGAGACAAAGCATCCACATTCCCCATTTGAACGCCAGGGCGATGCTTTACTGTGAAGTTGAATTCCTGGAGGGCCAGGAACCACCTATTCACTCTTCTATTTGTTTCCTTGTTTTGAGCCATCCACTTTAACGGAGCGTGATCCGTAACCATGTCAAAGTGCCTACCTAGCAGGTAGTACCGAAGGGAATCTAGAGCCCACTTCACCGCTAAACACTCCTTTTCAACGGTGGCGTAATTTACCTCATGGGACTTCAACTTCCTGCTGAGGTAAATGACTGGGTGCTCTTCCCCGTTCCAGACCTGGGACAATACTGCTCCTAACCCCACATCTGACGCATCACTTTGTACGACAAAGTCTTTAGAGAAGTCGGGTGAGTACAACACTGGCTGGCTACATAAGGCTTGTTTCAAGAATTGGAATGCTGCCTCAGCCTCGGGGGTCCATTTAATCATGACCGACCCTTTCCCCTTCGTCAGGTTGGTTAGGGGCACAGCCTTAGAAGCAAAGTGGGGAATGAATCGCCGATAATACCCAGCGATTCCCAGAAAGGCTCGTACCTGCTTCTTGCTGTTGGGACGTGGCCAACTCTGGATGGCCTCGATTTTGTTGAGTTGGGGTTTTATTACTCCCCTCCCAATGGTGTACCCAAGATATTTGGCCTCCTCCTGCCCAATGGTACACTTCTTGGGGTTAGCCGTAAACCCCGCTTCCCGAACAGAGTCCAGGACTGCTTGCACTTTTGGCAGATGTGAGGCCCAATCTGTGCTATGGACAATTACGTCATCCAGGTAAGCCGCAGCATACTTCCGATGGGGCCTCAGCATCTGGTCCATTTTCCGCTGGAATGTGGCCGGCGCATTCTGTAACCCGAACGGCATTCTTTTATATTGGAACGCCCCGTCTGGGGTTACAAATGCGGTTTTCTCTTTGGCCGACTTGGCCAGGGGGATTTGCCAATACCCTTTTGTGAGGTCAGGAGTCGTCATGTATCGGGCTGTTCCCAGCCGGTCGATCAACTCATCAATACGTGGCATGGGGTAGGTGTCAAATTTTGTAACTTTGTTCAACTGACGAAAATCGTTACAAAATCGCCAGCTCCCATCCGGTTTAGGCACCAACACAATGGGACTAGACCAATCACTTTGGGACTCCTCTATCACCCCTAAGTTCAGCATTTTCTGTACTTCCTCCCGTATTGCCTCCCGTCGGGCCTCTGGGATCCGATAGGGTTTTAACTTCACCCTTTCACCGGGTGGGGTAATGATGTCATGCTCTACCCCAGATGTTTGTCCCGGCAGCTCAGAGAATACCTCCTTGTTGCGAAGCACAAACTCCTTAACCTCCTGTTGTTGGGGTTGTGACAAGGTGGCTGCTATTCCAACCTCAGGAATCACGCAACCAGTTTGAGCTGGTGACCAAGTGTCTGCGACTAGGGACTCTCTATCCCTCCAGGCTTTCAACAGATTAACGTGATAGATCTGTTCGGGCTTTCGCCTTCCTGGTTGTCTGACCTTGTAATTCACTTCGCTCACTTTTTCCATTATCTCATAGGGGCCTTGCCATTTGGCAAGGAATTTACTTTCAACCGTAGGGACAAGTACCAGTATCCTATCCCCCGGGGAAAAGGTACGGGTCTTGGCTCCACGGTTGTACACTCTCTGCTGTGCTAACTGCGCTTGGGCCAAATGTTCCTTCACGATGGGCATTACCTGTGCAATTCGGTCTTGCATCAGGGCGACATGCTCAATCACACTCCTGTGGGGAGAACTCTCACTTTCCCAAGTTTCCTTGGCAATATCCAACAGCCCTCTTGGGTGTCTCCCATACAGTAACTCAAAGGGGGAGAATCCCGTAGAGGATTGGGGCACCTCCCTAATAGCAAACATCAGATAAGGAAGTAGACAGTCCCAATCCTTTCCATCTCTATCCACCACTTTCTTCAACATTTGTTTTAGGGTTTTGTTGAATCTTTCAACCAGCCCATCGGTTTGGGGGTGATACACAGATGTACGTAATTGCGTCACTTTGAACAATTTACACAGCTCCTTCATAACCCGGGACATAAAGGGTGTACCTTGGTCCGTAAGCAGTTCTTTACAAATACCCACCCGGCTAAACACAAGAGATAGCTCTTTGGCTATGGTTTTGGCCGAGGTATTTCGGAGAGGGATCGCTTCTGGATAACGGGTGGCATAGTCCATTATAACTAATATGTACTGGTGCCCCCTAGCGGACTTGATTATAGGACCTACCAAATCCATGGCGATCCTCTCAAACGGGACCTCAATGATGGGTAGAGGGACCAGCGGGCTACGGAAATGTGGCATCGGGGCCAACCTCTGACACACAGGGCAGGAGGAACAATAATTTTCTATGTCCTTCATCACCCCCGGCCAATAGAATCTCTGTAATACCCTCTCTCGGGTTTTCTCTGTCCCCAGATGACCTCCAAGAATGTGCCCATGGGCCAACTCCAACACCAACTTCCTGTAAGGTTTGGGCACCACAAGCTGCTCAACGGTTTCTTCTGCCCTTTTTTCCACCCGATACAGTAGGTCCTTCTCTACGCTGAAGTATGGGTAAGTGCAGGTATTATCTGGGTTCACTAACTCGCCATCTATTTTCACTACGTTTTCCCGTGCCTTTATTAGGGCGGGGTCTCTCAACTGTTCTGTGGCAAAGTTTTCCCTGTGAACCTCAAGATCAGAAAACTCCACAGACGGTAGGTTTTCGTCTGAGGAGGTGGGCTCCTCTCTAGTTTCTTGAGTCTCCCCTGCCAATACTGATAAGGGAAATTCCGGAGAGTCCTCACCACTCTCAGGGGAGTTCTGGCTATCACATTCCTGGTACATAGGGGCACCAGTGGGGGGCTCAGGATCATCCCACAGTTCCCAGAACTTCGGAAAATCCCTTCCCACAATGGCGTCATGCGGTAACTGAGATACTAAGCCCACTGGATGAGAGAGGGTACCTTTGGGGGTCTCGAAACACACTGTAGTCACTGGATACTCTCGGGTGTCCCCATGCACACAAATAACAGCTACCTTGCTATTCCCAGAGACCTCTGTTTTAACTAACTCAGCCTTTATCAGGGTCACAAGGCTACCTGAATCCAGCAATACCACAACATTTCTACCATTAACACACATTTTGCATAAATGTTTCTCAGTTCCTCGAATGGCAGTGCATGCGACTGTCGCACACAGCGACTGACGTCTGCCCGTCAGAAAGTCACACTGCATGGGTTCCTCCACAACCGGGCAATTGGCTGCAATATGTCCCGCTTGCCGGCAGCGGTAGCAAACGATCCTTCTTGCCGCCTCTTGAGCCGCTGATTTCCCAGGCTGTTCTCGCCAAACTTGGGGTAGAGCTCCCACCCTCTCACTCTCTCCACCCTCACCCCTTGGAATCCTCTTATCCGCCCCTGGGGATGGTCTGGTCTTAGGGTGGAAAGTCCGAGTGTCTCTGGAAGAGGCCGTCAGGTTCTCTGTAGCCAAGTATTTCTCCACACGATCCACAAGACCATCGGCCGTCTCTGGGTCTCCATGGCTTACCCACTTTTGGATGGCAGTAGGAAGAGCTCTCAAAAATCGATCCATTACAACACGTTCCACAATCTTTGGTGCGGACAAAGTCTCTGGCTGTAGCCACTTTCTGCTCAGGTGAATGAGATCATACATTTGAGACCTGGGGGGTTTTCCAAGCTGGAAAGTCCAGTTATGCACACGCTGAGCCCGGACAGCCTGGGTGACACCCAGCCTTGCCAATATTTCAGCTTTTAGCATCACATAGTCTTTTGCTTGGTTAGGCTCTAGGTCATAGTAAGCTTTCTGCGATTCACCAGTTAACAGAGGAGCCACCAGTCCAGCCCACTGCTCCTCAAGCCACTTTTCTCTTTCAGCGGTCCTTTCAAATGTGGTCAAAAATACCTCTGGATCATCCTCTCCAGTCATTTTTGTCAATAAACGACTCACCCCAAAGGACGCGGTATTAGTGGGACGGCTTTCCTCACTGGTCTGCGGACGTTGCTGCATTACTGCTTCCATCTGTTGTTGTAGTCTCTGCTCTTGCTTCTGCAACAGGTCTATGAAGCGGGCCTCAGATTGCTGCTGGGCTTGTTGCTGAGCCTCCAGACTCTGTTGCAAAGTTGCGTTTGTCTGCTGCTGGGCTGCAAGGCTCTGTTGATGAGCTTGCTGCTGGGCTGCGAAGTTCTTTTGTAAACCTGCATTTGTCTGCTGTTGATTGGCATTTGCTAGAGCCAGCTGCTTCAGTATCTCCTCCATGCTGGCTTAAAAAAAAACTGCCACTGGTTCTCCACCAACTGTGAGGGAGTTAGCTCGGCAGCGGGTGGGTGTGACCCCCGGGATGGGCTCCCCACACAAAACAGGCCCAGCAAACGGAGGTTGTGGTTTTCAAAATCAAAAAGGTGCGGTTTATTTTCTATTTACAGTGACAAAACACAGCAAAGCAAAAGAAACATAAACAAAATAAATCCTGGTCAACTTGACCTCTGACTAAACATACAGGTTTCCTAACTAACAACTGGGATCAGCCTAGTGCTGTCCTAGTCCCTAAGTCCCTGGTTTTAAATGTCCAAGCAAATAGCCACACAGGCTTTGTCTCACCGCACAGGGGTTCACTCTCCCTAGACAGTCCACACAGGTCTGGTTCCAGGCATGAGCTAACACCTAATGAATCTGGGAGTTCTTATAGAGGCCTAAATGAGCTGACAAGCTTCAGCTGGTCTCATCAACTCCCTGTCTGCACGACGCCCCACACTCTCCCTAGAGGTATGAGTCATCCATGAGCCCACTAGCCTCAGCTGGGCTTATACAACTCTCCACCTAGTTGTATAAGTCGGCGTAAAGCCTGAATCTGGGCGAAATATATCTACCCCCCTGGATGCAACCAGGTGACTTTACCTTCCTGCTGTCACAAGGGGCAGTTCTAAGCACGGGAAACATGTGCCACTTTACATGCATATCATACACACACCCCAGGTACGAAATTTAAAGGAATATTTCACTTTTATTTTTTCATTTTAAGCATTATTAAAATCACTGCTCCTAAAAAAACGGCCGTTTTTAAAACTTTTTTTTTGCATTGATACATGTCCCCTGGGGCAGGACCCAGGACCCCAAACACTTTTTAGGACAATAACTTGCATATAAGCCTTTATAATTAGCACTTTAGATTTCTCCCATAGACTTTTCGAATTTGCCGGGAACACCCCAAATTGTTCGTTGCTCGACGAACGGGCGAACAGGCAATGTTCGAGTCGAACATGAGTTCGACTCAAACTCGAAGCTCATCCCTATGTGTAAGGTAAAGTCTACAGGCTTGGACATATCAGTTTGTAAATGGATAGAAAACTGGCTAAAAGACCGAATTCAGAGAGTGGTGGTTAATGATTCATACTCTGAATGGTCTAAGGCAGGGTCTCAAACTGGTGGCCATCCAGCTGTCGCAGAACTACAATTCCCATGAGGCATTGCAAGGCAAGACAGTTACAAGCATGACTCCCATGGGCAGAGGCATGATGGGACTTGTAGTTCCGCAACAGCTGGAGGGCCACCAGTTTGAGACTCCTGGTCTAATGTTATCAGTTGTGTACCCCAAGGTTCAGTGTTGGCATTTTAGTATTTGCAGATGACACCAAGCTTAAAAAAACATTTTTTGATACGGTAACTATTGAGCATTGCAGTATGTATTTAGCATACAGCTACTATTTACACTTTTCCCTAATCGCCTGCTGAAAAAAAAGCCAGTTGTTTCCAGAGTGCAATAGCACAAGATAAATGAATGAATGACTTTGAACTCATCAAAGTGACTAATCCGTATAAGCAAAACTCCACCCAAAAGGGTAAGTTCTGCTTTAAGGCCCCCCTCCTCTTTACCAAATGGCACTTTTTTTTTTGAGGGGGGAGCGGGTACTTGGGTTTGACCTCTTCTCCTCCCTCCCACAGTCTTCTGGGACACATCACAGGTCCCAGAAGATTGTGGGACCATTCATAATTTGCAATGGGCTCACGCCATGGGGACAGAAGACAGAGAGAACAAATGCTTCCCTGAATCCTGGGACAGGTGAGTGTCTGTTTTTTTTTTGTGGCTGCTGACTTTAAATAAACACAAAAATGACTGGAGCTCCTCTTTAATGAACGGTTTTGTCTGAGATTTCAGTGAGAGCCTGTCTACTTGAAAGGATTTAAATACTGCTGTGTTGTATTTTTGGCTAACCCATAGTGCTTTGGTAATCATTTGTCATGTACAAAATGTTTACTTTTGAAACAGACTGAACAAATGTGAAACGATAGTAATTTTAAAATCTTATAAAGCTAAAAAAATCCACAAAAAATGCATACCTTTAAGTTTCGATTAATAAATAGGCTTCATGCCCACAGATGTTTTTACAGCTGCGTTTTTTACAGCTTAGAAACGCCTGTCAATGTTATTGTAAAAAATTTTTATTTTTTTTTTAGAAAAAAAAACAAAACGTCGGAGCTAAAAAACACGATCGCTGCGTTTTGCGCGTTTTTTGACGCTTCGCGTTTTTTTATGCCTAACACCGACGCTGAGGAACGCACTGGTCATGGTTTTTTTTACAGCTTAAAAACGTCTATGCTATTTGCAGCTCAAAAATGTCTAGGTGGGCATGAAGCTATAGACTAACATGGACAGGCGTTTTTATGCTGTAAAAAACGCTCAAAAACGCGGCTGTAAAAACGTCCGTGGGCATGAGGCCTTAACATAAACATAGAAAACAGAAAAAGACAGAGTATCTATGTTTGTCCCAAAGCATGATAACAATATCTAAATAACCATAATAGTAGAGTTCTATCAGTTGCTGCTAAATTTGAATACTTTTAGTTTGCATCGTCCAGTACTATAGAAGTAAATAGAAAGCAGCCCTGGCATATACAGCGATGTAAAGCAGACCAGCCCAACAAGAGTGTATTAGACCCACTTGTGCTACAAAACAATAATGTTTATTAAATTACCCCACAAATGACTCACTAAAGCATTATGGGTCACGTTACAGATAGTTATAGACTGTATTAAACCTTTACTTATTATTAAACAGGGATTATTGATGCTAAGATAGCCAAAGAAATGCATGCTGACACATACATTGTCAAGCATTGCAGCTGGTAAGTCACAAGAGCTGCCAACGCATCGGTCCCAGCCTGGTTCTAAATACTTGTACATCTAATTCATTAGATAATAAAATTCACAAGTCCTTGAATATCACTTTTCTTCTTTAGGAGTATATTTAACAGAACAGAGTATTAATCAGATTTGGAAACTGCATGTGTGGAATAAACCTGGAAGGATCATAAAATATTAAGCATGATAATTTCTTTAGCAGTTGATACATATCTATGAACTGTCACGATACAACAGGGATCACTCACTCCTACACACTGAAAATAATATTTTATATGTTTTTCAGCTGAATATCTGTCATGCTGACATACTGGCAACGGAAATGCTGACACATTATTCCTACTGTATCATGCATTTTAATGAGGCCTCCCTCAAGACATTAGAATCAGTCCCTGGATAGTTCCATACACTCAGCCAAGGGTTGTGCTGAGTAGATCTGTGCCCTAAGTATTGAGAACAGTTTATCTGCAGATGTGGTGATTTGGCTACCTTCTTCCCTAATTAATCATATAAGCTGAAGGCCTGTGTTAAATATTTAGTCTGTTAGTTTAGCAGTCCCAAAACACATATGACATCAGGCCACTTAAGAGATGCAATTTGAATTTCTAGATTTAAATCTCAGTAAGGTAGATGTTATCTCTGGAAACAATTATTAATTTCCTACATTATGCACAGGCCTCAGGCATTCAGCTTTGATGAATAATGTGCCTTCCGGCACAAAGCTGTGATGGAGCAAAAACACTTCACACACATTAATGACATTGCATGGCATAATCTTAGACTTCTGGTATGATATTGTACATTACCACCCCCTTCATTTTAAATTACTTTTAGCTGGTACACTGTTGATAAAACTGTGTGTGTTTTTTTTCTCCAGAGATGTTGGACCTTCCTTAGAGATTTCTACCCCCCAATTAATTAAAAAAATGATTTCTGAATTGTTCACAAAGCTTGTTCTCTGGTGCCATGGATCCAGTTCTCTGGTGCCAGTTACAATTTGTCCTATTATGCTGAGAAGATGGAAATTAGAATTTTATACAGCGGTTGCAACCATAGGATCTGTTTTGCAAAGATTTGTGTATCTAAAACTGTCAATGCACATCTAATGTCTATAATTGATCTAAGTAAAACTAAAGGCAAACTTTATTGTTTTTATTTAAGTTAGAGTTATAACCCCTTCCCTTCATATCCCATGACCAAAACAGGAAGTAAAGAGAAAGTGGAAGGGAATCACTAGTTGTCATCAGGGTCACCTTTGAAAGATGTCCCTTCCATTTCTCTTGCTTTGGTGACAACCTAATATGACAACACAAGATTTCCTTTTACTTTAACTCCTGGTGATAACCTTAAACAAGAGGATGAATCTCCCTAACGGGAGCACAGTCAGGAGAAAAATACTGATATGCTCTAATCCCTCTCCACTCTTCAAAATACTAAAACATGTTGCCTTTAGCTATACTTTAAATTCTATGTATAGCCGGAGCTAAAGTATTAGAACTCCTGTCACATTTTTATTGCTTAGGAGAAAAAAAGCTGTTCCAAAAACCTCTCTGAAAATCTCTTTAGGTACTACTGTAGCTTCAGCCAAAGAGCTTCTCTCTGTTTCAAGTCCAGTGATAAACACACATGTCACCACACCCACCAATCTCAGCTGGATAATCCTTTCTTGAAACATGATTTGAAAACATTCTCCCAATGGTTTTTGCTCTGTAGACCGTCTAAAACTGTCAATTAACTTCTTATGTCTGTGCCTTTGGTTTAGCTCACAGCAGAGATTGACGAATGTCCTGCTGTTGTATTCCGATTGAATGCAGGCACTGTTTGGTTCACAATTTTATTCTTGACCCCTTAGATTTTTTAGTCGAAGGATATTGATGTATATGGTGCCAATAGGGCCAACTATCGGTGCTGATTGGGCCAACCTTGGGTGCTGATGGGGCCAACCATGGAGAGAATTCTGACCGCTTCATCAGGAATCAGCTGAAAAGTTTTTTTCGTGCATGACCAGTCTTTGTCACAGAGATACTCCACACTTTTTGCATTTCTTAACCTTGGTACCCCGGTATTATGAGTACCCTGTTTGCTCTGAATACATTGTACCCCAAGTGAATTTTGTGCATCTTTTTAAACCATAACCCAATGATGTATCAAATCAACACCTCAATCACATACATTACAGCAAAAAATACATTGAAAGAGGTTTTAACCTTTTTTTTTACTTTTATCCATAACTATATATGCCTATACAGCATAGAATAGTAAATAGTAATAGTAAATTTAATTTGAACTCCAAACAATACTTCTGTTTAGTGTAGTTGTTCTTTAAAATAGATGAGGTATTTCAGCTCTAGGGGTTTCCCATAGAACTGCAAATAGCACTTAATGGATTATTATTGATATGAATTATTTCTAAATATACATCCTTAGCTCTTTCCAGTGCTACACAAGGGATGTTCGGTCTAATGCTTGTTTAGAAAGGCTTTGGTCTTTTGGAAAGGAAAGACCTCTCTGTACAGTAATCACATTACATAGTATTCATCTCCAAAATGTGATAAAGTTCTCAAAATGTCCAGGATGAAAAAAGTAGATGCCCGTATTTCAGAATGCATTACAACAAAAGAACGTGGACTTGCTTGAAAGCTAGGAGGTGCATTTACAAACAATTGCATGTTTTCTGGTTGTGCTTCGAATACTTATAATATGTTTCATAAAGATTACAGTAATGCACAGTTTTACAATGAATTCCCACTTAAAAGGTTTTGCTCTGCCTTACAACAGTTCCTGATGCATAAAACCATTCTGCTGTTAACACATGATTTAATCAACGTAATGGGCATTTTGGTGGGATTAAATTTCTTTTTCTCTGAAGCACATTTTTAAAGAGAATAGTGAAATATGATCCAGAATATATAGTAAAGAAAACCTTAATAAACCTAAAAAAAAATATATGGCATGAAGATGAAAGTAAAAATAAAAAATTATTTAACAACTGACATTTTTTTACCTAATGTATAAACAGACTTTTCATAGGATCTCTTTCATGCAAATTGTGCATATTATCAGAATAAAGATTATCTATAAAATATTATGAATTGCTTTTTAGGTTAACTGGATTTTTAGTAGGGTCAATTTGTTTTAACAAGATGACCATTTGTATTAATATGGGCGTTTCACCTTCTTTTTTTTAATATATATATATATATATATATATATATATATACTGCTGTACCATTTAAAATAGCAGTAGGATGGATGTGGTATTCTGTAGAACTCTAACTACTACCTGTGCGAAATTCCTATGATTATAGGCAAAATGCACAGAGCCAGTCAGAATGGATATGTGTCTTGTGATAGTTGTGATAGCCAATCGCAATGATCACAAGTGTAAACAGTAAAGCCTCGTACACACGACCGAGTTTCTCGGCAAGAACCAGCAAGAAACTTGCTGGCAGAGATTTCTTGCCGTGAAATTCGTTCGTGTGTATGGTTTCTCTTCAAGAAAACCGACTAGAATCTCGACGAGAAAATAGAGAACCTGCTCTCTATTTTCTCGTCAGCCTGTTTCTTGACGAGAAAATTGTGTGTGTGTACACTTACCTGTCCTCCGGGAAGCCCGCGCATGCTCGAAATGACTTTGACGCATGCGCGTTAGCTTCCTAGGCATAGGATAGGGTGTACAAATATGGCGGCGACGGCATCGAATGTGACGAGCGCATGCTCGTCGTATTCAATTACGTCACCGCGTTCGCTCCATTCAAAGAACCGCGGGTTCTTTGAAATGAGCGTGTGTACACTCGGCCGGGACAAGTTTCTTGTCCAAGGATCTCGTCGAAAAAAACGACGTGTTTTTTACGACGAGATTCTCGGCCGTGTGTACGAGGCTTAAGACTGTTTTATTTGAGAGCCCTCTCCTGCCTTTCACAACAGAGGAAGGGAAGCAAGGAGAATTTTATGAATGAAGAGATTCTAGGGAGGTAGGAAGCACAGGATCCAAGGAGGGGGTGAGAGGGGTTAGTATATTTTATTGTGGGATCATTTTTAACCCTTTCACCCCTCCTCTTCTCTTGTATATCTCATCTCTATCACGTCTCTGTAGTGCCTGTATATTATCACTTTCACCTTTCTTATCCCGCACATTAACCCATTTATCTTTTTTTCTTCCATAGTATGTGCCCTTTACATTAGCACCTTAATCCCCTCTTCCTCCGTCTGTGTATGACCTGTACATTAATGATGCACTGAATCTTGTACACCATTCCTATGTTCCATATTTTAGCCCCTCAATGCCAACCAATTTTTTTCATTTTTTAACAATTGCGGCAAAACCCTTGGGGTGTCTTTTCAAAAAATAGGTACTTTGTTTTTTTTTTTGTGTTGTTCTAGCATTTTTATTTGATATGTTTTATAACAGAAAGTAGAGGAAACTTGTTTTTTTACATTTTGGTATTTTATTCCCTAATATAGTAAAAAATCACCAAGGGAAAATAAAGGAAAGAAAACCTAAAAATAAGATTAATGCATCCATTACATCTAAGAATTTGTAAACCGCAATATAATAGATGTTTGCTTTTGGGTTCAATAGTGCTTTAAACAATCACACTTGGACCAGATTGTGGTCCATAGTAGTATAAAAATGTTCCAGTATCCAAGGTAAATGAAAGAAAAAAATACTCCTACATCAGGGGTCTGTGGTAGTAAAAATATGCCCTACACCAGTGGTTAGTGCCAGCATCCCTGTCAGTGAAAATCAGGGGTCTTCAAACTACGGCCCTCCAGGTGTTTAGGAACTACAATTTCCATCATGCCTAGTCATGTCTGTGAATGTCAGAGTTTTGCAATGCCTCATGGGATTTGTAGTTCCGCAACAGCTGGAGGGCCGTAGTTTGAGGATCCCTGGTGTAAATAATGCCCCTTAATTGGGGTTAAGTGGATAATTACCTGCAGGCACAGCTATATAGGCTACTCACCTCCAGACCTGACTATACAGGACACAATAGAAAGGAGATCACACGATTTGATATTGCCTATTACATTTCAAGGAGCTTTAATGCTGTGTGTTCTAGTACCCAGCATCTGCTGCCACTCTGCCCAGTGGTTTCCTTGGTGAATAATGACAATGCCCCACATACAGACCTTTTCATTGTAGAGGCTGGTCTATGGCAGGCTGTACTTTGGGTATCTACTCTAGTTTGGTCCCCTTTGGAGTTGTATTGTAATATACAATGTATGTATAAGCTTTTCACCTATCAGCATGTTCACAGATGACTGCTTCCGTGTAGGAAAAATATCAAGACCAATTGAGTTACTTGTAGGTGCATTTAAAAATGTATTCAATTATTTTATTGCACACACAACTGCATTCAAGCTTATACTATTTGTAAAAGATTTATTTGTTGATATGCCTTTGACAAATACATTCCCTGGACGCCAGTGTTGGAAAGAAACCCCAAATAGTAAAAGAAAAAACAGAAAATCCAAATTTCCAAACATTACACACCACAGATTATATTTTATTTTAGAATATATTTTCCTTGCAGTACACTACAGTAACTGTATGGCAGCATATTGAGCATTCCTGGTACAAATTGGGTACTTTCATGATGAAAATGCAACTTTACGTTGCAAGAAGTGTGGCGGAAAATCTCTGTGTTCCACAGTTCACTTGTATGAAGGAAAAACTGAATGTTCATGCATCTCAAAAGATTGTTTGAATCTCACCACATCATTGCAGCTGTGGATGCTCAAAAATTGATAGATATTATATATAATGCATACTGACTTCAATCTGTAAAATTCTTTGGACAAAGTTCAGAAAATAACAACATGAATTAAACTTATCTGCCAATCCTAATTTCTTAATTGCATAGTTAAGTTTAATTTTTATTAACATGTAAATCCAGTGGGGTTTTAAATCTTATGTGTGATACTCAAAGATACATGCCGTGAAAATTAACATTTGTTCACGTTCTTAGTGTAGGCAAATAATGTTATTATAATATAAAAATATATAGTTGTGGTAGAACCTGCTGTTAATTACATGTGCCAGTGTTCCGATCCCCGTGGTAAAAAAAAAAATGACACATTTTATACAGCACACAGTCAGAGTTTTAAATATGGCTCTTGCTAGCACTAACCATACAATTTTAATGAAGCGCAAGTTGATACGGTTTTGTTTTAAATTGCAGGTCTTCCTGGGAAAAAATCGTTTTAGCAGTAGTAAACTTTTTGGCATCATGCATTTTGCAAAGAATAACTTTTTTTAACCTCTGTAACCTGACATCATTGCTTAAATTAATCTTAAAATTATATTAAACCCTGAAATGAATGTATATATATATATATATATATATATACACACACGTATATACTCGAGTATAAGCCGACCCGAATATAAGCCTAATTTACCCCCAAAACTGGGAAAACGTATTGACTCGAGTATAAGCCGAGGGTGAGAAATGCAGCAGCTACTGTAAGTGGAAAAGAGGGTCAACAATCCCCATCTGCAGCTGCATACCTCACTGTTTTTATTGCATACCTCCCTGTGTCCTGTGCATGCCTACCTGTGCAGATCTGCCTACCTCACTGTGTCCTGTGTACCTCCCTGTGTCCATTGCAGCCTACCTGTGTCCTGTGCATGCCTACCTGTGCAGATCTGCATACCTCACTGTGTCCTGTGTACCTCCCTGTGTCCATTGCAGCCTACCTGTGTCCTGTGCATGCCTACCTCACTGTGTCCTGTGTACCTCCCTGTGTCCATGGCAGCCTACCTGTGTCCTGTGCATGCCTACCTGTGCAGATCTGCATACCTCACTGTGTCCTGTGTACCTCCCTGTGTCCATTGCAGCCTACCTGTGTCCTGTGCATGCCTACCTCACTGTGTCCTGTGTACCTCCCTGTGTCCATTGCAGCCTACCTGTGTCCTGTGCATGCCTACCTGTGCAGATCTGCCTACCTCACTGTGTCCTGTGTACCTCCCTGTTTCCATTGCAGCCTACCTGTGTCCTGTGCATGCCTACCTGTGCAGATCTGCATACCTCACTGTGTCCTGTGTACCTCCCTGTGCCCATTGCAGCCTACCTGTGTCCTGTGCATGCCTCCGTGTGCCGATCTGCAGCCTCCGTGTGCCATTTCGCATTTTCTGTGCCGCTCTGCATCCACCGATCAGCGTGTCATAAAAACATACGGCGGCCATTCCAGTATTCAAAAGCCGTGCCTCCTCCTCGTCTGTGATAGGCGGAACGCTCAATTTCCCAGCATTCAGTGTTCCACCTATCACGGACATCCGCTCATCCTCATAACACGGACGAGGATGAGAGGATGTCTGTGATAGGCTGAACACTGACTGCTGGGAAATTGAGTGTTCCACCTATCACAGACGAGGAGGCGCGGCTTCTGAACACTGGAATGGCCGCCATCTGTCTGCATGACATGCTGATCAGGTAGGCAGACGGCGGCGACTCGAGTATAAGCCGAGGGGGGCACTTTCAGCATAAAAAAAGGACTGAAAATCTCGGCTTATACGCGAGTATATATACGGTATATATATATATATATATATATATATATATATAATATTGTATTGCAGTTTATCAGTTCTTAGATGTGGTGGTGGCTGCATTCATTTTTTTTTTTTTGGTATTTTTTCCTTCCTTTTTTTTACCTCACCTGGTGATCTGGCCAGTAAGTCTGTTATTTTTCAACGTCCAGCAAAAGTGCCAGTTAAAGGGTTGAGAAGCACCATTTAAAACTGACAGTGGTGCTTATAATGGTTGGCTTTTATTTATTTATGTAACACCTTTATCCCAAAAGGGATTTTTTTTTGCTGTAACAGTATACCATTTGTTAGCAGGAGTTAGGTCCTAATTTGTTAAATTTTAACTGCGAGTGCATCTGACACTACCCTCTACCCAGGTAGACAATTTTTTTCCTACCCAATGGTGTCTTCATTGCTTCTGCATCCAATGCAGCGACACCCTAATGCTGCGTACACACGATCGGAAATTCCGACAAGAAAAGTTCGATGTGAGCTTTTGGTCGGAAATTCGGACCGTGTGTAGGCTCCATTGGACATTCTCTGTCGGAATTTTCGACAACAAAAATTTGAGAGCTGGTTCTCAAATTTTCCGACAAGAAAAGTTCTGCTTGGAAATTCCGATCATGTGCAGCCAATTCCAATGCACAAAAATCCTACGCATGCTTGGAATCATATTCCACGCATGCTTGGAATCATTGAACTTAATTTTCTCGGCTCGTCGTAGTGTTGTACGTCACCGCGTTCTTGACGCTCTGAATTTCCAACAACATTTGCGTGACTGTGTGTATGCAACACAAGTTTGATCCAACATTCCGTCGGAAAAAAAATCCATGGTTTTCTTGTCGGAATTTCCGATCTTGTATACGCGGCATAAGTCAGGAAATGTGTTACTGGCTGGAACACCAAGAAAAAAAAATAGTTTTCGAGTTTAATAATGCTTTCAGTTTGGTTCAGAAAAAGATAAACTCTTGTCATTTGAAAACATTTACTTGGAGTTTTGCACAGAGCAAGCTTGTACATTGTGCTCATTAACATTTCACGTTCAGCCTTTACAAAAACTGGACATATTTCAAAATGCTTTTAAAGCAGCTTTTTATTTCACATCTAAGGACATTTCAGTAATGTGGAAATCCAGAGCAGACCCACATAAACTTGTTCCACATGTTTTGCTTGTCCATGGCAGATAATATAAATTGTCACAAGCTGCAATAAGTCTTGTGTGAATGTGACTGCTCACATAGATAGTCAGTGTGTTTTGGAAGCAGGAAGATAATCAGCCTAGGTTTTTTCAAAAATCCAGGCAAATTGGTAACATTTTCATAGATTTTAGGAATGTTTTTACCCCACTCCCTCCTGTGGTGAGGGGCTTGATATATTTTTCTCTTTTTAGACATTTAATATTTATTTCTTTAACCTTAGGCTATTTCTAGGATGTGATGTCCTGGTTGAACCCCTGTAGTGGGGCAGCCTTGTGAAAAATTAATCCCTCTCGTCATTGGAATTTGGTGCTGCAGTTAATGACAGGAGTTAATTTGCAATAATCTGCTTGTTTCCATTTTTGTATAGTGCTGATGTATCGCATAATGTTTTCCAATCACATCAGTCTCTGTTTCTGTGTAACATGGACTCTAATGACTGATGACAGTCAGAGATCATTGCATAATGCAAATATTTGCAATGGAGTTATGTGATATACAGGTATCCCAGTGCATAGAGTCAGAATATAACATATTGGCTGACCACTGGAAATGGGTTCAGCATCACTAGCCAATAATATGTTCTGTATATTTCTATGGATACAGCAGAATGAATTAGGCCCCTTTCACACTGAGGCGTATTCCGGGCGTTTTAGCGCTAAAAATAGCGCATAAATAACGCCTGAAATAATCCTGCCCCAGCATTCTCAATGTGAAAGCCCGAGGGCTTTCACACTGAGGTGATGCGCTGGCGGGAGGAAAAAAAATCTCCTGCAAGCCGCATCTTTTGAGCGGTGAAGGAGCGGTGTGTATACCGCTCCTTTACCGCTCGTGCCCATTGAAAGCAATGGGAAATCGCGGTAATACCGCCCGCAATGCGCCTCTGCAGAGGCGCATTGCGAGCGGTATTAACCCTTTTTCGGCCCACTAGCGGGGGTTAAAACCTCACCGATAGCAGCCGAATATCGTGGCAAAAATGACGGTATAGCGGCGCTAAAAATAGCGCCGCTACATCGCCAGCGCACCTCCCTGCCACAGTGTGAAAGGGGCATAAAGGTAACATAATGCTCACTAATACTAACACATATGGCATAATTAGTAGCCTGTATGTTCTGACATGTTCTGAGTAGTAAAGATACATGTCCAGTGAAGGAGACACCCATACAGGAGTTTGTGTGTTGTCACTGGTTTTACGTGGGCGTTTTTAATAATGCAAATCCACCTGCTCAGCAGGGGATCTCCCCACTGAGTAGGTAGGTGACAGGTCTGTGTCCGCTCCGCTATGCAGAGCGGACAAAGACACCGCCCCACTGTTCTCTATCGGGCTGTCAGATGGCAACATACCACCCATGCATTTCCATCCGACTGTCATTCGATCTGTTCTTCTGTTTTTGTCAGACAGGATCAGATGTCAGTGGGTGTCCACTGACATCCACCGCTCCATAGAGAGCTATGGATGGTCCGATCAGGTCCGCCAGAAAAACTGACAGGCAGACCTGATTGGACAGCCTGTGTGAAACCAGCCTTTGGGTCGATTTAATAAAGGCCAATACTGGCCAAAGTTCGCTATGTGGATGCCCCTGTTGGCCACCTCCTTCCCAACATCCCTCAACTGAAAAGTTAAAGGAGCTAGGCAACAAAATTTCAGCTAATTAGATGCAGTTGAGTATTCAGATGGCAGATGCGGCTGTCAGAATACAATAGCTGCAGCTGAAAAACCTGAGTTGGAAAAACTGGATCAGACTAAAATAATTTTCGGCAAGCACAGATAATACCCATAATTGGAAATATAAAAGTACTATAAGGCAGATCTGTAAGCCCTGGTTCACACGGGTGCATTTTGACATGCGATTTGGCATGTCAAATCGCATGTCAAAATGGCGGTATTTGCCGCAAATTGCCGGCAATGGAACCGTCCTGCGGCGATGCACCGATTTTAAAAAGTAGTTTCTGTACTACTTTTTGCGACTTTGGCCCGCGATTTACATTGAGATCTGTGCAGAAACCTGCACAAATGTCTCTGTAATCGCGGCCAAAATCGGGAACTGACCAGCGGGAGTGAAATCGTGCGAGTTCAGCTGAACTCGCACGGCTTCACTTTCGCAGCCCAGTGTGAACCTGGGCTAAGTCAGTGTTGAGCAAGCCCCTTGATGTGCTAACCTTGATATATGATGTGATCCGTTTTGAATGCCACTAACAACCAAAAAGTTGCATGATCATGGAATGTGTTATAATTTTAAATAGAAATATCTCATAATAGAGATCTGTCCATGGTGATCTAAATGCCCCAGGCATCTAAATTGTATCAATAAACATATTTCCTGTAATATATTATTCACAAGTAAACTGTCTCTGCATAATTGTAAATCTAACACGCTACTTATATTTTTTCAGTTGTATCTGTTTGCAATAACATAGATTGAATGTTGCCATGACATAAAACAGTGGAAGTGGTTAGAAGACAGGCCTATAATTATCAGCAGCAGGTGCTCACAGTGGAATGCCGCAGTGATTTCTAAGTAGATAAAAATGCTGCAGAAAAGACTTCAAGGCCACCAAACACAGCATAATGGCAGTCGAGTGCAAAGATGGACCTGTATGTTTAGGAAAAAAAGGTTCAAATTTACTTTGATGTCTGCATACTTGTAGATACCAGACATGAGTTGCAAAACAATTCTTACAGTTGGGCAATAAATGATTATTTGAGAAGACAGTTTCATAAAACATTGAATAATTTACTATTAATTTTAAACTCAGAAATATATGTTGATGTCATACATGTCATTCTACAGATATATGAGCTATGACATTTCTCTCCTCTGCAAGAACTATTACATTAAACTGTATATAACCATTCAGAACCAGTGAATGTTGGATTTTAAACAAGGGCACAGACGTACAATGATCATGAATATTTATATTTGTCTAAATTAAAGCAAAAGATTTAAATCACATAAAATGGTAAGCATAGAACAAATTTACACCTGTAAGCAATCAAAATAGCATACCTAATTTTTCATGTTGTGTCTTTTCAAACATAGTTGTGTAAGGGAGTCAGGTCTATTTTGTTAGTTTAATATTCAATGTTTTGCATATGGGGGAGTAGGCAAGCTAATGCGGTCACATTCTTGAAATATAGGCTTAGTATTTCTCTTGTGGTCATAAATATAACAAAGATTTCTAATGATTATTTTTATTCACCCTCCTAAAATGTCAAATTATTCCGGTGCCTGTTAAATCTTTGTCTTCTAGAATGACATTGGCTGCCAGTAAAGGACAAAGATAAGCCATCTAAAAAAGTCATTTGTGAAATTAAGCATACGTGGATTGTGTTTTCTTTTTTGAAGATATTAAAGTGGTTGTGAAGCCTTAAGGTTGTTTACCTTAATGCATTTTATGCATTAAGGTAACATAACTTTCTCTGCTGCACTTGACCCCACTCACCCCCCTTATACTAACCTGAGCCCAATCCAGTGATGTGCATGGGATGTAGCAGCTCTCTGTCCCTCCTTACTGCACAGATTGGTAGCAGCAGGAGCCATTGGCTTCCCCTGCTGTTAATCAAATTCTGTGACAAGTTCCGTTACTTTAATCACTTAAGCCCCGGACCAATACGCAGCATAAAGACCAGGCCCCTTTTTGCGATTCGGCACTGCGTCGCTTTAACAGACAATTGCGCGGTCGTGCAACGTGGCTCCCAAACAAAATTTACGTCCTTTTTTCCCCACAAATAGAGCTTTCTTTTGGTGGTATTTGATCACCTCTGCGGTTTTTATTTTTTGCGCTATAAACAAAAATAGAGCGACAATTTGGAAAAAAATTCAATATTTTTTACTTTTTGCTATAATAAATGTCCCCCAAAAATATATAAAAACAGAATTATATCTGTTTGACAAGTGCAAAAAATAAATAATAATGTTGATCCTGCCAGAAATCCAGCAAGCTTCTATCTGCTTAATACTAAAGTATAGATTGTGGGGGGCAGAAAAACACTTCTTCTGAATTGAGCAGATCCTCCAGCCTCGGATAACAGGAAAGAATTCCCGATATATTTTGTGAGGGGAATGTGTAGGAATATAAAATTAATTAACCACTTAACCACTTGCCGACCGACACAGAATGGCAGGGGCAGGCACATTGGCGTACAGGTATGTCCCTTTTAAATTTGCCGCCCAGCGGCAAATTTAAGCCCCGGACCATTTTGCTGGCCAAAGATCAGGCCACTTTTTGCGATTCGGCACTGCTTCGCTTTAACTGACAATTGCGCAGTCATGCGACGTGGCAACCCAAACAAAATTAAAGTCCTTTTTTTCCCACAAACAGAGCTTTGTTTTGGTGGTATTTGATCATCTCTGTGTTTTTTTTTTTTTGCGCTATAAACAAAAATAGAGCGACAATTTTGAAAACAATGCAATATTTTTTACTATTTGCTATAATAAATTTCCCCCAAAAATATATAAAAAAACATTTTTTTTCCTCAGTTTAGGCCGATATGTATTCTTCTACATATTATTGGTAATAAAAATCGCAATAAGTGTATATTGATTGGTTTGCGCAAAAGTTATAGCGTTTACAAAATAGGGGGTCGTTTTATTGCATTTTTATTATTTTTTTTTTTTTACTAGTAATGGCGCCGATCAGCATTTTTTTTCATGACTGCGACATTATGGTGGACACATCGGACACTTTTGACACATTTTTGGGGCCATTGTCATTTTTACAGCGATCAGTGCAATAAAAATGCACTGGTTACTGTAAAAATGACACTGGCAGTGAAGGGGTTAACCACTAGGAGCGCTGAAGGGGTTAAGTGTGCCTAGGGGAGTGTTACTACTGTGTGGGGGCATGGCTACGAGTAACACGTGACCGGTCTCCGCTCTGATTACACAGAGCGGAGATCGGTGACATTGTTAGTAGGGGAGCGGGGAGATGTTGTGTTTACACTAACATCTCCCTGCTCCATGCCTCCGTGAGACGATCGTGGGGATCCCTGTGGCGATCGAGTCCACAGGACCCGCGGTCCAACTCACGGGGAAGGCAGGGGGTCGCGAGCGCACTGCCGGCGGCGCGCGCGACCCACACATCGGGCAGTTAAAGGGGACATACAGGTAAGGTGATTGTGCCTGTACGAGCCATTCTGCCGACGTATATATACAGTGCATGGTCGTTAAGTGGTTAAATGATGTTCCTTGTTGAAAATTTGCACAGATTGGGTATGACTACACTACCCTTGTATGCTACCGCGCATGTGTCGAGAAAGCTAAGCATACTCACAAACGGTTTTCTCGGCAGGAAAACTCTGCCGAGAATCCCGACGAGAAAACTAGAGAGCAGGTTCTCTATTTTTCTCGTCGAGATTCCCGGCAGTTTTCCTGCCTCCATGCCTCCGTGAGACGATCGTGGGGATCCCTGTGGCGATCGAGTCCACAGGACCCGCGGTCCAACTCACGGGGAAGGCAGGGGGTCGCGAGCGCACTGCCGGCGGCGCGCGCGACCCACACATCGGGCAGTTAAAGGGGACATACAGGTAAGGTGATTGTGCCTGTACGAGCCATTCTGCCGACGTATATATACAGTGCATGGTCGTTAAGTGGTTAAATGATGTTCCTTGTTGAAAATTTGCACAGATTGGGTATGACCATTTTTTGTTCCATTCCAAATGTAAACTAGGGTAGTTTATGTGGATTGGGACATATAGTGAGCCTATATTGCATAGACTAAGGTGGTCATAGGTGGCTCCTCCCTGTGGGGGTGGGGACTGTCAGAATACACTGATCAGCACTGCAGCTGCTGATTAATATAAATTTTACAAGAAGTCCATTTGACAAACATTGATTGGGCTGTTGAGCGGGGAGTAGCCACACCTGGATCAAAATTCAGTCCCTGCTGAACTAGACGAATTTTGATCCATCTTTTGCCAGCTTTACCGCCTCAAGCCCTGTGCACACGGGCGGGAATCCTGTCTATTAGAAAACCGTTGGTTTTCCTGATGGGATTCCTGGCAAGCTTGCCTTGCCAAGCCCTGTGTACAGACGGCCATTCAAAAGAACCACCGTTCTTTTGAATGGCAAGAACGCGGTTACGTCATCGACTACGGTGAGCCAGCGCTCGTGACATTCAATGCCTTCGCCGCCATCTTGCTACACCCTACACTACCCTTGTATGCTACCGCGCATGCGTCGAAGTCTCATTCGATGCCGTCGCCGCCATCTTGCTACACCCTACACTACCCTTGTATGCTACCGCGCATGTGTCGAGAAAGCTAAGCATACTCACAAACGGTTTTCTCGGCAGGAAAACTCTGCCGAGAATCCCGACGAGAAAACTAGAGAGCAGGTTCTCTATTTTTCTCGTCGAGATTCCCGGCAGTTTTCCTGTCGAGAAACCATACACACGCCCGTTTTTCTCTGCAAAAAGCTCTCCCAGCAGTTTTCTTGCCGAGAAAACTGGTCGTGTGTATGAGGCTTCAGTGTTAAAGGGTCAGTCCATGCAAAACAGGTAGAATCTTCAAGTGGCTTCCTAAATTGAAGCTTTCAGGAATCAGATTTTCAGGTCCACCCACATGCCTTGGTTGTTATGAGCAGGCCTCTCCCTAGCCACTCGATTTGCCCTTTATTTGACTTTATTCAGAATGTGACAGGGAGATCTTGCATCTGGAATAAGTGCAGTGGACATTCTATATGTGAGCTAATTCACTTCTCTTGCACGCCCACAACTGAAATATCAGGTACATTAAATGTAACCTTTAAAATATGTTTTTGTTTCAAATAGGTTCTGAAAATACTTTTGGTAAGCTGCATATATTAAGTGCTTTGAGCTAAATTAAAGTTGTCAAGTAGAAACTGATAGGAATGAGAAATACTTTACAGCTATGGTCACATAATCAAAACTGCTCCCCTCATCTTTTCCCAAATCACAAGTTACCTGAGAAGATAGATCCTGAACATAAATTAAACTTTGCCCAGTAAGTCTTAACATATGTACAGTCATGTAATTGTATCCAGTTGCATGTTACACTGTTGACTTCTGGAAGGTCTTCTTAACAGCACAAAAATATATACTATCCGCCATCGGAAGAGCCTGGCCTGTTTCAGAGATATTTCTGACCTTTCCTTCTTATTCATGTGCCATTCATCTGATTTAGTGGACACATTTGGTGTAAGTAAACCCTCTAAAATAACAGACCAGTGTTTTAGTTTTTGTCATAAATTATATGCAGTAGTAATTCTGCTGTCCTGTTAAAAATATGTTTATTGTTGTTTATATAGCACATAGAATTTTTGGCAGTGCAGTGAATATTTCTTAGTAATAGTTCCTCCACCCAGTCTAAGTTTGTGATATTTTAGGCAGTACAATTGTAAAGTGACATGGCATGTGGTACTGAAAACCCTGGGCAAAATATCAGCAATCAACTGAAATCCAGATTTACCACCACTTAAAGGATAAGTGCACTTTAATACTTTTTTCGCAATTGCCCTGACCTAACCTAACTCACTGTCCCCCTCCACAGATACATGCTTACCACTGTTTGTTTGCATGCAGTGCCACACATTATGCCACACGCCTGTGCATTACAGTCACAAAGACTTCGATGGGGCTATGTCCTAAAGGCCAGAGATGGAGGGAGATGGTTCTTTTGAGATTTGTGGGGCTATAGTGCATAGGCATGGCCAAGAAAGAGTGAGACTTGTGGCACTGGATGTAAACAAACACCAGAGGTCATGGCTGTCAGTTCAAGGGGAACTGTGGAAGAGGAAGGGTGTGTTAGATTAAGTCAGGGCAAAGAGGCAAAAAAGATAAGTGCACTTTGTCATAAAATGCACTTACCATTTAAAGTGTATATAAACCCAAACACAGGAGTGTAATATAATGCAGCTTATCAATCGTCAGATGTGGTGGCTCCATTCCTTTTCTTTTTTAGCCTTATTTTTACCTGGTGATCCAACCAGTAACATCCTTCCTGTCTTAGGCTTTCTACACAAATCCATGTATCCATGTTGGAGCAACATAGTCAATCTAGGACACCAACTTTGTCAACTTGTGGAGACAGTGGTGTTGAATGGACTAGTAGATTTAAGCAGGCCATATACAGAGTGAATTTCCTGATGAATTGGCTGAAATTCAGGTCATTGGTGGCTGTGTCTGCACCCTTCTGCTCGACGTGCTTTGAAGGAGCCAGGTGGAAAATTGTCATCCAAATAGCAGATGCTTCCAGTCAGCTGCAGGCACTGTTTAGGTATTCTGATGGCTGTGGGTGCACTGCAGATTCATCCATCCCTGCTGTTTAGCATAGATGGGAAAATCAACAGATGGTCTGTTAAAGGAAGTTAAAAAAATAACAGACTTAGAAAGCGCACCAAAAGTCTTTGGTGCACTTTCAAAAAATGCACAAAAATGCGCAAGCGAATAGATGTCAATGGGAAACAACTAAAAACGCAGATTAAACACAAAGAAACTGTACATGCACCAGTGTGAACCCGGCCTTACTGTCAGGACACACAGACAATAGATTACATAATTGATGTCCTTTTTGACTCTTTCCCATAGCTCCACATTAAGTGGCCAAGTGTGTCACGTGAGGTGGTAAAATGACTATATGTTCAGATGTTACCATTGCCATTTGAGTGGATGTTATGGTCTTTGTAACACCTGAAGTGACACACATGGCAAGTTAATTGGTTAACTGGGACTTCTAGGATTTGAAAGTAACAGTGGTTAGACCTAAAGAACGAATTGGTTCTCTTTCGATTGCTTGAGATGATCGTGTTCAGATAGAAACTTTGCCAGTGTAATTGCTAAAAGAGATGGCAAGGATGCATGACTGTGTTTTTTTTATTGTCAAATTAGCGCAGTTAAAATCTGCTTCATAAATTCTGGGCTTTGTTTCTTCCATTATAAATAATTACCTGTTTGACCTTTTTCATTTGAATTCTTAACTGATATAATATTATATACAGGGTGATCATGGTTTTTTAAACTGATGGTTGAGCCCATAGTGCACTTTTTTTTTTATATGACTGTTGTATGCAATATTTGATTTTCCCTGTACTGGATATCATCACCTCATTACTGAGCAGTGAGGCCACCTTTCACACTAAAGAATCAATAGGGAGGCTCAGGGTGTGGAAGGTGCATACAAGCTAGATGTTTACAGAACATGGAAAAGTGATCTTTTTCACTAAATCAGTATTTACTTTACTCTACATCTCATTGGTAACCCCAAAAATTGTTGAAATTAAAAAATGTGAACTCATTTTCTAGAAAGCCTGTTTATTTAATACCAAATGTGTTCCTATTTATGAACTGATCAATATGGGCTGAATGTTTTTGGGTGTTTGAGTGATTCAACATACTGGTATGCAACACCAATTTTTTTTATTTTTACCCCAGTCACTTCTATTTCCTACGTACTTTCCAGGAGTAAAAGAAGGATATGTAGGTGTAGCGTTCACAATGAAAACGTTTATATAGGGTAAAAACTGGCAATGGCAATAAGTGCAGTATTTGCCTTAAATTCCGTGACTATTAAAAAAATGGCTTTACTTTTTCTCTGTTTTAATTTTATACATAAGCTCCTGTGTGGGTTGAATTATTTCTCACGAACATTACAGAATAGAAAGCTATAAACAGCACTAGTTAAGCACTTAACTAACAGGTAGATAGATTTTATATGACTGAATAAATATAGATGATTTCTGCAAGAAATCATGTAGAAATAATATAATTACTCAAACAGAATATCTTTCCCTTTTTTTGCATATAAATTAGTGCACATAGCATACCGTATATACTCGAGTATAAGCTGACCCGAATATAAGCCGAGGCACCTAATTTTGACATAAAAGACTGGGGAAAACGTATTGACTCAAGTATAAGCCTAGAGTGTCCATCTGCATGCCTCACTGTGCCTCACTTTGCCTCACTGTGTCCATGTGCATGCCTCACTGTGCCCATGCCTCACTGTGCCCATACCTCACTGTGCCGCTGCCTCACGGTGTCCATGCCTCACTGTGCCTCACTGTGTCCATGCCTCACTGTGCCAATGCCTCATTGTGTCCATGACTAGACTTATGTTTAACATGGGAGTATATGGAAGGGGTGCCCGGCTTTGAAAAATCGGTGCTCCCCAGCCGTAGATCCCCAGACATAAAACTTTGCACACTTGTAGAGGAGAACTGGGACTATATGTGTACCGGGTCCCCAAATTTACCGCAAGAATTTAACGTTTAACATGGGAGTCTATGGAAGGGGTGCCCGGGTTTGAAAAATTGGTGCTCCCCGGCTGTCGGTCCCCCAGACAGCAAACTTTGCACACTTGTAGAGGAGAACTGGGGCTACAGTAGGTGACGCCGATATTGTGTCAATCTCGCCGCTTCTAGCGGCAATATTGACACCCTATGAGCTCCATCGCGAGAGCCAGCGCCGAGCTGTCTCGTCATCGGGAAAGGAAAAAATGTTCCTTTCACGATGAGCGACACGCATTGCCGATAGGCGGGGATCCGACGCGGATTCCCGCCAATATCAGGCACTGCGTTTGGTATGAATCCTGAGCGGGAACTCCACGCCAATTTTTAAAGAAAAAAACGGCATGGGTTCCCCCTCCAGGAGCATACCAGGCCCTTGGGTCTGGTCTGGATTTGAAGGGGAGCCCTACACCGAGAAAATGGCGTGGGGGTCCCCCTCAAGATCCAAACCAGACCCTTATCCGAGCACGCAACCTAGCAGGCCGCAGGGGAAGAGGGGGGACGAGAGCGGCCCCCCTCCCTCCTGAACCGTACCAGGCCACATGCCCTCAACATGGGGGGTTTGGTGCTCTGGGGCAGGGGGGCGACCTGCGGCCCCCCCACCCCAGAGCACCCTGCCCCCATGTTGATGAGGACAGGGCCTCTTCCCGACAACCCTGGCCGTTGGTTGTCGGGGTCTGCGGGCGGGGGGCTTATCGGAATCCCGGAGCCCCCTTTAATAAGGGGGCCCCCAGATCCCGGCCCCCCCACCCTATGTGAATGAGTATGGGGTACATCGTACCCCTACCCATTCACCTGGTGGAAAATAAATGGAAATAAAAACACAACACAGTTTTTAAAAGTATTTTATTGCACCGCTCCGGAGGTCTTCTTCCGACTTCGGGGGTCTCCGGTGTCGTCGCCTTGTTCTCCGGTTCTTTCTTCTGCCGGGCCTCCACTAACTTCTTTTTAGCTCTTTTGCTAGCAGAGGCCCGTTCTTCTCCGTCGCCTTCTTCTTCTCCCGCTCTCCGGTTCTTCTCCCGCTCTCCGGTTCTTCTCCCGCTCTCCGGTTCTTTCTTCCGCCGGGCCTCCGCTAACTTCTTTTTAGCTCTTTTGCTAACGGAAGCCCGGTCTTCTCTGTCGTCTCGTCCGGCTCTCCGTTGTCCTTCTGCCGGCCCCTCCACTAACTTCTTGTAGCTCTTTTGCTAGTGGAGGAGCCGGTCTTCTCCGTCGTCGCCGTCGGCGTCTTCTTCCCTCTTCTCCTCCTCGATGTTGACTCGTCGCTTCCTCTCGCAGTAATGATAAATCTTCGGTCCGCAGAGATTAATATAGGCTTCACATGACGTCACAGTCACATGCTCCGGGGCACATGTGCACATGACATCACAGTCACATGCTCCAGGGCACATGTGCACATGTGCCCCGGAGCATGTGGCTGTGACGTCATGGGACCATGTGACTGTGACGTCATGTGAAGCCTATATTAATCTCTGCGGACCGAAGATTTATCATTACTGCGAGAGGAAGCGACGAGTCAACATCGAGGAGGAGAAGAGGGAAGAAGACGCCGACGGCGACGACGGAGAAGACCGGCTCCTCCACTTCAAATGCAGCTAGAGATGTTAGGATGGCTTGTTTTAAAGCTCTTGTACTATTGTAATGTCCCTAGTTTGCTTACAGATACACTTTAAATTTAAAGGAATGTCCAATGCTTTGAAGTTTGTCTTAAATTATATTTATAGCCTTTCTAAAAAATGGTTTCCATTTTAAGGCTACATTCACACTGGCAATTTAGACCAGTGGGAATTGCAGCGGCAGAAATCTTTTGATTCCTGCTGCTGCTGTGAGCTGCTAGATACCGTCCACTATCATAACAGGTTGCTGGCACCCACAGCTATTCACCGTTGTCCACGCAGCCAGCGATTACCTGCAGTTATTGCTGCTGTACCAACACAAATGTGGGGCCTTCTAGAAATAAATTGATTACTGGCAGTTAAAGGGAACTTGTGCCCAGATCATACACACTAAAATATTTATATATTGTGAAAAGCAGCTAAAAACAACCCCTTATACATCTCTGTATCTATAAGCATTGCGGAGAAAGGTCTTTTTCAAATTTCACTATACAGTGGAACCTCGGTTTAAGAGTAACTTGGTTTGAGAGCAATCTGATTTGCGAGCAATGTTTTTTTAAATTCTGACTCGGTTTGCGAGTGTTGACTTGCAAGACGAGCAGAATTCAAGCTAAATAGGCCTGCAGTACCACATTTGGCCTGAGTTACGGGGGCGCAGGAGCTGAGCAGAGCCGAAAAGCGACAATCATCGCCGTTCGGCAATGCTCGGAAAGACATGGAAATACACGGAAATACTAATTTTTCCTGCCTTTCAGATGTTTGCCGAGGTCAGCCGACGCCTTTTTCCCGCCATTTTCGTCACTCTCTGGCGCCCCCCATCTCTGGCCGCATTCGGTATTGCATCCCATTGAAGTCAATGCGGAACAAATTATTTTCGTTTCCATTGACTTCATTGGGAAAACTCACTTTGATATGCGAGTACTTTGGATTACGAGCATACTCCTGGAATGGATTATTATTATTATTATTATACAGGATTTATATAGCGCCAACAGTTTGCGCAGCGCTTTACAACATCAGCGAAGACAGTACAATTACAATACAATACAGGAGGAATCAGAGGGCCCTGCTCGTTAGAGCTTACAATCTAGAAGGGAGGGTCAAGTGGAAAAAAGGGTAGTATCTGTGTGGGATGATCAGATGGACAAGATGAAAAAACTGTTGTTAAGTGTGGGTAGGATAGGCTTCTCTGAAGAGAATGGTTTCAGGGATTGTCTAAAAGCTAATAGAGTAGGAGATAAGCGGACAGATTGGGGTAAGGCGTTCCATAGGCTTGGAGAGGCCCTGGAAAAGTCCTGGAGGTGAGCATGGGAGGAGGTGATGAGAGAGCTAGAGAGCAGAGGTCTTGCGAAGAGAACAATTAGGTTGGTATTTTGAGACTAGGTCAGTAATGTAGCTGGGGGCGGAGTTGTGGATTGCTTTGTAGGTAGTCGTTAGTATTTTGAATTTAATTCATTGGGTGAGCGAAAGCCAGTGGAGGGATTGACAGAGAGGAGTAGCAGACACAGAGCGATTAGTAAGGTGGATGAGTCTGGCAGCAGCAGTCATGATGGATTGAAGAGGGGATAGAGTATACAGAGGTAAGCCAATGAGGATTATGCTCGTAATCCGAGGTTCAACTGTACAGGCATTGAAATAGTAGTTTTTCATTTTGTTTTTTACTCTTAAAGCTGTTAGAAGCTGACCGAAATCTTACAGTAGATTCTTTGTTGTTATCAAGAGGATCTTTGAGAAGGAATAAGGCTGTCCATAGACTGAGCTAATTTTTTTTCAACCACGGGTTGCAGGAAAGAAATTTGCTCAATTCCGCCATCAACACAGTCAGTGTTGACAGGAGAATCCCTCCTGCAGAGCTGTTGTGTTCTCCCAACACGAGGGGGGGCTGTAGAAAACTGGTTGTTGCTATAACCGCCACTAGCAATCACATGTAAAATCCAATAGGCTAGTTGTACCCAAGTTGATTGATCATTCGAGATTTGAACCGTCTATGGCTGGCTTAATTTCACATTAAAAATAGCCAGAGAGGTCAGAGATGTTTTTTTTTTTAATAATGGTAATAATGTGCATTGTTCAAAGAAGACCCCCCCCCCCTCCCTGTACCTAAACTGCTAGATCTTGGAAAACCTTGCAGTATTGTCATACTGCACAAGCACCAGATGCGCCGTATAAAGGTTCAGGCACTTCTTAGGAAAAAGAACAAAAACTTCCGTGAGGAAGGAAGGAATCTCGGGGGGGTGGGGGTTTCCCCCAACAGATGCCCATAGTGTCATATGGTGCATGCGCATGATGACGCGCATGACATCATGCTAAATATCTATTGTGCATATTGAACATGGAGGCACAGAAACTAGGACCCAGGCTGCAGAGTGGCAGGACAAAAATTGGTACATATAAAGAATGTTTTTGTTTTGTAGTGCTCAAATAGAGCTATAGGCAAAACTTTTTTTTGGGATAGTGTAAGGGAGGGCTTTATCTCCTTTTTTTTATTATTGTTTTTTTTTGCCATCTGTGTCCCATTGGGGAGATTTTTTTTTCACTTCCTGCTCTATAGTCAAAACAGGAAGTGAGAAAGAAATCAAAACTCAAAATTTGGGATTTTCCTTTACTTTCAGCGATAATGGTAAACAGGTCAAATATAGAGGGTGAATCTCTGAACAGGCAGCAATAACATTCTAAAAGGTGTTCTAATCCATATCCACTCCATCCAAAACTAAAAAAGAAAGTTTTGCCTTTAGTTATACTTTAATAGGACAAAACAACTCAAATGTACCTGGTATACTAGGAAACACCTTGAAAAACAATAAAAATAACAATAATTTAGATAGCATCAAAAAGAAAGTTTTACAAATATATTTATATACTACACATTGTTAAATTTAAAGCTACATACTTTTATTTTTATGTCCTTGCTTCCAGCACACGTTCTTACAGATGGTTGTTTTGTAGTTCTTACAAGACAGAATTGTATGAGCTTGTAAATCTATTACAGCTCAAGCGAAAGCACACAGTTTTTTTTACAGCTATCTATTGATTTTCAATTTTCAGGCATCCTAAAAAATAAACAAAGAATCATTTTTTATATATTTGTTTGCTATGACGTTATTGATTTTTTTTTTATGAGCCAATAATGAAATCTATAGAAGCCTAACAAGGCTGTATAGTTAACCTTGGCAGAGGAGCAAGTCCATTTTGTGAAGCTAGCAGGGAAGATAATACAGAGTTTCTATTTTTTTTTCTTGTATGAGTACGTTTATATCAAAGAGAGCGTATTCTGTTTTGAATTACAGCCTGATGACATTTTCATTTTTTTGCAGATTATAAAAGGCTTAAGCGCTATATTAACAGCCCCCCTATGAAAAGTATTTGAATGAACACAATCACACAATATTATGCCTAGATTTGTTACATGGAAGAATATGAAACATAAGTTTCTGTAATGCCGCGTACACACGATCGGACATTCCGACAACAAAACCGTGGATTTTTTTCCGACAGATGTTGGCTCAAACTTGTCTTGCATACACACGGTCGCAAAATGTTGTCGGAAATGCCGATCGCCAAGAACGCGGTCACGTACAGCACGTACGACGGCCCTATAAAAGGGAAGTTCAATACCAAGTGTGCCACCCTTTGGGCTCCTTCTGCTAATCTCGTGTTAGTAGAAGTTTGGTGAGAGACGATTCGCACTTTTCAGCCTTGTGCTTTTCAGTCCGTTACTGCTCTTTACAGCGTGACAAATGTGCTATCTCCATTACAAACGCTAGTTTTACCAGACCGAGCGATTCCGTCTCGTACTTGATTCAGAGCATGCGTGGATTTTTGTGCGTCGGAATTGTCTACACATGCTCAGAATTTACGAGAACGGATTTTGTTGTCGGAAAATTTGAGAACCAGCTCTCAAATTTTTGTTGTTGGAAATTCCGACAGCAAATGTCCCATGGAGCCTACACGCGGTCGGAATTTCCGACAACAAGCTCCCATCAAACTTTTTTGTTTTGGAAATTCCAAGCGTGTGTATGCGGCATAAGAGTGGAAGCTTGAGCATTTGTTTAGTGGAAATTCCTACTTAAAGCGGAGTTCCACCGATTTCTGTGTTTATTAAAAGTCAGCAGCTACAAAAAGTTTAGCTGCTAAATTTTAATAAACATACACTTACCTGATCCACGGTCCAGCGATGCAGCCACCCAAAGCCTCGCTTCTCTTCTTCTCCTCTCCCGGGACCTACATTGCAAGTCTGGGCACCTGGCTGTGACAGCTTTCGACTTCACAGCTGGGTGCGCACTGCGCATGCACGTGCCGTGCTGCACATTCTGAATGGCCGAGCAATCTTCTGGGTCCTGTGACATGTCCCAGAAGATTGCAGGGAGGGAGGGAGAGAGAAGCACTTCCACTCGGTGCTGCGGTGCCAGGGGAGGAAGTGGGAGCTGGGTACTTGTCAAAACTAGGTACCCCCCCCCCAAAAAAAAAATGACATGCCAAATGTGGCATGTCAGGGGGTCAGAAGTCCTTAAAGCGGAAGTTCCACTTTTGGGAAAGGTGTATGTAAAGGCTACCAATGAATCTTATTTGCTCCCTTTTAGTCTGTTAAATATACAGTATCATTAAAACATGATTTGTTATACAGTATCTGTTTGATAACAGTATTAAAAAAACATATTGATCCGCACAGAAACCCAGTGCCACCTTGTCTCCTGTACACTCAATAGTCTTATCTCAAACAAGGTAATCAGCCCTGTTCACTTTACCTCTGTGAACTATAGAACTTTTCCCACCAGTGATATAGCGAAGAGGGAATGGGGAAGTGTTCTGTACAGTGAGTGAGCATTGTCATCCTTGGAGAGGAAGCGTGCTACTGGCAGGATCACAAGGAAATACATTAAAACTAATGCAGCCACCACATCCAAGTACTGTTAAGCTGCAGTATAGTACATTTTTGTTCTTGGGTTTAGCTACACTTTAAATCCAATGAAGGACCTAGATTCAGACAGTTCGGAGTAAAAGAATGGGTAATCAAAGTATTCCACTATCTTTTAAATAATTATTCTGCAGTGGGTTTTCAACCACCGCTACTAATTTGAATTTATTACAGTCTTTGCCTTGTGCCTAAAGATTTGCAACTATTTTACATCAAGTATCACACTCATAATTACTAAAAAGGCACTTTTGGGAGAATGTTGATGCCAGTAGGTTTATTGATTACATAAGGAAACCAGTGAACCTGCATAATCCCACATAAATAGAGGGAGAAAATACAAACTCCATCTAAATATTGTCCTAGAGAACAATGGTGTTAACCAACTGTCACAATCAGTTGTTGGTTTGTAGAGTCATGAAATAACCTGAACCAGACCAAGAAATCTACTGAACTTAGTAGTGCCCCTATAACAGAACTCCTATTATTTATACTGCCTTGACAAATAAAGTATTTTCTTGCATCCAGAATCTAAGGGTAGGTAGATAGATAATGGAACATCATTAGAAAATAATATATGACAACAATTTTAGATCTTGTGGTTACACATATCTGGCAAATTAAAAGAATATCCTTTGATTTCATATGATGAATAATAGTAGCCAGCTTTTTGTAGCATGATCTCCACCCAGTTCACTAAGATAATTTGTGGACTGCAGATTTTACTGTGCAACAATTCTTTTAAGTTTGGGCAATTCTTATACCTCAGATAATCTAAACTTTGCTTTTGATCTTTTTTTAATGGGCTGAAGCTAAATTTGGTATGCCACCCGACTTCTGACTGTTTCCTAGTGTAAGATTTGTTTTATGTTTGACATTTATGCTTAAAGTATTTTACAATATATTTAAAGTAGAATTCCAGGTTTTCTTTGACATTCCAAATGAACTTTTTTTTTTTTTTTTAACTTTAACATTTTTTATTGAAGAAAAGAATTGTACAGGTACAAAGATAGCAGTTGTACAATAATGTAAATACAATCAGCAGTAAACAGTATAGAGTAAAATACAGAAGTAATCTGTTCATATTGGTTCTTTGTGAGAGCGTTGGAGTCTTTAATCCAAATTGTAGGTACTGGATAAATTAGTGAGGACGTAAGTGAGTCGGAGAGCCCGTCACCCCTGTCAGGAACATGGGCTAGCACAAAGGGACTTAATAAAGAGACATAACAACAGTAAAAGGTGCAAATAATTTTATTAAAATGAATAATGTTTTGGCATTTTAAATGGCCACGGTGTATCCAAGGGGTAACCTGATAATTACTATAATTAAATAAAATATGAAAGCCATCTTGGCTAATAATTAAAACCAGATTAACGGGGTCCATCCAGACATGCTGGACAACTACACCCCCACTGGAAAACACCATGACTTAACAATAGGGAGGGTGGGCGGGCGTCGTGGTCCGGTTCAAATGGTCTGAGGAGCCCCGCTCACGGCTCCTTATATAGACTCTTTCCGTGCGGGCTTTCTGCTTGCTGTAGCCGACCAATCCTCTTCCTTTCAAGCTAACCAATCCCATGGCTGTTGCTGCCCAGGGAAACTTCTTAGCATATCAGACCTGAAATATAAAGCACAATATCTGCGGCCCCCTTTGAGCTCCCCCATGGTGGTCCAGCATATTGCTGGGACCTTTCATGGGCTAGCACAAAGGGACTTAATAAAGAGACATAACAACAGTAAAAGGTGCAAATAATTTTATTAAAATTAATAATTTTTTGGCATTTTAAATGGCCACGGTGTATCCAAGGGGTAACCTGATAATTACTATAATTAAATTAAATATGAAAGCCATCTTGGCTAATAATTAAAACCAGATTAACGGGGTCCATCCAGACATGCTGGACAACTACACCCCCACTGGAAAACACCATGACTTAACAATAGGGAGGGTGGGCGGGCGTCGTGGTCCGGTTCAAACGGTCTGAGGAGCCTCGCTCACGGCTCCTTATATAGACTCTTTCCGCGCGGGCTTTCTGCTTGCTGTAGCCGACCAATCCTCTTCCTTTCAAGCTAACCAATCCCATGGCTGTTGCTGCCCAGGGAAACTTCTTAACATATCAGACCTGAAATATAAAGCACAATATCTGCGGCCCCCTTTGAGCTCCCCCATGGTGGTCCAGCATATTGCTGGGACCTTTCATGGGCTAGCACAAAGGGACTTAATAAAGAGACATAACAACAGTAAAAGGTGCAAATAATTTTATTAAAATTAATAATTTTTTGGCATTTTAAATGGCCACGGTGTATCCAAGGGGTAACCTGATAATTACTATAATTAAATTAAATATGAAAGCCATCTTGGCTAATAATTAAAACCAGATTAACGGGGTCCATCCAGACATGCTGGACAACTACACCCCACCGGCTGAGGCCAGTAGAGAAACTACTGGTCGAAGCCCCCCCCACCACCGTGGCCGATTCAATTAAACTTTGTAAACCCATGCAGATGTCCAAACCTATAGGGGATAGATGGATTGAATCCTTCCGGAACAACCCTGGAATGAAACCTTCCAACTCTGAGTGCCGATAAGAGACACCACCTGACGCTATAAGAAAACTATGGATTGTTCTATTTAGGCACCTCCTTATCCTGTCCACGTAGAAAAGATTACCGGTAGGAGACCATACTAATCTGGGTATCATTTCAGAAAACGCCAAAATGGAAGAAGGAAACATCAACTTAATAGAACCTAAGTCTCTTTTTATTTCACATAGGAGGTCCCACGTCCTAACTTTACCTAAGTCATTCGCCCCTGCGTGAACCACTAAAACTTGAGGAGAAGGCCAAATGCTGGACAAATAAATCAAATGTTCCCTTAAGTCCCTCCATCTCAAACCCCGCACCCCTGACCATAAGACTAAATAAGACTTTACGTCCAGACCTAAAGTGGTGGAGCAGTTCCTGTTTCCGGCATGTTGAGCAGCCCAGAAAACGAAGGAATGACCCACTATCCAGATAACTTTTTTGGTAATATCTGAAAAAGAAAATTCATACAATTAGCAGATCCAGGCGTACATAAATTCTATATCTATTACTCTCCCAGCGACCAACTCTTTTCAACATTTCAGGAGAAAAACCTAATGAATCGGCTGTAGTGGCTGCCCCAATCCAAAAGGAATGTGATGAAAAGCAAAAACCTGCCAGATTTAAGCGTTTCAAAGAGGAGGCCAATACAGACGAGAACTGATATCTAGTAAGGGAAGACAGGTCCCGGTGAACAAAGAATGAATCACTAGAGGAAGGTCTCACCGCCAAATACCTAGAAACATGCCGTACAGGACAGACCACATGACTCAAGGATCTAGCCAGAGAGAACCATTGGCCTCTACCTCTCGGCTGAGACTTAGACCTAACCAGAAAAATGTGCAGAAAACCATTGTCTATGATAACATGAAGAAAACGCAGAAAGGCCAAAGACCTCTTATTAGCTGCCGTGAATTCACCAAGCCTCATAGCACCAAAGAAGGCCAGAGAAAAGGCAGCCCGGAAAAGGAGGAGCTCAAATTCTGAGAAACAGACCTCCTCCAAAACACTTAACAAATCAATCAGCAAAGAGATCGAAATAGGACGCCGGTTATCCAATGAAGGACTGGACCTCTGAAGACCCTTTAGAACTTGACTGACCTGGAAGAATGAGGTTAATGCCGGTAAACCCGCAAACTTCAGAAAGAAAGATACTCCTGCTAAGATCCTACTTATGGAAGTAGGTCTCAAATTTGATTGAATCAAAGCGGATAAAAAAGACAAAGAGGTGTATGATGTCACCACTAACAAATCCAAACCTGAATCCTGACAAAAAGAGCACCATCTGTACCAAGAAAGGATATAATCTGCCCAAGTCTTCTCTGAAACCAAGTTTTTTAGATTCTGAAGTATCAGCTCCAGATTAAGCCCCAGAGGAAGTCTGGGCAAGGAGTTCCATGCAGGTCTGCCTCCGGCGCCAAGTCCCGAAATCTTTCGAACTGCAAACGAGACAAAGCGTCGGCGATGTTATTTGTTCTTCCTGCTATGTGTGCAGCTTTCAACCAAATATTATAACGCATACAATTCAATACTAAAAAACGTAATAGATTAATTACCGGTTCAGACTTGGAGGACAAGGAATTAACTGCGAAGAAAACACCTTTGTTATCGGTGTGAACTAAAACTCTGCGATTCGCAAAAGCCTCCTTCCAGATAACTACTGAAACTATCACAGGAAATAATTCCAAAAGTACAAGGTTATGGAGAACCTCCCGGTGCAACCAATCTTTATGCCACAACTCAGCGCACCAGTGGCCATCAAGAAATGCTCCAAAACCAAAAGATCCAGCTGCGTCCGTGAAGAAACTCAGCTGATCACTAGAGACAAACTCATGTTGCCAAATGGTCGTACCATTGAAATTGCACAAGAAGGCATCCCAAACCTTCAGATCTTCCCTGATGGTTTTAGAGATATAAACGTGGGAGTACGGGTTCTTAAGACCTTTGGTAGCTAAAGAAAACTTGCGGAAAAATACCCTGTCCATAGGGATTACCCTGGCTGCGAAAGCAAAGAGACCCAATAAAGACTGAGCCTCTTTAAGAAAAACTTTACGCCTGGACAGAAAGACCAAGATCATGGATCTCATCCTTTGTAACTTTTGCAGAGGAAGCCTAAACTCCATTGCCGAGGAATCAATAACAATCCCCAGAAACTCAATCGACGTAGTTGGGAGAACTGTCTTTTCTAAGGCCAGAGGGACTCCAAAATCATCACAAATGGAGAAGAATGTTTGCAGATAATTTAGACAGGAAGGAGAAACCGGAGGGCCAACAAATAAAAAATCGTCTAAATAATGCAAAATCCCCCCTTCAGGACACCTCTGATCCAATACCCAGTGCAAAAAGTTAGAAAATTATTCAAAATAAAAACACGACAAGGAGAAGCCCATCGGCATACATTTGTCAAAGAAAAATTAATCTTGAAATTGAAAACCTAATGAATTGAAACCTTGAGGATGAACCGGGAGCAATCGAAAAGCAGACTTGATGTCTGCCTTAGATAGTAAGGCACCCCGACCGTGATGTTGCAAAATAACCAAAGCATTATCAAAAGAAGAGTAGCAGACTGGAGCCTCCACATCCGGCACTTCATCGTTCAAATAAAAATTTGCAGGATAAGAGAGGTGGTGAATTAAACGATAAGAACCCGCTTCTCTCTTGGGGACTATCCCCAAAGGAGAAAGCCTGAAGTTGGAAAATGGAGGGGACGAGAAAGGGCCCGCTACTCCGCCTTCTTCCAATTCTCTGGAAAAAATTTCTTGAACCACTGAATAATGCAGGGCAACTGATTTCAAATTGATGACCATAGAACAGCCAGGACCCTCGAAGGTAGGGACCAAAAACCCATCCTTAAAGCCTTCAATGAGCAGAGTTGCCATCTTGCGATCGGGGTAGCGATCTAACCACGGGAGCATGTTTGGCAAGCTCACTGGTGTCCGAGCTTTTTGACCCAGCATCCCTGGCATTTGATTGAAAAGAGGTTGCAGCGGACTTGCGAAAACATCTGTTAGCTGCATGGCTACCATTGCAGTTAGAACATTCGTGCCGATAATGGCAATTAGCAAGGAACTTACACTGCCCTTCATTAAAGGCAAGACAAAAACCTTTGCGAAAAGAGGACTGCTGATTGGACGCTAACCGAGGGGTGAACTGGGGCTTTGGAGGTAACATTAAATTTAACCACAAGCCGACGTCTTTAGACCCCCAGTTTAGAGAGGGATGAACCGCCAATTTTTGGCGAAAATTTTCATCATAAGAGTACCAAGCCGAACCGCCAAAGTGGCGGAAGGCTTCAGCAATAATATCCACATGCTGGAACAAACCCGAGCACATGCCTGGAAAGCGTTCCCCCAAAACAGCTGCAAAAATACAAAAGGCCTGAAGCCAGTTTTGAAAAGTTTTGGGAATCGCTCTTCTCCTATCCTCCTCAGACCTTTCACCTGACGGCTTATCATTTTTTGCCAGAAATTCCTTTGAAGCTGGCAACAATGATAACAGGTCAATGAAATCACCCCTCCAAATTTTTCCTTTCACTGACTTTGACAAGTGAAAGCCTAAGGGTGATAATACACAAGGTAGTGGTTCTTTAAATGAGGATTCACCCACCAAAGTAGTGGAAGGTCTTATAGGCAAGGCAGGGTTAATGAACCGTGAAGGGTTAAAGTTTTTAATATTAGGCACTAAGGTAACATCATCATTTATAGAGCGCTGTGCACTCAAACCATGCCATACAGAACCAGCGTCAGCATAATTCACTTCATCATATAATTCATTAGAATCAGTCATATAACTGCAGCCAGCACCAGAGACCTGTGCACTCTTATTCTCTTTAACCTTAACATTAGGATGCAAAATTTCGTTTTCACTTGGGACTCTGCCCATTAATGTAGAAACCTCCTCAAACAAGGATTCAGCACCAGAGACCTGTGCTCCCTGACCCATAACAGCACCATATGAATGTGCCCCTTTTACTTTACTGAACATGTTAGATAATGAGGTAAATAGCGCTGACATGTCAGCCATAGACACAGAACACTTCTCACCATCCTCTGGATGCTCACTGCTTGCAGCCACTGGGGGCAGCGGAGTAGCGCCTTTTTTCAACTGCAGGCTTCGGCCGGCTCTCCCCTTGTCAGCTACCTGAGGAGAAGCAGAAAACTTCAGTTTTTTGGCTCTGCCTGGCTGCTTGCGCGGACCGCTCTCCAACAACACTGGTTCTGGGGATGCGATAGCCGCCTCCACAGGCGGAGCCGAACCGTGACCCTCGTCCAAGCAATGAAGCAGCCATTCCTCACCGCCCTGTCCTTCCGCCTTCTCTAACAAGCGGCGTAAGAGGGACTCGCGGTTCACAGGAGAGCTGCGCTTCATGCTGCTGCCGTCGTGGTCCAGTTCAAACGGTCTGAGGAGCCCCGCTCACGGCTCCTTATATAGACTCTTTCCGCACGGGATTTCTGCTTGCTGTAGCCGACCAATCCTCTTCCTTTCAAGCTAACTAATCCCATGGCTGTTGCTGCCCAGGGAAACTTCTAAGCATATCAGACCTGAAATATAAAGCACAATATCTGTGGCCCCCTTTGAGCTCCGCCATGGTGGTCCAGCATATTGCTGGGACCTTTCATAGTGTGAGCGGGCTAACTGTACATTTTTCCAGGTACCAAGAACGCAGCCCAGCATATGGCCGTCCCAAATTGGATAGTAAAGTATATTAGAACTATGTTACTAGAACAGAATAACATTGAGAGTGATACTATCATAGTTTATAGTGAAGAAGATACATGTGATTTGCGTAAACATTAGTTAGTCATTCTATACAGAGATACCCGTGGTCAATTATAACGAGATAACAATGCTGAGTTCTAATCCACTGCTCTGAAATTGCTAAAGCACCACAAGATGCAAATTTGTTCTATTCAACATAATATACGAAGTAGTCAATGCTAGAGGTTATTGTGTAGTGAGGGCCAAATATCCCAGAATTTCTGATAGACATGTATTCGGTCTTCTTTGTATGCCAACATTCTTTCCTAAATGAACTTTTTAAAGTCAAAGTAAACATGGAATGCAAATTTAGGTCAATGGGGTAGATTGAAAGTTAGAATAGATGAAGTTCGATCACCCCACTGTATGCTCATTTAACTTTAGAGAACAAAGTGAAGCTGTGTTTACTCCAGTCATCCAAATACGTGCAAGGCACAATCCTGTTTTTTGGCTACCTTCAGCAAACAAGCCTCAATAGCAAATAAATAAATAAACATACAGTAATATATTTAGCAAGAATTTCTCTTGACATTTACAAGTTTGATTTACATATTTAAAATTTTAGGAACCAAAATATGTAAAAAGTGGCATTCTTCTAAGAAATGATATTGCATTTCCCTAAGCTGCATCATATTATGACATACATTAACAAATCTACTTTCAACTGCTTTCACCAGCTGACCTCATAACATTGGTATATGGCCAAAATTTACAGACGGAAACTATAAAGAAAAAAAAAAAATCAAAGTCATTGCTAAAGTCATTTGAAGGTTTTAAACCCTCTGTATGCTAATTTATTTAATTCTGATGAATAATGAGCTTCCCTGTGTCTTTCTTGTTTTTAGAGAAATCTCTGTTACTAGGCTAAGATGTACTAGATTGTATATAATCAGATTACCTGCATGGGCAGTAATGAGTCATGGGTTATTTTATAACATTAATTTGCTTACTCATACAGGAAATATAGTATACAACTAAAAATAAAAATGCAAAATAAACTCAAGGATCTGCTGTCCATATCAGGAGAATTGTAACTTCAGCCCTACTACAGGAAATATACTACAGGAAATATAGTATAAAAATGTTAAATTAAAAATGCAAAATAAACTCAAAGATCTACTGTCCATATCAGGAGAATCCAACTTGAGCTGTAATCAGAGTACCTGCATGGGCAGTGATGATTCATGGGTTATTTTATAACGTTACTTTGCTTACTCATACAGGAAATATAGTATACAACTAAAAATAAAAATGCAAAATAAACTCAAAGATCTGCTGTCCATATCAGGAGAATTGTAACTTCAGCCCTCTGCTCCTGGGATCCTTACATATTTGAGAGACATCTCTAATTGACATATGGTAGTAAGGAAGGTGCCGTTGCTATGTACAGTGACCATCTAGGCCAGGGGTCTCAAACTGGTGGCCCTCCAGCTGTTGCAGAACTACAATTCCCATGAGGCATTGCAAGGTTAAACAGTTACAAGCATGACTCCTATAGGCAGAGGCATGATGGGACTTGTAGTTCCGCAACAGCTGGAGGGCCGCAGGTTTGAGACCCCTGATCTAGGCCAAATCCCAACCTGCATAAGCACACACATTGGACACACCCAATCTGTAACTTAATATAATTTTGGATCTGTGGGCTGCTGACTTCCAGTTATATATTTAAACCATTGATAACTATTGTGGAGCTACAGTTATGTCAGCTGTCACTCGTTAGAGCCAGGGTATGCAATGGAAATCACCCATATGTTACAGCACAATGGCTCAATATACAAAGCACTGGGGAAGCCTTTTCTGCACCATTCTGAATAGAATGCGGGTTAGAGCATCTGGTGCTGTTGATTTCATTCTTTTAAAAGACTTTCCCAGAGCGCCCCCTGCTGAGGGGGTGTGCTGTAACACAGACTGGCAGGGGCAAGGTGTGCAGAAAACAACTTTAGTTATGTGTAAAAAGCCTACGAGTCCATGAAAATGACTCATTATATCAACAAATATCATTACATGTACATCATTTTTAACATCTATTTATCAACAAATCTAGTTTCCTGTCTGCGGCATAATATGTACAGGTCTTTATGTAGTTTTGTCATGTCTGTGACCAAATCTGTTCTGTCAGCTCTGATTTAAATGTATACATAGTGTTAAATAACCTTTTACATTAAAGCATTTTCATCACAGCCATTTCATATTTAATGTTTGACAGGTGATTTGCAGCAGCAGTCATTTCCACTCTGAAATACAGTACAGGCGGTCCCCGGGTTACAAACAAGATAGGTTTGTTCTTAAGTTGAATTTGTATGTAAGTCGCAACAGGTAAATTTTTTAAGTGTAGCTCCAGCCCAAAAAATATATTTTAAGTTTTTTGGATAGCACAACATTTATTTTGCTGTGTGTGTCCCTGTTCAGAAGATTTCACCTCACTTTCTGTCCCAATGACAATTGGATTTTGAAAATTTTGGGTTGTTGTGGAAACAATCCTAGGTGATAAAGCTTCAGTGGAGACATCTTTTTCCCAAGATAACTCTTATGCCCTGTACACACGATCGGAGTATCCGATGGTCTAAAATCTGATGGAATTTTAATCGGAATTCAATTCAAGCTGTCTTGCATACACACTGTCAGACTAAATTCCGACTGTCCAAAACGCGGTGACGTAAAAAAACGTAAAAACACTCAGCCGAGCTGAGAAAAATTAACTTCAATGCTTCCGAGCAGGCGTCGACTTGATTCTGAGCATGCGTGGGTTTTTTCTCCGTCGGAATTTCCTATTATTTTTTTTTCCATTTGACAAATTTAAAACATGTTCTATTTCTAAACACCGATGGAAAAAAGTACGATGGGGCCCACACACGATCGGAATTTCCGATGAAACAAGTCGGACTTGTTTCATTGGAAATTCCGATCGTGTGTACAAGGCATTACATGAGTGAATTTCCCTTCCTATTGTCTCCCCCCATTTGTAAGTCGTATGTAAGTCAGACGTTTGTAACCTGGGGACCGCCTGTATATGGTTTACATCATCAAATGAAGTCCAGAATGGCCCAGTAAGTTCCCATAATTATTCTATTTATGGGGTTCTTTAAACTACATGCAGTGGCATAGTGTCAACATATCCTACAGTGTAAACTAATGGATAGAATGCAGTGTAATTGAATACAATTAATACAGTGATGTTTTATACAGTGCCTTGCAAACGTATTCACCCCCTTGGCTTTTTACCTATTTTGTAAGATTACAGCCTTTAGTTCAATGTTTTTTTTTAATCTGAATTATATGTGATGGACCAGAACACAATAGTCTAAGTTGATGAAGGAAATTTAGAAAAATATATACATAAAACTATTTTTCAGAAATAAAAAACTGATAATTGGCATATGTGCATGTATTCATTCCCTTTGTTATGAAGCCCATAAAAAGCTCTGGTGCAACCAATTACCTTCAGAAGTCACATAATTAGTGAAATTATGTCCACCTGTGTGCAATCTAAGTGTCACATGATCTGTCATTACATATACACACCTTTTTGAAAGGCCCCAGAGGCTGCAACACCTAAGCAAGAGGCACCACTAACTAAACACTGCCATGAAGATCAAGGAACTCTCCAAACAAGTAAGGGACAATGTTGTTGAGAAGTACAAGTCAGGGTTAGGTTATAAAAAAATATCCAAATCTTTGATGATCCCTAGGAGCACAATCAAATCTATAATAACCAAATGGAAAGAACATGGCACAACAGCAAACCTACCAAGAGACGGCCGCACACCAAAACTCACAGACCCGGGTAAGGAGGGTATTAATCAGAGAGGCAGCACAGAGACTTAAGGTAACCCTGGAGGAGCTGCAGAGTTCTACAGCAGAGACTGGAGTATCTGTACATAGGACGACAATAAGCCGTATGCTCCATAGAGTTGGGCTTCATGGCAGAATGGCCAGAAGAAAGCCATTACTTTCAGCAAAAAGCAAAATGGCACGTTTTGAGTTTGCGAAAAGGCATGTGGGAGACCCCCAAAATGTATGGAGTAAGGTGCTCTGGTCTGATGAGACTAAAAGTTAACTTTTTGGCCATCAAAGAAAACGCTATGTCTGGTGAAATCCCAACACATCACATCACCCAAAGAACACCATCCCCACAGTGAAACATGGTGGTGGCAGCATCATGAGTTGAGGGAAAGATGGATGGTGCTAAATACAGGGATATTCTTGAGCAAAACCTGTACCACTCTGTGTGTGATTTGAGGCTAGGACGGAAGTTCACCTTACAGCAAGACAATGACCCCAAACACACTGCTGAAGCAACACTTGAGTGGTTTAAGGGGAAACATGTAAATGTTTGGAATGGCCTAGTGAAAGCCCAGACCTCAATCCAATAGAAAGTCTGTGGTGAGACTTAAAGATTGCTGTTCACAAGCACAAACCATCCAACTTGAAGGAGCTGGAGAAGTTTTACGAGGAGGAATGTGCAAAAATCCCAGTGGTAAGATGTGGCCAGCTCATAGAGACTTATCCAAAGTGACTTGAAGTTTTGATAGCTGCAAAAGGTGGCTCTACAAAGTATTGACTTTAGGGGGGTGAATAGTTATACACATTGACTTTTTGACTTTATCTGTTATTTTGTCCTATTTGTTGTTTGCTTCACAATAAAAAAAAAAAATCTTCAAAGTTGTGTGCATGTTCTGTAAATTAAATGATGCAAATCCTCAAACAATCCATGTTAATTCCAGGTTGTGAGGCAACAAAACATGAAAAATGCCAAGGGGGGGGTGAATACTTTTGCAAGGCACTGTATATACAAGTCAAGTCCAAGCATAACCCCTTAACAATACATAATTTAAAAAATCAACTTGGCAATTCCAGGACAGTGTTGCACATGACTGCCTGTGTATATTACACCTGTGAGTACCTTGATCATTTCATCACAGTCCTAAATTCATTAAAACAATTTATTCATACAGTATATGGTGAGAATGCACCAAAATCCATCTCTTCTTGCAATCGATTTTTATATCTATAATGACTCTTACGGTGGCTCTCACTCCTTCTCCAGCGATTGCTCTATTATCCATCCTTCCTGGGCTGGTTGCACAGCAAAAATCTCAGCTCTTACATCATTTTCTGTTGGCTAGTAGCCAATTGATCTCTTGCTACTGGAGGTCCACCAATACCCCACCTTTCGTGCAGTGGGTTTCATTAAGGAATGACATAATGGATGGAAGAATTATTAGCTTTCAATATGGATACCACTCCTAAATTTTTCTCCCTGTGGACGGTGTGGATTTTTTACTCTGAATCGGACACTTTAAAGATTAGATTGTATTCAAACAATTCTTAGCTCATTACACCTCTGCATTAATTTATGGGTGCAGTTTCTCCTTTTTCCTTTTCTTTTTTTTTTTCTCTAATGTGCTAATTTCTTTCTAAGAGACTCCAACGCAGGCCCCTCTCCCACTTTTCTGCCTCTATTCCCTTCCTTTCTTTTCTTTTTTCCTGTTTTCTCTTCCCTCTATACTTCCTTTCTTCCTTCAAAATAAATTCCACCGGCATATGATTCATATTCAATTCACACTATTTCAGCAAACCCTGACTTTACGTTTTTATTTCGATATGTTATCTTCAGTAACTGTTGAATCTTTTCTTAACGGTACTCAGCACCAAGATGTTGAGTGGCATACATCACTTCAGTCATGTTAATGTTTGCAATATTGTATGTGACCATGTTTGCCATTTTATCTCCGTAAAACCCTAATAAACACATATTCAACCATAAATTTATGGAAGCAAATGTATGAAAGTGTCAGGTTTTGAAGTCCACATTTTAAAGTGTATGTAAATGCAAAGCTCATTTTTTCAGTTCTCGTAGAATGTGGAAGGGTTAGAACCTCTTTTAGAGGTTTATAGCTGTCTATATCACTGCTTGGAAGATTCACTATCTTTATTAGTCTAGTAAGCATTGTCTCTGGTACAGAAAATTATGGTAAATCCAAAATCGTTGAGTTACAGAGGTGACATGCCCTCCCTTTGCAGAAATTGTGTTCTACTTCCTGCTGTGTCTGTGGAACAGGAAGTGAAATGAAATTTTCACATTGGGACACAGACAGCAAAAAAAAAAAAAAAAAGAAGAAAAAAAATGATAGGGGTTTCAGCTATTCTTTATTCTAAAGAACGTTAAATACAGTTAACTTAATAAAAAAGAGCCCCTATCTGAAAGCCAAGGTATCTCATGTTAGAGCAAAAGTCTCCAAATTTTCATTGGAATCATCTTATATTTTAAAAATATTCATGGTCTGAAAAAAATCTGTTTTTTAAATACATGATTAAACATTTCAATGAATGAACACAATCCAAAAAATAACTGTACAGCCCTCCATCACATCAGAAGTCCCCCACATTACATCATAGTCCCCCTTTACATCAGAATCCCCCTCCATCACATCAGAGTCCCATTCAAATCAGATTCCTCCCTTCACATCAGAGCCCCCTTTACATCATATTTTTATTATTATACAGGCTTTTTATAGCGACAACAGTTTGAGCAGTGCTTTACAATGTAGAGGGGGGACAAGTCAATTACAATACAGTTCAATAAAGAAGAAATAGGAGAGCCCTGTTCATAGTACTTACAGTCTAAAGGGAGGGGGAGGTGGTACAAAAAGTAATAGCTACGGGGATGATCTGATGGAGGTACAGTTCATAGGTGGAGGTGGGGTAGGCTTCCCTGAAAAAGTAAGTATTCAGTGATCGCCTAAAGGCGGACAGGTTAACAGCTGACTGGACATACTGGGGCAGGGAGTTCCAGAGGATAGGAGAGGCTCTGGAGAAATCCTGGATGTGAACATGGGAGGCGGCAACAAGGGAGCTAGAGAGCAGGAGTTATTGGGAGGAGCGGAGAGGGCAATTTGGATGCAGATGAGGTTGTTGATGTAGCTGGAGGGAATGTTGTGGATGACCTTGTATGTTGTGGTTAGTATCCCTCACATTAAAGCCTCCCTTGACATCAGTGCTCCCCCTTCACATTAGAGTACTCAGTATCCCTGTCCTACCTTGCAGTCTTCACCACAGCATGCATAGCACAGGGTGGGAGTAGTTCTGGATGGAGGGCAGGAAAAAGCACAGGCCCTCTTCTTCAACCTCAGATGGAATTATGTATTCTGTTATCCTGGAACAGCATCATGTGTTTCCATGGTGCAGTCAATGTACTGATTGCTCAGGATCATTGGTTAGGTGCTGGCAGCCAACCTATCTGCACCATGGAACTGCATGATGCAAATATGGGACATGTTGCTGTAGGCTGGGGGAAATCGGTATGTGGGCCATATTTCAGAGACCTCTGTACTAAAGCTATGCTCCGGAGTAACATTTTGTGCCAATTATGCTAAAACAGCAAAAGATTTCTCTATTATACTATGTATCTTGTCCAAAATCCCTCCTAGTCAGCAGTGGCAATTCCTACATTTATCACAAAGTATATTTTCTCTTGGCACTAGAGCCGTGTGAGCAGCATCCAATTGTGCTGGCCAGGTATTAGCTATGTAACCAGTTTATTACACCGTCACTTTTGATAAGCATGGCCAGGTTTGTTTTTGCTGCAGCACTTTCATCTGTGTGTATTTGGTTAGACATTAGCTTGGAAACAAACTGAGATAAGGATGGAAAGAGGTTGTAAGTTCAGGCATATTACAGCCCAGAAGCAGGGAAAGAATAGAATGTGAAGGTAAATGCTAGGGCGTTTTGTTTGCTTTTCAGAGAGCTGCATTAGCCTTTAGAAAGGATCCTATTGATTTACTTCCTAGTGTGATTATAGGCTAGACATTACTGTGTTTTCTTATTCCTTATGACGCTTTTTCTCAGACATCCAGTGCCTTATTCTGTAAGCCTGCTTGTCATTCCCAATACCATCTGTGAATGTGCGTAATGAGTGGAAGGTGGGGCACATATATGCTGTTAGGATGTTATAAAAGCACTTGATGCTTGTCATATATCCGCTTCATTCGCTTTATTGAAGCAGAAAAGCCGGGACATCCATGTCATTCAGATTCTTCTCTATAAATGCCAGCCTTTGTTTCTGTTTGGATGTCATGAGCAGTAAAGCAGTTGTATGTGTCTATTCCCACTAATCCTGATAATCCAGAGGCATCAGGGGTTTAAGTTCTAGGAAAATAAGCAATCTGTGTAAACTATTTTCAGTAAGTGTGCTGAATTGAGTCTACAAAACCCTGTAGTCTATAGGGAATTTCAGCTCAGATTCAGAAGTACAGTATATTGTTCCAACGTTTCTTACTCAATACAGCATAAACCTTTATGTTCAATTGCACTCACTGCTGTATAAACTAGGAGAAGCCGTTCATCCTTAAACTGGTCATACACTGATAGATTTTCATATGAACATTTGTATGAAAAATCTCATCAGTACATTCATAATAATTAATACGCTTTTTTTTATATTTTATTTTAACCACTTCTACCCCCGTAATGACCAGGCCATTTTTTGCAATACAGCACTGCGTTACCTTAATTGACAATTGCGCCCAAATAAAATTGATGTCCTTTTTTCCCCCACAAATAGAGTTTTCTTTTATGCCGTGTACACAAGATCGGTTTTACCGATGAAAACAGTCCAATGTACTTTTTTCATCGGACAAAGCGATCGTGTATGGGCCCCATCGGTCTTTTTTCCATCGGTGAGAAAAAATAGAACATGTTTTAAATTTATCCGATGGGGAAAAAAAACCATAGCAAATTCCGATCGTCTGTGTGGAACTCCATCGGACAAAAAAACCACGCATGCTCAGAATCAAGTCGACGCATGCTCAGAAGCATTGAACTTCATTTTTCTCGGCTTGTCGGAGTGTTTTACATCACGGCGTTCGGGACGGTCGGATTTTTGACTGATGGTGTGTAGGCAAGACTGATGGAAGTCAGCTTCATCGGATTTCCGATGGAAAAATCTATCGGATTAGAATCCATAGGAAATCCGATCGTGTGTACAGGGCTTTAGTGGTATTTTTTGCACTATAAGCAAAAAAAACTGTCAATTTTGAAAAAAAAATATATATATTTTTTACTTTCTACTATTTACATATCCCCAAAAAAATCAATTTAGGCCAATTTCTACATAATTTTGGGGAAACAAATCCCAATAAGCGTATATTGATTGGTTTGCCCAAAAGTTATAGCATCTACAAATTATGTGATAGATTTAGGCATTTTTAATGTTTTTTATTGTTTTTACTGGTAATGGCAAGGATCAGTGATTTTTAGTGGGACTGCGACGTTGCGGCAGACAAATCTGACCCTAAGTGACACTTTTTGGGGACCAGTGACACCAATACAGTGATCGATGCTAAAAAAATGTACTGATCACTGTATAAATGACACTGGCAGGGAAGGGGTTAACATCAGGGACAATCAAATTGTTAACTGTGTTCCCTGCTACTGTTTTCTAACAGTGTGGGGGATGGACTGACAGGAAGAACACAGAGATTGCTGTTCCTGATTACTAGGAACAGAAGATCTCAGTTCACTTCCCTGTCAAAACAGGGATCTGCCTTGTTTACATAGACAGATCCCCGTTCTGCCTCTCTGTGGAGTTATCGTGGGTGGCTGGCGGACATCGGGTCCATCGAACCCACGGATTGTCTCTCACGCTGTGCAGTGGGCGCATGCACGCGCGTACGCACGCATGCGCCCACAGTCACTAGTGCATGAAACAACATACAGGTACGTTGTTTCACACAATAGAGCTGCCCTGACGCAGTATCTATGCAGTGGGCAGTCTTTAAGTGGTTAAAAGTAGCTACTTTAAGTAGATAAAAGTAGCTTCTCCAATCGCTTTTCAAAAATAAAACACAAGAAATACACAGGATAAAACAAAGGAATAAAGGGGAAAAAAAAGTTTTTAGATTTGATTAGCTGATTCTGTGACCTTCTTGGAAGTGAATTCCAGAGCTTTTGGGGCAAGCCGGAGAAGGCTCTGTTTTCCATTGAGTGTAATGGGAGACATCAGACACATAACAAACATTGTTCAAAAGTACTTTTTGCTGTTAAAGTGAATGTCTCATTTTTTTCCAATAAAAAAACAAACATTTTATACTTACCTGCTCTGTTGCAGTGGATTTGCACAGAGCAGTCGAGATCCTCCTCTTCTCGGGTCCCTCTTCTTTGATCCTCGCTCCTCCCTCCTGTTGAGTGCTCCCACAGCAAGCAAGCTTGCTATGGGGGCATCCAAGCAGAGTCACAGCTTCCTGTGTCCATTCAGACATGGGGCCCAACCCAGCCCCGCCCCCTCTCTCTCTTGATTGGCTAGTCAGCCAATGGCGCCACTGCTGTGTCTCAGCCAATCAGGGAGGGAGAATCTCGGACGGCGGAGACACTCATGGACATAGCTGGACAGAAAGGGACCTCAGGTAAGTGTTAGGGGTGCTGCTGCACACAGAAGACTTTTTATCTTAACCTCCCTGGCGGTATGATTCTTTCAGATTTTAGGTGCTGAAAGCGGTACCATTATTCTGCATGGAAATTTGGCGTTTTATATTGCAGGCCTGTAATTCTTAGGAATAACTCACTTAAATCTGTCCAAACAACAGTCTACTAGACATCCCGGGTATGATAAAGTAAAAAAAAAAATCATAAATTATAATATAATAAATAACTATAAAATAATTATAACAAATAATAATATAATAATAATAAAAGTGTTTTTCAGTGTTTGATGACGAATTTCCCCACAAATCGCTATCGCTCATTTCTGCGAGTGATTCTAATTTATTATCGCTGTTTTCTAGCTGGTCTAAAACCACTTTTGACGTAAAGGGACACTTTTTGGTTGCTATGGACAATCTCCAAATTCCAGGCAGAAAGAACAGTTTTTATTATATAAAAGTGCATGTAGGACACTGGGCAGACCACTAGGGACATGGGGGTGTGTAATTTTTTTATTCAGTACTGTAATCTGTAAGATTACAGTATACTGTATGTGTATTGTGTTTTAACTTTTTTGAATTTGGCGCCGATCTCCGTCCCCGTGCGTCGTAACGTTGCAGGGAACGGAGCTCGGCGGCATTCGGCAGTGTGTGAATCGAGCGAGGAGACAGCTCGATCACACAGCGGGGAGGCATTGCAGGATTCAGGGGAGAAGGTAAGTAACTCTGCCTGGATTACTGCAATGCAATCCCAAGTCTGGCTCGGGGTTACCGCTTTTGGTGCTGAAATTTAACCCCGAGCCAGACTCGGGAATACCGCCAGGGGGGTTAATGCATAGAATGCATTAAGATAAAAAACATTCTGTCTTTACAACCACTTTAACATTCAATTTTGAAACAATATAATTTCCTAAACGAAAATTGCATTCATTAGTAGAATTTCATTCATTTGAGAAAAAATTTCCATCCTGCTACTTGATTTTTTTTTCCTCACTACAGTCAAAACTGATCATCGATTTGATCCACTTAACTATTAGGAACTATTATTACCCTTAACTATACAAAATCTATTTTTTTTTAAATCACACTCTACCCATATATGGACACCTTTTTGTCCTCGGGTCACATGAAGGCAAACCTGACGACATATGTAAAAACACCAAAATAGGAATTGAAGTTTGAAAAATCCCACTGCAAAGCTCGGTACACACGTACCGCAAATCAACTTTTTGAGTTTTTTAACAGAAGTGGTCTAACAACTGGTTTCTGTAGAACGGTCTTCCTGGAAGACCAGCATTTAATCAGCACTGGTCAGTGTATTCTAGTGGGGGGGGGGGGGTTTGTCCCGGAGTCCTCCTGTCAGACAAAAATAGAACAGTGGGAGAGATCCCTGCATCACACATTGTTGTGTTGATGTATGGATCGGTCAGTTTTTATTTTTTTTCATTCAATTCGCTGGTTGAACGAAAGAAAAAAAAAACTACCTGTGTATACCCAGTTTAAGTCCTAAACTATACTGGTCAAGGCTCCGGAAAGCATCTGGAATGTGGCTGCAAGCAGTGGGTCTGTGTTGTACGCCTATTCCAGCACAGTCCCACTACATGGGCAAGGCAAAATGCTGGTCTCCTTTGTGCCCAATTCACACCACTGAATTGCAGTGGTGTGAGGGCACAATGCAGTGAAAAAAGTACTTTCAGCGCAGTGCAGTGTGAGGCAATTAACTGCCTTACACCATGCGTCCGGCGATTGAACTTTATGAGATGTCTGTGTGACAGCTTAATAAAGTTTGTAAAAAAAAAAGGATCTCAGCCTATCATCGATGCACCAATCTCAGCCGGATCGCACTGCACACCAGCAGCTGAGCTGCCCTTAATGTCTGGTAAACAAGGTTAATGGTGAGTACACACGGTAAGTTTTTTTCACCCCAGCAAGCTTAACAAAAAAAACGTACAAATCGCTGTACTGACGCATCCAATGTTAGTGCAGCAATCTCCCCTGTTGAGCTATTGTGTTGTAACAGGGGGGCTGCCCCCTGCCAGAATACAGTGATCAGCGCTTGCAGCTATTGGCTGCAAGTGCTGATCAGATTCTGGTTTTCCAGCATGCTCGATCAACAGATGCCAGTCATGAGACTGGTTTCTGTTGGATGAAGAGCTGTACAAACGGGCCGAAAATTGTCCGGTTCCTTATATATTATACAAACATATTTTCAAATGCAACTAATTTAGTATTTAAAGTTGTGTCAGTGCCAGTCCCCTTCAGTCTTCAGACATCAAAATTTGCACCTCGGCCAATCAGACAGCACCTTGTATTCATTGAAGGAAAACTGTTTCTGAATAGCAGAGGTGTGAATGTCTCTCTTTGTTTCTGGCAGCAGAGGTAAGTTGGCCGCTTCCAAGAAGACAACAGTACTTACTGTATGTAGCAAATTATATTACAGTCTATTACAGCATATGCCATACTGGCATACTAAGAAATACCATACTGGCATACTAAGAATCTATTTTAACCAAGCTGGCCCAAACAAAGTATTTAAAGTGACAGCAAATCTGGAATTCTTCTTTAAACTGATACAGTTTATGAGCAAACTTTATAACTCTACAACTGGTAGAAAGACCTTGCAGGTAATGTCTAAACAAAAAAAAAGATTGATTTAATCTGTGTCTTCATAGCTTGTTTTATTTTAGGTCAGGAGCAGTGCATTGGCATAGTATGTAAACCTGTTTTGAAGTGTACATTATCTAAATACAGTTTGAAAGTGCATTTCTAGCACTAAATCATTTGGCCTCTATGGAAATAATGGTTTTAAAAAATAAAAAAAACACAATCTGACCACCAGATGCTACCACTTCTCAATTAATTAATAATTAAACACAAGGCATATTGCTTAACCTTTCCAATTAGATTTGAGGAGAACATTCGGTATATCTGCAAATTGATTCCCAACTCCCACTACCCCCATGATTTCTGAGAACAGCAATTAGCATACAGATGTCCGGCATGGTGCAAATAAACTGTGTTATGTTGTAGGATGTAAAACTCTTCTGGAGTACACTTAGATACAAATATGGTATGGTAATTACAGACCTTTTAGGTCCACTGGAAGAAAGTGTGTGGACATTTCAAATTATAACGTTAGCCTAAAGCTCCGCTTTAGGTAAAATTTAAATGAGCCCATTGCAGTGGGCCTGCACCCACACTACGAAGGTTAATTGCTTGTTTTGTCTAAGGGAGGGGAGAAACTGTTTCACTTACCTGATCCTCTGCTCCCTGGCAGATGGTGCTTGCCCACACTCTGGCAGTGAATTGTCCCAAGGCTATGGACTCTGTATTGGTCTTGATGATGTCAGGACCCTAGACTGCTGGAACATGGGGGAAAAGATGCTGCAGGGACTGCTCTGGCAGCTTTGAGGAGCAGCAGACCAGGGAAGTAAATCTTCTTTATCAGTTCCCCTAGATCTATACGAGCAATTAACGCAGTGCAAGCACAACCCTGCAAGGAATCATTCTTAGTTGCCTGGAGTTGGGGTTTAATTCTGTCCAGGAAACATCACAACTCTTCTGAAATCAGAAAGTCAAATCAAAGTAATTTTATAATGCATTTCACATAATAAGAAAATCTGTGTGGGACTAAAGACTTGCAACCTCCCTCTATTGCTACAGGATGCACTCAGAAAGTAGTGTGTGCTCAGAAAATGGTACAGTGGCCTGTATTTTTATTTATTTATTTTAGTTTTGGATAAAGTAGAAAAGGTTTAAACCTCCTGTCGCTTTTCCTGTGTCAAAACAGGAAAGGAGAGGAGCTCTCTACATATTAAAGCGGTTGTATAGTCTTTTTTTTTACTTTTACCTACAACTAAGCCTATACGAAGGCTTACCTGTAGGTAAAAGAAATATCTCCTAAACCTTTACGGTTTAGGAGATATTCCCCTTGCACTGCGCCGCTGACTGCAGCGGCGCATGCGCACAGGGGATTCTCGGCTGAAGGCCCGGCAGATGCCGGACCTTGCCGGAAAGAAGTCTCCCGCACGCATGCGCGGGAGTGACGAATCGCGGCTTCAGCCACTCACAGCGCTGGAGCCGCGATACCCGGAAGACACGCCGAGGCAAAATGTCAGCTGCCTCGGCGTGGACCGGGAGGGACACCGACGCCTCGTTCTAAGGTAAGTATTTCATAATGAGCTTGCATGCGGTGCATACAAGCTCATTATGCCTTTTCCTTTACAGGTGTAAAAAATATAAAAAAATAGTCAGTGTGTATACAACCGCTTTAAGAGAAATGGCACCAGAGCAAGTGTCCCTATTGGAAAACGATTCCACCTTTCCTGTTTCAGTGACAACTCAGAATTTTTGATTTTCCCAATTAAAGGGAGGAATCACCCCAGTGGAAAAACAGACAGCAATAAAAACAGAGGTTATAACCCCTCAAAAATCTATCCAAACCTGAAAAGGAAAAAATGGCTTTACATACACTTTATGAATGCTACTACCATAGGTTTTCATATGGTTGCTTAGCCAACTGCTTTCTCCCCCTCTTGCTTCAATAAGTTACGTCCTAGTGCAAATTTTCTGAACTTTTCCCAGACTTTCCTATATATATATTTGTTGAGGATTATGTATTAGAGTTAGTGGGTCATCATTAGAGCCCATTCACACAGGGGCAACTTTGGATCCGACTTCAAATCGCCCCAGGTCGCTCCTAGTCGCCTCAAGTCACGCTGCATGAGAAAATCAATGAAAGTTAATGGAGCCGTCTTAATGCACACTACTGCAGTTGCTCCGACTTCAAAAAAGGTTCCTGTACTACTTCAATCCGACTTCTAGGCAACTGCTAGGCGACCTGTACCCATTGATTTCAATGGAAGTCGCTCAGAATTCGGATCCCCTGTCTTAACAGGAGCAACTTTCCAGGAAGAAAATATACATTTCTCAGGCAAACCTCTCCCTCCCCCCTCCCTCCCACAGAGCTGATTCTTGTTTGATTGGCCACTGGAAGTCTCCTGTCCTGCAGGCAACTTGAAGTTGCCTTGTAAGTAGCTCCAGGTCGCGCTGTGATTCATGCTCAAGTCGTTTCCAAGTTGCCTGCCAAAGTCGCGCTGGAAGTCGTGTTGCCCCTGTGTGAATGGAGTCTAACAGCCAAGTCGCTAACAATTGAGGAGGCCAACATTGAAAATATTGTCATCCTCTACAATGCTTTATGAGATACCAGAGGAGCCTTTTTTTCATATTTTGAGTGAAGGCTCAGAGATTTCATTAGGGCTTCTGATTAAAAGTAGGCATGGGGACAAATCTAGTGCAAACACCAGTTCATCATGGCAAACACCACTTTAGGGTCCGCTATTTAAGATTGACTAGGGGTTAATATACAAAATCAGGGTGGCAGGAAAAAAAACACCAAAACATAAAAAAAAAAGACTGACTCTTCTAAACCATGACATCTCTCTGACACTCACCATCATTTGACTGTTGTATCAGTCTAACAATAAACTGTGAGTTACAATGGAGGGTATTTTGCCCTGGCCAAATTTAAATAAACTGCCCGGAGTCAGTTATAATTTGCTCTTATAACAATAAACTATATCTTTCTGCATGTCTATTGAATACCACCTTGAACTAAGGGGAGAATGTCTCCTTGTGTTCTTTAATGCCATCACAGTTTTACTGCTCCTTCTTATTTTGTCTCATTTAGAGTAATTGATATGCACCCTCACTGTGGTAATGCAAATTTAACGTGTGAAGAAAAAGGTCTGACGATTCAATCAGATCATAATTCTCCCCGTTCTCCTACTTATTACAGAAATTTAACCCAATAAGCTGACGGGCATCGTTTAGCATATCTAATAGGCCTAAATTCCCTGATTTTAATCGGACTAATCCCCAACTGCTAGATGTAAACAGATTACCACAGAAAATCTAATTTCCCTCCTTTTTTCCCACTAGGGTTGCATGTTCAGCTTGTTTCTGGCTGTTACTGCACTTGACGACAGACAAAGTGATATGTTTAATGGCAGCTCTGTACATCTGTTCTCTCCTCTGTGAGTTCCAGAGTTTGTTTCTCAGAAGCTACTAGTTCTGTGCACGGTTAATGGGGGAGATGCTCATAATAATTGAATTGTTGCCTTAGAGGATTTCTTGAAAACATGGGAAAGGTTATAAGACGTGCTGATTAGGGTTCTAATTTTGCTAGTGTTGTAACAGACTGCAGTATTGGAGCAAAAGTCAGGAAGCATATGGGTTAACAGCACCACTGAAAATCTCTGCAGCCGATTAGGATTGCTTTTGTTGTCTCTCCCCTTTATAAAAAGCATTGATCCATTTACTGTGTGTTCTTCTAAAAAAAAAAATCACCCAAGTCGGGGATAAAAGACTATGAGGGAATTTATCAAACAAGTTACTGACAGAACCAGCAATCTATGTAGTGCAAATAAGTCTGCGTCAAAGGATTTGCGTCATTCTAACGTGTATTTGCTAGCCTTGCTTCTGGTATCCTGAATAGCTGACTATGCCAGTTTACAAACATCAACATATTTAGCATAGATGCAGGATGTGGCCAGGTCTTATAGAAGAGCAATTCTGCTTTTGTACAGTAGAGGGTGGAATTAGGCCTCATGTACACTGCTGCTGGTAAATGGACGTTTAGGAGCAGTTGGGCATTTTTTTTCAACTGCTCCTGAACTCTCCTCTATGTTATCTTATCAGTACATGTACACAGGTTCTTTTATAGTCGTCTATAGGCAGTTGAGTTTAGAGGCTTTTTCTGGAGCCCCAAAAAATGTGTTCAGAAGCTGTGTTTAGAGGCATTTCAAGCACCAAATGTGGCTAAATGCGGTTACCCGCGTTTATCAGCGTTTCGTTATGATGTTTTTCATTTTGACCAAAAAATAAAAAAAAATTTTTTTTTCAAAATGCTTTGAGACGCAAACGAGGCTAAACGCAGCATGTAAACGCTGGTTTCTAGCTGTCGAGTTAAATCGTTCAGGAGAGGTTGAACAACGTCCCGTGTACATGAAGCCCTAATGACTCAAACTATTATATCACTTTAACTGTCTCATAACATTTATTACTGCTTATATACTGTATCGCCTATCTGTAAGACTTGTTAAATCTTCCCCTAATACAGGTTTTGCACCATTTAATACAGTGGACTTGTCCACAGGTAGTTTTTTTCTCTGGGATGGTTAGTGTTATAGAGAAGGTTAGTGTAATGGTCCATGTTCGGGTTACAGAGAGGCGTAGCTTGAGGATTAGTGTTGGGTTACCGGGAGGGTAGTGTTAGGGTTATGGGGAAGGTTATTAAGAGGGTTAGTGTTATTGGGAAGGTTAGTGTAAGGGTTTGTGATAGGGTTATATGGAAGGATATTTAAGCATAAGAGTTGGGTTACGGGGAGGGTAGTGTTAGGGTTACAGGGAGGATTATTTGGAGGGTTATTGTTATAAGTACGCTTAGTGTAAGGGTTCATGTTAGGTTTAGAAAGATGTTTAGCATCAAAGAGCCTTTGAGTAAGGCATATCTTTATGAGTCAGAAGCTCTGCACCATAAAGTAGCAGTGGCAATCTCCATGCAACAAAAGCTAAAGTACTGTATTATTTGTACTCCATACACTGTGAGATTTTTGCATAAGTGCACTGACAACATTTATGTAATGCAACAATTCTCCCCTGTATGGTCAACTTTATTTGACACTAGATTTAGTACACAGAAAAGTCACTTAAAATAAAACATTTGGTGAAAACTTTGAGGTGCTTGCCCTTCTCTTCCACAATGAAACAAAAGAAAAAAAGAAAAAGAGTCAAGTGAGAATGACGCATTCCTCTTTATATGCCCACTTTTCTAGTAGTGCTGGCTTGGTTGTGCAGACAACTAAAATGTGTGTTCTTTTGCATACCTATTAATGATAAATATTGTTTGACCATGCCAAAATAATCAAGATCGAGTGGTGACAAAATATGTATACATGCTGCTCCAAGCTCTGATGGAAAAGGCCGGAGAGGTTGGACTCCAAGTCAAAAACACATTGCTTCCTTAGGATATTGACATGCTTACATGTTGAAACTGCCACTTTAAATATGACCTATGCTTTAATGTTAGTTTAAACATGTTAAAGGTATTGCAGAGTCAGATAGATGAATAATATAAGGAACAAAATGGTAACCTATCCTAAAGAATATGCTGCTTCTGTGTTGATCACTTGACGAAAACCCTAGGCATAGGCAGTGATGTACCTAGACTAACTGACACTTGGGGTGGTTAATTAGTTGTGTCCCTCCTCCTCACCAAACATAACATGAAATAACAGACTGTGTAATGCCGCGTACACACGGTCGGAAATTTCAGACAAGAAAAGTTCGATGTGAGCTTTTGGTCGGAAATTCCGACCGTGTGTAGGCTCCATCTGACTTTTTCTGTCGGAGTTTCCGACAACAAAAAATTGAGAACTGGTTCTCAAATTTTCCGACAAGAAAAGTTCTTGTCGGAAATTCCGATCGTCTGTATGCATTTCCGACGTGCAAAAAAACATGCATGCTCAGAATCAAGCAGTAGAGCCGAACTGCCTATTGAACCTCATTGATCTCGGCTCATCGTACGTCTTGTACGTCACCGCGTTCTTGACGGTCGGTTTTGTGTGACCGTGTGTATGCAACACAAGTTTGAGCCAACATTCCGTCGGAAAACAATCCACGGTTTTCTTGTTGGATTTTCCGATCGTGTGTACGTGGCATAACACACAAAAACACACAGTGCTTCTAATGGAATTTTTTTTTTTTTACGATCGCCCGATTACACTCTAGTTCTAGGATAATCATGTCAACTACAATGAAACTCAGTATGTTCTCTCTCTCTGCCTCATGACTCGGATGCAACCTACCAGTTGAGTAGGTATTTAATGAATAAAGCTACTTCCTTTATGTCTCTGACCAACTTTAGTTTTTCTGTGTGCATATGAATTTGATGCACCTGAGATATTCATCTGTCAAACATATATCTCTCTTGGTTCTTGATAGAGTTGAATGAACCAAACTGGACAAACTGGACTGTAATATGTTTTTAGATGGCTGACACATTTGATCATCCCTTCTCTATTTGCAGTATAGAAGAAAACAGATGGAAGTAGTGACTAACAAGCCAGAACCCAGATCGTCCTCACTTGCTTATCAATCAGAAAGAGGGATATGTTTAATTGTTTATCTTTAGTTTTTGCTGCCAATAAAGAACAATTGGTGCTGGATCACTTAAATCAGCGTAACCCCTGCAGTGGGATATTGGTCCTGGATTCTAATTTCTAATTGATGACTTGGGCTGTACTTCATTTTTTTCTATTATCTATTTTTTTAGATTAGGCCCATATGAGCTTTATTTAATAATGTGCGGAAACAGCAATTAAGTTTTGTAACCCATAGCAAGCAATCAGATGCTGGCTTCGAGCAATCTAGCTGAATTACCCTGACACATGAAATCTTATTGGCTGTTATGAATGACTGCACATATTGCTTTTCGCACAAAGCTAATAAATTAGCCATTATGTAATAAACATAAAGATAGGAACAAAGGGAAAATTGTTATAGTTGTTCTTATTTGTCAGCTTAGTAAAGGTTAACACAATTATTGTCAGTTATATTGTAAGTCTAGTGGAAGCAGTATTCAGCAAGGATGTTAAGCACAGACAAAACATACTTTCCGAAAATGTTGGAACTTATTACATTAAATATGTTTCTTGTTATTACACATTACACATGGCTTTATTCCATTATATAATGGAAAAATGATGGATGTAATGTCTTTCGACAATCTGAAAGAGGAAAAGGAAAATGACCTTTGGTTATTACTTCATAAAGAGTGCAGTGTTCTACTGCAGAGCTCAAGTTTAAAATAACTTACAGACCTGTTACTTCACCTATTATTACAGTCAAAAAATACTTCCTTCACTTTTACTGTAAACATAAATGACCACTTTTAAATGCATTTTAACACATAGCTGAATTACATTTGTTTAAGGAAACCGGATGGAACAGGGTTTATGGTAAAGGCTAAGCCAACCTTTTGCAAAAAAAGGAGTACCTGTAAATGCAACAACATTGATCTCATGATCCATGTGCATTTACAACTTTTTTACAATGAACTTTTGCATTATGGGTGCAATACACAGGTTATTGTAATGTATTCCCCAACCTTTTTAAGGGGTACACAGGTATAGAACTGGCTGGAGGAAGTACTACAGAGCAGGAAAAAGAAGGAGGGATCCCTGCTGTTCTCTGATAATGCCCTCTGGTGCAGTGGCAGATGGGAATTTTAGAAACTTCCTTTCATCGCTCCCAGACCATGATGACACAGCTGTGCAGGTGGTGCAATGTACATCCACGCTAAATTAAACAAAATACTGGATTTTTCATTAGTATGCAGCCCTCATTTAGGTATGGGGAGGGTGGTGTGGGTTTGGGGGAAGAGGCATGAAACCATGTTTCATGTTACACCCTAAATAGAGGTGTAATATGAAGTATGATGCAAAAGGTAGACTTAGCCTTTAAAAAAACTTAAAGCGGAGGTCCGCCCACTGCTGCAAAATTAAAAGCCAGCAGCTGCACATACTGCAGCTGCTGACTTTTAATAATCAGACATTTACCTGTCCTGGAGTCCAGCGATGTCGGCACCGCAGCTGATGTTTCCATCAGCTGTCGGGTGCATGCCGCCTCCATTGCGATTAAGGGAACCCAGCAGTGAAGCCTTACGGTTTCACGCCGGGAAAACTACTGCGCATGCGCGAGACTCCACTCCTCTCTCCTACTGGCTCGCCGGCCAGGGAGGGAGGAGGAGGGAGCCCGGGCGGTGACGTCAATACCCACAGCTGAGGCTCCCGAAAGTGGGAACAGGATACCTGTGAAAGACAGGTATCCTGTCCCCCCTCCCCCCAAAAGGTGCCAAATGTGGCAGCGGAGGGGGGAGGAGTACAGTGAGCGGAAGTTCCATTTTTGGGTGGAACTCCGCTTTAAGTGGTATTCACACTTTCCTGGATTTATCAAGAAGCACATGTTTAATATGGAATGTTGGTATGGGCCAACAAGAAAAAAAAGTGAACGAAATTACTAGGTGTACCCCTACAATGCAACTGCTGTTGTGCCCATTTTTTACATTTAAACATGTGGGTTTCCCCTACCTTGTCAAGTGTCCTCAAGTCCATAGAGCTGCCATGTCCAAATGCCTACTTGATTTTTCTTCATAGCACACATGTTTTCACAAAACTCAGGCACTCTGTTGGATCAAGTATCAACCAGAACTTCTGTGGTCAATATTTAATCCATATGCTTTTGCCTCCCTTATTTTTCTGTGGGCCATTGAGGCCACCCATCACATTTTACAGTTCATGAGATGTGGTTAGGGGTGGGGGCGAGAGATGAAATGAGCTGAGCAAAATATTTATGGTGGCAGTTGTGGTTAATATCTGTATAATAGGACACACAGTTTCTATCAAAGTGTCTGCTTTATAGTCCAGTGGCAGGTTAACAAGGTAAGGTGAGCCAACAGCTTATTAGCAATTTCCAATTGGGTTTCCAGTAGAGACAACCACAGACAGGAGCAGATTCCTTGAGGTTAATTTACTAAAAGTGGAGAGTGCAAAATATGGTGCAGCACTGCATAGAAACCAATCAACTTCTAACTTCAGCTTGTTCAGTTATTCATTGGAAAATAAACTGGAACCCGATTGGTTTCCATGCAGAGCTGCACCAAATTTTGCACTCTTCAGTTTTAGTAAATCAACCCCATTTTGTCAGGTAATATAGAAATCTGTGGAAATGTGCAAAGTGTAGTAACATCTTACCATCCAATCAGAAGTAATTTCTGTAATGATCTGGAAAATGTTGGCATTGTGTTTTTTCAGGGTTAATAACTGCACCGCTGGCAATCATCTTTTTACATTGTACTGCAACACTGAAAAGGCTGGTAGACAATACAAAACTGTAAATGTCGTGCATAAAACCTAGAAAACATGTGTTCTGATAACTGCCAATTCGATATTTGCATTCTTTTTCTATCCTTGATTAGTTACAACTGTAATTGTCATGCTTTGAGCAGTTCCTCAACTTTTGTTCCTCCAACAGCAGTGAAATGCTATTTATGAGTCCACATACTAAATGGAAGTTTGCACCAAAAAAACTAAAATAAAAAAACAACTGAAAGTTTTGAAATCTATTCACTTTTCACCCTGTCTAGCGCATAAGCAGTAAAAACAACTTAACCCGTTTTTCAGGGAAATGGACATAAATCCTAAAATAGAACTTCTTGTTGTACTTGGCATATAACCATCTTCATAAATAACTTCAGTTTAGGAGAAAAAATATATATTTTTGTTCTGTGAAGTCATATGTTTATTACGTGTTTTGGTTTTCTTTGTCGTTGCAATCTGGATTTTGCCAATACAGGCGGTCCCCGGGTTACAAACAAGATAGGGTCTGTAGGTTTGTTCTTAAGTTGAATTTGTTTGTAAGTCAGAACAGGTAAATTTTTTAAGTGTAGCTCCAGCCAAAAGAATAATTTTTATATTTTTTGGATAGCATAGGGAAGGGTTAACACCCCTGTAACATTTTTTTTTGCTGTCTGCGCCCCTGTTCAGAAGATTTCACTTCACTTTCTGTCCCTATGACAAATGGATTTTGAAAATTTTGGGTTGTTGGGGAAGCAAGAATTGGTGATAAAGCTTCAGTGGATACACCTTTTTCCCATGATAACTCTTAAGCCCCGTACATACGATCGGTTTGACTGATGAAAACCATCCGATGGATGGTTTTCATCAGACCAACCGATCGTGTATGGTACCCATCGGTCTTTTTTCCATCGGTTGTAAAAAATAGAACTTGTTTTAAAATTTTCTGATGGATAAAAAACCGATGGGAATTTCCGATCGTCTATGGGCAAGTCCATCGGTTAAAAAACCCACGCATGCTCAGAATCAAGTCGACGCATGCTCAGAAGCATTAAACTTAATTTTTCTCGGCTCATCGGAGTGTTTTATGTCACCGCGTTTGGAACGGTCGGTTTTTTGACTGATGGTGTGTGGCCAAGACTGATGAAAAACAGTTTCATCGGATTTCCGATGGACAAATCCATCGGACGAAAATCCATAGGTTATCCGATCGTGTGTACGGGGTTTTACAGGAGTAAATTTCCTTTCCTAGAGGTAGATTTTCTCTTACTTCCTTTTGTCTCCCTCCGTTTGTAAGTAGGAGTCATTTGTAAGTCGAATGTTTGTAACCCGGGTACCACCTGTATATGGAAGCCCTCAGTATATAGCAATATAAAGCTTAATGGCTAGAAATCGTTTGTATACAGTACACAGTAGACCTCAACAGTTTTCAGGATGCATGGTTCTAGTCAGTTCTGTATTTCTAAGTGAGATATACTTGGCTCTTTTCAGACATTGCATCCATCTAGCTTTATGCATTTGTGTGTGTGTACTTTACACTGCCCTCCCAGACAGCAGTCATCAATATTTAGCAGGCAGCTGCTTCCATAGACTTTGGGCTTCTGCTAATTTGACAAGGTCAAATGTGGTGCTGTTCACATTGCAAACCAATACAGAAAGAAAGGCTAGATTTTTCCTTGAATTAATCACTAAATCATTAACTTCTCTGTCACTAAAAAACTATCCTAGCTACTGCCACTGTCCTTTTCAATCAATATTTTTTAGACAAGGAAGGCAAGTCTTTATCTCCCATAGGAATGACAAGACCATTTTGCTAATTCTACCTTTACTGATTTAGAATCGAATGTAAAGGAATACTACTGCCCTAATTGTCCAATTTTAGCACAAAGCCCATTCTTCCCAACAGCCTGTTTAGTATATCTCGGCTTAGAATTAATCATTATTGGGCAGATGCTATCCAAAACACAGCGCTATTAAAGGCTAGACAACTGTTTGAATGTGCGCGTGTATGTATGACATGCAGTTTTACATATTTATTACTCATTTGTATGGCACCCCTTTCCATAGCTCTGTTATCCCCCCCACCAAGGGGGCTTCCACGCTTCCACAGCCTTACACATATAATGGTCAATTTGGAAGAATGACAGCTTATTGGTGTGGTTTTAATTCTGTAGGGAAATTAGAACAGCCAAAGAAAGCCTGCACAAATACAGGAAACCTTATAATTTCCTGGGGCACTGTATACATAATACTGTCTCAGAAGTCCAGAAAATACTAATGGTTTTATTTAAAAGGCAATGCAGAGTTTAGTGATGTAAATTGCATTATTGGCCAATAGCCCTAGCCAGTAGCCCATATTGGCCAATCAGATGATGGCTTGGTGAAATAACAAAAGGTGGTCATGGGTTGTCCATACCCATTTACAGTATGATTATAAAAAAATTCTGTTATTGCTGCTCATTAGTAAATATAAACAAAACCACTTCAATACGTGGTACATTTACCCACTTCCTGCCCAGGAAAATATTCAGCTTTCAGCGCACTTTGAATGACAATTGTGCAGTCATGCAACACTGTAACCACACTTAGACCCCTTTCACACTGGCAGCACCTGGCTGTTAGCGCTAAGGCGCCAATCATTTTCGCAGGGCTTTTTACCCCCAAAAATTTAAAAAGTCCAATTTTGCAGCACTTTTCAGGCGATTTGAAAGCGCTGCCAATTCATAGCAATGGGCAGGGCATTTTGAGAGCGCTGTTTACTGCGCTCCCAAACCGCCCCAAAGATGCTGCTTGCAGGACTTTTAACGTCACACAAGCGCACCACCCCAGTGTGAAAAGACACACTGCAATGAATGGGAGGCACTTTTCAGGCGCTTTTCAGAGGCTATTTCTAGCGCTAAAGCTCAGTGTGAAAGTAGCCTAAATTTTTATCATTTTGTTCACACAAATAGAACTTTCTTTTGGTGGTATTTTATCACCACTAGGTTATTTTATTATTTGGCCACATCTGATCACATGGCACAGATGGGCCATGATTGGCCCAGTCTGTACCCTGTAATCACACTGAGCAATCACAACTAGCAACACAATTGTATACAATGGATGGCTTGAAAGGAAGTCATCCATTGATTATGGAAAGGAGAGATCAGTGCCAATCTAAGTGCAGCATATAAGGAAACCAAGTTTAATATGTGGTAAAAAAAACTCACATTGGGTTGAGGCAGTATAGGCATATAGTACACCGCTCCGATGGCATCCGAGGCTCCGGGCTGGAGATGATCAGTCGTGGCTCAGCTATGCCCTCTGCCCATCACAGCCAATGTACGAATGATTTCTAACCACCCGTTCAGCTGATAATCTCCAGCCTCTGATGCCACCGGAGCGGCCGGGACTAGCGATTACTGGAGCCTGCCTTCACGGACAGTAGAGACGCATGTGGACCCTGTGTACTATATGCCTTTACTGCCTCAACCCCATCCCATGTGAGTTTATTACCACATATTAAACTTGCTTTAATTTTATGCTGCACTTACTGTAGATTGGCGCTACTCTCTCCTTTCCTTTTACTGTTCACAGAGTCATTCAACTCTGACAGCTGGCTGCCAGTATCTACAGTGCATAGACTCTTGCTTTTAGAAGTTCCTCTTGGAACTTAATTTGTTTTTAATTGGTTTGGCATATTATGTCAGGATACACCCCAGCATTATTTGCACCACCTACCCACTCAGACTTTCCCAGATTAGGCGCCATGCGCCAAATACACCTCTTTCTATATTATCCATTGTTCTCAACTGTCAAGTGACTAGCTGTGATTGGTTACATCGGTCACATGGTACTAGCAGCGGGCCGGTAAAGTGATCAGTCATTGGCTCTGTCTGGTGGATGCAGCCGGTGACAAATTGCACCGCTGCACTGCCCTGCAGTCGTGCACTGGCCGTGCAGGAACCAGTTAATCATATGTTATTTAAATAAGGGAAATATATATTAAGATTGAATAACCAGAATAAGCAAATATTGTTTAAATACAAGAAACACATGTTTTCTTACTTGAATTTTGACGTGCTTTGTTTACTTCTTCTACATTTGTGATAATTCAGAATAAAAGTTTCCTCTGTGCAGGAGCTTCTTGTTTTAAAGATCAGTCACTGTAGCTCTCTCTCCTTGCACAGGGTGACTGATCTTGTATCCACCCTCTCCTGTCATTCTCTGCAGAGAGCCTGTATTTGTTGGACCTGCTGGCCCCCTCCCACAGCTCTGCTCTCGGCACAATCTATGTACAGCACAGAGATAACAAATGAAAGACTGTGTGCCTGGTGTTCTGCCTTGTAGTGACTGATGCTGCTAGACTGATTTACTAAAGAAGTTGAGAATCCTTACTCAATAAACTGTGTGGAAATTCACATCAGTTATCTGACCATGTGAACACCAAATTTTATGTTTGATTTGAACACTCAATCACGTGCAAAAATAAGAAGTAGACTGAATTTGTTTTCCACATTGTTGGATTAATTAAGTCAATATTCACACCATTAATTGTGTGAAGATTCTCCTTTAGCAAATCCCAACAATAACCCAACATTGTCAACAACTATTATGCATATACAAAACATTTTGCAAGATGAAAAGAGAACTCCAACAAATAAAAATATCTTCATCTGTATATTTGATTTGTATTAGTTGTATGTTTTTTACAGGGACTGAAATATTCCCTAAAACCTGTTTTTAACACCCTTGTGGTGTGTTTTTGTCTTTTTAGTATATTATCTTATACAGGATTTATATAGCGCCAACAGTTTGCGCAGCGCTTTACAACATGAACGCAGACATTGCAGTTAGAATACAATTTGGTACAAGAGGAATCAGAGAGCCCTGCTCGTTAGAGCTTTCAATCTAAGAGGGAGGGTCAATTGATACAAAAGGTAATAGATGTAGGGGATGAGCTGCTGGAGAAAGTAAAACAGTGTGTTAGTTAGAAGCAAGATAGTCTTCTTTAAAGAGAAGGGTTTTCAGGGATCGTCTAAAGATGGATAGATTAGGAGACAGCCGGACAGATTTGGGTGTTGAGTTCCAAAGGATGGGAGAAGCTCTGGAGAAATCCTGGAGGTGAGCATGGGAGGAGTTGACAAGGAAGCTAAAGAGTAGGAGGTCTTCGGAGGACTGAAGAGAGTGGCTTGGTTGATATTTTTAGATTAGGTTAGTGATGTAGCTGGGGGCAGAGTTGTGGATGGCTTTGTAAGCTTTTGTTAGTACTTTGAATTTTATACATTGGGTGAGTGGAAGCCAGCAGGGGGATTGGCAGAGAGGGGGAAGGACACTGAATGGTTGGTAAGGTGGATAAGTCTTGCAGCAGCATTCATGATGGACTGAAGGTGTAAAGGTAATCCAATGAGAAAGGAGTTACAGTAGCCGAGAAGAGAAATAACCAGGGAGTGAATAAGAAGCTTGGTGGTGTCATTGGTTAACAAAGGGCGTGTTCTGGAGATGTTGCGGAGGTTGAATCGGCATGATTTGGACAGGGATTGGATGTGGGCCAGAAAGGACAGTTCAGAGTCCAGGGTTACCCCTAGTACCCTGGCATATGGGGATGGATTGATAGATGTACCATTGATCTTGACAGAGGAGTCAGGAAAAGGGGCACATGGGGAAGGAAATATTATGTAGCTCGGTTTTATATAGCTTGAGTTTGAGGAAGTGATATGTCTGTTAGTAAATCAGTGATGCATGAGGACACTGATGGGGTGAGCTGAGGGGTAGAGAGATAGATTTGGGTGTCATCAGCATGGAAATGGTACTGGAAGCCATGGGAGGCTATGAGCTGACCCAGGGAGGAGTTGTAGATTGAGAATAAGAGAGCTCCAAGGATAGAACCTTGGGGGACCCCACCGGTAAGAGGTGTAGGAGCGGAGGAAGTAGAGTTGTAGGTGACCCTAAAGGTGTAGTGAGATATATAAGATTCAAACCAACGCAGAGCGCAGCCACAGAGAGCAAGTAAATCAAGTTTTTTAAGGAGGAGGGGGTGGTCACATGTATCAAAGGCAGCGGAGAGGTCCAAGAGTAAGAGTGCGGAATAGTGACCGTTGATTTTAGCTGTTAGTAAGTCGTTTGTGAGTTTTAGGAGAGCAGTTTCTGTGGAGTGTTGCGGGCAAAATCCAGACTGAGGGGGATCAAGAAGGTTATTCTCAATGAGGTGGTCGCTCAGCCGGTTGTAGACTAGACATTCAAGGAGTTTGGAGGCAAAAGGGACTAAGTTGATGGGTCTTAGGTTGTTAAGATTGCTGGGGTCCAGTGAGGCCTTATTTGGCATGGGAGTGACTAGTGCATGTTATAGAGGATTGGGGAAGATATGAGGTAAAGAGTGTAGGATAGAGCCAGAGGGTGACCGTAGTATTTGAGAAGGAACAGGGTTCAGGGGGCAGGAGGTTAGGTGGGAGTTGGAAAAAGTTTAGTGACTTCCTCTGTAGTAGCTGGGTTAAACAAGGGAAGTATTGATTGTGCAGGAGGACAAGGAGTGTAAGGTGAGGGATATATCTGTACAGTGGACTTTGACAATAATGTAGTCCACCAATGGACACTCCTAGATGTCACAGTTATAAATGTAGGTAGCCTTGTTGTATGTAGTGTTCTACTCTAATTTGGGAGCTTCAGCATTGCTACTGTGCCGCTGACATCTTTAATTGTTCTTGGTTGTGATATGACAAGGATTTCCAGTGGCCAGAAGATCAGGAGTACAGATATGACTCTTGAAGACAGTGTACTATCCCATGGCACCTTGGAAAGTGTCACATAAGGGGGCAGGACAATAGGCTCAAATTGCAAAGCTTTAAAGAGATCACCAACTTAAACAAATGGACCTAAAAGCACAGAAATATGTTTATTTATCTTTATAGACTTGCAATGTGCCTCTGAACTTAAAGGAATATTACACTAGACCAGGAAGCGTCAATTCCCTAGCATAACCCCTTCCCCCATTGCCCTTCATTACCCTCACAGCCTCTGGGGGTGTCTACTTACACTCTGTGCTGGCCCAGCATTTTTATCCCTCTTATCACCTCCCTTCATTACCTTTTATTTGGCTGTGGTGGAAGGAGAAATGGGCAATATTATACAATCTCAAACAGCTCTGAGTCTGCTGGGGCTGCCAATAAATAGCACATCCAAGATAGAGATGACCAGCAGCAGTCTCAGAATGTTTTGATTTCTACACAAGGGAGTCTTTTACAGTTGAAAACCATGCATAAAATGCATTAAATAGACATATAATCTTGGTGGACGATTTTTGTTGAAATCAATGGTCGGGCAAAAGGGTATCTTTCAAGTGGAGCTAAGTCTACTGATTAACAGTTCTCAAAACAGTTACATTCAGGTAATGGCTTACATTAGAACCATTCCAGATACTAGTGTTTTATGTTGGCTCTCAACCAAACTGTGAAGCCATCAAATTATGGATGTTATAGCTGTTCACATGTGTTGCAGCAACTGCAGCAACTTCAGATCAAGATGGCTGCTTCCTTGGCTGTGAAGGATAAGAGGTTTTAGTTACGCTTTAACACAAGGATAAATATCTTTATTTAGACCACATGACTGTCATTTTCTATTTTTTTTTGGACATGAATTGAAAAAAAAAAACACTTTTGTAAAATAAATATCCTTATTCTGGTGTGTTACCATAATAATTGAGCTTAATCCATCCATTGGACCTGTATAGTGTCAAAAGTGAGGAGAGTGCTTGTCACTTTCCTATTTTCCATGAAATAAGAGTTAGGTCTTATTATTTAGGAGAATGTAACTACAGTCATAAACATGTACAATTATATAGCTTACTTTTTAAGTATTTACTTTCACTATATTAGAAGCATTCAGTAACAGCTGACCTACTTACTGCAACAAAAGCTTTAAAATCTCAAGTAGTTCATCCTCAGCATATTAACGCACAAATGAGACACCATTCAGGATGAATCTGATGTTGAACTTGCAGTTCAAGAATTTTCTACCTTTGGAATATTATACTCCAACTCTCACTGAACTTCCAAAGAATGAAGAGTTTACTTTATAACTTTGATGTCAATTGTCAACCCCCCTAGTGTTTCAATGCAATTAAAGGCCTCCAAGACAGAAATTTCAAAGCCCTAACTTATCATCACTCACTCATGAAAATCAACTCCAAAGCATTTGCTTGTTACGCGTATTTTCATTCAGTAAGGCTTTCCACATTTCTTTCTCTTGAAAGCATCTGGAGAATGACACTTTAGAAAGCTTAATCAGTGATTTAATTTTGAACAGTTGAGTAACTAGCACTGCCTCTGTAGAACACAAAGTAAATTTCTAAGAGTAGACATAAAGGGGTCAAACTATACTTACTGTAATAAACAGCTCCAAAGTCATTTGTGTCCGCCAATCATTTTCAGAGTTTGATTTGATCTGGATTGTACTGGTGGAATGAAAGATACCGTATATGTAGTTAGGGTATAGCTTTTATTTCAGAGGAACAAAGAAATGTGAAAAAGGCATTATCCCATCGCAAACTTTATTCTTAAACAGCAAACTAAGAAGAAAATAACTCTGCTTTCTGCAGGTTACTAAAGGGGTTTCACAAAGAACTCACGGTGATATATAGAAGGCCTCAGCATCTGGAAGCCAAACTGGATTAAGCCTACAGAAAAGCTCCATTCTCCTCCATAGTATCAATATGTTTATGTAGTTAAATGAAACTTATGATTTGCACAAAATCGACAGTGAAAGGCTCATTTTGCCGGGGCTATTATCTGCAACCTTAAAGTGACACTAAACAATATCCCTATTTTCCAGAAGTAATCCATACACATCCACTACCTAATAGCCCTGTATTCTATTTTTCGTGAAATTATTTCTGTGTTTTTCCCCTTCACCTCCATGTTTGGAATTAGCAGTGCACCTTAGTTGTGGTAGTACGCACTGCTCTATGCATACTACACATCCCAAAGTCCCTAGCCCATCTTAGAAGTGGGCAAGAGAGGGTGACTACATTCCTACATACAGTGAGACTATGGAGATCAAATGTAGACATCCTCGAATAGGAAGCCAGATCACAGCAGCAAAAAAAGTCATTTGGATATACGGAGGAGGCAAAAGAAGGAGTTTTTTTAGAGTTAAAGTAATATGAAAGGGGTTATACTTGCCTGCTCTGTACAACAATATTGTACATAAAAGTTGCTTTTCCTCCTTTTCTGGCAGTCCTCGCCGATGCTGTGGGCTCCTTCGTCCTTCAGGTGGCTCCTGTACGAAGCCGGGTGCTAAAGATGCACTAGTATGTGTGTAATCCCATTGGATCCTGAGCCAGGCTATGTGCATCCTTAGACACACATGCTGGTGAGCCACCCCCAACTCCATCCTCATAGGAGTTTTTCGTTTTTGTTTTGCTTTTTAAACCAGAGTTTAATGTCACTTTAAACTCCTTTCCTGCCTATTGCCCCCATAGCAAGCCACTTGCTCCATTGTCATACAAATCCTGGCTCTGTCCCACCCCCCACTCCCTCCTCACTGGCTGTAATTGACAGCAGCAGGAGCCAATAGCTCCTGCTGCTGCCTCCTTGTCCGCCAATGGATCCCGCTGTTGTCTCCCTGTCCAATGAGGAGAAAGAGAGCCAGGAGAGCTGCTGCTCTCTTGCACATCACTGGATTGAGATCAGGCTCAGGTAAGTATGTGCATCTAGCCCCTAATCTACATGCAGGGCGCCGGATGAATGGATTCCAATGTGGGTTTTTTTAAGCACGTGATTAAAGCCAGAGGCCCACCCAGTTGTGTGATACTATCGAATGAATATTCACTAGTGTCACACTAATTCTCCTCCCAGCTAATTAGGAAGCAGGTGGAGGAGGGAAGAGCTGAGAGGAAATGCAGGGGAAGCTATCCGGCTGCCCGGAGAGAAGCCCAGGGTAAGTCCTGCGGCCGCGTGACTAACCGGGGGGGGGGGGGGGTTGGCTGGCTGTGCACTGTTTGCCGCCCCCCAACAACAGGCCGCCACTGTATTTAAAGCACACATGCTGTATGTATGGTGTATGTATGCTTTCTATTGGTGAAATTCTATATGCCATTAACCTTTATGTTTTTTTTTGCCCAAAAATAATCTTATTTTGTGATATTCAGAACTATTAACAACCCATGTATAAGTGATGTATGTCTATGTTTTATTACAGAATTTTCCAGACCCGGCCTGCAGGACCCCAGACCAGGTTAGCACTATATGCTTCTATAATTTCTGTATCTTACAAACATTATTGTATTTAAAGCAGTATTTTTTCCCTAAGCTAGCAAAATGTTGTTCACTTTTACCATCTAGTCAGCCTGAAGGGAATTCGGAAAGCAGAACTCTCTCCTGATCCTGATTGAATGTTTGAAGAGAACAGAGGCTTTATTTCTTGTAATTATCTCAGTAGACAGATTCTCTCCGTTTGATAAGGGCACATTCATCATCAGAATGAGATATGCTTATGTTAGCCATAGATCGTTCACATTTCCAACCCATCCAGTCTCTGCAATTTTCTATTCTACAAATAATTTGCAGTTTTCCAATACAGCAAAATAATTTAGTATAACTTTTCATTGTGTCAGTTTTCATTTTAGATCTACTTTCCTGACTCTAGTCAAGCACCTGTGAAACATGGACAAGTGACTCAAAAAATGCAATGCTTTTTTTTGGTGCGTTCTCTATAGAAATCAATGGGTTATGTAGTAACCGATTATGTTTATAGTAAACACATATGGCGTGGCACAGTGCAACCTGCACTGTACGTGGTTGAAGTGATTTAACAGTATGCTCTGCAGTCAGAGATTATTTTTGAAATTCAGATCTTTGAAATTCAGTTGCAGTGGGTGAGTTCAGTTATTTGTGATTGCTTTAAAACTGAACTTCAGGAACACAGCTACTGTAAATACACACATACAATACATATATAAGAGCTTTTTTATTTATGCTATTTGCATTTCTGTCCATCCAGATCTGAGATTTACACATTTCTGCATAGCACAACGCTGTCTGGCAGGGCAAAAGACCTGATTTTTCTCTACTACAGTTAAAGCGATTTTAAAGTTTAATATACATACCTACTTTTGCACAGAGCAGCCTGGAACCTCCTAATCTCGGGCCCCACACTGGCACTCCTGGCTTCTTCCTCCTGCCGGGTGCCCCCCACGACAAGGAGCTTGCTCTTGGGATACCCAAGCAGGCGTGCTCCCAATCCACAGCTCTATGTGTCCATTTGCACACGGAGCCCCAGCTAGGCCCTGACCCCTCCAACGCCTAATTGGCTCACTGGCTGTGATTGAAAGCAATGGCTCCCTCTGCTGCCAAAAGCCAATCAGGTGTGCAAGTCCCTAGAGAGGCAAGGCTCTAGTGGACATTGTTGGATCGAAAGGGGGCTCAGGTAAGTATTAGGGGGCAGGGGGGCTGCTGCACACAGAAGTTTTTTTTTACCTTCATGCATAGAATACATAAAGGTAAAAAATCTTGTGCCTTTACAACCACTTTAAGTAGGACTTACAGGTATTATCCCTCCCTCATATTTTGAGTGGACAGTAAAAAAAAAGAAGCAGAAGATTGATGAGCACTTCCCTTTGTCACTCTGCTGTCTCTTCCTATCAGCATGTCTCTTGTTAGCACATGATCACCGAACAAAAAATAATCTAACAGATTTCTTCATCTACGCTATGAAGCACTGATAGATAAATCTCCTGCTGCTAATATTGTATTCTGACGGTTGTGAGAATACCTGAATGGCAGATGCATCTGAATGGATGCAGGCGCTGGTCAGACAACATTTTTAACTGGCTCCTTTCATTTTTTTTCTGGGCCAGCCATGGAGTGAATTTTGTCCAATTTATGAGGACCTAGATAAAAATTGAATAGTGAATGGCCAGTTTTAGGCATACAAAAAATTATACATTCTTCAGGGGAAAAAATGTATGTGTGTTTATATATAGATATATATCTATATATATATAGATATATATCTATATATATATAGATATATATAGATATATATCTATATCTATATATATACCGTATTTATCGGCGTATAACATGCACTTTTTCCCCCTGAAAATAGGGGGGAAATCACGGGTGCGTGTTATACGCCGATAACGTACCTCAGAGGAGAAGGAAGGGGACGAGCGCCACCGGAATCACTGAGCCGTCATGTCCTGTTTACTCGGCTCTGACGTCACACACATGTCCCGCTTCCACCACTGGTATTGGACCAGTGTTCTGTCAATCACAGGAGCTGGTCCAATGGTAATGGCGGAGGCGGGACTGTGTATGTGACTGCCACTCGAGAGCCGAGTACTGTAAACAGAAGATGACGGCTCGGTGATTCCGGCGGCGCTCGTCCCCCTCCTGATTTCCTGCACTGCATTCGAGAGGCTGAAGATTGGCATCAGGCTGCATTGGATGGGCGGCAGATCAGGCTGCAGATGGGCACAGAGGCTGCATTGAGGCTGCAGATGGGCATCAGGCTGCATTGGATGGGCACAGATCAGGCTGCAGATGGGCACAGAGGCTGCATTGAGGCTGCAGATGGGCATCAGGTGTGCAAGTCCCTAGAGAGGCAAGGCTCTAGTGGACATTGTTGGATCGAAAGGGGGCTCAGGTAAGTATTAGGGGGCAGGGGGGCTGCTGCACACAGAAGTTTTTTTTTACCTTCATGCATAGAATACATAAAGGTAAAAAATCTTGTGCCTTTACAACCACTTTAAGTAGGACTTACAGGTATTATCCCTCCCTCATCTTTTGAGTGGACAGTAAAAAAAAGAAGCAGAAGATTGATGAGCACTTCCCTTTGTCACTCTGCTGTCTCTTCCTATCAGCATGTCTCTTGTTAGCACATGATCACCGAACAAAAAATAATCTAACAGATTTCTTCATCTACGCTATGAAGCACTGATAGATAAATCTCCTGCTGCTAATATTGTATTCTGACGATTGTGAGAATACCTGAATGGCAGATGCATCTGAATGGATGCAGGCGCTGGTCAGACAACATTTTTAACTGGCTCCTTTCATTTTTTTTCTGGGCCAGCCATGGAGTGAATTTTGTCCAATTTATGAGGACCTAGATAAAAATTGAATAGTGAATGGCCAGTTTTAGGCATACAAAAAAATTATACATTCTTCAGGGGAAAAAATGTATGTGTGTTTATATATAGATATATATCTATTGTGACAGCAGGAAGGTAAAGTCACCTGGTTGCATCCAGGGGGGTAGATATATTTCGCCCAGATTCAGGCTTTACGCCGACTTATACAACTAGGTGGAGAGTTGTATAAGCCCAGCTAAGGCTAGTGGGCTCATGGATGACTCATATGTCTAGGGAGAGTGTGGGGCGTCGTGCAGACAGGGAGTTGATGAGACCAGCTGAAGCTTGTCAGCTCATTTAGGCCTCTATAAGAACTCCCAGCTTCATTAGATGTTAGCTCATGCCTGGAACCAGACCTGTGTGGACTGTCTAGGGAGAGTCAACCCCTGTGCGGTGAGACAAAGCCTGTGTGGCTATTTGCTTGGACATTTAAAACCAGGGACTTAGGGACTAGGACAGCACTAGGCTGATCCCAGTTGTTAGTTAGGAAACCTGTATGTTTAGTCAGAGGTCAAATTGACCAGGATTTATTTTGTTTATGTTTCTTTTGCTTTGCTGTGTTTTGTCACTGTAAATAGAAAATAAACCGCACCTTTTTGATTTTGAAAACCACAACCTCCGTCTGCTGGGCCTGTTTTTGTGTGGGGAGCCCATCCCGGGGGTCACACACACCCGCTGCCGAGTCAACCCCCTCACAGTTGGTGGAGAACCAGTGGCAGTTTTTTTAAGCCAGCATGGAGGAGATACTGAAGCAGCTGGCTCTAGCAAATGCCAATCAACAGCAGACAAATGCAGGTTTGCAAAAGAGCCTTGCAGCTCAACAACAGAACTTCGCAGCCCAGCAGCAAGCCCAGCAGCAAGCTCACCAACAGAGTCTGGAAGCTCAGCAACAAGCCCAGCAGCAATCTGAGGCCCGCTTTATAGACCTGTTACAGAAGCAAGAGCAGAGACTACAACAAATGGAAGCAGTAATGCAGCAACGTCCGCAGACCAGTGAGGAAATCCGTCCCACTAATACCGCGTCCTTTGGGGTGAGTCGTTTATTGACAAAAATGACTGGAGAGGATGATCCAGAGGTATTTTTGACCACATTTGAAAGGACTGCTGAAAGAGAAAAGTGGCCTGAGGAGCAGTGGGCTGGACTGGTGGCTCCTCTGTTAACTGGTGAATCGCAGAAGGCTTACTATGACCTAGAGCCTGACCAAGCAAAAGACTATGTGATGCTAAAAGCTGAGATATTGGCAAGGCTGGGTGTCACCCAGGCTGTCCGGGCTCAGCGTGTGCATAACTGGACTTTCCAGCTTGGAAAACCCCCCAGGTCTCAAATGTATGATCTCATTCACCTGAGCAGAAAGTGGCTACAGCCAGAGACTTTGTCCGCACCAAAGATTGTGGAACGTGTTGTAATGGATCGGTTTTTGAGAGCTCTTCCTACTGCCATCCAAAAGTGGGTAAGCCATGGAGACCCAGAGACGGCCGATGGTCTTGTGGATCGTGTGGAGAAATACTTGGCTACAGAGAACCTGACGGCCTCTTCCAGAGACACTCGGACTTTCCACCCTAAGACCAGACCATCCCCAGGGGCGGATAAGAGGATTCCAAGGGGTAAGGGTGGAGAGAGTGAGAGGGTGGGAGCTCTACCCCAAGTTTGGCGAGAACAGCCTAGGAAATCAGCGGCTCAAGAGGCGGCAAGAAGGATCGTTTGCTACCGCTGCCGGCAAGCGGGACATATTGCAGCCAATTGCCCGGTTGTGGAGGAACCCATGCAGTGTGACTTTCTGACGGGCAGACGTCAGTCGCTGTGTGCGACAGTCGCATGCACTGCCATTCGAGGAACTGAGAAACATTTATGCAAAATGTGTGTTAATGGTAGAAATGTTGTGGTATTGCTGGATTCAGGTAGCCTTGTGACCCTGATAAAGGCTGAGTTAGTTAAAACAGAGGTCTCTGGGAATAGCAAGGTAGCTGTTATTTGTGTGCATGGGGACACCCGAGAGTATCCAGTGACTACAGTGTGTTTCGAGACCCCCAAAGGTACCCTATCTCATCCAGTGGGCTTAGTATCTCAGTTACCGTATGACGCCATTGTGGGAAGGGATTTTCCGAAGTTCTGGGAACTGTGGGATGATCCTGAGCCCCCCACTGGTGCCCCTATGTACCAGGAATGTGATAGCCAGAACTCCCCTGAGAGTGGTGAGGACTCTCCGGAATTTCCCTTATCAGTATTGGCAGGGGAGACTCAAGAAACTGGAGAGGAGCCCACCTCCTCAGACGAAAACCTACCGTCTGTGGAGTTTTCTGATCTTGAGGTTCACAGGGAAAACTTTGCCACAGAACAGTTGAAAGACCCCGCCCTAATAAAGGCACGGGAAAACGTAGTGAAAATAGATGGCGAGTTAGTGAACCCAGATAATACCTGCACTTACCCATACTTCAGCGTAGAGAAGGACCTACTGTATCGGGTGGCAAAAAGGGCAGAAGAAACCGTTGAGCAGCTTGTGGTGCCCAAACCTTACAGGAAGTTGGTGTTGGAGTTGGCCCATGGGCACATTCTTGGAGGTCATCTGGGGACAGAGAAAACCCGAGAGAGGGTATTACAGAGATTCTATTGGCCGGGGGTGATGAAGGACATAGAAAATTATTGTTCCTCCTGCCCTGTGTGTCAGAGGTCGGCCCCGATGCCACATTTCCGTAGCCCGCTGGTCCCTCTACCCATCATTGAGGTCCCGTTTGAGAGGATCGCCATGGATTTGGTAGGTCCTATAATCAAGTCCGCTAGGGGGCACCAGTACATATTAGTTATAATGGACTATGCCACCCGTTATCCAGAAGCGATCCCTCTCCGAAATACCTCGGCCAAAACCATAGCCAAAGAGCTATCTCTTGTGTTTAGCCGGGTGGGTATTTGTAAAGAACTGCTTACGGACGAAGGTACACCCTTTATGTCCCGGGTTATGAAGGAGCTGTGTAAATTGTTCAAAGTGACGCAATTACGTACATCTGTGTATCACCCCCAGACCGATGGGCTGGTTGAAAGATTCAACAAAACCCTGAAACAAATGTTGAAGAAAGTGGTGGATAGAGATGGAAAGGATTGGGACTGTCTACTTCCTTATCTGATGTTTGCTATTAGGGAGGTGCCCCAATCCTCTACGGGATTCTCCCCCTTTGAGTTACTGTATGGGAGACACCCAAGAGGGCTGTTGGATATTGCCAAGGAAACTTGGGAAAGTGAGAGTTCTCCCCACAGGAGTGTGATTGAGCATGTCGCCCTGATGCAAGACCGAATTGCACACGTAATGCCCATCGTGAAGGAACATTTGGCCCAAGCGCAGTTAGCACAGCAGAGAGTGTACAACCGTGGAGCCAAGACCCGTACCTTTTCCCCAGGGGATAGGATACTGGTACTTGTCCCTACGGTTGAAAGTAAATTCCTTGCCAAATGGCAAGGCCCCTACGAGATAATGGAAAAAGTGAGCGAAGTGAATTACAAGGTCAGACAACCAGGAAGGCGAAAGCCCGAACAGATCTATCACGTTAATCTGTTGAAAGCCTGGAGGGATAGAGAGTCCCTAGTCGCAGACACTTGGTCACCAGCTCAAACTGGTTGCGTCATTCCTGAGGTTGGAATAGCAGCCACCTTGTCACAACCCCAACAACAGGAGGTTAAGGAGTTTGTGCTTCGCAACAAGGAGGTATTCTCTGAGCTGCCGGGACAAACATTTGGGGTAGAGCATGACATCATTACCCCGCCCGGTGAAAGGGTGAAGTTAAAACCCTATCGGATCCCAGAGGCCCGACGGGCGGCAATACGGGAGGAAGTACAGAAAATGCTGAACTTAGGGGTGATAGAGGAGTCCCAAAGTGATTGGTCTAGTCCCATTGTGTTGGTGCCTAAACCGGATGGGAGCTGGCGATTTTGTAACGATTTTCGTCAGTTGAACAAAGTTACAAAATTTGACACCTACCCCATGCCACGTATAGATGAGTTGATCGACCGGCTGGGAACAGCCCGATACATGACGACTCTTGACCTCACAAAAGGGTATTGGCAAATCCCCCTGGCCAAATTGGCCAAAGAGAAAACCGCATTTGTAACCCCAGACGGGGCGTTCCAATATAAAAGAATGCCGTTCGGGTTACAGAATGCGCCGGCCACATTCCAGCGGAAAATGGACCAGATGCTGAGGCCCCATCGGAAGTATGCTGCGGCTTACCTGGATGACGTAATTGTCCATAGCACAGATTGGGCCTCACATCTGCCAAAAGTGCAAGCAGTCCTGGACTCTGTTCGGGAAGCGGGGTTTACGGCTAACCCCAAGAAGTGTACCATTGGGCAGGAGGAGGCCAAATATCTTGGGTACACCATTGGGAGGGGAGTAATAAAACCCCAACTCAACAAAGTCGAGGCCATCCAGAGTTGGCCACGTCCCAACAGCAAGAAGCAGGTACGAGCCTTTCTGGGAATCGCTGGGTATTATCGGCGATTCATTCCCCACTTTGCTTCTAAGGCTGTGCCCCTAACCAACCTAACGAAGGGGAAAGGGTCGGTCATGATTAAATGGACCCCCGAGGCTGAGGCAGCATTCCAATTCTTGAAACAAGCCTTATGTAGCCAGCCAGTGTTGTACTCACCCGACTTCTCTAAAGACTTTGTCGTACAAAGTGATGCGTCAGATGTGGGGTTAGGAGCAGCATTGTCCCAGGTCTGGAACGGGGAAGAGCACCCAGTCATTTACCTCAGCAGGAAATTGAAGTCCCATGAGGTAAATTACGCCACCGTTGAAAAGGAGTGTTTAGCGGTGAAGTGGGCTCTAGATTCCCTTCGGTACTACCTGCTAGGTAGGCACTTTGACATGGTTACGGATCACGCTCCGTTAAAGTGGATGGCTCAAAACAAGGAAACAAATAGAAGAGTGAATAGGTGGTTCCTGGCCCTCCAGGAATTCAACTTCACAGTAAAGCATTGCCCTGGCGTTCAAATGGGGAATGTGGATGCTTTGTCTCGAGTACATGAATGCCTGATTGCTGGTGTTCCAACCCCGAGGTTAAAACAAGAGGGGGGGGTATGTGACAGCAGGAAGGTAAAGTCACCTGGTTGCATCCAGGGGGGTAGATATATTTCGCCCAGATTCAGGCTTTACGCCGACTTATACAACTAGGTGGAGAGTTGTATAAGCCCAGCTAAGGCTAGTGGGCTCATGGATGACTCATATGTCTAGGGAGAGTGTGGGGCGTCGTGCAGACAGGGAGTTGATGAGACCAGCTGAAGCTTGTCAGCTCATTTAGGCCTCTATAAGAACTCCCAGCTTCATTAGATGTTAGCTCATGCCTGGAACCAGACCTGTGTGGACTGTCTAGGGAAAGTGAACCCCTGTGCGGTGAGACAAAGCCTGTGTGGCTATTTGCTTGGACATTTAAAACCAGGGACTTAGGGACTAGGACAGCACTAGGCTGATCCCAGTTGTTAGTTAGGAAACCTGTATGTTTAGTCAGAGGTCAAATTGACCAGGATTTATTTTGTTTATGTTTCTTTTGCTTTGCTGTGTTTTGTCACTGTAAATAGAAAATAAACCGCACCTTTTTGATTTTGAAAACCACAACCTCCGTCTGCTGGGCCTGTTTTTGTGTGGGGAGCCCATCCCGGGGGTCACACACACCCGCTGCCGAGTCAACCCCCTCACACTATATATATATAGATATATATAGATATATATCTATATCTATATATATACCGTATTTATCGGCGTATAACATGCACTTTTTCCCCCTGAAAATAGGGGGGAAATCACGGGTGCGTGTTATACGCCGATAACGTACCTCAGAGGAGAAGGAAGGGGACGAGCGCCACCGGAATCACTGAGCCGTCATGTCCTGTTTACTCGGCTCTGACGTCACACACATGTCCCGCTTCCACCACTGGTATTGGACCAGTGTTCTGTCAATCACAGGAGCTGGTCCAATGGTAATGGCGGAGGCGGGACTGTGTATGTGACTGCCACTCGAGAGCCGAGTACTGTAAACAGAAGATGACGGCTCGGTGATTCCGGCGGCGCTCGTCCCCCTCCTGATTTCCTGCACTGCATTCGAGAGGCTGAAGATTGGCATCAGGCTGCATTGGATGGGCGGCAGATCAGGCTGCAGATGGGCACAGAGGCTGCATTGAGGCTGCAGATGGGCATCAGGCTGCATTGGATGGGCACAGATCAGGCTGCAGATGGGCACAGAGGCTGCATTGAGGCTGCAGATGGGCATCAGGTGTGCAAGTCCCTAGAGAGGCAAGGCTCTAGTGGACATTGTTGGATCGAAAGGGGGCTCAGGTAAGTATTAGGGGGGCAGGGGGGCTGCTGCACACAGAAGTTTTTTTTTACCTTCATGCATAGAATACATAAAGGTAAAAAATCTTGTGCCTTTACAACCACTTTAAGTAGGACTTACAGGTATTATCCCCCCCTCATCTTTTGAGTGGACAGTAAAAAAAAGAAGCAGAAGATTGATGAGCACTTCCCTTTGTCACTCTGCTGTCTCTTCCTATCAGCATGTCTCCTGTTAGCACATGATCACCGAACAAAAAATAATCTAACAGATTTCTTCATCTACGCTATGAAGCACTGATAGATAAATCTCCTGCTGCTAATATTGTATTCTGACGGTTGTGAGAATACCTGAATGGCAGATGCATCTGAATGGATGCAGGCGCTGGTCAGACAACATTTTTAACTGGCGCCTTTCATTTTTTTTCTGGGCCAGCCATGGAGTGAATTTTGTCCAATTTATGAGGACCTAGATAAAAATTGAATAGTGAATGGCCAGTTTTAGGCATACAAAAAAATTATACATTCTTCAGGGGAAAAAATGTATGTGTGTTTATATATAGATATATATCTATATATATATAGATATATATAGATATATATCTATATCTATATATATACCGTATTTATCGGCGTATAACATGCACTTTTTCCCCCTGAAAATAGGGGGGAAATCACGGGTGCGTGTTATACGCTGATAACGTACCTCAGAGGAGAAGGAAGGGGACGAGCGCCACCGGAATCACTGAGCCGTCATGTCCTGTTTACTCGGCTCTGACGTCACACACATGTCCCGCTTCCACCACTGGTATTGGACCAGTGTTCTGTCAATCACAGGAGCTGGTCCAATGGTAATGGCGGAGGCGGGACTGTGTATGTGACTGCCACTCGAGAGCCGAGTACTGTAAACAGAAGATGACGGCTCGGTGATTCCGGCGGCGCTCGTCCCCCTCCTGATTTCCTGCACTGCATTCGAGAGGCTGAAGATTGGCATCAGGCTGCATTGGATGGGCGGCAGATCAGGCTGCAGATGGGCACAGAGGCTGCATTGAGGCTGCAGATGGGCATCAGGCTGCATTGGATGGGCACAGATCAGGCTGCAGATGGGCACAGAGGCTGCATTGAGGCTGCAGATGGGCATCAGGCTGCATTGGATGGGCACAGATCAGGCTGCAGATGGGCACATAGGCTATATTGAGACTACAGATGGGCATCAGGCTGCATATGTGCACAGATGCTGCATTGAAGCTGCAGATGGGCACTAATCAGGCTCCATTGATTGGCACTGACCATTATTTTGCTTCAAAGTGGTTTATTTAAAAAAAAAAAAATCCTGAAACTTCCCTCTTAAATTGGGGTGCGTGTTATACATAAATAATATAATATAAATACGGTATATATATATATATATATATATATATTGTGACAGCAGGAAGGTAAAGTCACCTGGTTGCATCCAGGGGGGTAGATATATTTCTCCCAGATTCAGGCTTTATGCCGACTTATACAACTAGGGAGTTGATGAAGCCCAGCTGAGGCTAGTGGGCTCATGAATGACTCATACCTCTAGGGAGAGTGCTGGGCGTCGTGAGGCAGGGAGTTGATGAGACCAGCTGAAGCTTGTCAGCTCATTTAGGCCTCTATAAGAACTCCCAGCTTCATTAGATGTTAGCTCATGCCTGGAACCAGACCTGTGTGGACTGTCTAGGGAGAGTGAACCCCTGTGCGGTGAGGCAAAGCCTGTGTGGCTATTTGTTTGGACTTTTACTAAACCAGGGACTTAGGGACTAGGACAGCACCAGGCTGATCCCAGTTGTTAGTTTAGGAAACCTGCATGTTTAGTCAGAGGTCAAACTGACCAGGATTTATTTTGTTTATGTTTCTTTTTGGCTTTGCTGTGTTTTGTCACTGTACATAGAGAAATAAACCGCACCTTTTGATTTTGAAAACCACAACCTCCGTCTGCTGGCCCTGTTTTTGTGTGGGGAGCCCAACCAGGGGGTCACACACACCCGCTACCGAGTTAACCCCCTCACAGTTGGTGGAGAACCAGTGGCAGTTTTTTTTAAGCCAGCATGGAGGAGATACTGAAACAGCTGGCTCTAGCAAATGCCAATCAACAGCAGACAAATGCAGGTTTGCAAAGGAGCCTTGCAGCCCAGCAGCAAGCTCATCAACAAGCCCAGCAGCAATCTGAGGCCCGCTTCATAGACCTGTTACAGAAGCAAGAGCAGAGACTACAACAAATGGAAGCAGTAATGCAGCAACGTCCGCAGACCAGTGAGGAAAGCCGTCCCACTAATACCGCGTCCTTTGGGGTGAGTCGTTTATTGACAAAAATGACTGGAGAGGATGATCCAGAGGTATTTTTGACCACATTTGAAAGGACTGCTGAAAGAGAAAAGTGGCCTGAGGAGCAGTGGGCTGGACTGGTGGCTCCTCTGTTAACTGGTGAATCGCAGAAGGCTTACTATGACCTAGAGCCTGACCAAGCAAAAGACTATGTGATGCTAAAAGCTGAAATATTGGCAAGGCTGGGTGTCACCCTGGCTGTCCGGGCTCAGCGTGTGCATAACTGGACTTTCCAGCTTGGAAAACCCCCCAGGTCTCAAATGTATGATCTCATTCACCTGAGCAGGAAGTGGCTACAGCCAGAGACTTTGTCCGCACCAGAGATTGTGGAACGTGTTGTAATGGATCGGTTTTTGAGAGCTCTTCCTACTGCCATCCAAAAGTGGGTAAGCCATGGAGACCCAGAGACGGCCGGTGGTCTTGTGGATCGTGTAGAGAAATACTTGGCTACAGAGAACCTGACGGCCTCTTCCAGAGACTCTCGGACTTTCCACCCTAAGACCAGACCATCCCCATGGGCGGATAAGAGGATTCCAAGGGGTGAGGGTGGAGAGAGTGAGAGGGTGGGAGCTCTACCCAAAGTTTGGCGAGAACAGCCTGGGAAGTCAGGGGCTCAAGAGGCAGCCAAATGGATTGTTTGCTACCGCTGCCGGCAAGCGGGACATATTGCAGCAAATTGCCCGGTTGTGGAGGAACCCATGCAATGTGACTTTCTGATGGACAGACGTCAGTCGCTGTGTGCGACAGTCGCATGCACTGCCATTCGGGGAACTGAGAAACATTTATGCAAAATGTGTATTAATGGTAGAAATGTTGTGGTATTACTGGATTCAGGTAGCCTTGTGACCCTGATAAAGGCTGAATTAGTTAAAACAGAGGTCTCTGGGAATAGCAAGGTAGCTGTTATTTGTGTGCATGGGGACACCCGAGAGTATCCAGTGACTACAGTGTGTTTCGAGACCCCCAAAGGTACCCTCTCTCATCCAGTGGGGTTAGTATCTCAATTACCGCATGATGCCATTGTGGGAAGGGATTTTCCGAAGTTCTGGGAACTGTGGGATGATCCTGAGCCCCCCACTGGTGCCCCTATGTACCAGGAATGTGATAGCCAGAACTCCTCTGAGAGTGGTGAGGACTCTCCAGAATTTCCCTTGTCAGTATTGGCAGGGGAGACTCAAGAAACTGGAGAGGAGCCCACCTCCTCAGACGAAAACCTACCGTCTGTGGAGTTTTCTGATCTGGAGGTTCACAGGGAAAATTTTGCCACAGAACAGTTAAAAGACCCCGCCCTAATAAAGGCACGGGAAAACGTAGTGGAAATAGATGGCGAGTTAGTGAACCCAGATAATACCTGCACTTACCCATACTTCAGCGTAGAGAAGGACCTACTGTATCGGGTGGCAAAAAGGGCAGAAGAAACCGTTGAGCAGCTTGTGGTGCCCAAACCTTACAGGAAGTTGGTGTTGGAGTTGGCCCATGGGCACATTCTTGGAGGTCATCTGGGGACAGAGAAAACCCGAGAGAGGGTATTACAGAGATTCTATTGGCCTGGGGTGATGAAGGACATAGAAAATTATTGTTCCTCCTGCCCTGTGTGTCAGAGGTCGGCCCCGATGCCACATTTCCGTAGCCCGCTGGTCCCTCTACCCATCATTGAGGTCCCGTTTGAGAGAATCGCAATGGATTTGGTAGGTCCTATAATCAAGTCCGCTAGGGGGCACCAGTACATATTGGTTATAATGGACTATGCCACCCGTTATCCAGAAGCGATCCCTCTCAGAAATACCTCGGCCAAAACCATAGCCAAAGAGCTATCTCTTGTTTTTAGCCGGGTGGGTATTTGTAAAGAACTGCTTACGGACCAAGGTACACCCTTTATGTCCCGGGTTATGAAAGAGCTGTGTAAATTGCTCAAAGTGACGCAATTGCGTACATCTGTGTATCACCCCCAAACCGATGGGCTGGTTGAAAGATTCAACAAAACCCTAAAACAAATGTTGAAGAAAGTGGTGGATAGAGATGGAAAGGATTGGGACTGTCTACTTCCTTATTTGATGTTTGCTATTAGGGAGGTGCCCCAATCCTCTACGGGATTCTCCCCCTTTGAGTTACTGTATGGGAGACACCCAAGAGGGCTGTTGGATATTGCCAAGGAAACTTGGGAAAGTGAGAGTTCTCCCCACAGGAGTGTGATTGAGCATGTCGCCCTGATGCAAGATCGAATTGCACAGGTAATGCCCATTGTGAAGGAACATTTGGCCCAAGCGCAGTTGGCACAGCAGAGAGTGTACAACCGTGGAGCAAAGACCCGTACCTTTTCCCCGGGGGATAGGATATTGGTACTTGTCCCTACGGTTGAAAGTAAATTCCTTGCCAAATGGCAAGGCCCCTACGAGATAATGGAAAAAGTGAGCGAAGTGAATTACAAGGTCAGACAACCAGGAAGGCGAAAGCCCGAACAGATATATCACGTTAATCTGTTGAAAGCCTGGAGGGATAGAGAGTCCCTAGTCGCAGAAACTTGGTCACCAGCTCAAACTGGTTGCGTGATTCCGGAGGTTGGAATAGCAGCCACCTTGTCACAACTCCAACAACAGGAGGTTAAGGAGTTTGTGCTTCGCAACAAGGAGGTGTTCTCTGAGCTGCCGGGACAAACATCTGGGGTAGAGCATGATATTATTACCCCGCCCGGTGAAAGGGTGAAGTTAAAACCCTATCGGATCCCAGAGGCCCGACGGGAGGCAATACGGGAGGAAGTACAGAAAATGCTGAACTTAGGGGTGATAGAGGAGTCCCAAAGTGATTGGTCTAGTCCCATTGTGTTGGTGCCTAAACCGGATGGGAGCTGGCGATTTTGTAACGATTTTCGTCAGTTGAACAAAGTTACAAAATTTGACACCTACCCCATGCCACGTATAGATGAGTTGATCGACCGGCTGGGAACAGCCCGATACATGACGACTCTTGACCTCACAAAAGGGTATTGGCAAATTCCCCTGGCCAAGTCGGCCAAAGAGAAAACCGCATTTGTAACCCCAGACGGGGCGTTCCAATATAAGAGAATGCCGTTCGGGTTACAGAATGCGCCGGCCACATTCCAGCAGAAAATGGACCAGATACTGAGGCCCCATCGGAAGTATGCTGCGGCTTACCTGGATGACGTAATTGTCCATAGCACAGATTGGGCCTCACATCTGCCAAAAGTGCAAGCAGTCCTAGACTCTATCCGGGAAGCGGGGTTTACGGCTAACCCCAAGAAGTGTACCATTGGGCAGGAGGAGGCCAAATATCTTGGGTACACCATTGGCAGGGGAGTAATAAAACCCCAACTCAACAAAGTCGAGGCCATCCAGAGTTGGCCACGTCCCAACAGCAAGAAGCAGGTACGAGCCTTTCTGGGAATCGCGGGTTATTATCGGCGCTTCATTCCCCACTTTGCTTCTAAGGCTGTGCCCCTAACCAACCTGACGAAAGGGAAAGGGTCGGTCATGATTAAATGGACCCCCGAGGCGGAGGCAGCATTCCAATTCTTGAAACAAGCCTTATGTAGCCAGCCAGTGTTGTACTCACCCGACTTCTCTAAAGACTTTGTCGTACAAAGTGATGCGTCAGATGTGGGGTTAGGAGCAGTATTGTCCCAGGTCTGGAACGGGGAAGAGCACCCAGTCATTTACCTCAGCAGGAAGTTGAAGTCCCATGAGGTAAATTACGCCACGGTTGAAAAGGAGTGTTTAGCGGTGAAGTGGGCTCTAGATTCCCTTCGGTACTATCTGCTAGGTAGGCACTTTGACATGGTTACGGATCACGCTCCGTTAAAGTGGATGGCTCAAAACAAGGAGACAAATAGAAGAGTGAATAGGTGGTTCCTGGCCCTACAGGAATTCAACTTCACAGTAAAGCATCGCCCTGGCGTTCAAATGGGGAATGTGGATGCTTTGTCTCGAGTACATGAATGCCTGATTGCTGGTGTTCCAACCCCAAGGTTAAAACAAGAGGGGGGGGTATGTGACAGCAGGAAGGTAAAGTCACCTGGTTGCATCCAGGGGGGTAGATATATTTCTCCCAGATTCAGGCTTTATGCCGACTTATACAACTAGGGAGTTGATGAAGCCCAGCTGAGGCTAGTGGGCTCATGAATGACTCATACCTCTAGGGAGAGTGCTGGGCGTCGTGAGGCAGGGAGTTGATGAGACCAGCTGAAGCTTGTCAGCTCATTTAGGCCTCTATAAGAACTCCCAGCTTCATTAGATGTTAGCTCATGCCTGGAACCAGACCTGTGTGGACTGTCTAGGGAGAGTGAACCCCTGTGCGGTGAGGCAAAGCCTGTGTGGCTATTTGTTTGGACTTTTACTAAACCAGGGACTTAGGGACTAGGACAGCACCAGGCTGATCCCAGTTGTTAGTTTAGGAAACCTGCATGTTTAGTCAGAGGTCAAACTGACCAGGATTTATTTTGTTTATGTTTCTTTTTGGCTTTGCTGTGTTTTGTCACTGTACATAGAGAAATAAACCGCACCTTTTGATTTTGAAAACCACAACCTCCGTCTGCTGGCCCTGTTTTTGTGTGGGGAGCCCAACCAGGGGGTCACACACACCCGCTACCGAGTTAACCCCCTCACAATATATATATATATATATATATACAGTGTGTGTGTGTATATATATATATATATATATATATACAGTATATATATATATATATATATATATATATATATATATATATATATATATATATATATATACAACAAAGCCAAACCTACTTAGTCTCTACTTAGTATGCCTTACAATGCTGGGAAAACTGTGCTGGATGTTCCCATTTGCACAGGTCATTACATTTATAAACAGCACTGCTGCTCAGAATTGGTAATCCCACCCATGTGCTCTTTTGTCTCTGGATAATATGTTTCTCAATTTAATTGTCACCAGGGCAGGCACTCCTTTGTTTTACTGAACAAATGTATGTAGTTATAGCATTCCATGCTCTTCCACTATTGACAGGCCAGAAATTCTTCATTGAGTGATGAGACCCTAATCTGAGCATGTATAATTTAGAGTACATCTGCACAAATGCAAATACAGGTTAGGCATAACTAGCCCACTCTCTCATTTTATTTATTAATATTATATAAGGAAATATTTATATAACTTATTACAGAAACCAGATTATGTGCATTTTTATTAGACTATACATAGCTATGTGGTTGTGTACTTGTTTTATTTTTTGCAGTCTTTATTATTGAAGACCATAACGTGCGCTATTGATTATGTATGAAGTTTTATCTATTTATGTGTTCATTTAAAGTACAATTTCAATGAGCTTATAAAATCCACAGCAAAATCTAGTTGTGTGGAAAATGTTTTTCTGTTTGTGTTTTTTTATTAATATTTATTTACTTCTTTTAGATTGCATATTTAATTCCCTTTTATTATTTCCATTATCCTATTTGAAGATTTTGAATGTGCTACCAAGTGAAATTTAAGAGTTTGTTTATTCTTGTATACACTTAACTACTGCTTTCTCATTATCTTACTGCAAAGGTTTACATCCTTGAAAGTGAGATAACAAGAAAATTTGTACTTTTAGCTTTTCTTGTTCTCCAAATAGTGGTTTATGTAACTGTTACAGCTTGCTGAAACTGCAGTCTTGTAACTAATGCTAATGAATTGTACAATGGTCATACCACAAAATGTGTCTAAGATGGTGTTAAGGGTTCTATTTAGACAAACCACAAATTTATTTCTTACTTAGCGAGCATATGGTGGACAACACACTAATTAGAGTGATAGCCTTTTACTGCCATTGATAGATTCATTAACTGGTCAGTTTATGACTGTAATCATAGCATACTGGAGCTTAGGTCTCCAGTGCCTAGGTGTATATAGCCTATAAAGCTGCCCATACTTAAAGAAGTCATATAGTTGTAACATACGTTTAAACAAAAGCACAATATGCACTACAAACAATCACTGTCATATTCACTGAATCACGCATTTACTGGAAACATTTATGGCATTTATAAGACGGGAACATGCACTTGGAAAATGTGACAGCTGGTGAATGTCCAGTGAATGTTTACAATACACTAGCTCCTTTTTAGCAGCTATTGTGAGGCTAGAAAATGTGGCAACTTTTTAGAAAATCTTCTTTAAAGTGTTTGATTATTTATTATTTATATATATATATATATATATATATATATATATCAGACCTCAAATTTTCCACTTGCCTACTCGCATTTTGCGAGTGGAAAACGAGGTCTGGCGAGGAGCTGGGCTGCCTAGGAGTGGGGGGGGGCGAGCACCGCAGTGGGCGGGGTTGATAAGCAGTCCTCCCAGCGATCGCTCCGATGGCAGAGAGCACGGAGGAAGAGAACTTGCATTGAAATTTCCTCTGCTCTGCTAGCTCACACAGCCCCGCCTTCTCCTGACCCCGCACCTGTAATAGACAGAATGCGGGTCCAATGTCAGGAGGAGGCGGGGCTGTGTGGGTGAGCAGAGTGGAGGAAATTTCGATGTAAGTTCTAACAGCGGGCTATACTGCTCTGCGATCCGCGGCTCTCCACTTCATCCTGTCATGCAGAGGCGTTGCTAGGTGGGTAACACCCATCGGTAGCAGCACCTCTAACACCGCCCACTGCCATGATTAGCTGTGCCTCGCGCCACTGTGTACCTCAGGGGCGCAGACCGAAGCCGCCTCCTCCCTGTTTACATCCACAGAAGAGGAGGAGGACCCTGCACTCGAGGGACACACAGTGTGTGCGCTGTTCTGAGGTATGTAAGGGGGCGGCGTCTGTACTGAGGGGGGTCTTGTAATGCTGGAGGGTCTGCACTAGAGGGGGTGTCTGTAATGCTGAGGGGGGTGTCTGTAGTGCTGAGGGGGGTGTCTGTAATGCTGAGGGGGGTGTCTGTAATGCTGAGGGGGGTGTCTGTAGTGCTGAGGGGGGTGTCTGTAATGCTGAGGGGGGTGTCTGTAATGCTGAGGGGGATGTCTGTAGTGCTGAGGTGGGTGTCTGTAGTGCTGAGGTGGGTGTCTGTAGTGCTGAGGGGGGTGTCTGTAGTGCTGAGGGGGGTTTCTGTAGTGCTGAGGGGAGTGTCTGTAATGCTGAGGGGGGTGTCTGTAGTGCTGAGGGGGGTGTTTGTAATGCTGAGGGGGGTGTCTGTAGTGCTGAGGGGGGTGTCTGTAATGCTGAGGGGGGTGTCTGTAGTGATGAGGGGGTGTCTGTAATGCTGAGGGGGGTGTCTGTAATTCTGAGGGGGTGTCTGTAGTGCTGAGGGGGGTGTCTGCAGTGCTGAGGGGGGTGTCTGTAGTGCTGAGGGGGATGTCTGTAGTGCTGAGGGGGGTGTCTGTAGTGCTGAGGGGGATGTCTGTAGTGCTGAAGGGGGTGTCTGTAGTGCTGAGGGGGGTGTCTGTAGTGCTGAGGGGGGTGTCTGTAGTACTGAGGGGGTGTCTGTACTGCTGGGGGCTGTCTGTACTTGGGTGGGAGTGTCTGTACTGATGGGGGGGTCTGCACCGGGTGACACCAACCCTAGTAATGCCACTGCTGTCATGATCTGGCCGCCAATGGGAGCACGATTAGTCTTCATTAGGGGAAAAATTAGTCTGCAATGGGGGCACAGTGAGTCTTCAATGGGGGACACAATGAGTCTTCAATGGGGGACACAATGAGTCTTCAATGGGGGACACAATGAGTCTTCAATGGGGGGCACAATTAGTCTTCAATGGGGGGCACAATGAGTCTTCAATGGGGGGCACATGGGTCTGCAATGTGGGGCACAGTGAGGCTGCAATGTGGGGCACAGGTGAGGCTGCATTGATGAGCACAGGTGAGGCTGTGCTGAGGGGAACTGATAAAGTTGTTGTTAATATTTATTTCTGTAACTTAATTCTGCATAAAACATTTACAAGTGTAATTTCATGAGATAATTTATGAGGGCGTGATTAGCGGCAGAATTAGGGGCGGAGCAGGGTAGGGGTTAGGTTGGGCAACTGGTGGCGAGCAACCCTTGAGGCCTGGCTAGTGGCTCAAGGCTTGAAATTTTGAGCCCTGTAATATATATTATATAGATATATTTACATTTACATCATTCACTGAACTTGGCACAATGGCAAATCTCATAGTTAACAGTGTTACAGGGAACCCAGGTGAGATGCCTCCCTGGAGTTCTCTGCATGCTTAAAAAACATTCTCTAGCAGGGATCCCTTGACTTCTAGTAATAAATATTGTAGTTACCACCTTTCCCCATCAATGAACAAAGGTGAAACGTCATTGAATATTGTTTTACCTGTTAGCCCCCATTCACACCTGAGCATTTTGTAGTGTATTTCTCCAGGCTTGACCACGCTCCGCATGCAAAATCCCATTGTCTTTAATGGTACCTGTTCACATTTTAATGCTCAGTGGTTTTTGTTGTTCAATGCCATATGTTTAAATAAGGACATGAGTTCTTTTTTAAGCATAATCTGTTTTTTTTCCTCCATAGACTTTAATGTGAGATTCTGTAAACATGCGACATATATATTTTCACATTTTCATATGCATTTTTGCATTTGAAGAACTGCTTCCCCAGCCCAGGAAACACATGTCTGAAGTTTGACATGCATGCAAAAATACTTCAATAAAGCTTGTAAAACACTTTAAAAATGCATTTTTACACCTGCAAAAGTGTAAAAAAAATGCATCAAAATCGCCAGAAATGCATTCTGTGAAATGTGAATGCAGACTTAATTAAATGTCCTATGAATGTGTTTTATAAGTAGGGCTGATTTAATTGTAGAACAGTTTAAACCACCATATAATGTTTTATTTTATATCTTTATTGGTCTGACTATGTACATATCCTTCGCTGTAATTACCCAATGAAATAAGGTGTAGTAGAAGCCAATAATGGGAATTCTTTTATATATTATATATGTGCCACGACTACCCTGTCTTATGAGTCTCAGGTTCACGGAATTTTATTAGCAAGCCTGGGTGCAGCTTTCCCCACTATGGTTCTACCACTCTGTTCAGGTATTCTATAGTATACGCAGGTTTAGGTTATATAATAAGTTTAGAGTTTATATCAGCCATGACAGCCAAGAGGGTCAGCATGACAGTCAGGCAGCTAGCATTTTCAATGACAGCCTCCATATTTTTTTCATAACTATAGGCAAATCATATTTGTGAAACATTTTCACTGCTCACTTCAAATACAGAAAGACACTGGGATTTTTTTGTTTTAAACTTTCATTGAACCTGAACTTGAATTGGTACTAAAAGGGTTGAGCAAAGCATCCATGGAAATTATTTTAAAATACTGACAGGTATGCAAGCATATGAATCAGAAAATTCTAGGTCAGAAGCTGGACTACGCAAACTTATTTTTCATCAGAAATGAAGAATATTATTTTTGGAAAGAAAGTTAAGAAACTGAATCAACTTGCTGGATATTATAAAGCTATTTAGGATGTAAAACTTCATGAACTGCATTCAAAGAATGAGCAAAAACGATACATTTATATAAACACCATGCACTTTAGTTATACAAAGCTAAATTTCTGTATGGTGTTATATTGTGTTTTTTTTTGTTTCTTGTTTCTAGAATACCTTTATATTCTTTATTTGCATCAAGCACTTTACACTTTTTTTCTTGTACACTTAGAAGATAGTTAAGATCTGTGTAGGCAGGTTAACATCACATCATTAACAGCTTTCAAACTTTTCCTACTGAAGGGCAATCATAGAAATGTACCTGAGATGTAATAGCTGAAACTTACAGACACAACAGACTGTGTGTAGGTGTTGTTACTGACTGATGACTTTTTTTTTTAAACTAGCTTTTGACAGATTAACATTGCTGAGTGATAATAATAAGCTTTTTTAGTTGCAGTTATTATTTTGTACTGATTCTAAAGTTTTGGTCTTGATTTCAAAGTTCTTGTGAAAGAAACAATTAGGCACAAAACAAGGTTATAGAGGATATACATTGAAAAAAAAATAATCACTACTGTCAACCTCTAAATTTATGAACAAACTGTTTGAGTTTCTGTTAAGGCTAAACTCCTAGAAAACAGCTTAATGCACAGTTGAAATAAAAATACATAATAGCTATTTTATCTGCCAAAGGATTTATTTTGTGCAGCCAGTCCTCAGATTTCCATATTGCCTAACAGCATAGCCAGGTTGAGCAGGTTGGTGACCTGACTTTTGTCAACTACAGATAATCAGTTAAGCTTTGTCCCCTTCCCCACCCCAGCCTGTGATTGGACAATAAAGCAGACTGATGATGTCATCACTCTTCTGTTTCTATTTGTCAGCATGTTACATGTCAGCACATGTGAAGGCAGGGGGGCTGGATTGGCTCAAGAATGATGTTGAGCCTCCCTCTTCTGTCTTACTGCTGTTCTTTAAAGGGGTTGTAAAGGTTCGTTTTTTATTTTCTAAATAGGTTCCTTTAAGCTAGTGTATTGTTGGTTCACTTACCTTTTCCTTAGATTTGTTCCTTCTAAATGTTTGTTTTCTTTGTTTTCTTTGTCTGAATTTCTCACTTCCTGTTCCTCCTCAGTAAGCTGTTCAGTAAGCTGTTCTGGCTGACTCCACACCACTCGGATGATGGTGTGAAGTTTAGTGAGGAGAAACAGGAAGTGAGAAATTCAGACAAAGAAAAAAAACATTTAGAAGGTAAATCAAAGGAAAAGGTAAGTGAACTAACAATGCACTAGCTTAAAGGAACCTATTTAGAAAATAAAAAACAAACCTTTACAACCCCTTTAACATATTATAAAAAGCTGATATCATGAATGATTCTGTTGCCTTTATTTGCATTTGAATTTGCATTTAAGGTTACATTTTATGTTCTTTTAATTAATATAATAATGAATTGTATTTATTTAGTAAGGGGCAACACAGTGGCTTAGTGGTTGACACATCTGCCTTACAGTTCTAACATTCTCAGATCTAATCCTGACTAGGACACTGGAGTTTACATGTTCACCTTGTTCACCTTGTGTCTGCGTGAGTTTCCTTAGTTCTGTTCAACTTAAAGTGGAAGTTCAGTTAAAAAGCTGACTAAGGCTAAACCCACTCTTACCTCCATTCTAAGCCTTTTCTATCTAACCCTGTAAAGAAAAGTCCTGTATACTTACTTATTCTGAAGCCGCTCCAGTCGAGTCCCATGAACAGCTGTCATTTGTGGCTTAAGTGATGAGGAGGGGCAGCCAATAACGACGATCTCTCCTCTACACAGAAGCTGCCGCTGGATTGATCATGTGACCACAGTGGGTTCAGAATAGGTAAGTATACAGATATTTTCTATACAGCGTTAGATAGAATAGGCTTATAATGGCGATGGGAGTAGGTTTAGCCTTAGTTAGCTTTTGACTGAACTTCCACTTTAAGTTAAAATAAAATAAGCTGTGTTCACTTTAACTATCCAATTTTGTGCAATGAAAATCGTATGCTGGGTTCCCGCTGTGAGATTTTTTGTTTGTTCAACCAATAGATTTTGTTAAATCAAGAGTTTGTATTCTGACAGCGGGGATTAATACTGGTTTTGCAGAAAAACTGTTCAACAGAAACTGGTCTAGCAACCGGCTTCTGTTGAACAGAAAGGGCTACACACACATCCAAATTCAACTGGTTTCTGCTGAACAGGCTGCATTTCGATACGTGTGTACCCAGCTTTAGTTCTAAATTCCTCTGCACATAATTGGATATTTAAAGTAAACACAGCCTCACTTTGTTCACTATGCTGAGTGAACAATTTCTGATCCTTTGGTAAATCAACCATGTCTAATCAGTAAGTGCGCACTTTCATTGTGAGCCTGATTTGAAATGTCATCTAGTTTCCATCCAATGATAAGAATTGACAATAAAGAGGGAGAACAAATGACTACACATTAAAATACATTAAAATTATTTTAGAGAAGAAGAGAGAAATAGTTTTCTTTTTTACATCTGCTTTGAATTTTTCCTAAACATAACCAGACGTAAATAATTGCATTGGGACAGTGTAGGCTGCATTCTTCAAATGTTCCTTTTTATTTGAAAAATATTATTACATATAATTATATGAACAAAGAGTATTTGTGCAGTATACAATCAGAACAAACATATCCCAGATACATTGCTAGGCATACACAAGGATATGAGTTACTAATGTTTCCACATATGAATCGTGAAGTCTGATGAAAGTCAACTAAAACAATGAAGCCTTTCACATCTCTAGTAAATTGTGGTGCAGTTGCTGAAATCTCCCCGGCGTTTATTTTTGTAGGACTTCTTCCATGCTTGCATGCTCATAAAGATTTGGCCGTGAAAGGAAATTGGTCAAGGAGTCTTGAATTGGCTTTTTATCCATTGACCTGTGTTTCGTATATCTAATGACCTATTGGACTTTGGCATCTCAGTTTCCACTGGGCTAAATCAATAGTTTGTTTCAAATCATTTTTCTTTCATTACAGTCTTTGCTAACAAGTTTATTTTCCTGCTCTATTTTAAGTATGTTAAAGATGCATTGTGCATGAGAACTCATAAATTGTTGGCCCCTGTAAGATTCTCGGTGCTTCAAGGGAAGTCTGATAAATACCGATTCACAATTGTATGTAAGCATGCTGCAAAATAAAAAACTCCCTTCTTGGTTAGATCAAGGTTTGAAACGGTGTGATTGCTTGAATAACAATTTTAAGAACTAACAACCCTTTAGGCAGTAAGCAAAGTACTTTTGAAATTAAATAAATCTGTACTGACTACTAAAAAAGCAGAAGATCACTGAAGCCTTATAGTAGGTACCGTAACGTGCAGAAATGATACTTGCACAGCACTGCCAGCCTCATCAGCCTACCATTGGGACCCCAAATCCATATGCAGATAGTAACCTCCTGAAAGGAAAGGATAAATCCTGTGTGTCAATAAGGTGGCCTTCACACCACATGCGGCCCACAAGCATCTTTCTTACAGCCTGAAAAGATCTTCTCTATCCACAATTTTAGTAAGCAGAGGAGAACTTCAGCAAGTTGCAAGAAGGTACCCGCAGCTGTAAAAAAAAATGGTGGTGGTGGTGGTGGTGGGCAAGCATTACTCACAGTGTAGGAGCTAGCTTGCACTTTAGTATTGCAGAACTCCTGTCTGTCCTAGCTGTCCTATCTTTATCCATTGTGGCAAGCTGTGGGCAGTGATTGACAAATGGTAGGTGCAGCTCTATAGTGTTGAATTTTAAATAAACAAGGGGGTGCTGGGCAGTGAATTTTAACTAAACAAGAGGGTGCTCTTGAACTTTACTTTTGAACTGAACTTTAGCTAATGAAGGTGCTGATAGTTCTAAATAAATAAGGGGGTGCTGGGCAGTGACTTTGAGCTAACACAGGTGATGGGCAGTGAATTTTAACTAAACAAGGGGGTGCTGGGCAGTGAATTTTAACTAATCAAGGGGGTGTGGGCCAGTGAATTTGAGCTAAAGGAGGAGCTGATCAATCAATTTGTGTACATAATACCTTGTATTGTATAAATTCCCAATTATCATTTATATATGCACTAAAAGTCAGCCAACACATTTCAGGGGCCTGAAAACACTTCCCCTTCATTAGAGCTTTAGTTAAAATAAGAAAGCTCAATGGACTCAGGATAGGGCTTTCCTGGGTAAATATAAGCAAGTTACCTGCCTGACCTAGACAGTTACTAGCCGGCAGCATCTGCATGAATGACAGTAAAGATAAGAAGGCAGTCTCACTGGTTACCCAACAGCCAGTACTCCATACTCATACTCTTTCTGTTGCCTTCAACACAGTTGACCACCCACTCCTCCTCAACAAACTCTACTCCCTTGACCTCCGTGATTCTGCTCATTCCTGGTTCTCCTTCCTATCTCAGTGCACTTTCCGTGTCACACATACAACACCATCTCCTCTGCTCCTCTTCCTCTTTCTGTTGGGGTACTCCAAGGCTCTGTCCTTGGGCCCCTCCTATTCTCTCTCTATACCTCTTCCCATGGCCAGCTGATAGCCTTCCATGGCTTCCAATACCACCTCTATGCTGATGACACCCAGATCTATCTCTCCACTCCTCAACTCACCCCCTCAATCTCCTCACGTATCACAAACTTACTAAGCGATATACAGTATCAGTGTGGATATCACACCACTTCCTCAAACTCAATCTTTCTAAAACTGAGCTTGTAATATTTCCTCCTCCCCGATCCCCCCAACATGACTTTAGAATTGAGATCAACAGCACAACCATTGGTGTAATCCTAGACTCGGACCTCTCCTACAGCCCCCACATCCAATCACTGGCTACATACCGCCTTTGCCTCTGCAACATTTCCAGAATTCGCCCCTTCCTGACTGACAACACGACAAAACAAGTTATTCACTCTTTGGTTATTTCCAGCCTTGACTACTGAAACTCCCTCCTCGCTGGCCCATCTTTACACAGGCTATTCCCCCTTCAGTATATTATGAATGCTGTTGCCAGACTAATACACCTTACTAACTGATCCATGACTGCTGCTCCTCTCTGCCAATCCCTTCACTGGCTTTCCCTATCCCACTGTATTAAATTCAAAATACCGACCACAGCATACAAGGCCATCTACAACATTGCCCACAACCTAATCTGCAGATATCGCCCAAATCATCCTCTCTGCTCTTTCCAAGACCTCCTGCTCTCTAGCTCCCTTGTTACCTCCTCCCATTCTAGCCTCCAGGACTTCTCCAGAGCCTCTCCCATCCTCAGGAACTCCCTGCCCCAGTATGTCCTGTCAGCCCCCACCCTGTCTGCCTTTAGGCGATCCCTGAAAACTCACTTATTTGGGGAAGCCTATACAACCTCCACCAAAGAACTGTACCAAAGTCACCTCCTTCAGATCATCTTCTGTACCTTTTGTACCACCTCCACCTCCCTTTAGATTGTAAGCTCTATGAGCAGGGCCCTTCTATTCCTTCTGTATTGAACTGTATTGTAAATTTACTGTCCCCCCTCTACATTGTAAAGTGCTGCGTAAACTGTTGGTGCTACATAAATCCTGTATAATAATAATAATTTTAATTAAATGAAGTGCCATTATTGCAGGGAGGAGATCCAGAAGAAATTTTATTTTTGTCTGTCAAAGTGCAATCTATTTATGAAGGTGTGACTAACTTTACAACCCATCCTTAAATTTGAGTTTGATAGCTAAAGCTTGCCATACCCATCCTCCATGTTTCCGTGCTTAGGGCAGACTTTTGCAGATAGACTCCATACCTGGAAACATTGGCCTTTAGGAGGAATACAACAGTCTATTGTGGAGTCAGGTGGTCCTTTACAGGAACAAGTAGGCACATCAGGGTGTCTGCTGAGAAGTTATAACATTGCTCTGCCATGTAATTAGTGATTACAGGCTTATTTTAAGAGATAATGGTCTGTTTATTCTAGGCTCCTACACAGGGGTTCAAAAAGCAAAGTGGGGCCTTAAAGGAGGAAACAGGAGGAGCCTCATCAACAGGATTTGTTAATTACAATGAGAATGGTACTGTCTTCTACTCAGGGATTTAACTACAAATCACAGGCCCTATATCAACATTGTTATGGTGCTCCCCTCCACTTCAACAAAATTCTGTCAGTCTGTGACATTTTGTACAACCTAATAAAAAGTCCCCTCCGATGTACCATTGCACACCTATTTGTACCACCTAGTTACTGATGCTATGCGGTGGCTGGAGCACCCCTTATATTTTTATACCCTTTGCACTGATAGCCGATGAACATCCCCCTTCTGAGTAAAAGCCCTCTGTAAATTGGTATTTGGTGTGAATGGTGTAAACGCCCTGTTACATTAGTAGTAGGTGTACATTTAAGAGCCATGTTTATGTTTTCATTGGCTAAGTGTGCAAAATAAATAGGACACATCTATTTTTTGCGTAAAAAAAAAACAAAAAACTGTTATTGCCATCTTTGTGTACATTCCCTAAAAGGCAAGGCATAACATAAATATCACATAGACCATCTGTGTGGGGAGTTACTCAGTATGCAGTTTGTACTTATTACAATGTAAATGTGTTGATTGCACTGATTTAAATGAGCTATAATGAAAGTATCAGTATTTGCTTTTTCTTTATTAAAATTATATTCGTTCTTCTCTTGTTGCTAATTGTGGATTTACACCATTGTTGATGATTTTATAGGCAGATGAAAAATACACTTACATTTCAAATGTATCTTCTTTATGTGTGGAATTTATGAACTTGTGTACACGGAGTTCATTTACAATCTTGTTAACAAAACATTATGTCATGTTGAAAGTGCTGACATGTAATGGGTGGGTGTTCCAAGACACTGTTGGTAAATGTTTAACCTTCTGTGAATCAACTTTGAATGAACCTGCTGACTTGAATAAACTAACATACTGCTTATTCTTCAACGGTGAATGTATGAAAATAGATAGAGAGAGAAGGAGGATAGACAAATAGATAGATAGATAGAGTGTGTGGATAAAAAATAAATAAAAAGAGAGGGTGCCACCTTTAAGTGTAGTTTATTAGTGAAAACATAAAAACAATATATCAATGCATGCACTGTGGGACACAATCAACTTGCATATATACAGGTCTATTTGAAACCAAGCCAATATATGTTACAAACTTTGGCAGGGATTCGGCCAAGCCTTGCAGAATAGAGCAGGAATTTGTTAGGATGGAAAAAAAAAATGCCTCTGGCTGGGACAAGCAGATCTGGACGGGAAAGCGTCTGGATCTTTGTAGCAATTAATGACGTTACACATCACACACCCTCTCTTCCTTTTCTGTTTTTTATATAACTGGAATTTCCTTTATCTCCCCACGTACAAGGAAAAGCACCACGTGATTGTCCCAAATATCCTGAATCTCTTCATTAAAGATGTAGTGTCAAAATTCTGTAGATAACATGTAAGACCATGTAGATCAGATATTTATTTGTGATCACTTATTAAGAAAAGAAAACAAAAAGTATTTAAATATGTATGTATGCATATACTGTGTGTATATATATATATATATATATTTATTTCTACGCACATGCATTTTGTCTCTATTTTAAACTGAAGGTATTGTTTTACAAGGTAAGGGTTCACATATACTTCCAGTCGCAGTATTTTCTCCAAAAGTACAGTCCACAGGCATGTTGCCAATGGTTTACCATGCCAAAAAGTCAACCATAATATATTACTGTACAAATGGTGCTCTTAGGAATTCTTATCAACTTATGACATCCACATGCAATCTGGAAGCTTGGCATGATATCATGTGGACATCTATAAAGGAAATATGAGAGATAGCTAGACAGAGAGATAGATAGATAGATAGATAGATAGATAGATAGATAGATAGATAGATAGATAGATAGATAGATAGATAGATAGATAGATAGATAGATAGATCAGTGTTTCTCAACTCCAGTCCTCAAGGCACCCCAACAGGTCATATTTCCAGGCTTTCCATTATATTGCACAGGTGATTTGATCAGTTTCAATGCCTTAGTAATTACCACAGCCCTTTCATCTGAGGGAAATCCTGAAAACATGACCTGTTTGGGCGCCTTGAGGACTAGAGTTGAGAAACACTGGTCTATCTATCTATCTATTTATCTATCTATCTATCTATCTATCTATCTATCTATCTATCTATCTATCTATCTATCTATCTCTCTGTCTAGCTATCTCTCATATTTCCTTTATAGATGTCCACATGATAGATAGAGCCTCTCCCATCCTCTGGAACTCACTACCTCAACCTGTCCGGCTATCCCCTACTCTTGCTACCTTCAGGCGATCCCTGAAAACTCACCTCTTCAGGGAAACCTATCACATCTCCAACTAATCTTTTACCACTTCCATCAGCTCATTCCCCACAGTTACAACCTTTTGTACCACCTGCCCCACCCAATTAGATTGTAAGCTCTTCTGAGCAGGGCGTTCTTAATCCTCTTGTATTTTATTGTATTGTAACTGTATTGTCTCCCTTTTATATTGTAAAGCGCTGCGTAAACTGTTGGCGCTATAAAAATCCTGTATAATAATAATAATAGATAGATAGATAGATAGATAGATAGATAGATAATATAGATAGAGATAGAGAGATAATATAGATAGATAGATAGATAGATAGATAGATAGATAGATAGATAGATAGATAGATAGATAGATAGGTAGATAGATAATATAGATAGATAGATAGATAGATAGATAGATAGATAGATAGATAGATAGATAGATAGATAGATAAATAGATAATATAGAAAGAGATAGATAGATAGGTAGATAGATAGGTAGATAGATAGATAGATAGATAATATAGATAGATAGATAGATAGATAGATAGATAGATAGATAGATAGATAGATAGATAGATAGATAGATAGATAGATAGATAATATAGATAGAGATAGATAGATAGATAGATAGATAGATAGATAGATAGATAGATAGATACTGTAGATAGACAGATAGATAGATAGATAGATAGATAGATAGATAGATAGATAGATAGATAGATAGATAGATAGATAGATATTGCTTATTAAGGTTATTGAAGTTTTTGTGCAAATGGAGGTTTTTTTTGCTTCCTACAAACAGGAAACTAGGAATAAAAATATTTAAAATGTTCCATCAATTACCAAGTAGCAGACACCACACAGGTTTTGTTACTTATCTGTTACATTCCAGAGCTCTCTGCACATAGAAACTAAACACTGCTTCATTCAACTGAAACCAATAAGGATGTTTCCGTCGTCACTCAGACTAGGTTCTACGGCTTCCAAATAAGCAGTACGGGGAATTTTTCTTATTGACTTTCAGTGGAAGATATTTGACCAAACACAGTTCAAACAGCTTGTAAATAGTAGACCAAATCAGTCATTGCGCAAAGCCCGCTGGAGGGACACATAAATGTGCCCACCACATATTCCACAGTAACTTGTTTACAGAACTTTTCAGCCTCAAGGTATATATGGAAGTAATTGTGAAACATACAAGGCTTCTGGCTTGAATGCTCATTTGTCCTCCAAGCTCATGTGAAAATGAGAATTTGGAGGAAAATAAACTCTATGCTGTTTGGAAATGAAGGTCAGTAAAAGGGAATGTCTAACCTGGGAATCTGACAAATTACCCCTGCAAATTATTTCCTTTCTACATTTCATTAAAGTTTCAGGAAAAAAAAATCTTCAATACCTGAGCAGCAAAGAACTTTGGCAAACTTAGCTTTAAGTCTATCTTCAAAGGCAAAGTTTACTTTTATAGAAACAAATGAATCACATATGCCTCTGCATCTATAAAGTTTTGTGAAAATATATACTGTACAATATATACATACTGTATATATATATATATATATATATATATATATATATTATTATTACACAGGATTTATATAGCACCAACAGTTTGTGCAGCGCTTTACAACATCAGGGAAGACAGTACAATCACAATACAATTCAATACAGAGGGATCAGGGGGCCCTGCTCGTTAGAGCTTACAGTCTATATATATATATATATATATATATATATATATATATATATGTAAATATATATATATATATATATATATATATATATATATATATATATATATATACGGTATATATATATATATATATATATATATATATATATATATATATATATATATATATCTTATGAATCTATGCACGTAAACAGGGGTGTCCCAAACAGAGACTCTTAGTTCACATTTCACGCAATACAAGTTCAAGGTGGCAAACTGTAATGATTCCTCTCTGGCCAGTCCCTACTCTACCTTGCAAATGCAGATTGCCAACCTCTTGCTAAATAACATACTCTTAGGAGTTTGGGCATATGGTGCCAATATGGGGCAAACAGACACAGCTAGAAGAGAGCTAACGAGCAAGATCCAGCAATGCATGTCCACACTGGGAATAAGCACAAAGGGTGGACAGCATCAACAGATAAACACAGTTATCTATGCATGTAACCAGGTGTGTCCCAAAAAAACACGCACAAAAAAAAACAAGGGGGTTACAGCATGGACATAACAATTTATTGTTCCATTAAAGAATAATAAAGCATTGTAAGTACCATAGTTTGACTCGGTGGCAGCCCCTTGCAGTCCCTATACACATAGTTGCCAACATTGCAAAAAAAACATCTGGGACACTTTTTTTGTATTGAGGCGGAGCCTTGCTATAATCAGGGGGGGAGGGCATTCGTTTGTAGGCGTGTCATGCCGGAGTGAAAAATGCGGCGCGCGAAAAATGGGCGTGGTTTACGCACGATAGTGGGTGTGGTTTAAATGGGCATGGTTCAAAGGGGTGTGGCTAGAGTCCGAGGTGAGAGAAAGAGAGAGAAAGAAATAGAAAGAAAGAAGCCAGATCCTACACCACAATAGTAATGTGTAACAAAATTGGCAGATAAGGATACTCCAAAACACCTGTTGGCGCTTCAATCATCCCGGCACCATGTTTGTTATGGTGTCAGGGTGATTGAAGTGCATTATTTCTATTTTTACATTGTAATATAAAATGAAATCATTCAACTCACCATAATGCCGAATCAGTGGAAGCCCTGAGCGTGTTACCTGCCACGTCGCCTGCCACCAGATGGCCTCCCCAGCAGTCCGTCCTTGCATCAGGTGCCTCCCAAGCAGTCCGTCCTTGCATCAGGTGCCTCCCCAGCAGTCCGTCCTTGCATCAGGTGCCTCCCCAGCAGAGCCCCCTCCACACTTGTGGACAAGGGTCCAAAAATCATGATTGTCCCAGGAAATTCGGGACTGTTTGGCAACTATGCACTACACTGATTACCCCGCCACCCACTACACTGATTACCCCGCCACCCACTACACTGATTACCCCGCCACCCACTACACTGATTACCCCGCCACCCACTACACTGATTACCCCGCCACCCACTACACTGATTACCCCGCCACCCACTACAATGATTACCCCGCCACCCACTACACTGATTACCCCGCCACCCACTACACTACACTGTGATTACCCCGCCACCCACTACACTACACTGTGATTACCCCACCACCCACTACACTACACTGTGATTACCCCACCACCCACTACACTAAATTACCCCGCCACCCACTACACTACACTAATTACCCCACCACCCACTACACTACAATTACCCCACCACCCACTACACTACAGTGCAATAGTACGGTACCTGCGGTGCGTGAGGATGTGCTGGTGGTCCGAGGGGTCTGCCAAATGGAGTGAGCCAGGACCATCACAGTGTCCCCAGCCAGCGGTGCCCCGGTCCTTCCATCAGTGTCCCCACTCGTCGGACACACGGGGGTGGGGCGGAGGGTTGTTGGCAGCGGCGGCGCCGGGTGCTGATAGGCGTCAGTGTCCCCAGCCAGTGGAGCCCCGGTCCTTACATCCGTGTCCCCGCTCCTTGTCGGACACACGGGGGCTGGGCAGAGGGTCGTTAGCGGCGGCGGGTGAAGCATGCTGCTTCCTTGTGCCTCTCCTTGCGTTCAGTGGAGAGCGGGGAGGAGTCGCCAATCCGAAGCCGATTGGCTGCCCCAGGCTCTGCACTGAACACAAGGGGAAAACGTAAACAAATATGGTGGCGGCAGCGGCCATTTTTGTGTAGCCGCTGCCGTTTTTAGCTAAAGCATTCCCGAATTTACCGGGACAAAACGGGACAAAAAGAACTGGGCTTGTCCCGAATCGGGACAAGCCCAATTCGGGACAAGGGTCCAAAAATCGTGCTTGTCCCGGGAAATTCGGGACTGTTAGTAACTATGCCTATACAACAAAGCTCCAAGAGAGGGAGGTAGAAGCAGCACAAGGAGCTGGCTAGGTATACTACAGTACATGAAGCATGCTAAAAGGAGAAGCGGGCAGAGTGACAGAGAGATGAGCGCATAAGCTTGATACATTTCCCTTCACTGTCCAGTCACAGGGTGGGGGTTGGGAGGAGACTTGAAAGTGAAAGTGAAACTACAGCAGAGATAGAACAGGTTTCTTCCCCTGACAGTGCTGTGCTATGTGGCAGAGAAGTGTAAATCTCTAGACTGGATGGACAGAAATATAAATTCTTTTGACAGGCAAAACAACTCACACTGTATTTTACCTGTGCATTTAGTTGTTTGCCTGGATTTCAGCTTTATATTTTCCTATTAATACTGTCCATGAAAGGAAATGATTAATTAGGTAATATAAGCAATCAAGTAAAGGCAAAAAACGATTTCTTCTCTTTTTTAGTGAATTGCAAAAAATACTTAAAGTGGAGTTCCGCCAAATTTATTTATTTTTTTAAAGTCAGCAGCTACAAATACTGCAGCTGCTTACTTTTAAAATATGGACACTTACCTGTGCAGGGCGCCCGCGATGTCGGCACCCAAAGCCGATCTGTCCCTTGGCTCTTGGGTGCTGCCGCCACCATCTTCGGTAAGGGAATCAGGAAGTGAAGCCTTGCGGCTTCACAGCCTGGTTCCCTACTGTGCATGCGCGAGTCGTGCTGCACAATCCGAATGGTCCCTGCTGTCTTCTGGGACCTGAGTGTCTCCCAGAAGACAGCGGGGGGGGGGGGACAGAGGAGGCGCGGATATCTATTGCTGGAAGTGGGAGCAAATACCTGTATTAGACAGGTATCTTCTCCCCCCTCCCCCTGAAAGGTGCCAAATGTGACACCGAAGGGGGGAGGATTCCAAAAAGCAGAAGTTCCATTTTTGGGTGGAACTCTGCTTTAAGTCCTGTGAAATTTAGCTGAAGGACATGAAAATATTTGAACAATTCTGTACAATGTAATTGCATATTGATATAAAGAAACATCTCATCAGACCAGTGTTAGAAAATCTTTGTCTAATTAGTTTTTACTAGTGGTTCAAAGGCAATCCTGCATTGCTGTTCACTTCCCAGGGCTTATACAATTATTAGATATGAATGCTTAAGATTAAGGAATGTAACCCATGTTAGTTTGGTATGACTTAAGGGTATATTGTAATTGGTCTGTTCTACAGTTAATCCAACAACACTGAAGGTCTGGTAGCATGTGATATACCGAGCCAGAGGCGCGATGGAGCCACCTCTGGCATCTCCTATCCCCTGACAATAACACTTAGGGGTGGTTTTATGGGCACAGGATGATCCCGTTAGGGGTGCCCGGGATGGGTATGCCCCCTAGACCAACGGTTCCCTTAGCCTGCATTCCTACCACCCTTGTTTACCTACTACCCAGGGGTAAGGACTTTATCTTCTCCCAGTCAACACTCTGTGCAATCACCATTGCATTCGCCCCTGAAGAGTTGGTATACCCCAATGAAACGCGTTTGGCTTACATAGATGCATTATGTCCATACAGAAGATTTTATGTCTTTTACATTGTTTTACTCCAAGATTTTCCAATATCATCCAGCCCCTTCAGTGGTTCATGTTGTGCAGGACTTGTCTTTACTCCATGATATGCCAAGCACCATGGCGTCAATATGTATATGTGGTTTTTAGCATGCTCTGCGTTTATGCGATTTGTGTATGTAATTCAATATGCTTTACATGATCTTACATGGTATATTAAAATGCTTTTTGCTAAGACTGCTTTTTGTTATACATCTCTCATTCAAAGTCCCCAACAAACTCCCCCACTCGAAACCCATATAAGCAATACTGTGTGCTACATCCCACATGCTTACTCTACATAGCGATTGGCCTCATTTAAAGTCCCTGTAATCAAACTCTCTCCTTTTCGCTTCTTTCCTTATGTCATGCCGACTTGCCTACATGATGATTTGAAAAATAAAAACCCATTGAAAGTAAAATAGTAAAAAAAAAAAAGATTAAGGTAAGTAAAGATCAGTAATAGGTAGTACCAGCAGGACAAATGGTAATATAAAGATGATCTATCTAGTATGCTAGAGGACTAACACTCACATTTTCTAAGCATTTAGTGCTAGTTCACACGAGACGCAGTTCCGTTCAGTTCCGTTAGCTTTTTTCTGCACAAAATGCATGCACAGTGTTTTCAATGTATTCCAATGGCTATAGTTCACAACATGCATTCAGTTTGAAGTCAGTTTTTGCACCGGAAATTGACTGCATGGTGTGAACAAGAGCCATTGGAATACAAGGAAAACACTGTGCATGCATTTTTAGTGCAGAAAAAAAGCGCACGGAACTGAACCGAACTGCATCTGGTGTGAACTGGCCCTTATCGAACAGAGCTATTCGAGAGTAAGAAACAGCATTCATAAAAATAATATTTAAACATTTATTTCTAACTTTAAAAAGTATAATCTAAGCGAGAAATCATACAGCACGTAAGTCAGTAAAATACCCTTCCCATCCAGGCATGGAGGTGGGGCAAAAATATTTATTTGACCGACTGAGCATTTGTGAAGTGACTTGCTGAGAATGAAGGAGACAGAGATAGCTTAAAGTCTCTTAGGATTTAGATATTCAGGTCTTTTATATAGCGTTTGGCTGTCTGAAAATAGCAATGTTGCTGTTGCATGCTATGTAAATTCATTAGACATTCACATTAAACCTTTCAGGCTTCTCTGCTAAGAATGAGAAAAAAATATTTGCTATCCTTGGTTTCCTTTGGCAATTCTATTTTTTTATCAAGCAAAATAAAAATGCTGCTGGTTAATAGACAAAGTCAAATTACCGTATATACTCGAGTATAAGCTGAGTTTTTCAGCACATTTTTGTGTGATGAAAATGCCCCCTTGGCTTATACTCGAGTCAACTTTGTGCGACTGATCTCCTGGATTTTGGGGACCCGGTACTGGCCTGCCCCTGGACCCTAAACTTGGCACACATGTAGCCCCAGTCTTCCTCTACAAGTGTGCAAAGATTGTTGTCCGGGGGACCTACGGCCGGGGAGCACCGATTTTTCAAAGCTGGGCACCCCTTCCATAGATTCCCATGTTAAATGGTAATTTCTCCGGTGAGTTTGGGGACCCTGTACTGGCCGGTCGTAGGTCCTCTGGACCCAAAACTTTGCACACATGTAGCCCAATTTCTTCTCTACAAGTGTGCAAAGTTTGTTGTTTGGGGGACCTACAGCCGGGGAGCACCAATTTTTCAAAGCTGGGCACCCCTTCCATAGACTCCAATGTTAAACATCAGTCTAGTCATGGGCACAGTGAGGCATGCAGATGGACACCCTAGGCTTATACTCGAGTCAATACGTTTTCCCAGTTTTTTGTGGTAAAATTAGGTGCCTCGGGTTCTATTCGGCTCGGCTTATACTCGAGTATATACGGTATTAGGAATACTAGAATGTTCTAATTTTACATTTTAAACAGATTCTACTCTTTATAGATTGGAGAAACCTTTATGTATATGTAAAATAAAATGTTTGCTTCATTTTGGACAGAATAGGGAATGGTGAAGAATAAAAATAAAATATGCAGCGCTAAATAGGTGAATAAAGGACCAGTTAACCTAATCTAGTCCAAACAATAAAAACCAAAGTGAAAAAATGACCAAAAATCACAAATAAACACACCGTGAAGTGATACTAAAAAGATTACCAAACAAAGGTAAATAGAAAATAAAATAAAAATGATGCTGTAAATAATTAGTCAAATGAATACAATAACTAAAACATCATGAGCAAAAAGTCCCAGAACAGTGAAAGAATAAAATAAAAAAATAAAAAAGTGAGTGGCTAGAGAAGCTTCTTCCCAGGGATGCTGTGCAGACTGGCAAACGTGACACCCAGGTGTGTGGTGGTCCTGCTTACCGGATAGCCACGACTGTGTCCACAGTCTCACCTAACACAGGGAATAAGGCTTCCCCACAGCCCAACGATATCCTGAGCAGTTCTCACCAGCCCGAAATTATTCCAAATGGGAGAGAAAACAAAGAAACTCCATAGTGTAATAAGTAAAAATCCGGTTTAATGAATTGATAAAGGTTGCACTTACAATTGGTAGATGGTCAGTCAGCGATAAAAGACAGATAATATGCAGCAATAACAGTGCTGCATACGGCAGCGTTGGTTCAAATTTTCCCGAGCTCCTGTGCTCCGCAAATACTTCCTCGTGTGTACTCAAATGCATGATGACGTCACCGGCCCCCTACGCGTTTCGTCACCACGGACATCAACTGGGGATTGGCCGAAGCGAGCGTCACCACGCTAGAGAAATAAATACATGTCGGCACCATTTTGGATCATGGCAAACACTTGGCATGTAACAGAGGAAGTAATGGCAACCCAAAAATGTAATGAAATGTTGGGTAAGCCGCACAGGAAACAGAATAGGAACAGAGGGGAACGAACCCAAATAGAGACATCTAGTGGTAATAAAGAGGAAGTACCAGCGGGAGCCGCAAAAAGCAAGGGAACAGCCGAACTAAATTACAAGCAGTATGAACATGACCATCTGAATGCAAAAAATAAATAAAAAATAAAAAATAAAAAATAAAGACTAATCCACCTACCATAATAGAAACAAGTAAAAAAGCCCATAAAATCTATAAAAATATATATAGCTGGGACATAACAACAAATCAGGAATTATTAATAAAGCTGTTAATGTCCCAGTCTATATTCAAACCAAAAGGTTTGAAAGACTTTAAAAGAAAAATCCATCTAGTTTCAGATCTGGATATAGCCCTAACCATATTAGTACCTCTCCAGTGAGGCCGCACCAAATCGATAGCAAAAAATGTAGTACCCTTAAGTTGACGGTTGTGATTTTTATCATAATGTTTGGATAGGTTATGCTTAGGGAAACCCCTCTTAATGTTACCTACATGTTCATTGAGCCTAATATGCAATTCCCGCTTAGTGCGGCCTACATACTGTTTTGAACATGGACACTGAATCATATATACCACATATTTGGAGGAGCAGGTGATAAATGAATCAATGTCATATGTTAAATTAGTTACAGATGATGTGAACTGAACACATTTGCGGCCTATCAGGGGATTAACTTTACAGATACTACACTTACGACACGGATAAAACCCTTTCATACTCTGAAAGAAAGAGGGTTTAATAGGGGGATCTATCACATCAGGGGCAATACTTAATCTAAGTGATGGTGCACCCCTATAAATAACTCCTGGATTTTTTGGAATTACAGGTCCCAATATTTTATCATTTTTGAGTACATCCCAATGTTTTTTGAGGATCTTTTTTATAGAAAAATGTTGGTTAGAAAATCTAGTGATCATAGACCAGCCAAATCTATCAGAAATTGACTGGTCTTTGGGTTTGGGAACTAAAAGGGTCCCTCTATCCAAAGTAGCCACTTTAGTAATGGTCTCATCAATTACTGCAGGTGAGTATCCCTTACTCACAAACCTATGTTTCAATACATCTGCTTGTGCAAAATATTCTGAAATATTAGTACAATTGCGCCTGATCCTCTGAAACTGTCCCTTAGGGACCGCTGAGAGCCAGGACCTGTGATGACAGCTAGTAGTTGGTATGAAAGAATTGCGGTCTGTTTCTTTAAAGAAAGTACTAGTACTAATATGGCCATTCTGAATGGTAATATTTAAATCAAGGAAATTCACCTGTTTAACACTAGCAACATATTCCAAACATATGCCTCTATCATTGGTATTCAATTGAGAAAAGAAATTTTCAAGAGACACCATATCTCCTTCCCAGATGAGAATGATATCGTCAATGTACCTTTTCCAAAGTAACAACTCTCTGGGGGGACAGGTATCAATGACATCCAATTCCCAATGTGACATAAAAAGGTTGGCTAAGCTGGGGGCAAATTTAGCCCCCATAGCCACACCCTTTTTTTGTAAATAGAAATCTCCTCCAAACCAGAAATAATTATGACTCGTGGCAAACCTAAGTAGTTCCATAATGAAGTCCCTTTGTAAACAAGAAAGAGAAAAATATTTTTGTAAATAAAAATCGACCGCCTCAAAACCTTGTTGGTGCGAAATAATACTACTAGCTGTCATCACAGGTCCTGGCTCTCAGCGGTCCCTAAGGGACAGTTTCAGAGGATCAGGCGCAATTGTACTAATATTTCAGAATATTTTGCACAAGCAGATGTATTGAAACATAGGTTTGTGAGTAAGGGATACTCACCTGCAGTAATTGATGAGACCATTACTAAAGTGGCTACTTTGGATAGAGGGACCCTTTTAGTTCCCAAACCCAAAGACCAGTCAATTTCTGATAGATTTGGCTGGTCTATGATCACTAGATTTTCTAACCAACATTTTTCTATAAAAAAGATCCTCAAAAAACATTGGGATGTACTCAAAAATGATAAAATATTGGGACCTGTAATTCCAAAAAATCCAGGAGTTATTTATAGGGGTGCACCATCACTTAGATTAAGTATTGCCCCTGATGTGATAGATCCCCCTATTAAACCCTCTTTCTTTCAGAGTATGAAAGGGTTTTATCCGTGTCGTAAGTGTAGTATCTGTAAAGTTAATCCCCTGATAGGCCGCAAATGTGTTCAGTTCACATCATCTGTAACTAATTTAACATATGACATTGATTCATTTATCACCTGCTCCTCCAAATATGTGGTATATATGATTCAGTGTCCATATTCAAAACAGTATGTAGGCCGCACTAAGCGGGAATTGCATATTAGGCTCAATGAACATGTAGGTAACATTAAGAGGGGTTTCCCTAAGCATAACCTATCCAAACATTATGATCAACATCACAACCGTCAACTTAAGGGTACTACATTTTTTGCTATCGATTTGGTGCGGCCTCACTGGAGAGGTACTAATATGGTTAGGGCTATATCCAGATCTGAAACTAGATGGATTTTTCTTTTAAAGTCTTTCAAACCTTTTGGTTTGAATATAGACTGGGACATTAACAGCTTTATTAATAATTCCTGATTTGTTGTTATGTCCCAGCTATATATATTTTTATAGATTTTATGGGCTTTTTTACTTGTTTCTATTATGGTAGGTGGATTAGTTTTTATTTTTTATTTTTTATTTATTTTTTGCATTCAGATGGTCATATTCATACTGCTTGTAATTTGGTTCGGCTGTTCCCTTGCTTTTTGCGGCTCCCGCTGGTACTTCCTCTTTATTACCACTAGATGTCTCTATTTGGGTTAGTTCCCCTCTGTTCCTATTCTGTTTCCTGTGCGGCTTACCCAACATTTCATTACATTTTTGGGTTGCCATTACTTCCTCTGTTACATGCCGAGTGTTTGCCATGATCCAAAATGGCGCCGACATGTATTTATTTCTCTAGCATGGTGACGCTCGCTTCGGCCAATCCCCAGTTGATGTCCGTGGTGACGAAACGCGTAGGGGGCCAGTGACGTCATCACGCATTTGAGTACACACGAGGAAGTATTTGCGGAGCACAGGAGCTCGGGAAAATTTGAACCAACGCTGCCGTATGCAGCACTGTTATTGCTGCATATTATCTGTCTTTTATCGCTGACTGACCATCTACCAATTGTAAGTTCAACCTTTATCAATTCATTAAACCAGATTTTTACTTATTACACTATGGAGTTTCTTTGTTTTCTCTCCCATTTGGAATAATTTCGGGCTGGTGAGAACTGCTCAGGATATCGTTGGGCTGTGGGGAAGCCTTATTCCCTGTGTTAGGTGAGACTGTGGACACAGTCGTGGCTATCCGGTGAGCAGGACCACCACACACCTGGGTGTCACGTTTGCCAGTCTGCACAGCGCCCCTGGGAAGAAGCTTCTCTAGCCACTCACTTTTTTATTTTTTTATTTTATTCTTTCACTGTTCTGGGACTTTTTGCTCATGATGTTTTAGTTATTGTATTCATTTCACTAATTATTTACAGCATCATTTTTATTTTATTTTCTATTTACCTTTGTTTGGTAATCTTTTTAGTATCACTTCACGGTGTGTTTATTTGTGATTTTTGGTCATTTTTTCACTTTGGTTTTTATTGTTTGGACTAGATTAGGTTAACTGGTCCTTTATTCACCTATTTAGCGCTGTTTATTTTATTTTTATTGTTTCTGTTATTTGGTCTTTTTTGTATAGGACTTTTTATGCTAGCTGCTTGTAGGTGTTTATTTTCACTATTTGTTACATTGTTCTTCCACTTATTATCATCTATCATCATTAGCGCAACGTTAGCCCTTTGGGCTTTTCTTTTCCTTTTAGGGAATGGTGAAGACCTTTTTTTCTGTGTGGTATTCAGGAGAGTTCCCTTTGCTTCCTCTTCAGCAACAGGACATAAATGGAAATTTCTGAAAACTGACATAAATACCCGTAGACAGTTGTCAACAGAAAGGGGTCCTCGTTGGAAGATTTCCTTTCTCAGTTCTTTTCTGGTAACAACTCCAAATTTCATATTTTTTTTATTACTTTCTGTCTAGGTGACAAAGGTCTCCAGGGCAAACTGAGAGAGTAAACTTCCCTAGTAGAGGACCAGATAGCAAAAAAAAAAAAAAAAAGAAAAGCTGAATGGGATTCTAACCCGTTACTACTCTATCCCCAAAAAAAAGTTGTATTTAAATACGCTTTAAGCCTGACCCAAATTCCTGTCCAATCAGCCGAGCCATGGCCATAGGCCTAAACCTCATTGTTTTGAGCAGGTAAAACCTGGGACAGTGTCTCCTTATTTATTCCTTTTCTCTAATGCATGTGACCAATCATGGTAGAGCAATTTCAGGTAATTGCACATGCAGGCCTAATCTTGGTTCACGTGGACCAGTTTGTCACATGTCAGCTGTTGTCCCGGTTTTGCAGTGATTTGTAGTGCATTTTATCCAATTTTATAATAAAGGCAACCATCAAGGTTTTTTGGAGTGCGGCTTTCCATCTATTATCCATTTCTTCCATTTGACAAATTTGACCATCTTTCTTTATCTACTATAGTAGGTTTAATATAGTCTCACTACTTTATATAGCACATCAAGCTATGTACAAATGATGCTATGCATAATATAGGGATTTGAACAGACAGTGCAATATAGCAAGGGCAATATGGTGCAAAGAAATAGTGGTCACAATGCCATCAGCGTGCAGAGCGGTATTATTTTGTCAACTTAAATGCCACTTAAGGATAGAATGTAAGCCGCTATGAGATTCATGGTAATGCATGTGTTTTGGTCGCTCTGCCTCACTTCAAGGGGCTTAAATTTCACTGCCCCTTCTATCCCTCCTCCCAACTACAGTGCTCTAATCCAGATCAATGTCAGTAGTTAAATGGATCAGTTATTTGAAAGCTGTCTGTTGACCTTCTTTCATGATTGATTGCATGAAAAGTGCACAGGAGTGAAGTTTCCAGCTAAGAGAGCAGTCACCACTGACTGCTTTCCCCTGATTCTCCCCATAGGCTGCTAGGGTTTCCCACAGAGGAATAGACTGCCTCCACTGATGCGTGGCCTGGAAGTCTCTCAAGTAACCATAATGAAGCTGAAAGGTACTTCTTGCCATCTCTTATGGCCTTAAGGAATTATTGATGAATGCAGGGACAAGGGGTTGGAAGTGTGCTTGCCTTACGAATGCTCGCTGACACAAGGGCTGAAGCTGCAGGTCTGTAGACATGTGTGTAATAGCATAACCTCAGGGCTTTGGCCTTTACCTTTTACCAGCTGCAGAAATGTACCTGCAGGTAAAATTGTAAAGAGCTTGACCTCCTACTGTAGTCCTCCCAATGGGAAGAAAAGTGTTTACTTGATTTGCAATACATAGCAATTCTTAAGAATGATAAAAATGTGCTTTCCTTTCTCAATGTTACCCTTTCACCCATCAAATAGAAACTGCAACAGAAAGATAAGCATTTTTTTCACCAAAAACTTTTTTGGTAGTAAAACACTAAAAGAACGCCTTTAAAAGTGCCAAACGGTGCCGTACTGAGAGGGACAAACTGCTTCTTTGAAATATCCATTAAATATTTGCTCAGATCACTAGCAAGTGGCTGGTAAGAGTGGCTGGTAAGTGGGACAGGGAAAAGGAAAGAACACGTGTACAATAAAAAAAAAATGTAACTACATAGGAATCAAAGACATGTATCATCAAAGTAGCTGCTGGTACTTCTGTATATCTAGACAGAACTCAGAAGTTTGTTTCTTCAAGTGCACACTGTATGAAAAGGCAAATGCTCATTAGTGAGTGTGATTTTAGCACATAAAAATTGCAAGCAAGCGGTCAGACAGGCTGTAAGTAAGGGGTCAAAAACTTGCAGACGTTAGAGTGAACTATAAATGTGCTTGACGATTCCTCCAGTACAGCTTGAGCTGTCATTGCCCATTTGACGTAGGTAATATGCGGTGCACACATCACAACAAGATCATGCTCATCAAGCTTGCAAGAAAATGTCTTTGACCAGTCCTGAACTTGGGACTAATCAAGCAATGTCCAATTCACTATGCTGCTGTTTTTAAAAGAGGTTCCATTTAATCACGGAATTTGTGATTACTATGCAGCAAATTTGTCAACTGTACATAACTGTACAAAGGTAGATAAATCCACTTTAGAAATGGTTGTTGTGAAAAGATCTTTTTTTACTAGGAGCATAGGCGCTAGGGGATATTAACCACTTCCTTACTGGGCACATATACCCCCTTCCTGCCCAGGCGAAATTTCAGCTTTCAGCACTGTCACGCTTTTAATGACAATTGTGCGGTTGAGCGACGTGGCGCCCAAACAAAATTGACGTCCTTTTTTTCCCACAAATAGAGCTTTCTTTTGGTGGTATTTGATCATCTCTGAGGTTTTTATTTTTTGCGCTATAAACAGAAAAAGAGCGACAATTTTGAAAAAAACACAATATTTTTTACTTTTTGCTCTAATAAATATCCCAATTTTTTTTTTTTTACCTTTTTTCCTCAGTTTAGGCCGATATGTATTCTTCTACATATTTTTGTTAAAAAAATAAATAACAATAAGCGTATAGTGATTGGTTTGCGCAAAAGTTATAGCGCCTACAAAATAGGGGATAGAATTATGATTTTTTTTTTATTATTTTTTATTTTTTACTAGTAATGGCAGTTATCTGCAATTTTTGTCAGAACTGCGATATTACGGCGGACACATCGGACACTTTTGACACATTTTTGGGACCACTCAAATATGTACTGATTACTGTATAAATGTGACTGACAGGGAAGGGGTTAACACGAGGGGGCGATCAAGGGGTTAAATGTGTGCCCTGCTAGGTGATTCTTACTGTGGGGGGAGGGGACTGACTAGGGGAGGTGACCGATGGGTGTCCCTATGTACAAGGGACACCCCATCGGTCTCCTCTCCCTGACAGGACGTGGATTACACACAGAGATCCACAACACTGGCTCTGTGACTGCCGATCGTGGGTACCTGGCAGACATCGTGGCCACCAGGCACACGCATCGGCACCTGAGTGACATGGCGGGCACCCCCAGTGGCCGGAGGCGCGAGGACGTCATATGACGGCCTCCCGGCCCTGTAGGGCCACCTTGTGCCCGTCATTCGACTATGGCATGGGTCCCTAGTGGTTAAAGAACAAAACGCATAAAAGGTGAAAAACAAGCAAATATTTGAAAAATCCTTTCCCTATTTTAGTCAACTGTACTCTGTTTCTAGTTTGAGGCTAATGTTAAAAACTGTCGGAAAGTACACAAGCACACCTTTGGAGTTGCTAAAAGCAACCAATCATCTCTCTGCAAAAGAATGAGATGTGGTAGTGGGCAGTAGCTTCAATTATGTGCTCATTTACTTTTCTATAGTTGTAATATACAGTATCACCTTTGTAAGGTCAGTTTTGAGCAGAATTAAATATTTTTAGCAAATCAAGTCCCTTGGTGTGCTTAATACACATACTCATTTTTTTTTTTTTTTAAATCAAAAGGGTGTTTATTGAACAAGTAGATAAACATCAACAATTTCCAATGTACAAGCACATAATCGACTCCGTCAACTGCTCATCATACAAATATACACATTCGCCTTTCATGTACCGATTAAGCATGGTCTTCCATAAACTACTCCCGACCCTTAACATATCATACCGGGCATACATACAGTACATATTTCAATATCCCTTACAAACATTGCAAAAGTCTGGTCATCACCAGCTCTTTTGGGCTTAGACCCGGCGTGTCCAGCCATCGTGACCATATCCTCTCAAACCTGCCTTGGCACCCCCTATGTTGGTAAATATATTTCTCCATAATGAGGGTGTTCCCCACATGAGTAATCCACGAAGAGTGGGTGGGAGGTGCTGCCGATTTCCATCCCATTAAAATTAGCTTCCTAGCTTGGAACAGCGCTCTAGAGACTGCCACCCTGATCAGTTCCTCAGGGACCACTACATCCAGCACCCCTAATATACAGCACATAGGATCACACATACTAATTTACTTATGTACCTACCTCATATAAGCAAGGTAGAGAAATGAAGTTCACAACACATGCATTGAAATGTTAGCTATTTTTCTATGAAATAGAATCAAGGCAGGCTGCCAACCCCTATAATGAAACCCCCTGTCAGAACACAAACGCTCAGCAGGGGAGATCAATGTACTAACATTGGATTGTTAGTACAGCATCTCCGACCAGAGCTGTCAGAGAAAAAAACTAGTGGTGTGTACTAGGATTCAAGTTACTAGGCTTCTTTCACACATGTGGCTCTGAAAAGTGACCATACGTGGATCATTTTTCAGATCGCAGTTAAGGTCGAGTTTATAGGCATTCAGGAGGTGAGACTGTCCCTTCCTGAATCCCTGTTTTTCATCCCAAATGGGCATTTTACATTGAAATACAGTGTTGTACCAGCCATAGCTTGGTAAGTGTGTGTAAATAGTTTAATGTCCATAGTCTGAACACGGGTTCACTTTAAATATATTCTGAACTATCATCTTACTCCTTCTAAAAATACATGTTGCCTGGCTGTCTTTAGTACTGACTAACCCAGAACTAGCATTCAGCAAGTAAAGTTTGATTCAATTTGGGACTCCTGATCTGCATACTTTTATTATGTTTTCTGAAAGTATTGAAGCCATTGGATTGGATTTTCCAAAGAAGAGATACGCAATTGCAGTTCCATATTTCTTGCATCACAGGTTTCTTTGAAAAAAACATTTAAAGTAATTGTAAAGTCTCGATTTTTTTATTTTTAAATAACAAACATGTTATACTTACCTGGCCTGTGCAGCCCAGATCCTCCTCTTCTCTGGTCCCTCCTCGCTGCTCCTGGCCCCTTCCTTCTGTCGAGTGTCCCCACAGCAAGCAGCTTGCTATGGGGGCACCCAAGCCGAGCTGCTGCTCTGTGTGACATGGAGCTGTGTTTCGGCCCCGCCCCCTCACTCCTGATTGGCTAACTGACTTTAATTGACAACAGCGGGAGCCAAACAACTGGAGGGAGAATCCCAGACAGCCGAATAACTCGTGGACATTGCTGGATAGAGCAGGGGCTCAGGTAAGTATTAGGGAGGCTGAGGGGGGCTGCTGCACACAGAAGGTTTTTTATCTTAATTCATAGAATGCATTAAGATAAAAAAAAAAAAACTTCTGCCTTTACAACCCCTTTAAGCTTTGACATCTGGATATTTATGATAAAGGAGTATTTTAGAATACATCAGTTCTCAAATTTTAAGTAGAACAAAAATGTATGATAAAAAGCATTTGCTGTGACTAAATAACACTTTCTTTGAGCAAATGCCAAAAATGTTCCATTTATGGAACTGCATTAGATTCCACCAGTCTCCTAGCACTAAAATATGGTTGCTGTTTTATTCCCTGGGTCAGTAAGTCCATCATTAGCTGGACTCTTCCGTGATTTGTTGATACAGGTAATTTCATAAACCATTACTCTACACCATTATGTAGACATGCTACCATAATTTATATACTCACTTAGGAGGCTGATGAGAGGCTTAGAATGTGGAAGTTTCTAATTGGGAGATGGCCAAAACACAAGAATAATATCTGTTACTTTGCTAAATGCTTTGGATTTAAATTCAGCAACGTCCTGCAAAATTCTCACTTTGCTGTGGTAAGCAGATTCCTAAAGGCCAAATGAAAAAAAAGAGAAGAACTGTATTCATATTGCAATAAATATAGTTACACTAATAGTTCATTTTATTTTTATTTGAAATAAAATACAAACTACCGTATTTATCGGCGTATAACACACGCCTGCGTATAACACGCACCCCAAGTTTAGGAGGGAATTTTAAGGAAAAAAACTTTTAGGAGGGAAGTTCAAGGAAAAAAAACTTACATTTAAATGCAGCCTTGTCCATCATTGCAGCCTTGCCCAGTGTCCATCTGCAGCCTTGCCCAGTGCCTTTGCAGCCTTGCCCAGTGTCCATCTTCAGCCTTGCCCAGTGCCTTTGCAGCCATGCCTTGCCCAGTGCCTTTGCAGCCATGCCTTGCCCAGTGCCAGTCTCTGCAATGTTTAAATTTGGCGCCGATTTCCGCTGTGGAGAGGAGCGAGCGGAGCCGAGTGTACTTCGGCTAGACTCGGCTCTGCTCACAGTCAGGGGCGGGACTGCGAGAGGAGCCGAGACTAGCCGAAGTACACTCGGCTTTCTGTATGTCAGCGGCGCAATCAGTGGAGGTGGGCGGGACTGCGAGAGGAGCCGAGTAAAGCTGAGTGTACTTCGGCTTTGTGTATCTCAGCTCCTCTCGCTTGTTTCAGCGGGGGATCGGCGTATAACACGCACCCACGTTTTCCCCCTGATTTTAAGGGGGAAAAGGTGCGTGTTATACACCGATAAATATGGTACTTAAAAACCTTTAACACATTCAGAAGATAGTAGGCCTGCTGGGCAAAAAAAAGGCACCAATGTTAGAATGTTGCCGTTAAGTTCGTTAACTATCAACAAGTGTAAGCTGATTGATTGCTGTTATCAATATCCTATTTGGATTGGTTTCATAAATTAGTTTTAATATACCTCCTTTGTTTAAAGTGTGTCTAGGTTCAAAATGTAAATTTGATATTTATTTCTACATTGTATTTAGAATATTTCTAGCCTACTCCTAAACAGTCTTGAAGATTGTAAACGTACTTTGTGAAGTTCCCCACGCATTTACTTCCTAAAACTTTATGACACGTATTCACTATACACTGCGCGTAGTCACTGATGTGTCACACATTTCATGGAGCCTGGTTTCTGAACTACAGAAGAGCTGAAAAGAGGAGTTTCAGGAAGCAAAGTCAGTACAGGAATCATGGCTTGTAAACAGCAAAGTACCATGGGATGTGTAGTCCTTAAAAATTTGAAGTAAACAGCAGAAGTGAAGCTGCAAAGGATGCAGGGAATTCAGGAAGTTGCGGAAAGAGATGACCAGCAGACAGGCAGCATTCACAACATGAAAGGAGATTTTTCAAATGAGCTTATATTGGATTGTGAAATATAACTATTTTTTATATTGCTTTTACATTGTTGATGTCACAAAATAAAAAGTATATGCTGTGATCACAGATTACCTTTAATTGAAAATGCACTTTCCCATTTCACAATTTCTTTCTGCTCTGAAATGTGCTGTATAATATGATGTATTTACTGTTTTGCCAAGTTACAGGAAGGAGTATTTTGCTGCCGTTCTGCTCCCACTTCCGATTTTTCACCTACTAAGTTCAGCAATTTAAGGGATTGTGTAGATGGTGTGACAGTGCGTTGCCTTGCCAGGGGATTGAAAGAGGTTATGACCCAGGATTTTCAACCAGGCAAGGGGTTTCCGGGGATTTGCTTAATTCAGAGGAAACAGTTTTTTTCAGTTTCCTTATTGTTTAGAAAAATCCATTCTGGGACCTGGAGCCTAGAGATTTCTTAGAAATCCAGGTGGGAGAAAATCTCTAATCTTGGGTCCAGGTTTTTGGAACCACCAGCACACTAATTAGTCAGGTGAGTGTGAGCTTTTGGTAGTGATCTAACCATGGTTCTGGGCTCTACCCCAGCATACAGGAGGTCATTGCCCTGGAGTCAGGAGGGCTCCACCTAGGAGAGAGATGGGAGCCAGTGCAGCAAGGGGCTGCTAGCTGTAAGGACAAAGTTTGTGTTTGTGAGAAGACTATCTGTAGGAGACAGACAAAGGCCAGAGAAGCAGTGCGAAAGTAAACCAGAACGCTGCATGTGTTTGGTCTTTGCAAGAGAGAAAATTGAGAGAAAATTACCCGTATTTATCGGCGTATAACACGTACAGGTGTATAACACGCACCCCAAGTTTAGGAGGGAAGTTTAAGGAGAAAAAAGTTTTAGGAGGGAAGTTTAAAGTGGTTGTAAACCCTTTTTTTTTTTTTGACTAACCTGCAAGACAAAGCTATAATGAGCTAGTATGACTAGCATACTAGCTCATTATGTACCACTTACCTTCGATCGGGGCCCCCGAAGTCGTCCGTGTCCCTCCTCTAGCCGCATCCATCGCTGCGGCGATAGCCGGAATGTTACTTCCGGGTATCGCCGCTGCAGCCAATCACAGCGCCGCTCCGGCGCTGTGATTGGCCGGAGCGGAGAAGACGTGACTCCGCGCATGCGCGCGTGAGCTGTCAAATTCAGCTACGTCGTCGAATGTTGCGACCTAGCCGAATTTGTGAATGGGGTGACGTCAGCGTCGCCGCATTTACATACAAATATCTCCTTAACCGTGTAGGTTAAGGAGATATTTCTTGCACCTACAGGTAAGCCTTAATCTAGGCTTACCTGTAGGGCTTTGTTTAAAAAGTGGGTTTAAAACCACTTTAAGGAATTTTTTATTTTTTTTTAAATGCCCATCAATGCAGCCTTATTAGTGTCCATCTGCGGCCTTGCCCATCATTGTAGCATGATCAGTGTCCATCTGCAGCCTTGCCCAAAATTGCAGCATGATCAGTGTCCATCTGCTTGCCGAGGAGGGAACGAGTGCCGCCGAGATAGACAGAGCCGGATGTCCTGTGTACTCGGCTTGTCTCGTAGTCCCGCCCAGTCCCATCCCTTGGCCCGGCTCCTATGATGGACATAACACCGGTCCAATGGCGTGGTGTAAATGCTAGGAGGCGGGACTGGGCGTGACTGCGAGCGGAGCCGAGTACACAGGAGATTTGGCTCTGTCTATTTCGGCGGCGCTCATTCCCTCCTTCCCCTCCGAGGCAGCCGTTCGGGGTATAACACGCACCCACTATTTTCCCCTGATTTTAATAAATACGGTACCTCTTGCACTAGAAAGTTGATTTTGACTTCTGAAGTTTACTTTTAATAAATATGGGAAAGTAAAGCCCTTAAAATAAAGAAAGCGAGTGGCAGTTTCCTCTAAAGCTCTACTGTTTGATGCTAGTTCTCACAATGGGCAAATGCTGAAGTTTACCAGTGTTTTAACTTTCAAATATATTTCAGATGCTTCTGTGCTCTTTCTGAGCTGCTCTTTACCCGTTGTGAGCTGCTTCATGTTGCTTTGAGTTTTTTTTTTTACATTCCCATGTATCTGCCTGAAGAGAAAGGCGCACAAACAAATGTAGACAAACTGTTAAATGAGTATCTGGTTCACACTTTTCATTGCGAGAAGTCTAAATTAAGATAACATCTGAATGCTTACCACTTTTGTGTGTCACACATACCAACCGTGATATCTAGCATAATAATCCTGAATCAATGTTGAGCCAACGCCATGGCATCTCACCAACCTTGGCATCTCAACAGCCTTATTGTCCATCAGTTTAATCCAAAATTAAAGCCACCTTTGCCTGCATCATCTGTGATAACATATTGTTGTGGTCTAGATTTCTAATTAATTTTGACCTTTGTGGAATAACACAAATGTCAGAACTGAGGTTGAGAATGACACACTTTACCAGCATTCGTGTATGTTCCCTCAATGGGAAATAAGGCTTAACCTTCATTGTTGTTAATAAATCTTTTTTGCTCCAGAAATCGTTACTGTTATACTTTAGCAAAAATATCAAATGATAAATCTTATTGTCTAGTAAGGGAATATGCATTTATATTGATAAAGTGTGTCATTGCTAACCTCAATTTTTGCATTTATGATCTGTAGTAAACAACACTTTAGTAGTCTATACTATATAATAAACCTAGCCTAACAGTATTTCAAAGGGTAGATTTCCCTTTACAAGTATTTATTTCACTATCTAAGGGCTCATTTACACTTGTGGTTGAGGGTTGGTAAAAATCACCCTTCCCTTAAGCTGCAAAGGCATTGGAGGGGGTAGTTCACATGCTGTGTCCGCAACAAAAATGATCCCCCTTATCATGCTGCCCACTGTATTCTATTCATCTGAATGGGGCCATGTCATGTAATGTATGGGTTGTGGGGTTTTAAATGAAAATGACCACAGATTGCTCTTCAGAGGGCTAACCTTAGGGTAAACTAGCCCTAATTGTGTTTCCCCAAAGAGTGGCAACAAAAAAAAAAGACCTTATTTGTAGGGAGCAGAAAAGGTTAGAACCAAAGTAGTGCTTATGTTTCTCTCCCTGGCTTCCTGTCAAGGTGATTCCTAACTTACTTATTTGTTGTCCTGATGTCAAAGGTATATGTAAATACTTGAGTGTTCATAGTCAGTTACAAGTTCACATTAAATTTATAATGCACCTTGCATACAGGCACCCAGGATACGCAGGCAACAGTATGGTGTTGTGGGAAAAATTATTTTGAAGTTATCTGTCTTCCAGACAAAAAGCTAATGTCATGATGTCTATGTATACTGCAACACAAATTTTGCTATGGCTAGGAAAACATTGTTAAAGTCCAACTCCAGGATCTTGAAAATTCTCCCTTGTAGTGGGGCTGCACTCACACTGCAAGGTTTAGCTGCTCATTTTGTCTAGGTGAGAGTAAAAACTGTTTTACCTACCCAACCCTCTGCTACCCTGGCAAATGGTGCTTCCCCATGCTCTGATGGTGGACTGTCCCTAGGTGTCCTCATGTCTAATGCAGAGCATTGGGTAAGTAATTATGCTTTTCCATGCTCCCTAGACCTAAAATGCATCTACTGCATAGGAGAATTTTTAAGTTTCCTAAAGCTAGGCTTTAACTAATTTACAACAAATAATTGGGCTGATGAGCTTACATAAAAATTGTGTTGAAGCATGATCTACCCTCTACATAAACACTCAAGTATTCATATATTCTTAAGCTGGCCATACACTGTCTCCCACCCACACTTTCGAGGTGCATGGGGGAATACTCCTCACTGCGCTATTGTTTTATGACAGTGGGGAGACTCCCCCACTGTCAGAGTACACAGATCCGCGCTGCTGCCATTGGTTTCAGTCACTGATTGGGGAGCTTTTATCTAGCAGGGTGGTTGAACAAAAGTTGATTGGAAGATTGACTTCTTTTCAATTCCAGTGGCCAAATGTGGATCGAAATTTGCTGGTCCTTGCTGAATTTTCCAAATTTTGATCCAGGTATGGATTAAATTAAAGGGGTTGTAAAGTTAGAAGGTTTTTTGCCTTCATGCATTCTATGCATTAGGATAAAAAAACCTTCTGTGTGCAGAAGCTGCCCCAACACCCCCTAATACTTACCTGAGCCCCATCTCTCTCCGGTGATGTCTAGGAGTTCTTCGACCATCCGAGACTCTCCCCCTGATTGGCTGAGACACAGCCGTGGTGCCATTGACTCCCGCTGTTGTCAATCAAGTATTAAGGTTACATAACACAAGTCTATTGTGTAGACTAGAGTAGACTTGTGCATAACTAAAAAATTTGTAATTTCGTAAAACGGGATCTTTGTGTTCGGACTAATTTCGTATTTTCGCAAGCAACGTTTTTCGTTGAATCGGAATGAGTCGTATTTCTGAAAGCCTTATTTTTAGTTGATTTATAATTCGTAATTTCGGTAGAGTACATTGTTTTCGTTGATTCTGGACACAACTCCTACTTTCGTAACTTTTTTATTTATTTGTTGATTCGTAATTTTCCGTGTCTCTTACAATGGCGCTGCCTAACGTGCTTCGAATGGATTCGTAAATTTGTTACTTTTTTTTGTTTGTTGATTTGTAATTTTACGTGTCTCTCACAATGGCGCTGTCTAACGTGCTTCGAATGGATTCGTACATTCGTAACTTTTTTTTGGTTCGTTGATTCGTAAATTTACATGTCTGACAGTGGCGCTGCGGCGCTGCGTGCTTCAAATGGATTCGTACTTTTCTAATACATCGCAGTTATTCGTAACTATTCGAAATCTCGTTTTTTTTACTTTCATTTTTGACATGTGGCACTGGCTATAGGCTCTGCCCCTGGATGTCATTTTGAGAGGCCGTATAGTGTGGTGTGGTGAGGAAGGAGCAGAGAGCAGAGCAGAGAGCAGAGCAGAGAGTGGTATTGTTGGATTTGTGGTTGTTTTTGTGTGGTTTGGTGCTTTTGGTGAAATTAGAATGTCTGGGACTGAGAATGGATGTGTGAGTCTTGGTGTTGGTTTGAGAGCCGATATTCGTAAATGAAATTTCGTATTTCGTACAGAATTCGTATTCGTAAAAATTCGTAATTCGGATTTGTACAAATGTACGAATTTCGAAAAATTCCAATTCGTACGAAACTAATCGCACATGTCTACTCGACAGGAGAGAAGGGCCAGGAGAGCCAAAGTGGGACCCGAGAAGAGGAGGATCCGGGCTGCTCTGTACAAAACCAACTGCACAGAGCAGGTAAGTATAACATGTTTTTTATTTTTAGAGAAAAAAAATGAGACTTTACAATCACTTTAACAGAAAATAAGTTTTAAAACAAGCCATTTCTGACCCCCACAGCTTCAGACACTTTGGCACTCTCGGTCACTTTTTTGGGATACATTATAGATGGCCTTTCTATAGGAATGAATGGACATTCTGCTGCACAAACATGGAAAAATCAGTGCCTGGCCAGCAGACATTCTGTGCAGAGCCTGTACAGCTCCCAGCAGCAGTACAGCAATGGTCTCAGTGTAATCCAGACAGCTAAATGTAGGACTTAATGTGGTTGCTAGAGGCAAGGGTCCAGTTTCCTTTAAGGAATGTTTATCAAACTCCATCTTATTTGAAATAAACCACTATTCATTGCCACAGGTAGCTCCCTCCAAGCAAATGACTAAGGGTCTAGTTTTAGAAAGTACGGTAATACATAACAAACAACTTCAAATTGCTCTTCACTGATAACACTTAAAAAAAATGTATTTCATGATATTCCTACTCCTACGGACCAATAAATATATTTATGTAGTGTAAAATAATCATATCTGAGGCACAGATAAAAAATATTAATGATATACAGTAATAATGTGTGTGGTGCGATATTTTGCATGTGTTCAATTACCTCCAGGTAGTCTGACTGCTCAGAGATCATTTGCTGTTAATATAATAGAGAGCTGTCTCCAATGCAGAGGGCATACAAGGACAGGCAGTTTTCTTTACACCTCCAGCATAGCGTTTTCTCTCTCTGCTCACCCCCTGTTTGATGGCAGGTTTGCTGTTTGTGTTTCTATCATACAAATAGGCTGGGAAATGTGAAAGATTTTAAAACCTAAATGCAAGCTATTTTATGTAACAAAGCTTCTATCATTACCTGTATTTACCTATGCTGAGGCCCCTATTCTGCTATCTCATGAAATTTTGACAGCATGCTGTTGTGTGAAATCTATTGTTTTAGAGTCATCTGTCTTCTCGGCAAGAAAGCTAGCATAGGTATACTGAAATACAAACTGTACTCTGGGTATGAAGAGCGTTCGCTGCTTTACAGCTGTATAAAAACTATGCAGACTAGCTTACCAATAAATAAGCTAAAATTATTCTAGATAGATAGATATTGATTTACTAAAGGCAAGTAAGTTGTTCTCTGTGCAGGGGAATTTTCTCTTAGCTTAGTGAATTAGGCAAAGCTGTGTTGATTTCTATCATCCAATCGTATGCAATCAAAAATAAAAAATAAATTCTTCTTGCACGTGATTGGGTATTCTTTGCAAAGTGAATTTTGAGCACGTTCACTAAGCTAAGAGCAAATTCTCTTGCAAAGTGAACAGTCTAATGCCTTTAGTAACTCAACCCCATAGATAGATAGATAGAGATAGATAGATAGATAGATAGATAGATAGATAGATAGATAGATAGATAGATAGATAGATTGATAGATAGATATATACTAAATGTAAATAGGCTGTTCACTTTTCAAAGGGAATGTTCCATTATCATAGTGAATAAGTTAGTGAATAAGTTGAAGCTCTGTTGATTTTCATCATCCAATCATAAGCAGGCAAACATACTGTTTTTTTCCTTGAACATGATTGGGTATTCTTAGCAAATTCTCTTGCAAAGTGAACAGTCTAATGCTTTTAGTAACTCAAGCCCATAGATAGATGAATAGATAGATGGATAGATATATAGATATATAGATAGATAGAGATAGATAGATAGATAGATAGATAGATAGATAATATAGATAGATAGATAGATAGATATGGATAGATAGATATGGATAGATAGATAGATAGATAGATAGATAGATAGATAGATAGATAGATAGATAGATATGGATAGATATATATGGATAGATAGATAGATAGATAGATAGATAGATAGATAGATAGATAGATAGATAGATAGAGATAGATAGATAGATAGAGATAGAGATAGATAGATAGATAGATAGATAGATAGATAGATAGATAGATAGATAGATAGATAGATATGGATAGATAGATAGATAGATAGATAGATAGATAGATAGATAGATAGATAGATAGATATGGATAGATGGCTGGATATATAGATAGTAAGATAGATAGATAGATAGACAGATAGATAGATAGATAGATAGATAGATAGATAGATAGATAGATAGATAGATAGATAGATAGTCATAGTGAATAAGGCATGGATATGCAATTAGCGGACTTCCAGCTGTTGCAAAACTACAAGTCACATCATGCCTCTGCCTCTGGGTGTCATGGTTGCTGCTGTCAGAGTCTCGCTATGCCTCATGGGACTTGTAGTTTGGCAACAGCTGGAGGTCCGCTAATTGTCTATCCCTGGAATAAGGCGAAGCTCTGTTGACTTCCATCATTCCATCATCCAATCATGTATAAGCAAAAATACATTTTTTTTTCCTTGAACATGATTGGGTATTCTTTGCAAAGTGAATTTTCAGCACATTCACTTCACAGCTAAGAAAAACTCCCCTCCAAAGAGAACGGCATATAGTCTTTGGTAACTTAACTTAAAGTGGAAGTCCATGCTAAAACTAAAATCCCTGGATCTATAGACACCAACGATCTAACACTAACCAATCTAGCCCTGTAGAGACAAAATCAGTATGCATACCTTTTTTGAAGGTGATCCCACCCAATCTCCAGCGGCAAAAGCTCTGGAGAGGACACGCCCAAAAACGCCTGTAAAATGAATGGAGATTGACGTCACCCATAGACTTACTATGGGGCTTCCGTTGTTGGAATTTTCTTCTACACCCACCTGCACAACAAATCTGCGGCTGACAGCACAGTGTGGGATTGGGTCGGATCAGCTTCAAAAAGGTATGTATACTGATTTCTTCTTTACAGGACTAGATAGGTTAGTGTTAGATCGTGGGTGTCTGTAGATGCAGGGATTTTAGTTTTAGCATGGACTTGTACTTTAATGATAGATAGATAGAGTTCAATGCTTCTGAGCATACATTGACTTGATTCGACGACGGAATTTCCGATTGGAATTTTTTCCATCGGAAAAAAAGAGAACATGTTCTCTTTCTAAATTTCGATGGAAAAAAGTCCGATGGGGCACACACACGGTCGGAATATCCGATGATCGGAAATTTCGATCGTGTGTACAAGGCATAACAGAGATTTTATTCCTCCTCTGCTCTGTCCAAAGAAAACAAGCAAACAAACAAAAAAAATCAGGTTTGGGCTAGACATTAAACGTTGTTTTTTTTAATATGGATGGAAAAAATATAACTATTTTTGTCAAGCGACAGGCTATGTATGTAATTTGATCCACACTATAAAAAAAATGTTATTTTATAACTCAAGTTTTCTGTTTTTAATCTTCACCAATTCGTACTTGTTAATGGGGCCCTTACATTTCCCAGAATCTTTCACTGCAGGTTCTTACAAGAAACACATGCTAATTTCCATTAGTCAGTGGGTGGTAGATACAGGATGTCTTGTGACATGTCTCGGGCCATGTCTACTCTTTAACAAGTGACATAATTGACTTATGACACTTCTGTAGTATACGATACTTTATATCAAGCTGTGCCAGCTGCATTTCCATGGTCATCATGAATATGATAAGGTCTTTTGCAATATGATCATAAGGCTGGAATCTTTTTGAATGTTTTCTATACTGTAAGCATTGCTTTTTAGTTGCAAAATTATAAAATAAATTCCACTACCAAAAAAATAAAAAAATTAATGATTAGGAACAGAAGTGATGGTTTCATTAAACAAATTAAATACACTGTACAAATGTTATTTATATTTTAGTACTATTTTGGGGATTTTTTTTAAATGAATCGATTTATTTTTAGCTTATTATTCAACTATTGTCTCGTAAACATCATTGTATTGCATCACAGCTCTACAACCAAAAAAAGAGGCAAATGACAGTGTTTCAAATTAGATAGAACGATCTTGTGTGCATGACAACATCTGTATCTGTGTATAATTATTACTCAAAAAATAATATTTACATTTTTTTAAAAGGACAAAAACTGAGTTGTTATCATTATATTGATTTCTTAAAATAAAAATGAAATTAATATTTCAAGATATATTTTAAATAGAGGACTGAAGCTGAGTTGTTATGATTACATTCACTTTTATTATTAAGGATACCTTTTTTTCCAAAATGAGAACAAAAAAACTATAATACTAACGTGCTTCAGTATCAAGTGTCTGCTATACATTTATTTACTGCATATTTATCTGTTAATTCCTTTGGCAAAAAATAAAATAAAAATAAAAATTTGGTTTGTAAACACTTAACAAACAAATTGAAAAGGTTACAAGATTACGGTATATATTTCTCGTGGGAATTTTGTAAACAATTGCTGGATTTTCCTTTTACCATATTTACTATTTAACTTAGTTGGAGACCAAACCTTTGACCCATGGAAAAATGAAAGTAATTAAAGCCAGAATGTATTTACAACTGATACAGTATATTAAGTAGTTTTTCTGAGAGGGCTCTGTTCATATAAAGGAACATAGTACCATTTTTAGATTTTGCCTGCTTACAGAATTATAATACCAGACAAACACATTGGCTACTGCAGGTTAATTAACATTGGAACTTTGGTTATATATAAAAACCATAAAAATCTGTCTAGTAATGTCAGTCTAGTAATGGGTTTAATGGATGTCTTTTTTTATACTATAACATGGATAGAAACATTAACACTTTTACTCAAGTGAGAATTCTGATCAACATTATGCTAAAATGTGAGAAATGGGACCTTTATTTGTTGTGGTCACCATGACAAAATAACAACCTGATCAATTTATATATCTAATCCTTGCACTATATAATGATAATGCTAACGGAGATTATCAAATCAGATTGTAGAGTGTGTGGTGAGCTTTATACTTAGTGTTACAAATATGCAAGAATGCTGCTATAATGTTAGCCACTCTTATGACTAAGCAGAAAGCACTATGTTGTTATACAGTATACATGTATGCATTCTGCAGTGATATGTCAAGTATTACTAAACCTTCAACAGTAAAATCAGTCTGTATATGCAGTACAACATGTCTGTTATACTCACTGTTGAACCTAAGGGGTTACCCCTCTCCATTTTGTAAAAAGGCTGTTTGATCCTGTCTTCTCTAATTCACCCCTTATTTTACTGTCCCCAATCCATCTACCGATAGAACAGAGCCCTGGAGGCACCCTGCACATGCTCAGTTTAGTGTGTAAAGGTAGAGAGTTTTTTTTGGGAGGGTGTATGTGAGCAGCACAGGGCCAATCAGAACTGTCCAGATGGAAAGTCTGGGGTCATACAGCCTCATAGGACAGTCAGAGGAGAATGAAAACTCCTCCTATGGGCTTTAAACAGTGCTCTGCTGTACACTGATAGAAGTCACAAGACTGCTATCTGCTATATACAGATGATGAGAAAAGGTATTTAGCAGTATATATTTACTAAAATATTTGCATTTCTGTGTTCAGTGTACTGTAGGAGACCAGATATAGTGAATGCAGGGTCCTGGGTTTAGTAACACTTTAAAGAGCTAGCCTGTACTTAGAATTGCTTGTCTTTCCTGACCAGCTTTCTTTCCTTGTTGGTTTTCCTGCTGATCCAATGGCTTCAATACATTTAAGCCAGTGTTTCTCAACTTCAGTCCTCAAGGCGCCCCAACAGGTCATGTTTTCAGGCTTTCTATTGTTATGCACAGGTGATTTGATCAGTTTCACTAGCTTAGTAATTACCACAGCTGTTTCATCTGAGGGAAATCTTGAAAACATGACCTGTTGGGACACCTTGAGGACTGGAGTTGAGAAACACTGTTCTAAGCCAATGATCTTAAAAAAGTTTGCAGATCAGAAGTTCCAATTTAGCTTTGATAATTCTTGCTGCATACTTGTTCTAAAATCAAAGTGCTGAAGCCAGAAAAAGCCAGGACACTAGCCTTTTCAGAAGGCAATAGTACTCTATTACTTTCAGTACAGATGGAGCTTTGAAGATTAGCAGACTATTTTTTTCCCCCCAGAAAACTTTGAAAGTAGGAGTTTGAAGCTAGGGTAATACCATTTGGTATATTGCTTGTAGTTCAAGCTATCAAAGCATGCAGGACTCTTCTTTGTAAAGTGATCTAAAACAAGCGACAATGTTACATGAATACAGATGTTACTCTCCACCATCCTAATTAAAGCAAACACACACATGCAATCTATTTGTGCATAGATTTGGACTTCTAATGTAGATATCTAAAGATATATATATTGGGGTGGGGCAACGTGTCACTTTTTTAAAGGATAAGTTCACTTTAAAAAAAAAAATGCACTTTTTTTTGTAGGTAAAAAACATGTGCATTTTTTTTCTTAGGAGCCTGCAGAGTATTGCACCCATGATCAGCAGATCTTAGGTACAATGCCAGGCTCCTGCAGACTCCAAGTAAATCTGTCTGCCCATACCTCATGTACGGACAGACAGTTACTGAACAACAGGAAGAATCAATGAATGACGAGATTGCTCATCAGCACCCTCACAGGCGATTGAAAACTACAAGCTGTCTGCCGCTATGGTAGACGGTACCTGTAGTCCATTAATTCACTGAATCCTGTGAATGAATGACACAGCTGTGTGGGTGGAGCCCTATACAGCCACACTGATTTTAAATTGTGAAAGCAGGTGCATGTAGAGGTTTCACTGCCCACTGTTACAATGGAAAGGGGGGAGAGGGGGGAGAGGGGGATCAGAGGCTCGGGGGGAGGTTGCTGAATGTGTTACATTTTCCGAAAGGTGAACTTACCCTTTAAGGAAAGTATTCTGGTATCAGTTAGGGTAGAACTTTAAGCAAAACATATTTTTTTGGGATTAAAGGAGAAGTCCAGCCTGAGCTTGTTTGGCTGGGCAATTCGTTTTGCACTCTTGTGACATATTTTTTCAGACTGAAGTCTGCTCTATGCTGACATCACCATTATCAGTCCAGGGACCACATCATCACGACTCTGAGAGTCTGAATCCACCAGGTGCCTGGACTGATAGGCGTCTCAGCCTCTCAGCGAGCCGCTGAGAGGCTGAGATGGCCCACTCCCCGCCCCTCCACAAGTCAGCGCTCCAATGAGCATGGAGGAGCAGAGGCATTGACAGGCAGCATCTCTCTGCTCGGGGAGCCGAGAGAACCAAGCCCTCGACAATGTTCGATGGCTCGGTACTCAGTGCAGAGGTGTCGGGGGACAGATGCAGCAATGGACAGATGCTGCATCCACCTAGGTAAGTATAAAACTGCAATAACCCCCCAACCCAAACTTCTCTTTTAAGACGTCTAGTGCATTACCAAAGGTTTATTGTATTAAATGAAACATACAGCCAAACGTATACTAGCGTTGTATGATGCTAAATCTCAATCCAGTGTGGGAATAGCATAGCCAAACACACTTTAACACTGTGCTGGCAAGCTGAAGCATTTCGGGGGATGCAAAACTTTCTTAGAGCTGAAACCACTAGCACAACTACTGCCATATATATATATATATATATATATATATATATATATATATTCACACTACAGTTGGTCAATATATATGGTAGTGGTTGTTAGTATCCATTTGGCTATACGGTATGTTTCATGTTATGCAATAAACCTTTGGTTAGCACTAGTTGTGTCTGCCCTCTTGTCTGCTCTTTTGCTGTTGTCTACTATTCCCCAGTCTGAGGAGGGCTGCATCGACGAAACATACCTGAAGGATGTTATTGCATTGCTTTTGATGATCCACTGCACAGGTAGACTCTGTGGCAGAAGCCAGAACTCTTATCTGCTGGACGTGTTTATGTATTTTGTGCATAGAGTATGAGAGGGTTATAACCCCTGATAATTGTTTTGCCATCTGTGTCCCATTGGAGATATTTACCTTCACATATGCAAAACAGGAGGTGCAAGAAAATGCCTGTAAATTAAGGGAATCCTGTAGGGACCCCCAGGTCACTAGAACTAGTGTCCCTATTGGAAGATTTTCCCTCTATTGCTGTTCTGGGGGCAACTCAAAATTTGGGATTTTCTTTGACTTTGACTTATGATGATAATGGTAAACAGGACAATTGGAGAACATGAATCTCCCTAACGGGAGCAGAGGTAGCAATGAAACCTGACAGGTGTTATAATCCCTCCCTACTCTATTCACAATCACAACTAAAAAAAGTTTTGCCTTTAGTTAAACTTTAAAATTTGATAACTTATATTACAAGTTTCAAATGGTTCATATTTTTTTAACTATATCATTTTCGTTTAACCTCAGAAAGCTTTCACTACATTATTTATAGTTCTGTTCACTAGTACTACATGCCAGTTCTGAGAAAATAGATAGCTGTAGAACTACAATGCAGACAGGCAAGCTGCTTTGGAATACAATAGGAGATATGTTAGTATATTAATTTTAATGAGGAAGTCTATAGAAAGCAAGTAAATGATTAATCTGTGACATCCTGACAGTCGTCTCAGATGTGGTCTTTGCTGACAGCCTCTTTATAAGGAAGCTAATTGGAGCAGAACCACTTGATTAAACTTAGCAGTCATACGGTCACAGAGGAAAACTTTCATTTATAAAACTTGCCTTAGTGCAAAAAAAGTTTGCAATCCAACTTGCAAAAATAGGGGTTACTAAAGATAGCCTCCACACATTGAAATATATTCACAGAATGTAGAATGCACTTTATTACAGAAAATGTATAGTGTTTAAATAGAACAAAGCCTTAGCTTTATCCCAGACATCCTTAGTTTTGATACACATTAAATGCAAGTGTTACAGGGGCTGCATCCGTGCCTAGGTCAGTGGTGTATTTAGGTTTTGTGCTGCCCTAGGCCTGACTAAATTCATGCACCCCCTAATTTAAATACGTCCCACCCTTCCTGCCAAAACCACACCCCTTCATATTTAAGACCCGCCCTATCATCTGTAAACCACACCCCTTCCAGACCCCCGCCCCCTCCATCTCCCCTTAGCAGAAAAAATACCCCCTTTCAGCACAAATCCTCACCCTCATATAACCCCTTCCAGTGAAAATCCCCCTTCTCAGCACAAACCCTTGCCTTAACCTCCCCTTTCCCAGCACAAATCCCCCCTTTTAGCACAAATCCTTCTCCATCTCCCCCTCCCAGCATAAATCCCCCCTCCCATCACAAATCCTCCCCCATCTCCCCCTCCCAGCACAAATCCTCCCCCATCTCCCACTTCCAGCACAAATCCTCCCCCATCTCCCCCTTCCAGCACAAATCCTCACGTTCAGAAAAAAAATCCCCCCTCATCTCAAACCTGTGCTTCGTTCTCTCCCCTCCCAGTACAACCCCCCAGCTCTTTCTCCTGTTCTGCTGGGACTTGCAGTGCCCTCTGGGGGGCTGAGATAAGGCAGCCTCTTATGCTGAGACTTGTAGTGCCCTAGACTACAGGGGATGGAAGAATGGCAGCCCACTCTGCTGGGACTTGTAGTGCCCTCAGTGGCAGAATGAGGATTCCTCAGTGCACTACAAATCCCAGCAAAACATGGCTGCCATATCTCAGCCCCAACAGTGCACTACAAGTCCCAGCAAAACATGGCTGCCATATCTCAGCCCCCACACAGTGCACTACAAGTCCCAGCAAAAACGGGGCTGCCATATCTCAGCCCCCACACAGTGCACTACAAGTCCCAGCAAAAACGGGGCTGCCATATTTCAGCCCCCACACAGTGCACTACAAGTCCCAGCAAAAACGGGGCTGCCATATCTCAGCCCCCACAGTGCACTACAAGTCCCAGCAAAAACTGGGCACTACAAGTCCCAGCAAAAACGGGGCTGCCATATTTCAGCCCCCACAGTGCACTACAAGTCCCAGCAAAAACGGGGCACTACAAGTCCCAGCTGCCACCAGTCCAAACACAGCACAATGAGACTGCACAGCCTTCTACTCACTCCTTGGCTGTCATACACTCGGGCTTCCCCTTACAGCGGTGTCCTCCTACCTGAGTCTGGGCTGCCTGGATGTCACGGTGCATGGTGAAGCAGCGGGCGGGATTTCCTGATGTCTGAAGAAGATACATCCAGGCTCCCAAGACCCTGGCGCAGCACACAAGGCTGTAGATCACTCCGCCACTGGTCAGGCACCTCAGTGGCTGTGGGCAGCAGATGCGCCGCGTGTGTGCTCACCGGAGGCTGTATGTGAGCGGGAGGAGGCCGAGGGAGCCGGGACTCCGGAGGACGGGTTGGGGGGGATGTTTTTGTGCAGGGGGGTGGCTTTTTTGTCGCCCCCCGCAAAGTGCCGCCCTAGGCCTGGGCCTTGTCGGCCTAGGCCAAGATACAGCACTGGCCTAGGTCCATGTTTTTTGTGAAACATCTGGGAGCGATGCTGAATGCTAGAAAAGCTATTCCTTTTCATCAGTCTTAAGGTTCATCTGTCAGAGGATCTCCTAGCAGTGAGCACAAGAAAGAAAGTATCTGAGATGAAGTTGAATTTAGGCTCAAACACAGCCTAATTCTGCAGTCCACATTTATTTTGCTAACCAAATTTATTTTGTTCGCACTTCAAGTGCAAACCATACCAATAGGCATTATTGTGTGTTAGTTAGTAGGCCCAATACAGCTGTCCTATTCTGGGCTCAAGGAGGCAAGGTGAATTCATATACTCATATACCTTATTTTGTACTGTAAAGTTTGGGGGTTATTTAGCTCAAGTGTAGCGCCTGCTAGCAAGTACAGTCCATGCCAGAAATTCCCATTTCAGGGCTTGATGGCCCACTTTTAATAAAGAAAAGTTCAATACACTTCCAGAAACGAAAATAAATGAATTTCCCTCACGGGGGTTTTCAGCATTTCCATCCAAAGAAAATACACTTTCAGCCTTCAGACTTTTACATGCAGCACTCCTGGCTTACACATACCACAGTGCTGCTCAGGCCTTCCACTTTAGGCCCTGGTCTGTCTCCCGCAGACCTTCTCCTTGCCAACACTGGTCATATAGATAGCAGCCCCTCACTGCTCTGACCCTCAGGCTTGGGTCTCTGACTCTCCCAGTGCACACATGCAATCTTTGGCAATCTCTGGCTTCTCCCTTGCACACCTGGACTCCTCGGAAGGATGGAGCCCAGAACCATGGTCAGGTGTCTACAAAAAGACCAGCACACACCTGAACAATTAGTGTGTCTGCAGTTCTAAAAATCTGGACCCAGGACTGGAGACTTCATTCCACCCTGGTCGCTAAGAAATTTCTGAACTCTTTAAGCACAGCCCCTGGAGCCCTTCAACCTGCCTGACTGAGAACCCTGCATCAACATCAGCCTGGTGGGGGTAACACACTGCCACAGTACCTATGTGACATCCCAATTGGGACTTTTTTTTTTACAATAGTCTAGTTTCTGCTTTATTCTTCTTAATTTTCCAAAATAAGTGAAGAGAAGATGCTGTGTAAGCTCCAATTCACTCCTGTCTGATCTTACATAATCCTAATAATTCTTTAACCACTCCAGAATGACAATGCAAGTGCCTAGTAATTGGCTGCCCAAGTATCCAGTGGAAAGTGAGTTACCCACTTTCTATTAGTCATAATTACCAAGTATTTCTCTGGGGAGTTGAATTGAGCAATGGAGAAGTAAAGGCAGGGCCGGCCCTACCATGGGACCCGATGGTACCTCGGTCCCAGGCGGCACTTTAAAGGGGGCGGCAAATTGCCGCCCACCAGCCAGCTAGCCCGTTCCCCTGCGCTGCTTATCCCATTGCGAGCAGGGCCAGTGTTCTGCCGAGAAAGGTCCCGGCATTTTTAAAATGCATGCCTTATGGCGCCAGCCTAGGGGGCGGTTGGGGCTGTGAAGACATCCCTGACAGACCACTCTATCCCCAGCCTGCAGTGCCGCCCTAGCAGCTGCAGTGAGAAGATGAGAGGAGAGAGCCGGGACGAGGAGCAGCTGGCCGGAAGTGCTGCATGTTTAGTGGAACCGGCTGGGGTAGATGATATGGAAGCCCTGCATCATGTAACTACGGGCTTGCCACGATATCTGCTCCCGCCGCCCCCCTCCTCCTGGTCTCTCAGGGATCTGTTGTGGGAGGACTGGCAGGCAGCAGCGCCGCTCTCCAGTCCTGGAGTAAAGTTTACCACCACCTTCGCTGGCTCAGGTATAGTGGAAGCTCATTGCTGCAGCCTGCACCCATTCACAAGAAACAAAAATTTACTCTGCTGTCAGTTTATAGTGCATTGCACTGTGTACAGAGGGAACTGATATGTGTGTGTGTGTGTGGGGGGGGGGTAGGTGTGCAGGGGGTACAGATATGTGTGTGTGTGTGTGTGTGGGGGGGGAACAGGTGTGCAGGGGGTACAGATATGTGTGTGTGTGGGGGGGTACAGGTGTGCAGGGGGTACAGATATGTGTGTGTGGGGGGGGACAGGTGTGCAGGGGGTACAGATATGTGTGTGTGGGGGGGGGACAGGTGTGCAGGGGGTACAGATATGTGTGTGTGGGGAGGGGGGGCAGGTGTGCAGGGGGTACAGATATGTGTGTGTGTGGGGAGGGGGGCAGGTGTGCAGGGGGTACAGATATGTGTGTGTGTGGGGGGGGGTACAGGTGTGCAGGGGGTACAGATATGTTTGTGTGTGGGGAGGGGACAGGTGTGCAGGGGATACAGATATGTGTGTGTGGGGGGGGGGGTACAGGTGTGCAGGGGGTACAGATATGTGTGTGTGGGGGGGTACAGGTGTGCAGGGGGTACAGATATGTGTGTGTGGGGAGGGGGGGCAGGTGTGCAGGGGGTACAGATATGTGTGTGTGGGGGAGGGGTACAGGTGTGCAGGGGGTACAGATATGTGTGTGTGGGGAGGGGGGGCAGGTGTGCAGGGGGTACAGATATGTGTGTGTGGGGGAGGGGTACAGGTGTGCAGGGGGTACAGATATGTGTGTATTGGGTACAGAGGGTGAACAGATATGTGTGTGTGTGTGTGTGGGGAGGGGACAGGTGTGCAGGGGATACAGATATGTGTGTGTGGGGGAGGGGTACAGGTGTGCAGGGGGTACAGATATGTGTGTGTGGGGAGGGGGGGCAGGTGTGCAGGGGGAACAGATATGTGTGTATTGGGTACAGAGGGTGAACAGATATGTGTGTGTGTGTGTGTGTGAGGGGAGGGGGGAAACGGATGTGCAGGGGGCTGTTTTTACACTTGAATATTGATTTACACACATATATAGTGCCATGACCAGTTCTCTTTATACTCCTATACATGAATAGAGCCATAACACATCCTTTTTATTGAGCCATGACATGTGCTTTTATACTCCTATATACACATGTATAGAGCTCTGATGGGTCCTTTTATACTCCTACATGCATGTATAGAGCCATGACAGGTCCTCTTTATATTCCTACATACATGTATTGAGCCATGACATTTCCTTTTACACTCCTATACACACGTATAGTGCCATGACCGCTCCTCTTTATAGTCCTATACATGAATAGAGCCATACCAGGTCCTTTTTATAGAGCTATGACAGGTCCTATTTATACTTCTATATACATGTAAAGAGCCATGACAGGTCCTCTTAATTTATCATGATATACAATTATGAATGTGGGGGCCTTTTGGTGGGCGACTGGGCATGTTTTTTTTTTTGGAGGGGGGGGGGGGCAGCATTTAATTCTTGGTACCAGGCAGCACAATGTCTTGGACCAGCACTGAGTAAAGGTATGTATACACAGTAGATAGGAAATAAAGTAAGCCAGTTGTTTTGACCTGCATGGGCACAGCACAATTGTACTTCAATCCAGGGATACTTACTCAAGATTTTTCCCAGTTAAAAACTATTCCACATTTTTTTTCAAAGGCCATATTCTTTTGAACCTTATAAAAAGTATTTTGCAGTACATGCTAGTTAACTCAGTGCAAGCTCAGCACTCCAAATTTAGATTTTGAAATCCAATCTAAAATCACTCTCACAATCAGTCTGTATTTACTTTGGGCTATGCCTCTGATTTCTCAATTTTTTTTATTTTATAAACACGACCAATACATTGTATATAAATAGTACTGCGGAATAATATGTGGTGATCCTCTGTTTTACTTTAATGGCTCATCTGTTGGAATAGCACATTCTCAGTATCTCATAGTGCTATCATCCTTCGGTTCTATGTAGTAGTGCAAACAATACTGTATCTAAAGATATCATTATGGAAATAGACTCCACAGTTGTCAGAGTTTCTCTGTCTATGAGGCTCCTACTCCCACATAGGCTCGTATGGCATTTCTCTAGTTCCTCTCAAGCTTGTATGTAGTGTTGTAGGTTTAGATCTGTAAATCTGGCTATAGATAGATTGAATTTCAAACCATTCAGCAGGATCATTCCCACTCGACAGAAGCCAATCTAACAATCGACTTCTGACGAATGAGAATGGTGGAAATTGTTCATTCAGTCAGCAGCTGTAGCCAATTGGCTGCAGTGCTGATCAGTGTATTCTGACAGCAGTGGAGTCCCTGCTGTCAGAATACAATAACACAGCAGTGAGGATTCTTCCATCCACATTGCTTGTGTTGATGGGGGAATCCAACACAACTAACTGACCAAAAAAGTTGATCCATCTCTATGGAATGCATGGATTACATTTGATGATTGTCTTACTGCTTCCAAACTTCAAGCAGCTTTGGTCTGCTGTGGGCATGCCATGTGCCAACCTCTAGAGTATGTTCCTTCTCTATATAAGCATCTTACAGGACACACACCAATGATGTTACTTCCTCTGGCAAACTTTATAGACCAAAGCAGTACATCTACCATGCCTCCACAGCCCCTATATTATGCTTCACCCTTCCGGTCCTAATTATAGAGTTTGCATAGATTACATTATTTTAATATGCATACTGAAGATTAGCATGGATCACTGTCTCATTTTCGAAAAGCAACTTGTGATTATTTTTATCAGCATGGGAATGACTGCACTTGTACCCCGGATGCTTTAAAAAAATACAGTGGAGGTGACTGTTTTACCTAAAAGTTAGAATATGTAATAAAAACTCCAGAAATCACGGGTTCTTTCTTTTGTTCTGTAGAGTAGATGGATCTAGACTGAAGGGCCTATGTTGCTTCCTGGTGACATATGAGCTACTTATTTTCTGTTAGAAAGGGCCCATCACAGAATCATCACAAGGTCCTGAAGCCTTCTGGGGGAAAGTGAGGCTGGGTGTAGACACAAGACTGGTTAGCTGGACAAGTGGAGAGCATAAAAAGCAGCTTCTCACAGCTGGCCACTGCTACTAGAAGAAGTGCCCCCTGAGATCACTTGACACTAGATTCAGGTAGGTTTGAATGTGTTAGGAAATGGGCCTTCTTTCCCCGTATTGGGCTTAAATTATTCTGTGCTCTTTATATAGCAACACCTCATAAATAATAATTTTATATGCTACTCTGTTTAGGACATTAGTCTGTCAGCTCCACTTACTGTACATGGCCAGACTTAAATGGTTCTATGTACTATAAACATCTCTGAAGATTATATTGGAGGTATAGAAAATGGTATATACATTAATATAAATAAATGTCGCCACTACATATTAATGCCTAAGGCAGAAACACTGTTATTATATTAGTTTTACTGCCTCAAAACAAGTATGAAGAACATGACTGTTTCCTTCAGAGCATAATCACACAGGTGTTTTGTTTCACAACAGATTCCCTTTAAAGAACAGCATTTTGCTCGGTTACTTGCTGTATTATTCAGTTGAACAGATATCTAATTAACATTGCTTAACAGTGGATGCAAGTGGTTTGCAGAATGTAAGATAAATGACTTTGTCTCTGCACTGTAAGCAGTTTCTTATCACTCAACGTCCTAGAGATGCAGAAGTCTGGTCAGTACCATGATTCCCAACAGGTGGTCATAAAAGACTGCAAGCAAAGCCTCATGCTGTAGCCTGGCAACAGTTGGCATGGGGGACTTGCTTGTACTCTGCAGAAAACTAAAACACGATTGCTTGTGCAATAGCGGTGAAGAAGTATGGAATGAAAAGGGAACAGATGCCAAGAAATTTTGGAAAAAATAATGTGCATTAAAAAAAAACAACATTATACTATAATGCAGTATGTATCATTGTAGAATTTTTACAGTTATGAAGTTAGTTTATATACATGGATTCATTGCAATATTATAAGGAGGCAAAGTCACATCCTCCACATCCCTTACCATTTTACAATGATCCTTACAATGATTTTTACAATGATCCTATGCTCTTCCTACATGATTCCCATGTAATACTATTGTATAAACCCCTATGGGCTGTCTTGAAAGACATGGTAATTGGCAAATAGCGTGATAATACTTGGGCCCTGAGATGGAAGTGGGAAAATACAGACAGGGGCTGATTAGCTGATTTCCAATTATACAAAGCACATATTTGTTTTATGAGTCCCTGCTATTAAAGTCTTATAGTTTTGTCATTCCTCCTTTGTTGTGGAATCTAACCATTATTAACAGCATTCTCCAAGATAAAATTGGCCCTCAGGAAGATGCTTTTCTTATTCCAATACAATTGTCATATATTCCCTTGTGTATGTATAATTGAATGAGTAAAGCAATGCGACTAAATTAGAACCGTGTCCTTAGTCTTCTATGATATTCTTGTGCTCTGATATTTGAAATCTCAAACCCTGAATCTGATTGGCCAAAAGCTTTTTGATTCTTTCTTGCACACATGCTATAGAAAAAGGGTCACTGAAGCTGTTGTAAAAAAATGTTGCTCAAATAAAATTGGAAGTGGTGCCCAGAGGAACTTATTTTTATGTTTTTTGTTTTTGCTAGAAAAAAGACAGCTGTAAGCTTGCCAGATGATATGGCCAACACCCACTTTTTTTCTTTCTACATATAAATGATGTCCATTAACTTATCCATTTTTTTTTGCATTTAAAAGAAGATGTAAACATGTAATGAATCCTGGCTTTACATCTTTATTTCATACATTGTTTAAGTCTATTTTATTATACTAAATACATTTTATAAATGATCCCATTGAAATCCTGTATGGTAAAAAGGAAAAATCATGAGAGCCACATTTTATTTTGGCCTGCTTGAAATGATTTGATGGTGATACTTTATGCGACTAATAACTGTTACAAAGAGGTGCCATTCAGGTTAAGGTTATTAATTAATATTCATTTTGCCCTCCAGGAGCTCTGCTAAGATTTATGGTTATTAATAGATGTGACATCAGAACCTTCTGTAGATGGAAACTACAATGACTTGAAAATGGATAAAAAGAAATTGGAGGGAAATGTTCAAATGCAAAAGTTACCTTTGTCGCGTGTAATAACTAACCTACTGCTATTTAAATTGCTCATCGGGAGAACAGAAGGCCCGTCTGGCTTGTTAATTAGGACAAGGAGGAGTTTTCCATTAAAGCATTTTCATACAGCTGGGTTAATTGTTACTTCCTTATTACAATGATTAGTCAATGGTTTGTATGCATGATTCAGGAATGCTTTCTAGTGCTCGATTCTACTAAGTTTCCATACGTTAAAAGGAAAAGTTCACTTTTGGATATAGCGTTTGTTTAATAAACTGTTTTTGTTAAAATTTTAAATAAATTTTTCCAGAAGAAAAATCTAAGACATTTCCAAGCTGTACCACCACGGTATGCCCAAGTTGAAATATTTACAATAATTGTTCTTTCTTTAACCCATTTTTGCCAACACAGTCTCTATAATAACTTTCTCTGGCACAATTCCAGGAACACAGTAAAAGTGGTCCCCATGAGGGCCAGCAATCAACACTACAAGTGGCTGCTAGCTCTCAATCCCAGGTGTCAATAACAAATGGAATCCCCAAAATTTGGAACCACATACAGTAGAGTGGTTCCTGATCATGTGATTATTGTCTCATCTCTGACATAGTGAGCACATACAGGCGGGAGGCTCCACTGACAAAAATCAAAGCCTATAGCCTGCAAATGAACACTGCCACCTTCTAGTGCAGTGTTTATCTGCAGTGTCATCCATTTGATAGTTTAACTGTAAAGCCCCGTACACACTACTACTAAACTCACAGCTCAGGTAGGAGCTGCTATACTAACAATCCGATGTTAGTACAGTGATCTCCCCCACTGTGGTATTGTGTTTTGACGGGGGGGGGGCACTTCAGTCAGCATTCTCAGCCATTGGCTGAGAGCGCTGATCGGGAGCTGGGCGACAGACCTTTTTTGGTCATGACCCTTCGACAGAAGCCGGATGTAGGGCCAGCTTCTGTCGGACCGGCTTCTGTGTGTACTAGGCTTTACTATTAAAAATAATAATATATTTATTTTAAATTATATATCTTTTAAATTAATTAGTTATTCTTTTTATTAGTAAATTTTCTTTTACATTATTGTGCATTAATTTGTTTATAATAAAAACAGAGCAGGGCATTTTTCTTGAATCACCGAATGAATAACATATGTGTCTTTAAAATTTTTAAACAAAATTCAGATATGCAAATTATCTATCAAATTGTTAAATTAACTGCATGTTCTCATCTCTAAATTTGACCTGGAAATCTATGCATCAATGGCTTTAGTTCAGACCACTATATACACAAATGGCTCACCTAAATTACAATCAATTTGATTATTTTGTTTAAAGGATTAAAACACCTGTCAGCTTTTTACTGCTAGTAGGGAATATTATAAAGATTGTTTCTCACTTTCTGTCCTGCTGATAAAAAAAATTCCAGAAAGAAAGTGTGGGAAACTATGCAACATCAACGATAATTTTTTATTTTATTTATTAGAATAGGGGAGTGCTAAAACCACTAAAATATTTTTGTTTCTGTCTGTGTCCCTGTCAGATTTCAGATTTTTTTTCACACTTTCTGTGTGGTGTAGCCATTGTCAGCAGGACAGGAAGTGAGAGGAAGTGAGAGGAATTCTTTCTAAGCCTAGGTTCACACTAATGCGATGGAACAATTGCACTGGCCTTGTGATCCGCTGTGGATGTTGCAATCTTACCAATATCCCAAACACAGGTCGCAAAAGCAGTGCGTTTGCCAGCACCAGATCACACCAGATCACATGGTTATAAAAGTATCATGAGATCTGGTTACAATGCAGTTCCAAAATGGCTGAATGCATGACTTTGGTGCGATGTGGTGCAATTTGAGCCCATTCAAAAAGGAATGGGCTCGAACTGCACCACATTAAATTGCATGTGAATTGAACGGGAATGCTGTGCGGTTCCTGTGCGATTTACATTTGGTTCATAATGAGAGCCGAGGCTAACAGAGAAATTCCTCTGTCTCTTCATTCATAACTGGATAAAAAGTTTTTGGTTTGACATACACTTTAACCCAGTGTTTCTCAACTCCAGTCCTCAAGGCGCACCAACAGGTCATGTTTTCAGGATTTCCATTATTTTGCACAGGTGATTTGATCTGTTTCACTGCCTTAGTAATTACCACAGCTGTTTTATCTGAGGGAAATCCTGAAAACATGACCTGTTGGTGCGCCTTGAGGATTGGAGTTGAGAAACACTGCTTTAACCTCATGCCTTTGTATTGCATGAAGTGTAAACATCCATTTAACAAAGTATCACAATAACATTTTCAAGATCAAACTGAGTAGATAAGAGGCATGAATGACAACTTAAGGCATAAATCATAAGTACAAACAGAGTAGAGCTTCACTGAACAAAGTCACATTATTTTTAATTTTACAACAATCAGAGTATCCAAATATCCATATAAATTTTATTAATGAGATAAATTACTTCTTCTGGTGACAGCTATCTGACGCATACTGCTCGCTAGGCAGAGTTGCCTGATAATAAAGCCTGCAGCAGTTCTCTTGGTGGAAAATGAGTCTGGAGCGATTGTCAGATTATCTTTTTGTCATGGCTGACTGCTTTCTGGAACGGCAGTTTGTTAATGTGCTATTAGTCAGTATTATTAGCCCATGCAAATGATTGAAAGGTATATCCACTGTAGTACTAGGGCTGCAGATAAAAAATAAACTTCTTGCTGGAAGAGCCTGTGTCAACTTTAAAGCAATTCTGTCATCAGAATGAAAGAACTCATCTGTTATTAGTACAGCAGCTGACAAGCTGTTACCAGCCCTCTGTTAGAACTAAAATCTGACACATAATGTATGTACTGTAACAGTGTTGGATAGTTTAGTACTCTGGCTAAGATCTCAGTTTCCAACTTACTCTACCACAGAATTAAGAATAATTTAAAAATGGTAAAAATGAAACTAATAACATACCAAAATGATACAATATGTGAAAATCTAAAAATCCATAAAATAATACTGACCCAATAATCATGTTTCATTTAATATTTGTGCAATGTGACATTTACCCTTTATGGTGGTGAATTTGCAAAATACAATATCATATAATATAATGTAATATAATATAACATAATTGTAGTTATAAATAATAAATACATGTATAAATAAACAATTCCTTTGTTTTATAATAACACGTATAAAATGTGGATTGATGTGTTACCCCTGAGTGTAGCCCAATGCTGTTTGTGTCACAAATACTAGGATACGAGAGAAAAAAATAAAAATACATAATCCCAAAAAATCCCCTACCAAAAATATCAGACTATGTATAAAATGCTTGCTTTTTTAAAGGTGTTATGCAATAACCTACAAAATGCAACAGTGTTACCAAAGAGACTAAATTAAACAAATAAAATCAAAGAAAGTAGATCACTCAAAGTCCTATGTGTGCAATAGTGCTACAAAAAAGACAAAATGAAACAAAGGAAATGAAAGAAAATATATAAAGAAGGTCAATATGTGCTTTCCTACTGCAGGATATAATAGTTACACTTCAGGTGTCCACAGTTACATCTGCAGAACAAAAGAGGGACGTTTCAGGTATATTGCCTTGAATCAATTGATAAATTATTTGAAAAAAAAAGTGAATACATTTATTACAATTAATTAAAATAGTTATAAAACAGAGAATGCAGTTTTATAGAACTTTGTAACACGTATTGAACATATTTGTTGGATCCTAACTGCAAAAATAATATTATAATATAATTTATCCACAGTATCACTTATGGGGTGTTCAAATTATCTATGCACTTCTTAGACCAAAGGCCCACTTTCTCAGGAGAAGTGGAGGTAAAGGAAACTGTCCATACTAATGGCATACAGGACTGTTGGAGAATCACAGGTAGAAGGTCAACCTATTTGCATCTAAAGCTGGCAATAGATTGATCGAAATTCAGCCAGTCCAGCAGGCAGCAGCTGAATTTCAATCCATCTAGGGTCATTCCTGCTCAACAGAGGTATAATGATTGATTTCTGTCCAACGGGACTGTTGGAATTTTTTTATTGATCAGCCAATCAGCTGCTAATTAGTGTATTCTGACAGCAGATTACAATTTCCCAGTTCCATCCACCTTTCACGTTGTCACATACCTGGTTGGGGGCCAAAGTGCCGAGAGGGCTTCCATTGCAGCTAAGTGCAGTACATGCCGGAAGATGGTAAAGAAGGTACAATGCCCAAAGAAGCACAGGTTGCCAGATGGGTACTGAAGAGTAGAGCCGGTGGTCACCTGAAGTATATCGGATGAGGCAGGATACACAGCTGGGTCAAAGTCTCTTAGGAAACCTTAATAGTACTTGGCAATGGTGCATGCAGAAGATGGTAGTGAAAGCCAGGCCAGTCAAACACTGTGGATCTGTCAGGAGGAAGAGGCAGGTAGCAGAAACAGGATCTAGCAGAGGTCAAATACAGGGCAGGCCAGGGATATGTAAGGGTAGCAAAGTCTATGATGCAAGCTGGGATCAAACACTGGAGACAGCAGCGAAGACGGTAAAGCAAGCCAGGGGGTCAAAACCAGGAGAGCAGATCAGACAGGTCAGAAGCAAGCCGGGTCAAACCAGGAAATCCAATAGAATATGCAGAGAGGCTCAGGAACACAGGAAGGCTGACGACAATCCAGCAATTTGTGAGAGGAGCTGCTGTCCTTATATGGGCCAGTGGATACTGGCAATTAGCGTGCTTTGCGTATGCCGATGCGCCGTCACATACGCAGATTCGCCATTGCGCACTGTTCACTAATGTGCATGCGCAAATTAGTGAGACTGTATTGGAAGTTGGCATATTTGCCAAATCTTCTCTTAATATTTCCCTGACACATGTGTGGATGGGGAATGGAGCTATTGTATTCTAAATGCAGGGAGGCTTTTCCACAGTCAGAATAAACTCATCAGCACCACCGCCTATAGCTGGCGGAACTGATCAAGCATAACATTTTTCAACAGGATGGTTGTACAGACATTGATCGAGAGATCGACTTCTGTACAACCAGCTTGCCCATTGATGGCTCAAAATTCAATCTGTCTATGGCCAGCTTTAGATACAAATAAAAAAAAAAGTTATATATCATGTGACACTTTGTGGTGTCAGTACTTTTTTCCCACATAAATTGTATCTTGATCAGATATTTCTCATCATCAAGAGCCATTGTGACTACCTTCATAAGTATCTAGTGTTTGATCATGGTCACCTTTATCATACTATCAGTTTAATCTCATACCAACTAAGCCTTTCAATTAGCTTTGCTTTGATTTCAACAGCTCTTCATCCACCCAAGAGAGGCTTTCACGACAGGTGTGAGATATACGTCTTCTTTTTATCAGATTGGATAATCAGTTTTTCAGTTGGTAAAACAATCCTCTGCCTTGTCGGCCAGCTACTGAACACACTATATAACAAAATTTGTTGCATTTCTAGATGAAAAGTTAAACTTTTCTATTATGAGTGACATACCGTGTCTAAATCCCCAGAGTTAAGTTCAATGTAGACCCAATAAAGACATGTGGAAAGTAATTTAGCAAAAGATTAAAGTTAAGCAGTTATATATTTGAGATATATTAATATTTAATATAGATGAAACAAGCTTCTTAAGAATATTTTTTTCTCCCAAAACTGTACAGTGATTTTATGACATAATTTTTCCTTGTATAAACCCAATACATGTCAATGTCAATTGTTATGAGTAAAGTTTAGCATATCAACATTTACTGTTGATTATATTGTTGTCAGTATTATTGCATATATCTGTGCTTTTCTTTGCATTGATATTTTCAGTTGTAGAGTATATCTCTGGTTTTGCAGATAACGTTTTAATTAAACTACATGACTCTTCAATTTGTTTTTGCTGAAAAGGGTAGCTCTAAAACTGCTAAGAATGTTTGCAGGTGAAGCTTATGAAATAGTATCATTGTTAAAAGGTCTACCAAAAGTAAATTGGAAGTGTGGAAAACAGTCAATCTAGTATGTGCTACAAAAAGTACAAATAGAATCAGACTGACTGCTATAGATATCAGCTCCCCTTTTGCATGCTTCTGTTTTTTTTCTATAATCCTTAATCCTTACAATCGTTAACAAATGTAAGTACCGTATTTATTGGCGTATAACACGCACAGGCATATAACACACACCCTAACTTTAAGAGGGAAGTTTCAGGAAAAAAACTTTCCACGGCCCCCTGCGTATAACACGCAGGCACAGTTTACCCTCTATTTTCAGGGTAAAAAAGTGAATGTTATACGACAATAAATACAGTATATGTAGAAAGACCAACTCCAAATGTAATTTATTTATTTAAAATATTTTTTTTTCCCAGCTTGATAAATTAGAAAAAACAGGTGGTTATGCTCTGCCACCCCCCAGCTGCTTCAAACCCCCTCCTGTGAGCCCAGGCTGTCATGGACATGCCCACCGGGCTTTTTTCATTTTGGATAGAGTGGGGGATGGTTCAAACTCCTGTCAAGTTGTTTTTAGTTTTGTTTTTATTTTGCCATCTGTGTTCTTACATTTTGGATATTTCCCTTCACTTCCTATCCTGTAGTGTAAACACAGCAGGAGCTAAGAGGAAATTCCCTCCTCTTGTCACCGAAGGAAATAAATATGGGACAACTGCTTGTTTGCAGGTTCAGGATCCAGGGTTATTTTGCAGATTTGTCACTTCACTACTTTGTTTGCCATTGGCCCGAAAAAATAAAATAAAATAGCCAATGGAGTCTACAAGATCTGAACTCCAATCCTTCAAGCTTTTTCCGGGTCATTGAATTATTAAGTGGAGTGGTCAGGATTAAAGCGAGAAACCTGTTGCCTGCACCTTTAAAAAAACAAGTCAGAAATGGTTTCTATATTTCTGTCCTCACATGTTCACATTAGGGAAAAGGAAGATCTTGTACCACATAGGAATTATGAAGTATTTGAGGATATCTTACAATGTGAATACAGAAATAACTGCCATGGTTGAAACTTTACATTTTATTCTAGTCCATAATCTAGTTCTCAAAACGAGAGTTGATGAAGTTGGCAGATTGCTCTAACGTGATTTGCACTTGACTTTTCCAATGTTTGTGTGCCTCAGTTCCCCCAAACCTTCCTGTTCAGTGCTTTTGTTGCCTTTTAATTTTTTATTGTTTTCTTAGTGTAACCTGCAGATGACCCGTACTGATTTCATTTGACACTGTGCCAGTTTATAGTAATGCATTTTCTGATGCTGTGCAGAAGTTGTACTGCCAAGCTGGTGTCTTGGGTGTCAGCTCTAACAGCCATCTCCCTTGGTGAGAAGCAAGGCATGGCTTCACATCTTCTCTAATTAATATCACCACACTAAGAGTTTTAGCAAGCACTTAGTTGTTTAAAGCAGTTTTGAACAAAATGTTTAGTTCAAAGTACCAAAATATGAAGGCTTCTGGTTGTCATGTTGCAAAAAATAAGATCCTTGAAAAATCGATTTTACATCCATTATGAACATTTAAATATTCTGGTGCAAACTCTCCAAAGGCCATTAAAGAAGAACTATCATTACAAGTTGTTTACATTGTTTTGACACCCCTCTCTGCATGTAGTACTTTGTCCCATGTAGCTTGGACTAGAAAACCTTTCCCAGACAAGCTGTGTCAAGAAGATTACAAAGAGACATAAGGCTGATAACCCCCCACCTGCATTCCTCTGGTCTCAGGAAAGTATTCTGAGCCAAGACAAGCTGCATTTATAATGCAGCTTTCTCCTTCCTAGCTGTTGTCCGATTTTCTGCAGGTTGAGGAGAGGACGGCAGGTCAAACCTCATCAATAGACCCAGCACCTAGCTACATGGCAAAAAAGTACCATGGACAAAGGGGGTCTTGAGACCGAAAAATTTAAAAAAGGAAATGTAATGATAGTTTTTTCTTAATTCTTATCTCTGCACACCAAAATGAACCAGTAATAATTTGAAAAAAATATTTAAAAAGACATTAATGTCCATTAAAAAAAAAAAAAAAAAAAAAATATTGTCTAATGTGATCCAAAAGGGAAAAAAAATCCTGGTCCTGAAAAGGATAAACGTATTTATTATATATCTAATATTCATATATTACATTGAATACTCAGTTAACCTTAATTACTTAATTACTCATGATATATCAAGGAAAACATAAAATAGTACTTGGAGCATACACCATTGAAAACTGTGCCCCTTTAAAGAACCCCTGTCAGTCAAAGAGGTATTGTACTCACCTCCATTTCAGCACTGCAGCCTCTTTCATACACTTCAGCATTTAATACTTGTGGGAGTCTCATATGCCTGTGTTCCCTGCTGCTCCCTTTGATTCCATCATCCAACACTTAAGTCTCTATAGAAAACAGTAGTGTTGTGGGGGTTGAAGGTCCCAGCCACAGTGTACAATGGGGGACACTGGATCTTTATTTTAACTATTTTTTAAACAACTGCTTATTTTGTTATACATATGTTTTAAAGATATGTAAATATATGTTTTTAAATTTGGATTACTAAATATGCTTTAAAACATACCACAGAAATGAGTACCAAGAACTAGTAGATTGAATTACTACATTTCATTAATGCTAAACTGTAGTTAGAACAGTAAGTCATGATTTAGGGAAGTTAAAGACAAAAGAGGTAATTATAGACAATGACATGGAAAACAAAACAAGCAAGTCTTAACATTTACTCTGCCAGTGACTGCAACATTCTAAATTACACTTCAAATAATATTTTTAGATGAAATCAACAAATAGAATAATCTGACATGTAGAAAAATAAATTGTATGTACCAAATGCAGCATAAAAAATAATACAACTGAAAAGTCACAGTATAACAAGTGTATCTTAAGCTGAGCATAATAAACCTTATGAGAAGGCAACAGCAACAAGCAAGGTTTTGTTCTTTAATTGGATATTACAGTTTGCACTTTTAATCAACCCACACAAATAATCTACTTCATTTCAGGCTTTCAAATCAAAGCAAAGATATTATCTGAAACAGCACGGATGAAAGTTGTGCTGCTACAAAAGAATGCATATAAAAAAAAGCTAAGAAAAAAAACAGCTTTGTCTAATAACTTCATTGGAGAAATGTTCATATTTTAAAATAGATGAATAGGAAAATATTATTATGTAATTGTTCGGCCCATTTTTATCACTGGTGCATTTTTTTGATTACAAACGATTTTATTCAAGGATCAACATCATACAAAGAAAATGTCAGACAGTACAGTTGGATCAGAGAATGGTAGACAATCACGGGACATGGGAAAAAGATGAGGGCAGACAACAAAAGTATCAATACATGTGAATACATCAATCCAGTGAAGCACTTAGGTACAAGTAGAGAGGTTATTAGAGGATGCTAGCAGAGAAAGTCATATGATATTATTGAGGCATATTAGTCCATTGATTCCATTTATTTTCGTATATTATCATAGTGTCATAGAGCATGTGGTGAATGCGTTCCGCTAGCTTGATGGCATCCATACGTGTCAGCACCTGAGACCACGAAAGGGAAGAGGACCGCCAGTTGAGTGCGGTTGCCCAATGGATGGCTAAGAAGAGCGTGTGTATTAGTTTTGCACAGGGTAAAGGGATATCAGGTATGGGAGCAAAGCATAAGCACATTTGGGCTGAGAGGGTAATCATGCGGCCAGCAATGGTCGATACTTTCAGGGCCGCCGCTTGCCAAATGGGCTTAAGATGCCTACAGCTCCAAAATGTGTGTATTAACGTGCCCACCTCGGAGCATCCCCTAAAACAAAGTGGAGATACCGCAGGGTAGATGGAGTGTAGGCGTGAGGGGGTCAGGTACCATCTGAGATGCAGTTTGATGGCTGTTTCCCGTATGGAGTAGGCCCTGGAGTGTTTGTACATATTAGTCAGCATCTCCTCCCAGTCTGGCCGGTCGAAAGACTCGCCCAAATCCCCCTCCCACTTAAGCATTGGTTTCGTTTTGACTGGCAGGGCACATTCATTAAGCATAATGTATATTCTGGATATAACCCCCCTATCCCTGGAAGAGTGAGAACATATGCGTTCATATGGGGTATTATGGATTTGGGATTCTAGGGAGCCCCTAGACTGATAAAAATGCCTGACCTGTATGTACCTATACAACTCTGAGGGTGGGAGGTCATGCTCTGCTCGTAGTTGCTGGAAGGATTTAAAATGACGGCCTTCTTTCAAGGATTGAAACGTTATAGTAGTTGATGTCAACCACCGGGAGAATCTAGCTCTATCATGAAAGGCTGGGGGGAAATCAGGGTCACCTATAAAGGAGCATAATGGGGAAAGAGGAGAGGATAAGTGGAATTTATGGCTGTACAGCGACCAAAGGTGAACCGTCTGGCTAACTACAGAGTTTAGTGGGGCGAGATGACTTGCCTTGATGGATCTAGACCACAACAACCCCGGCAAGTGGAAGGGGAGGATAGACTGAGACTCGAAGGCCAACCAGGGAATACCGTCGCGGGAGGTGTGCCATTGTGCAGTTTGTGCAAACCTGGAGGCTAGATAGTAGCACCAAAGGTCTGGAAGGCCCAGACCTCCCAAGGGTTGGGGTCTGTACAATAAGGATTTATGGAATCTTGGTTTCTTATTGTGCCACACAAAATTATTGATGTCTCTCTGGATTGATTCAACATAGGTCTTAGAGACATATATAGGGAGGGCCCTGAAGAAGAATAGTAACTTAGGCAAAATGGCCATTTTTATGGCTGTGACCCTACCCAGAAAGGAGACGTGATATTTATCCCAGGTCTTAAGCAGGGACTTGACATGAGAGACTATAGGGTGATAGTTGACCTGGAACAGGGATTGGAAAGTAGGAGTAAGCTGTATCCCTAAGTAGCGAAAGGTGTCTGTGCACCAAGTAAATGCAAAGTGTTGCCTCAATGAGGATGCAAGAATAGGAGGTATATTGATTGGCATGGCCGAGCACTTAGCTAAATTAACACCCAGCCCCGAAATTAGGTGAAATGAGTCTAATAAGGATGTGAGATTCGGGAGTGCTATGAGTGGGTTGGTCAGAAACAGGAGTACGTCATCAGCGTATAGGCTGAGTTTAAATTCATCAGGGCCTTTACGATATCCGTTGATATTTACATTATTTGTTATGGCGCGGGACAGGGGCTCTATGGCCAGAGCAAAAAGGAGGGGGGATAATGGGCATCCTTGCCTAGTGCCCTTCTGGAGGGGAAAAAATGGAGAATTGTTGCCCGGTAGTTTAATGCGCGTTTGTGGGTCTCTATACAAGGCATGAAACCCGTGCATAAAGTCTCCGGCGATGCCAAATTTGGGCAATAAGTGATCGAGATAGGACCAGCTAACGCTGTCAAATGCCTTGTGTACGTCTAGGCTAAGAAGGAGAGTTTGTTTGGAATGTAGGTTGGCGTCTTGTATTATATTAGTGACCAGGCGGATATTATCAGTGATCTGCCTACCAGGGATAAACCCCGTCTGGTCAGGGGAGATCAAAGTGGTGATCACAGAAGCTAGTCTGTCTGCTAGCAATCTGCCAAAGATTTTTAAATCATTGTTGATTACCGATATCGGGCGGAAGTTCTGGGGCAATGAATGATCTTTGTGGGGTTTGGGGATAAGAGACATGTTGGCCAGTAGCATCTCAGCTGGAAAGTCATTTCCTTTTAAGACATGGTTATAAAGGGAGGTCAAATGAGGGGATAATATATGGGCAAATTTCTTGTAATAGGAGGTGGAGTAGCCATCTGGGCCAGGGGCAGTTGAGGACTTGAGTGATTTGATAATGGTCTGTATTTCTAACACCGTACACGGGGCATTCAGGGCCTCTAATTGCTGGTCAGTTAGAGTGGGTAGGGCCAGATCTGAGAACCAAGACTGCGTTGAAGGGTCAGAGGTCGGGTGAGACATTTTGAACAGGTTCTTATAGTAATCTACAAATATGTCCATAACATCATTAGGGTGAGAGACCAGTACCCCAGCAGAGTTTCGAAGTCTATAGTTATGTGTGGGTTTTGTGGCCTGGTTTAATTTCCTTGCAAACATAGTAGATGCTGCATTACTATGTAGCATGAATTTAGCTTTAGCCCACCTCAAGGCCTTTTCTGTACCTTCTGAAAGCAGGAGGTCCAAAGATTGTTTTTTGCTGTGAATTTGTTGGAGGAGAGCCGAGGAGGGATCCTGATTATATTGGTTATAAAGGCTACCTAGGGCTCTTGTGAGCACACGAAGTTCAGATAATTTAGCTCTGTTCCGTTTGGAGGCTATGTCAATGAGGTTGCCCCTCATGACTGCCTTATGGGCAGTCCACAGAGTGCTCGGTGAGGTGTCGGGTAGATGATTATCCACAAAGTACTCCTGGAGCCTGGCTGTGAGCGCCTCAACCGTGGAGGAGTCAGTGAGAAGCGAATCATTCAATCTCCAGGAGTAGGTCGTGGGTTTGAGGCCCATCCCGTAGATCGTGAACTCAACCATGTGATGGTCAGACCAGGGGCAAACATGAATATCAGCCCCGGAGGAGTTAGCTAGGACCGTGGGGGAGCTAAAGATATAGTCCAAGCGGGCATAACTGTCATGGGGATTCGAGTAAAACGTGTAGGATCTACAGCCGATATTATGAGCTCGCCACGTGTCAATAAGCTGTAGGGAGTTCAGGCTACTAGTCAGGGTTTTGGGAAATGCTTTAGTGGCGGGGGTACTCCTGCTCCTATCCAAGCTCGGATTGGCAGTGAGATTAAAATCTCCGCCTATTATCAAATGGGGTGAGAGGAATCTCTCCAAGACCAAAAAAAATTGCCTAAAGAAGGAGGCGTGTGCCTCGTTAGGGGCATATATCGAAGCAATAGTAACTGCTCGGTTCTGAATTTTGCCTTGCAGGATTATAAACCTGCTACCCGGGTCTCTATATACATGCCCGACCTCAAAGAAAGCCGAGTTCCTAATAAAAATGGCTACTCCACGGGTTTTGTTGAGGTGAGAGGTACAAAAAAATTGCTTGAAGGATCGATCAAAATACTTTGGGTGGTTTAGATTGGAGAAATGGGTCTCCTGTAGCAGGAGTATGTCCGCTCCAAGGCTTTTGTAGTGTCTGAAGGCCTTCCGACGTTTTTGGGGCAGGTTAAAGCCCTGGACATTATGAGAAATGATCTTAAGGGCCATCATAAACTAACAGGGAGGGGGCACCGGGATTGAGGGAGGGTATGCGGGTAGGGAAACCCCGTGGAATAGCCATTTGAGCCACCATCTTATCTCTAACAATGCATACATGTCTCTGGGCAGTAAAATCAAGCGTCTGATCAATAGCATGAGATATAAGCAATATGAATGACATTTCAAGGTAGAATGCAAAGGTCTGAAACAAACAACTAAAACCTAAAACAAAAGTACTCACAAACCACGTATGAGCATGGGGGTCAGAGGAGAACTTTCCTAATGACCAAAAAAACTTTTCCATTGGACTATATAGTCCTATACCAACCGAAGGACTCCGAGAGGGACGCAGCGACGAACAGGGGGACCATAAAATACACATCTCCCTGAACCTCACAGCGGCCCCGGTCCCAGAGTCAGCAGGGGGGGGGACAGTGAACGAGAGGAGACATACCGCCTCAGAGCGTGTCGGGGCAAAAGAAAAACCACAGCAAAAAAGAGAGTTACTGATGCGAGCCCTCCAACCGGAGGGGATTGGATCGATCGGATACCGGGGGTAGAGCATCCACCGGGAGGGCCCGGGCTTAAACAGCACAAAACAGGGGGGTAGTTGAACAGTTCCTGCAGTGTTTCCAGTCTGGTACGGGCAATGAACTGAAACAGGGGAAAGTCGTTTCTGCTTGGAGACCGGTGCAGTTAGGTCTATGCATAGTCAGTGAAGCAGGCTTCCTGGTGATGTGGGAAACGCTGCCACCAATCGGGCCTGGGTTCAAGCAGCAGAAAATAGGGGATAATGTGACCGTAGCAACAGAGTCTCTGGCCTGGCTCGGGAGCTGAGCTCAAATAAGGGGAAATCATACCTGACTGGAAACAGGTGCCTTGGAAGCCTCCGAAGAAGTTCTGTTCGTGAACCGCTAGGCAGGCTGATCACGGAACGGTTGGCGCCATCTGCCTTGGTTCCTTCGTGAAGGGGTGTTCCAGATCGGGTTAGGTCCTGGGGTGGGGGGTCTGCGGTTTACGGCCTCAGGTTCCAAAAGGCCCAGTTTGATCAGTATCTCCTTCCCTTCCGTGACATTATAGGCATTGTAAGTGGTTCCGTTGTGAGGGACAGAGAGCTTGAATGGGAAGCCCCATCTGTAGCGTATATGAGCAGACTGAAGGACAGACGTGACCTCCTTCATCCGACGTCTGCGGTCCAGGGTCGCCTGCGAGACATCAGGGAAAACCTGAATCCTCACCCCATCTAAATCAACGGCCGCAGCATTTCTAGCCGCGCGGAGAATGTCCTCCTTGATTAAATAGTCTTTAAGACACAGGATTATGTCGCGTGGTGGTTTTTCTGCAGGGGGCTTAGGACGCAAGGCCCTGTGGATCCGGTCACAAACAAACGCCGTAGGAGGTGCAGAGGGAAGGAGGCTGAGGAATAGCTTAGAGGCTGCGGCAGGGAGGTCCACGACCGTTTCTGGGACACCTCGCAATCTGAGGTTGTTTCTCCTATTACGGTTGTCGAGATCCTCGACCTGCGATTGTACTAGTTGGAAATTGTCCGCCAGTGCCTCATAGTCCTTTCGAAGATCGGCGTGCGCCAAGGCTAACTCGTCGTGCTTCGTCTCTAAGAGATCGGTGCGGCCACCCAGGGTAGTAATTTCCAATGAGAGTGTGTTCGTTGCTTTATGTAATTCCCTCTGGAACTTCTCAGCTAGTTTTTCGTACATGGAGGAAAGGCTGTCCTCCAGGTCAGCCTTGGTGAGCTGAGTGTGACACTCACCGTCTCCAGGGGACGAAGCTGAAGCCTCTGGAGACTCTACCGGCGACTGGGGACCACGTTGTGCATGGGCGCCATCTTTAGCCATGCCTGACTTCTCAGAGGTGCGAAGGAGGTAAGCGTTGAGGGACCTCTGTGGCTTGGGTTTCGGTGTTTTTTTCCGTGAAGGCATGCACTTGATGTTCCCACAGGGGTGCAGGGCGAGAATAATAAGCAAAAGAGTGCAATATAGCCCTGTGGGAAGGCGGCAAGTCTCCTCGTTCGTCGGAGCTCCTGCTAGCTGCGACCTTCTCACATCGCGTCTAGGCCACGCCCCATCACTGGTGCATTTTATTGCCTTTAATGTTTATTTTTTTGTACTGATCAATTCAGTTAATTTTTTTTATGTTTTAATATTTTTAGAATTGTGATCATATACAATATGCTTACATAAACATGCTTATTGTTGAATAAATTTACAGTGAAGGGTCTTTTGTGTCCATTAAGTCCTTTTATCAAAAATAAAGCTTTGGGCTTTATCCTCAATGCTGTCCATACAACTGATCATTTTAGTTTAACCAACAATCTGTTGCTCACAATCGAATTAATTTGCCAGATTTGTTTGGCCAAATAATTTGAAATGGCAAGTTTATTGATTAAAATGCTTTTTATTTAACACTACAGAGTTTTGACAGATGTTTATCACAATTTTTATCACAATTTTGATAGACCGATAAGCTTGGAAAACAACAAAATCATTTTTGCATATGCCCGGTGATGTTTAGGGGCATTAATTATCTGAGGAGCAGTAGATGCACTCTTATAGAAGACAATAGTCTCATTAGTGGCAGCACTCAAACACTCTATCCAGTAGCCCAAAGCAGAGGATGCTAAGACAGCCATATAAGTATAGGCACTAACAGACCAATTGTTAACCACTTTTGTTAAGACGCTGATCTTTGTTGTACCCCAGAAGTGTTTTTTTTTTTTACCTGGGAGCAGGGGGGGCGAGTACCACCGGCATGAAGGGTTGAACGGGAGCTGTTCTTTCCATCGAGAGCGTAGATGAAGAGGAGAGCCGCAGAATCACAGAGCGATAGCCCGCTGTTACAGTTTACATTACAATTGCCTCCGCTCGTGATTACACACAGCCCCACCTCCTGACCCAGCGCCTGTGATAGACAGAACGCCAGTCCAATTCTGGGACATGTTCTGTCTATCACAGGCGCGGGGTCAGGGGGCGGGGCTGTGTGTAATCACAAGCGGAGGCAACTGTAATGTAAACTGTAACAGCGGGCTATCGCTCTGTGATCCTGTGGACCTCGTATTCCCCGTGATGATCCTCTGCACAGTGAGCTGAGACTGCAATGGGGGCACAGTGAGCTGAGACTGCAATGGGGGCACAGTGAGCTGAGGCTGCAATGGTGGACACAGTGAGCTGAGACTACAATGGGGGCACAGTGAGCTGAGACTGCAATGGGGCACAGTGAGCTGAGGCTGCAATATTGGCACAGTGAGCTGAGGCTGCAATGGTGGCACAGTGAGCTGAGGCTACAATGGTGGCACAGGTGAGCTGAGGCTGCAGTGGGGGCACAGTGAGCTGAGACTGCAATGGGGGTACAGTGAGCTGAGACTGCAATGGGGGCACAGTGAGCTGAGGCTGCAATATTGGCACAGTGAGCTGAGGCTGCAATATAGGCACAGTGAGCTAAGGCTGCAATATTGGCACAGTGAGCTGAGGCTGCAATTGTGGGCACAGTGAGCTGAGGCTGCAATGGTGGGAACAGTGAGCTGAGGCTGCAATGGTGGACACAGTGAGCTGAGGCTGCAATGGCGGGCACAGTGAGCTGAGGCTGCAATGGTGGGCACAGGTGAGCTGAGGCTGCAATGGTGGGCACAGGTGAGCTGAGGCTGCAATGGCGGGCACAGGTGAGCTGAGGCTGCAATGGTGGGCACAGGTGAGCTGAGGCTGCAACGGTGGGCACAGGTGAGCTGTGGCTGCAATGGTGGGCACAGGTGAGCTGAGGCTGCAATAGTGGGCACAGCTGAGGCTGCAATGGTGGGCACAGGTGATCTGAGGCTGCAATAGTGGGAACAGGTGAGCTGAGGCTGCAATGGTGGCACAGTGAGCTGAGGCTACAATGGTGGCACAGGTGAGCTGAGGCTGCAGTGGGGGCACAGTGAGCTGAGACTGCAATGGGGGTACAGTGAGCTGAGACTGCAATGGGGGCACAGTGAGCTGAGGCTGCAATATTGGCACAGTGAGCTGAGGCTGCAATATAGGCACAGTGAGCTAAGGCTGCAATATTGGCACAGTGAGCTGAGGCTGCAATTGTGGGCACAGTGAGCTGAGGCTGCAATGGTGGGAACAGTGAGCTGAGGCTGCAATGGTGGACACAGTGAGCTGAGGCTGCAATGGCGGGCACAGTGAGCTGAGGCTGCAATGGTGGGCACAGGTGAGCTGAGGCTGCAATGGTGGGCACAGGTGAGCTGAGGCTGCAATGGCGGGCACAGGTGAGCTGAGGCTGCAATGGTGGGCACAGGTGAGCTGAGGCTGCAACGGTGGGCACAGGTGAGCTGTGGCTGCAATGGTGGGCACAGGTGAGCTGAGGCTGCAATAGTGGGCACAGCTGAGGCTGCAATGGTGGGCACAGGTGATCTGAGGCTGCAATAGTGGGAACAGGTGAGCTGAGGCTGCAATGGTGGGCACTGGTGAGGCTGCAATGATAAAGTTGTTAATATTTACTTTTGTAACTTAATTCTGCATAGAACATTTAAGTGTTATTTCATGAGATAATTTATGAGGACGTGTTTAGGGGCGGAATTAGGGGTGGTGCATGGTAGGGATTGGGTGGGGCAACTGGTGGCGAGTAACCCTTAAGGCCTGGCTAGTAGCTCAGGACTTGAAATTTTGAGCCCTGGTCTAGGGGTTACCAGGCTTTTTTGCTTAATCCCTGCTCCCCGCACCGCACCCCCCCCTCCAAGTATCCAAATACCTCAGCCACCCTTCACTTCCTGTGTTAGTAAAGTAAACCCCCATTTTTTTTTTTATTAAAAACAAAAAATATATAAACTATTTGTGACGATTTAGGGGGAAGAAACATCTATTAGTACAATCACAAATCTGGTGTGACTATACTGAACTTGAATTTTTAAGATAAAAAGGACATCCACCTTGCTTTCTACATGTTGTTTATTATACATGTAACCTGGATATTATTGTTGTTTATGCTGACAGTTGCCCAACATCAAAGAAAATAAAGTAAAGTTCTGGATTACCTTTTTGTGTTTTTTTCATGCTCTATATGCAGCCTGGGTACGTTTTCTAGCTATGAAGAACCCCACTGGTTAAGGCAGGATTGTTGTTATTATTATCAACAACCGACATCAAACAGCATTCATGTGATCATTTCATGTTCTGCTGCTATTGCATGAAATATTTATTGTTTTCTCACAAAAGCACAGAATGTGTTAAAAAAAAAAGCAGGAACTTGTAAGAATGTAAGTTAGAGTATATACAGTAAATGCAAGGACAATGACCTTTTATTTCCCTTCTTGACAAAAGAGCAAAAAAAAGGCAACAATGTGGAATGGCTGACATTTCGGTGTAGAATGGAATAAACAATCTCAACTTAACCATGGTACCAGAACTGCTCAACTATTAACACACGGCAGCATAGGTGAATCTAAATGTGAAGAATGGCCAAGATTTCCTCCAGGCATATCTTCTTTTAAGCTTTTCTGTGTCATTCCCTTTTTACAACACTATTGTTTCCCACTGTGGACTGGGTCATCAACATCACAGCTAATGTTTTGAAAAATGAAGGACATTGTCTGAGAAAAAAAAAAGCTTTTCCCTACCTGTGGTTACATGTCTGCATTACATCAGATGAAAGTCTTTTAACCCAAATAATGCCACATGAATGACAGAATCAGTGTTTCCTTTGCTTCCCCACTGTTAAGGTACAGTGAACAGGAACTGAATTTTGTATTACATGGTATTCAATTATAAAAACACTGGTAAGAAAATATCTTGTGTGAACTTGCCCTGGTTTTAAAAACAACATGAAAAAACCCCACTTACATGGGCCACAGACAGGTGGTTGTTGCTTTTTTTTATGTCACAAAATATTTGTGCAGTGTTTTATCAAACTCAAATCATTTGAAAAAAATACACCTGCATCAATTTTATGCCGAGTAAATAGATACCTAACATGTTACACTTTTAAAAATTGCACACACCCAGGAAATGACAACAAACTGGGTACCTAAAAATATCTATAGGCAATGTTTTAAAAGCCTTTACAGGTTACCAGTTTAAAGTTACACAAGAGGTCTGGTGCTAGAATTATTGTGCTTGTACTGAGGTTTGCGGCTATACTTCACATGTGTGGTGCGATTACCGTTTACATATGTGTTGAACTACAGGCGTGAGCATGGGAGGATGAAGTCACTTTATTTCTTTTTTATTTTTATTATTATTATTTATTCTATTAAAATTTTTTTTTTTTAACACTATCACTTTACATATCAGTTTAATTGCTATCACCTTGTCATAGCATGGGCAGTGACAGGTGCTCTTTACTGAGAGATCTGAGGTCTATTAGACCTCAGGTTTCTCCACTGCCCTTAAAAAGATCTGACCGAGATCAGTTTGATCAGCTGCTTTACAAACTGGCAATGGCTTGTAAACAACAAACTGAAACCAGAAGTGTCAAAATTCTTGTTGCTTCCAGTTTCAAACACTATAGAGATGATCGAGAAACAGAAGTTCCTCCTTCATCTCTATGATGTGCCGACCCAACTGGCCACTTCAGTCCTGGGCTCCCTGGTAGAATGGTGTAAGCCAGGAAAGGCGGTGGGAAGCGGTTGGTAGGGTTTGCATTGTAACCACCTTCCGCCACCTGGAAAAGTGATACAGTGGCTGTATAGCTCAAACCACTTTTACATTACAAGTGCATTTCCTGCTCTAAAATAACATACCAAAATCCTGAATGCAGATGCAGCTGCAGCCATGAAATCCGAGACCATATGGGCATGTCCATTTGCAGGAAGTGGTTTATATTTATTGAGCATAATCTGGAATTCTTTGCAAAGGTCACTAAGGTAAGTGAAAAATCCCTTGCAAAGTTAATATGATTTACTCATTTAGTAAATCAAGCTCAAGGTTGTTTACTTTATTGCTACCCCAATTTTACCTCAGCTCTATCCAATGACTTTTCCTCCAGATGAGTCTCAATCAGCAGTCCGTAGATATTAGAATGTCATTCAGTCAAGCTGAAAATGTCTAATAATGGATGAGGCCATCTCATACTTATGAACACCTTACCTTCATATTGGATGAGTGTGCTTGCTGGTTACATAAGAAAGATATTTTACATTATTTTAAAGCAAGAGCTATCTGGGCAATGAAATCTCTTTGATATTGAGTGATTTAACCTGTTGCCAGCAGTCCCCTCATTTTCAGTACACCAAATTTAATGTGCTGAAAGGATTTAAATGACTTCTGTATCTGTCTTCAATTAGAACACATCCAAGCACTAATCATTTTAATGATGATATTCTGCTACAGTAAATATACCACAAAGACATTGTGACAGTCTATTGTAAATTAAACATTTTTTACTGCTGTCAGAAGGGTAGTTATTTAAAAAAAAAACTACAGTACATATGTTTTCTCTTATTTTAAAAGTAAAATTCAAAATGCTAAAATAAGCTGCTAAACTCAAATGTTGTAAACCATGGGATTCTTTTTTGGCAATGCAAATATACAGTACACAGCTTCCATTGTTTATAAAATTTGGAGAATTAGCAAATTTAGAGGCAATGTCTATAGCAACTCCACTGTCTGGTTTTGTCTTTTAAATTGCAGTACACAACGGACACTAGGTTCTAAAGCCAGACAAGATTTGATGGCAAAACTGGGTGTACTGAAGTCGATGCATCAATTGACTTCAGCCTGTTGGGCTTTTTTTATGTGATCACTGCTGGCCAGGAAAGGCTCCCTCCAGCAGAACACAATAGCTCTGTGGGAGGGATTCCCCCATCCACACCGACTCTGTGGATGGGGGAATTGAGCGATTTTCTTTTCTTTCACCCATGATGGAAGGAAAAAACTTTGTATAATCTATGGCTTGCTTAAGTTCCAGATATTTAGGGTTGCCATGGATGGTAATTCCACTATTAAGCTCTGATTTTTATTTAAATAAGCTGTTATATGGATAATAGTGAAGTGGATCAGAAATAAAATCTGTACTGTACATCACAGATGTACTTTAACCCCCTTCCCTTCCCACAGTCAAAGTACAGCTGTCATTCTATGCCATGGTTTGGGAATTTAATTTACACATTAAAATATAGTCTTTTTATTTCAGGTTTAAAGTCAGACCCAACACTTGCTGTTTTTCATCTCTTAATAAAGGAGCGTATTTATGTTGGTAAAGGCAAAAACTCAAAATCCACTTGATTAACATTGCCAGTTGGAAAAGTTTACTTATTGTAAACTAGTTGGCCAGCGATGATGTATGAAGGGCTTTTGTTTTAAACACAGTACTATTTAACATTGTGTTATGCATATAAACAAGTTTATTAATAAACGCTAAAAGGAGTTTTGCTCTGGTCGACTATTTGAAAACTCCAGAACAAAGCCAAATTAAAAATTCCGTGCTATGAACTGCAAATCTGCCCACCACTGGGACTTTCTTTTGACAATTTTCTACAAAGTCATTTGTATAAGAAATCTTTTCACTTCTGGTTCTCTACATTCTCTTTTTATTCTCCACACTCATCTCTGGCGTTTTACCCCCTCTTGCTAGCTTTCCAGCCCAGCTGCCAAGAAACTGTGAACAAATTTAATGTCTGAATAACTACTTGCTCTGCCAGTGACCTTGAAAAATTACTTTGTGTCATTAAAAATTCATAGAAATGAAATTTTGCGAGGAGACAGGCACATGCAAAATTAGCACTTGTTGAAATGAGGCAAGAATCATACGACCTTTTGAACCGTAGATATTGTAATTCCACTAAATACAGCTTGACCCTCTTTTACATATATTATTAACCTTTTTTTTATTGGAATTTAGAGAAAGACGGCAACATTTTACATTTACCATAAACATAATTCAACCAGTCATAAATCTCTTACATATAGATTTTGAGTAGGATTATGCAGACGTTTCTAAACAAGAAACATCATTAGCTTGACAGCTATCATCCTTAAAGAGGAACTTTGGTAATTAAAAATAAAAATAAAATAAAAGTAAGCAGCTACAAATACTGTAGCTACTGACTTTAATAAACAGACACCAGTCCAGGAGTCCAGCGTTGTCTTCACCCAGATTGGTTCTTTGCAGATCTTTGTGTCCTCAGTGCTGGCATTTCAACTGTGGTAAGCCGGCTTTGACTCCCTGCAGTTTCACAGCCAGAAGGTTGCAAGCGGGGAGAGGGGCTTATCTTCTGCTATTCTCACCTAGAGTAAAAAAGCAGAAGTGGGAGTGGGTACCTGTCAGAAATAGGTTTCCACTCCCAGAAAAAAAAGCTTCCCAATGATGGCAGAGGAGGGTGGAGGAGTAGGGTGCACGAAAGTAAATTACTTAATTCCCCCATCACCACAGTCAGTGTTGATCTGGGAATTGCTCCCTCAGAACTATTGTGTTTTCCCATTGGGGGGGGGGGGTAGGGGGCAGTTGGAGCTGTCCCAGCCGGGAGAACACAGCTATAGCCACTGGCAATATTCGCATGAAAAACCTGACAGGCTGGTTGTACTCAAGTTGATCCATTGATCAACTTGGGTACAATCAGCCTGCCAATACATGGTTCCAATGTCAGACGGTCCCTGTTGAGCCGGATGAGATTCAAACTTTCTAAGGCCAGCTTTAGAGAGACAGCCCACGAGTAAGCAGCTACTACTGTAGAATTATCTATTGATGACATGTCATCAAAGGTATTACATTTTTTTTTCTAAAAAAGTAAACAGTTTACATTGGCAATGAAAAAGTGACACCAAAAAATAGTTTGTAAAAATGTAAACAAAAAATATAATACAACTGAAAATTCTGCTCTGTAGAGATTTGTTGAACTACTGAAGACCCAGGCCACTGCTTTGTGTATGAGGGCTGCAGTCTGACACTAATGTGTACAGCTCTTTGCAGTAAAAAAGTAAAAATAAATTAAAAGCCCTATATATATTACTGTAAATTAATCCTGACTACATTACTGTAATAAACATCAAGAGTGCAATTGGTTTTTAACATAGACATATCAATAAAAATAACACTTTACTTCATCAATATGGCCCAAGTCATCCTTGCCAAATCACATTATATTTTTGAGTATCACGATAGCTCCTTTCTACAATAAATAAAAATGATGCTCAAAGCTTCCCATCATGCCATTTACAGCTTATGCAAACATGACAAGGCCGCCTGGCTATCATGTGCATTGTTAGTGTTTGATTTCATTAGAGACAGACTTTATCTGTGAGATAAGAAGACCACCAGAAATCAAAGCCTGTAATGCATGGCTACAAGGCTTTTAAAACATTAACACGCTTTGATAAGAATATTTACATTTAGCTGATCTTTTTCACATATTTAACTAAAAAAATTATAAAGGCTATAGGTACATTTTGTTAGACAGAATAGACATTTGTATATATGAGTGTGGTTGTGTGACTATTGCAGTTGAAAAACCTGCTTAGGAATAAGAAATTATGTATAGATTTATTGGCTGAATGGCAGTCAGTTAAAAATGTAAAATTAAAGTAATTCTTCAGCCTGTATTAAAAAAAAAAAGTCAGAAGCTACAGCTAAAGGACACTTACCTATCCAGGGGTGCAACGCCACGCTCACCTGTTCTTCGACAGTCGTCATGTCTCTGGCACCGGCATGTGTACTGGAAGTAGCCGACTGTGATTCGTTGCAGCTTCACAGCTGGCCTCCCACTATGCATGCACTTTAAAGAGGAAGTAAACTCCCCACCCCCCGAAAAAATAGGATAAAAGCAAACCCTGCAAGAGAAAGGCATAATGAGCTAGTATGCATAGCATACTAGTTCATTATGTGGCACTTACCTGAAATCGAAGCCCCCAAAGTCCTCCTCGTTCCCCTCCGCCACCATGTCCCCTCTGAGCTTCTTCCTGGTATCGCCGCTCCGACGCTGTGATTGGCCGGAGTGGCCATGACGTCACATGTATATGCGCGAGGCCGGCATTCGCCCATTCAGAAAACCTGCGAATGTCCCATTCATTATGCCGGGACGCTCGGTGCAGTGTTATCTGCAAATATCTCCTTAACTGTGCAGGTTAAGGAGATATTTCATGCACCTACAGGTAAGCCTTAATCTAGGCTTACCTGTAGGTGCAAGTTGTCAAAGTGGGTTTACAACCACTTTAGGAAGCCTTCTGGGACCTGGGACATGTCCAAAAAGATTGCGGAAGGGGGATGAAAGTAGATTGTCACGGTAAGCCAACCGATGTAGGAAAGGGTACCTGTCAAAACCAGGAACCCAATCCCCCCCCCCAAAAAAAAGGAGGGAATAAAGCAGAACTTCCCCTTTAGGGTGAAGTTTGCTTTAAGCACTGAAACAATATGCAGAGAACACATCCTTCCTGCCCATGATGTCAGTTTTTCATCCAGAAAAAGCCACACTGCATCAGTTTACTTCCATTGTTTAAAGTGATTAAGTCACCCTGTAATCATAGGGTCAATTACAAAATAAAACCTGCCTCATAAAAGAAGAGACACTTTTCTTACCTTTCTGTTGGCCCATGTCCTAAAATGCCAGATGGATCAAATAGCCCATTACCCTACCTTGCACAATGGTTCCACCTATTGGCTCGTGTCCAGTAGTGTGGAATGCCTATGGTAGCAGGGGAACTAAATCAGCAGTGTTTAAAGACAAGGCCCACCAGAAAGCAAAATATCAAGCCTGATCTTTTACAGGGCTGGTGAGCTGGTGTTTTTGTTTTTGCTTTTCATAAATAACCCATGTGGTGGAAGGTTCACTTTAAAAAACGTAAAAATTTTGCTGGCAATCTGTTGTTCTCAGAAGACCGGCTACTTGTTCTTGTGTATATGCAGGCCATGTGTTTTCAGTAGCCCCCCTGCCTTTTGCTGTCTCAAACGCAAAAAGAGAAAAAAAAAACGGAAATTGAAAAAAACTAAATCATAAAACCTAATTTTGCAGTCCAACCCAAAAAAACATGTGCAATTTTAATGAACTAAAATTCCCAGATAGCATTAGCTTGTCATAAATAGATTTTACTTGCTACTTGAAATTACTTTTTCTCGGTATATTTACACATACAGTAACAATGCTGCATGCATGTGATAATATACACTGGTAGATGGTAGTTTCCCATCTTAAACTGGCCATAGATGGATTATTCTTTTTTGATCAGCTTGGTGACTGATCAAAAAAAAAATGGATTCCCCCACCCACACATTCAAGGTTGATGAAGAAATCTCCCCCACTGTGTTTTTATATTCTGACAGTAGGACTCCTCCTCTGTCACAATACACTGATCACTGCCGCAGGTGATTGGCCCATTATTAGGCCGACTTCTCTAGAGCAGGAATAGCCAGAGATGGATAGAAATTCAGCTGGTCCTTGCTGAACTGACCAAATTGTAATCCATCTATGGCCAGCTTTAGTGTACAGTATGTAATAATCCAGTGTGAAATGTGGCCTTTGTACAGGAGCTTTCTTGTGCAGGGTGACTGGTCTTGTATCCGCCCCTTCTTGTAGTTTTCTGCTGGCAGCCTGCAGTTGAAGGACCTTTTGTGACCCTCCCACAGCTCTGCTCTCTGTACAGGCTATTTGCAGCACAGTGACGATTTCCATACAACTTTTACAAAGTAATAACTGGATTTACAAAGTCAGTTGGTGCACACAAAGGTATCCATTGTGGCTATTAAGAAATGTAATAAAATTAAAGTCGTTGTGCCTGTAGTTCAGCTGTAAATACACTCACTAAATTGTAACACAAAGGCGTGAACTAAAACCACAGAAAAGAATGGTATTGCTACTAGAAATAAATTTTTATACAGTAAAAATTTTGAATTGTAATGCAAAAAAAGTATAAATAGGACCTAATGAAAGTGCAGAAAAAGGGTATGCATCACTTATTTTTAGCATCTGCAACAAGTAAAAATTAAATACTGTACATAGTGTTTACATCGACTGAACTGGAAAAACATTTTTTTAGTGCTATATATATATATATTGTATATATATATATATATATATATATATATATATATATATACATACCTCCAAAATACATAACTCGTATCTTAATAAACATGTGACATGACAAGAGCCATGCAAGGCCACCCTTCCGCATAGAACTGTCCCCTAGGTAAAGCCCCAAGTGGTGTAAGATGCCTGCAAGCTACAATTTACTGAGTCCATTATCACCTCTGGATGTGTAGAATGATAATGGAAGTGACAGAGGTGCAGCTGAAAATTGGTTCTTAATATTTTATGTGTTAAGGCCGCGGATTGCAAATCTCACACTGCTCTGTAGGGAAATGAAGTGCATGTACATATGGGGCTTTCCATTGCGTATACACATTCAGCCTCTAGGAAAGTCAAATGCATTATTCGAGGGCCAGAGCATTCTTGATGTGTTAGGTTATATGCAAAGAAACAGCACGATCCAGTCAGGGAGAGCAGGAAAGCCATGTTGACTGTTATAGGCTTAGCTGGAGGAGCTGCTGCAGAAAATCTATTATGCTAACTTATTTAATAATATATTTTGGTACAATTTTGCAGCATAAGTACTTTTTCTAAAACTTTTCCTTTGTAAAAAAAATAAAAAAGTATGTAAAAAGCAGAAGGGAAATGGAATGTCTTATGAAGCTTTAGGGATTGATACAGCAATTATAAAAGTCAAACAAAGCCCAAATAACTGTGCAAAAAAGTAATTTACTTAGAGAACAAAACTGCATAATGATAGCAATTGTAATTCACTTAGCAATTAATTGGTGCAGATATAGACAACATTAGATGCATAATAAATAAGGAAAATAATATTTATAGATATTTAATATGCAAGTCCACTTTCCTATGACACAAGTTAAATTGATAGAAATGTAGGAGATTTGTAAATTAAAGTGCAGGTATTTTAGCATTTTTTCAAATGTACAGCATGTGCTTTCTTAAGCCGGTCATACATGGATTTAAATTTGTCCGGTTTAGCAGGGACCTGCAGAATTTTGATCCATATATGGGCAGGGAGGTTGCACATAAGTCAATCTACTGATTAACTTCTGTACCACCCTGTCAGATTTTCCCCACTTGATCAGCGTCGCAGAATATAATTGCTTAGGGGGAAGATTTCCTCATCCACATTGAGTGCGTAGATGGTGGAATCAGGTCAGTTTATTCCTTCACATGGTCTGCCTCACAATTGCTAGCCTATACAACTTTCGGTCTTTATGGTGAAAAGCAGGGTGGATCAGTTGCATCTACAAGCTGCCCAAACACCAGTACAATTATGTTTGAACGTTCACACAGAAATTTTGAAAAATCATTCCCACAACCATTCAATACTATTATGAATTTTGCAAAAAGAGTAAAAAGCATGTCTATTAGTGCTGAGATTAGTGCTGTCTACAGGGTTGCCAACCGCCAATAAATTTACTATCAGTTTGTAAAAATCTGCAATTTTTTTACAACTGCCACGAAATATCAGGGGCTGATAATTTCATGCTGTGTTGACTTTTTAAGTGTAAATCAAACTAATTACTTTGTTATAGGTATTGTCATGTCTATACTGTTCAAATATTCACCATGTTACTTTTCAATAGGAGTTCTGTAATTTGTCAGGTTGTGAGTAAAAAATATGCTCCGCCAATACATTTTCCATGTTTTGTCAGTAAAAAATGCTGCGGGAGGTTGGCAACCCTGGCTGTCTATTAGTGATGAGAGACATGCTCTTAGCTCCTGCTGGAGAGGCAGGCAGCATTTATCGATGAGCACTGATAGGAGGTACTAATGCATTGATGGGCATTGAGCACTGATAGGCAGCACTAATAGACACTGATAGGCAGCATTGGTGGGCACTGATAAGTTGGACTGGTGAGCACTGATAGGTGGCAATGATAGGCAGCACTGATAGGCACTGATAGGTGGCACTGATGGGCATTGAGCACTGATAGGCATCACTAATAGACACTGATAGGCAGCACTGATGAGCACTGATAGGTGGCACCTATAGGCGGCATTGATGAGCACTGATAGGTTGCACTGATGGGCATTAAGCACTGATAGGCAGCACTGATGGGCACTGATAGGTGGCATTGATGAGCACTGATAGGTGGCACCGATGGACGCTGATATGCGGCATTGATGAGCACTGATAGGCGGAATTGATGGGCACTGACAGGTGGCACTGAAATGCAGCACAGATAGGTAGCATTGATGAGCACTAATAGACGGCATTGATGAGCACTGATAAGTGGCACTAATAGGCTGCACTGCTGATAACCAGCAAGTCTGTTTACATGTGATCAGCTGATCACATGGTAAAGGGCCGCTGTGATTGCGCTGAATGCACGTTCCAGGGGACATGTGGGAGGCAGGGTTCTGGGAGGATATCCATGGACACCCTCCCAAAATTGGAAGCCTGGGGCTCAGATGGAAGGGTGGGTCAGGGGGGCCAATCATGGCTTCTTGTACCGGGCCCTGAAGGTTCTAGTTATGCCTCTGCCTAACAGACACAGGTGTGTAGTGTGAGTTTATTTTGTTTAATATAACAAAGAAAATCAAATGCGGAATGAGTTAAAAACGTTTTAAGAAATGTACCATAAAGGGAAGGGATACAATAAAATAATGCAAGTACTATGCCCGGAAAATGTATTCGGTGACTTGGACATTTTTTATATATCCCTCTTTTTTTGCTTTTTCATTTCCATAAATAACAGACAGGATGTTATTTATTTTGGTATAGCTGTATAGTACCTTTTAAAGCAATCCGCTCAATACATTCTACTTTTTTGTGATTTCTTCCAATAATCTGTAGCGTAGCTTGCCTGACATATGAACGTTTAGCTGTGACTGATGGGACATTTGCTTTTATGAATGCTGCCACATGGCAAGGTATTCTAGGGACTCAATCATTTCTATATCTTGCAAGTGCAGAGAAGTATTTGCTTCCCATTGAGCTTTTCTGCAAGTTTAGGTAATCTTTGAGAAATATGAACCATGTCTACAGTAGCATTAGGAAGTAGATACTAGACTGGTAAATATGCTGTAGTGATTGAAGTGACATTATGTATGAATACAACTGGAAGCTAGTGAATCATTATTGTATAATATTGGTAATTTTCATAACAGTAAGCCTAAAGGTTCTGCAAAGATCAGGGCAGAGATTTCAGGATGTGCAGTATGTGCACACGGTGGCATTGATTTACTAAAGCAGTATAAGCTGTTAACTTATCAAAGTGAATTTTCACTTTACAAGGGAATGTTATGCTTATTTAATTTTAAAATTCCCTTGACAAAAATGCCTAATAATGCACAAGGGGGAACCTAAAAAAATAATCTTATTTTTGCTTGCACATTATTGGATAATTCAAGTCAGCTTCCCCCTAATTTTCAAAGCTAGTGATAATTTATTTTCAAAAAAGAGAAAAGAAAATTCACTTTACCAAGTGAACAGACTGTACTTCTTTAGTGAATCAAACACACTGTTTCCATTTGCAGAAAAAGGCTATTATACTATGAATGACCAATGGCTGAAAGAATGACTAGTCTACAGATTCTTATCAGCTCATTGACCTGTGATGGGCAATATATAAACTGTAAGGAAAATACATAAGCTAAAATTGATATAAAACATATAAATTATACATACGCCATAGTAACTTAATGGCATTAAAATATATAAAAAAAGTCCTATTATGTTAAAGCATTTGAGTAAGAGGTAACATAACACACAATGTTCCAAAAAAAAAACAACGAATAATTCACGGAAAAACTAATGCATTATCGTTCCAAAGTATGCCTTAAATACTGCATAAAAACAATGGAATAAACTGTTAGCGCAAAAGACTAATGCATGATAGATGGCCAGGAATTGGATCTAAAAAAGACCAGTCACGGTTCTCTTTAGTCCATTTGCTGGTATATAATGACCATTCCTATAACAGGGGGGAGCAATGGAAGGATGATAGGAGGCAGCTGTCCTCAGAGAAAGTCGGCTCTGCACAAGGAAGACAGGGGAACAAAACAGGAAGCGCCACCTAAGTGCAATATTTTAGTCACAATTTATTAAAGACAGAGGAGATGCACTTACAAACATATGTAAAAAACTGGCTCATCTGTGTGTGTAGTTCACGGTGTGATCCAGTCTCAGGTGCATCCAGCACACCACTCAGGCTGAACACCTGTCCTTCCTTCCAGTGATCTCTCTTGTTCGGCTTCTTGTGATGTCATCATCCTCATTTCCTGCTGGTTCTGGCTAGCCTCCTGGTGGCCACAGGATGGAAACAACACACTGCTCTGCCTACCCATGAGCCTGGATGCACCTGAGACTGGATCACATTGTGAACTACACACACAGATGAGCCAGTTTTTTACATATGTTTGTAAGTGCATCTCCTCTGTCTTTAATAAATTCCTGTTTTGTTCCCCTTAAATACCGCATAAAACCATGCAGTAAGTTATCGTAAGCATCTCGCATGAACGTCACATCACCTAGATAGCTAAACATTTGATTTGTTTATTTAAAAAGAAATAAACTAGCTTAAAAACACATGAAACATATTGGTGCTTTACCTAGCAGCCAACCTTCAGATATATTTTGGGTTTCAAAATTCTCATAGATTTAGGATTTGAGCAATATGTGGGTATCGTGCACAGATCCCGGAAATCCAGGGACAACATTTCTGATAATCAGAGTGGCATCACATACCACCTGGATATGTGGTAACCTTCCCTGTTCCTCTATTTATGCTCCTTAAATGATGGTGCAAAAAAGATGACATGGGTACAGTCAATAGCACCGAGTACATTGGGTAAATATTCTAAAAACCTTTTTTTATTTTTTATTTGATCCCACTCCTGGGGAAATTCAGGGGAAAAAATGTAATGGGCTGCTATTGCACGGAAACCATGTAGGACTTGGGTGAGGAGACAGGAAAATGAGGGCTGGGAAATTCCCACTATCTATCCAGCTACCATCTGGTACGATGCCTCTCCAAAAAAGTGTAAGGCAGCCAGCAACTTAGTCATGGCTGGAATGGCATGACTTCTCTGTGTTGACGGATCAAGGTACCCTATGAGTTGGGTATAGAGCTCCATGATGAGTGGCTTAGATAACCTGAACTTCTGCAGGGTATCAGCATCGGAAATTGATCCAGCAGTGTGCGCTCCTTGAAGGTTCTTTCCTTTAATAGGACCACTTGAGATCTTCTCCTCCTCTGAGTCTGTATTGCTTTAAATTTCAGAAGACTGGATTCAAAGGGCTCCATTCTATTTAATATGTCTGCAAGCCTCAAGAAGCAACTCCTCTGTAAAATTTAGCTCAGTGTTTCTCAACCTTTTTTTAGTCAAGGTACCCTTTAAAAATTATGGACAATCTTGAGGCACCCTTTAAAAATTATGGACAGTTTCGAGGCACCCCATTCTAAAATGTAAAAACTATTCTAATAGTTTTACATAATACAGCAACATCCACAAGTCCAAGTAGGACACTCAACGTTAGAGGGGATTTATTCTTCCAAAGCAAATACACTTTTGCAAACTGGTACTGACTAGTATTCCAATGTTTCTCTTCTCTTTGACCAGTACTTAATTACTGCATGCATTTAGTTATTTATTTCCTTGGGTGAATTTACTTTAGTGGTGCCCAACCAGTGGCCCGGGGGCCACATGTGGCCTACGGAGCCCTCTGATGTGGCCCGCAACCTCCTGCTCTGGGATGGCTAGTTGGCAAGCCCAGATTGCAGGTTGCCGACCTGCCATCTCAGAGAATCAGTGTTGTGAATGAAACCGGCGGTAGAGGAAGCAAGCGGCTTTTCAGAAAGTGCACCACACCTGCAGGATATAATAGACATCTATGGCAAAGTGCAGCTAACTGGTGGGAAAACCACAGGAACAATGCGCCGCACCCATGGTGTGGGTAGACCGCAGACATTCAGTGTAAAAGCAGCCTTAGGCCCCTTTCACATGAACGGTCCGACCCAATCAGACCCTCCATTCACCTCTATGAAGCGGCAGATGTAAACAGACTTTTGTCGGTTTACACCTGCCTACCTCCAATCCGATCTGCTAAAAGAACAGAAGTGGATCCGTCCCCTTCCATCTGTTTGGATCAGAGGGCCCATAGAGTAGATTGGGCTGTGCCTGTGTCTGCTTTGCATATGCAGACAGGACAGAGACCTGTCATCTGCCCAATCCGCAAATTGTGGCCCGCGACTGGTTACTAAGTCGCTTAAGCCTTCAAAAGGTTGGGCACCCCTGGTTTACTTTAACTGCTTGACGACCGGCTCACGACGATATACGTCAGCAGAATGGCACGTACAGGCAGATTAACGTACCTGTACATCACCTTTAAGACGTGGCATTGTGGGTGTGCGCGCGCCGCGAGCTCCGTGAGTCCAACCGTGGGTCCCGCGGACTCGATGTCTGCGGGGATACCCGCGATCGTCTCACGGAGAGGAAGAACTGGGAAATGCTGATGTAAACAAGCATTTCCCTATTCTTCCTAGTGACAGGACACTGATCACAGCTCCCTGTGATCGGGAGCGGTGATCAGTGTCATGTCACACATAGCCCATCCCGTATACAAGTAGAACACATCCCTAGGACACACTTAGCCCCTTCAGTGCCCCCTCCTGGTTAACCCCTTCACTGCCAGTCACATTTACACAGTAATAAGTGCATATTTATAGCACTGATCGCTGTGTAAATGTGAATGGTCCCAAATAGAGCCAACAGTGTCCGATGTGTCCGCCATAATGTCGCAGTCACGATAAAAATCGCTGATCGCCGCCATTACTAGTAAAAAAAATATTATTAAAAATGCCCCTATTTTGTAGACGCTATAACTTTTGCAAAAAACAATCAATTAACACTTATTGCAATTTTTTTTACCAAACACATGTAGAAGAATACGTATCGGCCTAAACTGAGGAAAAAAATGTTTTTTTATATATTTTTGGGGGATATTTATTATAGCAAAAAGTAAAAAATATTTATTTTTTTTCAAAATTGTGGCTCTTTTTTTGTTTATAGCACAAAAAATAAAAACCGCAGAGGTGATCAAATGCCACCAAAAAGAAAGCTATATTTGTGGGAAAAAAGGATATCAATTTTTTTTGGGAGCCACGTTGCATGACTGCGCAATTGTCAGTTAAAGTGACGCAGTGCCGAATCGCAAAAAGTGCTCTGGTCTTTGGCCAGCCAAATGGTCCAGAGCTTTGGTGGTTAATGGCTTTTTATGCAGTATTTTAACAAGCGTTTTTGGTGTTTGCGCTAAATACCGCATACGATCGATAGTGAATTTACATTTTCATTATCGCATGCGTTAAGTGGACAGGTGACCGTCATAACTTATGCGATAACCTTTTGTGAATTGTGCCCATTGGCAGCACATGAAGACACAAAATTTCACTCCGTACGACATGTGGGTTATAAGTCAGCACACCCCCCAATGTGCATAGCCAGGATAACTCTGTACTCCTCACAGATACAGCCAAGACAACACTGAATCCCCACAAGTACATCATAGACAGCACTGTACTCTACTTAGCTAGGCATTTATAGCGATGTTGGGGGAATGCAGTGTGTTAAATAATTGCAATAGACCACTATCAAATTTGTTGACAGTCTTGGAATTGGGAGGTACCACAATGCAGGTTGTACAAAATGGTGGCCCTTACTAACATCAAACTTTGATCTTGCAGGACAGCTGAACAAATGGTTTGGACCAATAGCAGCTCCCTCTGTCCCATCTCCTTGGTTATATATGCATATCTGTTCTGCTATTAGTATTATTTTTGCTAAACATGCTAAACCAAAGAACCACTAGAACGTTCATGCTCTCTGTTAGTCTGCTTGGTGTCATTTAATCAACTTTCCAAGTGGGGAAAAGTCACATAATAACCAACTTACTCTTCAGCTAGCTAGTTTTAAAAATAAATGTTTTCAAACAAGAGGGAAAGTTCTCATTAATTTGACAAAAAGTGAAATATTGGAGAAGGGCATTTTGAACTGTGACATAATTACAGTCCGTGAGCATGATAGCAATCGTTGATATGAGGACACATAATGGTGCAAAGAGTCTCGTTTTCTGAATATCATCATTGTCACTATTATACTAAATAACTTCTCCAGTATTTTAGTGATTTTAATAAGCTCGTTTTTCCTCTTGAAATGATTAGATGGTTTTCTTTGCATTACCGGAATAGCTGTAAATCATTCAGCCTACTTATTCAGATTTGAAAATCTCTAGCCACAATCTTTTCTTTTGATTTTACCCCTGCCAGTTTTTGTGACACCTTGATCTATAGCAAATTATTATACTTAGTACAAGTTGCATCTATGATCCTGACCACACACTGACCAGACACACATATACAACTTTGTGTTTATCATACAATCAGTAATAGTATAGGCTCTACACATCAGATCATTGACACATTTTCCTGTGTCATGAAATAGCACTTACAATGTGAAATAGGCATGTAAAGCTGCCAGCTCTAGCACTTTTTTATAGTTTTGGAAAGATTAAAAAATTGTTAGAATCTCCTCACTGTGTTTAAAATGTCCCCAATGGGGAAATTAAAAATGTAGCTGAAAAAAAGATCAGTTAATAGTTTTTCAATGAAAATTAATTTTCCCCAAAAAAACAAAAACATGTTTTCGGTATAGATTGTATGTAAATGGCCCTTAAGTTTACACTATCAGACAATAATAGGCAGGTTATGAAGTTGATATTCACAATTCATGACCATAGTATAAGTGAAACATGCAAAGTTAATATTTCCATTAAGGATAAGATATAAGCAAACATAGTGGTACACTCTGGTACATGCCTTGGTTTTAAGCAAAAAAATAGGAATTTCTTCTGGACAGCCGCACTCCAAATAAAACTTGCCTTTATTGTAAAATCCAAGACAGCACTACAAGTCACAGCACACTGGACAGTTGATGCATTTCACACTATACTTAGTGTTTAATCACAGCTATGATTAAACACTAAGTATAGAGTAAAACGCGTTAGTTGTCCAGTGTCCTGTGACTTGTAGTGCTGTGTTGGATTTTACAATAAAGGCAATTTTTATTTGGAGTGCGGCTGTCCAGAAGAAATTCCTCTTTTTTTGCCTTGTACGTGCATTGCCTGCACCCGTGGTTTCTGTGAGAAGGATTACCTTTGAAGACGACCACACCTGAGCGGCTTCCCGTTCTGTTCGCCCCCTTGGTTTTAAGCAGATGGCAGAGGTAGCTGTGCACTTAATACTACAAAAAGGGACCTCAGGCAAGTAGAAATAAAATCTTGCATGGGAGACCTTCTTCCAGTGGCCCTGTTGTGGTTTGTTTGAGCTTTCATGCTGGTCCCTTTAACAGCATATGTCTAGTACAAGTGAAAAGAGACTGGGGACTTTAAAGGTGAGAATTGACACAATATTCATAAAATCCAATCATTATTTATTTCATATCATAAAAAAAAACATTTTTTATATAAAATTCATAGACAAATTAGTTTGTTCAACAAACATCGTTTTCACATTCCATGTTACAGAGGATGCATCAACCTCGACATGTTTCGCCAAATAACTTTCAGCCTCTTTAGGAGTCTATGCATCAATCTGAACTGAATGACAAACTGTTTGTTAAATTTCAATCAGATATTATCTATGCTTGCAATGACAATTGGAGCCCATAGAATGATATGTTAGGCAGCTATGTAGATGGTTATAGGGAGGAAGAAACCTTGGTTCCGGCATAGCACTCGGGAGCAAACTTTGACTCAGGTTTTGTATCTGGGGTATCCAAAACCAAGACGGTATAAAGATCTACAGATCTGGAGCCACGAGGGAGCAACCAACAGATTACATCTTATGATCCAGTCTGTAGATCTTCATACCTTCTTGGTTTTTGATACCCTAGATACAAAAATCTGAGTCAAAATTTGCTCCCCAGTGCTGTGCAGGAACCAAGCTTCTTTCCGGGCCCTTGTCCTCCTTATGGCCATCTACATAGCTGCTTAAACCATCATTCTTTGAGCTCCAATTTTCATTGCAAGCATAGATAATATCTGATTGAAATTTAACAGACAGTTTGTCATTCAGTTCAGATTGATTCATAAACTCTGGAAGAAGCTGAAAGTTATTTGGCAAAACATGTTGAGATTGATGAATCCACTGTAACATAGAATATGTAAACTATGTCTGTTGAACAAACTAATTTGTATATGACTTTGAATTCTATATAAAAATGTTTTTTTTTTATATATATATGAAATAAATAATGATTGGATTTTATGAATATTATGTCAGTTTGCACCTTTAAAGTCCCCAGTCTCTTTTCACTTGTGCATAACAAAATTGGGATGTGGTGCTAGATATCATAAATCATTTCATGCCGGACTAGATATTGGTAATAATCATATGTCTAATGTGTAATTATTGTGGACTGGCAAAGGTCTACCCCCTCCAATGGCAAGGAATGGCAGGGTAGCTTTAGCATCTTGTTGAGGGGTAAGGGGCTTGCATGAACTGAGCAACACCATGTGGCATGCAAGAGATTTTCCCAACAAGTCTCTCTGCTACACAGGGCTTGATTTCTACATAGCCAACACAGACTAGAAAAGGCAGATGAAAATCTACCCTATTTTTCTGGTCCTCAGTTCTTGATGCACTGATTTTGAATGTGCAAATGTTCTATTTCATCTTTTCAGCCTCTTTAATGTGTGTTTATGGCATGCAATCTAGTATGTGTCATACCAAGGCAGCCAGTCTACAGGAATAGGATGGTAGCAGTGCAAATTAGTTGACCTAGTGAGGCAGAAAGTATAAATCTGGCCCTGCGACTACCTAAGTTTCATATTATTACGGAATATGTGTAGGCGATCAGGAGGTAATTTCTTTCTATGCAGCCTTGGACTACTCAAATACAACAGCTATAGAATGTACTCCTACACAGAGAATGCAAGAATAAAGCAGAGAATGACACTAGCAGCCCTTAAAGTGTATATTATATTGTACCTGGTGAAAGTATTACAATATCTCTGTGAAGCCTCAAGCCATTCTTTTTAATCACAGAAGTTAAAATCAGATTTTTTTTTTATATAAAAGAGTTGTCAGATATAAAATCCTCAGGCTCGACTTTCAGGCAAGTAATTTTGTAACAAGTGGCCTTCAGTAGGTAAACTCCAAAACAATGCCAGAACATCCTCTCTCTCTTCCGTAGTAATTATTTTAAAAGTCTGTGGGAAGTGTTGTGATTCTTTTTTTCTTTTGCTATGAAGCACATTTCAACTTATGACTGTTTCTATTATTACTGTTTTCTAATATAAAAATGCAATACATATATTTGTGTCAAGGCAACAAAAAAAAAAAAATTGCAGAAAACAATAAAGGATGTAGTCCGCTGTAAAGCAGCAACGTGGTTGTTTTTCATTTTACACATGCTGCAAGGCCTGAAAAACAAAACAGAAAGATGAGCAGTAAATGGCATATCGTACAAGTTCTACTATACCTGATTAATGTCGACTGCATGCAAAACTAGGCCAAGCACGTAATCCCCTTTTTTGATCAGAGGGAGAAATATGCCTTTTTGCTGATGACATGAAGATCAGGGTTGACATCTCAAGGGTTACAAAGTGATTAAATGTTCTAGCTGAAGCCATTCATATGGCATTTACAAAATAAAAGCTTTTTCTCCTCTTTGCACGTTATCTTCATTATATTCTTAGTTCAAATCTCTTGCTACAGTTGTAGTTGTTTTCCATATGAAGTATGAACTAACAACTATGAAAAAATCTAAAATGATTAGGGGGGAAATAAATAGAAGATGTTTAAAATGTTATGGTGTTTGCTAACTATTATCTGTGTTTTTTGCTAATGGTTCTGGAAGTTAAGTTCAAAAATACTGTACATGAAATTACTATGGGATAGTTTCTTTCACTGCCATTCAGGTAATGCTTTTTAGATCAAAATATAGTTAAAGTATATCTAAAGCCATTATTTTCACTTTGGACAGAGTGGGAAATGTTCAAAACCCTGTCATTTTTTTGTCTGTGTGTCTCATTCAAGATTTCCTGTCACTTTTCTGTAGTGTAGATACAACAGTATGTAAGAAATCTCTTTAACCACTTGCCGACCAGCCGCTGCAGTTTTACTGCGGCAACATGGCTCGGCTGGGCGAAAAACGACGTTATGTTACGTCGCTTCACCCTGTGGCCACTAGTGGCACGCACCGCAGGAGGCCCGCGCGCGTGCCAGCTGCTCGCCCCCGGAGCCGATGCGAGTGCCCGGCAGGGCACCCGTGATCGCTTGTGACAGAGCGAGAATCGGGAGCTGTGTGTGTAAACACACAGCTCCCAATTCTTTCAGGGGAGAAATGACTGATCGTATGTACATACAAAGTATGAACAGCGATCTGTCATTTCCCCTAGTAAGTACCATCCCCCCTTCAGGTAGAACACTTATAGTGAACACAATTAACTCCTTGATCGCCCCCTAGTGTTAACCCCTTCCCTGCCAGTGAAATTTTTACAGTAATCAGTGACTTTTTATAGCACTGATCGCCCTAAAATTGTCAATCGTCAAAAGTGTCCAATCTGTCCGCCATAATGTCGCAGTCCCGATAAAAATCACAAATCGCTGCCATTACTAGTAAAAAAAACAAAAACAATAATAAAAATGCCATAATTCCATCCCCTATTTTGTAGACGCTATAACTTTTGCGCAAACCAATCACTATACGCTTATTGTGATTTTTTTTACCAAAAATATGTAAAAGAATACACATCGGCCTAAACTGAGAAAAAAGTAATAAAAAAAAAAAGTAATTAAAAAAATAATAATTGGGGATATTTATTATAGCAAAAAGTAAAAGATATTGTGTTTTTTTCAAAATTGTCACTGTTCTTTTGTTTATAGCGCAAAAATTAAAAACCGCAGAGGTGATCAAATACCACCAAAAGAAAGCTCCATTTGTGGGGAAAAAAAGGATGTAAATTTTTTGGGGTACAGCATTGCAGGACCACGCAATTGTCAGTTAAAGCGACGCAGTGCCAAATTGTAAAAAATGCTCTGGTCAGGAAGGGGGTAAAATCTTCCGGGGCTGAATTGGTTAAAGAGAGGTATATGTCCTCACGGTTGTCACAGGAACAATTGTCCCCATTATAAGATTTCCATTTTATTCCTTCTATTCAATTAGAATTTTCCTTCACGTTCTCTGCCGTTGTCAGTAGTCACCAGGAAAAAGGTTGATTTGCTAAAAGCATTGTTCAATATTTTTCTTGCATGTGATTGGATGGAAGGTAGAAAAGTTTCACCCCATTTATTAAGCTAATGGCAAATCCCTTGCAAAGTGAAAATTGCCTTGCAAAGCGAACAGCATAACCAGTAAGTCTCTCGGGGGGTGGGGGGGGACATACTGACACATTCCTAGAGGGGTTCTAACATATCACCACTCAAATATAAAAAAATAAAAATGTTAGCTTTAGATAAATTTTAAAACTGCATAGTTAAATACGCATTTCTAAACCTGCAATGTACAGTTCTTTGTTCTGAGTTTAAAACGTGATAACTGAGCAGCAGTTCAAAGACTGAATGTGCTGATAGTCACATCTCCACAACAATATGCACGGATTTGGGTGGCAAAAAACAGTTAAGAACTTACAGGCTCAGATAGGTCTTGCTGTTTTGGGCTACCCATTGGGTAATAACTAGGCTTGTGCAATTCGTTTCGTAACGAATCGAAATTCGTCCGAATTTAGCAACTTTCGGACATTCGGAAGCATTCGAATTTCCGAACAGAGCAATTACGAATAAAACCGAATCCGAAATAAATTTTACCGCAAAATAGCGAATGCCCGAAGGTCTTCGGCATAATTCGTTATGAAAAAAGTTACGAATGTACGAATCCATTCGAAGCACAATAACACTCACTCTGCTCTCTGCTTCTCCCTCACCATGCTGAACTCCCTCTCAAAATGGTGTACAGGGGGCGGAGGCTATAGCCGCATGAAAAAACGAAAGTAAAATACGAGATTTCGAATCCATTCGAAGCACAATAACACTCACTCTGCACTGCTCTCTGCTTCTCCCTCACCGTGCTGAACCCTCTCAAAATGGTGTACAGGGGCGGAGCCTATAGCCGCATGTAAAAAACGAAAGTAAAATACGAGATTTCGAATCGTTACAAATAACCGCTATGTATTTAGAAAAGTACAAATCCATTCGAAGCACATTAGGCATAATAGGCAGCGTCGTTGTGAGAGAGACACGGAAAATTACGAATCAACGAACCCAAAAAAAGTTACGAAAGTAGGAGTTGTGTCCAGAATCAACGAAAAACAACGTACTCTACTGAAAGTACGAATTATAAAGCAACAAAAAATTCAACGAAAAATGTCGCTTGCAAAAATACGAATGAGTCCGAACACGAAAAATCCAGTCTAGCAAAATTACGAATGATTACGAATCAACAGGACCGGAAAGAAACGAACCAAAACGGAACAAATTTTTCCGTTGTGCACAAGTCTAGTAATAACAACAGCATAAAAAGGATATATGACACACATAGATGTTCCAACTTCTTCTCTATGTGAAAGACCCAATCCTTTGCTCTCCTGCTAGCCCCATGTGTGCCTCTTTTGTCCATCAGGAGAGACACAACAGCAGGTCCCTGTGCTACAAAGTATGGGCAGATGTCTCCCTGCCTGCCATTCTCAGGCAGACATTTCCTCATCTGTAGACAGACACAAAATATGCCAAACACAGCATGCTTGTCATATTCTTTCAGCGTCTGTTGCAGCCTTCCCATGTCCATGTGTATCCAGCCTGATAATGAAGAGATTTTCAGAAGGCTTATCTCAGATCTTTCACGGAGGTTAAAGATCTATACTATTGTTTTATCCTCAAATGGATGCTGCAGGTCTGAAGACGTTGCTGTTATATCTTGCAGTTCTTTGATATTCCCTTCCAACAGAAAGAAAAAAGTTCAAAGATAGGCTTTATTAAAAAAAAGGCAAGCCCAACTCTGAAGCTCACTTTAGTCAAAAATTAAAATTAGACATTAAGAAGCCTACAGGGAGTATGACCTACCTGCTCAATACCTCAGGTATTTTTCCAGACATAAGTGTCCAGCACCAAAATGCCACACTCTTTTAAAGTAAGCTGATGATTCTCGAATGTACCTGTTTGTGATGGAAGATGTACTGCAAGCTCAATGTTGCTTTTCACAAACAGAAAGCCTTTACTAAGATAATACTCACAGATACCAATAAAATCAAACCTACAAAATAGACTACAGGAAGTATACTGCCTGTGACCCTGTGTATTTGCTGTATTTACATTAACCTCCCTGGCGATATTCCCGAGTCTGGCTCGGGGTAAGATTTCATTACCATTAGCGGTAACGCCGAGCCAGACTCGGGCTGCATTGGAGGATACAGGGAGAGTTACTTACCTTGTTCCCTGGATCCTGCGATGTCTCCCCGCAGTGTGTGCAAGCTGTCTCCGCGCTCGATTCACACTGCCGAGCGACGCACGGGGACGGAGCACGGCGCCAAATTCAAAAAGTGAAAAACACAGTATAGATACAGTATACTGTAATCTTACTGATTACAGTACTGTATCAAATAATTACACACCCCCTTTGTCCCTAGTGGTCTGTCCAGTGTCCTGCATGCACTTTTATATTATAAAAACTGTTCATTCTGCCTGGAAACTGGAAATTGTCCATAGCAACCAAAAAGTGTCCCTTTATGTCAAAAGTGGTTTTAGACCAGCTAGAAAAAAGCGATAATAAATTAGAATCACTTGCAGAATTGAGCGATAGTGATTTGTGGGGAAATTCTTCATCAAACACTAAATCAAATGACAGCGAAAATTCTGCAACTGAGCAAATTTCAGTGTTTTTGATTTGATTACATTATTGAATAATTTTTATTATAATTACATTACTATTTGTTATAATTATTTATAGTTATTTATTATATTATAATTTATGATTTTGTGTTTCAAACTTTATCATACCTGGGATGTTTACTAGACTCTGGTTTGGACAGATTTAAGTGAGTTATTCCCAAGAATTACAGGCCTACAATATAAAACGCCAAATTTCCATGCAAAATAATTGTACCGCTTTCAGCACCTAAAATCTGACAGAATCATACCGCCAGGGAGGTTAAGGTAATCCATGTGAACTTTATGTTGATTTACTAAAGGCTAATAGACTGTTCACTTTGCAAAGATAGTTGCATTCTGCAAGGAAATTAGCTTAGTGAATAAGGTTTGGGGAAAATTCCTTTGCAAAGTGCAACTATCCTTGCAAGTGATCAGTTTGTAAGTCTTTAGTAAATCAACCTCTAGGACCTTAACAGGGTTGCAGAGTGTTTGACATAATTAGTTGCTTGCTTAAAGTGGTTGTAATCCTAAAAAAATAAAATGCTCATGTCCGTTTAAGGCATGGAAACTACCAGAGTGCTTTTTCCATGCCAATTGTACTTTTCTATGTTTTATAATACCTGGCTGATCCTGCCTGTACTTGTCTTCCCCTCTGTAAACTGACCATGTTTATCATGGCTGCTTATCTCTGGTTGTGTGGTTAGTTTACGTGCCTCAGTCATCCATTTCTCTCCTCAGTGTCTCTGCATCTCGCCCTCTCTCTCTCCTTGTCAGTTCGGTAGTCTATGGGAGAGCCGATCTCTGCCCTGCTCCTTCCATCTCTTCTCATGCCTGTGTAATTTTTTTCCCTACAGCTGCTCCACTGCTCGTAAAGTAAGGAAACATGTATTAATTACTTTGATCCTCTCTGTTTTAGGTCCCTGTTTAGTACAATGTGTGTGTTTCCTAAAATTATAATGCTAAATACCTTCTTTGCAGAGCCCTGCTGTGCAGACTCGTGACCTCCCTCTGCAAGCTTGCATTTATCAGAGGGAAATCTTAGTCCCTCCCACTGTACTCACTTACTCAGGAAGGTAAGCAGGGGGAGGTCACATGACAGGACAGCAGAGCTCTGCAAAGCAGGTATTTAGCATTATCATTTTAGAAAAACCCACACTGTACTGAGAATTGATACATGTGACTTTACAACCGCTTTAACTGTATTCTTGGGTTGCCAGGTATCCAAAGATTTTTTCATTTTTTTTAAAGATTTTTAAAGTTGATCTTTTTAGAACAGTAAGAAAAATTTGGGCAAATTTATATTTTAGTGAAAACTACCACAATTTGAATTGTAGTTCTGACAATTATTGGGATGGAACCAAATGAAATGGGACAGGTATATGTTACAACCTAAGAGAATGGGTTTATCGAAGTATACTGGAAGTTCGGTTTACATTTGTGTTGTTTTAGTATACATTTTAAAAGTATATACTGTATAATATGCAAAAAGAATGCCAATTTTTTTGGGGGGGAAAATCCAGTTGGGTTTAACAAAACAAACCCCCCAAAAAAAACACCTTTTTACTGTCTATATGCGCAGACCATTATTTTATTTCTTATACGGGAATTGAATGTCTCCCTATCCCTAGGCCTTCTTTAATGGCTGAGTTGGTTGGAGACAGGCAGACAAAACTGGTCCCAGTGGCCCAAATAATGACAGACAATGATCTCTGTGCTGAAGTAATCTCTAAACATAGGCTGTTTCCTGCTCATCACCCATTGCTGGATTTCCATCATTGGTAGTTTGTTACTCAGCTATTCCTAATACAATTTCAGATGACTTTCTAAGTACTCAGCCATAAGCTCTTTTCCTTAACAAATCAAGCTGAATATCTACATCCTTTGTTTATAAAACTGGCTTTATTACTTTGCCTAATGCAGCCAGAACTATTGTATTTAAAGGCTGTAAGTTAAAGTGACATTTTTTTTCTTTTTTTTTTGGCTGGACAGCATCAGGATAAACTTATTTATAAAACCGCAGAGGACTGCATATGCCGGATTTCCCCCTGGCAATGATTTTATCTTTACTTACAAACAAAATAAGTCAAAATGACCAAACTAATAACAGTGAATTCTTTGAACCAATAAGGATATTGTCACTTTTCATCATGACTCACAAGACTCGTTTAGTTTAATTCTGTTTTCCTGTTTTATTTCTAATGTCAGATTACATACCCTTGACATGATTTTGTTGCCAAAATGTTTTACTAATAAGGAGACAACATTGTAGGGGAATATTTTTTTCCTATTTACATTAACTCAAACTAATGTTCTTTGCACATACACATTCATTTAGGTCAACCAGCCTACACAAGGCCATACAGTGGAGAAGAACAGAGGTAGAACATAGATAGAACCTACCAATACAAGGTAGATGGCCCAGGTTTGAACCCTAGACTTATGCCCCGTACACACGATCGTTTTTAATGTCATTTTTTAAACCAACGTTTTTCTCCTCGTTTTTTTTCATGTTTCCTCTCAAGCCTGCCTTGCGTACACACCATCATTAAAAAAAACGATCAAGCAAAGCGCAGTGACGTTCAACACGTACGACGGCACTATAAAGGGGAAGTTCCGTTCGAATGGCGCCACCCTTCATGTTAGTAAAGTTTGTTGAGCGACGATTCTCGCTTTTCAGTCCGTTACTGTGTAATGAATGTGCTATCTCCATTACGAACGCTAGTTTTACCAGAACGAGCGCTCCCGTCTCATACTTGATTCTGAGCATGCGCGGTTTTTTTCACGTCGTTAAAGCATACACACTATCGTTTTTCACGTCGTTAAAAAAAACGACATGAAAAACGACGTGAAAAAAGAGAGCATGTCCGGAATTTTTAATGGCCGTTTTTCACGTCGTTAAAAATGCTCTGGAGCATACACACGATCATTTTTCAGGGCCATTTTTTAAAATGGCAGTTTTAACGGCATGAAAAACGATCGTGTGTACGGGGCATTAGTTCTGTAGTTAAAAACACCATCTTAGTTTTGTTTAGCTGATATATTAGCTAAACAATCCATTTCGTAATTTCAAGTGGAACTCCAGCTTTATTTTAATTTTTTTATTTGAAACCTTTTTTCTTTGCCCTTAAAATGATAGTAAAGGTTCGTGTTTTAAAAATAAAAATAAAAATAAAACATGTCATACTTACCTCCACTGTGCAGTTAGTTTTGCACAGAGTGGCCCCGAACGTCCTCTTCTGGGGTTCCACGGCAGCTCTCGCGGCTCCTCCCCGCAAGAGCTAACCCCCTCGGGGAAGCTCTTCCCCGAGGGGGTTAGCTTGCGGGAGCGCTCCCATGTGATACAGTCAGCGGCCTGTCAGTTTTCAGTCAGACATTTGCTGATACAAGGAGTACCGGCCGATATTCTGCCGTGTGTATGTCGGACATGCATGCTGGAAAACCAGCAGCCGACCGACTCCCAATCAATTCTCTCAGTCAATGGCAGGGAGCGCTGATCGGAGTGTTGTGGCAGGGGGGTCGTCCCCCTTTCAGAACACAACATGGTTAGTACAGTGGCTCCTGACCGGAGCTTTTAGCTGTCAGTGGGTTGCACAAAGAAAAACTGTAGTGTGTACCAGGCTTTACTGTCCTTTTTCCCAAAGCTGATTCTCCACATACAGATTAGCTCATAGCTAGAGCTGGTCATACACTGATCAGTGTTAGGCTGCCCCCGCTTGACAGAAAGTTAATCACTCGATTAACTGCTGTTAAAATGACATGATGGAAAATCCTTCTTGATCAGCGGCTGCAGCCAATTGACTGCAGCTGCTGATTAGTGTATTCTGACATCTTCAGGTGTTACTGTCAGAATACAATGTCCCAGCATGCGGGATTTCTAAATCCACCTTATGTGTACAGATCAAAGAAGTTAGTCCCACTGGCTGAGAAAAAAAAAGGATTGGTGTATGGCGAGCTCAAGGAAAGGGTGACTTTGTCAGGCAACAAATATAAAGCCTAGTAGTGAGAATAAAAAGGTTAATTAATACCATGGGGTATTCTTTACAAACAATTAGCTTTGAAAATGTCTTAACATTCACAGAAAAGTAATGAATAATACCTGAAATGTTTGCAATATGTGAGACATGTAAATATCTATGTTTTGCTGGGTAACATTCAATCCTAAGAGAAAAAAGCTTTAAGAACACAACAAAATTTGAACAAAAAAATTGATTTTAATGGTGCAAAATCACAGGAATGGACCACATACAGGTAAAATCATCACATTTTATTTAATACAAATGTTAGGAAATAATAATATAAAAAAAGGTTACTGTGTTAACTGTGATATAACAGATCTCAGACACAATTTCACATCCAGCAATAACTCATAAATGTATTTTGTGTCCTCCACTCATATCGTAGAGGAATCAAGGTAGACCATATATATATATATATATATATATATATATATATATATATATATATATATATATATTAACGTCTGGATATGAATCCTCAACGTGTTTCACGGTTAGTACTTCATCAGTAAAGGTGTCAATCAGCTGGTATGTGCACAGAAGTCATCAGCATGCTAGCAAGGCAAAATACCCCAAAAAACAGGAGTGGGGCAACAGCCACCCAGGGACCCACATGACACCAATGCACCTACCCAAAATTATAATGTATTGGGTAGAAGAGCCCAAGCAAGGTACCTCCAAACTATAAATTCCAGGAATGGAGTTCCCAACAAGAAGAAAACAGTGAGTCCCAAAAGATGTTAATAAGGCTATCAACCAAAGAAGAGGCCTTGAAGTCTACTTTTAACATGAGTGTTCTGGCAATCAGGATCTAACTTTTGATTTTGGGACTGACTGTTTTCTTCTTCTTTGGAACTTCATTCCTGGGATTTATAATTTTGAGGTAACTTGCTTGGGCTCTTCTCACCAGTAAATTACCCCTTTAGGCAGGCGCATTGGTGTTGTGTGGGTCCCTGGGTGGCTGTTGCCATTTCCCTCATCTTTTTGTCATCTGTCATCTGAGTCTTATTGAGGGAATTTCACTTTGCTTTCTGTTCCATAGCCAAAAGAGGAAGTGAGGGAATCCCGGTGTGTCACCAGGGTCACCAGAACTAGTGTCCGCATTGGAAGATTTCCCCTCTATTAGTGTTCTGATGTCAACCCAAAATTTGGGATTTTCTTTTACTTTTACCTTCAATATTAACAGTAAAAAGGACAAATAGAGTGAATGAATCCCCCTAACGGGGGCACAGCCAGCACTTTAAGTTGACAGGTGTCAACTGTTCCATCCAAAACAAAAAAACAAGGTTTTGCATGTAGCCACACATTAAATCCATGGTTCAAACAGCACAGGAAATAGCCTATTTATATGTGTTTTGTTGCATTTACACAGAATGAATGTCCATGCACTTTCACTAAGCAAATGGCTATGCAAGTTCTTTATACATTACCTCTTAGTCTACAGTGGTCCCCTCCATATTATTTCCTCTTTTGGTCAATTGTTCTTAGCTCTTAGTGTTAGGATATTGTGTTAAATATATTGGTCAAATGTCCTTCACTTCTACTTAAAGATTTTTCTCTTAGGATTGAATATTGGGGAATGTTACATTTTGACATTTGACACATCTTACAAACATTATGGGTATTATTTTGGACCTTTGTTGAGACATTCGCACAGCATTTTTTTTAAATATAAATAGGTGCACACGTATAAATATACACAATATTATAGTTAAAGTTAAACCTTTATTTACTTTGTTTAATTCATACCCCAGTTTTATCTCAACTCTTTTATAATGAACAGTGAAAGAGCTACCTGTGGCTTGTTTACTTTGAGCTGCTGGGAGCTAGGCAGAACGGTAGTAGCACTTGTCAAAATAAGATCTATTGATGGCTGTAACAAGCAAAGAGACTTTATTCACAGTAGCAACGCAACACCTCATGCGGAATGCAGCTTAGGGTCATGGATTTTGGCCAAACGTACAATCTCCCAAGAAGAATAAACTTGCTTCTGTGAATTCCTAACTTTATTTTAAAATAATATCCTTCATATATTTGTTTTAAATAATATCCCTTACATCTATGGTTTTATACTAGTGAAGGCAGTGCATTACCTATGTGAAAGCATGAAAATAGTCAGCAATAACCACTGTTATATTTTATTTATAACCAATTAATTTGCTTTTTAGGAGGCTCTGAATATATGTAACTCTGTTTTAAAAGTAAAGATAGAAGTAAACTTTAAAGGGCTCATTTCCACTAGATACACTACAATGTATTCCACAACTAAAAAAATCAATGGATATCAGAATGTCCATTGTTTTCTCAAAAAGCATTGAAATGTAATGGAAATTAAATCTTGCTTGCTGCATTTGGGTATGTTGACCTGCAATTTCCCATCCAAGTCATATATTTCCAAATGCAGTGCATGGCATAGTGCATCAATGCGACACACATTAACAAATGCTTTCTGGCAGAAACCAATAGTGTATAGGTGAGGTTAAAGTTAGCTTCAAAAAGAGGATGGTGCTGGACTCATGAAACACATCATCCTGTATTTTTGCAAGCTCAGATTCAGGGTCACAAAGATAAATTAAGGATACTTATATGTTGTTAGCATCAATGTTGAGAAAACCTAAAGCTGATCATAGATAGGTGGAATTCTGTCAAGCATGGGTGGCTACACACTGTTCAAAATTTGGCAGATGACAGATGACAATAATATGGGGGCAGTGGGGCCATCCCTGCTTAACCAAAGTCAATTGTTTCATTGAATTCTGTTGAAGGGACACTCTGGAAAACATTTGTGGATCAGTGTATTTTGACATTGAATCAGAATACAATGTCCTGGAGGGGGAATGGGATTCCTCCATGCACCTCGTTTGTGTGGATCAAAGAATTGGTTATTTTTTTTGTTCAGCCCATTCAACTAAAAAAAAAAAAATTCAGTCTGCAACCAGCTTATGTCAGAATTGAAACCAGACTCTCCTTTTCAATTAATATATAACAATACAAACTTAGATGATGATATTAGGCTTTAAAATACCAAACAAATTAAAGTGAAAGGTCAGGATTTTCCTAACAATGCTTAAACCTGCCCGCACCTCCTTCTAGCTCCTATTCTAACTACCCTGTGAAAGGAAGATCTGTATACTTACCTATCCTGAGAGCGATCCATTCCAGTCACTTGATCTTACTAGCAGCTTCAGGGGAGAGGAAATATCGCCAACAATGGTTGAAATACCTGTGCGATGGGGTCACCCATAGGTTTTCTATGGGACATTCATTGTCAGCTGTCCCTCCTCTACCCTGAAGCCACAGCTGGGCGGCCACCATGTGCCCAGCCCAAAATTCCCCTGGGAATAGGTAAATAAAAGCATCTTACTTTTTCAGAGTAGTTAGAATAGGAGTTAGAAGGGGGTGGGAGCGGGTTTAAGCTTAGTTAGGAAAAGCATGGAATTCTCCTTTAACATCTTCTTAGGAAGGTATTAGTTGAAAACATCATACACAGCAGGTAATATGTATGTCATTTTCAAGAAATGTTCCACTTTGAAAACAATATGTGTGTCTGAAAATTGGCAGAATTACAGTTAAAAGCATAGCTGCCTATTGGAAGTCAAAATGTAGAGTCTTTGTTGACATATTTGTCAGCAATACATTAAACGTCATAATCTTCAGAAAATACAGTAGCTACAAGGACATCACTAAACATCATTTAAAATAAAGAAAAAATAACAAACACAACACACTAAAAAATAAAAACATATCCAAAGTCAAATTTAAATTACAACATCCTTGTATAGGTAATACAAAATAAATTCTGATTGGCCTTGGATGGAATGTAAATAAATCTATTTAGAGGAGTGCGTAACTCCACCTATTGTTTGGAATACCCAGCCTTATAGATTTTATTTTATTTTTTGCTCTTGCTGCTATTATAGATAGCATGTTTCCAAATGGTTTGATGTAGACAAGAAGGTGCATTAAAGTCATTATTACATCTATGTTAAGATGTTAAGAGACACAATGGAAAAGAACACATAACAGCTAAGTCAATTAACAAAATTAGACAATGATTCTTTAGTATATTATCTGCGTTCTCTGGCAGACAGAAACACAGCTAATGTTTCGAGTGAATAAATTGTCAAGCACTGAAATGAAACTGTAAAATACTGAGGACAATGTTAGAAGTTGCATACAGTTGTTGAGCATAAATACAATTCATTTTTTGCCCTTCCATATAGTGTCCACAAACATGCCAGCACTGTTTTATTGTTGATAAGTAAATAGTTGACCTGAACCAAAAAGTGAACATTTTTAGTTAATTGCTCCTGAAAAATGGCAGAGCAATTCCTGTGATGTGAGTTTACATAAGCAGCCATGCCTGTAGCCTCATAGTTGCATATTTGCTGTAACTGTTGTTTTCATGAGATATGAAATTAGATTTTCGTGATGTCATTACTTTAGTACTTTCTGGAGAGGATGTTGTGCCTGGAGGCCTGCACTTCATGCATCTGCTAGCTTCTGTTTCCTGTAGGTCAGTTATTTTTATCTGCTGCTTCTTAAATAATACACCATCTGCTATCTGATCATCAGTCATTGGGGAGGCAGATCAGACTTGAGGAATCAAAGTCCCAACCCTCTACCAAGGTATATACCTCCACACAGAGGCATGGGGCTTGACTTATTAAAATAGGAAAAAATTGCTCATAGAACAAAATAAGCATCCAACACGTCACTAGACATACCGTGCAAAATAGGAAAAGAAAAAAGTGCGAAGCTAAGTGAGCAAGTAAATAGCGTGTTGAACATGAAAAGGTGAGATAGGCAATGCAAAAATTAATGTGAACAAAACCATTACATAAAAGTCCAAAGTGAATAAAAAACATCTATAGAAGGTCCATTAAAGTTTAAAATAAAATGAAAAGGTCTTTCTTGGATAATCCGAGATGAATCTTGAAAATACAGTCAAAATGGTAAAGTGTTCACGCTTACTAGATTCGATGGACACACGCACCGTATAGCACGTGGGTCAAACAGTCACTTTAGAGGGAATGACCTCAAACAGGAACTCCCGCCACTGGAACAATGGTAAGAAAGATTCCACCTAATGTTGAATGGGGACTGTCAGGAATCCATGATGGACTCCAAAACATGCGATGAATCACATCAAATGGTGTGCATTAAAAACAAATGATCCGCATATAGTGTTATACTATTTGATGTTTAATGCTAAAAAAGAGGGTTTACACTTACAGCAAATCAGATAAAACAAGCTTGTAAATAAAATGGAGTCTAGACAAAGATTCCAAGAGCATTACCTGACACGTTTCATCCTATTGGACATCATCTGGGGTGTTATGGCAGAGCAATTCCTGTGATGTGAGTTTACATAAGCACCCGTGCCTGTAGCCTCATAATTGCATATTTGCTGTGACTGCTGTTTTCATGAGATATGAAATTATATTTTCTTGATGTTATTACTTTGGTACTTTCTGGAGAGGATGCTGTGCCTGGAGGCCTGCACTTCATACATCTGCTAGCTTCTGTTTCCTGTGGGTCAGTTCTTCTTATCTGCTGCTTCTTAAATTATACCCCATCTGCTATCTGATCATCAGTCATTGGGCAGGCAGGTATGACATGAGGAATCAAAGCCCCCAACCCTCTACCAAGGTATATACCTCCACACCGAGACATGGAGTTTGACTTATTAAAGGCAAATAAACTGTTTGCTTTGCCATAGCACTTTACAAGGGAATTTGCCCCAGAGGTTAGTGAATGAGGTGAAGCTTTGTGTCTTCTATTATCTAATCATGTATAAGCAAAAATGCTGTTTTTATTTTCCTTGCATGTGATTGGATATTATTTGCAAAGTGACATTTCACCACATTTACTAACCTTTGGGGCATGGCCCAGGCATACCATACAAAGGCATTGTAAGTCAGTACCAGGAAAAATATCAGCTGCAGCGAGCCTATATAAAATAATGGTGACTAATTCTTCACCCTTTTTCTTATCTTCTCTGGGCACATGTCAAACAGTTCAGGTCTCCTTTAAGTTGTAATAATAATAATAAAAAAAAGATAAATGTAATACCAGTGATTGTTCTTTTACAATTATCTGCAATTCTGAAACCAACCTGGATTATTCCATTTTGCATGTATTTTGATATTATTAAGCTACCAAAGTCCCTCCAGGTCACTAACTGAATAATGAAAGGTGTGTACCGCTCCAAGCTGTGAAGCTCCAAGGAATGCTCCCACCCTGATACTGGAACAGGTGCTGGCTCTGCACTAATGCATGGGAAAGAAAAGAGCCCTGGACTGCCACACTCTGTATAAACAATTTATTTTCAAAATTCCAAAATTAAAATCCAAAGTTAATCCATAGATTCAAAAGTCCAAACACATACAAAAACAGAAAACTGACATGCAGGGGTGGATAGCTGATGCGTTTCACATCAAAGATAGATGCTTACTCACTAACTGAATAGTCGACAGTGAGAAGTCACATAACAATCAAACATACCATATTCAAATGTCTCTTATACTTGTTTGCAGTCCAAACTTTTGTGAAATTGGTGAGGATTGGTTTATAATCAGTCATAATCAATGACCTTGCAACAAATCCATCCAGCACCACACCCTTTCATATTTTTTTTTTGGAAGTACACAGCTCATGTGACACTATCAACAACCAATAAAAGAGAGAGCCAGCACTCAACCAGTCGACCTCAGGATTTTAATGACGTCATTTTGCAAGAGCAATGTACAGATATGCAGAGTAAAACATAACACGTTCACAATATGTACAGTACATTGCTCATGCATAATCAATGACCATCCTGGCTGAAGCTACCAGTCCACTTTTATGCAGGATAAACACAAGCAAAGAAAAAGAGTTTATACAGACTGAATGTTAGAATCAGAACCACAATTCTAACAGCTATCTTTGAACTATCATAGACTGGATACATCTATAAAAAGCTAGCTGTAGTAGTAGAAGAAAGAATTGATAGCAAGGTTTCCTGCTGAATACAACATAGCAAAACCTACCCATCTACAGGTTCTGATGCAGAAGCTGGCTTGTGTTCCCTACATGAGCCTTGAGCTATGAGCCTTAACCCATTGCTGTAATATGCACTAGCTTCATGTGGGTTTAAAGGCATCTCCACCTTGGCTGGCTACCGAAGGGATTTCTACAACTTGCTCAGAAGTCTATAACAAAAGTGCAGCTGAACATCCTGGTTGTTTGTTTGTTCTGTTTTATTGAGAATTCTCTGGGAAAAAATAATATTATCATTTGGCTGTTGCAGTGGCCATGGTAGTTGAATGGAACTGGGAATATAGCTGGAAAGATTACATCACTGCAGCCTCTGAGAGACGCAAGTAGCCAGCCTGTGATTCTGCTTGCCAGTAACCATGCAAAATGTCAGTGTCTGGAGTAATTGGCTTTTAATAACAGCCAATAATGTGTGATGATGTGCTTGACTGTGTGTTATCTATCATCTGCAAAACACAATAAAGAAATCTGTTACACAATATGCAGCAAGTGTATCTGTTCCTTGGTGTGCCATGTAGCTTCACGTAAAGGGAGTGTTTATAACAATCTCTGTGCAGCTAAGCTCATGTGTAATCATGTGTGATGAACCTTGCAATAAAAGTGTAATGGTGTTAATCAATACCCTAAATAAGAGTCTGCGATATAAGCCATATATTTTTACATTTCTTCAATGAAGAGTAGATTAATATATATGCATGTAAAATAGCGTAACTATTTTATGCTGAGGCTTTTAGTCTAGCGGGAGCTGTAAAATATATACACAAAAGAGCTATGGTAATAAGAACATTTTACTATCAAGCAATCAGAACTGGGAGTCAGAATTTTTAATTGGCTTGTTTAATAAAATACAATAAACTTATTTTAGTCATCAGTGTGCTACAGTTATGCAAATGGCACAATTACAGCTGCATAATTTATAAGCATCAATAGAAAAAGCTTGAAAATGTAGAAAAATTACACTAAACATTTAACTGAGACTTTATTATACACAGAATATGATTTCCTCTGAATAATGCAGTATTGACTTAACTCATTCTTCCATCACAACTTATTTCCATAAAGAGACAATACAACAGATGCCTTTTGTAGAAAATGTAGAGACTATGCACCTAAGCAAATCAATTAATATAATTAAGTATGGTTCAAATTTAAAGCACTGATATTGATGACAATGTGGGAGGGTGAAGTTGCAGATGACCATCAGTCTTTAAGATGGATTTTCAAGATGCATCAGTCTGGGAAGACTTTTTTTTAGGTAGCCATCAATTCAGTGGTTATTTAATGGCTGTAAGTTTAGAATAAGGTTAAGGAAGTTAACATCTGGGGGACTAGCCATATGTTCAAATGAAATAATTGTGGGTGATCATGTGAAAAAGCTGTAATAAGAATTAAGTATACTGTTTTAACATTTTTAACCACTGCATGCCTCCTGTGCTAAGGCACCACTCGCTTGGGAGTTTAGCCATACTGTCAATTGCCAAAAATCTACTGATTTCTGCAGCTGGGATTGACAGCTGTGTGCAGATAGCAATGACCACTGAGCCCAAACCGTGCAATGAGAGCCTGTCGGTGGCTTCAGATATTTGTTCCTGTTCACACAGCCAGTTATTACCTGCTGTGATCGTGGCTGGATGCACAAGAGAGTTAAAACCTGCACACATAATTACATGTTATTACATGTTCCTTGCAACCGGACCTATTTCCTTCATGCAGCTGCTTTCTCTTGGCATAGTACTAGTTTGGTGAAATAATTCATACCCCCTGAGCCCCCAGTCTTTGATCTTGTGCAGCAATATTGCAAATTACTAGTGAAAAAATGTCAGACCTGAACATGAAAAGATACTTCTAAAGTCATATACAGTATATGACTATAGAATGTTTTTTAAAAGCAGATAACTTCAAGAAAAAGCCAAAACCCATAAGCAATCTGCACTTTTTCAGCTGTCTCCTACTTTTATGCTCCTTTTCCATTATCGTGCAACATCCCATTTGTATTAACTAAGATTTGAACCTAACCATCTTCCCATAAATATACATATTTACGTATTGTCTTGCTAAAGGTGCACAGAAGGTCATACATCATAGTTTATTGTGACAAAGGATCCATCCCCACACTAGCCCCCAGCTTCAATACACTGAAAAGGTTAGGGGCTTTTATGTGTGGTTTGGGATGAGCTTCCGGTCGATGGTGAGTTTGACCAGAACTCTAGTCTTGTCAAGGTTTGCCAAATAGGTGAGCTAAATTAGCAGATTGAGCTAGTTCGCCCATCATAATGAAGTAGTGCCCCCCCAATCTACATTAGGATAAGGGTCTAGTATAGATTTGGAGGGGGACCCAAGATTTAAAAAAAAAGTGAGGTGGCCCACCACCCTAAAAATCCATACCAGTCACTTATCCAGGCATGCAACTGACAGGCCAGAAAAGGGAGGGGCATGGAGCATGCAAACCCCCTGCTGAACCATACCAGGACACATTCCCTTGACATTGCAAGGGTACCATGCCAGGGCCCCCCCGCCAAACAAGGCAACATGTCTACATGGGGATAAGGTCCTCATTCTTACATCCCTGACATGGTGGATGTAGGTGTCTGTGGGGGGACTTATCAGAATCTGGAAGCCCTCTTTAGAATAAGGGGCCCCCAATTATCAACCCTGCCCCTACATAAATAAGTAAGAGGTACTTAGTAAAAAAAAAATACAATATACATTAACACGCAGACACCATTGACAAGGTATTTTATAAAAAAGGGGGGAAAAAATGTCCTACAGCATAAATCCATCATTGTCCAATGATTTAGAACATATTGTGTTGATAACATGCGCTACTGTCAATTGTAGACCTGCTTAGCCAATCCATAAATCCATAAATAAACAGTAAATAGCAAGTGGAAAACCAGGGACCCCGTGCTGCACCTTTAACCAGCAGGACACCAGAAACTGAAAAGACACAAAGAAAAAAAAAGCTCACCAGCTCCTAGTGCAGTAACCTTTATTAAAAAGTAAAGTTGCACTCACAATTGTAGATGTAAGTCAGGCATGTCAACAAGACATCATGCTGTGGACATATTTCCCTCATCCTCTAAACTACAGAGTGGCTGAGCAAATAAATCTTGGGTCGAATGCAGCCCGAACCTGCATGCGTGAGGGCCGTCACACCATAGGCTGCCACAGGCTCTCCACGGGGCAGGAAAGTGCACACAGCTGCTGAGTGGCCTACACCGATCCCAGCACTACACAAACGGGGTGATCAGCAGGGAGTTGGCAACCAGCAATAGATGGTAAAACCGTCAAGCACACGACATGTCTTTGCTATAACTATGCGTTTCGGAGGGACGGAGCCTTCTTTTTCAAGTCCTTGAAAGAAAGACTTGAAAAAGTAGGCTCCATTTCTCCAAAAGACTTTGTCATAGCAAAGGCGTGTCATGTGCTGTTGTAGTTGGCAAGCCATGTACACCTGCAGTGGAAGGCTGCTGTCTTGGATCAGACTTGGGATTTGAAAATCCTCTGAAAGATTTGTATTTTATTGGTTATACTTTGATAAATAAGGCTGAGTGGGATGCATTTATTGAGGATAAGCTGCAATCATTTGCAATAACATAAATAATTCTTATAAGATTTCTACATTCATCAGCTGAGAGCTTTTAGCACAAGCCAGGGACATTCCTGATTGTTGACTGTGAGCTACTGCACTTTCCCAGCTCTCTCTGCCTTATTAAATAAAGGCCACTCTAGATGTCTTCTTTTATTATAAGTCAGCAGTTCTGTTATGTTTGTGATATGCTAAGATGACTTCTAACTCCTTTTAATTTCAGTAATGGGAGTCATAACATATCTCCTTTGTGTTTAATGAAATACTCCCATCCAAAAACATTTCCACTTCACAAACTGCAGCACCAGGCACATCCACATTGTGTTTGGCTGGTTGGTGCTCAACATACTAAATTACAATATGTTTGTTTATTAAGAAAAAAAAAAGAAGAAAAGTGGCAAGTGTTTAATTGAAACAAGAAACTTCCGCACACAGGGAAATGTTTTCTTAACAGATTGCTACAGAATGCTGCCCCAAGCTTTTTTGATTAAATTAATGATGGAAATGATAAGCTCCATTAGCGTTTCTGTTTCCGGAGGGAAAATTTCTGTAGTGTTCCACCCTGCTTTACATCCCCTGGAAACCTGGGGTTCTAAGATAGAATTGTTAATTGAGGCCAGTGCAGGGCACAAGGACGAGATGTTTTATTAGTATGCAAATGAAGACATCTCAAGGAGGTATCACTCTGCGTCTCTGTGACTTAATACAGTTTGCTAAGATTCTAGAATTGTTATCATTTAACCTGAATATTGGTTGAGAAGGTTGTTGTAAATAAGGTCTTGAACCTCATTTTTTTGTTGCGTGATGTCCTCTACCTGGAGACTGTGCTATAAAATGTTAGTTGTCAGAACTTAGAGCTATATAACCAAGAGCGTGAAATGAGCATATTGAGATGTGCACAAAGCGTGCCAAGATCCATTTGCATTCTGCGGGTAAACAGAACTTTATATCGAATTAGTGCAAAAATCATTTCAACTAAGAATATTAGAAGCCAAATTCAGTTGACAATATCAATTATGCCAAAATCTGTGTGCTGATGAAAGTCTGTTTTGCTGGAGTAACTCTATCAATTCTTCTGTATTAATATTACTTAATGTTAATGTGTTTGTTATTTAGACCTGTTTATACTACACCTCTTTGAAATGCTAGATTGTTTAGTCTGCCTTGTCTGTTGTAGACATTTAAAATGCCTATAATTTAATTATAAAATAGAGAGTTATTACATTAAGCTTAAACATAAGTGTCTTGCATTCAAACTGATCCAGTTATTTTCAGTGCTATTGATAGAGAAAAGTAAAGAACAAATATTATATAAGCAGGTATATAGATCAATACTGGTACACAGAAAGAAGAATGCTATAAATCATTGCAAGCATCAAATTAAACCTGTGTTTAGATTTTACAGTCCACTCTCAAATCATCACTTGCTCCAAATTCCACGGTAAAGACAATATATAGTGATTTCTGTTACTTTTTAGACATACATATAAATAGATCATCATGATGTAGATAATGCTATCATTGTGTTTAAAGTTTTAGTAAAACCTTGTATGGTTTGTAACGATATTCAGTATAAACATGGCGGCAGAAGTATTTTTTTATTAAGTACTAAGCCTCTGCTTCATGCCTAACGTGCTATGGTGGTGCTTTAATACCCTTTTGAACAAAGCAAGTCTGTGAGTTGGCCAAATCACTAGATATAATTCTATCTTTTGCTAACTGATATTAACAGTTGCCAAGTAGTGAGTTGCGACAAATGCAGAGCTCCCTCTAGTGGATAATCTACAGATCTTCATATTTGATATAATAAAAAAACATGGAAGTATTTCAAAATGAGAAAGCCACACCAAACATTATGTTAATGTAAACACTGCAAAAATGTGTAATATGTTCTCCCTGAAAATGCACAATATCCTTTAAAGGGGTTGTAAACCCTAATGTTTTTTCACCTTAATGCATCACCGGCCCCCCAGCCCCCCCCCCCCCGTTTTGCTTACCTGAGCCTCAAATTTTGCTCGGCGGGGACGCACTGTTCCTCTCTCCATGGGATCCCGACCCTTGATTGGATAGATTAATAGCAGTGCAGCCATTGGCTCCCACTGCTGTCAATCAAATCCAATGATGCGGGCGCCGGGGGCAGGGCCGAGTCATACATTCGGCAGCTATGGAGGCCGAAATGCGCTTCTCCCATCGGGTTATCTGATGCAGGGAGGAGCCGTGAGAGCCGCCGAGGGATCCCAGAAGTCGGTGTTCAGGGCCACTCTGTGCAAAACTAACTGCACAGTGGAGGTAAGAGGTGACATGTTTGTTATTTAAAAAAAAAAAAATTAAAGCTTTACAATCGTTTTAAGCAAGTTGCTAAATTTTTTACAGGCAAACATAGATAAATAGATGTGTTATGTGTAACAGGAGTGCTGGCACTGTAATAATTTTTACAAAATTTTCATAAAACCTTCCTGTCTATTTTGTATCTATCTGGGCAGCTGCCAGCCATTCTGATACACAAAATCTAAATCTCTTAGGTTTTTGGAAGTAACACCCAAAACGCATTTATAGTTATAGATTTTAGCAGTGCCTTCTGAGGAATTTAAACACTGCTCCTCTACTATCCTGTACCTTCTATTTTGTGTTTCTCATTTTCTGCAGCTTCATGAACTGGACAAGATTGATTCTTGCATAGCACTGCCTTAGGCAGAAGTGACCAGAATATGGCAATGAGTTAGAGTGAGCTACTCAAATGTGCATTTAGTGGGCCCACCTGTCACAAACCCATGCATCTACCTCCAATATTAATGTTTTCATTATGTTCAATATTAAAATAAATCCTAAAATGACTAAACATTTTTTCTCAATGAACACATTCTGAAGGGTTATATAATGATGCATCCATACAGTCTGCCTTCAAGTATATCCATTCAGTTAATAAACTGTAGTATCATTGTTGTAGAAACTTATCCGGCCCTGCAAGCCTTTCAAACAACCCCTAATAATTATTTTGATCATTCCTTCTAGTCTGATCCTATCAATATTTACCATGTAAATTGTATACCTCAAATCTGTTGCTTCATTTTGTCCTCACAGCTATTTTATTAGATCTTTGTGAAATGACTCAATAAAATGAATGTCCTCATGGGGAGAAAAGCTATTCATTGAATGTAATGAGAGACTACAGGGCAGAATTTTACAACCCCACAATTTGTTTTTCCATTTTCTTTATGTGCGATAATCATTCAGTACTTTATTACTAGTTACCCACTAGGACATTTTGTTGTTGTCTAAATGAAGAGACTGCTTACTGTATTGTTAGCTGGTGATAAAGTTATTGGGCCGTCAAAGAGCTGGTATCGCCTTTTTATGACTTATCTTCTAGCATATAAAATTCTTGCATTGATTTGCTTTGGTGGGCCCATATCTTCTGATGTTCATAATAGTTTTTACATGATTATGCTTTAAAACATATGTTATTTTTTTATATATACCAAGTGCTTGAGATTGCTTAGCATAGGGTACTTAGCATTGCATGGGAATCAACTGTATATCTTTGATTTGTTTATTTTATTTAGGTATAGCACCATACACGTGAAAGTGATCATCGTATGTGTATAACACTATATATATATGTAGCGGGTGTTTGATTTTTGGGGAAGCATCTGGGTGGTAGTGTAACCCAGATGCATTGATTGTCAGGGAATCTGAGACCTTTCTGTGGTTCTTGGAGGACTCTGGTGGTGTGAGGTTCCCTATGGCCTACGGGTGGCATTGTCGCCATGGGCCGAGGTTGAACACTCACCACAGGACTGCTGCCTTTTTGTCCTTGCCTGGCGCTGGTACGGCAGGGCGGGGAACCTGCTGTGACGCAACGGGCGAGGGGATAAAAGGGGGTGGACGCCCTGACGTGAGGGTCAGAGTCGGAGGACGCAGCCGCACCCAGGCACCTTTAGCTTGGGTGCTGGCGTTCCGGAGTTCCGGGCACAGGTGCCCTTGACCTTGCCGGAGCGAGAGATGGAGTCCATCTCAGGCACCTTTAGCCTGGGGTGAGGTACTATGGCGGAAGCCTGGAGCTCAGTACCTTTGACTGAGTTCCGCGAGGGTGGAGGAATCCGAGGGGGCCCTAACTCCTTGGGTGCCCATGTCTGAGGTCGAGAAGACTGGTGAGCGGAACTTCTCTGAAGAGTCCGGCGCAGCATTGCTGGTGACAGAGAGGCCTCCGGTGAATCCCTTGGACGGATTGTCTTCCCCTGACAGGGGCTGTGCTAGTGAAGGTAATTCACGTTCTACCTCATATAGTCAGTGGCAGTGACTATTCGCCACTGGTGATACTACAGTGGTTAGCTGTAACTAGAAGAATTGTGCCTTGGCCTACTCCCCGCAAATACTGAAGTGTTACATGGGTCTCAACCTGTCTGTGCTGTATGACTATTTATTGGGAAGAATAAATACGAGTTGGACCTGTTCAGTGTGTGGAACTCTGGTTACTAGGAGCAAAGGGGGAGTCAATCCGAGGAGAGGATTTGACTCTGGGACACATACACAAAGTCCGATAGTTCTGGCCTTCACCTCTACACTTTGGAGGACATGGGCCGTGGTGTATCTCATCCCTTCCCCCAGTGTTAACCCCTAGACGAGACAGACAAGCCATGAATGAGAAGGGGCGAGAGGGGTGAGGTCGCTATATATATATATATATATACATTCAAATACAAATGTTATGCAAGTTTGCTAATGTTTTAAAAACATCTTTTAGGTATAAAGTTTGCACTTACATACTGTATGTAGACATGGCAGCCTTGTTTGCTCATTGCATACGCAGCCTGTTTTTGTTAGCCGGAAAGTGCATTTATTGTGCTGTAGTGGTCAGCAGAGTACAAGTTAGAAAACAGAGGATGACCCCGTGCATTGGGGAGATGTTCTCGTGCCTTCTGCTGTGTCTTTGGAACAAGAAGTGGAAGGGAATCGTTACAATGAAACACAAACAGAAAAAAAGCCTGACATCGGTCTTTAATCAATCCCTACTCTCTCCAAAACTAGAAAAAAAAGACTGAGCTTAACACAGACTTTAAGGGATAAGTCCCCCAAAAATTATGTCAGTTATAGGTAATATTTGGTAAGTTGTTTCACACTAGGATTTTTGTATATCTTGGGACTTCAGCAGTGAGACCTTCCTTCCAAAGTAGCCACAACTATATTTACCAACCTTATAGCGGTTGGTGCAGGGTTTCATCTTCCTCTGTTGCATTCTCTAAAATATTAGATGAAATGGATCCCGATTAGCAGTTGCTGTGGCAGGATTGTAGGCCTGAGAGCTCAATTATGGAAATCTCATCACTGAAGTGTAAACAGAAAAACAAACAAGGCGCCTCTAAGTGCAGAAGTATACAACTTTTAATATCCCCTAAAGTGTGTGAAGATTTGCTACCCTCTCCAACACAGACCTTATCTGTCAGGATTCAAATGCTTGGAGCGCCCTGGATATACACATTTTTCTCATCACTGAAGTGTCCCTTCTAATGAAAAAAAAAAAAAAGGCTATTTGTTTTAACACAAAGAGCTGTTGGAATAACTAAATACAACCAATTCATTAAAACCTCCATAAAAATTAACTGATTGTTGCCATGGATTACCGAAAACCCATATCAAGCTATTATTCTACATTATCCATCAAATGATTATTCAAATGTCAGTTGAAATTTTCAGTTAATGGGTTTGACTACAGGTTGACTGCATTACCTCCTGAGACAGAACAGTTAGACCCGGTTCACACCAGGGCGGCGCGACGCGGCACGACTTGTGGGGGCGACCTCGGCGGCGCGATCTCAAGACAACTTGAGACGCCCGCTGAGGCGATTTGCATAAGACTTCTGTATATAAGTCAATGCAGGTCACCTTGGGTCGCCCCCAAAAGTAGTACAGGAACCTTTTTTTACAGTCGGAGTGACCTGAGTCGCTCTTACTTAGAACGGTTCCATTGAAAAGCGCGGGACGCGACTTGTCAGGCGACTGAGTCGCCTGACGAGTCGCCCTGGTGTGAACCGGCTCTTAATGCTAAAGAATCAGTTCATACAAAGCTAATATGAATGTAGAAGTTACATTGTTCTGGCACCCAGTTCAATTTTCTGCATTTTTAGACAGTACGCAAAAACAAACATTGCTGGGAGACTGCAGAGAATTTTTTTTTTTAGGCAAAAAGTACATACAAGTCCCTTGTTGTAAGGTTTAATTCTACTTTAATAAGGTCTCTTTGTATGCCTCTACTGACCATAGTTATATAGGTTATGCCTGAGTTGCTTTGTATCGTGCATCTACTTAAATGTTTGTACATTGCATAATATCCATATCATTATATCAAAGTTTTGCCAGCAATGCCATTAAAACTCTGTAGAACCTCTCAATAAATACCTGTGTAGCCTTGTGGATTAAAGCCCAAATGGGCTTGTTTTGTTACATATCTTTTGAACTTAGGCAGTGAACAAATGAACTGTGGCAGAGACACAATAAAGTCTTGTGCTGAGCTATCATCCTAAAATCTGTTGCTATGAAACTAAGAAATTGGCTTTGTGTTTTGCATGTGGTTTGTATCAGGTAACACTAATTCCTTATTACTTGTGTAGCTTGAACATATAACTAGATGCCACCCACGGTTTTGGTTCTGTGTGAATTCCTGGAAAATCAAAGTACATTTAACAGAGACTAATTTGAAATCACTGCCCAACAGAGTAGTAACTGCAAAAATAATAACAACTATACCGTGATTGCTTTAGAGCAACAGTTCTTATTTATGCATTTTATTGTATCCATAGCGATGAATATTTAAAATAATGGGCAGTAACATAAAAATATTTAAAAATTAAATTGATTCAAGAATTTATCAGGTGTTCACTGTACAGAACTGTAGAGCAGTCCTACATGTCAATGTAAAACAATTAACCAGTTGTAATTGTACCATTTCAGCTACTAATGCCCTCTAATAGGCCGCATAATGAAGTATTGATCTGCAACACTAATCTGAGGGAAATTAATAACAAACTATCAATGTACTTTCCTGTAAACTCATTCCTTATCTTCATTCCTGTACTGAATGTTAGCCAAGTAGAAAGCATCTCTACCCTTGAGCCATAAACAATCAAATATTTTGGTCTACTTGATCCAATTTTAATGACTTGTCAGGCAAAACCATGTTTTGTCTCATCTAAGCAGTTGCAAATGTTATTGCTTTGCTTAGCAGTGATTTTATATTTATATTGACTATTATCAAAATTATTAAACAAAGTGTATTCTAGAGCTACCGATACAAGGTTAAAATGTGTGTATCATTCCCTTCCAAAAGGAATTCTTTAATTCAGCAGTGAAGTTTTGGACTAGAAATACTGTACTTAGGTATTTTTTTCTGCGTAGTAAGTATGTCACTGAGTGGCATATTTTGTAAGTTTTGTTAACTCTATTTTGGGGGAAAGGTTGACACCATCCCTAATCACAATGATAAAATAAATTCAACCTCCATGGGATTTTGAAGGGCCATGTGTACGGCTTCTGTCGAATGGGCATGACCGAAACAGGTTTGCCGATCGGCTATTGATCAGTGCTCTTAAGCAATGGCTGAGAGTGCTGACAGGTGTGACCTGGCGGGGGGGTCGCCCCATCGCCCCGTCACCCCACCCCCCCGTCAGAACACAATAGCTCAGCAGGGGAGATCACTGTACTAACATTGCATAGTTAATACAGTGGCCCCTCTTGAGCTGTCAGCTTTTTTGCATTCAGCACGCTGGGTTGAACAAAAGAAAAAACGAATAGTGTGTACCAGGGTTTGTTTTTTTTTCTACTCATAATTAGGTGGATAAATGAGTTTGGTAGATTCCAAATTGCAGTTATAAGATGACAAGTATTGTAACATTGTCAATAAGTCTCCTGCTATTACTACATTCATGGCAAAAAAACATATAAGGGAATCTTAGATTAGAACACATTCAATCAGACATGTTATTACACTATTTGTTTCCCTACTGACAAATAAATTGGCTCTTGTTATCAAATGCCATTAGCTGGGTTCCAGGGAATGAGGTGAAATAATGAATGGTTAATCATTGTGTATCTTCCTTTAGCCCAAGGTATAAAGATGCTTGCACACCAAATTTCTTCAATCAAACTATCTGTAAAAGGAATGAATAGATGTGTGGGTAGCCTATAACAAGTAGCTATCTCACATTTAATCTGCTGGTTATCTGATGCCCTTGGGTATGTTGTTCAATGAGTGGTCTAGGTTTTTTTCTTACTTTCTTAGCTTTTTTTTTTTTTAACATAGCATTCAAGGAAAGCTGTGTAAAGACTGTGTGCAAGTCTACATCGTTTGGACATTTGTATTTATTTTCTATTTCTGCTAAATTGATTCCTTGCCTTTTATTTCTAAAATACGTTTTTTTTTTTTTTTTATTAAACAGCAGGAGCTTTTAGAAGTATAAAGTCTTGCAGATGGTAGAGCCGAAAAGAGGACCTAAAATGCTGTTTAGTTTTAATCAAATATAAACACAACCTCACTTTCCATGGGCACATCAAAGTTGGATTTGTAAAGCTTTGAGTTGTTTGTTTCTGGGTTCGTGTGTGTATTCCAATCCTATGGAGAAAACCTCATGGTTCCACAAAAACAATCTTCTGGCTTGCAAATTTTTTGCAGATTCCCTATTGTTTCTCAGTATGAGTGTAGAGGAAGATCATATGCTACCTTCAAAGCCTATCTTTTTTTCCATGAAATATCCACTGGAATGCACGTGCTGTTTTTTGGCCCAGGCAATAAAATTTCAAGCATCACTTACAATAAGCATGTAGGATAGGGGTGATGACAACTGAAAATAACAGTTTTATTTTTTAGTGGTGAAAAACAGTAACAAAACTTAAATGAAACCTTCTGTTTAAAAATAGAGAAGAATCATTTACAGAATTTAAGAGGAACTAAATCACACATATGAACCTTTTCCATGACATTATCATTATAAAAAAAGGTAATGAAAAGAAAATATGAGACTGGAATCAAGTCAGACAAAAATACCTTTTTATAATATATATATATATGATCACTGCATGATGGTGCTTGAATTTTAAATTTTTTTGGGAAAATAAAGTTGCACGCTTATAATATGTACCTGTAGATGACCCCTTAAAATATACATATGCTTTGACCAGGGCAGATCTTCCCCGCAGTACCTACTTAATTTTTTTTGACTCATTTGTCTCACTGTTAAGCTCTGTTCAGATGCTGGAGGTGAAAGCAAAGCCCTACATAAGTTGAAATTCAAAGGAACTCACACAGGTCTATGGACTCCCTTGTGACAGTGCTACTGTAATTGGCCCAGCACTGGCACAAGCTTTGAGTTAAATGCTCCCCCAGTTAGAAGTTCAAGGTGTTTATTTCCTTCAGCTTCCATCACTGAGCAGCGTTTCCCTTTAGTAAAATATCAGTTAATGCTGGGGATAGGGAGAGGGGGAGGGAGGCATTAACCATTTCACCTCTGGAAGATTTACCCCCCTTCCTGACGAGACCATTTTTTTTTTACAGCACTGCGTTATTTTAACTGACAATTGCATGGTCACTTGACAATGTACCTAAATAAAATGCATGTCCTTTTTTGTCCACAAATAGATCTTTCTTTTGGTGGTATTTGATCCCCTCTGCAGTTTTTATTTTTTGCGCTATGAACAAAAAATTACTGACAATTCAAAAAAAAAAAATATATATATTTTTTTTTACTTTCTGCTCTATAACACATCCAATAAAACATTTTTAAAAAGTAAAATCATCAATTTAGACCAATTTGCATTCTGCTACATATTTTTGGTAAAAAAAAATCCCAGTTAGCATATATTGATTGGTTTGCATAAAAGTTATAGCGTCTACAAACTATAGCATATAGTTATAACATTTTTATAAAACATTTTTTTTTTTTACTAGTAATGGTGGCGATCAGCAACTTATAGTGGGAGTGCGATATTGCAGCAGACAAATAGAAAAACCTAACTGACACTTTTGACACTTTTTTGGGGACCAGTGACATATACATATTACTGTCACTGTACTAATGACACTGGGAAGGGGTTAACATCAGGGTTGATAAAAGGGTTAAATGTGTGCCTAGCTGGTGATTCAGTGTAGTGGAAGAGGTGCTTTTACTAGTGGAAGGCATGGTACTGCTTTACAGGAACACAGGATCTATGCCTTCTGTACTGAGAGAATGGCAATCTGTCTTGTTTATATAGATTGCCTGTGTACCGTTCTGCCTGTGTAATCATCAGCGGGTGCCGGCGAACATCGGGTCAGCGGGACCTGCTGATCAGCTCCCACTGCATAAAATCACAGTGGGAGCATGCCGTCAGTGGTGCGCACTTGAGCACGATACCCAGAAGTGCAGGATCATGTATATGTACGTGATCCTGCACAGTACGGCCACCCTGTAGCAGTAAATGCGCTATAGGGTGGTCGGCAAGCAGTTAAAGCAAGCCTGTTACCCTAAATGGGTAAGCACATTTTAATTTCATCTGTTTTAACAAATCATTTTCAGGAGATGTAAATGAAAATTCCTAATATAAATGGGCAATTATTAGCTGTTACATATAGCCCATACTTCTGATGCAACCATTCATATCACTAGCTTGTTGGAGATGGCAGTCACAGTGGCATTATATGATTCCAAAAGGCAGGATCCAAACTCTAATGGTATTCCACCAGTTTTTACTTTACATTTAATATTGTACAGGTTATGTTAAGTATTGTTTTTTTGTATTTTTTATTACTCATTTAAATATTTTTTTTCAGTAGATCAGTTAAGGTTGACCTGGTAAACATGTGAAAATGAGCCTAAAGCTCTACCTGCTGGATCAAAAAAGTATTTAATCAATCAACAATATATATGAAATAATAATACACAGAATGCATTATATATCTTATTTATAAAAGAACTGTAACAGTTATTAGACGAGAAGTATAGCCAAAGCTCTTCTGGCCATACTTCTCCTGTGGGTCACACTTAGCACTGCTTTTCTGTGACCCAGATTCACTCGACAGCGAGGTAAAGACCACTGTCGGCTGATGTCACAGTGCTGGTACAACCTCTGCTGGGATCCCACTGAGAGCCTTAACCAGCCACTCCTGCCCTTGTTACAGCCCAGCTCTCCAGTGAACACTGGAGGGGCAGAGCGCAGAGTGGTGACTGACTAGTGATCAGCGGTCAGTTCTTGTTGCAGAGCCAGGAGGGAACACCTGAAGTATCGGACTGATGCTGCAGCCATCTAGTTGAGTATAAATGTTTGTCTTTTTTGTGAAACCACACTTCTCTTTTAATTTATTAAATTCTTATTTACCATGTATTCAATTATTATTCCTAGGATTACTTTTTCAGTTTTGCACATTATAAAGAAATTCAAACAACATCACTTTACATTTGCTTAAAAGGCTAAAGGAATTTATTTCATTGTAAAAAAAACAGAAAATCAATATCTGAAAACAATTCTCCCAGCTTCTACTTGGTAGAGTATAATCAGTTTTGGCGACATACATTTATTTTATTGCTGCTCATTGCCTACCATTTATAACCAACTTTAGAACATGTTTTAGATAATCATACAATAAAAACATTGTTAATAGGGCTAAACAAAAACAAAATAATCAATTTCATCTACTACTATCACAGCTACTGTAGTTATGGTCCAGGGGAAGACATGAAAGCCCTGAGTAATTGTTGAAATTTTTGCCGGTTTTAAAAAAAACTATTTTGACCCCCAAGGGCAACTAAATCAAATTCTCTGATCAAAATATTGATGTATCTTTTTTTGGATACAGTGGAGAAAAATTAAAACCTCTGTCAAGTTTTTTTTTGCTGTCTTTGTCCCATTAGGGAATTTCATCTCACTTCCTGTTCTGGAAACATGGGAATTAGGAAATGTATCTACTAATTACTTGTCCTCATTGGAAGATTTCTGCTTACCTCCAGTTTTGGTGACAGCTGTAAAATGTTGGATTTTTTCTTCACTTTCTGACAATGGTTGCCAGGACAAATAGACAGGTGGTAGCCAGCTAGTGGGGACATAGAAAGCAATAAAAAAAGTGACAGTGTAACGTGCATATAGTGCATGTCTTGTGTCCTAGCTACCGGTGTAATACCTTATAGGAGTTTGTGGATGTGAAATGGTTTCAGTTCACCAATATGCTATAAAATGTCTTATATTGATACCTCATTTAGTACCTCCACCACTCAATTATTATTATTATACAGGATTTATATAGCGCCAACAGTTTACACAGCGCTTTACAATATAAAAGGAAGACAATACAGTTATAATACAATAAAATACAAGAGGATTAAGAGGGCCCTGCTCAGAAGAGCTTACAATCTAGTAGGGTGTGGCAGGTGGTACAAAAGGTTGTAATTGTGGGGAATGAGCTGATGGAAGTGGTAAAAGATTAGTTGGAGATGTGATAGGCTTCCCTGAAGAGATGAGTTTTCAGCGATCGCCTGAAGGTAGCAAGAGTAGGGGATAGCCGGACAGGTTGAGGTAGCGAGTTCCAGAGGATGAGAGATGCTCTGGAGAAATCCTGGAGATGATCATGGGAGGAGGAGACGAGAGAGCTTGAGAGTAGGAGGTCTTGAGAAGAGCGGAGAGGACGGTTTGGGTGATGTTTGGAGACAAGATTGGTGATGTAGCTCGGGCAGAGTTGTGGATGGCTTTGTATGTTGTGGTTAGTACTTAGAATTTATTTCACTGGGTGATCGGGAGCCAGTGTAGGGATTGGAGGAGAGGGTTGGCAGACACTGAGCGGTTGGTAAGGTGGATAAGTCTAGCAGCATTCATGATAGACTGAAGAGGCGATAGCCTATGGAGAGGCAGGCCAATGAGAAAGGAGTTGCAATAGTCAAGGCGAGAGATAACGAGGGAGTGAATGAGGAGCTTGGTGGTTTCATTTGTTAAAAAGGGGCAAATTTTAGAGATGTTACGGAGGTGAATTCTACAAACTTTTGACAACGATTGGACTTGAGGCTGAAATGACAAGTCAAAGTCTAGGATTACACCTAGTACCCTGGCGTGAGTGGAGGGAATGATGGTTGCATTGTTGATTTTGATGGAAAAGTCATGGAGGGTGGCACGGGCGGGGGGGAATATTATTAGCTCACTTTTAGAGAGATTTAGTTTAAGGAAGTGGTGCGACATCCATGCTGAGATGTCAGTTAGTAATGCGAGAGGATACTGAAGGAGTGAGGTGAGGAGTAGACAGATAGATTTGGGTGTCATCTGCGTATAAGTGGTATTGGAAGCCATGGGCAGTTATCAAGTGACCAAGGGAGGAGGTGTAGATAGAGAAGAGAAGGGGTCCAAGAACAGAGCCTTGGGGGACCCCCACAGAAAGGGGCAATGGAGAGGAGGAGACAGAGTTGTAGGTAACACTGAAGGAGTGCTGTGATAGATAACCAGGATAGAGCAGAATTTTGGAGGCCAAGGGAATGTAGTTTATTGAGAAGGAGCGAGTGGTCAACTCAATCTTCCTTATCTCATTTATTTTAGTAAACCAGTCCTTCAATTAAGGCATCTTATTTGTCTTTCACATAATAGGTATGAGGCACTTGACAGCATTTAGGAAAAAGGGTTTAATGGATTTTTTGTACAATTTGAGTAAAGTAGGAGTTGCATAGAATGAAAATACTGTACTATTGCATACATGTTCATACTGCAATCCAAAAGGGTCAAAATAACGGACACCCCAACCACACATGCAGATTGTACCTTCAGCTCCACAGTCCGTCTAGCAAATTCCCCTGTGAATGGAGGAGGGCCTGTCCTTGATCCTGTAAACTGTGAGCTGGGAGGATTATATCAATATAGGCAACTTTTCCCCCGAGTGGAGGTGAGAGTTTTGGGAGACTGAATGAAGCATGTGGTGTTTTTAACATATGAAAAGCCATCACTTATGTCACACTGTATTGGGATATTCACGTTACGGAGAGTGATCAATATCATCATTTTGAAAAAAATATTCTTATAGACGGAGAACTGATTTGATGGACATTTATAAAAAAAATCGCACATTATTGAACGACTGCATTATATGTGTTTAATATATTGGTATCACTGATTAGAACATATTATTATATTGATTATATTGTATTTGTTATTTTATAGAAGTGCTGCACTATTTTTATCAATTTTCATTGTCTTATTTGTGGGAACACAAATTGGTGTATGAGTAGCAGCTACATTCAATTTAAAATAATATTTGTGGAATTTTATGTTCCACTTTTGCTACTTTATATGGTGAGCACTAATCTTTTTATCTTTTTGGGATTTGCGATATTTTTATTATATCACCACACAAATTTGGATAGTAGCACAGGAGTTGCACATTACACGTTTAGGGAGAATTAGAGTATATCAATGACAATGTAACCATTTTAGAACTAATTGAAGAGCCATAGATTAATCCAGTGTATATGTCTTTCTGACTCTGTCAGGGTGACTCCAAGGCCTTTGTGCCACTCTCTGATGAAGTATGGTTTGGTTGTACATCCAGTTTAATTATTGTTTGGTATATGTCTATCAAACATTCTAATTTACCATTACCTTATTGTGACTTCCAGGGCATTGGCTGAGAACTCAGAATTAGGTTTTCAGACTAACGTTACTGAGAATGAATCTAAAATCTGTGTCATTTGCTTCTTTGTGGAATAGACTGAGATACTAAAATGTCATTTTCTTCTTTCCTGTCATGATTGTTTCTGCTTGTAAAGGTGCAGAAGAGAACAGCGAGCATTGCTTTGCACGGTCTACCAACCCAAACACATATGGGTCAGTGCTTGCAGTGTGCAGTTGTGACGGTGTATCTGAGGCTGAAATATTCCGCTTTTCCCCAAGCCTGTTTTGAATATACTAAAAACCTAAAGACATTTCCTTCTGCTTAAGGTTAATCTGATATTTCACATGACCTGTGTCATTTTCCAAAGTTCCCTTCGTTATCAGTGGCTGGATGTAAAACAGTGGTTTGCAAAGTGACCTTTACAAAAGGATACTGTTATCATTTTCTCATTTCTCGCTTCAACATAGTCAAAACCCTTCCTCTGTTGTGAAACTGAGTTTCTTAGTTGTTATTGATTGCTGCAAAGAATAACCAATCTTTTATATCTGTCACTAAAGTAAAGTGAAATTAATCTTTGTCTGCTTTCTAAATTGGAATCCTTGGACCTCTATCGCATTGTCACTATAGAAAAAGGGTCAGATACAACAGACAATTACTGTATGTAGTTCTGTTTGTTAGCACATTCATTTGACTCAGCTTTTTACCTGCCATCCCAAATGACTTGATTAAAAAGGGCACTGGGAATGATTTTATTTTCTTGATAGAATTAAAGGGAGTTTGTCACTAGCAGTGCTTCTACATTCAACAATTTTCCAGTTAAACAAAGGTAACATATTTTTGCTAATTCTCTTCATGTTACATTAGGCTAGGTTTATAAAGCATTAGGCTGGGTTCACACTTATGCAAATTGGTTTTCGGATTTCCCCGCATCCAATTTGCATGACAGGAGAGTGTGCCTGGCTCTCAATGGAGCCAGTTCACAAATCCCTGGAGTGGCTGCAGAGCGGATTGCACAGGGGTCTTGTGTGTCTTTGGCTCTGTTTCAGGTCCGAATTGAGGTGAAAATTCGGCCTTATTCATTCCTGAAATGAAGAACAGGGACACACCAGACCCCTGTTGTGAGTTGCATTCAACGCTGAGAACTTTTTTTTTGCAGCCATCTGAACTCATGTGAGCCTTCATACACCTTCAGGTATTCTCCTTTCTGTGCCAACATCATCTAGGTTTATGCATTTTACACTGTCACATGCCCAAATAACATTGTTAATGGATATTTGTGAATGTTCCCGTAGCCCAGTTCCTAAGCTTTGATTGGTTAACCACTCTACTCATTGAAAACAGGTTTTGTGCCTTTAAAGCAGAAGTAAACCCATTGATATAATAGTTTAAAAAAACAGTTACATTTCCGAAATGCCAAAAATTCTATCTGTCACATTGGTTGTGCTCTCAACCAAACTGTCAAACCATCCAATGGCAGGTGTCACAACTGAAACTGATCACATGTGCCGCATCATGGTACTTGAAGATCAAACAGAGGCCAAGATGGCAGCTTCCTTGGCTGAAAACAATAGAAGGGTTTACTTCCACTTTGACCACTTTCATACCGGGCCATAGACAAATTATGCCGGCAGGAACATCTCCTTCCTCCGGGTGGACGTCATATGATATCCTCCGGTTCTCACTCCTGTGTTTCAATCGGGGATAAGGCGTGTCCCTGGGACACAGCCCATCCCTGATCAGGGTAAAGAGCCAATGAAACTTTACCATGTAAAGGGCGCCATGTGCTGTGCTTGTGATCGCCGCTCATGCACGCTCCCGGGAGCGCTGTGGGAGGAATCAAGCAATTTTTTTTCCATTAACCCGTGTTTAAAGGAAAGAAAATTGCATAGTGTATGGCTTGTCTTACAATATACAGTGTTAGGATTCTGGTTATATAAGGATCAACTATACTTTTAACTCATGTACTAAATAAACACGATTATACATTAACCCTTTAATTTTCAGGACACAAATTAAAACTTGTGGAGCCAATCTGTTTCTTAAGGAATTTACTGGCTTTAAGGTTTTGTGCAGCTTTTTATTTTATGTTCTCAGGAGTGAAAAGAGCAGGTAAATAGAAACTTTGGTTTATTAGAAAAAAGGAAGAAAAGAGCAAAGAAAATACTTTGGAAAAAGCTGTTTAAAAATTGAAGCCTAAGGGTGCCATAAAGATAACTATTTTGTGAAATGAAAACTTCACAGCACACAGGCACATTGCATTTTAAAGGTACAAAAAACAGTGATTTTGTAAAT